>OY783194.1:18516277-20939724 GCA_963678675.1 Xiphydria camelus
GTGGATAAAATGTGCAGCACGTATTCTGTGTCTAGAAGAACAAGAAGATGGCCTTTGGTTCTATTTTTGCAACTTCTAAATATATCAGGCATAAACAGTCAGATCTTGTATAACGCGACCCACATAAATAACCCACACAAATACAGAAGGAATTTTCTAAAAGCCCTATCTATTTCTTTGATGAAGCCGTACCTGGCGGAAAGGGCTGAACTAAAATCTCTACCCTTCGACATTCAGCTATTTCTCAAAAAATACAAGAATCAGCCAGAAGAAGAGCCGGAAAATGAACCACCTGCAAAAGTAAGGGGAAGGTGCTTTTGCTGTGGCAGACAAAAAAATAGAGTCACTACTATTTCATGCCAAACATGTAATAAATCAGTTTGCAAGCAACATGCAATAACCACTTGTCCAGATTGCCAAAATCAACCAGATGTCGATGAATAGTAAAATGCAGAGAAGGTCTACTTGGGAAATGACTACATGCTAGGAATTTCTTATACATAATTAGTTTAGTTTACTAGTTTCCGTTCATATCTATAACGTTTAATGTTGTTATTACATGTATTATTATTAAGTATTAAATATGTGTTGTTTTTAACATCAAAATTTTATTTGCTATTATTTTGTTTTTTAGAAATACAGGTATACATATTTTTTGAAAGAACATTTAATAAATTAATTTTTAGCACTATTTCTTTTACTGGTATAAAATACACCATGCGTGTACTTATTTACAATTTTAGAGCGCGTGTAGTTAAGTGTGTTTTTGTACCTAAACCCAGTAGATGAACATCTTAGAAGTATTTTTTCAGCTGGTGTATGAAATACACCACGCGTGTAGTTATGTTATATTTTTGGGCGCGTGTAGTTAAAGGTTAATTCAACCAAATATTCAACTTCTTTTCTTTCTTCTTCATTTAAATGATTTAAACGTAATAATTCTTTTATTTCTTTTATTCTTTTTATTTTTCTATTATAATCTGTTTGCTGAATACTTTCTGAATTATTAATAACATTTTCTGTTATTTTATTTACTTCTTCTATTCTATTAAGGTCTTTTAACGCGATACTGTGATCTGTTCGTTTATTTGCCCTAGAATAGGTATTATTTTCATTATTTATTTCTTCTATTCTTTTAAGGTCTTCTAATGCGATACTGCGATCTGTCCGTTGATTTGCCTTAGAATAGGTATTATAATTTGATTTGTTTGATTTAATATTATTATTGACTTTATTATTTAATTTTTCCTCGTACGCGTATAGTTCTAACGTCGGGATTAAGATTTCAATTTCTTCATCAGTAGTGTTAAATATTTTTAAATAAGCTTTACCGTTATTGTTTGATACTAACGTTTCGCCGAGATATATTCCGTCGCTTACTTTTAATCGCGGTATGTATCCTTCTTTTAAATTCGTAGGTTTTAATCGAATATAAATTGTTGAAATTGCTCTTGTCGGTACAACAATAGTTTCTGCAGTCTCGAAAGGGACATTATATCCTTTAATTTCCAAGCAATTCCCTGCATAATTAATCTTAGCATCATTATCTGTAAAGAAATCTGAGCCTAGTATACCGTCTTTTTCGATCGGAAAATCATCTGGTACTAAATGAAAGAAGGTATCGTAACCTAAAACATTTATCGAGATTCGGCCTAAGGTCGTCCCATTTATGGGCTGTAATCCCACTTAACTGGATGATCTCACTATGATCTACTAGATTTGAGGCACTATTAACTCTTTCTTTTAAAAGATTTGAGCCGGCTCCTGTGTCAAGCATTAGGGTTACCGGGAGGTATAGATTAGCAGGGGCCACGCGAACTGTTGGAACTCGACTTCCTTGACTGAGATTTATTGTTGATGAACGGACATTTGGTCTTGAATTTGATGTATTGGACGCGTTTGAATATTTGATTTTGTTCCCCATGCAGCGCCCTGTGAAGGGGAACTGTTGGAGTTTCCCGATTGTTGGGCATCTTGTATATGCTGCGAATTATCTTTTTGTTTTTGAAAACATTTTTCTATAGTATGATTAAATTTTCCACAATAGTTACATTTAGTTTGAGAGCTATTTCTGCTACTAGTTTTGATTTGAATTTTGATTGTTGAATATATTCCTGCAAACGGTTGCTTTATGGCCTACTTTTCCGCAAAATTGGCATGTATCTACGTTTGAGAAATTTTTGAAACGGTGTCGACAGTCATTCGTCATATGGTTATTTCTTTTACATATCTGACAGAACATTTGAACCTTGGTATCTCGAGATAGTGACCGACAATTATTTGCTGTATGTCCTTTCCGATTGCATATCTGACAAGTAGGGACTTCGGTTTGTGAACGATATTTACTCTCTGTATATAATCGTGACCTACAGACATTCGCGGTGTGATTATTACAAATTTGATATTTGATAGTATTTTCAAATTTTCCTACATTTTCTCTTTGATATAACTGACAATGGTTCGCTGAATGACCTTCTACATTACATATCTGACATTTAATGCTTTGACTACTTTTTTCAGAAGTTGATTGGTCGTTTAAATTTTGTGGTCCTTTATCTCGCATTTGTTCTACACGTGATAAAGCTCGTTCAAGTTCTACTGCTTTAATTCGAGCGCTTTTAAGATCTTCTACGTTTCCCATATTACATCTTATATCAGCATTTAAACCGCGAATGAAATATTTTAATAAATCTTTGTTTACTTCTGCTCCGAAATTTTCGTCGATTTTACGATTTTCTATTCTGTGACCGTCAGTAATTCTTTTGGCTAGTTCTCTAGCTCGATTTAGGTAAGTTATAACGTTTTCGTTACGATACTGGCAGATGTCGCTTAATTCTCCGTAGTACTGATGTACTGTTTTTTCTGGGGCATAAATTTCTTCTAAAAATGCTGTCAATTGTTCTATCATTGTTAATGTCTGTCCAATACTACAGCGTTTTGCTTCGCCAATTAGTTTCGTGAGAATTAATTCAACTAAATTAGATTCTGATTCTGGTGGTAACATATTTTTTGCTTCTTCACATGCTTCAAGAAAATCGCCTAAAGGTATATTTTGTCCATTAAAACGAGGTACAATATCTATTGCTGTTTTGAGGGGAATTTGCTGGTTATTTGCCATGATTGTTGATTGATTCGAATTATTTGATCTACTATTACTTGGACGGTTTACGTCTATTACTGGAGTATCTAAATCTAATGTACGTGCAACTGTTTCATCTGTAGTTCGTTCTGTTAAATTTACGTGTTCTTGGGGAAGAGTGGCTGTACTCTTTGGACTTTGTCCTTCTAATACACTGATAAAGCTACCGCTAGACTCGCTGGGAGTTTGAGAAGGAGGAGTATGAATTACTTTAGGTTTACTACTGATATTTAAAAATTGAATAGTCTTTTTAGATCTGGTATTTCTGGAAGGATTATCTTCAGAATCTGACATAGTATTTAATCATTTTATGAAAAGTTTGGTTGTGACTGAATGATACGGTTTCCCTTTTAATTTAAAGAAAATAAAGCAATTGGTAGTTGTATTTAGATTCGACTGGTCAGTTCGGATAGCACCAAGCTAATTTAGGAATTGAACCTAATATCCGGTACTCTTTGCGAGCAATTAATCGGAACCTTCCGTATAGCAGGAATCGAACCCACGATTTTTCTGACCAGACTCGGCCGATGCACCAAAAAGGTGTCTGTCACGTCTTGGGGACTGACAAACGACTAATTTACCATTCAAATGGAAAACAACAAGCCTATCGACTCATGCGAGAGAACCGCACTTTACTAGGCGCTACCTGGACTATTTTCTCTACAGGTTTAAGGGGATTGAGATTATCTACAAGCATTAAAAGGGAAACTGAATTTATCGCGGAAACAATCTACTCGACACTCTTATCTTGGATTCGGGCGTTTTGCCCGTTTATTGGTTTCAAGATTTCAAACTCTATGATTTATGAGGCTTACCTTTTATTCGTTGGTTGAGTTAGGCTGCTCAGGTTCGTTTCTCTCGGTCTCTTCCTTGGTTTATGGCTTCTTATTAACGAGCTCTCTAGCAGGGATTTGGTTGCCGAGGATTAATCGAGACACTGAAGCTAAGCTCTATAACTACTTTATTCATGACAAAGAAAGTCTCGCCAATTTGATATGCCGTTACAGTTTCAAACTATTGAAGAGCGTTTACGCCTGATGGCTGGTTCACAATATTTTAACAGGAAGTTCACAAGAAGAGTTCTCTAGAGTATCAGTCACACAGAGGGGAAGAATCTTGGCCTTTTATACGAGACAAGCGGGGCTCTGATTCTTATCCCTCCTCTAAAGGAAATTTACGTGTTCAGGCTGAACTATGATCTGTTTCTTAACATTAGCTATCCTATACAGAGTCCACTTTCATCGCGTTTGATCTGATGATGAATTGCTGCACTCGGGACTTTTCCTTCGCCTATCGATTTCCAAACGGAGACTTTGTTCGTCGCTTACTCGTTACTGTGTCTTATCTCTATGAGTTTTATGAAGACGGCTATTTCGGAACGTGACAGTTTGTTCTCATGATGAATCGCTGCACTCGGGACTTTTCCTATCGCCTTTCTATTTCCAAACGGAGACTTTGTTCGTCGCTTATTCACTACCGTGTCTTATCTCTATGAGTCTTACGAAAACGGCTATTTCGGAACGTGACAAATGCTTCCACAAACTTCGCAGCATCGTATCTCGAAAACGGTAAGGTGTATCTGAAAAGTGTATGGGGCCATTTAGTTAGATAATTTCATGGTCTAACAGGAATAACTTGTTTCATTTTTGTGTGAGTCATAGAGAACGAGATAATAGCGTTAAAACAGATGTAGTATTTTTTGACCAAAACTTATCTTTCGTGTCTCATATCTCGAGAACAGGTAGGCGTACGAAAACCAAACTGGACTTTTTAGAAAGGGCGTTTATTCATAAAAACATAATTATATAGGTGTAATTGCCGTTTGAGTAGTAGGAAGAGAGAAGAATGCGGCGATACATGTTGCATACCCGAATTTAGCTATTTTTGAATTTTTCCACATATTCAGCTACATATCTCGAGAACGGTTAGGCGTATTTACGTCAAATATTTTTTTTAATTATTACAAATTGAGATCTTCAACTTTTGTAATAGGTATTTTTCACGTTGGAGCGATAGGAAGCGAGATAACAAAATCCGCGACCTTTGACCTCTTATATGTCACGAAGCTCCAGTGCGTCGGTGGCGTAACTTTCAGGCATATATTGGTACATCATAATAAGCAGTTAAAAAAATGTCGGTGAGCTCGATTTTTAGAAGATGATTACTAAATGTCCCGGACTATCTCTATTAGAAGTATCTTAAGTAATTGGGGATTATGGAAGAGTGATCCGATATTCTCCCATTTTATGATTGAAATAATTTCCTGAGCTTTATGTTTACCTCTATTGTCAACCTCGTTTTTTCGCCATGCTTTCAATGAAGGCTAGTCATTAAAGCTGCTTTCTCTTCAATTTGTTATGTGATTGGACAGTTATTTTAGGTCGAATTAGCATGTTTTCTTTTAACCCTTTTAGTGCAGGGCGAAAAAGAGGTGCCTATGCGAGAATAACCGGCCGAATTTCACAGTTTTACTAGGGTTTGGGAAAATGCTCATAAAAACCAAACGAGAAACAATATTTACATGATTCAAAAAGCAGTGTACTAAGGATGAAATAGAGAACAAAACAATGACACGTATTACAAATTTATTTGGATTATTTCTCCCGCAATGCGAATAGTAAAGCGCTACGAGGCGCGGGCCGATATATCGGCTCTGGCACTAAAAGGGTTAATAAATCGCACCATATATGCTCCATACGCCGCATTTATAACTAACCCTGCACACATGAGGTAGTTTCCAATTCTACCACTAGATGATACAAGCCAACAATATTTTTACATCTCTGACGTGGACCATCGTTTTTCTATGATTTTGATACATTGAAACGAATTTGACATTCGTATTGTTACATCATTCGCTGATTTTTCAGAAAATCGTGTAAATAATTTTGTCATAACGTTGTTTTTTCCAATTTCTTTAATGGCAGAAAAATTTTAATAAAATTTGGCTTTCTGCATTACATACTGTACAGATATCAAAATCCAGAAGAAATGACAGTGATTGCGAAATGAAAATGTCCAAATTAGTCCCAAGCCATGACTAAATATGTGAAATTATTCAATTCTTTCTATCAGCAATAAAAATACTTCGATATATACTAATCTCTTTATTCTTCAATGAGGAAGAGAAAGGTGTTCATAAAAATTTATTTACTGAAAATTAAATTAAAAAAAAGTTTAAACAGAAATATATCACAAAATGAAGTTAAACGACTCATTTTTCTAATCCAAATTGGCTAATTTATTTCCTAATTAACTGATTAAAAAATTCGAGCGGAAATTGAAGATATATTTACGCGGGTTTTAAGAAGATTTAAATTTAAGTCATTAGTGCCTTTTTTCAAAAGGTGTAACTATTTTTGCATACGAAAATCGAAAATTATGAAAAGTTTAAAGTAGGAAAAGTCAATGATAAGGAATCACTTAATAATGTTAAAAAAAGAACGTCATTTCTTTACTACCAAATACGTAAACAAAAGTAAAAAATATTCACTGAGTTGAAAGAAAAATGAAAATAAACTTAACTATGCGTTGTACACCTTTGAAGATGTGTGTTCAATTGTAAACCATAAAATACTGATAGAAGCTGATTGAAAGAACTCAGGAATTATACAGAGTAGATTTTCTAAAAGCTGAAGCCCCGTTTATTTCCTTTATTTATCACTTTACGAAAAAACCTGTCTAATAAAAGTTGTTTGGTATTGAGGGGAACATGTGACACATACTAGGAGTTTTTGATAGCACGTATTGTTTACGAGATTTGAATATCATCTCATTATTTAAAATGGAAATCAATTTTTTACTTGTACAAAAGTTGCAGAACTCGTCGAGACTGATAGAAAGAATATAAGGTAAAATGCCTGTCCGTTCAACTGTTTTCGCTCAGAGTACAAGAATATCTTACTCTCTTGTAGTTTGAGTGGAAATATCTCAGAAACGATTCAATGGCCGGGCATTTTATCCAATACCTATTTTATCAGTCTCGACGACATCTACAATTATTTTTATAGAAATAAAAAATCGATTTCCATTAAAAAAATAAAGGTGATCTTCATCTCGTAAATAACACGTGCTATCAAAAGCCCTTATCATGTATCATGTCACCCACGACATGAAAAAAATGTTAGTCGAAAGACTTTCGTAAAGTGACAAATAAGGAAAATAAACGGAGCTTCGGGTTTTAGAAAACTCACTTTGTATAAATTTATGTTTATTATTTTTAATAGAGGAAGTAAGATTGACTTACTATTACAAAATTCGATTCAAATTAAGACTGACTGTGCTAATAGTAAATCGTGATTTGTGATCAGTGCGATGAACCATAATTTTTGTTTTGATTTAATAGGAAGACGAAAGTGAGGATGAAGCAGTAACTGCGCAACCGCAGGGCGGAGCATCTCAAGGAGCACCGGGTGGTCAACCAATATTTGCGATGCCACCGCCGCCCTCCACCACAGTTAACGAGAATACAACATTGAACAGTGGAGGAGAGCGTGTGATTTACACCACCGGTATTTCTAGTTCTTGAATTTAATGCACCATATCCTTCGTCTTTTGTGTGAGTTATACCGTGCATCCACATTTCTTAGGAATAAATGAATTATTCACAGCTGAGAATGTAGCAGGAGAGATGGAAGGATGTTGGATGACGTGAAAGGCCCATCCTTTATCGCAATTATTGTATTAGAATCAGTACACATAAAATCGAATGTTTTTATGACATAAGAGTCCCGAGTAGGCAGTGCCATTTTGTTTTTTTCGGGACCGCCTTTTAATCAGGACTTTTAAATAGGTTTACGTGTACAATAACTCTTGTTAATGAGAGAGCAGTCTTAAATTGTAAAAATATGTTATCAATTAATCGTGCGCGTACGTGTACCATAATAAAACGTGTACCGTTATCTTCCAATATCTATGTTATCACATTATTGCATTATATCCAAGAGATGTAATATGAGATGATGGCGCCAAAAAAGCTATCTTATTATATCGTATGGAGCAATGAAAAGGTGTGCGCAATTCACGCATCCAACTTTAAGTAATATCTCGTAGTTCTTTCGCATTTCGCTCAATTGCACTTTGAATTTGCCAACTTTATTGTTGTTGTATACATCCATCATGCATGCTTTCCCGTATTAATTCTTATAATTTTATACTCATTTTTTCCTTCGATTATTCAGTATGTTTTAATGCACAGTATACAGTATGTCCGAGAGCAAAGTATACAAAGAGACCCGTAGTTTTATGTTGATTACCGTAGTACTTTTTCGAAATTGAAACTGCGCATGCACAATGTTTGACGTACCATGACACAGGCTGTCAAATGCTCCACACATACATTAACACCAATAACGTCCGTGTTTGTACTACGGCTACCATCATAAAACTACGGGGCCTTTTGTATATGTTGCTCTTGGACAGACTGTACAAAGAGACCCGTACATAGTTTTATGTTGATTGCCGTAGTACTTTTTCAAGATTGAAGCTGCGCAAGATGAAGCAATTTTTCGCGCACATGACACGTACTGTCAGACGCTCCATACATACTGTTTGCGCGAAAAATTGCGCGTGCACAGTTTAATCTCGAAGTACTACTACGGCAATCAACATAAAACTACGGGTCCTTTTGTATAATTTGCTCTCGGATATACCGTACATGTAGGCATGGTATATACTTTGCAAGAAAGGGCCAATTCGAAAATTGCGTAATATACGTACAGGTACAGTATACAACGTAAGTGATCCGGCGGTAAAAAAAAAAACTTTACCTAAATATGTCCACTAGATATAAAGTTCCTTTTTCACTGTTAGGTCATACACGCGGTATATGTACATAAAATGCTAAAATTACGGTAGTAGGTGCTACCTCATTCCATTTAATTATCCAATAAACGAACGTATAAACATGAAAGAAACGTTCGCCTCGTAAACACATATAATTAATGTACATACATATGCGTACATAAATACATACAATACCTACTCGTAAAATACACGTTTTATGGAGTGGACATTTCCCCTATTTTTATACGATCATATTTATTGGATATCGCAAAAGAAAGACTGCAGTCTCCTTATCTAATGTATCTTACAATTACGTATAATCAAACCGGCTTCAGTGATATCGATATTCTCCGATGTAGATAACTGGTATTTAATTAAATTACCAAAACCATGTACCTACTGTTATTAAACCTACTACCTTAGGCTAATTGTAAGTATGTTTCATAAGGCAGATACTTATAAACGAAAGCCTACTTTTAATACATTTTGCTTTGGGCTGAATTTATAATTAAAATTATAACCTCTTCATATTTTCATGTCTATATTATAAGTAGTATTATGCAAACTAAGTTCTGAAAGGAAATCAATTATTAATTTTTACTTGAAACTAATCACTATATTCAAATTATAGTTTATTTTTATTCTTTCAATTACATAGTGCAATATATAAAAGATATCTGCGATATTTAATTAACTCCGATCCGCACAATGTGACATTTATTTAATAACTTGTGCATGGTATAGATAGATACCGTACGCGTGGGCAGGTTACAGTCGATCCCCCACCACTACCACTTCTCTCTACAGAGTGCATACTCTCGTTTCGATGTACCTAAACTAGCACTGTTGTAGAGACTCGAGCAGATCCGGGTTAACTCCGCACATAATTGAAGTCCAAATTCTATGCGGAACCTAATTTAATTTATTTGGCCGACTTTCATACCTTGTATGAATCTTTTAACGCGTTGCGTGGATTCCCCTGCTAGAGATACGTATAGTCATATTGAGAGGCCCGGGAGGGATAGTTTGGAAATGCGATATTATCATTTCTTAATTAAATAAGTATACTCATCTCAGTGATCTCATTAGAATATAACTGAACATCGGCTTCTTATATATGGATAAATATAAATATTACTTTATTTTGATCACTTGCAACTCCGAAACAAATAAGGTAACATGATATTATTACGTGTGCAACTTTGCTTCCGTCGTTTTTCTCGTAAGCCATCTATAGGAAAACAGTGGAAGCAAAGTTGTACACCTAATAATCTTACTTTTGGCCAACTAAAAAGAATAAGGCTACCCCCATTATCGTAGCTTACAATTAGCCACCACATGCTATATGTGTGTATACATACAGAATGATTCTGAGAATGGTAGTTACAGGATGAGTATATGGCATTTTGCAGACCATAGGTTGTACGCTTCAAAAGAAGATCCCTAGTATCTGATCGCCTCAATAAAACCTAGGGACCTTCTCCTAAAACGTTTGGCGGGCACTGCTTGCACATCGTCACAACCAATCATCAAGGTGCAGGCCGTGTCCAGCAGTGTCTGATCGCCTACAATCTACAAAGCGCTGCATAGCATATCATCCTATGGCTACCATCCTGAGAATCACTCTGCATCTGATTATTATTTATATATTATTTAATAATTTCAGCCTTCTTGGTCATGAAATGGACCTTGGTTTACAATTTCAACTTATCCACACATCCCTCCATTCAGTCTCCCCTTCTTCTTGTATCTCTTTCGCAACTTTTTTCTCTCTCCTTCTTTCTACCTCTCTTAACCATCTAATTACGTCACCCTTTACATTGCCAGCTATAAGCTTTTCTAATCTACATTCACATTTTTCTATTTTTTGTATACTCCTCTAGCAGGTGTTTCAGCGTACCCCACCCCTCTGCATAACTAACATCTCCTAGTCTATTCTTCCATCCAGTATTTATTCCATTCCCCCATATTCACACATCTAGCTTTTGACACAAGCTTCTAACTTCCTCCGTCTCATTCTTTTACCAGGTATTTCGCTCTTCTTCCTGTCCTATTATATTTATATCTTTCATTATATTTCGACTCTTGAATTCTATTGCATTGCTACTGTTCTTGTATTTCTTGATCTCTCTGTATTATCTCCGGTACTAGTCCGAAAGAGAGAGGTTGGGGGGGGGGGGGAAGGGACATCCCCCTCTAATTCCTTTATTCCTAATAAGCTGTATCTATTTCTTTGGTAAAATTGTTTAATTTCTCTACTATTACTAGTTTCCACTTTTCCGTACCCTTTTTCTTTCAAGCATTCTTTTGCAATTAATTTTGCTTTCGCTTGCTTTTTCCTTTCATTCGCCATGGTTCTCTTCCCCGCTCTAATCCTAATCTTATCTCTCTTCGTTTCATCTAAAGCTATATACGGTGGTGGACAAAAGTTTCCGAATGAAAAAAAGCTGTCTGAGATTTTATAGTAATCGTATACTACATGGCCGATTCGATGTAGCGTCAAATTTAAATAATTTTCATACGGCTAGGTAATTTTAACTCTTTGCGGACGAGAGGCGACTCTCGTCGCCACGGCATTTCGTGCGGCAACTCGAATGGCGAGTGAGAGGCGACAGTCTTTGTTTATGTTAGATTTCGTAATAACAAAAAATTCGTAATACTAAAATACAGAACTTAATTTAACAAAATTATATTTTTAAAGGTGTAAATATAGTTAAACTATTGAAATATAACGTTTTTGTAAGTTAATTTGTATATAAGATAATTTTATGGTACCTGTAAGACACTCGTCACATTTACGAAAATCGCCTCGAGTTGCTACCTCGCCCGGCCGAAAAAGTCGTCATCCGACAAAGGGTTAAAGTGTCACCTTTTTTAAAATTTGGTTAGTGGAGAGGATGAACTGGACTTTATTCGGAATTTTTTTCAGATTTTTAAATTTCTGCCGTTACCGTGGTTGGCATGAAATTTGCACGCCTTATTGCAAATAGTCAGCAACAGGGGATGCATTGTTACAATTTTAGCGGCAAAGCTTGCTGAACGTGTCGACAACTTTCCGGTAGAATGTCGCCATCTTGCTTAATATATATCGCAGTTGATTTTTTAACTCATATACCAAAGTTTCAAACAACTTACATAAGAGTCGGTGGTTCAATTGGGAAGTTGCACACACAGTCAACTCTCGTTAAGAGGCCGCACAGTGGGGCCAGAGACCGGTTTCCTTGCCCAAAATTCGAAAAAATGAAAGTTTGTTTCGGGCACTATTAAGAAGTAACTTTAACAGATATATGTCTGGGGCATTATAATCAACATGAATGGCACTATTTAGTGGCTTTAGGAGTCAGTTATTGAGTATTGAAGTGGTCAAACGCAGTTTCTCACGAAAACGTCTCACAAAGTTTGAATGCTTGGATATATTTGTAGGATAGAAGTACAACTTTTTTCTCTTTTATAAAGCTTTATTTGGATCCTTCATAAGCAATTTGGACAATATTCAAAGTGTGTATAGTGTTTTTTAAATAATTTGCTAGTAGAAGAACATGCGCATTTAAAAAAATCTCGGAAATTAGACCTACAAAAATTGCCCGACCTTACCCTACTTAGTTTTTAGCATTTTCGTATACCTTAAGGCTTTGTCTAAACGACCTAAAAATTGTAGCTGCATCTATTTGCCACTCTTTACGTTATATCAATTTTAGTAGGTAAAGATGCGGAATTCGGTTAGACTACTAGAGTGATTCATAGTTGCTGTTCCGTCGCACCAAGCGGACGTCTATATCGGTTCTTACCGTTATTATCATTGCAATCTAATTATAAGTAATGCGCTAATTTAGAGTTAATTTCGCCATCGATTGCTATGGCCAGATAGATGGTATATTTCGACGTACGTAGGCCGCAAAGGCGCTCGCAGTCCCGCACCTTTCTCGGAAAGTAATTATCGGACGGATGTGTTAATGAGCCTAATGTTAATGAAAAAAAACTATTAAGTACAAATATGAACTTTACACTTACTTTGTTTTCTGCTATAGTCATTGAATATAGAAAAATCTCTATCCTAATCGATAAATATAATAAAATGCCTACTGAAATCTAACGATGTAGCGGGCGCGCGGAGCTCCCAGGCGGGCGAAGCCTCCCAGTTCCCTATTAATTAACAATCTCATAAAAAGTGTTTCTTTTTCACCATTAGATTTGCTGCGAACCATTGAAATAATTTTTGCCAACTTTACCTGCACTTGGCCCATATTGTTTTTCGAAATTTCGACTTCGGATTCGTAATCAGCGACCTCAAAAACCCCTGAGTACTCAATTTCACCCAGATCCGATCAATTTTTAAGAAACCTTTTCACCATATTGGATCCGCCATATTGTTTTTTGAACTTTCGACTTCGGATTCGTAATCAGCGACCTCAAAAACCCCCGAGTACTCAATTTCACCCAGATTCGATCAATTTTTGAGAAACCTTTCCGCCATATTGGATCCGCCATATTGTTTTTCGAACTTTCGACTTCGGATTCGTAATCAGCGACCTCAAAAACCTGCGAGTACTCAATTTCACCTAGATTCGATCAATTTTTGAGAAACCTTTCCGCCATATTGGATCCGCCATATTGTTTTTCGAATTTTCGACTTCGAATTCGTAATCAGCGACCCCAAAAACCCCCGATTACTCTATTTCACCTCGATTAATACACTTTTTGAATTTTCGCCAAGAAAACCGGTCTGTGGGCCGGTGCAGGGGCTGTAGGAGAGGCGCATTCTGAGAAATGGCCTTCCCCCACTCCTTGCGTCACTCCCCTCAAACAATTTCTTACTTTCGTTTCGCTCAATAAGAGTCCGCTACGAATTTTCGTATTTGGCGTTCGCGGCAAGCCTGGAATCGAAGAGGTGTTACCAAATGTGAATCAAATTCAATGTTCACGCATCAGGTGAGAAATTAGAGGTTAGAAAATTTACCGGTCAACGTTATTGCATCATTTATGTCATTTTTTATTGCTGTGAAAAATGTAATACAAAAATATTACCGCCAATGCGGGCTACTTTGGCCCTGGGGTCCTTCTTTGACCCAAATTAAGAAATAAAATAAAACGTTCTAAAACTATCTTGAGGAAGCAGATTTTAACACGTTCCGTGCCGGACCGATTTTTGAAGACTTTCCGTTCAGGCTGCGTGGGGCGTATACGACCCACACTTTTACGATTAAATAAACTCGTTTTTGACGTACACCTTACAATTTTTCAATAGTACAAAGCCATAATTAGCAAGAAAAGGTTATACATTTTAATATGCATTAGACAACAAAGCAATAAATTAAATTTTTTGTTATTATTACCTATTAATTATTATTATTAACAATAAAAAATTTAATTTATTGTTAACGCGGTATACGTGATGTAAGATGCCTATATTTGACTCGATAATACATTTTAAAAGAATTCTTCGTTTTTCAATGAGAATTCCAAGTGGCCTGAACGGAAAGGTCAGCGTGGGTTGTATACGCCCCACGCGGCACGGAACGTGTTAAACTGGTGCCGGTACCGTGGGTGGACTAGTTATTGACAATGCGCTAGTTACTGACAGGTAAGGCGCATTTTCAGTAATTTGAGCGAAATTTCGTTTTAAAAACATAGAAAAAGAATTTTGTGCGCATACACTACAGGATCTTGTGTCTTTTCTCGCGTAAAATCATCGCTTGACAATAGACCAATATAATTAAATCAAGTTTTCAAGGATGTGCGGGCTGGTGTCAGCTCGCCTGCGTCGGCCATCTACAATAATGGTGTGAAAATTCGATCTCAGTTTTTTCTCTTAATTTTGACAATGTAGGTATTAAATATAAATAAAAATTATTCTTGTAGAAAAATAGTAAGTTAATTTATTAATTGAAATGATAAAAAAATTAAATACAAATTTATTTAATAAAAAAATTGGGGTGTCAATAATGTATCCTGTATAAGCTGCTATGTTCCTATTTGTGACACCGGTTTACCCGTCAATTTCCTAACCTCACTTAATTTCTCAAGTACCTATTCAACACTTTGCAATTAAAATCATTTTGCCTATGAAAGTACATATGCTCTCTCATTTTAATTAAGAAAAAATAATATGCATATTTTTTTCTCTCGGGGGTAAAATGCACCACAAAAAAACCACAGGGAAGTACCTACACTGAAATCGAGTTATAAGCGGCATTAACAGCAGTGAAGGCAGGACTTTCTATTAATTCTAGAAAAATATAACAAAGAAGTCACTGAGCATTGCCAAAGAAATTAAACAAGAAATAATAAATGAGCCTTGAAAATTTGAATTAATAAGATCAATATTACTATCACAATTATTCGCTGCCATTAACAAGCTATATGTCAGAGAATGAAAATATTACGCCAAAAAAAACAAATTTGTATTTTTATATGAAATGAAAGTTATTTTAATTATTTAGTAAGTAAATTTAATCGTTTATAATAATTTATAATGATAAATCAACACGCGCGACCTATTGTCAAAAACTAGCGCACTTGATGCCAGAAATACATCCACTTCAGTTTTGCCCCTGTCATAAACTCATCCACTTGAGACAAATATTTATTTATGTAATATTAATTATTTGGATTAAATTTTTGAATATTTTTGACTGTTTGTTAGATGCCGAAGAGTCTAAAGTTTATTTTTATAAAGAAAACAAATTATTTTGATACAGAAAATAATATTTAATTGTAGATTCAAGTGAATCCCTAACCAAAAAGTGTCAATAACTGGTCCACCCACGGTATGTAGTTTCTGCTAGGGCGCAGATCTATGCAGTCATTGACGTGCATCAAAATAGTTTGAGAACGTTTCATTTTATTTCTTAATTTGAGTCAAAGAAGGACCCAGGGCCAAAGTAGCCCGCGTTGACGGTAAGTAATATTCTCGATAAAATTAAACTTTTTAATTGAAAAAAATTGAATTATTTGAAAAAATTTTAAACAGTTAATTTTTCGTCTGGTTTATTAGCGAGCGTTTCATTCATAAACATTTAGAGCGCCGTGGTGGAGGTGACGCCGGACTAATATGAGCGGCTTCATAACGAGAGTAAAATAGAAACGTTTCGAGCGCCGTGGTGGGGGTAACGCTCGAGTGAAGCGGCCTTATAACGAGAGTTCTGTATTTTTTTTACATCATAAATGGATTGAGCACGTAAAAAAAGTTGGGCCGTTTTTTATTTTTGTTTCTGACGCGAAATTAAGCCGTGAAAGATTAATAAAGTTTGCGATAAACTCCGCCCACTTGAAACAGTCGGTCGAGCGGCACTGGTATCGTGACGTCACTAGTCAGTAACGGTTCGCCTGCGCGCCTTCTAGTACAGTAGATGGGCCGAGAAAATCAACTTTGTTTTCCACTTTTCTTTACAAGTGTACGAGTTCTTGTTTCTGATGATTGCAATATTTCATTACCTTTAAAACAAAATAAAAATCATCGAAAAATATCAATTGTTAGTGAAGTTAGAGGCATCTGTTTACAAGAGCGCGCGGGCGCTACGGCGCGTATTTATGTACAAAATGCGATATCTCGAGAACTATATTCATCGTAACAAAATGCGATAAAAACCAATTGTTTCGCCTTGAAATTCCCTAAATTTTTTCCGCAGTATGTCTCGATAACTTCTCAATACTTTTCGAGATATTTAACCCTAGATAGCTAACCTTCCTTTATATACTTAATAAGCTAACCATTCGTCGATGCGGCAAACATTGAAGTTTAAATATTTTTTATATGTGTTACAACACGGTAACACGCTCGCAGCAAGCATTAGAAGGAGACAGCTAAATGAGGCACGTAGAATAACAGTGGTCCAACTCCACTTCTTTTCAAATAGCTGCCTTTGATTTAAAATGAGTTGTCTAATGTGT
Source organism: Xiphydria camelus (assembly GCA_963678675.1). NCBI lineage: Eukaryota > Metazoa > Arthropoda > Insecta > Hymenoptera > Xiphydriidae > Xiphydria > Xiphydria camelus. The sequence continues at coordinate 18,533,091 of OY783194.1, forward strand.
ATCTTTTAGTATAAAGTTCTATTGTAGTATTTCATTATAAAGTTCATATTATAGAAAACTATAATATGGAGATAGACCACCTTTATACTGAAAGATACACATTAGACAACTCATTTTAAATCAAAGGGAGCTATTTGAAAAGAAGTGGAGTTGGACCACTGTTATTCTATGTGCCTCATTTAGCTGTCTCCTTCTAATGCTTGCAGCGACCGCGTTACCGTGTTGTATATAATAAAACGTAACAAAAGAGTATTTGTTAACAAAAAAATATTTAAACTTCAATGTTTGTCTCATCGACGAATGGTTAACAAGTATATAAAGGAAGGTTAGCTATCTAGGGTTAAATATCTCGAAAACTATTGTGAAGTTATCGAGACATACTGCGGAAAAAATTTAAAGAATTTCAACACGAAACGATTGGTTTTTATCTCATTTTGTTACGATGAATAGTTCTCGAGATATCGCATTTTGTACATAAATACGCACCGTGTAGCGCCCGCGCGCTCTTGTACAAGATGCCTCTAACTTCACGAAAAATTGATATTTTTCGATGATTTTTGTTTTGTTTTAAAGGTAATGAAATATTGCAATCTTCAGAAACAAAAACTCGGACACTTTTAAAGAAAAGTGGACAGCAAAGTTGATTTTCTCGGCCCGTCTACTGTACTAGAAGGCGCGTAAGCGAACCATTACTGACTAGTTACGGTTACTGACTAGTACACAAAACAATACACATTTATATTTATACCCATATATTTAAAAGAAATGAAAAAAGTCCGAAAACAAAATACATAGGTGTATAAAACTTTTGAGCATTTTTTTTCTTTCTTTTAAATGCATAATTGGATAGAAATATAAATGCTTATTGTCGCATCTATCTAATAAAATCCAGCACGATATAATCGAAAGTCGTGGTCACCTATCATCATTGGTTAGTTGATAATCGATATCGATAATCGAAAGTCGTAGTCACCTATCCCCGTTGGTTAGGTGATAATCGATATAGTATTCGATAGTTAAAGCGGGGAAATTCAATTTGATAAAATTAGTGTTAAAGTAAATGTAAATGTCGTTATGAAATACGTTTTAGGCGCGCGCTTGCGCGTGCAAATGGTCTAGTGTGGCTTTATAAATGTATATAAAAATGTAGTATTATGTAGTTTGTTTTCAGACATACATATATATAAGAATATGTGATAAATATATTAATTTATTTTCTCTCGAAATGACTACTGAGCGGATTTATCGGAGCAGATTACAACAGATACCCTTTTCTTCGCATTATTACATTTGTTACGAACTACAGCTCGAAACAGTTTCACGTTATAGCATCACTCATCCGGAAGAAAACCGTCACAACTCAAAAAAATTCATTTTTCAAGAGAAGCAATGAGAAGTTGTCAATAATTTAATTTGTGAATGTCGTTGGTTTTTTTATTCTTTTGTAAAAAAAGATTCTTATTCCAAAAAAAAATATTTTTAGTAATTCGTATTTATTTAAATTACTCAGCATTTTTCGTTGAGAAAAAAATGGGTATAATTTTTTAGAACACAGATGTATCACTTTTCCACTAAAAATTGTGCTTTTGTCTTCAAATTCACTGAATTCGGTAAATTTTTATTATCTTTAGAAATCCTAAGAACATTAAAAAAAAGAACATTTCCTAAAAGACGTACATTTAGGCTAACAACAAGCCAACTAAGGAACATTAATATCCTTAAAAAATTAGAAACATAAAAAGTAGAAATACTAACTCAAACCTAAAAATATCGAAAGCTGAAGGAACATTAGCATCTTGGAAATGTTTTCCTTCTAAATCTAGTGTTTTTATTTAGTCTTGGAACAAAAATGTTATTACTATTAACCCGTAGTGGTCACACTGGGTCCAGTGGACCCCAGGCTAACTTTGCGTCTACGTACCTTCGAAAAGACGGTTTAGAATGGAACTTATGACGCCATCAGTGGTTGTTTAAAGGTGCTACAATAAGTTTAAAGGGTTTTCGAAAGTCAGCGTGACGTCATTGCGTCTGTAAACAACGATTTGTATGGATGTTTTTCTTTCTGGGGTCCAGCAGACCCAGTATGACCATAGTTTGGCAAAATCGGAGAAAACGTGTGCTCAAAAAAAATTTTTTTTTTCATTAAAGCGTTATTGACAACCTATAGTGCACGTACTGTCATTTTTTTCTTTTTTGCCACAATCGGACGAATTTATGCGCTGATTGAGTGGGGCAAGAGTAGTTTTCCAGTTCCTATAAATCTGTTTTACTTTTCTTACCTAATGTAATTATTAATAAAATATACGTTTTTTCGCTTTATTTTACACGTTCAAAACCGACCTATTTGATTTTACGAATTTCATGAAAATTGATATCTTCAAACTGTAAAATAAATATACTTTTTTCAAAGCTTGTTATAATACTGCTTTTTTCTTAAAAGTATACTATTTTGAGAGTAAAATGCAGGAAGTTTTTTTGCTCTGTTTCAAAAATTGAAATTTTGATGAACTTTTGTGAAAAAAGTCAAATTTCTCGACAAATTTTTTTCTCGCGTTTTTTCAATATAAAAAAATTTAAAAAAGGAGAACAGAATTATTGGATTATAAAGAGGAAGTCTTAAACTAAATTCCAGTTCAAGGTTTGAGTCGATACATTAAACAGAACGCAAATGGCAACTGTTTTTCTGCATGAGGTCCATTGGACCCAGTGAGACCACTACGTTATTTTTAGGTGTGACCACTACGGGTTAAAAAACTAGTAGCCTCAAAACCAAAGAATTTAAAATTATAAGATTGAAATAATCAAAGTATATTTTTGGAACTGTAGTTTTTTTATTTTTAAATAAAGAAAAGAGATTCTTTCTTTTCTTTGGTGATTCCTGCTTTACGCCGAAAAGCACTTTTTAAACAGTTTGTTTCTCGTTATTCAGGTCACTTTTTTTCCTCGATTTTTTTATTTCGCGATAGCTTTAAAATTAACCCTAGAACTACAAACCCATTTTTCTACCTGTATACTACAAACCGGGGTAAATATTTATCCCATAGATTTTTTGCTCGTACACTCGTTCTGAAAGCAGTAATCTGACTTATAAGTACATGAATTGTTTCGTTTTTTCATGCCAAAGAGAATGGTGAAGAGCAAATTCAATTTTATCAAGGTTTAGTTGGTGAAAAATCGATTGAAATAGCTAAAAGTGCTGAAAACCGGTCAAACCATCATTTAATAAATAAAAATTTATAACTATTTTTTTAAACAACCGATTCTCAAATTTCGAACGGGATTTTAAAGAGGACACATATGGCTTTGAGAAAAAAAATACCATCATGATATTTTGCCAAAAAAGTCTATTTATTTGGCTCTGAAAATTAAAAAAAATGGGAAATCTGATATATGGAAAAGTGAAATAAAAATCCATGAAATATTGGTTTTCAACAATATATTTCGGTTTTTGTCATGGAAAATGTAAAAAAAAAGAAATGATACATATAAAAAATATTCAAAAGTAAAGCTACGATTTAACTTATTCAAAGGCGCCACAATCGCTGCAGTAGAGTACTCTGTGATTATCGCTGGTCGGCCGCTTGTACTTTGTGCAATATATTCGCGTTTTGCGATCCTCCGATCGGAGACACAAGTCGCATCGGGCCGGCTTTTTTGGTGACTCATTAGCTGGCTGAAATTTTTCATGAAGAAGAATCAAGATATTGTTTCTTATATATCGGCGAAGAGAAGGTACTTTTAGCCTTGCCCTCAGATGTGGCTCCAAAAGCGAGTTAACCAAGCTTTTTATACATTGTCTTCGGTTTATACTGACAAGATCAGCGTTAAAGTTGTGAAGGATTAAGGCGTTGATTCCTCCTTGGTCAAGCATGGCCATCCATATCCTCATCGTCCATCGGAGAGTTTTACGGTGCGTGGAGTACTCGTGACACATTTGGTCGAAGGTGTCTGTACCTCCTTTCGTTGTATTATAAAAATTTATAATCTCCGGTTTCTTGTTGTTCGAGTCGATCGTGTCAGTATGGTGTAATGTTCACAGCAGAGGAGGACTATTTTGTTTTGGAGTATGGGATACCAAAGTCTGGTTCCCATCGAACGCAAACTTGGATAATGACACCACTCCTGCGCACCGGAAATTCTCAGGGATTTCGCGTTTGTTTTTCCGTAATGTTCCGACCATGGTAATTGAATGCTCTGTAAGCATTTTCTCGAAAATTAGGATTGATGAAAACCAATTGTCGCATGTAATGTTTCGGATGGTTCCATGCAGCGGCTCCGATAATTTCCTAATGTAATATGATGGGACACTCTCGCTATATATTCTCTGTCTGTACTTTTCCCACGTATGACAGTGCAGTGAACATGTAGAACGTTCGTGCGTCGTTGAGCATCACGATCTTGATTCCATATTTTTCGGGTTTAGAGCCATTGTATACTTTAAATGGACACCGTCCTCGAAAGGAAACTAGTTGCTCATCTATTATACAATATGAAGATGGTGAATAATATTTTGTACATTTGATATAAATTGTTCCCAAATCTCATGGATTGTAGCAAATTTATCGATTTCCTTTCGCTCAAGCCGTGTACTTTTATCATCGAAACGTATGCACTTCGATATAAAGGAAAATCGGGGAGTCGAGATATCGTTGCACGGTATCTCATGGAACCGTAATCAGCACTCCATAAATCTTCAAGGTTTGTGTAACTCGTTTTTTGCATTCCCGAAAAATACAGTAATCCTATGTAAGCCTTCAATTCAATCAAAGAAATGTTCGAGTACGTGGGATTTGCCGTGTAATCAATTTCGAGCGCCTCTAAATGTCGTTGGATTTCTTCATTCGTGTGGCGAACTATCTGCTCCAACAAGGAATTAGGAAAAAGTAAATTCCATGCTTCAGAAGGTGTACCGACTTGTTTCGCTGCTCCAACTGGGCTCGGCAAATACGATGTCGGAAGATTTCGTTGTTGCTGAGATCGTTCGCGTGATGTCGTATACCATTTATGCCCATCTTTACCACAGACGATACTTGGCCTTCGACCGCGCTTTGAACGGCCAGAATCACGAGTACTTAACCCCTTCCATATCTTTGTCTTTTTTCGGGAACTACTTCCTCTAAATCTGAAAAAATGTTTAGATTCTACTTCTTCCGGTGGTTTGAATTCTTCATTGTCGGCATCTTCTTCCGACTCCGATCCGCTTATTCTCTCTAAACCATCATCTTCATCGGAAATACAGTCGATTGTTGATTCTTTAGCAGTCTCGGACTCCGTCAAAGTTTTCGCCAGTGAATCGGCGCTTCTCAAATTGTATTTTTTCGCTATCAGCTGCCAAAAAAATGCAATGCGTATCAATTTTTTTGTTACTGCCAGTGTATGGGTTCGTAAAATATGAAAATAACCGCCGAAAATTATATATCTAATGTTTTATTGTAAAATCTATATATATAAAAATGAATGTTTGTCTGTCTGTCTGTCTGTCTGTCTGTCTGTCTGTCTGTCTGTCTGTCTGTCTGTGTCTGTCTGTATGTATGTCTCTTATGCCTTCCTAAATCGTTCATCCGATTGCGATGAAATTTTGGGAAATGGTTGGACGCATGCCCGCGATGGTTTCTGAGTTAGTAAATCTTATACAGGGTGTTCAAAAAGTCCCGGTAGTGCCGATTATCTCAACGGGAAAACATTTTAGAGAAAAATGTTTAATACAAAACTTTAAGGATTTTCCCTTGGCTACCCAGTGGTCGTATTGGATTTGACCTTGACCGTGACCTTTAAGGTAATATCAAATGCCTTCCTAAACCGTTCATCCGATTGCGATGAAACTTTGGGGAATGGTTGGACGCATGCCTGCGAAGGTTTCTGAGTTAGTAAATCTTATACAGGGTGTTCAAAAAGTACCGGTACGGATGATTATTATGCCTTCCTAAACCGTTCATCCGATTGCGATGAAAAGTTGGAGAATGGTTGGACGCATGCCCGCGAAGGTTTCTGAGTTAGTAAATCTTATACAGGGTGTTCAAAAAGTACCGGTACGGATGATTATTATGCCTTCCTAAACCGTTCATCCGATTGCGATGAAACTGGAGAATGGTTGGACGCATGCCCGCGAAGGTTTCTGAGTTAGTAAATCTTATAAAAGGTGTTCAAAAGTACCAGTACTGATGATTATTATGCCTTCCTAAATCGTTCATCCGATTGCGATGAAAATTTGGGGAACAGTTGGACGCATATCCGCGAAGGTTTGAGTTAGTAAATCTTATACAGAGTGTTCAAAAAGTACCGGTACGGATGATTATTATGCCTTCCTAAACCGTTCATCCGATTGCGATGAAAATTTGGGGAACAGTTGGACGCATATCCGCGAAGGTTTGAGTTAGTAAATCTTATACAGAGTGTTCAAAAAGTACCGGTACGGATGATTATTATGCCTTCCTAAACCGTTCATCCGATTGCGATGAAACTTTGGGGAATGGTTGGAAGCATGCCCGCGAAGGTTTCTGAGTTAATAAATCTCATAAAAGGTGTTCAAAAAGTACCGGTACTGATGATTATTATGCCTTCCTAAACCGTTCATCCGATTGCGATGAAAAGTTGGGAAATGGTTGGACGCATGCCCGCGAAGGTTTCTGAGTTAGTAAATCTTATACAGGGTGTTCAAAAAGTCGAACTATACTTGACCTAAATTTGACCTCCGCTGACAATAAAGGTAACATGAAAAAAATGGTCAAGGACACATTTGAACGTGAAAAAAAAATTAATTTGACCTTGATATAACCTTGAAGGTCATGGTCAAGGTCAAATCCAATATGACCATTGCGTAGCCCGGGAAAAATACTAAAAGTTTTGTTTTAAAAATGTATTTAAACAATGGTGGACGGACAAAATCAATCCACAATCTACCCGTGCGAAGCCGGGACGGGCTGCTAGTAAGGTTATAAATACGTGAATTAAATTTATTATAGCAGGAAAGAGAAAAATAACTTACCCCTACACAAAACACTAACGAGAACTACAAAGCAGGGTAGATATCAACCCCAAACCCTAAACAAGAAACTGAAGGCTCTCGCAACCTCGCCCTATTGTTAGAACCTTGTACTAAATTATGGTACAGGTCTACAGTCGATAATGTCACTGACTACCTCAGAAATGTAGTTCAAAGTTTTGCCTGGGGTAGATATATACCCCAGTTGTGTGTGTGTGTGTATGTGTGTGTGTGTGTGTGTGTGTGTACAGGGTCTCCACGTATGTTGTTGACATAGGACGATATGGCACGTAGCGTTTTGTAGACAGTAGGCTGTATACTATTGGTCGGAGACGCAAGGACGACGAACAATTGGCTCTATCTATCGCCGGCAGACGTCAATCGTCGTGAGAGAAGCCCTAGAGCGTAAAAACCTAGCAGACGAGAAAGTATGGCGGGTGATGGGTGTTGCTATTTAAGATTACAAAATTGGGGGGTCTACCCCTAAGGGGGTTGGAGAGGGTGCGTCTCCGATTATGTCATTTTGGTTCCCCCTCTCCACTGCCGAAACCGTACTTTCTTTTTTTAGAAAATCTCTGTAACTTTCTGAGATATTGGGGTGGCAAGTTTACAAAATGTCACCCTCTGTATATATATGTATACAGGGTGTTCGGAAAAAACACCGACACAGAAATAGGGGTGATAGGTTACGTCATTACAAGTATTTTGATATAAGGGACCTATACCCGCAAGTGCCCCCTTCTGGAGATATCAACTTTTCAAGTTTATAACGACCGAGGTTGATCAAAGTAGAATAATATTGAGTTTTTTGTCTACCTGTACAATTGAAAAACAAATGAAAACTCCTTGTATCCGCATCATCTTCGAAAAGTACAAGGACTTGAGCCAAGCGGTTATCCTTTCCGCAAGCAGTTTGCGCAGTGGCACATCTATCCAGAATCGTTTCCGATGTTGCATGGACATGGGTGGCCGCCATTTTGAGCATTTGCTGTAGTACATTGTTTTTGTATCTCGTAAAATTAAATATTCGTTACCATCTTGATACGTTTCTTATTATTCTACTTTGATCAACCTCGGTCGTTATAAACTTGAAAAGTTGATATCTCCAGAAGGGGGCGCTTGCGGGTATAGGTCCCTTATATCAAAATACTTGTAATGACGTAACCTATCACCCCTATTTCTGTGTCGGTGTTTTTTCCGAACACCCTGTATATATATTATATATTTTCGGGTGGTTATATTATCGGGAAGCAGATAGTCAGTTCCTGGATATACTGCCCTCCTAAGAAAGAGGGTCCTATGTGCAAAATTCTTGTTCTGAGATATTGACGTTCTAAAGTTTTAATGTCTGCCATTGTAGTTTTTTATTTAATTGAATTCAAGTTTTGCAGAAGCTACTATTATGTATAGACTAATTTTGTATCAGAACAATAATATTATATAGGTGTTATATGAACTACAGAATGCACACATGATAAAACCTAAAAATCTCAAAATTTGCAGATAGGACCTTCTTTCTTAGGAGGGCAATATACAGTGTATATTCGAGGAAGCTCGATATAGGCGATATGTTGTAGTACATTCTAAACAGTACGCTATTGGTTGTCGACCTAACCTTTAGAGTCCGGGGGTGGTCGATAAATCGACCAGCAGTCAGGTCGGGATCTCCAAATAGGAAATTTATTGATTTTATTTATAAATTTCACGTCTAAAAAAAGTCGATTTTAACTGAAATTTCCTCGGACTTAAAAGGTTTCAATGAATTGAAGCAAACATCTCGGAAATGCTAATAAATATGGCAAAATAGATGAAATTTTGACAATGCAAAATATATTAAATTGTCAAAAGACATGAAAATGGAAACATCGGCTCTCAAAACCCTTTAAGTCCGGAGAAATTTAAGTTAAAATCGACTTTTTTTAGACGTGACATTTATAAATAAAATCAATAAATTTCCTATTTGGAAGCTCCGACCTGACTGCTGGTCGATTTATCGACCACCCTCGGACTCTAAAGGTTAAGGAGTCTTTAAGTAATGGTTAATTCAAACGACTTACCAGTACCCGGCATTCATTTCAGTAGAAAATCCCTAAGTCCTGATCGCCGGGTAGACGTAAACACGTGGCCACACGGGAAATATTAAGCATTGATTAGGGTTATTGCGTTCCGAAATTAGCCCACTGGTTACCATCACAAAAATGCCAAAAAGCAGAATATTTTAATTTTAAGGAAACATATCGAAACCTAATAATTTTGTATCATTTCAATAATCAAAGTTCTACGATATTCGACATCGCTTCCGGACGCAACCCCCGCCATGTTTTTACGACTGCTAGAGGGATAGGGCATAGGGATTTTCTACTCAAACTGTTGCCGGGTACTGGCAAGTTATTAGAACCAATCATTAGAGCATCCTCAAGTCGACAACCAATAGCGCACGGTTTAGAGTGTACTACGGAATATCGCCTGTGTCAAGCTTTCTCGAATACACACTGTACGATAACGGTAATAAAGAAAGCTTGAATTACGAAAAGACCAGAAACACATATATACTTGATGCCTGTTATAATTACAGCGTAAAAAATATAAAGTCTTGGAATACATAAAGGATAATGTTTCATATGGTATAGTATCTAATGCATCCTTGCGTATTGATATCAGTTGAGCTAGATTGATTGTAACTGATAAGTAACTGGTATAAGGAGACTGCAGATTCAACATGGACTGACGAATTGAGGATTGGCAAAATTAGGCCTCATTCATTCCCAGATTCTTAGCTGTAATGAATGGTTTAAATACACAGGACCAGAGTGAGAGTTTTATGAATCGATATGGTGTAGTAGACTTATTTAAGCTGTAAGTTGCTATGGCTATAGACCCAACGACGCCTTGTGTTTTTTCCAATGATTTGCAATAGTGAACGATCGTTTCTAAAAGAAATCTTTAAAATTAAGCCGTCAAGTAATTGTAAGAAATAATGGGGCGATGCACACGAGAAAGTATGGTACATTATTCCAAATCTGCATCAGCATCGAACTAATTTTAATTCTTGGCACCACTAATCCTCGTATAAAACGTTTTGCTTTTCATGGAGGATAAATTATTTCTTACCACTAAGCAAACAGTTTTATCACTAAAATTCAGTCTTCTCACTCAAATTTGTTTTTGTTGTAGATTCGAAAAATTTTAACAAAATTATTTACAAATTATTTTTGTCACTCAGTGTCGAATACTCGGTTTCATGGGCGTCCTCGACGCATGTGAAATCATCTTTCACACACCAATTCGTGAAAAGTTGCGCAGTGCGTGAAATAACCTGCGCAGTGCGTGAAATCGTCAACCTCGTATTTGACACTTAGGGCCGGTTTTACCAACAGGTATAAACGCAGTATAGCGGTATACTGAGAATAACCATAAGGCTTATTGCTGGTTATTCTCAGTATAGCGCTATACCGCGTTTATACCGTGTTGGTAAAACCGGCCCTTAGTGACAAAAAATAGAATTCGTTATTCGGTTGTTTCGCGCCCTCATAACGAAAATAACTATTACTCCGTATTTTTAATTTTTAATTTTCGGCCTTTTTCAAGCTCGGAAACAACATTTAAAAATGCACCTACGTCATTGTCTTATGAGACTATTTCGCACTCGTTTCTTGTTATAAGTAGGGCAGGGTAGGGCTAAAAGTGTCGCAAGGTAAAAGTACCATTCGGCTAGTCTTAAAATAGATATTTTCGTTATAAATGGCGCGAAACACCCGAATGACGAATTCTATTTTTTGTCACGCAGTGCCAAATACGAGGCGCACTGTGCAGGTTATTTCACGCACTGCGCAACTTTTCACGAATTGGTGTGTGAAGGGTGATTTCACATGCGTTAAGGTTTCTCGAGCGTTATATTAAAGATAGTGAGAAATGCTTGAAAATGATTGCATTCGGTAGATTGAAGTAAAAAAAATTCAATTTAATTTTCAAGTATTTTAAGAAGCTCATTGCAAAGATTTTTGAATAACAAAATAACATACGTTCTTATGGGTTATAACCAACAAACCGCGATATTTCTGAGAAAAATAGTGAACAAATTCTGAAACTTTTTGAACAGTAAGTTTAATGAACTAAAATCATCTATACCAATTTTCACGTTCATTAAGAAGCCCGTTATTTTTTTTATTGTTCTTTATAAATTTAACCTTTGATAAGTCAATGTGGCAACGTTGCATGACGTACAGATGCATGACCAGATGTTTTGGGCTCCATTTTTGAGAACTCACAGATCCATACATACTACTGTACGTCAAACGTTGTTGCCACATCGCACGAAGAACATACATTAGAGTGTTACTGTACTTCAGTGGACAAACTTTTAGCAGGGAAAAAGCCTCTGTAACGCTCAAGAAACCTTAAGGACGCCCATGAAACCGAGTATTTGGAACTGACAATGAGTGACAACAAATAATTTACTATTTGATAATTGCGTTATGTAGAAATAGTCTCCGTATTCGACAGCTACTAGAGAATCCTGATTGCGAATAAACGAAACGGTTTATTTATGAAAATTTATCGAATAGCACTTTTTACTTCCGACATTTTTAGCCGAATTTTATCCTGTCTCTCTGGCTTTTCGAAGACGTAGTAATTTTGAATTATTTATCTTTATAAACAGTAAATCAATGCTACCTCTTTTTCATCTAGCAATGTTAATATTATTGAAATACTAACCCTTTTTCAGGAAAGATATATCTCGAACTTTTATATATTTTTATAACAATTCTTATTTAACGCTAAAATAATTGTTGTAAATTAATATTACTTAATAGAGTTAAATATTTCTAAATTTGCTAATCCATTGTCACAGCAAATTGGCAAATGTAGAAATTATAACAAAAACGATATAATAATAACAAAGTTAACATTTTACTAAATTTACATAAATATTTATTAATTATGTCCAAAAAATGCAATAACAACTTATTATTATTCTTTTCATATAACCTCTTTTCCATACTTATTACGTTTACTACTCGTAGATAGCTAAATTTTAGAGATTTGGTTTTACAAACGATTGCTGGAGTTAAAGAAGAGTTTAGGATTTACTATAACATGTCACACTCTATAGGGCTCATATTGTATATTACCCTGTACATATCCGTGCGCATAGACGGTGGATTTTCACTCGAAAAACATGGACGATGTACGAGTACAAGCCGAGGTACCAAACATGAATAATAACAAGCATTCAGCGCTTCAGCTTGCAACTCGAACATCTATATTTTTTCGAGTTAAATTACGCCTTATATACGATATCTCTTAGAATGTATACGAAGGAATGTGTTATTTCTTCATAAGAACAGCCGTGTATCGATTTCGAACTCGTAGTGTAGCTCTCATACCTAATATGCCCGAATTAGTAGACACTACTTCTATGAGCAGACGACACGTCATACTATTGTGTACATTCTGGAATACGCTGCGTGTTTAGAATTAATAGTATTTTCTTCGAAAAAAAATAAGAGTATACTGAATTTATTTGGAGCGTTTAAATTTTGTGAAGTATGTTTAGGCAGCATTATGTTGATTTTTATCGGTAGTATTATGCTTATAAATTCATTGTCTAATAAAGCGTTGAAGTTGTAAATTATGTCATGAAAAAAAATGATAGCGATTGTCAATCGAATCTATGGGATTTTGTATTTTGCGTAATTATTTGTGCGATGCATGTCCCTTAATGCGTGTCTAATATTTTAGAATTTATTATTTAGATAATCAGGTCCATTGTCGAAAACTACTTTTATAATGATGTTTTCTATTATTTTATGTCATATTAAACATACAATAGAAGTATCAACTTTATTGTACTAGTTGTGTCTATTATTTTTGTATTATACTAGTTGCAATATTTAGTTCAGTCTTTTTATAACATTCGGACACATAGTTTAATTCAATATTTAAATTCCCAATTGTTTAATGAAATATGAATAGAAATAGACGTGGGAATCTATTTCAACTAAACTTAACTCTGCATAGGCATGCTCCTTATTTTTGTGGTAGTCTCCTGTAATACTGCTAAGACCATAAAATAGAGGTCTACTGCGAGTTCTCAAAGATTCGTTAGAGAGCCTATGCCGGCTTAAGGGGGTTATCAAGTCTAGAATACCGAAAATTACTAATTGTTGGGATTTTTTCAGGGCTAAATGAAAAACCCGATTAAAATGGAATTAACACAATATTTTTATTAATACTTAACATTTTTGAATTTTTTCAGAATTTTAGAAAAAAAAGTACTGCCGTTCCAGTGATTGAAGGCGAGCCTCGTCCCTTCACCATGCCTCGTGCTACGACCTATAAACACAGTCTTAAAAATCCGAGGATTTCAGCCGAATGACATATACTATTTTTCCTCACTTATGCCCATTTCTCAAAACGAAACAAACAGAAGTATACACGGCTCATTTCACGTTGCGTTTATCAGTTTGGAAAAAACGACCCACTTCGGACTAAACAATCTTTTGACAGCCTGCGGACTCCCGGTCGGTGTCACGCAGGAAAAACGTCATCTTACGGTCTAAAAATAGGCTGGGAAAGGCCTCGAAATGGGCATGAGTGAGGAAAAAATCATTTGGTAGATTTTTATAGGCATTTTAATTTACAGTACAGAAAAAGCTTGAAATTTTAAGTAAATAGAGGCCTGTAATTATTGAAATAATCAACTTGGGGGCATAAGAGTAGTTCATTCCAAAACATAAACATTCCCTGACAATTTCACATTAATCTAAAAGCTACAGTTTTTAAGATACAATGTACGGAAGGTTAGAAAAACATGTTTTGAGGAAAACAGGTTTCTATAAAAAGTTTTAGGTTCCCGCTCACATAAATCAAACAAAATGAACTCTCATAGCGGCGGCAATTTTGAACGTAGCGCGGTGCGGTCTTCACTAAAACTCCCCGGAAGAGTTCTACTTTCATAAAATGCAATAAAAAATCGATTTTTTGATAATTCTAGACTTGATAACCCCCTTAAGGCCTACCGCAAATTGAACCCAGCCCACGCAGAGCACACGTGCAGCGCACGCGTGCGTTACTTTGTAAGACATGATTTGAAACGGAGTTGCGCATATTGGACCCAGCTCAGAGCTAGCCCAGTCTGTCGCCAGCCATGCGTGGAAAGGTTTGTATTCGCCGCATAGACTTCGTGGATCGTGGACAGCATGTGTGTTCCGTCGCACGATTGACGGGGCCCAGACTGTTCCGTTTGTACGCTTTTTGTACGAACGCTGCTATACTGCGAGGTGCTAGTGTAGGCCACTACTGGGTTCAATATGCGATAAATGAATTAAAACGTGGACGTGGAAAAGATGGATTGGGTGTGGGCTGAACATGTGCCGTGCGTGGGCTGGACTCAATTTGTGGTAGGCCTAAGGCGGGATTCACATAGAACGGGTGCGTGGTGGTGGCGTGGGACTGGCGTGGTACGGGCATGTGCCACCTGCATGTTAGCCTATGAGGCAATACAGATAGAGTCACGTCACCTCTGTCTGTATTGCCTCATAGGCTAACATGCAGGTGGCACATGCCCGTACCACGCCAGTCCTACGCCACCACCACGCACCTGTTATGTGAATCCCGCCTAAGGATGGTCATAATTATATAATGAAATATGAACACATATATGTATACGTGGAAACTTATTTAACTGAACTTTAGGGTGATCATAATTAGTACCTTTACTGTATACATGTAATTGTAATATGGTCTACAGAGTTAATATATTATTGATCATTTCGTTACCAATAGTATTTTAAAAGTTAAAAGCAATTAATAAATAAGAATACAACTATGCGCTAAATAATTCCCAATTAAAAGAAGGATGTCCACTAATCATCAATATACTCTAATTAAAAACAAACAATAAATAATAATTGGCTTTTTCTTATAGTTAAGAAATAATTTGGAACTAATAAGTCTTGACTTTCAAATATTATATATTAATAAACAACGCTACTACCTATGAATGGTAGGGGAGAGTGGTCCTGAGTCGGCCCAGTAAGCCGATTAGCCAAAAACATGAAGTAAATTTTATTCAATGACGTTATCAAGTGTATAGTTGTGTACAGCAATCGTTTCTCTACAATTCGATGTTATTCAAGAAGATGTAGGATAATATTTGCTATCGCGATGCAGTGTGGAGTAAAAAGTTGCATATCGGCTATGTCTCAAAATGGTGTTCCTAAGTCGGCACCCCCCTGGTCCTTAGTCGGCACCCTATTTTTTTCGCTCGAATATGGGAAAAGTGCTCATTTGTTGGGTTTGAACAAATCTTAGATACATTCGGGACATTAAATCAAAAAAGTATTTTTATTGGGGTTAAATAATACTAGCGATTACTCGCTACTGTCATCAGATTCACAATATGTGGCGCGTACTGAACTTCGTTGCTGACGAGAACGTAGGTTGAATCCACTCGTGGAAGGCTGCGGAGACTGCCTTTCTTGTGGTTGTTTTTCCGTTTTTTTCGTTCATGTTTCAGATCCTGTTTTGTTTTTTCGCGGTGTTCCTGGTGATTTCTTTCCTTTGGTGCGATGTTGTACTTCTTCAGCGATACGGCTGACTTCAGCATCAGCTGTTAAAATAGTGGTTCGGCCTGGCTTTCGGCCTCGTCGTTTACCCGTCATTTTGCGTGGTGGTGCTTTTGGGAATGGTGACAGACTTTCTAGGGTGTCCTTTTCGAATGTCGAGGAGGAAGACAGCAAGGGCAAACTGATCGACTTCTCTGAACAGTTAATCAAATCTTCATGAATTGCTTCCTCATTTCCATTGTCTGGCACAATGGCTTCGACGTTATCTTCCACCTCAACTACTTCTTTTCTTGCGGCATTGAGGATGTCATTGTTGTCTGGACATGGTCGATCTGTCGTAGAGCTCGGCAAGAAGTCGATATCTTGAAAGATATTAGGATCCATCGGCCAAATGCCCGTTGCTTTGAAGCCCGATTTAATGTTCACTTCTGAGGCACCGAGTTCGAGCGCTCGGGCTACCATTGAAGGAATATAAAAAATCTGAATCGCGCGACCAGGATTCATGCGCATGAACGACTCGTACTGCGTATTTAACGCGGCTTTGAAAGGTCCAAAGACACTGACGTCTAGTGGTTGGAGTCGATGGGAACAGTGAGGTGGAAAGGACACAACATGGATCCCATTGGCACGACAGTATTCGAGAGCTGACAGTGATCGATGAGATTCATGGTTATCCAGAAGTAGGAGAATAGGATCAGCCACAGTGCATCTTGTGAATTTTTGAAATGTTGTCAAAAATTTTAAAAAGACCTCAGCATTACTCCACCCAGATGGATTTGCAGCTCCGACGCAACCTGCGGGACCTCCGTTGAGGAAATGTTGATGAAAGCGGACGCGTGGGAAGACAAAGAAAGACGGGGCGCGCATACCGGCAGCGGATACTGCTTGGATTAAAGTCACCAGTTGTCCACGTTCTGCCGACGTAATTTGTCCAACTTGCTTTCGGCCACAACGAGACAAGACACGCACTGTTTTGTGTACAGTGGTCACACCAGTCTCATCGACGTTCCAGATGTTGTGCGGGGAAACTTTTATATCTCCCATAACTTGGTTATAATTGGCAAAGAACGCTCCAACATTTGCGCGGTTGAACGCGCTAACACTAGCCAAACTGGTAGCTTCTGGCTTTCGGAGGGACAATTTTGGATGCCGTTTCAAAAATGAACGAAACCATTCCAAACCAGCTGACTTTTGATTATCCCAAGCATTTGGATAAACGATTTCTAGTTTTTCAGCGAACTCGAATGCCAATGAACGAGCTTGCTTTGTGGTCAAGCCAAAATACACGTCTGATAAATGCAACATATGTTTTTCTAAGGCATCTTCTTGTTCTTTTGTAAAAACCTGCAATATAATTCGAGACGTTAGACACGTTCGAAAGCCGGCCAGAAAAGCATCATTTACCGTTTTGTGGCCATGTTTTGCAACATGCAAGTCTTTTGTATGTCAACTTCCATTGGCGTCGCGCTGTCCGTGTGCACTGGTTCATTTTGATTTTTTTTCCAATGACCTTGCAATGTGGAGCGTTGCACGTTGTATTCTCGAGCGGCACCTTTGCAAGACATGCCAAGCATCATTGCTGCCAATGCACGTCGAAGAGCAAGCGGATCACGCGCTGGTGTCTTGCGTTTGAAGCTGCGACCCATAACTATGAATCAAAAACATAAAAAATGCAAAAAATATCGATAACATCACAAAAAAGTAAAAAAAAACAGAATGCTTATAGGTGCCGACTTAGGACCACCTGTTTAGTGCCGACTCAGGACCACTATAACTGTTTATAAGTTTCGCATCATCACGCAAACAAAAAACTTTGTCCACAAAATCGACATAACCTATGGCTTAGAACATCGAAAACAGAAACCAGTGCGCTCACTTCTTCCAAACTTTCAAAATATTTACTTACCCGTAGCTGCTTCTGTTCGAAGGACGAAAATGGGATTCGTTTGACGTAAATAAAACAAACGACCTTACGCCGCGCAAAACGAACTTGAGTGACAATTGTCAACACATATTATGTCGGTGCCTACTATAGTATCACGTGACAAAATAATCAGACCGACTCGCACGCCATCTCTGAAAAAACCAGGGGGGCCGACTTAACCCACAGTGCCGACTTAAGACCACTCTCCCCTACATAAAGGAATTCCTAAATTTATTTTAATTATTTGTATTGAGCTGGGTAGTCACAGCATCTTCATCTTTAATATGTTATATTCTATATTGTCACTTAAATGATACAATATATATAAATTATGACTTGTACAATTTGATTGTTACGTTAATATCTATTCTTAGTAATTACTTTTTAATGATAGTCCGAACTTATAACGAATTTAGAATTTGTCAAGTGCACCCGCCACATTGAATAAAACTTTTTCGAATTTTAATTTATCTAGTATATTAAAGATTTTTCAACCCTATAATATTACATCCCATTATTGAATAATAATTATGTTAAATATATCAACATCAAATCAGCTTTTAAGAAAGTAAGGATAGTCAGAGTATACTAGTCCATTCCATATCTATTTCCATTGGCAAGTCTTCAATTATCGTGAATTAAACTTTGAAAATAGTTGCCCTCTAGATGACTAATTTTTAAAAATCGTCGAGTCTCTAATAAAGAACTTAGGTATATTAAATTAAATCACTGATAAATTAAATTACTTTTTACATATCTGGTTCCCTGGCACTATACTTTTAAACGACAATATTTACAATCATTAATATTATTACCGAAATATTGTCCAGTCTTTTTTTATGAAACTAAAATAACCACCTTTCCATGAATCTTTCATTTAGTCCGGGAGCTGGCGACATTTTTCATTGTCACATTTTATAAAACTTGATTCATCTTTTATTTTGTAATATTAATGACTCATCAACAAAATGAACTCCTGCCATCTCGTTAGCAGGGCAATGATTGACAGCGATTTGTCAAACATGTTAAAAAAAGTGTAAATGTTAAAAATAATAAAAGCTGAAACTTTGTCTATTAAAAAAAAATATATTAATAAACTATAAAACGACCTCCTGCCACTTCTCCCGTAGAACGGTCTACTCCTGCCAAAGCCTTATTTATGTGAAAAAAAGAATATCAATTGTTAGAAATAATAAAAGCTCAACATTTTTTATCATTTCTTCAATTATTAAGACAATTAAAAAACATATCCTGCCAGTCATTTAATGGGACCTGGCTTCGGCTGGAGCAACGTTGTTGTGCGCGAACATCATATACATATATTCGCAATTTCTAATAGTAATAATATTATTTATTAATATTATAATTTTATTTATATAATAATATAAACTTCCAAAGGTTCTCAATGCGTTAGGTAAAAATATTTAAATTCATTTGTGTGAAATGAGCACCTTGAAAAAGCACTAGACCGTCAGCCCACTGCCAAAATGTGCAATAATAGTATCATGTATAACCTCTGAGGTTTCGGTAATAATGCATAATATGCTAATAAACGACCAAGCAAAATTAGCAGGTTCTGTGGAACTTGTGTTAGGGAAGTTAATTACTTATTGCAGAAAAATCGCGTCTTGCAATATTAGTATCACGTATGCCGAGCATATCAAACGATATTTAATAGAAAAATATAATTTATTATATTGTAAGAGCTAAGGGTCGGTATATGCTCTTAAAAGTGTCGTAAACTCAGCATTTCTTTAATGATCATATCACTTATGCCCTTTTGGGATTCATTAATTTTTGGCATAAAATGCACAGTTACTAAAGGGCATACGGATCTCGCGGGTCTAACTAATTCTACACCTTTATAACTGCGTATTAAATTTATCGGTACCTACTTGCAATTATAGTATTACGTATGCCCTTAAAATATATGATCCATCGCTATGGGATATATCGTATATATCAACGGCATACGCGGTTCATAAAGGCATACCCGATGCCATACGTGAAAAAAGAGTAAAATTTTAGATTAATTTGCAACGATAGTTTTACGTATGCCATTATGATTTTTGTTAAATATTCATATAAATATAAAAGATTCTCATACGGCATACGAATCCGTTGGGGCAATCCCGAGTCGAAATTTAGCCCCTATTTTGATGGCCAGAGCCTCTCCATTAAGTAGAAGCTAAGGCATCCAAAGTAGGTTCTCGCTCTGTTATTTTGCTTCTACTTTGAAGCTTAAAATCGGAGAAATTTCCGCATTTTCCACTTTTAGCTTCAAAGTAGAAGTTATTTTGCTTCTACTTTGAAGCTAAAAATCGGAGAAACTGCATTTCCCACTTTTAGCTTCAAAGTAGAAGCAAAATAATATAGAACGAGAACCTACTTTGCATGCCTTAGCTTCTACTCAATGGAAAGGCTCTGGCCATCAAAATAGGGGCAAAATTTAAGACTCGGGCGGTCACCCATCCAATAACTGTCCGCAATTTTTGCTGCTTAACTTTGTTGATCGGTCGGTGTCTTCGAGTCCTCATCTGCTGCACGCTCCTGTGATATTAAGTATTACTATTGGTGTTCATATGAAGTTTGATGTACAAATGTATGTTGCTTTTCCAGTCAATAAGAAAGAGCTCGAAGAGATAAGATTTTATAATTATTGTATTATTCTTTTCCCAAGATTTATCTAAATTTATGATTATATCTTTTGATAAATATTCTTGCATAAACGCAAATTGATATTAATAAATAAATAATTATATGGATGTTTATTCATCCTACATTAGTTAATTGTCTCATTTACTATAATAATCTGTGATTTTTAATAAACAATTTAAATAAACAATAAACAATATAGTTTATAACTTGTTGAACATACTCTGGAAAATCGAATTCAATAATTTATTGATTTAATAATTGAACAAATTACAATTTTTGTCCATTCATTCACAAATAATTTTTTAAGTCCCTATATGCAGGAGACCGAAATTTTTCTAAGTCCCGTTCGTCATGTTGAAAATATTCTATGTCCGAAACTCTGATGCAGTAAAGGGGTTTTGGCCATCAAAATAGAAGCAAAATTTTAATTCGCAACGAGGCCCTATTTTGAATGCCATAGTTTCTACCCACTAGAGGTGCTGTGGCCATCAAAGTAGGGGCAAAATGTCGACTCGCGCGAGGAGACCCTATTTTCAATGCCATAGCTTCTACCCAGTTGAGGTGCTGTGGCCATCAAAGTAAGGGCAAAATTTCAACTCGCGCGGACACCCTATTTAAATGCATATGCGCTCTCTCTCTCTCTCTCTCTCTGATAAACGACCAAGCAAAATTAGCAGGTCCCCGTGGAACTTCTGTGGGGGAAGTTAATTACTTGTTGTAAAAAAAAATCGTATCTTGCAATAATAGTATCATGTATGCTGAGCATATCAAACGATATTTAATAGAAAAATATATATTGTAGGAACTAAGGGCCGGCATATGCTCTTAAGGTTTCTCGAGCGGTAGAGGGGCTTTTTCCCTGCTAAAAGTTAGTCCACTGAAGTACAGTAACACTCTAAAGTATGTTCTTCGTGCGATGTGGCAACAACGTTTGACGTACAGTAGTATGTGTGTATCTGTGAGTTCAAAAATGGAGCCCAAAACATCTGGTCATGCATCTGTACGTCATGCAACGTTGCCACATTGACTTATCAAAGGTTAAATGTATAAAGAACAATTAATAAAAAAATAACGGGCTCCTTAATGAACGTGAAAATTGGTATAGATGATTTTAGTTCATTAAACTTGCTGTTCAAAAGATTTCAGAATTTTTTAATTATTTTTCTCAGAAATATCGCGGTTTGTTGGTTATAACCCATAAGAACGTATGTTATTTTGTTATTCAAAAATCTTTGCAACGAGCTTCTTAAAAGACTTGAAAATTTAACTGAATTTTTTTTTTACTTCAATCTATCCAATGCAATCATTTTCAAGCATTTCTCACTATTTTTAGTATAACGCTCGAGAAACCCTAAAAGTGTCGCAAACTCAGCATTTCTTTAATGATCATATCACGTATGCCCTTTTGGGATTCAACAATTTTTGGCATAAAATGCACAGTTACCAAAGGGCATACGGTTTTCGCGGGACTAACTAATTCTGCACCTTTATAACTGCGTATTAAATTTATAGGTACTTGCAATTATAGTATCATATTCAACTAAGGTTGCAAATTGACCAGTACATCGCGAATTGTTAATTGGAAAAAGGGCATACGGTTATCGTGGGACAAATCCTTAAAAAACTGATATAGAAGTGAGCATAATTTTAGATCAATTTGCAACGATAGCTTTACGTATGCCATTATGATTTTTGTGAAATATTCATATAAATATAAAAGATTCTCATACGGCATACAATATTTTATAAGTTGGTACAGAAAAGTAATGAAATTTTTTTTCTCAATTTTTTGATTCATTAAGTACGTTTTCGAGTCGAAATTTTGCCCCTATTTTGATGGCCACAGCGACTTTTCAAACCTATTTTGATGCTTTTTGAACCTACCTGTAAAATTTACTCCTGCTTTGATGGCCAGTGACCATTCACTGGGTAGAAGCTATAGCATTTAAAATAGGGTATCCCCGGGCGAGTCGAAATTTTGCCCTTACTTTGATGGCTACAGCACCTCAACTGGGTAGAAGCTATGGCATTGAAAATAGGGTCTCCTCGCGAGTCGACATTTTGCCCCTACTTTGATGGCCACAGCACCTCTAGTGGGTAGAAACTATGGCATTCAAAATAGGGCCTCATTGCGAATTAAAATTTTGCTTCTATTTTGATGGCCAAAGCCCCTTTACTGCATCAGAGTTTCGGACATAGAATATTTTCAACATGACGAACGGGACTTAGAAAAATTTCGGTCTCCTGCATATAGGGACTTGAAAAATTATTTGTGAATGAATGAACAAAAATTGTAATTTGTTCAATTATTAAATCAATAAATTATTGAATTCGAGTTTCCAGAGTATGTTGAGCAAGTTATAAATTATATTGTTTATTGTTTATTTAAATTGTTTATTAAAAATCACAGATTATTATAGTAAATGAGACAATTAATTAATGTAGGATGAATAAACATCCATATAATTATTTATTTATTAATATCAATTTGCGTTTATGCAAGAATATTTATCAAAAGATATAATCATAAATTTAGATAATTTTGATTCATCATTAGTAATTAACTTCCCTAACACAAGTTCCACAGAACCTGCTAATTTTGCTTGGTCGTTTATTAGCATATTATGCATTATTACCGAAACCTCAGAGGGTATACATGATACTATTATTGCACATTTTGGCAGTGGGCTGACGGTCTAGTGCTTTTTCAAGGTGCTCATTTCAAATGAATTTAAATACTTTTATCTAACGCATTGAGAACTTTTAAAAGTTTATCTATATATATGTATATAAAACAAAGTCGGGTTACACTATTTATAACTAAAGAGTGGCTGAACAGATTTTTATGACCTTTGATTCTTGGATTTGTCTCCGCCACGAATAGCTGAATAAGTATTAAAGCATCTGAAAAATTTACGAAAAATAAATTTATTATGAAATTAATTTTTCTAGAGAAGTTTCCTCGCGTATTGGAAAGTAAGAAAATCCAAAAAATTTTGAATTTAGTATCGTATATCACAAAGTGCTTCAATGAAAGGAATCGACCCGAGTGCAACCCATCCAGCAAATAGTTTAACAGAAAGTAGTGCAATAATGCTACGCGAATCATTTCAATTCGTTTCAATAAATGCCTTAAAATAAATGCCTTGCTGCAAAGTGAATTAAATTAATTTAAGTGTAATTAAAATACATTTCGTTTTTAAGTTAACACAACATTTATTGATTCTGAGGCGGTACGAAGTTCGCCGGGTCAGCTAGTATTATTATATAAATAAAATTATAATATTAATAAATATATTATTACTATTAGAAATTGCGAATATATGTATATAATGTTTGCGCACAACAACGTTGCTCCTGCCAAAGCCAGATCCCATTAAGTAACTGGCAGCGATAGTGAAGATTTCGAAGTCAAAGATTTATCCACTTTTGTGGAAACCGTTTAAAAATATATCGATGAAGGTTCGTGTTTATAAACTTTTTAGTGCTATACATTTGTTATGCATAAATAAGTACAAAATATTCTTATGCGTTGAAACAAACTTTACTGTTTTAAGTATGTCATGCTACCTTACTACTTCACTAACTCCCGTCGAAGCCAGGTCCCATCAAATGACTGGCAGGATATGTTTTTTAATTATTTTAATAATTGAAGAAATGATAAAAAAATTTGAGCTTTTATTATTTGTAACAATTGATATTCTTTTTTTCACATAAATAAGGCTTTGGCAGGAGTAGACCGTTTTACGGTAGAAGTGGCAGGAGGTCGTTTTATAGTTTATTAATATGTTATTAAAAAATAGACAAAGTTTCAGCTTTTATTATTTTTAACATTTAACTTTTTTTAACATATTTGACACGTCGCTGTCAATTATTGTCCCGCTGGTGCCCTTGCAGGAGTCGATTTCAGGTTTTAGTAGCTCCGAAATGACACAAATAAAATAAAACTAATCTTTATAAAATCTTACATAATTTAGTGTCGCCAGCTCCCGGACTAATTTCTATCTAATTAGTTTGACCATCATATTCTTGATTATGGAGAAAAACACAATCCCTCTTTTCGGCTCAATGAAATGTTATATAGTTGCATGTAGTAATATTAGTAGTAATGAGTAGCTACGCTTACCTTATTATCTAGCTGTTCAAGCGATTCATTTGCTAAGTAACTGAGTACTGCATTTATAGTATAATTAAATGTAATACAGTACACTCCCGCAAACTATCCGCGGCAGGGGCTGTAGGGGAAAAAATTCGCTTTCCCCACTTATTCAGTTTTGCGCTTGGAGGAAAAATAGTTCGGGAATCCCGCATTTTGTCCTACCCGAAGGAGTCCTCGCAATCTGCATTGTTTTGATTTTTCTAAGTGATATTATAAACTTTAACGTTTCATATCCCAATGTGCAATTATTACATAAATAAAATAAAATCCAGTAAATATGAATAAAAGTGGTAAGTATAATACATAATACGGAAGTTAACACGTTGCAAGATTACGTTAAAAGCATTACAATACGCGATGCAATCACGTGGATCGCTGATGCCTGGTTAATAGTTGCACCTTATTCGATCTCGAAGTATTGGGATAAAGCGCTTTGGCCGAAATCGGTTGCAAATGCTACCACTCAGACTGATGTTGACGATAAAAATGTGTTAACAGCCTTGGGTAATAATCAGATCGGTGCTGAAAGTCAACCGGGAAGCACGTTTGAATCTGCATCTGAAATTTGTTCTCTTCTCAGACAAATTCCTGAGTACAATTCCATTTCCCAAGAAGTTTATAATAATTGGCTAAAAGACGAAGGCTAAAAGACGAAGATAATTACAACGTGGTTGTCACTTCGAACGGGCCAAAAGAAGATTGCTGGAGTAAAGAAAATACTCCTCTTGTAGACAACAACACTTCTGATACTATTGGATTTAATGATATTAATTTTTTAACAGAAAATTTTAACATTATTTACCCAGAAAATGACGAGTAGCCATTTCGAAAAAAAATTCCTTATGTTAACAAAAAATGTATTACTTCGTTGTTTTAGCCATTTTTTAATAATTGTTTAATTTAAATTAATAATATGTATTATGGAGTAAAAAACAAATATATATATATATATAAAAAATGGACAAAATTTCGCATTTTTATTTCTGGACAGTATGCGGGATTGTTTCCAAATTCACTCGGGACGGTTATCGATGGTCGGTAGTGGGGGAACGGTCCAAAGTCCGCGGTCATTATGCGAGCGGACAGTTTGCGGGAGTGTACTGTATTACCGCTTTTAGTAATGTATTTTGGATAATTAATTGTATACTACCATATGTCGCACGGAAAACCGATCAGGTGGGGGCCGTCTAAATTTAAATTCGGCACTGCTTGGACGATGCTTGATTGATTCATTAAGAAATTCAGAAGACCCCACCTGATCGGTTTTCCGTGCGACATATGGTATAAGCATTAAAATAGAAATAGTTTTCTCCAAAAAGCAGATTTTTAAAAACTTATCTTCGTCTTGTATACACTTCGAATTTAGTTTTATTCATTATACGTGTTAAGATTGATAATATCTCCCCCCCCCCCTCTCTCTCTCTCCCCCCTTCATTTAGTCAAAACTACACAAAATAAACTAAAAATCTGTCGATTAATCAGAATCAGTACGTATGCAAATAACCATTCACAAGGAGAATGCGCGTCCTTGGTCTCATTGGTTTAGACCAGCTTTTGCACATTGATAGAGAGAGTATACCGAATTATATATCATTGTCGAAAAAGTAGAGGATGTAATTGTCAAGCATTAATAAAAATCATACTTAAAAATGGAATTGCCTACCCTAGTAACATTCTGCTGCAATTCATTAGTTCTCTGCTTCTGTAATCCCATAGTTGTCTGCTTTTACATACAACTATGGATCTTGCTCAAGACCTTACATCTGACGACAATCTCAGTCAAATTTAACGCAAGGCGTCGCGAAAACCGAGCCCATGTGCAAGATCACTGCAAGTTTTGTAGTACCTAGGTACTTACGTGTTCTTACCGACAGCAGGTATACTATTAGGGTACATAGCACAAGAGGTTTCAAAGATATTAAACAAATTTTTTTTTATCCTTTCATTGCATTTGAAATATTTTAGTAACGTTCTAGGTATGAACGAATTTTTAAAAACATTTTATTTCATATAGTTCTAGAATGTTTTAAAAGACGTTTATGTTCGGTGTACAGAGCAAGTACATAAATACCTGAAATTTTCAAATACATTGTAACCACTTTTTACAAATATTAATAGAGGTCCTACTATAATTCTAAAATGATATAACGGAATAGTAATAAGTACATTAATGAACGGATAAGTTTTATTCATACTGCAGGTTACTTGATATAGAATAAAATCACTAGAAACACATGAACAACACTAGATAGCTCCGTAGATGAGTCTTCGGTCTCCTAATGATATTTTGCGAATATGGGTTTACATTGGAAGTAAACAGTAGAAATTCGTTCATACTACACTACGACTATTATATTAATGAATGATATTTTGCGATGGCAAAACTAGAAAACCGAAAATGGAATGAAATTAAAAAAGTATTTTAGCAGGAAAATATCGATTTTTCTCCTTAGAATAAAATGCCATGAAAAAAGATATATTGCTGGATCTCCGGAATAATGACGCAACTTAAAAAATAGAAATTTTTAGATAAATCTAGAATTCGATGTAAAAATGTTTTTTTATTTAAATAAAGAATGTAATATAAACCTACTAGACCATTTGCACGCGCAAGCGCGCGCCTAAAACGTATTTCATAACGACATTTACATTTACTTCAACACTAATTTTATCAAATTGAATTTCCCCGCTTTAACTATCGAATACTATATCGATATCGAATATTAACTAACCAATGGGGATAGGTGACCACGACTTTCGATTATATCGTGCTGGATTTTATTAGATAGGATAGGATAATGAGATTTACTAATAGTGAAAGTAGTAAAAAAATATTGGTTCATAATATTAACTTATATCTATTGTAAGAAAACTTTAATTCACTCTCCTGAAAATTTACGATTTTTGAGTTGTGTCACTATTCCGGACCACCAGCGATATGTAGATTTCCACTGAAGAAAACAAAATTGATCTTCAAATATCCTTGAAAACCTCCAATGAATGAGAAAAAAATTATGTTGGTCTCCTTTTCCTTCAAAACTAGACAACTTTTGATTGAGACTTTTTTTTAGTACGTCGTTTATGTAATAAACAGCTAAAACGTTTTAAAGAAGACATAAGATGAATAAAAATGAGCATTTATTTGTACTTGATTTATGTAGAGTAAGTCTTGTCTTTCAATTAAATAATTCGTTCAAAATAAAATAATCTTTGAATATATGCATACTGAATCTGATTGATCGTTACATTCTTAGTTTCCTTATTCGTTATAATGTACAACTAATTGCTTAACAAATTACATAAAAATACTTTCGCAGTAATATATATTTTATATATTCTTACTTCCCATATACGTGTTTGTTCATAATAACATTTTTTAATGTAGCAGCAGCTACAAATCCTTTCGCAGGGGCAAATGCTGCGGCGTCCGCTTCTATCTCAGCCAAGTGGTAGTCACGAAATACCGCCAGGAGCAACTAAATGGCTGTCACGGATATTGGATCCGCAAATGTCGCCTTTTTGTCTATCTATTTAGCCTAATTAATAGGTATTTATGGGTAATCCAGCCATTTATTATAGCCATGTCTTTGTTGGACAATCGACGATAAATTCTTAGTCGTTAGAGTTTTGTCTAGATTACGGAAACACCGATTAGTTTGTTCATTCTTCTAATCAAGAAGGATAATTTGAAACGATCTGTATAACACTGAAGTTAAGTTTAATACATAAGTTATTTGAAAATGAAATTAGCATGGTTATTAAACCAGAATGAAAACAAAAGAAATGGAGCGCCTTATTCGTAAGTTTAGGACATAAGTACCGCAGTCTCTTTGAAACAGATGTAATAAGGTTGGGTAGAGTTTTGAGCGTAAAAGGTACTTACCTACTCTTTGTTTAAGGTGGGAAGCTACTGTAGAGGGTTCAAAAAAAGTATATTTCTTTCTAATTTTTTATTGCCGAATATGGTAGGAATTGAAATACAGTCGGCAAAATGTTAGTTGTACATTGAAGAAAGTTTCCAACAAATTTTATTTAAAAATTTTAAAAACCGACGTTATACAACATTTCGTAGAAGTCCATTCACAAAATCCTTTTTAATTGGTAGCAAAGAAATCATTAGATGCGGTGATATAAAAAAAAATGTAGGTACACGTCTCTTGCTTGGTACAAGTGAAATTATATTTTTTGCATGAATACCGAAGTTCTATTGAGAAAAACCAAAATCTTATCTATAAGTAGAGCAAAGAAAAATAGCTGAAAGAAATCAAAAGAATTGGAATATTAAAAATTACAGAATTTCATCTCGATCAGATAATTACATTATGAAAAATACTACTGCCGTCTATCTACTTATTATTAAGCACACAGTAGCAACCATTGAAATGTCTATAATCCTATGGAGTAATTACATATGTATGTAGTAAGACAACTGCTCGTGTAGTCAGGTTAACGTATGAGTACTACATGCACAACCACGCATGGTTACCACAGAAAATGTACTCTGCGCGTGTGGTAACAAAATTCTCTGTGATAACTGTAGCTAAAAATAGTATTGCGTAGTTTAAATTTAATAATGCTATATAATAGGGATATATGTACTTGTATGTAGGTATTTGTAATAAGTATGTACAGTGGGGTCTCAATCATTTGGTCACACCCTCCTTCCATATTGGATTTGACAGAGGCTCGCTTTTTTCATGAATGTGTATACATGTTATTATAAGACCGCTATATAGGCAAGTAAGTATACTGTCGGGCTACTACGAATATATTATTGCCAATTCCTAATTTAAATTAATTGAGGTTTACAGTTTTTCATTAGAAATAGTCTTAGATTTTCATAAGGAATTCACCATTAACGGGACATCCCGAGCCGAAATTTTGCCCCTATTTTGATGGCCAGAGCCTCTCCATTGAGTAGAAGCTAAGGTATCCAAAGTAGGTTCTCGCTCTGTTATGAAGAGACACGGTAGTGTTTCGCGGCATGTTCGTTCAACTGTCGTCGCGGGCACCCGTGTATCTTTACAGGAAAAATGGGTGCATTCAGCAAATCATACCGTTCCGCAACAGTTGTGGAGCGGCTCAGCAAAAATATGCCGAACGCGCATGCTACCGAGCGCTCCAAGTGAGCGTAAGTGATAGCGGTCGCCATGTTTTGTAGCGAAGAAAAGTTACGCTCCAGCGCGCTCCCGCTCACTTCCATCGGAAAAAGTTTTGGCGCATTTTATGAATGATGTCGAGCGGCGTGAACCGATGTGTCGAATTCCGTCTGTCGTGCGACGAGACATCTTATATTTTATGTATTATTACGAAAAAAATTACATTTTCTTGTCACCGCCAATCGTAAAATAATCTGTTACCATATCAGCACCTCAGAGCTAAACAGTATTAACTCCATTTTTTTCGAAACCCGTATTATTTCTTCATTCTGCTATTTTCAATGTAAAATAGCAGAATGAGGAAATAATACGGTTTTTGAAAAAATTGTGTTAATACTGTTTAGCTCTGAGGTATTGATATAAACAACACAACATTTTGTAACCAGAGATAACACTGGACAACAGTGATTTTGTTACTCGAGCCAGACCAGGTGATTCTTATAAATTTATGTGCGCTAAAAACGAATCTAACTCTCAAATTGATTGTTCCTGAACAATTTTATAAAGCCAAATTTCAGTACGACAAGTCGATCGTTTAAGTCCACCGCGCCACGCGCCTAAATGTATCGAAGGCCACGGCCGAAACTTGTTGTCAGCACAGAGAGCGCTACTTCTGAGCGTACTGAGCGGTAGCGGTTTATGCTCGATCTGCTGAATGCAACCAACGTCTGCCCCCTTCACTCCTCAATTTTTACATCGAATTTTCTCAATAAATATATGGTTATAACTAAAACTATGCTTAGTTACGCCATATAAATTGATTATTCTCTATTGATAGAGACCAGAATAAATTCTATATGTTACATATTAACAGAGATTCATCCTTAACACAACGCGAAGCCACGCCCCTCGCGCCTAAGAGCCGAGAATTTTACGATTTCTCGGCCGATATCTATATGTCAAAATGTCACAAAAATTCCGGCAATCTTCGGCGATAGTCGGCCATGATCGGAAATGTGTATACATAGATGCGATCAAACACACACACGCGCGCCATTGAATGTGTGAGATATATTCTGGCTTTCATCGTCGACTGTTCGGCGATGATCGGAAATGCGTACACAAATGCGACCACACGCATACACCATCAAATGTATGTGAGAGAATATATATGTATGACTTCAAATGCCTGTATCTCCTTTCCTAATTACTTTAAAAATATTTTTTCTTTTTCCTTAAATTCAGAAAATTATAGCGAGCATTTCCATTACTGCAATTATTTCCATGCAATAACATATATTATGGTTTCATGCCGATTATATATGTTCAATTGCTCGTTTCATATGGTGACATTAAGGAGTCTCGTCAGTGAAATTTTTCAAGACAGATTTTTATTAGATTTTTTTCATGTATTTAGCCAAGTATCTTATAGATGAAAATCAAAAACCAATCAATTTTCACTTAATCGTTTCTTTGTAATTAGTTTTTAAAAGTAGGCATTTTAACATTGGGGCTTATGCACTACTGCTAAACAGACGTGAAACACAGTTTTAGGGCCGGTTGTACAACATGCTGATAGTGTTATTCCTGCCGACAAGTCCGCTTTACGCTATAGTCAAAATACGTCAAAAGCGGACTTGTCGGCAGGATAACACTATCGGGCAGTTGTACAACCGGGCCTTAGCAAGATAGAAAATTCACAAAATATGCTCAAATTATGTGGTAAGATGCGTAATTTTGTTTTTGCATGAGATAAATCACTTTTACTTAGCGGTTTTTGTATAATAAAAAAAAATGTGAGAGAAAACGCGAATTTTCAGGCAAAACCGGCGGCCATATGCAAAATCGTGGCAACGCAGAGGCTATGACGTTTTGCTGTGACTCTCAGGGCCGCGTCTAACGGGGGGCCATTTCGTGCCACGCACGAAGGTGCACTAGCCATGGGGAGCCAAAAGGCCTCATACCTTCTCCAGAAAAGGGCGCTAAGCACGAAAGCGTCTCATCATCTAGAAGCGGCCCTGGTGACTCTCCACGACCCATTCGTTGACATTGAATCATTTTCCTATAATATTTTTCTGTTACAAATTTTCCGTTCCACCGAATCGTCTGGGGTTTCGAAAAATTAAACATTTTTTTCTTTTCTTCGAATATTTTTCATTCATGCCATTTTTCACGAGAAGTTACACTTGTTCTAGGTTATGAGTAAACGCTGTGTGGTAAATCAGATATCCTACGTTATCTACAGACCTAGTACCAACTGCGGAATATTCTAATCCACCGTTACCACGTCTTGCACGCATTTTATAATTTTATAATAAAATCAATTTAACGCAAAAAATAAATTATAAATATATTCATCATCTTTAAAATGCATAAGAAATCTGAAATTAACAGATCTTGAATCTGCCTAACCATGTATTTACTATTTTTTTCTTCTCTAAATTAATTTATCTAGGATTGGCAATAACCGTCGGTTTCTTTGATGTTTCGCCCCGCGTACCTCACCCCGCAAAGTACTGACGAGACTCTTTAAATGTATTAAGCTGTCAAAATAGCTTAAAAAAAGAAGGAAATGACAAGACTCTATATTATCGACTATCGGATTACCGTACCGTATGTCCCGCACAGAACCGCCCCGATAGCCAAGCGGGACTTTTACCCAAGCATCACGCGGTGGCAGCACGTCTTGTTTTCACGGGAGCTTCACTGTGCCGCCACTGCGTGATTGTCACTGAGTGACGTTACTGGGATGCCACTGAGTGATTGTCACTGGGTGACGTTACTCTGACGCCACTGTGACTTCATCTTTGAAAAAATCCAAATTGTTCAGTAAAAATTATATTAGGTGTTGGAATTAATTCGTAGCGTTTTTTTAATGAAAAAATATTATCATACCCAAACTTTTAAGACGTTTTCCTACTGTTGATAAGTCAACTCCTAATGACGTACAATTAATTGTAAGAATTCTTTATAAGTGTTTGACATGAGTCTTGATGGACTATATCTCCAAATCATTATCTTCACAATTGTTCGGCTCCTTGTCATCCAAGTCGAAATCACCGGCTTCAAAACGTGCAAACCACTTCCGACGCGTTTGCTCAGCTAGAGCATGTACACACTTCCACTAAAATACGATGAGCTTCAGCTGCACTTTTGTTCATATTAAAATAATGAAGCAAAACTCCCCGCAAGAACACTTTATTCGGCACACATTTTGACATATTCAATAAATTATAAATTGTTGTTATTTATGATTTGAAAAAAGGTTATGAACGGCAAATGACGTCCTATGATAGCTGTTTACGATACTGTCGGTAATAACGAAATAGTGTACTACCTGCGTGCCATTTCTTGTAAAGTGCTACGAATTAATTCCAACACCTATTAATACAAAAATTCCATCGTGAACTTAACCCGTTAACGCCCAAATTAATTTTTGGTGGATTTTCTTTACGAAAATTGCATGATTTGTTACTCAGGTTATGAGAAAAAAATTCCAAATAGCCGTCCTATAAATAAGACGCTGGGCGCTAATGGGTTAACTTTAACATGATTCTTGACGAATATTCTATAGATAATGAATGAATAATTATCATAATCGCTACTGTTTTGAAAAAAAAATATCAAATTATTTAAAAAAATTTAACGAGAACCTTCGAGAGCAGTCACTATTATGTCCGGTTTCTATATATGACTGGAGTCGACCAACATCACTTGAAGAGTCGGTGGCGTAATTGGTAGAATGCGAAAACATTTCCCAGTCTCGAAGCATCTCGCATAGAATATCTTAAAGAGCTCAGGTTCGAATCCTGGTGGGGCAGGAAAAAAAAGCGACACCTCTAGGCGGGTAAAGTCACTGAGTACTCACCATAATTCACAAACCCACGATTTCGAGGTTAGACGCTTCGATCTCCCGAATTGATACCAACTCTAAAGGCCATCACACGTGAAAAAACGTAAGCAGTAACAGTAAGGATTGACCAATCAGAAAGCCTGTTTAAGCATAATTCCGCAAGAATGATATTTCTGATTGGTCAATCCTTACTGTTACTGCTTACGTTTTTTCACGTGTGAAGACCATAACTACCCCGATAGCCAAGCGTGACTTTCACCCAAGCGTCACGCGGTGGCGTCACGCGGTGGCGTCACTGAGTGACGTTACTGTGATGCCACAATGAGGATCCGGAGTGCGAGTTCTTGCCACAACGGAATACTTGATCCTGATTGGTCTATTCGCTGACGCCTTACGGAATTTTTATTCGCATCGGACACCGCCGTATGGTGGCGTTTCGTTCTTCCTAAGATGGCCGTCGTTACGGACCGAATATCAAGATAACCATGTAACGTAAACAAAGTATTTGTAAATAAAAGTAGTTTTAAGAGTGCAAGTGCAATAAACCCAATTCATAAGTGATGAATATCGGTATCGAAGATATCTTATCAATTCTAGTAGAGTCAAAAATGCCGCTAGTGGAAGGAGAAGCGGTATTGAAAGCAGTTTATATTTTCCTGCGGAATCAAAAAAAGAAACCTAAATGCAGTGAAAATCGTCGCTTCTTGCATACAATCGTCACATGTAACAAGTTCTCCTCACGAAGTTGAAGTGAACATCTTACTGGTAAACAACAATAAAGAAGTAACGTGTAAGTGCAGCTGGGCCAGAGGAAGACGCAAACATGTTTTGCAACGCTTCTGTACATAAATCGGTAGGGCAAATAGTACTATGTGACGATTGTACGCAAGAAGCGACGATTTTCACTGCATTTTGGTTTCTTGTTTTGATTCCGCAGGAAAATACAAACCCTCTGCTTTTAATACCGCTTCTCCTTCCACTAGTGGCATTTTTGACTCTCCTAGAATTGATAAGATATCTTCGATACCGATATTCATCACTTATGAATTGGGTTTATTGCACTTGCACTTTTAAAACTACTTTTATTTACAAATTATTTGTTTATGTTACGTGGTTATGCTGACATTTATTTTGAAAAGGAAAAATCAAATTATTTTTAAAAATTTAATAAGAACCTTCGAGAGCAGTCACTGTCATGTCAAGTTTCTATATTATGACCGGAGTGGACCGACACCGCTTGAAGAGTCGGTGGCTCAATGGGCATGTTCACAACTTTTTGTACAGCTGTTTAAAGTGCATGAATCGGAAGATTAGGGTATTAAAGTAATGTAGGTAAAAAATGGGTCATTAAAATAATGTTTTTCCAGTATTTTTGAGATGTTAAAAAAGGCATTCGTTTTAAAGCGTCGCACTTTCACCGCCATTTTAACTGACCAATCAGAGTCGGGCAACAGATTCTCCACCATTCACAAACCCGGGTTTGGGCCCTTGCCAGTGGCTTTAGTGACGTTACTAAGGATTTCGTTTGAATCGAAGTCAAACTTTAAACACTAAAAAAAAAGAAATTAGTGCTCAGAAAAAAAAACAAACACATCTTATTAATAAGCACAAAAAGTATTAACGAATAAGCAAAAAAATCGTGAACATGCCCATTGGTAGAATGCGAAAGCATTCCCAGTTTCGAAGCATCTCGTATCCTAAAAAGCGCAGGTTCGAATCCCGGTAGGGTGTGAAAAAAAAGCGACACTACTAGGCGGGTGGCAGGCGGCGGCACTGCACGGGCACACAGTGAAAAACCTCGGTAAAGTCACTGCGTGCGTTCCCCTTTTGCAAAATCCTACTTTATCCACTGTGTACACTGCGTGATGCCACAGTGGTACCCCAGTGGGCACGCACTGTGATGTTTCTCAAAGTCACCGCGTGGTCTCACAGTGCCACCACTGAAAAGTCACCTAGCTATCGGGGTACCGACTCGACTTCTACCGGTAAAAGTGGCTCGAATACCGACCAAGCCCGGCCGAAGAGGTCGCTGCAACTGTACGGTTCTGCCCGGGACATACGGTATTTATACCTTCCCGACTGCCGAAGTCAAATTTCAGGGTATCGGCCATAGGTATGACTTTGATCGGTTTGCCCGCGGATATACGGCAGTTATTTATGGAAATCCTTTCACGAACGAATTGTTCTGGGGAAAATATAAATATTATCGAAACATTAATTATAAAAACATTTCAAAATATTACGAGAATAAATCAAAAGTAACGTGGTTATAATTAATTGACTCGTATCGGTATAAAATGTGAGACTTTAATTTTGTGGTAATAAAAAGCTACTCTCCTACATGTACATATTCTCTTCATGAATGAATTCCAAAAAGAAGTGAAATCTTGTCTGAAAAACAGATTCTCTGTAAAAAAAAGGCGGCATGTTCATTCAGTGCCAACAAAATTGATACGTAAAATACTCTCCAACAAAGATTCGAAATCAATTAAGATCGCCATGTTCAAGATTTATATACAAAAAATAAAAGGCATCATTTGAAAGGAAAATTATTGTAAATCAAGTTACTAAAAAATTCGACGACAAAAAATTTAGAAAGAAATTTTCATAAAAAAGAACGCCGCGTTTTTTCTTTCAAAATAAAAAATCAGACAGAAAATTATATTCGATGTTTATGCACTTATGATTTTAAATAAATTCATACACTTATACCTATGATACCACCAGTATATAGTGGAAAAAATATGAAAACGTAAACGCGGCGTTTTTTTTTATGAAAATTTGTTTATAAATTTTTTGTCGTCGAATTTTTTAGTAACTTGATTTACAATAATTTTCCTTTCAAATGATGCCTTATATTTTTTATATATAAATCTTGAACATGGCGATCTTAATTGATTTCGAATCTTTTTTGGAGAGTATTTTACCTATCAATTTTGTTGGCACTGAATGAACATGCCGCCTTTTTTACAGAGATTTTGCTTCCACTTTGAAGCTTAAAATTGGAGAAATGCCCGCATTTTCCACTTTTAGCTTCAAAGTAGAAGCAAAATAACACAGAACGAGAACCTACTTTGCATGCCTTAGCTTCTACTCAATGGAAAGGCTCTGGCCATCAAAATAGGGGCAAAATTACAGTCTCGGGCGGTCACCCATCCAACTACTGTCCGCAATTTTTGCTGCTTAACTTCGTTGATCGGTCGGTGTCCTCGAGTCCTCATCCGCTGCACGCTCCTGTGATATTAAGTATTACTATTGGTGTTCATATGAAGTTTGAGATGTACAAATGTATGTTGCTTTTCCAGTCAATAAGAAAGAGCTCGAATAAATAAGATTTTATAATTGAAGGGTCCGCGGTCAAAACCTGTTAACTGACATTTTAGAAATTTTACGCGGTAAAGGAAAATCGTTATTATTTATGGAATTTTCAATATTTTTTTAAACCGTCAAATCTTTTTTGTTCATTAACTAAAGGAAAGTAATAAACGTTAGTTTAATAATATTTAAATCAAAATTGGATGATATATGAGGAGTTGAACCTATACATATGTTATCTACAGGGGGTCTCGTGGTCAAAACCTGTTATATCTGCAGTATTTTACCGCTTTCCGTTCTTCAAAGTGGCTTGATAGAGAATATCTGTCACTTTATATGGAGTAAAATAATGGCATTTTGTAGAAATAAACATGCTAAAGTATTTTTTTAATTAATTTTTTAATTTTCAATCTATTTTATTATTGCTGAAAATGACTTTATAGTAATTCTTCGAAAAATTCTTGTTTTTCTTGAGGGATTACTGTCATCATTTTCCTGAGATCTTTTTGCTTTTCCGCTGACAATTCTTTGGCGTTTATTTTGTCGAATTCGAATCGGTTCAAATCGTCTGAGTTCCTCCCTGCAACAAATTAATACTTATTATTTTACATATTTCATTTATGATTTTATTTTTTTATTTTTTGCTATACTAACCGCGTTTCCAAATGGTGAATTTTTCAAAATTGTTCTGATTGAAATTTCTTTTTATTTCAATTTTTCCTACGCTTGTGATTCGAAACCAATAAACGCTGCTCAGCGCTATCTTTGTCGTATTCAGAAACCAATCTGCTGCGTTTTTAAAATCGTAGAACTTCGTCATTTTGATTACTTCGAATGTATTGCTTCTCGAGCCTCTTATCAATTGATCAACATCGTTAAGATCGTAGAGAATTCTTTTCCTTTTCTTCTTTTCAATAAGTG
Source organism: Xiphydria camelus (assembly GCA_963678675.1). NCBI lineage: Eukaryota > Metazoa > Arthropoda > Insecta > Hymenoptera > Xiphydriidae > Xiphydria > Xiphydria camelus. Next base: position 18,570,572 of record OY783194.1, read on the forward strand.
CGAAATCCCTGTCACAGCTCAGAAAGCTGTGACCTGATACGAGAAATTTGTGCTCGACACTTTCGATCAATCCAAAATGGATCATAAACATGTATGCCATAATCAAAATTTTATTTTTGTTCTGTCCTGGGCAATTATCGCTCCACACGATGAGATTTTTCTTTAATGGGAGTCGTTGTTCCTGATTATAAAGGTAGAATAAGCAGCTGGCTATTTCCGATGCCCCTCGAGAAGCGATTACCTCGTGCCAAATGCACATAAATGCGCGGTCATCGTTGTTTACATGAATTCCAAGATTAAAACAGGATAATTGGCGAAGATAATACATCTCCCCGTGCGTTAAAGTCGGTAGAGGAATGACCTGTTGAAGATCGATGGAAAGGCAAGTGAAGTTTGGGTCTGGCAAAAGACTATCGACTTTCATTGCTGATCTCACCACATCGGCTTCTCCGTAATGAGCCATCAGGTTTTTTGTGCCAGCAATTCGTCTTTGCTCCCAGTCTTAGATCCTTTTAATTTCGCGGCCAATTTGTCACATGTGCTACATGTATCCACTCGAGGCTTGTGGAAACTTAAGTTAGGAAACTGAGATTTGAAAATACGAATGAAAAAATCGATTGTTACGGACACTCTGGGATTCTGTCGAGAGAATTCCTGATGCAATTTTTGATAATTAAGATCGCAGCTTAAATATTCCTTGTCCGAGTCTTTCCGGCCGTAATGACTTATGTCTCTTGGCAACAATTCGATGAATTTTATGATCAGGTCACGTTGAGCGCTCGTGTACTTAATGTTACGTCTACCACCACGTCTATCCTTTGTACTATCGAACCCGTGTTTCGATTTTTCTCGTAACACGTCCAATTCTCCTCTGCCGAGTCCAAAAGTGTCCTGAAACGTCGATTTGCACACCGGAACTGACAGCCCCTCTTCATCGCGAAGTCGATAAATAGTGGTGACTTGGCGACGGCTTGGCTGCGACGTTGTTGCCCTTTGAACAGGAATAATATTGACGAGATTGGCAAGATAGGCTCGCTGTGCATTTCTGTCGAGTGATGGGTACTGATTGAAGAGTATTGAACGATGGCGGTGCGAAAGAATCGAGCACTTCAATTTATATTTGCATATCAACTAAAAAAGAAAATCGAATTAGAAGATAAATATATCAACGTCGATTTATTCTGTACATTTTTAAATATATTTCTGAGAAGAATAAATTATAAGAATTTTATTTCATTTACATGAAAATTATTTTTTCAAATATATCAACCCGATCGATAATTTGTATGAAAAATTATTCATACACATTTCATGTATTATTAATATTTAAAAAGAAGAAAATACAAAGATTTTGAGGTTAAATAGCTAAAATGATTTGAATATTTTCGTTTCTTGCCGTAAGAAAATGCAAACATCTTGAGGTCAAGTTGTCAAAAACGATTCGGATATGTCAGTCACATTATCAGAAAAAGCTCTAATTGAAAAACTTACCCTAAAGGAAGACTGTTTTACTGCGAGCTTTTTTTTGGCCATTGTCGTCATGTATTCCTCGCCTTTCGAACGACGCTGCCGATTTTTTTCTCGGGCTCGCATTTTTCTCCTATGATTTTGAAGCTACGGACAAGTTTTATATATCAAAATATTTGGAATAACATGCCGAAAATTGATGTGCTTGTAAAAATTTTAAATTGATTATTGTAAAAGTTTCCTGAGTATTAATAACTAAGACACGTCACTCACCTTCGTCCTTTTCGCGATCTGTAGGTAACAATCTGGAGGAATCTGTGAAATTAACCTCAAAAAACTTCTGACACAGATACACTTCACTGCAGAGACACTGACACGTGTCTCCCTCTCTTATTTTACGAGTGAACTGAGCCGATTTGAAAAAAAGCGCGAATTTCTCATAAAACGCCATAAGTAGTTAACAGGTTTTGACCGCGGACTAGGCTGTAGATACCGAAATGTGATTTTCAAAAATCAATTTAAAAAAACCTAAAAGGAATTTCGCAGTTTCGTTGGTGGCATATTGACTGCATAAAAAAAATGTTCCAGAAAATACAAAAAAGTCAATTTCGAAAAAAATGTCAGTTAACAGGTTTTGACCGCGGACCCTTCAATTGTATTATTCTTTTCTCAACATTTTTTAAAATTTATGATTATATCTTTTGATAAATATTCTTGCATAAACGCAAATTGATATTAATAAATAAATAATTATATGAATGTTTAGTCATCCTACATTAATTAATTGTCTTTGATTTACTATAATAATCTGCGATTTGTAATAAACAATATAAATAAACAATAAACAATATAGTTTATAACTTGCTCAACATACTGTGGAGACTCGAAATAATTTATTGATTTAATAATTGAACAAATTACAATTTTTGTCCATTTATTCACAAATAAATTTTCAAGTCCCTATACCTATGCAGGAGACCGAAATTTTTCTAAGTCCCGTTCATCATGGTGAAAATATTCTATGTCCGAAACTCTGATGCAGTAAAGGGGCTTTGGCCATCAAAATAGAAGCAAAATTTTAATTCGCAACGAGGCCCCATTTTGTAATGCCATAGCTTCTATCCAGTTGAGGTGCTGTGGCCATCAAAGTAGGGGCAAAATTTCGACTCACGGGGAGACCCTATTTTAAATGCCATAGCTTCTACCCAGTGAAGGATCTTTTGCCATCAAAGCAGGAGCAAATTTTACAGATAAGTTCAAAAAGCATCAAAATAGGAGCTCGACGACCATATAGCATCAAAATAGGTTTGAAAAGTCGCTGTGGCCATCAAAAAATAGGGACAAAATTTCGACTCGGAATCCGCTCAACCTGGAAAACCCTGTCTTTACACAAATTTATAATACTAAGGTTTTATATACATTTATAAGGCTATATAAAACAATAAACATTTCTGTTTGTATCCACTTATAAATTTGAAAGCAAAGAAATAAGGCCTTGAAAGATATGCATTTATTTTGTCTTCGTTTTTTTATTTCTTTTAAATATATAGATATAAATATAAATTTATATTTTGTGGACCTTTATAAAAGTTAAGTATTGTTTATTAGTCTTTATAAATGCCTCAATTAATTTAAATGGGAATTGTCAATAATATTTTAGCAGTAGTTTGACAGTAGCAATATGGCAGTAGTTCTGTCAGTACATAGCAGTAATATTTGCCAGAATTACAGGGCTTGTAATTCGAAAATACCACAAAAGATTACTGTAATTATTTGACATTAGTTGGCTGTAGTTTTTTTGTGTATTCGAGGCAGTAGTATTTTTAAGTAACCCTGGCGAAAATAAAGCGTGCGCTTTAAGTGTACACGAAGAGTTCAGAAAATGTTTGAACACTTCACACATGTTCCAATTTACCCTCCCTGGCATAAAATTCTACACTTAATGCACGCTTCGTAAAGGCCTACACTGGGGAAAATAAAGCGTGCCGTTAAGCGTTTGCGAAGAGTGCAGAAAATGTTTTGTACACCCTCTGCTAGTGTCCATGCGCATTTCGTGAACACTTGAGTATCATTACATCAGCACAACACTCAATACACGGTTTCTTTATACCAAATATACTTTGTAAACATTTCGTAAACACCTCATGCGATCCCAAAATCTCGTGTATTTTTTCCGCATACTTCAATGTATACCTCTTGTGAACATTTTATGAATACATTATAACCTCTATATCTCGTTAACAGTTTCCGCATGTTTTGCGAACAAACTTCTTATCTACAATTTCAATAGATATTTTCTTCTAGAAAAAGTTATAAAAAATTGTCAATTATATATGAAATATCATAAATATTTTTGTTCTGATAATATATTGTTTTCTTCATACGATAAATAAATATTAATATTCAATTATAGATGGATTCAGCAACATACCGATAATTCTAGAATACAAATTACAAATTTCTATGAAATAATATTTCATTTCCAATACCTATATAAGTTTATTATGGTATCTAATAATTCTAAAACCATAGGTATAACGGAATATTAATAATAAGTGAATTAATGAACTGACAAATTTTTAATTACACTACAGGTTACTTGATATGGAATAAAATCATTACAAATTTCAACAGCACTGGGTAGCTCCGTGGTTGAGGCGTTTATCTCCTACGTAGAGCACCCGGGTTCAAATCCCCAAGAAACCATGTATCGTTCTGATTTTTTTTTAATACTTCAGCAATATACAATTAGCAAATGATATGTGTTGCCCCAAAACATTCTTTTAATCACATGAGACACACTGAGAATACTATGAACGTCCTGTTATGCACGCTTCCATGTATATTACACAACACTTCCATAACGAGAGGACGCATACTTCATGAAAACTATGCGAGCATTAGGTTTTCAGCTTACGCTTTACACTCCATGTTCCAAAATACGCTTCCTAAGTGAAAAATGCACATTCCGTTAACGCTTAGTGAACACTTCCCGAACATTTTGATTTGCTACCTTCCAGCACACTCAGTTCACGCTTTATTTTCGCCAGGGAAGGGCTACACAAGATATCGTTTCCACCGAACGTCATTTTGAGAAAATCGCATTTGAAGTTGCATTATATTTTTAGCATTTAAAACTAAAATTCATGTATATAACTAAGTACAACTAACATTTTACCTATTGTTGTTTATTTATATTCCATGTTGAAAAATAAAAAATGAGAAAGAAATGGTGTTTTCTTGATCCTTTACACTAGCTTTCCGCCTTAACAAATAAGTAAGATATAATTGAAGAGTGTAACTTCTAATTAGTCTAACCCATTTTAATGAAATTTTGGATTTTGTTGTGAAAAGTGTCTATGTGCCGCCAATGTTCCCTTAAATGCGCTAAGTGCCGTTTGAAGTTAAGATGTATCATATGAATAAAGCTTATTTTTGCATTAAAGTCTTTTATTATTTAATTCAAACAATTTATATCACTAAACGCTATTAACCCTTCGTTGTTCATGTGGGGTGTAGGCTACATCCCAGCCTCCTTTTTTTGCATGCCATGCCTAGAGTTTTTTTTTCGAGGTTGGTACTTTCAGTACCTTTCGGGAAAATTTCATTAAAGAATTTGGCACCAAAAGCGCAAGACAAGACTGATTTGTTTATCCGACAGAACGCTGCAAAGAGTTAAAAAGTGATTTTTAACAATCTGTAATTCATTTAATATTTAATATTTTTCTATAAAATTTGTTCCAATTTATTAATTTGTCCTTCGTTAATAAAACAAGAGTATGATAAATATCCTCAGTCTATTATTTATACTATTTTTTTTTATAAAAATCGGCAGGGAGATCTGAGGGTCTGAAAACCGAGACCTCATGTACCGAAACTTCGAGTTTTATTTTCAATTATAAAACTACGAAATTTATTTTTTTTTAATGTTAAGATCATTAGGCAATATTTCAAGCTTTGAAATAAAAAAAGTATTTAAAAAATTCAATTTTTCACTAAGAAAACGTTAATTTTTAACTGGAGTGTATGGTACACCCTACACGGAGAGAAATTTTCGGTAAAAATTACCTAAATAGTAGGGTAAGCGTGTAGCATTCGGTGTTTTACGGTTAATTTTGCAGAGGCGCTGGTCAGGAATTAACAATCAACCGATATATTTTGACGAACGTTCCAGAATTTTTACCGTTCCAACTCTACAATTTTACCCGAACAGGAATTTTTATGCCTGCACAATATAGAAAGTATCCCTCCGTTAATAAATGTTATCGTATAATAGCAGCAAAAATTATCATTCGGCCCTTAAATTGTAACAAGTTGTGCGCCTTAATTTTTATCATTACGTTACTGCACAATTACCCTAGAGTAACGGCATTTTTACCTATCCGGGTAGATAGATTCTACCAATGACACATCTATAAAGGCGATCACGTGAGCGTCAGTTCGCGTCAGTTCGCGTCAGTTCGGCCGTTTTCGGCCGATCGTCAGAAGTCGACGCACGTTGTGAGTTGTGGCCATTAGAACCGGTGCGAGTTGTTCCAGAAAAAATAAAGTGCTTAAACTAATACATTTATAAAAAAAACAATTATTTAAAAAGATGAATTACTGTCTGGTGAAAGCGGCTTTTGAGGTAAGTGATTTTATTTAGAAGATTTATGGGAAAATGTTAGTAGATTTTTTAATCATATTTTTTGCCTGATATACGGAGAAGTCTCACCATTTTTGTCCATTACCAGGAGTATTTGATGGGAAATTCTGGTGATTTCTTTTTCGTTATAAATAAGAAGAGAAGACTAGAAGAAAAATTGGGGAAATTCATGCAAAAAAATTCTATACTGAAATTTCAAGGCACCGTTAGGAGTGGACGCGTCAAGCAAGGGTGATTCACGAAGCCAGGTGGAAGCGGGCAGTTTCCCCCATAATGACGTCAAGGCAACGGGACTTTCCAATGCAGGCCCAGGATGAAGGAGTAAGGGGGTCTTATGCTCCTCCAGGCAATCAAAGGAAGCCATTCAATCGACAACCAGCGTGCATATCGCGGATCGTGATTCGAGTCTCATCGAGGATTGCTTCAGGACTTATCGTGCAGCCGCGTCGAGTCTACCGCGTCGAATATAGCTTACAATACATAGAGTCTCAGCAGATAAGATTTTCATTGAAAAATTTAAATCTATTTAATTTTGTATGTCATTTGTTCTTCTGAGCAGAAAAGTGTGAGGAACGATTTGACGGAAAAAACCTAGGGTCTGCGGGCCGTTAACGGAACATCCTCGATAACGCACGGACGACCATACCGATCGTCCGACTAACAGGACACCGACGCTACCTGAGAACGCACGGTGATCGGCTTGGAATAAGGGACGAGCCGGGCGTAAGGACGGCTTGGGCAGCTCGGTGGTCATTCTCTCCTTCGACCATCGCAAGAGCTACTTCGGCGAAGAGCCGAAGTCAAGTCGCAGTCACATTCATCACGTTGTAACTCACAAACAGTCGCATTCATCAATAAACTGTTCTTTCGGGGAATATTTCCTACAAAAGCTGTCGAATTTTCCTTAGTAATGAACGCGTAACAAGGAAGCTAGAAATACTCGTCGTTTGCAGCGATCGTTTACTACCTGGCCGCAATAAACTGCTATTTCTGGCATAGGCAAGCGCGGGTACGTATCCCGATGCCGCGACTTCCTCCGTGATGCGAATTTTTCGGCACTGCACTGGTACGAAAGACGCGGAACGAGGCGACGCTCGATAGCAACGGTCACAAATAAACGCACTTAGCTCAAATGTCAGGAAAAGAATTCAATTCCCGATATTAAACAAGTAATTAGAACAAAATATATGAAAATTTCCATACAATTTTTAATTTAATAATTAATTTTCACTTAATAAGGTGAAGAAAATTTGCTCACGGATAAATAAAAAATATAAAAACGTAAAATAAAAAGTATCACATTGAACGGTAAATTTATATTCTAATTGGTGGGAAAAAAATAATCCTTGAGGTTAGTAATAATTTCAGTACAGGTTAGTATATTTTACCGTACCGGTGTAGCAGTTTCTACCCCGAAAACAGTAAAATCTTTCTCATTGTTTGACACTTTCAATCTATCTCAGCCATAATTTTCATCTATTCCAACCACATTTTTTATTTGATACAGAGGTCACATTTTACTTTCGAGAACATGAAAAACTCTTTGAATGCATGATATTTTTTACCTCACTGACCAAATGCAACACGATTACCGTACTAGTTGGGTATTTTTTCCCTGAATTTCAGGCAAATAGTACTGACGATTTCTCTCCGTATAGGTGAGCTTTTATGTTTCAAAAACCCACGTGAGTAACGAAGGGTTAAGGATTTTTGGATTTTCATAGACTAATTAGAAGTTGCACTCTTCAATTATATAAATTGTAAAACCCTTCAATCGTCTAATTTCCACTTTTCCTCTATTCAATTCGATTATATATGTATATGCTGTACATATACTATCCCAGAGACTGCTCAGTGGACACCTAAAACATCCCTAGTAATATTCTGCTCCAGTTCACTAGTTGTCTGTTTCTGTAATCTCATAGTTGTTTGCTTCTGCATATGGCTGTGGATCTTGATCAAGACCGTATATCTAACGATAATCTTATTGTTAGGCAAATCTAGCACCAGGCGTCACGAAGACGTAGCTCATGTGCAAGATCTCTGTAAGTTTTTAGTACACTGAGAAAATGATATTTCAAAATGTAACAATCAATCCCTGAAAATACGGGGAAAAAACTCCAGGTAAGAAATGTAATGACGAGACAGTTATGAATTTGGTTAAATACTATACTGTATAGGATTTATACATATGTACGCCTGATACACACACACAAAAGTAAATTTTATACAGTATAGTATTTAACCGAATTTATAACTACACTACCCTGGATTTCTTACCTGCAGTTTTTTCCCTATATTTTCTGGGATTGATTCCTACATTTTGAAACATAATTTTTCTCAATACATGCATTCTTACCGACAGCAACTCTGCTACTACAGATGCTCAATAAAATGAAAATAGAATAAAAGGGTTCAAGATAGGGACGACAAAACCCATTATTTTTAAGCGATTATTGAGAATCTGAAGATTTGTTTAAGGAATCGGTATATACCACTTTTACTTCTCACACATCGCTTTACATTTGTAATCCTTTTATAATCAAATTATATGATGATGCCCTAGTAGCATATTATCAATGTGTCAGCATCTTGCAAGTTCCACTAACGAAAGGCTGCTTTATAAAGAAATTGTGATGACTTGTGCAAGAACCCATTCAATTACGTTTCTACTCAAAATCTAATGCAAATTTTACGTTTTCGGTCTTACAAAACTCCAGCATCAGCAGCTCCAGAGAGGTCTGCTTCTGCATCTGCCTATGGTTCTTGTGACAGATATTTACGAAAGTGCCCATATGTATTCTATGCAAATGGTCTAATGAGTTATTTTATAGCAGAAATATGCAAGGCGTCCTGCAATTCGGTTCCTATCATTCGCTTCAGATTATATAGCTAACAGCAATGCTCATTCAAGAGTTTGTGAATAAAACCCCAGAAAATTTTAATTTAAAAGCGATCACTTTAAGTGTACACGAAGAGTTCAGGAAATGTTTGAATACCTCATGTTCCAAAATACGCTTCTCGGCATGAAATTGTACACTTAAAAAGCACGCTTCTTATTTTAGTGTTCCTGAGGGGGACCGAATCGCAAGACGCCTTACATATTTCTGCTGTAAACAAAACACATTTTTGAATGATATACCATTCATAAGCCATTTGCAAGGCGTGCGCATGCGAACTTTCGTAAATATCCTGTCATAAGATCCATAGACAGATACAGAAGCAGATCACACTATAGGGCTGCTGTTAATTCTTCCGTGAGGTTATATAATGCTATGCTATCTGGAACTATAATGTAGAATACGATTGTTAATTTTAGCATTAAAAATAACAATTACCTATGTAGCATTGAATAGAAAATTATCATCTTTACATTTATTCGAAGGCTACTCCAACCTTATTATCAAAATAACTAGTTTTACAAAGTTATTTTTGTACGTATAGAGAGGGCTCAATGATAATACGTTCCCAATCGTCATCCTTCTGAATAGAAGCTCTAATATTGCATCAAATTCGATGAATTATGTATACACGTACATTTTTTTTAAGATGATAATTGCCAAACAGAAAAAACTACTTAATATCAATTTTGTGTACCGGAATTTTTGTGTAAGGTAAGGTGAGGCAAGAGCATTTTGGGGGCAAGTGCAGTATCTTCAATTTTTATTCAAATTTCGTAGCGAATGGTGCTGCCATTTATGAAGACTGTCTCTAACCAATCCACCCAACATAACTCAACCACTACTGGCTACCTGTGTCTTCCGTTGTGTGAGTGACACGTTCCTTAATTTTAATGTGCATTTAGAATTTATATTCGAGTTCGTATTTTTAATCTATAAAAATCGGCGAATTAGTGCATCTTTAATTCGTAATTGTTGGTGAGTACGTATGTTAATTAAGCTGTTTTTCTAATGTACAGTCTGTGTCAGAAGAACGTGTACACGATTTTTTTTAAGTACAAGAGATCTCTGCCTTTCTTTCGGAATGCGATTGTACCGTCAGAGGGCTACGGCACAAACACAGATTCATTTTAGTATCGCTCGAGACCTCAAAGTGGAAGAGTAAACGAGTGTCAAGTACGCGAAGCGTTTTGAGGCAGTTTTCCTTTGCAAACACCCAAAAGGACCTAAATTATCGTTTTCAGCGGCTGCGAAAGCAATTAGAAAGTCAAAAAGTTTCGTTGCAAAGTGGGTCGAGCGGTTTGAGGTGTATAAAAACGTCGATGACTACTATGAAGCGAGCAACTACAGAAAAGCAGGACAAACTAGTCGAAAGTATGCCCAGAAGGTGTGAGGCCATACTCGAAAATGATGGCGATTACACGACTTACTAAATAATTGCGCCGTGTAAAATGTGATATACTTTCATGTAAAAAAAGTTACAAACAAATATCTTTTGTACTTCAAAAAAAATCGCATACACGTTCTTCTGACACAGGCTGTAAGAGGTATTTTCGCAGTTGCTAACCTAAATTGTTGTTTTTGTTGATATGATGCACTTGCCCCGTCGATTTTATTTAGTGGGGCTAGTGCAGTAGTGCTAGGCTTGCCCGGTTTATAGAGCGGTACATTTAAGCTAATATATTGACGAGAACGCACTTGTCCCGAAATCATGGGGCAAGTGCGTACTTGGCACCAAACAATGAAAAATTACAATATTTTTAAAATCCCTAATTTTTTGAAATGTGTATTGATATTAGTCAATAAAACATACCTTAACGTCTTAACTCTCATAAGCGGGCAATCCTATGACAATAATATCAAACACTTAATCAATTTACAAATTCAACTATTCATTTTTTGGTACGCTCTTACCCCACCTTACCTTATTCTTCTAACAAGGAAACGTTTCGAGGCCGCCGCTTCCGATCTTGATGAAACTTCGTAAATTTAAAGTTTATCGAAAAATAAGAGACCCCTATTTTTTTATAGCGGCCCAATTTTGGTTTAAGGGGGTGAAATGGACCCCTGAATTTTCACCCCCTTCGAGCTATCTCCGAAACGAAGCGAGATAGATGAAAACTTTCAATGTACGTTTTGTTTGGTTTTTTTAGTATAATAAAATCCCCTAAACAGATTTTGAAAAAAAGCATTATTTTTCAAAAAAAAAAATTTTTTTATCTAATTTTTCGAAATTTCGGTTTAGTCATGTGGACAAAAATTTAGGAAATTTTATTACAAATTCAACCATGTATGACATGATATATTTCCCTCCTACAGTTTTGCAAATTTCTAACTTTTATGTCTGATAATGAGCGGGCTACCAATGGCAGTGACGGGATAGGTCGGGGGTTATTACTTCTATGTATTTTAATGCCACTTTTCTTTTATTTAATAAAGTTCAACTTCTATGGCTCATAATTATGACAATAATGGTATTCCGTGAAAAAATGTTTCATACAAAGTTGTTTCTTACACCAAGCACACGTAATAACGGCAATATCGCCACATATGTGGCATCGTGGTTCCGAGTCCTGTGCAAAACAAAATTCTACAGGATGTTCAAATTCAGGAGGTCTCCTGAATATATATCCACTCTTGAACCACGAATATTTAATAAAGTTAGTAAACCGTGGTGAAGAAAACTGATTATGAGTAAGAGATTGAAGTTTTAAAATATTATCTCTCGAATGAAGGTTAATATCGTAATTGAAAAGAGTTACAATATCTGAAAACCTCCTTACAAAATTCTTCCACATTCGAAATCCGTATACGTCTAGCGGTTGAATCAGTCCGGTGGTGCCTTGTGGAATCGTCATTAATATTATTGTCTTGTCTTCTGGTGTAGCTTCTCGAACACTTCGCTCACATTGTCCACTCCAAGAGTCCAGCAGTAAGACGCTTGTAGATCCAGTGTTAGGGAAGTAAACTTCTTGCAGCCATGTTTTCATGAGATCGGTTGTAAGTTTCCCAGATTTGGAAGCCATGAAGTATACATTTGGCGGCCTAAACACGGTTTGTTGCACTCGTTCTCCCAATTGCCCACTAGCCTCTTTTAATACCACATAAAGAGGCGACAGTAGTTTTCCATCAGCAGATATGGTGGGTTGTATAGTATAGCTGTGGGTTGTAGAAGATATTGATTGTACCACAGCTAAATTTTTTTTTGCCCCGATGTAGCTAAAGTTCGGCCAGAATGTATTTCTAAATTAAATCCACTCTGATCAGAGTTAAATACATTTTGTGGTCCATATTGTGTAATGAGTGGCTTCACTTGTTCTACGAAGGCATGGCTTCGTACTTTCAAACTTTCCTCACCCTCAACGTTTTTTCTCGTTACAAACTTTGTGATCTTTCGAGAGACAATTCTATATGCTTTCTTGAATGACCTCAACCATGTTTGACTTGCTTTGAAGGTTGGAAGATTCTCTACTTCTTTTGCTTGTAAAGCCCATCGTTTAAGGTCTACATTATGTACTATTATTTTCGATCTACTAGCTTCTACAAATTTATCAAAAGTATATTTCGCTATGCGTATTAATTTATCATTTTGAGTACCCCCCTGTCCTACTTGCGCAGCCCATCTTCGTAATTGTCTATCAGATTTCACTTTTTTAAACTGATGTTGAACTGCTGCTACGGTTCGACGTCTTTTCTTCCCACTGTTCCAGTAATCTATGGCACTTTGTTTATATTCAAAGCTAACCGCTTCTTCATCGGGTGTACAGGGATATGGTTCTGGAGGTATAGAGGTTTCTACGTGAGGAACATCCTCGACATCCGATTCCAGCCAGTCAGTATTAACAGCGTGCATTTCACTATCCTCGATTGAATCTTCCAATTCCAATTTATTTTCATGTTCGACTCGAAATGATGAATCCTCCATGCTACGTATAATAATATTTTGTAATAAATCTTTCAATTGCACTTCTGCACTATTCATTGGAGTTTCTCTTCCATTTGGTACACTGAAAACGGCCACCAATAAAGTTAACACATTGATCGGATTTATAATTGCCATAATAATAATATGAACTGCTGTGCACCATAGAAACTGAATATTCAGACTAAAAAGCTTTCTCTTTCGCTTCCTTATATATAATGAAGTCGCCTCACAAGAACGAAACAGACTGGAGAGGGTGGGAGGTCCGACTTCCCAAAAAGGGGCCATCATCCTCGGAGTCCGCGTACGAAACTCGAGAGCGCGTACGAAAATATTTTTACATGGGCACAGAGCCAACTAATAATAAAGCTTGTCCAAAGAACTAAACTCCCTCTTTCGCATCACCGGGGCCATATAAGGCAACCCTACAAATAACAGGAATGTTGTTTACGGCATTTTCGAGGAGTATATATACAGGGCCGAGAAGCAAAGAGCTTCAGTTTCATTGGCTGCGTCTATCATTCAAGTGATGGGTTCAAACGAGTTACCGACTTTTGAGAAGATCGTGGAGGATCTTAAAAATGGGCACATACCATTGCCGTCTCCCGGGAAATCGCTGGATCTGACATTCCGCACAACAGGACCATCCATGGCCGAAGTAGAACGAGAGCTGCAAGAATGTGAGGAGTACTGGAGGAAACAGTACGCGAAGAAGAAAAGTAAAGAAAAAAATGATTCCAACAAAAAACTATAAAAATTCAGACAATTTTATCTAACCTGTGAGTGAATTATTAGTTACTTACACACAAACAGGAAATAATATAAATAAATTAACGGTCGGATTTATTAATAAGATTTCTGAACAATTTTTGTCCATTTTATTTTGATAATATTCCGCTAGACGTATACGGCTTTCGAATGTGGAAGAATTTTGTAAGGTTTTCAGATATTGTAACTCTTTTCAATTACGATATTAACCTTCATTCGAGAGATAATATTTTAAAACTTCAATCTCTTACTCATAATCAGTTTTCTTCACCACGGTTTACTAACTTTATTAAATATTCGTGGTTCAAGAGTGGATATATATTCAGGAGACCTCCTGAATTTGAACATCCTGTAGAATTTTGTTTTGCACAGGACTCGGAACCACGATGCCACATATGTGGCGATATTGCCGTTATTACGTGTGCTTGGTGTAAGAAACAACTTTGTATGAAACATTTTTTCACGGAATACCATTATTGTCATAATTATGAGCCATAGAAGTTGAACTTTATTAAATAAAAGAAAAGTGGCATTAAAATACATAGAAGTAATAACCCCCGACCTATCCCGTCACTGCCATTGGTAGCCCGCTCATTATCAGACATAAAAGTTAGAAATTTGCAAAACTGTAGGAGAGAAATATATCATGTCATACATGGTTGAATTTGTAATAAAATTTCCTAAATTTTTGTCCACATGACTAAACCGAAATTTCGAAAAATTAGATAAAAAAATTTTTTTTTTTGAAAAATAATGCTTTTTTTCAAAATCTGTTTAGGGGATTTTATTATACTAAAAAAACCAAACAAAACGTACATTGAAAGTTTTCATCTATCTCGCTTCGTTTCGGAGATAGCTCGAAGGGGGTGAAAATTCAGGGGTCCATTTCACCCCCTTAAACCAAAATTGGGCCGCTATAAAAAAATAGGGGTCTCTTATTTTTTGATAAACTTTAAATTTACGAAGTTTCATCAAGATCGGAAGCGGCGGCCTCGAAACGTTTCCTTGTAAGTGATGTATTCAAAAATATTCCTCGGATTCATAAGTTACGTGTAATGAATCTATCAGTAGTAAAGTAAGTTAATATGAAAAGTTTTCCATCCACATCACCAACGTATTCCTGTTATATTTTTGTTACGTTCTTACAATGCTTGATAGTTGTCCTCAAAATCTTCAACGGAATAGATGCGCATCTACCCATGTGCAAATTAATTAACTTAAAAAAGGCAACAATGGAGAATCAGCTATTTGTAGTAGGCAACTGGAAAAAACAACGTAAACATTATACAGGATACTCATGCAAGGCTCCGAGAGAGTGGGTGGATTTTTCGAGTTTGTCGCATACGTAAACTAATAGTCATCTATGCAGTTTGGTCTTTAATTAATAGTTAGCCGCAGTGACAACGAGGAAGGCTGACTGAGCCGCTAATTGGTTTGTGTATGTGGAAAATTTTAAATAGACTTCACACACACTCAGAGCATGGGCGTGAATACCTAGTATAGGGTATAAATTTACCAAGGGCTAGATCCATTTATTTACATGACTTGTCTATCTACGGAAAAATCTTTTGATTAAAAGTTATTTGGCGTTGAGAAGGACGTATAATAAATATAAGTAGTTTTTGATAACATGCGTTATTTACGAGATATGAACATCACCTTTATGTTTTTAAATGGAACTCGACATTTTTGATCTTATAAAAATTGTGAGGCTTATCAAGATGAACACAAAAAGTACAAGATGAAAGGTCAATTTGTTGGACAATTTATGAGATATTGCCGCTCAAAGTACAAAAGTAAGTAAGAGTAAGAGAAATTTATATCAGGGTAACTCTTACTAAAGGAACATTTGCGATGTGTTCACTCTCGAAATTGATTTAACTAAGAGACACGTGTTTTTTTATTGTGAGGCCATAAGTGGTTTTAAAGGGTGAACCTGACCCCTAAAGTCAGGACCACCACGGGGTGGTTTTATAGTTTCAAGTAGACATTCTCTACCTATAAAAATTCTCCGAGCATCGGCGCGGCAGCAACTCAACAAAGCTCAGCATGGACCCGAGAAATCTTCAATTCGCCAGCGAATAAGCTTCCCTTCTTTGGACTTCCTCTACGGCGCCCTCAGGCGCAGCAGCAGCATAACTACAGCTTCAGTAGACTCGTGTCTTTCGTGACCAAAATGCCGCGACTTCCCGTCTCGAGTGGTGATGAGGTGTCATCCTTCGTCTTTGTACATGACGATGCTTCCGACATCATGGCGCAAAACCTCACATGAAATTATCTACATACTCATGAAAGTACACGGGTTCGATGGGACTATTTTGACATTTACAAATTTTGTGATCCGCGCTCACCTAAAGGATGGGCACGTGCGAGATTCTTGTTCGATCGTTTCGTGAAGTCAGCTTAACCAAACGAGGGGTGAGAATAATGGCTCGCTGGTCGGGATCGCGTGGCGGTCGCGCCTCTTCCTCCCGCTGATGCCAAGGATTTCTTCCTCCCTGCTCTCCCAACCATCCCGCCGGCCTTAGCGCATATCTACTACCACTCTTCTTCCGCCACTTTCGTTGTATGTACCTGTCAAATATTTTCTTGAAGACCCAGTCGCCGAGGCTGATCAAGGTCGCGCATGTCCAATGACCGTGGCAGCGGAAACGACGCAGTTGAAAACTTAAAACTATTACAGAAACTATCCAAATCTTTAGCATAGAAAAGTTATAGTTAGACTGACTATCTTTAACTTATATTTAATTAATTACGAAACAAGAATTAATGAAGGTATCTATTATTGCCAGAATACAAGTTGACAAATTTAGAGGCATTTTTTAAATTTGAATATCCCTAATGGAAATGTTTCTCTGTCAAATCTGCGAAAAACTGCCGACAGTCTGCCGTTTCTCTGCGAATGTTCCAATTTTAAGGAGCTTGGGGAGTAAAGTCAAAATGATGGAAAAAATCTGAAAAAATTATCAAATAATTATGGAATTATTCTAATGACTGTAATTTTTTCAGATTTTTCATGTGTACTGTTTTCGAGAAAAAAAAATAATTTCATTTCTTTTCTAACCTCATCTGAACTTCATGCTACATAAAATACTTTACCAATGCTAAAGTTATTCAACACTTATTTAAAATATACTAAAATGTATTATTTCATCAAATTTTGATTAATTATTGTTAAAATAATGACAGTACTTACAGTTCTGCAATGCAGGGTCGATGAAAAAAATTCGATATTTTGAAAAGAAATAATGGTAAATTTCTGAAAAAAATTAAACGTTTTAGAATAATTAATCAACTTTTTAATTTTGTATTATTTTTAAACTCTTCCTGTGTTTCGTTGTCGAAAAAATAATTAAAGTAGGGGTAATAGGGAAAATGTCATTTATAGAGAAAACGAATTTCTTGATAAATGTGGCAACGTTGCAAACGCTTATATGAAATCGCGAGACGACTGAACGCGGCAATGCCTTTTCTAGTATCTCGAGTGGCACGTAAAACGCAAGAAACACGCGCGAGTCGAGGTTCCGGCGTATTACACGCGTTTTACGCGCGAGCAACGAAACGCGCGACTGCATCTGGACGGAACATATGAATCTCAAGTTTTTCGTAGTCGCGAGTTTTGAAACGCGCTACTCGAATGGCGCGTAAATCGCTTCGACTGGACGTAGCCTAACTAGAGATTCATATATTCCGTTCAGATGCAGTCGCACGTTTTGTTGCTCGAATCGCGCATTTTGTTGCTCGAATCGCGCGTAAATCGTTTCGTCTGGACGTAGCCAAAATTTAAGAACGCACGAGCCGCGAACCGCGGCGGATGGCGGTCGCGCGGATGTTAATTTATATAAGAATATACCTATGACAAACAACGCACTGGCATCCGCGTAACCGCGCGGATGAGCGGACGCCGGCATCGGAAACTGCCGTTGTTTTCCTGTGCGAACTGTTGTCTATATATCGCCGTAGCTATCCTAATTTATACTTTCTATGCACCCTAGACACTTCCCCCTTTCCCTCATGCACTTACAATCCTTCTTTTCCACTCTAATCACTTTCCACACATAAATTCTTTCTCGAAAATCGAGGTCAGCCCCCTACAACTCTGCGTTTCGCATGGCCACACCGTTATCGCCAACCGCGTGGTGGCGCAGTGTCGCTGGCCCGGCTGAAAGCGGGCGAATGAGGTGTGAATGAAGGGACTTGAGTGCAATCAGTGCAATGAAGCATTATTCCATTTTGTAATAAATATGTAGGGATAAGGAATTTTATGAAGTAATAGAAATAGTCCAGTAAATGTTCGAACGAATTTTATATGAGCCAGCGTAGCCAACAGCCAGCAGTCAGCAGCAGCCAACACAGGGCCAGCGATAAAGCGCCACGTAGCGGATTATTACGACTGGCGACAAAGCGTGGTCAAAGATATCTAATGGGAATACGTGTAAGTTGCAGGGGGCTGATCGAGGTTAAGACAAGTTATAAACACACATCATAAGCACTAAAATCTAGTGCTCAATGTAGCCAACTACTGCATTGAAAATTACCTCTGCCACATCGTTGCCAGTTTTTCGACGGATTTTCGATATTTTTTCATAAATTAGAAAGAACATTTGTACATAATAATACATTTGCTAAACTATAAGAAAAATTAATTGAAAGTGAAATAGACGTGAAAAACAGTTTTTCCATTCGTATTTATTATTTTTTGTAAATAATATTTTTCAAGTTTTTCAGTTTCAGTGATTGAAAACTTGCAGGAGAACAATAGATTTCCCTTGCCCTTCACCTCCCCTCAAACGCACTCCCCAAACTCCTTAAGAATCGGGAGAGACTTCGACAGAGCTGGCATAGATTTCGGAAGAAATGGCAGAAATTTCGGCAGAGTTGGCAGGTATTTTGGTAGAGTTCGCAAAAATGTTATCAGAGTGTACACAGTTGGTAGAGATTTTTATATATTTCTGTCAACTTTGCAGACTTCGACGAAATTTTTATCTAATCTGCTGAATTTTCTGTGAACTCTATCAAAATATCTGCCAACTCTGCCAGCTCTGCCGATATCTACCAGCTCTTAAAATTGGAACATTCGCAAAAAAACAGCAGATTTTCGGCAAAGTTTTTTCGCAGAGGTTTGGCCGAGATTTGCCAGAGAAAAAATTTCCATTGGGGTAATTTGAGCAAAGGCAAAGATATATGCATAGTTGGAGATTTGGTGTTAAAATCGGATTAATTGATTTTTTATGTTAATGTAATAACTTTTGTGTCATAATTTTACACAAAGGATGTTATATTAACACAGTCAATTAATTTTTACATTTATAGAAATGTGTGGACCGATTATGTAACATAAAATTTCCAATCGTGTAGTTACTTTGTTGGTAAATGAAGAAAGGAATCAATTTTACGTAATGTAAGAGATACAGATACAACAGCATATAATAGTTTAGGGGTGTAAGATTACATATCTTTCTTTTTAAACGTCACTGTCACTGGAAGATCCATGCTTACGTTTTTGGATGGCATTACATCAACTATTGTTTGAAAAGAAATTGAAGAACGGAATTTAATTAATGAAATTAATCAATAAACTGTCATTTAATTCAAGGAGGCTATTTACATATTTACCTGTATTTTTTAGAAGTTTTATTTTTTTCAGCCCTTTCTTTACGTAATTGATTTTATCACTAAAAATTCTCCTCATTCCTTTCATACCTCTCTCCAGAATTTTACACTGTAGGCCATCTCTCACTAACTTCTTCCGGTAGTTATAATACCTGAAATTAAACATAAATATATGTATTACACACCTATAAAAATTTTTAAAAAAACGAAAATTTCTGGAAGAGCGAACTTAGAATAGTTGAAATATCCATATTTTTCATCTTATTCTCAAGATTATACTACTTGCCTTACGATGCCATTTATTTTATGAAAATTGTTAGATTTACGGAAGATTTATCTGAACTGTATATTAGAATTTACAGAAATGTTTAGCGACAGTGGTGTGGTCGCCATGATCTCCGAGTCCACTCGCCCCGGGGCCGAAGCCCCAGGAGTGTCGCAGGGCTGTGGTCATATCGATACTTGAAAGCAACAGTGAGATAAATCTCTAAAAACCGATTTTGAGCTATGTCAAACGTAAGCTAAAACTGGCCTTTACATAATGCAACACTGAGATATCTCGGCAAAAATATTTAAAATACTGTCAAAAAGGGAAACTCAGTGTTGCATTGTGTAAAGACCGGTTTTAGCTTACGTTTGACATAGTTAGCTCAAAAGGTTTATCTCACTGTTGTGCTTTCAGGTGTCGATATATAGGAACCAAGCTCATGTTCGACCACAGTGAGAGCCGAGAGGGGGCGGCGCCATCTAGTGCTGGGCCGCCACAGGATTCCCCCTACAGTGACGGCTGCAGGATGTAGGCGGAATAATGAGAGACATGCTGACGAGCTGATGATGCGTGTGTGCGCCGTGGCATGCGGTGAGTCGTGCAGTACCGTGGCGAGCGATGATGAGTGGGGGTGAGTCGAGGCGAGCGATGGATGTACGTAGGGAGCCTGGCGTGTGTATGTGCGACGGTGCTGCGGTGGGTCGAGTTTGCCGTGTGCGTATGCGATGATACGGCTGCTGCGGTGTGTCGAGCGTGCCATGTGTGGTTTTACCGGATGAAGTGCGCCAACATGGCTTTCCTTGTTCCGGAGAGCGAGGGCGTGGAATGCTGCAGAGTGTTGATTATTACGTCGGGGTCACCATTTTGGTGACAGTGGTGTGGTCGCCATGATCTCCGAGTCCACTCGCCCCGGGGCCGAAGCACTAGTTTTTTTTTAAGGGGCGAGGAGGGGAATTTTTTCAAGACACCCAAGATGGAGTAGGGTAGTGTTGGATTCACTAAGAAATGCCTACCGACTAAAGCACTCCCTCGTGGTTATTAACCCGTGGGGGTTATAAACTTGAAGAAGAAGAAGAAGAGGACCTACTAGCGCTAGCCGAGGTTGCTGGTGCAGATGCGACGCTGGGATGGGTAACATAATATGTTATATTAGGGGGTGAGACACAGGGCCTACGAAATGTATCCTTGGCTTTGCTGGTACAGTCGCTTAGCACTTGGATGAAGAGGTTTTCGTGAAACCTAATGGAGTTTCTACGGTTGGCTGCGTGTGTGACTGCAGCTTCTTTTAGCGAGGGGAACCCGACCTCTTGGAGTAGCTGAGCGTTTCTTATGTACTAAAGAGTGCTAAGGGAGCCTCTGAGAGGAGCCTCATATAAGTACCTTGGAGGCTGTTGAGTTTAGATGGGGTGGCAGAGCCCCAAATAGGTATGGCGTATATGCAGATGATTCTGATGATGGCATTAAAAGCACGAACCTTGATTTATTGGGAAATATATTTGTTGTTAAAAAAGGGTTTAAGAGAGACGTAAGCTCCTATCGCTTTATTTCGGACGAAGGTAATCTGCTTGGCCCAGTCGAGTTTCCTGTCAAATATCACACCAAGATACTTAGCGGAGTTACTCAAGGGGATACGATGGTTGTTAACTGAAAGTGCATCTGGGGGATGTTACACGACGAGAGAAGAAAACTGCCTCGGATTTGGTTTCGTTGAGGGCGAAGCCCCATTTATGAAACCAACCGATGAGCGAGAGAGGGTAGGAATTTATTCATGACGGTGGAACAGTATTTTTTAGTTTGGGAGGAATATAGGAGGGCTACATCGTCGGCGTATTGGACAGTGATAATCTTGTCGTGCGAGGGGATGTCGTGACAAAATATGTTAAACAAGGTCGGGGAAAGTTTGGAACCTTGAAGAACTCCGCAGAAACGGGTTACGGGGCGGATAGGCTTTTGGCTGGCCGAACACGGAATGTTCTGTTGGAGAGAAAGGAGCGGATGAGGCCGATCAGGTAACGGGGGCAGTTCAGTTGGATTAATTTAAACATTAGACCGTCGTACCAGACTATCGAAGGCCTGCTTAGCGTCTAGCAGGAGCATGGAGATGTGAGGACTCTTATTCAGATTGTCGGCGATGTATTCGAAGACGCGGAGGAGTTGATGGCAGAACCGTGACGGTGACGAAAGCCGTATTGGAATTCAGGGAGAAGGTTTGGATCTGTAACGAAATTGTTTAAGCGATTAAGAATGATACTTTCAGCTACTTTGCTGAGCGTGCAGAGAAGGCTAATTGGTCTGTAACTTGAAGCCTGATTTAGAGGTTTGCCCTGCTTTGGCAGACAGATAATTATGGCTGACTTCCAAGCAGAGAGAAAATATTGTAGCCGCATCACATTGCGTTAACAATGTTGCAAATGGCTACTATATGAATGTGGGGTAGGATTTTTAAGACCCCATTGGGGATTGAGTCGTGCCCTGTGGGGCCTTATTTTTCTTAAGAGATCTGATGACCTCGGTAATTTCCTTGAGTGAGGTGTGGAAGAAGGAACGGTCGGTTGGACTGAAATTCCAGACGGTTTCCGTTATCGTGTCGTGAAAGTCAATTCCACGCGGGTAGTAAACGGGGAGCATTGGTCTCTGAGAGAATCGGCGAGAATGTTTGCATTATCCCCGTCGGCTGAGAAGGAGGCCCCGTCCTTTAGCAGAGAAGGAGAGTAAGGTTGTCTATTCTTAAGAAATTGAAGTACTTTCCAGCAATGTTTGCCCCAGGAGTGTTGCACGGCTGCGGTCATATATAGAAACTGAGCTCATGTTCGACCACTAGCGAGAGCCGAGAGGGGGCGGCGCCATCTGGTGCTGGGCCGCCACAAATGTACCTTTGAGAACTTGGTATTTCATTGGCGATAATCTCTTCCGCGATGCCCTATGTACCATCCAACTGAGAAGATTTATTAACATCCAGACAACGATTTTGTAGTTGATCATATCTGCAGACAGCCTCTGACAGCTCTCGGACAAAAAATGAGTGATCTCGTTCGACGATGCTATCCCATACTTTTTTTTATATAGATTCCTCTACCAAGATGTTCCTAAGTGTATACAAATTACATATATATTACCTGATAATGACGTTATGATAGAAGCACTGCATATTGCTTTATAATTGCATCACAAATTGATGAGTATTGCATACCTTCTCTTCTTCTTCATCCCACTCATTATCTTTCTTTTCCTCGTTCTCATGGACATTATCAGTAGTATTGTATACTTTTCTATCCTAGTTAATAGAGCCTATACTTTTTATATTATATATTAATTGATTAGTAAGAGGAACATATCTGTAGTACTAAGGCAAAACCCGATGTCAAAAAAAAACATTTTTTGTTTTTAATATCAATATGTACAGTCAGCAATGAAGAATATGGTGGCAAAACCCGATATGGCCCCAAATCACCTACAACTTGTAGGTTAACAAAATAATATTCCGATTATGCTCTACGTCTTTGAAATGGTCGGTGGTTTGAGGCGTCTCCTGAAAAATCAACTTTTTTAACATATCGGGTTCTGCCTTAGTACCACAGATATATTAGTATTTTTAGCTATACCTACACCAAACATCAGAATATGAATATGATATCGATGTGGATTATGCATAAACATAAAGAGACCGAGAGAGTTAGACAATCGTGCTGTACGTTGCGAGAGGGAAACAAGGCATGTGAATTGGCAAGAATACTGGTGAGTTGCAAGCAGTATTGCTAGTACATATACTTGCTATATAAGGTATACTTAATATATGTATATACTTTTACAGCAACGCCCTTTCTTTACCTGTCGTCCATCGAATTGAATACATGCCTCTAATAGCTGACTTGCCGAATTTGTAAGTAAGCCAAAGAGCAGATGAGCCTCGAAAAATATAAAGATTTGTGTTTCAATTTCTCTCTCTCTCTCTCTCTCTCTCTCTCTCTCTCTCTCTCTCTCTCTCTCTCTCTCTCTCTCTCTCTCTCCCTCCTGCATCGACTCCGACCTTACACCAACTTTAGCCTTCGGAAAATCTTGGTCAGAGAGAGCGCTTTAATTTTACCTCACTTAGACTACTGTACGGTTGCTCTAAATGGTGCTGGAACTGTTCTCAATCTCAAGCTCCAACGACTAGTTAAGGGGTAAGGCCACCATGGAACTTTTCAAAAATCGATTTTTTTTTTTATTAGCTTAAAACCTTCCTTAAACCCTCAAGAATAAGAAAAAAAGGTTTCGTAGTCAAAAAAAATTTCGAATCGGTCGTTTACGTCAATTTACAGAGACGCCGCGCGGCGCATTAACACTTAGCGCCATAGCCAACTATACGGTTTCCACCGCGCTCGGGCGAGCCAAACTACATTGAATAGGGAGATCTCCCCGATTAGTGGGCTAACTGTTAATTAAATGCATGTTGAGACGTATTATCGGAGTTGAGGCTCGTGTCATTAGCAGTACTATTCGGCCATTTATTTTATGTAAAGTCATTCTAGCTGTCAGACGGACGCCGCGTGCGTGATTTTGCTTCGTGTTTCATCAGTTTATCTTTTTACTACGAGTTACTGAAATTAGTGAATAAAATGTGTGATAAATCGAAATATGGTGGCTATAAAGCTAAACGAGGTGGAAGAAGTTTGTTTAAAAAGCCGTCTATGTCACGAAAGCGACCTGCAAACCGTTATGAAGCGGAGGCACTCGATTCCTCCGAAAGCGTCGGCACGTCCGCTAGGAAATTGAAGCTAAGTGGCGATGCTCGTAATATCGAAGTTGATGCATCGTTCGGTTATCGTTTCATAAATTTTGTGGCTGTTTTTTCAACAATTTCGTCAGTAGTGAAGTGTAAAATATGCGACTCAGGCGTCACATTTACTGAAAGTAGTATACGCGGACTTGGTTTTAAAATAGTTCTATCTTGTGAAAAGTGTGCGAAAACTGAAATTCCAAATTGTCCACTCATCAATAGCAAAGCATATGACATCAATAGAAGAATTATTATAGCCATGCGACTGCTTGGAGTAGGTTTACACGGAATGAAGAAGTTCTGTGCTTTTATGGAACTTCCTCGGCCAATATTTCACTCATTTTATGATAAAGTAGTCAACATTATTTGTGATGCTACTGAACGCGTTTCCAAGGCTAGCATGGAAAATGCAGTAAAAATAGAAAAAGAAGAAAATGCAAGAAAAGGTTTACCAAATGAATTGATAGTATCAGGAGACGGTTCGTGGAGAAAGCGGGGATTTTCATCATTGTTCGGTTTGGTGTCTTTGATCGGATGGAATACTGGGAAAGTAATCGATATAATTATAAAATCCAGTTACTGCAAGGCGTGCGAATATTGGAGAAAAATAAGTGATACTGCAGAGTATGATGAGTGGCTTGAAATACATCAAAATGATTGTCAAATAAATCACACGGGGTCGGCTGGTAAAATGGAGGTAGATGCAGTTATCGAAATGTTTCAGCGCTCTGAAACTTTATATCAAGTAAAATACGGCAGTTACATTGGAGATGGCGATAGTAAAACCTTTACAGGTCTTTTGAAGTCTGAACCATATGAAAGCTTTGTTATACATAAAAAAGAATGCATCGATCACGTGCAGAAAAGAATGGGCACTAGACTAAGAAATTTAAAAAAGAACGTACGCGGTCTCGGCGGAAAAGGAAAATTAATAAATAAACTTGTCGACGAGCTCTCAATTTATTATGGTTTGGCTATTCGCAGAAATCACGACTCTGTGGAAAAAATGAGAAATGAAATTTGGGCGACGTTATATCACAAGCTGTCAACGAATGAAAATCCTCAACACAGCAAGTGTCCAGCTGGTGAAAATTCATGGTGTTCGTGGCAAAAGGCAAAAGCCACCAATACATCAATTAGTACTTTTTTACACAAGCCGGCTCTATCGAAAACAGTTTTCGACGCAATTAAACCAATCTACGAAGAGTTGAGCAGCGACGACCTTCTAAATCGATGCTTAGGTGGTTTTACGCAAAATAGCAATGAAAGTTTCAACGCAACGGTGTGGTCAATGTCCCCAAAATCTACGTCAAGCGGAAAAACCGTACTGGATATTGCTGGGAATCTTGCCGTGTGCACTTTCAACGATGGAATTTGTAGTATAATGCAAGTTATACGACAGTTGGACATGACAGTTGGAAGGAATTGCTACAATTTCTGCGTTGAGGCGGACGAACTCCGCGTCGATTTTTCGAACCGATCGCTGACTGAGGCTGCAAAAACAGCTCGAATTGCCGCAAAATCAGCCAGAAAAGAAGAAGAAGAACTCAACATTAACATAGAAGGCCAACTATACGGTGCAGGCATCGCGGATTAAAGGTATACTATAATTTTCGACCGTAAAATGTTACTTAAAACTTTAAACGCGTTTTTCTCAGAACACGAAATTTCAAATCGGGCGAACCGATAGCGGCTACAAATCTTTATCGATTGCCTTGCAATTTTGAGGGTATCTTTATACCTATATAATCTAATAGACCACGTAGGGGTTTTTCGATAAGTTGTAAACTTTTTGTTTTATAAACGATTATGTATGAAATTCTTATGCGAAAACGTGAACTTTTCTTTTATATACTCACCATTTCTCGAAAAATCAATATTTTCAAAATCCCCTACGTGGTCTATTAGTTTATGATATATATTAAAGAAAAATCTTTAGATTTTTGTTCTAGGTTCACGCTTGTGGGTACAGCCGGTTCGCCCGTTTTGGACCTCCACAAAAAATTCATCGTAGAAACCGGACCCTGGAACGGCCATTTCTTAACCAAAAATTAAAAACAAAATATTTTTTAGTAGCTTTGAAGATACTTGATAAAGTACTTTATAAGAAAATTCTATAGCTTTTACACTACTCCTAAAAAAAAATGCACAAAATCGTCCTTCTTTCTTGACGCACATGGTGGCCTTACCCCTTAATAAAGGGTTTCGCTATATCTTTGGATTGCCGCGCGATACCCGCATTAGTCAATACCGCCGTGAACTTGGTTGGCTTACTATCGAGTCTTGAAGGAAATTGTTCCTCGCCACGCTTATTTATAACACTATCACCACTAATCGGCCGTTGTTCCTCACTGAACTACTATGATACAGCTCACATAGATCCTCAAGTCGGACTGGAGATCATCGCTCCCTCACCATATCCATGCATAGGACTGAGGCCTTTAAGTCGTCGTTCGCGGTATCTGCTCCATACTTATGCAACACCTTACCGCCGGATATTATTGAAGTCTCCACACCCGGCGCTTTTAAAGCAAGAACCAAACAGTGGCTATTCAACCTGGATAACTCTAATTGACTAAATTCACTGCCCGCGGCAAACATAATCACGCTAGCATTATTTTATATACGCGCTTAAGCTTACTCCTGTTTACACATAATCTCAATCTACATTATTATCTGCTTTACCTCACATGCTCGTGCTTAAATTGAATTTTATCTCATGCTCAACTATTATTAGCATTTTTTCTTTTTTAGTATTTATTAATTAGTATAGCTTAGTATTTAGTATTTATAGGACTTACTTATGCTTGTACACTGAGCTCTGCCAAGAGCACATATTATTTATTCTACTCTGAATAATAAACTTCATCATCATCATCATCATCATCATCATCATCATCATCATCATCATCATCATCATCATCATCATCCCCCGTGATGTCTCCATCAGTCCTTACAGAGTGGAGCTCGGCTGGTTAAGTATACAAGGATGCAGAAAATTATTTATGGCTGCCCTGGTCCACGTCATCTTTAGGCAACAACCACAGTATCCAGCCGAACTAATATCATTCAATCACTCTCATTTTGTCAGTCGTGTTGCACACAGACTCTCATTGTCAGTTCCTCAGCATCGAACTGAAGCATACAAGTCGGTTTTTGCTACAGCAGCCCCTTACGCGTGGAATGCTTTGCCTCGTGACATCGTGGAGACTGCCTCGTTTTATAACTTCAAAATCAAGGTTAAACAATGGCTGCTAGACCTTGAAAGGTCCAATGTTTCTAACTGAAGTTTACTGTCCTAAAATCATTCATTTTGTATGAGCATAAACTTTGAGAAGAGTGAGAGCCACGCGTGGTCACGATATCATTCTCTGTCACTCTTGCTATGAAGGATTTTTTTTCTTTATTGATTTGTTTATTAACTCTCTGGTATCGCCTGACACACGCCTATTGTTACTTTCTTATCTTTGTAATCTCTGAATCGCTTTAAATTGTACTTTAGTTTTAAGTTTGTGTATTTTGTACCTTATTTGCTTGTTTGATGTTTCCTGATTCTCAGAATATCATATTTATTCAACTTTGAATAATAAACGCGTTATCAATCAATCAATCTCCCTCTCCCCCTCTCTCTCTGTCTCCGCTGCTTAAATCTCTGGCAGACGGATTGAGCACATTTAATTGAATATAGCTATTCAACCCTTTAACGTCTTTGTTACCATATGGTTACATTGACTATTCATGATCATTAACTCATAAAATATCACACTTATCCATATACTACCGTCGTTACCACATGGTTACAAATCTGAATAACCAATTAGACATATAGCGCCATCTGTAGACGATTCATACCTATGGTAAAATCAGATTTTTTTATTGAAGCTAAATATTGAAGCTACAAGTTGTTGGCAGTCAAAGAGATCGTTTATTCTAAAATTTACATTACTTGTTAGAGAAATATTGATTAACTACCCTACCCTGCTTCACGCTTCCATCTCGAATGAAAGATAAATTATAATTCATAATTATCAGACGTACTAGGCAGCATCACAACATTCGAATCTTTCAAAGAATCTCAAAAGTAATATGAAGAATATTTGTATCAAATTAATATCAACCAATTATTATAGTTTACGTTTATTCAAAAACTATCCACAATACAGCCTAGAGTACATTATAACTACCTTCGTTCAGTACTTTTTCATACTCCAGAGTTTGGACACGTGCTTTGTACTTGGCTAATTCTCTTAACAGTTCTTCTTCTCGACTCTTAGCCTACGCTACCTCAAATTCAATGTTCTTGCCGCCCACTTTTAATTCAATCACATTAATCTCCTGAGAAGAATTGCATTTATCTGGTGAAACATGAAGCTTCTTCATCGGATCACTAAGCCTTATATCCTTCTTCTTAGTGGCAGTTGCCTCGGTGGCACGTTTAGCAATTTCAACTTTCTATTGCTGAAGAACTTGGGTAGCAAGCAGTGAACTGTATTTTTCAAGTTTCTGTGTATTCCTGTAATGATAAGTTAATTCATATTTTACATATAGTTTGTAAATAACTCTGCTTTTCATCCTCGAATTGCACTTTTTCTTATCTTTTCTTTCGCTCGTAATTCTTTTGAACTTTGAATTGCTTCGTCTTCCTCATTCGATAAATTACTTTCTTCGATATTTATTGTCGCTCATCTTATTCAGTCACATTTTCTTTATCGTTTTCTCAACTTCAAAACGACTGCCTAATGAAATAATTTGAATTAATACGTAGTTTCTCAATAATATCCACATTCAATTATGTAATACAAAATGGTAATTGTTCAATTTTACTTATCAGAAGTAAACATTATAGAGACTATGTTAGGTGTACAACTTTGCTTCCACCGTTTTCCTATACCGGGTGTTTTCCTGGGTTGTTGACATAGGCCGATATGGTGCATAGCAGTTTGTAGATTATAGTATGTACGCTATTGGTCGGAGACGCAAGGACGCCGAGCGATTGGCTCTGCCTATCGTCGGCAGACATCAATCGTCGCGACAGAAGTTCCCTAGTGCGTAGGCACCGAGCAGACGAGAAAGTATGGCGGTTGACACATACCGGGTGTTTTCCTGGGTTGTTGACATAGGCCGATATGGTGCATAGCAGTTTGTAGACTATAGTATGTACGCTATTGGTCGGAGACGCAAGGACGCCGAGCGATTGGCTCTGCCTATCGTTGGCAGACGTCAATCGTCGCGACAGAAGTTCCCTAGTGCGTAGGCACTGAGCAGACGAGAAAGTATGGCGGTTGATACAAAAATTTGTTTACAAGGTGGAATTTTTCAGAGTAATTGTATTTTTTGAAAATAAAATGTGGTTTTCAAAGTTCGCGTTTATTTCGACCCTCGAACGCGCTTTTTAATAAATAGTAAAAATACAGTTAAAAAGAGTAATGAAGGAAGGGTGATAAATCTTGGGAAAAATGTAAAATAATTAACGAGATGTAGAGACAAGTGAACCGACGTGAAAAATAACAGTGACCAGGCAGTTCTCAGGATTTTTGAGTAGATTAAGTGTAACGATAAATCGAGAGGAATAACAAAAAGGAATTGTTTTGAAGTCATTCAATTTCTTTATACTTTATAAAGGTAATAATAGTACAAAAATTATTTGTAGACTTAGAGAAAGTGATGAATTCTTCATGGATGATGGAAAAGTTCGACGACGTGCATCAGCCTCTACGGAGAAATGTGCCAAAGACGAAGGACGATTGGTCTCCCGCTCATGAAATAGAAATAAATGAAACATAAAATAGTATTGATACAGAAAAAGAATGTAGTGCAGGTATTTATTTACCAATACGACTCACATTACCATCTGCTAACCAACGTGATTAAATACTTCAGCAAGCTTTGATAACCAGGACCATGGTTAATGACTTTGTGTTTTGCAACAACGAGCACCAACTCCCCCGGAGGACACGAAAAACTGTAACATGAGGAATACGGTGAAAGGTTAATAAAATTATCCCAAACGATACCATGAATGTAAATAAATCCTTTTCATATCATGACATGTTGTGGAAAACTCACCGCTGCTTCATGTTTGCAGGAGACGTTCGAAATTATTCCCTTGCTCAGCCGAGCATCTATTATTTCTATTTCATGAGCGGGATATCGTTTCGCGAATGGAAATATTTTATTAACTTTGAAAACCACATTTTACTTTAAAAAAATACAATTACTCTGAAAAACTCCACTTTGTAAACAAACGTATGTGTCAACCGCCATACTTTCTCGTCTGCTCGGTGCCTACGCACTAGGGAACTTCTGTCGCGACGATTGACGTCTGCCGACGATAGGCAGAGCCAATCGCTCGGCGTCCTTGCGTCTCTGACCAATAGCGTACATACTATAGTCTACAAACTGCTATGCACCATATCGGCCTATGTCAACAACCCAGGAAAACACCCGGTAGATGGCTTTAACGGTAAGTAGTGTAAGGGGATTCAGGTGTCACGGGAAATCCCCATGCAGCAGTGATGCTAGATACAATAAACTAGAATTTATTAACAAAATACAGAGTATCGTTGTGCGCCAAGAATAACACAGGCCTGCGATGAAAAAAATACAAGGGAAATGACAACTGAACTTTATGTATATTTTAGTGTTGATTTAAGAAAAAATAATAAGAAAGTTGTGTAATGTAACCAAAAATTCAAGTTTACTGGGATTTTTATGAACATTTACGGCAAACACATTTTTTTGGCGTTGAATTTCTTGCCTCCCTGCCTGACCATGATTCTACCATGAAACTACACCATAAGTTGATGTATTTAAGTTTAAACCCAAGGGAACGTTCAGTTTTCCTCTCGACCAGAGGCGGCTCCTGCGATCTGGTAACAGTGGTTTTCATCCATTTAAACCTATACAAAATAATCGATTGCTGAAAAATTAATTTGCCTCGCCAAGGATCGATTATTTTACATATACTTCAATAGATAAAAACCACTGTTACCAGATAGTACGTAAAATTGTTCGAGTTAATTAATTTTCAAATAGGATTCTAGCAAAAATAGCGATATCGATTTTACAAAAAATCCTGACGTGATGGAAAAAAATGGAGGTCGTTTTAGAAATCAGCATACCAGATAACATAAAAATCAGCGAAAACTTCTCTTGTATTTTTCAAAAATTGTAATTTCGCAGGCCTGTGTAATTAGTCGCTACACGTGTAGCGTCGACTAAGGGTGCGAGTGCTCGAAGGCGCAAGTGTTCGAAGGCGCGTGTGCTCGCTATCGAGGTTCAAGGAAGAAGAAGATCGCTGGGGCTGCGTCGTCACGAAGTCTGTCGTTGGCTATAGGAGATATTGGCGTGATGTCACAGGGTATTCTACACCCGGGGACACGGCATCTGTCGCTGGTGACTTTTTTTAAACGTTATTTTTAAACGTACTAACCAATGAATAATTAATTCTCATGCGCTCATTAGCTACGGTGGCGTCTACTCTCGTTAATGAAAGCATGAGGATTATTAATTATTGGTTAGTACGTTTAAAAATAACGTTTAAAAAAAGTCACCAGCGACAGTTGCCGTGTCCCCGGGTGTACATAACTTGCGTACTCTCTATGGAACGGCGGCCATGTTGTAGAAATAGATGTCAGATTGTCAGATGTAAATACAGAGCTCCGTAAAGCGCGTTGCTCTATTGGGAATTCAAGAGAAGCGGTACTCACTCTGGTGGCTATAATGGTAAACTAGTTTCTGCCACATTATTTCCTAACCACACAATTGGGGACTGTAAAACACACCTTTTTATCGATTGTTTACCATTGATTTTTATTAATTTTGTGCCTCTCGTTTACTGTTGTTCTTTTCTAATTTGTTACTACTAATGACAGAGTGGCAGTGGTTAGACACAAGTGGACACAAAATTAAACCATTAGCTCTTTCTGCTGGAGCCTGCCAATCAGTCGGTGGTTCTAATAGAAGTGTGTCGACCATAGGACTTGTGTCATGAATGGAAAGCGCCCAATGTGGCAGAAACTGGTTCCAGTAATAGCCACCTGGCGCTGCGACTCTTAATTTGAATTCCCAATTGCTTTAGAGCGGCTCGCATCAGTTCGCCTACCGGTCGCTAGGAGGCTCTCTCACCGATATATCTCTACAATATGGCCGCCGCTCGCATCAGTTCTGCCTACCGGTCGCTAGGAGGCTTTCTCACCGATATCACCTATAGC
Organism: Xiphydria camelus; assembly: GCA_963678675.1. Taxonomy (NCBI): domain Eukaryota; kingdom Metazoa; phylum Arthropoda; class Insecta; order Hymenoptera; family Xiphydriidae; genus Xiphydria; species Xiphydria camelus. The sequence continues at coordinate 18,603,127 of OY783194.1, forward strand.
TAGAATTGCCCGAGGCGATCGGGACGCCTCTGGTGATTCGGTGGTGAACCTCGTCTTGAAGCCGCTGTCAGCGCGGCGTCGCTGCCGTTGGGCACGTCTGTGTGGATGCGCCTTGCGGTGTGGTCCGCTATAAGTAATCGAAATAAATACCGTGTCTCCACGTAAGTTGTTGACATGGGACGATATGGCATTGTAGACTGTAGGATGTACGCTATTGATCGGAGACGCAAGGACGCCGAACGATTGGCCCTGCTATCACCGGCAGACGTCAACCGTCGCGAGAGAAGTTCCTTAGGGTGTAAACACCTTTTTTTTTTCTTATAGAGAGGCGAATGCATTTATTCACCATCCCCGGATCTGGCCAGGATCCAGAGATGTGTGGGGCTCGGGTTATCCTGAGACGAGATAGTGTAGTGTCTCAGGGCCCACTACCCACTAAACCCCTCTTGCCTTCCAGCCCCTTCCCCGCAAGCGCTAAGCGCAAACGAGGGCTGGAGACTTCCGGTGACACCTCTTGCAGAGAAGGGCTATTGCACGGTAAGTCCCCGGGGCGAGAGCGCGTCACTCTCACGTCATCAAACAAATGCGTATAGGCCGGTGACGCAAGCAGAGACACCGGGATCGCTGAACCACGAGCGTTATCCCGATGCCACTACCTTAGGTGGCCCGACAGCGACAGCACGCCCGCAGCAGCGGTGCAGCGTCCTTGGCGAGATTAGGTGCCCATACACACAGAGGTCGAACTGTCGGTTTGGAACGGCAGTTCGAACCGTCGGGTCGATCCGTCGGTTTTAACCGTCGTCGTCCACTAACGCAGAATAGAAACCCGCGGGTAAAACTGACAGGCCGGCCTGCCGGCCGGCCGGCCGGCCGCAAAACTGCAGATCGACCCGTAGTGTCGACCGACAGTAGACGGGCTGAGAAAATCGATTTTGTTGCGCTTGTACTTTATAAGTGTACGATTTTAATTCTTCTTTTTTTAAAATACTCGGAAAAATATATAGAACAAATGTGACATAAAGCCAAAGTTTGCTTTTTAATTTTTAATAAAAATGTATTTTTTGTACGGCTTTTTCTTTAAATATCTCGAAAACTATTGACAAATTATCGAGACATGCTCCGGAAAAAATTTAGAGAATTTCAAGACGAAACGATTGGTTTTTATCTCATTTTGTTACGATGAATAGTTCTCGAGATATTGAATTTTATATATAAATACGCACCGTAGCGCCCGCGCGCTCTTGTAAACGAATGCCTCTAACTTCACTAAAAATTGGTATTTTTCGATGATTTTTGTTTTGTTTTAAAAGTAATGAAATATTGCAATCATCAGAAACAAAAATTTGTCAATTTTTTCGGTTTTACGCCAGAGCATCAAAAGTGCATTTACACGTTTTAATAGCGAAAAAGGTTTTTTTCGTAGAAAATTCAATGTACTCCTTTTTTAAATACTCACTTGATATAAACATAATTTTCAAAATTATTAGTTTACCAAAATAATTGAGTATTGCTTCGTTTCGGAGTCGAGAAGCTCGAGTTTAGCGTTTCCCGCAGGTGCGACAAGGATAACGCGACGTGAGTTCATGCGTCAGAGAGATAATCTCAATCTCGTATAGAATGAAATCGTTGAAAATAGCAATTAAACCTCGGTTTTTTATAACTTTTACTAATTTTAGTTATAATACTAATCAACAGAAAAATTACGTTCAAGTTGGACACAAAACGTGACAGATGAAAAAAAAAATGTTGGAAGATTTAATAATTTATTTTACTATTTTTTAAAGAATTAAGGCTTTATAAATAGGGCCTAAATAGCGCTTTCGGTTAGATTAGGATGATATTAAGCGGTACGAACCGACGTTCCGTCTGTCGTGCTAAAACGCATGTTAGTGGACGGCGGCAGTTTTTCCCGTCGGTCTGGACTGACGGGTCAGCCTGACGGTTCGATCTGGCGCGTCGCGCGCCCACTAACTGAAAGGTAAAACTGCCGGTTCGAACCGCGCCGTTCCAAACCGACAGTTCGACCTCTGTGTGTATGGGCACCTATTGAAGAATCTCGCCGGCACCGCGCGCAAACTCGCGCGTCACTGCCGAGGGATGATGGGAAAGGGTGTGATTGGGATGAGGCCCCGGGGGGTACCTCAGTGCGATGACAGAATGAGTGAATGAGTGAGCGAACGGTGAATTGAATGAAAATGATGGGGGGGGGGGGGATGAAAAGCGGCCACTACCCCTGCATGTGCGCCGACGAAACGCACGCATATGCCACTCCGCGCGATGCGAGGCAGACGACGACATACTCATCGAACTGTCCACAACTCACCCCTCCGGACGCCATCACGTTGAACGAGACTGAGCTGAACGCAGAGACGCGTTGTATGCACAGTGTCCGCCACGTGCAACAATACCCAGCTGTAAGGGTGGTGTCTCTTGTTATCACTGGCCGGGATCGCGCGCACGAATGAGCGGGCGTCGACCGCTCGGCAGCCAATCGGTGCGCTCCCGACCCATTCCGTTGGAGCGGCGCCCGGAGCCGCACGTCCAACTTCAAATCGGGCACGCGTTCCGTCCTGCGCGTTCTCGCTCCCTCTCTACCTCCTCCTTACGGGTCATCACAGCCGTTGCGAAGGTGGCGACTGCACACCACGCTGCAATCCGATGCAGCATGTCGGGCAACATAGCCGCCCATCTCGTGTCGTGCACCACGCGGAGTAAGTCGCGTCTCTCGCGATCCCACGCCGTGCAGTCCTGCAGAGTGTGATGCGCGTCTTCGTAATCCGCGTCGCAGTGATGGCATCTTGGTGACGGCTCCCTGCCGATGCGACAGAGGTAGCTGCCGAAACAGCCGTGCCCTGTCAACAGCTGCGTCATTCGGAAGGATAGCGTTCCGCGCTTTCGTAAATACCATCGCGTGAGGTGCGGTCGAATCACATCCAACACGCGTCGTCCATATAATCTATCATCGCTGAGCTCCGCACGCCACGCTTCGAGCGCCTCGGTCTTTGCCCGGAGCCAATTCGCACGGTATACCACGGGGCGAGTGAGCGGGTTAACTCGCAGCTCCTTGACGCGAAAATAGATTCCCGCATACATTTTTGCCAGCAGGTGCGCCGGGATGAGACGTGCGAGAACGAGTGCCGCGTGCAGTGCCACCGTGCGATACCGCAAACGATCCGAAGTGCGATGCGCCGCTGAATTTCCAGAAAGCGTCTGCGGTTGCGCCGATCGACCGCGAGACGGTTGTGCCACACCGGCGACCCGTAGAGAATCACCAAATGCAGCATATGCGAGTACAGCTTGCGCTTCATCTCATCAGGACCGCGAAGATTCGGAAGGAGTCCTGCGAGCGCGCGAACAACTCGCGCAGCTTTATCCTCGATGGCGACGAAATGCTCCCGAAACGTAAGGTTATTGATGTGTAAACATCTATGCTATGGCTCTGCGGTACGACCTTCCTGGGAAATTGAGCGTCAGACGTAAGTCATGTAGATGTGACTGCGTCAGTGTGTGTGTGGCGCTACTGCGCATACTATTCGCGCAAGCTGGATTATCTCAGCGGGAAAACATTTTAGAGAAAAATGTTTAATACAAAACTTTAAGGATTTTCCCTTGGCTACCCAGTGGTCGTATTGGATTTGACCTTGACCGTGACCTTTAAGGTAATATCAAATGCCTTGCTAAACCGTTTATCCGATTGCGATGAAATTTTGGGGAATGGTTGGACGCATGCCCGCGAAGGTTTCTGAGTTAGTAAATCTTATACAGGGTGTTCAAAAAGTACCGGTACGGATGATTATTATGCCTTCCTAAACCGTTCATCCGATTGCGATGAAAAGTTGGGGAATGGTTGGACGCATGCCCGCGAAGGTTTCTGAGTTAGTAAATTTTATATAGGGTGTTCAAAAAGTACCGGTACGGATGATTATTATGCCTTCCTAAACCGTTCATCCGATTGCGATGAAAATTTGGGGAACAATTGGACGCATATCCGCGAAGGTTTGAGTTAGTAAATCTTATACAGGGTATTCAAAAAGTACCGGTCGGGATGATTATTATGCCTTCCTAAACCGTTCATCCGATTCCGATGAAACTTTGGGGAATGGTTCGACGCATGCCCGCGAAGGTTTCTGAGTTAGTAAATCTTATAAAAGGTGTTCAAAAAGTACCGGTACTGATGATTATTATGCCTTCCTAAACCGTTCATCCGATTGCGATGAAAAGTTGGGAAATGGTTGGACGCATGCCCGCGAAGGTTTCTGAGTTAGTAAATCTTATACAGGGTGTTCAAAAAGTACCGGTACGGATGATTATTATGCCTTCCTAAACCGTTCATCCGATTGCGATGAAAATTTGGGGAACAGTTGGACGCATATCCGCGAAGGTTTCTGAGTTAGTAAATCTTATACAGGGTGTTCAAAAAGTCGAACTATACTTGACCTAAATTTGACCTCCGCTGACAATAAAGGTAACATGAAAAAAATGGTCAAGGACACATTTGAACGTGAAAAAAAAATTAATTTGACCTTGATATAACCTTGAAGGTCATGGTCAAGGTCAAATCCAATATGACCATTGCGTAGCCCGGGAAAAATACTAAAAGTTTTGTATTAAAAATGTATTTAAACAATGGTGGACGGACAAAATCAATCCACAATCTACCCGTGCGAAGCCGGGACGGGCTGCTAGTAAGTTATAAATCTAATATAATAATAATAAATATTTTATTATAGAAAAAATTTAACTTCTTTATGTCGAACTACGACGTCATATTCCCCAATTAAACTCGGACCGCAGATAATTGTAAGATGTTTACACATCCTCCGTGAGTACAACGGCACTCACACCTTTTTTATTAAAGATTACACCTAGTATCGCATCGATTGCTTGGTCGCTACACGCTCGCCGCCGACACGAATGTAACCCGCGTTGCGAGTGGCCGCGCTCGTACCGAAGGCCAACGCAGAGGTGTTAGCCGCCGCGACAGTCAATCCGAGCGCGCGGATTCTCGACACAGTGATCTCCACTTGTACTTCCGCATTCACTATAGCTACACCGAGGCAGCTGCCGCGCGCCAATATCAGCGTGCCGTCCGCGTACGCCACGAGTCGACATTCCGACACGAGCCGACCGCGGAGGACATAGTCGAAGGTAATGTTCCATAGCAACGGACCTACCACCGAGCCCTGCGGGACACCGGCGCGAATCGCACGCGTGTGGATCTCCCCGTCAACGCCACGGAATCGAATGCTACGCTCCGACAGATAACTACGAATCAGGTTCACCAGATAAGCCGGCACCTCCATATTCTCGAGCTGTGCCAGGATACAACTCCACGGCACGCTGTTAAAAGCGTTCTTAATATCTAGACTAACGGCCAGCGCGGCTTTGCCATCATTCTTGGCATCTATTGCGAAGTTCTTAACGACCTGCATTGCGTCCACGGTCGACCTACGCTCGCGAAAACCGAACTGCGAGTCGGAGAGGCCATCGCCAGGGTGTAAACACCTAGCAGACGAAAAAGTATGGCGGGTGATGGGTACGCGTCTTTACAAAGTGGAATTTATCGGAATTGTATTTTTTGGAAATAAAACATGGTTTTCAAAGTTAATAAAATAGTTCCATTCGCAAAACGATTCCCTTCGTATTTATTTTAATCCTCGGACGCGCTTGTTAATAAAAAGTAAAAATTCAGTTAAATCCGAGTAATGAAGGAAGTGTGATAATCTCGTGATAAATGTAAAATAATTGACGGGTTGTAGAGACAAGTGAACCGACGTGGAAGATTACAGTGGCTAGGCTGTTCTTAGCATTTTTGAGTAGGGTAAGTGTAACGATAAATTGAGAGGAATTTAAAAAGGATGAGTGGAATAACAAAAACGAATTGTTTTGAAGTCTTTCAAATTATTTATTATTTACAAAAGCAATAATACTACAAAAATCATTGGTAGAATTAAGGGAAGTGATGAATTCTTCGTGGAAATCACTTCGACTATGGACGAAGCAAGACGACGCTAAACGAATAGATGACAGAAGAGTTCGACGATGTGCATCAGCCTTCACGGAGAAATGTGCTAAAGACGACAGCGATTGGTACCCCGCTCAAGAGCTAGAAATGAATGAAACGTAAGATATTATTGATACAGAAAAAGAATGTAGAGTGCAGGTATTTATTTACCGGTACGACTCACATTACAATGCGGTAACCAACATGATTGCAGCAAATATTTCAGCAAGCATCGATAACCAGGACCATGGTAAATGACTTTGTGTTTCGCAAGTTTGCCTGCGATCAGCGACCTGATCGGGTGCTTTGTACGAGCCTTGGGTTGGTGCCTCCCGCAGTCGTGTCGGATTGCTCCCAACTGAAATCCTCCCTCGTTTCACTCTGTCGTTCAACAATGAGCATCAACTCCCCCTGAGGACACGAGAAGCTGTAACATCAGGAAGATTGTGAAAGGGTGGCGACAGTCAATAAGATTATCCAAAACGATATCATGAATGTAAGCAAATCCTTTTCATATCATGACATTTTATGAAAAACTTACCGCTGCTTCATCCAATTGGCAGCTCCAAATTGTTAAGAAGCTACTTAAAAAATGCGTCACGGGACGCCTGCTAGATGTGAAACATCGAAATCTTCTTTGTAGAAGGTATGCGATAGGAAGGATGGACCACGCGTCCGTCGAAAGAACACGTGCGCCAGTGCGCATTTGTATTTATGACTGTGATACTATTAAATGGTACGTACCGTTGTGTCGAATTCCGTTTATCGCGAGACGGAACAGCGACCGATGGCAGAGTTAAGAGAGAGTAAACTAAATGCGCTTTTTGAATTAGACAAGTTAGGGTCAAGTGGTGTAAAAACGAGACTAGAAATATGTTTGGTAAAAACGAGACACTCGTACAAATCATACTAAAATACATTTAGTTTGAGTTCGATTTTTCAACTCAAACTAAATGTATTTTAGTATGATTTGTACGAGTGTCTCGTTTTTACCCAACATATTTCTAGTCTCGTTTTTATACCACTTGACTCTAACTTGTCTAATTCAAAAAGCGCATTTAGTTTACTCTCTCTTAACTCTGCCATCGGTCGCTGTTCCGTCTCGCGATAAACGGAATTCGACACAACGGTTCGTACCGTTTAATAGTATCATGGTCATAAATACAAATGCGCGCACTGGCGCACGTGTTCTTTCGACGGACGCGTGGTTACGCTTACTCGGGACGCATCGGCTCTCTCCGCCGACTCGGTAGCCCCCTTTCACCGACTGCTAGCTTCCCCACTTACTACTCCACGCTCACTGTATCGGTGTACGAAGCAGTATTTACCCTCATTAATGAAAGCATGAGGATTGATTAATCATTGGTTAGCATGTTTAAAAATAACATTTAAAAAACAATACTAGACACGAGGTCTCATCTCAAGCCGCTTCTTAGCCGGAAGGTGCGCAAGCAAACCTTGCGCAGAGTAGAGTCGGAGGAACGTACACAGACGTACACATAGGCAAGACGTCTCCGCCTCGTGTGCTGTCACTCCCTACGCAACGCGGCTGAATATATAGTGGAGTAGGAAAACGCACACAGACGCACACACAGGCATGGTAACGCTTGAAACGTCCCCTGAATCTCGTGATTTTACTCCCAACTCAACGCGGCAAAAGATGTTTCACATCAAAAAGCAAAAGCGGATGGCAAAGAGGTCTATTTAAGTTTATTAGAGTATAGTAATACATCGATCTTGCATGCGTTTCCTGTTGAAATGTACAATAGAAGAATAAAAGGATTGTTGTCCTATAAAAGCAACGATGGAGGTATAATGGGGAAAAATATCAAGAAAGAACTCAAGGAAGGAAAGGCCATACAAAAATAATATTTTAACGCACATGTGAAGGATTTAACACAAATTAACCAGGGTGATGTTATTAGGATCAGGGACGGTAATACTTGGGAAAGAAGTGGTGTTGTAGAAGGCAACTGTGAAAGGCCGAGATCTTTATAGGTAAAAATGGAAAATGGCACTGTTCGCGCCGCTGCTGCGCGAACGGCTCAGTAGTCGCTAGATTCACGGTACGGTGGGCCGGCGGCCTACGTGGCATTTCCGCGCGTCTCGCGTCACGTAGATTACCCCCTCCAGCGGAGGAAATCCTTCCGGATTCTCGTTACGCGTACTCGCGTAACGCTCTTGTCTTCGAACCGTCCTACTGGACAGTCGCGCGTTACTGTAGTGCTCGTCCCGAGTGCCCGACACGTGCACGACCTAATCGCGGTTCGTCGCGTAACATTCGCGTGCAATCGTTCCCGATCCTGCGTCGATTCGTGTTCCGGGTAACGCGTAACTTCGCGTCACTAGTGCTCGGCTCGAGCTCCACCACGTGCACGACCACATCGCGATACGGCGCGTACATCCTCGCGTCCATCAGTGCCCGATCTCGTGTCGTGTTGTGCTACGGAAACCGCGTACCTTCGCGTTACTAGTGCGCGTCCTCGCGTCGGAATCGTCTACGGGAGAGTCGCCGCGCATCGCCTACGTTTGCGATCCAGTGCACTCGCCGCGCATCGCGTAACTTCGCGATCCACCGTACATGCCATTTCCGTTCGCAGACCGCTCCGAAGCAATCGTAGAGCATCGCGTGCTTGCGCGATCTATTCGTATCCGCCGATTCCGTCGAAGCGTACTCCGGAATAACCGGCATACACCGCACACTTGCGTTTTCTGTATACTCGCCACGTGGACCGATTATCCGCCGCGTATTCGCGCGTCCATGTAATCGCCTCGTGCGACGTATCCGCCGCGTACTCGCACGTCCATTGTAATCGCTACGAGCGAAGTACACGCCGAGAGTATCCGCATTCATGTAACCGCCTTGCGACGAACATATCTCGTTCTCGCGCATCCATCTGGTAATTCGCCTCGTGCGCCGATTGCTCGCCGCGTACCTACGACTCGTCGTGATCGCCACGTGCGCCGAATCTCTCCGCGTGCTCGCGCGTATATTGTAAGTTCGCGTCATTTTGTATACTAGAGAGCGTCTTCCGGCGCGTTCTTTCGACCTCTTGTAAACCTCGCTTGTTCACTACAATAATATTTCACACGGAAACTGCGACCCGCCTGTGTATTCCATCACCACCGTCCGATCCAATTTCGATCCAGCGATCTAGTCAACTTTCCGCCGGAACAGGCACAATTTAAAAAAAAAACAGGCGTGATCTGTTACCCCCCGTGGCGGCCACCTTGATGTGGGGGGGGGGGGGGGGAGGAGCTTAAGATTGCCATGGGTTGCCCTGGTTTTGTTCTCCTCTCGTCCCTTGGGGTGGGAGGTGCGCCCGGGGTGTCCATGGCGATCGACTACTAAGAGCTGCCGACTCTTGGTGGTGGGAGCGTACACCACCGGCTTCCCCCGGCTTTAACACGTTTGTCGCCCAGCGCGATTCGGTTGAGTTTCTCGCGGGGGGCCCAAATTTAACTGTCGCACTATGGGCGGAAACGCCGAAAAGTTAACGGATTAACCTAAATTCGGGTACTCGGGGGTTTTCGGGGTCGCTAATTCAGAATCCGAGGTCAGAATTGCAAAATTCGTAGATGGCGCCATAATACGACGCATGCGCGGATTAAATCTCGACGTAAAATTGAGTAATTGCCCTGAATTTTGGTACCCGGGGGTTTTTTGGGTCACTAATTACGAATCCGAGACTAAAATTGCAAAATTTGTAATCAGCGACCCCGAAAACCCCCGGGTACCTGAATTCAGATCAATCCGTTAACTTTTCGACATTATAAAGGATCCATTTTATCATAAATATAAATGAGTAAAAAGTATAGTATAATGTGTACATTTTTAATATTTTTATGTTGTATATCGTAAATTTATATTTCAGTGCTTATTCCATTAAATTCCTTTAAAAAATCCAACTGAAAATCATGTTTAACTTGAACAAGAAGAGTGTCACCCACATTTGGGTGACGGGGCCCCCACGGAAGCATACCCGTCACCCAGATATGGGTGACGCGGTGACGAACATGTTAAAGGGGGTCGTGGGAGGTAGGGTAACCCAAGATACGGTGTGTGCAACCGTGCCTATGGCTGGGTGGTACCAGGGAATGGTGTCACACACGGTGCCTTCGGGATACCAGGCCGCATCCCGAAGTATTAAGGCCTTGCGGTGGCATCTGGGGCTCTGCCACTGTTGACCGCGTAGATCTCTTGGTTTTCGTGGGGACAAAATGGATACTCCTAAAACCTACAAAAATGACGATATGGACGCTCTGATCCTTGCGAAGGGGACCAGAGGGAGGAAAGAACCGACGCTCTCTGGTAGCGGAGATGGCTTAACTAAGAGCAACCAAGGGGAAGAGGCCATTATGCCCCCCCACCCCACCCTCCACGGAGGGTGGAAAAGTGGGACCCGAGGGATATGGCACCGAAGACATGGTGATGGAGCCCGGTTTGGGCTCCCTTCTGGAGGAATTTGAGATGGAGCCCCCCCCCCCCTCCCTCTCGATCTTAGCCAAGAGCAAAATAACTAAAAAGGGCGAATGCGTAAGCAACGCGAGTATTCGTCTCGGCTCGACCGCCGACGTGGTCACAGACCTGACCAGAGACGAATCTATGGAAGGGAGAGAGCCCGTGAAGCCTACAGGGGCCAAACAGAAGAGGAGTTTCCATTGTGAAGAGGGTTATGCAGGGGGGGAGGGCGCCGCCCTACCAACTCAACCCAATCGAAAAAGATAGAAGAGAACAGCCAGTAGCGGCCAGCAGCGATACCCAATGCCAAGATGCCACCGACTTGGAGGTAGAGGGCCTCCGCCACATGGAGACCACCGTAGTTGGAGAAACCCTGCGGTCTTGGCTGGAGGACATCGAGGATGTCCGCAAGAGGACACAGTGGGAACTATATTTCAATTTGATGAAGCAGCTAGCAGACAATCAGAAGATCCAGGACCGGAAAAAGCTCCGGTTTTGCCTCCGCAGCCACCACCAACCGGTCAAGAAGAAATACCTCCAAACAGTCAGAGTTCTCAACAAAGTGTGCCTTCAACAACTGTAAAGAAAGGTCATAAAATGAGAAGAGCTTTTGATGCCATCACTCCAGACATAGAACCGTATCCAAAAAAAACCTCGAATGCGTCACACATTGCTTCCCCTTCACAGTAGCAAGAGAGACATAAATCCGGAGAGTCTCACGTCTGCATCTAAACTTGATTTGATTTGGATCATCTCCCATGCTTTGCAAATGTCAACTTTACCAATGTGGGTAGGATTCAACAGTCGTATATGTCATGACAATACCGCTGTTCAAAAAATAGCCTACCTCACTCCAATCAACTTGTCTCCCACAAACACGGCTGTTGTTCAACAAACGCTGGTTGGCAGTCTAAAAATTACGGAAGAATGTTGTCAGAAATACATTGAAGTTTCGTTTGATTTAGGTATTGCAAAAGTTGCCCTGCAGATTCAGTCCACAAAGGTACCACATTTGATAAAATGTTTATCCATGTGGGTTTATTCCATGGTAAACCAGCATTTTTCAAAGGCATGGGAAAATTTATTGATAATTGTGGTTTGTCTCATATGATGGTAGAAAGTAATTTGCTGGCAAGTGGGTCCATAAATAGCTTTATTAGTGGTAAACATTTCAACGGGTGTAAACGACTTCACCCCATCGTTTCATTGAGTCTTCAAATTTTATATTTTCGAAGATTCCTCGCTTATACAAATCAAGAAATTTCCGATGAAGTTAACTTAGAATTGAAGAGTATTCAAGAATCTCGGAGCATTAATTCGATGACGATTGATGGACCACTTGACAAATTACTAAAGCAGTACGCAAAATTCACAACGAAGACAATGGAAGGAGAATTGGGGAAAACTCCACAATTTTATCTTTCTTACATTAAACTTGTTCACTACTTTCAACTATTATCTTGAAGCATTCGGACAGCAAATTTTGAGCTTCTTCTTTATATTCTACCAAAAATAACAAATTTATTCTTCGTCATGAATCAGCCAAATTATGCTCGTTGGCTCGTCAAGTACCACGACAATTTATTAAGAGTGAACGAGACACACCCTGGCTTACTGGAAGATTTCAAAAGAGGTTCTTTTGGAATTAAATGCACTAAAAAACCTTTCTTGAGACAGCCTATTGATTTAACACTCGAACAAACAATTAATGCAGATGCAGCCAGACGTTTGACTGGGGTTGTTCACTTCACCAGTTCCATATCTGCTCGTCAACGCTGGGCCAGAAGTCACGGAATTCGATCAGCAATCATATCTCATGTATATGACGAGGTGAGGTTGACAAAGGCTCAAGATGTAACGGCAGACTTAGAATCCAACAAAATGAAGAATCAGGTGACTTCGGTAAATAATTTTATGCAAACTCTGGAACAGAACCTGAATCCCTTCATCCCGGATATTGACCCACACAGATCTCCTTTTTAATATTGCCACTGGTAGAGCAGCAAAAGAGTCCACTGTCAATTTTCTGTTGAACGTGGAGACTACTGGAAACAATTTACGTGAAACTTTCATCGCTGACTGTACAGAAGATTACAATAGATTCGAGCGTCCGATTAAAAAGACCAAAATAATGAATTTTAGTTCTTCAATAGTTAACAAATAAGTTAAGATAGCTGGAAAGGTTGAGGAGGTAAGGATGCAACGCGACCTATTTGGAAGATTGCTGGGTGTGTCGTTGAAGCAGAAAGTTGATGTGGCTAAAGCCATGACTTATCCAATAAGTTCCTTGCCCATGTCGATGTGCTATTTAGATGGAACTATCTGGGTAAATATCATATAATGGGACAATTAGAAAAAAAAAAATTAACGAAAAAAATATTTATAAAATGACATTTTCTGTATAATATATGGATTGTATACGCCTAAATTTAATAATGACAGCTTGGCCGCGCACAATATTTTAAAAATTGTGGGTTTTATATATAATTAATATGTGAGAAGCGATTACCGAAATGCCGATTATCGAAATGACGATTTTGACATTCAATTAACCACTAATATTACAGAAAAATGAATACGGCCTAACAAATTTTAGGTTATGTTCAGCAACGTGTGCACAATATAACCTTACTATTGTCGTGCTCATTAAATATCGTTAACTTAAAAATAAGTCGATTACCGAAATGATGGTCAATTAAGGTACGAATCATATTTTCGTTGTTTGATGATGTAAAATAGTAATAATTCATATATTTAAGAGGACTTACCTTCCGTACTTATATTCACCAAAGAGAACACAACGACTAAAATTACTTCAAACTAGAATTACGAGGTTATTGAGATAGATAGCGCCACTATTTCCTTCGATTACAGAAATGGCGTAAATATTCGGGGACAAAGTTCATACTACTATAAAATTTTGGTTTCTAAAGATTTTACCTCTATTAAGTAACGTTATGAATAACCATGCATAACTGTACTAGAAAATATAATGTTCATTTTCTAAAGCGATTTGAAACTTATATGGAGAAACCAAAGATTCTAGCAATTTGAGTTGGGGACAGTTACCGAAATGACGAAATGCTTATGAAATTATTTTAAAAAAATGAAAGTACTACTCAATGGCATATTTTTCAGTATAAACTTAATAGCAGTAATAATATATTTGATTTGCAGGGTTTTTGTTTTCCACAAAACTTGTTTTAAAAAAATTGTTAGCCAAGGACAGTAATTATCCCGATATGTGATATTTACCCATCTGCAAAACTCAGAAGTCTGCTTTGTTGAAGATCCTGGAGGAAAAAGTGGAAACCTCAACACCACCAACGTTTGATGGTGCAGTTCTAGATGGATTTTTTATTCTTGATTTCATGAGACATCCCTACAACATTTAGCTCCATTTCGAAGAAAATAATCCAAACTGTGACTAGATTTAATGCGCGTAGGACCGACGTTGTTTTTGATCGTTATTTCACACCGTCCATTAAAGACAATGAACGCTCACTACGGGACGGATTTGAAGGCATTCAGTATTCAATTACTGGACCAGAACAAGTACGATCTATCGATTTTCAGAAGGAGTTAAAGAATAGCAAATTCAAGGAAGCATTAGTGGACTTTTAATTGGTCATTGGATGAGTGATGAGATGATTTCTTTCATCGGGGATAGAACCATTATCATCAATCACAAACATTTCTTTTCAAATAGTTTCTGAAAATAAAATCGTTCAGGTACAAAAAGAAGCCTTAGAGTGCAAATCCCATGAAGAAGCTGATACCAGAATAGTTTTCCACATATCAAATGTAGATGTTGACTCCAAGGTTCTAATACGATACTCTGATACCGACATACTGATTATAATGCTAAGCAATATGAATCATTTTTATAAGTGCTCATTTGGATCTCGCGGCCAGGTGCGCCATACCTAAAAGGTTAATATCAAAATTACCTGCTGTACTATTGTTACTACACTAAATACTTCTCGATACTTACCTGTCGAAAATACTTTTATATATTGATTAACTAGAGGGCTCCGCCCCCTACTCGCTTCGCTCGTCAACCCCCGGGGGGCTATTGCCCCTGTGCCGCTATCGCGGCGCTCCCCCAAGATTCTGCAGCAGTATCACATCGTTGCTGTCTTCTCCGTTCAATACGTCGTCGTCGCCGTCCTCGTCGTCGTTGTTCTCATCATCGTCGTCCTCGTCCTCGTCGTCCTCGTCCTCGCCGTCCTCGTCCTCGCCGTCCTCGTCATCGCCGACCTCGTCGTCGGCGTCCTCGTCGTCGTTGTCCTCGTCGTCGTAGTCCTCGTCGTCGTTGTCCTCGTCGTCGTTGACCTCGTCGTCGCCATCCTCGTCGTCGCCATCCTCGTCGTCGCCATCCTCGTCGCCGCCGTCCTCGTCGCCGCCGTCCTCGTCATCGCTGTCCTCGTCATCGCCGTCCTGGTCATCGCCGTCCTCGTCATCATCGTCGCCGTCCTCGTCGTCGTTGTTCTCATCGTCACCGTCCTCGTCGTCAACATCATCGTCGTCCTCCTCCTCCTCGTTTCACCGTCCTCGTCGTCGTTGTTCTCGTCGGCGCCGTCCTCGCCGTCCTCGTCATCGCCGTCCTCATCATCGCCGTCCTCGTCCTCGTCGTCATCGTCGTCGTCATTGTCCTCGTCATCGCCGTCCTCGTCGTCGTCGTCCTCGTCGTCGTTTTTCTCATCGTCGCCGTCGTCGTCGTCGTTGTTCTCATCGTCCCCGTCGTCGTCGTCGCCGTCCTCGTCGTCGTCGTCATTCTCGTCATCGCCGTCCTCGTCGTCGTCGTTCTTGCCGTCGCCGTCCTCGTCATTTTTCTCATCGTCGCCGTCCTCGTAGTCGTTGTTCTCATCGTCGCCGTCCTCGTCGTCGTTTTTCTCATCGTCACCCTCCTCGCCGTCGTTATGCTCGTCGTCCCCGTCCTCGTAGTCGTTGTTCTCATCGTCGTCGTTGTTCTTGTCGTCGTCGTCCTCGTCGTCTTTTTTCTCATCGTCGCCCTCCTCGTCGTCATTGTGCTCGACGTCGCCGTCCTCGTAGTCGTTGTTCTCATCGTCGTCGTTGTTCTTGTCGTCGTCGTTGTTCTTGTCGTCGTCGTTGTCGTCGTCGTCCTCTTCCTTGTCCCCCTCCTCCTCCTCCAACAACCTTCCGTGCTTCGCGCATCCGGTTCGAAGTCGCCGGGGTTTTTGGCGACACGGTTTTGTCCACGCATTTATTCGAAAACTATTTTTTGTCACTCAGTACCAAATACTCGGTTTCACGGGCGTCCTCAACGCATGTGAAATTACGTTTCACACACCAATTTGTAAAAGGTCGCGCAGTGCGTGAAATAACCTGCACAGTGCGTGAAATAACCTCACAGAGCGTGAACTAAAGTGGCACATTCGAGAAATCACTGCGATTATTACTTGAAGTTGGCACAGTCAGTGTGTCCAACGCCACGCATTCGCAGTACAACTCTACGCAGCTGACGCAAAGCCAGAACCTAACCTAACTTAACCCACTCACTGCCGCTGTCGCTTATAGACACCGTGCGTGTGTACAAGTGGCGCCGCCAGTGACTGAATGCGTCCCTAGCTGCAGGACGGCTAAATAGCTGATTGCCTTTACCTGTGGGCTATAGCTGATATTATATTATTGTGTTTATGAGGCTAATAAAGTCAATCATTATTGAATTTTGACTAAAACATGTCTTCTGAGCCTCAAAGAAAAGGTAGTGGCAACTGTTGTGTTGTTGGATGCGGGAACAAATACGGAAATACGTCGAAAGATGTAAGCTTCTACAAGTTTCCCCAGGATAACGAAATTTCGAGAAATCGTCGACAAAAATGGATTAACAACGTTAAACGGATGAAGTACGTACACAAAGTGATTTATAGGATTACATCAATTTTTTTAATACCCTCTGTTCAGTACATACGTTATTTATATTTTTTATTACATTATACTGATTTCAATTGTACTGAATAATTCACAAGAAATAAGATTAAATTAAATAATAATAGGTATATACCTATTGAATACATATTTTTTATATGTAAACTACAGTTCGTCATCTTTCTTTTAAGTGAAGATGGCTCACTGTGGATTCCAACTAGAAATACAAGGATTTGCAGTTCACATTTTGTTGGTGGCAAAAAATCGGAACACCCAAATCATCCTGCATATAACCCAACATTATTTCCAACACAGAAACAAGTTCCCAGTGTGTTGAACGATTCAAGATTTCAGCGTTTAAAGAAAAGGGAAAGTTCTAAACAAGAAACAGAATTGACTGCGGTTAATGCTGAAGATTCATCGGAAAACCTAGGGTTACCTGAGTCTCAACTACATCTTAAAGAAGTTGCATGTCAAACAGAGAAGGAATCTGATGACGTGTTTACTGGTCCAGTTGTAGAAAAAACATTCACTTGCTGTTTTTATGTGAGATATAACAGTGATAAAATTGATTCTTGCGTACAGAGCGACATTTTCAGAAAGCAGCGTTCAGATTCAATGAGAGATGTAAAATGTGGACCGATCAGTTCCACTGCTAATGATAAAGAAAACAAATGTTTAGATTGCGAGTCCTTTCATGGCTTCGATTCTTTACGAAGCGAAACAGATTTTGTAGATTTAACTGGGATAAAAAAAGATGTATTTAATAAATTGATGGGTATGCTAAAGACGCGTAAAGAATTCAAAGTCTCGAAAGCTAACAGACTTTTAATTTTCCTAATGAAATTAAAAACTGACTTAACGTTTTCTGCTTTGGGAGTGCTATTTTCTTTGCATCGCAGTACTGTTTCTAGACTTTTTTTCGACATTTTAAGAAATTTGTCTCATGCTACCAAAAATTACATTTATTGGCCTAGCAAACACGCGGTAGTTAATACATTACCAAAATGCTTTAAGCAACACTACCCTAATTGTAGAGTTATTATCGACTGCACTGAATTTAAAGTGCAGCAGCCAGCAAAAATTTCAGAGAGAATCAATATGTATTCTCATTACAAAGGGACTTATACTGCAAAAGTATTAATTGGCATAACACCATCTGGAGTAATTTCATATTTATCCCCTGTTTATGGCGGTAAAACTAGTGACGTACAAATAACAACTGAATGCGGCATTTTAAATAAATTGGAAAAAAATGACATTGTACTTGCAGATAAGGGGTTTCCAGGTATTGCAATTGATGAAAATACATTGATTATTATGCCTCCGTTTTTACATGACGGTAGATTAACTGAAAATGAAGTCAATGCCTGTTATAATGTTGCTGCTGTCCGTATTCACGTGGAAAGGGAAATATGTCGAATTAAAAATTTTCACATATTGCAAAATCGACTGCCTATCACTCTTTTTCCTTATATTGATGATATTCTTCATATTATTTGTGTATTAGTTAATCTAATGAGCCCTCTTATTAAAGATAAGTGAGTAATACGTATAAAGAATTTCTAATCGCACATAATTGACACACTTTTGTATACTGGGGAAATAAAATACCGTGTGTTTTAGAAGACATGCTTAAGTGAGTAATACGTATAAAGAATTTTTAATCGCACATAATTGACACTCTTTTGTATACTGGGGAAATAAAATACCATGTGTTTTAGAAGACATGCTTTTTATTGCACCTGACAATATTTGTACAAATAGGTACATAATTAACTAAAATATACAGAATAGCTCCAAAATAAGGGGTTATTTGTATATATTAAGCTAAGAGTAATTCGAAATTCATAGAACAGAGAGCTAAAAAAAGATGGCCACACTTTTTTTTAGACATTATCATTGCCCTTTTCTACTAAAAGTGGCAAAAAAACAGTGAAATAAAAGTTTTCTAATTTAGGTATCAGAGAGTTTAAAAACTCGTCATCCCTAGTTACGTCAATTTTCAAGGGTGTTTGTGAGTAAATGAAGAAAGTCATTTTTTGCAATTTTGTGACAAATAACAATATTTGACACTGTGTATAGTACTGATGGCTGTTTTTAATCTCAAACTGATTGGTGTTGGCGTTCCATTGAAGATACGATAAACGAGTTTCTTTTGTGTCTGGATTGAATATCATAGTTTTCGCTGAAGAAGGACATTTGATCTCCAAAATAGAATTTGAAGCATAACTATTATCTTCTAATTTTTCAATAATAAGTCCGTCTGGACTTGCACATAACCATGGATATTCAGGACAAATAACTAATCCACAGTCTAAAACTTCGACATTGTACATTTCTTCAAAAAGTCTTTTCGCTTTACTTTCATTTTGAAGACCATATGTTACGTTCGAAATAGCTCTGCCAAATAATTTTCTGGGCTCGAGAAATTCTTCGGCCAACTTTTTGGGTTCTTTTCTATTCAAAGTTTTTACTTTATGAGCCTTACTACTGGCTGATATTCTAACATGACGCTCGTTATGCCAGGTTTTAGAAGAAGATTGCATTCTCGTGTTCAAAAAAATTGTTTTCAATTGCGACACTTCCAAATCAACGAACTTTTTATAGAACATTTCTTCGCGACTGCTTAAATTGACTTTAAGTAAACTATTGTTGTTGCCGTGTGGGTTTTTGTTGCGCAAAATTTGACTCAGAATGTCATTTGTTCTCTTCTCACAAATCTTTTTAAACACATTCTCACTCAGCTCAAACAAAAATGATAACACGAACCTTTCACTCTCTGTTTTTCTTTCCTGCACTATAATATTTTTCAGTTCGCAATCAATGTTGCAGTCTAAGATAGAAAAAACGTCCGACAGTTCACTATCAACTTTTCCACTAATCTTCGGAGGATACATATCGGACATTTTTTTCCCTTTATCATATAATTTTTTCCCGTACGATGACGGCTTCTTCCATTCGCATGGTTTATCCGTTTGCGATTGAATTGGCTCATTATTGATATACCAAAAAACGGCCCCAATATGTTTGCAACGTTGTCCACTCCCAGCAGGACATTCACACGAGGCATTGTTGATAAATCTGACGTCGTTCAACTGAATTTAAAATGTTTCAATTAGTGCACCTAACCAATAAGTAATGTTACTCTTGAAATGGTTATTATTACTCACAGTGATTTTTACTGAATATGCCGACTGGTTAATTGAGGTTTGCCTCAACACGTTCGCAGTAATGAAATTTTCAGAAGCTGTTTTTGTTTCTTGGACATTAAAAACATGTTCACTTTCGTCTAAATTTTTCCCTTTTTTAATGCTCACTTGAGACAGATCGTTGCTGTAGATTTTTTTAAACCCACATTGTATGATTTGGTTCTCCATTTTAGTTAACTAAAACTCTATTTTTTGTGAATAATTAATATTCCACCTCGCAGCCGATATTGCTTTATATGTACACTGTCCTGCACGTAGGTCCAGTTATGTCCGCTAGGATCGATTTCGGCGCTGATGCAAGTTTCACGCACGGTGTCTACCGTATGTCCAATGGCTAGTCGAGCAGGTGCAGCGACCTGAATTTTCCTGAAATTTGACTTCGACAGTGTTTTAGTTAGAGTTGGCTTTGGAAGATGGCGTTACGTACGAGCGAAATATTTGAAATGGTAAAAGCGGGAGGTAGATAAATGCGGGAGATCGAAGTGTAACCTCAAAATTGTGAATGTTTAAATAATGGTGAGTAATTGTTTGAAATGATAAGACATAATAATTATGGTTTCTTTTCGATGTTCAACCAAATAACACGACTGATACCTAATTGCAGAGAGAAACTGATGCGACTGGCAGTCGTGGAGGAAGGGACTACCGTCAACGTGGTCCTCGTCAGAGTGGTCGAGCTGTGCCTCGGCGACGAAAGGTGCAATTGAAATGAAATTAAAGTCTGAGCAAGGTGAAAATTGGAAGGCATGGAAAGAAAACGCGGCAGAGTCGTTGACAGAAGGAGTGAGTGAAGTGCGAAAGAAAAGTGCAGTGACGCCAAAAAACCATGTGGAAGACAGTGACGAACAGCAGCAGCAGCTGGTCGATACTGCTCAATTCCGCACCAGCTCCTGAATGATATCTCGCCGATCGCGATACGCAGCCGCTCCTGTGGGCAATGATTCCATATACTCGAGTCGTAGTCGCAGCAAGGACAGCAGCAGCAGCAGCAGCATCGACGGCAGGGGCACTATTGTAAAGCGAAGACAGTCCAAGACCGACCCGGATAGCTGTAAGAGAAAGACGCATCGGCGGAAGCAAGACTTGCAATGAGAGTGTAGTAAAAGGAAGAAGAAAAATAACAGAGACGAGACGATGAGACGGAGGAGGAAGTCGTCACCACGAAGAGTTCCTGAAACGGTACCAGTACTAGCAACGTGCGAAGAGTTCAAGAGAACGGGCCATCTACACCCAGTCGCAAATCATGCCGAGTTCATGTGACACCCGACAGCGGCATCACGTCAGGAGTATGAACGGTGGAGAAGAACGGGAGCCTTGCTGAAAAAGGAAGGAGCAGTGTTGGCGGTGGCGGTGACAGCCCGGATCATGAGCCAAGGCTGAAGAACCTTGAGCGTTTTGGATAAAAAGTGGACGTGACTCGAAGCAGTTATCGTAATCGATTTACGCCGACACTGGTGCCGCAGCTAATCTCGATCACAATGAATTCTTCCAACTAGAGGCGGTTTCTGTATCATTCGTCGCCGTTGATACTTTCCCTCTTAATCCTTGTACATAATGCAGCTGTAATTCCTTGAAGTATATTTTTATAATATTAAGTTTGATCTGCAACCCTTTCATCTTTCCTATTGTAACACTCTCGTAACCATACGATCCGATTATTTTATATTCATAAGGTTTTATCAGCTTTACGTTATTCCTCGTTATTTTCGTTATTTAACCTTGCATTTATAAATTATTACTGATGGATTATTAATAAATTAATTAATGAAACTGACTCTACTGGCTTGTGCTATTTTTCTCGTCTCGTATTTCCTTCCGTAAGATATTTTAATAAATGTACCCCTTCGATCTTTAAGAGTTTAGTTGAAATAAGCAAGACGGATAGTGGACAGAGTTTAGGAATTAGGAGGCATACTCTTAGACCTCGATGTCGAATAACATAATAACAGAATGAACGAAATCGGCGAGATACATCTGAAACGGTTTTAAAGCTAATTTTATGAATGAAGAAATTCTAATAAATCATGATTACACGAATTCCTGTCCCGCTGATTGTGACATCTTTTATGCCTCCTAATGCCTAGACTTTGTCCACTATCCGTCTTGCTTATTCCAACTAAACTCTTAAAGATCGAAGGGGAACATTTATTAAAATATCTTACGGAAGGAAATATGAGACGAAAAATAGCGCAAGCCAGTAGAGTCACTTTCATTAATTAATTTATTAATAATCCATCAGTAATAATTTATAAATGCAAGGTTAAATAACGAAAATAACGAGGAATAACGTAAAGCTGATAAAACCTTATGAATATAAAATAATCGGATCGTATGGTTACGAGAGTGTTACAATAGGAAAGATGAAAGGGTTTCAGAGATCAAACTTAATATTATAAAAATTTACTTCAAGGAATCACAGATGCATTATGTACAAGGATTAAGAGGAAAAGGATCAACGGCGACGAGTGATACAGAAACCACCTCTAGTTGGAAGAATTCAATGTGATCGAGAATAGCTGCGGCACCAGTGTCGGCGTAAATCGATTACGATAACTGCTTCGAGTCACGTCCACTTTTTATCCAAAACGCTCAAGGTTCTTCAGCCTTTGCTCATGATCCGGGCTGTCACCGCCACCGCCAACACTGCTCCTTCCTTTTTCAGCGAGGCTCCCGTTCTTCTCCACCGTTCATACTCCTGACGTGATGGCGCTGTCGGGTGTTACATGAACTCGGCATGATTTGAGACTGGGTGTAGACGGCCCGTTCTCTTGAACTCTTCGCAAGTTGCTAGTACTGGTAACGTTTCAGGAACTCTTCGTGATAACGACTTCCTCCTCCGTCTCATCGTCTCGTCTCTGTTATTTTTCTTCTTCCTTTTACTATACTCTCATTGCAAGTCTTGCTTCCGCCGATGCGTCTTTCTCTTACAGCTATCCGGGTCGGTCTTGGACTGCCTTCGCTTTACAATAGTGCCCCTGCCGTCGATGCTGCTGCTGCTGCTGCTGCTGTCCTTGCTGCGACTACGACTCGAGTATCTGGAATCATTGCCCACAGGAGCGGCTGCGTATCGCGATCGGCGAGATATCATTCAGGAGCTGGTGCGGAATTGAGCAGTGTCGTCCAGCTGCTACTGCTGTTCGTCACTGTCTTCCACATGGTTTTTTGGCGTCACTGCACTTTTCTTTCGCACTTCACTCACTCCTTCTATCAACGACTCTGCCGCGTTTTCTTTCCATGCCTTCCAATTTTCACCTTGCTCAGACTTTAATTTCATTTCAATTGCACCTTTCGTCGCCGAGGCACAGCTCGACCACTCTGGCGAGGACCACGTTGACGGTAGCCCCTTCCTCAACGACTGCCAGTCGCATCAGTTTCTCTCTGCAATTAGGTATCAGTCGTGTTATTTGGTTGAACATCGAAAAGAAACCATAATTATTATGTCTTATCGTTTCAAACAATTACTCACCATTATTTAAACATTCACAATTTTGAGGTTACACTTCGATCTCCCGCATTTATCTACTTCCCGCTTTTACCATTTCAAATATTTCGCTCATACGTAGCGCCATCTTCCAAAGCCAACTCTAACTAAAACACTGCCGAAGTCAAATTTCAGGAAAATTCAGGTCGCTGCACCTGCTCGACTAGCCATTGGACATACGGTATAAGCGTCAGCGGATGAGTTGCGCGGGTGCCGCTGTCGCTTATAAGCGTTCTATTCCATTCAGGCTTGAACTGGGCACTGCAGTTACATGTGTATGTGTAGGCTGGCACTTGAGTAAAGGTTCTTTGACCTAAACGTGCACGTGGCTCGGAATTTTAATGATTTTTATATATTTTGTTATTGTTAGAATTATTAACTTGAAGTTGGCATGGGGCAAAATGTATATAAATTAGAGCGGCAGTGAATGTGTTACAGTTCTTTGTTTATTTATTTATTTTTACTTTAAAAAATACTTGTTTGTAATTTGGGGGAGGGGGGCTTCGCCCCCCCAACCCCCTTGTCAACATCCCGCCCCGAACAACACCCTGCCCCGAACCCTGTCAACCTCGTATTTGACACTTAGTGACAAAAAATAGAATTCGTCATTTGGGCGTTCGCGCCCTCATAACTAAAATAACTATTATATAATAGAGAGATATCTTAAGTAATAAACGAGTAGAAAAAAGTCTATGTACTCTTCTATTTTTGTATCATTCATTACTTTTCATTTATTTTTCTGTTTCTATAATTGTCTGTCATCAGTTAGAATACCTAAAACATATTTGAAAGCAACGTTTAACACGTCAAGTACGGAGTCTATCCCACGGATAGACCCTTTCCGTAAATAATAAAAAATAATTTTTTTCTGGTCCTAATAAAGATATCAAAATTTTGCAACTTGATTTAGAAACTGGATGAAATTCTTTTAATGATACAAGAAGAAAACAATTTTTTAATGCATTTATAATATTTTTTTTGGTCAATCAACATTAGGAATCGAAATTGCATATCTCATTTATTTAGCGCTCTCGTTTATCGAGAAAATATTTGTTAAAAATTCTAAAATTTTTACCACAATTACTTTGAAGGTTCTTCTATCAAACAGCGCAATTGAAATTTCGATTAAATAAATATTTTTTTTGTTACAAATAAATTTCGTGTGATTGACTATCTCGTGTCTTAAAAAATAAATGGTGAAAAAGCCTGAAATTCGTGTGGTTTGTTTGTGAATGTCCAAAGCTTCAAGAACATTTTATTTCATCATTTTCCGAACATTGGTCTGGAAGTTATCGCATATTGTATTGCAGAGTCGAATCGTTGTGAGGCTGCCGGCCGCTGCGGACACACAGCGTGAGATAAGCACGCCGTACTTGAGGGGTTTTAAGGGAGTTTCCTCCGCGACAACCTCAACCAAAAGTTACATACCATGTTCCTGTTTAAAATATTGATAATTGGTTTAATTAGTAGTAAATAAAATTAAAAACTACGCAATATTGACTCGGTACTAATAGATAATACGATGGATATCATTTATTGCCGTAAAATATATATTTGGTGTCTACCATTGCCAGTAAACTTTTTGACGGGACTGTCCGGGCTTTGCCCCAATACACGAAATAGCTTGTATATACAGACGACGCACTCTTCTGTGTGCGTGTCAGCGATGATCGTGGCTCGCTGTCCCGTCCCCCTCCACGCACTCGTTCGCTTGCAGGCCTTGCAGATATATGTTATACGACCAACATTGTGAGGCTTCTCATGGTTATATCTTGGAAACTAGATGGTGAATCATTCTCATTTTTTTTCACATTATTCGTGATATCCTACTCTACCTTATCCTCGTTTTTTATCAACTTCTTAATTTTAGTTTTGACGGTAGAATTAATGACGTACTGTTTTGCCCATCATAACGTATTTGTTGCGTGTAAATCAAGCCAACTTCAAGTGTAAATATCTCCGGTTTGGGGTGGTCAAACTTATTTAAATTACACAGATGTTTGGATAATGCATTAAATAACATATATGTCAAATTTCAACCATTTCTTAATTCAACGATCTCGTGGAGAGGTACTACCTTAAGTTCCCGCGGTAACACGGCGTTTCAAGCATTTTCAGTGACTTCAATCCTCACTCCTTAACCGCCCCCGCTCCCCGCAGCTCCCCGCGACAGCCCATACCTACTTAGGAGGGAAATTACAATACTTCAACTTTTTCTTTTTGACATGTTCGCCATGAAATATCCGTCCGGCATTTTAGAGAGGGGCTCAGAATTAAATAATCTATTTATGTAAAAAAAAAGCCAGACATTACACTATGACTTCAAAAAACAATTTTTTAAATTACAAACTGAGGCGTCTGGCGAGCTGTTAAACATAATAAAATAATCAGGCAATTTCCGTTTCAGTATATTGAGGTCATGGCAATGATTTTCAATGTTTTTTTTTTACAAAATCACTTCAAAATATGAATTTTCAACCCCCCTAAAAATGCTCATTACGCCCTGGCGCTAGGGATGCAGGGTGCCAGACGCAGTGATTTGAAAAGAAAATAAGTTCGCCTCACGATTTATAATAGATTTTTTCTTTACAAAATCACTACCACAAAAACGTCGCTAGCTCTTAGACTAATACTCCGTGCCAAGGATTTCATAGAGGCGGCTGTTGTCGAGGGCGATGTTGTCGTGGCGGTTGGAGTGGATATAGCAAATGTCTTTAACAGCATCCCGTGGGATAGCACCATGGCGCAGTTGAGGAACAAGAATACTCCGGGGTATCTCGTGGCTATCGCCCAGGACTATCTCTTTGAGAGGTACATCTAATACCGGGGTGACGGCCGGGGTACCTCAGGGCTCGGTCCTGGGGCCTCTCTTGTGGAATGTTGCCTATGACCATGTGCTCGGGGCCAGGCTACGGCCTGTGGTTGCCGTGTAATTGCTTACGCGGATGATACCCTTGTGCTGGCTAAAGGACGCGACCATCACCGAGCCTCCCTGCTCGTGGCGGACCAAGATGGAGCTGTCATTTTTAAATCAGAGAGCTCGGTCTCCAGGTCTCTGCGCAGAAGACTGTTGCTATGGCTTTCGGCAGAACCGACCGGAGAGGGATCCGTTCTCATATGCGGGGAACCGGTAGTCATACGTAACTCGATGAAGTACCTGGGGGTGGTACTCGATAGAGCGCTCACCTTCCAACCGCACTTTGTTGCGGCGGAAGACAAAGCCTCCAAGGTCGTGAGGGCCCTGTGGGACCTATTTCCGAACCTGCGTGGCCCTGGGGAGGCCAAGCGGAAACTATACGCAAATGTGGTCCACTCCGTCGTCCTGTACGGGGCCCCAGTCTAGAGCTGGCAACTGGCGGCGTACCAAAGCTACAGGAAACCCCTCCTGGCCGTACAACGAAGAATTGCGCTGAGGGTGTGCCATGCGTATCGGACACTATCCTTGGAAGCAGCCCTCCTCCTCGCAAGAATCACCCCAATACACCTCCTTGCTGAAAAGTACAGGAGGGTGTACGAGCGCACGAAGGATTTGAGGAACCGGGGTGAAGCAACAGCTACGAATGTTAGGGAGTTATGGTTATTCGCCGACCTGATCACCGCGAATCAGTGGTAGATAATGCTTGAAGGGGAAGGCCTGCCTGGGCATAGGGTAAGGGATGCCCTCCTCCCGGTTTTCGACAGATGGTTAAGCCGCACACATGGCAGCCTCAGCTTTCACCTTACACGGCTGATTGGCGGCCATGGATGTTTTGGCGAATACCTTTTTATGATCAGGAAGGAGGGCAGTCCTGGCTGCCATCATTGACCGGCGGATTTCGATACATCCGAACATACCCTGCAGGCTTACCCTGCATGGGAAGACGACAGGGCGGCGCTTCGCAGCATTGTGGGCGATAACCTCAGCTAGGGGGCTATTATCCCCCGTATGCTTGAGGAAATGGAGACATGGTCGGCTGTCGCCACCTTTGCGACCAATTACGCGGAAAAAGGTTGCCGAGCGAGAAAGGGAGGGAGGGACGTGGTATCCCGGCCTTTCCTTGCGCACAACGGGGAAGATAGATAGATAGATAGATGTGAAGTTTATTATTCAGAAAATTGAACAAAAAGATGTATCCTGCCGAAGCAGTGCATAGCGAAACAAGCATAATTTGAATACAGTACTTAAACTAAGATAGAATAGTAGCAAGTGAGTTAAATAACATTTGGGCAAGCTTAGTGTATTAGGTGAAACAAGCAGACATGCATAGAAAGTTTAAGCGAGAGTAGAATCGATTGTAATTATTAATAGAGACCAGCCCTGTTGCTCACTCCCTTTCGGTAGCAATAGAAGCTCAATTATGTAATCGAAGTAACGTCAGAACGGGTTTTCTTTACCAAGGAGTCATAGTCTCATAAGGTTTTAGAAGGATGAGATCACAGAGATAGCGAAGAGTTGTCATTGGAATCCTGAGGTGCGTTGGCGAGGCGTCCTGGTCAGCTCGTGTGCAACGAGTAGAGATTAATGAGCTTCGTGATATCCTCCACTGACATAACAGTGTGGATGAGTCCTTCCTCGGACTTTTTAGTCATTACTGTGCCTGATGAACACCAGGCATATTTAAATCCCGCATTTTTGAGTTTCGACTGGGCTTCACCGAGCAAGCGGTAAATAAATCTAGGCAGCATCTCGTTGATGTTAATTGTAGAGTGACTAGCTTGCGAAGGGAGATTGATAGTGCCTAGTCTGGTTAAGTGTTCCTTTAGTTTGGCATATTTCAAGACTCCGTATTTACGTTTGGCAGCAAGAATCCTATTAACAGTACCAGGGTTCTTGCAGACAACTGTAAAAGGTATTTTGGTTGCAATAGATGGGCCTGTAGTGGCCTGAGTGGCAGTAGAACCTGGAGGCAGAGTTTTGCATAGGAGCCTGGTGCTAGAGATATCATCAGCAGTTGTATCGATGTTGAGTAGACTAGTGATGCCTTGGAAGATGAGGAGTGCTGTTTCGTCGGTAAGATCAGTTCCAGGTATTCCAGCGACGACCTATTCATTGGATGGAGTATGCCTGTTTATAGCACGGTTAGCGTGGACCGTGCTGGCGTTTGCGGCAACAGTAAATATTTCCAATTGAGAGGTGATGCTAGATGGCACCGCTGTAGAAACATTAACTGTAGATAGAGTGTCAATAGGAGCTTCTAATAGGCTCTGTGCCTGTCTGAGTTCAGCGTTTTCTTTCGTGAGATTTGCTGTTGTAGATTTGAGAGAGCTAATCTCGTTGCAGACAGTTTTAAGTTCAGGAGTCAAGCTCAGGGAGTTTAGTGTCTAGCGTGTGCTGAATCCCATTAATGCCTGCGAGAAGAGCAGAGAGGTGGTTCTGCCAGGTTGACGCTTACTGGGAGGTTTGCCTTCTGGCTCACTGGTTGCTGCCCTTTTGGTTCGTGTAGATCACCAGGAGTTAGAAGATTCCACCGAGGCCTCAGAGTCGCTGGAGACGGTTAACGTATTGATAAGCTATTTATACCCCTGAGGAGCTGTGTACGTTCGGTTGGCCATCGAACACTGAATAGGTCCCAGCAACGATAGGTCGCTGGTCGTGGAGGAATTGGCCGGGGCGGGGATCTTGGGGCCTTTCCCACGTCCCCTACCCCTGGCCACCCTAGGTATTCGGATGAAAAAGTTAAACCATCCGTAGGAGGTAGTTGGACGCTAAATACCAACACTCTCTTTTAATGTTCATTGGGTTGTCGCGGACAAAATAGGACGAGAGCGACATAGTTCACACCCTGGGGGGAGCCCGAAGTTATAGCCTGTTGTGGCTTTTCCGAGTCCCCTCCGCTTTTAAGGATGGGTGGGCAGGAGGTAGGTTTTGGTCGGTAGGCGGAGGGACTTGCGAGTCCCACTTATCCCTTTGAGTCCGACACTACCCCGGAGTTATGCCCAGCCCCGGGGTGAACATGAGTTTTCCCCCTCCAAAAAAGAAAAGGCGTGATCTGTTAAAAGGGGGCCAGGTCAGGTATCAGGGCGTAGATGACGATGTGGAGATGGAAAAACGGTGGAGGAGGGAGTAACCGCAATGCCTAAGTTGGAAAAGAAAGCTCTATCGAATACAATCAATATGGAAGGGCCCGAGGCGAGAGCCGATACGATTAACCAATCGATACCTACAGTTCCTAAGGCATTGAACCGAGTTCTACCTCATTCAATTGATAGCAAGAGAGACAGTGATGGAGCAGATGTAATGGTATAACCGATGATACCGCGTCCAAGCAGGGTTGTCATAAGCCGCAATATTTGAAGAATTTTGTAACAAAGTCAATTTTTGCATATAAACAACGATGTATGTGAGTTATCAGAATTAGTAATCAATAAGTTATAGGTGCGTATCAGTTTACAATTCTTTAAAACTTACTGAGATTATTAAGTCATATTTCGTGAACTACTCAGCTTTCGGTTACCGCACTTTGTAGTCTAGTTATATTCATGGAGTCACGTGACGTATAATGCAATAGCATGCATGAGATTATTACAAATACAGATTACTTAAGTTTATTTAGATCAATAAGAAAGTTTAATTAGATTAATAAGTGATATTTTTTATCAGCGGTGAGGCCCGACTAGGGAGCATGGAAGAACCAGTTCGAACAGACACAAAGCTGTACGGGCACGCGGCCCATGGTCCGATAATAAAGGTTTATCCCAGCACCGACTGGTACTAGTTATTCGATGGGCTCTCATAGATACGACATATAGAACATAGTATATTAATGAATGACTACGCGTGAAAGTATAATCTAATCGATAAAAGAAATCGTGCTGATATGGAGAAATGTGTTTTCAAGTTGTTTACATGACTGATAGAGCTCGTTCATCATTTTGAACGGTATGGGCCTGAATTCAGCAAATAGGTAAAATGTCTACTGTCTACTTGAGATTACGGAGCTATAGCAAGACTAGGTTAAGACTACCGAAATCGCGATTAGACAATACAACCGTACATCTCTGCGGCCGACAATTCTGATCGGCCCACTTTAGGTGACAGTACTTTATCGAGTCGACCGTAGCTAAATGGTACGAGCGAATCTTCTTGTTTTGCCATGAAGAGCCAATCAAATTTAGCTCTCATGGTAAAACAATAAAATTCGCTCATAGCGTTTAGCTACGGCTGTCTCGACAAAGTACCGTAATCCAAAGCGGGTCGATCAGAATCATTGGCCACAGGTGTACAACGGAAAACTATGACGTAGGTACATGTATTCGACCAATCGTAACGTATCTATTACCGCGTTTGAAATTCAGCACTTTTGATTTCATTTTGATGTTAACTAGCGCTACTAAATATTCAAAAAGCAATTTTCTATTGATTGAAAATAGAATATAATTACATGCTTAGTTGGGTCAAACAGAATTATTGTCGCCGGATGTGCATAGGTTTATCAATCCTGTATAAGCCCGGTGAAAATTACTCCGGTCGACTCACACTGGGTGACGAAACTTTATACAATTAACCGCAGCTGATACTACGAGCGGGTATTTTTGTTTTACCATAAAGGATTAAGGACTAAACAGATTTAGCTTTCACGGTAAAACAATAATATTCGTTCCAACTGTTCAGCTACGGATTACCCCAATAATGTTCTGTCATTCAGAGATTCGACCGGAGCCAGTGTCGCTGAGTGTACATACAATAATTTAGACCAAAATATCAGAATTTGCTTATTATTCATACTTTTATTCAGAAGTCCCAAAATAAAAATTTTTCTGCGCCCTGACGATTTTTTTGGTACATAAGTTTTTTTTTATAACCCCTCCCATCTGAAAAAAATACCCGAAATATTTTAGTATGTACAATTTCTACATACACATTGCTTAGTTGTAACTTACAAATAGAATATAATAATTTTCAAGTATTCTTAAAGTTACGAAAACTACAACAGAATTCGCGATGGCTTCACTATTTGCCTTTTATAATAATATATAAAAGCAAACTGTTCATCTTAAAAAAAGGGGGAAAACGTGTTGGTTGCACCAACACTGTATTGTTGCATAGGTAACTAATACTACGTATATATTAAAATATATTTAAATGAAAGAGCTAACACTATGCTCTAGTGCATTATACAACATTTTAAAGCTGTAAAAATAAACTATACAAAATTATTTCCAAGAAAGCTAATATGAAGGGTGGCCTTAAATTAATTGCACATTATCTCACTTATTGCTTAAACGCAATTTCAACCGTATAACAATGTTTTCTCGCAGTATGGAGAAGCATAAAATTATAATATCTACGTCAGTTTTCAATCATTCTTGCACTGTTTTGCTCCAGTTCTGTTGTTTAAAAGCTTATTATGTAAAGAACTTAGGTACTCTTATTTTATACAATGCAACTTACTACACATAACAATTATTCCTTAGCGACAGCAAATTTAACGTCACTATCTTTACTCATTTTAACTACATATATCCTTAATATCTTCTAATAGCTTACATCGTATATACACTGCACTTAGAGATAGTCTCTTTTTCACATCGCTTCTCTTAAAATGAAGCGCTATTTATTTTAGGCCTTTTACGCAACTTATAGGTGTTGATATTGAGTATGGCCAATTCCACGTTAAATCGGACACCGTTGAAATATGACTATTTTTTACGTGTTTGAAAATGTTCGTACTTACTCTATACGTCGAAAAAAATTACAAATTTAATGAAAAAAATGAGATTAATATTTTCGAAGTTATTCAGCAAAACAGTTTTTTAATATAGGTGTACGCGAAAACTTACGCGCGTACTTCTAATGGCTGTCTCCAAAACAGTTTGTCCTAGATAGTCGATCTTGTGCTTCTTTGAAAACCCTCAGAATTATCTTTAACGTGACAAATATGTGCGTGTGTGTTATCTTTATTATTTTAAACAAATATTATATTCTTATTGTTTATCATTTTTTATTTTAATTTTCGCTATTTAGCCCATCACTCTAAAATTACAAAAAATACTATCATATTCTTTGATGAATTTTCTATAAATACAAAGTTTTAAATACGAACTATGAAGTTTTTGCAGATATTAAGCATTATATGAAAAAAATTACGTTGCAGGTGTCAGTATAGAACAAATAAACATCTTACTTGATATTTAAATTATAATACATAGAATGAAAATAGGAAAGGTTAAAAAGAGTATGTTTTTTAATAGCTTTAGTACCTAATTGTTTATGTATTTACATCGAAGAGAGAAATATATAGGATGGAAAGTGAATGTCAAAAACCTTACCTGTTCGATGTTCGACAATGAACTAAATACTCGTAATGTGCTATATAGATTAAACCAGTTGTCCAATCAGCCAATCAGAGCCTATGCGTACTTGCATACTGCAGAGTCGGCATATCACGTATCCCAGGGGAGAATAGTATATTGTGCAACAAGGGCTGAAAGTTGGCGATTGCCGACGAGTGTGAAGTTTGCTGCCCGAGCGAAGCGCGGGCTGCAATCACACTCGTCGGCGCCAGCTTTGGTCCGTGTTGCACACGATACTTTTTGTCACTCAGTGTCAAATACTCGGTTTCATGGGCGTCCTCGACGCATGTGAAATCATCTTTCACACACCAATTCGTGAAAAGTTGCGCAGTGCGTGAAATAACCTGCGCAGTGCGTGAAATAACCTGCGCAGTGCGTGAAATCGTCAACCTCGTATTTGACACTAAGGGCCGGTTTTACCAACAGGTATAAACACGGTATAGCGCTATACTGAGAATAACCATAAGGCTTATTGCTGGTTATTCTCAGTATAGCGCTATACCGCGTTTATACCGTGTTGGTAAAACCGGCCCTTAGTGACAAAAAATAGAATTCGTTATTCGGTTGTTTCGTGCCGTTTTAACGAGTGTGATTGCCGTACTCGCTTCGCTCGTGCGGCAAACTTCACACTCGTTAAAAACGGCGCTTCACGCCCTCATAACGAAAATAACTATTTTATAACACGTGCATCGAAAGTGGTGCTTTTCATGCTAGTTTTACGGGACGAAAATAGCAAATTGCACGCTAGGATAGAAAAGTTGAGCTCGCGCACGCGCAGTTTATACTTGCTTCACTTTCGTCCCTTGGGTGAATTTTCGTTTACTTTCGTCCCTGAAAACTAGCATGAAAAGCACCACTTGCATTCACTTGTTATAAAAAGTATCGTGTGCAACACGGACCAAAGTTGGCGCCGACGAGTGTGATTGCAGCCCTCGTTTTGCTCGGGCAGTAAACTTCACACTCGTCGGCAATCGCCAACTTTTAGCCCTTGTTGCACAATATACTATTTTATAACAAGTGCATGCAAGTGGTGCTTTTCATGCTAGTTTTCAGGGACGAAAGTGAACGAAAATTCACCCAAGGGACGAAAGCGAAGCAAGTATAAACTGCGCATGCGCGAGCTCAACTTTTTTATCCTAGCGTGCAATTTGCTATTTTCGTCCCGTAAAACTAGCATGAAAAGCACCACTTTCGATGCACGTGTTATAAAAACATAATTTTGTTGTATACTGATTTTCTTACCCCAATTTCAAAATTTGTATATTTATACAGAATTAATCGAGGAATACGATGGTAACTTTTTCGGAATTTTAGAGTAGTGAGCTGATGGCAAAAATTAATATCAAAGATTATAAATAATAAAAGTAAAGTATTTATTTAAAATATTAGGTGTACAATTTTTCTTCCGCCATTTTCTTATAGATGGCTTTAGCGGTAAGTAGTAGTCGAAATAAATAGATCATAGACGGCATGCAATAAACTTGGGAGTCTCTCAACATAACCCTATAGAAACATTAGTCGATTTATATCTGCATCATAAAGTTATTCTCGATTGAAAATGTCAGTTTACGAGCCAAATTCTCGCCATTTGCGGGAAATTTTAATTTTCTGCTTTAATATGAAGAAATCTGCGGCTGAGGCTCATCAAATGCTCTCAAACACTTATGGTGAGGCCGGTATTAATGAAAGAACGTGTCGTGAGTGGTTTTAAAGCTTCAAGAACGGTGATTTTCACGTCGAAGACCGGTATAGTGGTGGAAGAGAGAAGGTTTTCGAAGATGCTGAATTAGAGGCATTACTCGATAAAGACTCGTGTCAATGTTAAAGTAGTTGTCAGTAATAGACAATGCTTTGAATCATAAATGAATAACCAATTTTTTACAATAAAGCCTCGAATTTCGGGAAAAAAAGGTGGAAGCAAAGTTGTATACCTAATAATAAATATTCAACACAGTACACCATATTTAAAGGAATTTTAAGATCTTTCAAATAAGCGTACGATCGACTGTCTAGGACAAATAGCTTCGAAAATACAGTCATTTTTAACCCTTTACTGCGTAGTGTTGCAAATGTGTAACATATTTTTTACGTGTCATAAAATCGACCTAATTCTTATCCTACTCTCGCGATCATTGTTGCAGACTTGAAACATTATAATACTTGCCTTTATTGTCTACTACAATATGGCTTACAATAGCCTAGTATAGTACCACATATCTCACAATCAGTTGTTACCCATGCAATGCGCGTACACAGTTTAGGCATGCACTTCCATAAATATTGTGTTTCTGAGTATTTCCTAACGAAAACCTACTATTTTTTTTATGAAACTTGATTGTGAAAGGTATGAAAGTAATATAACTTTCATACCTTTCACAATCAAGTTTCATAAAAAAATAGTAGGTTTTCCATTGTTTCTCCATTGTTTATCTAAATAATTTTTAATATACTAGGTTGTAATTTATGTATCAAATTTACAACATTGTGCATGAGACAATCGTGTTTTTACTTATAGATGGCTTCGCGAAGAAATCTTACCGAAGAGGGGAACCAGAATATTTTTGCTAATCATTTGAGCGAATTTAGCGCAGACGGATTTGAAAATAATGAGGATACTTTAGAGGAAGATCCAGACTATTTACCTGACCTATCACAATATAATATTTCACTATCATTCGACCATGATTTATCTGAATTGGACCAACAAGATATCTCTAATGAGCTTTCCTATAGAATTGAAAATTTACCGATAGAATTATAAGATGGAATGATGCTGGAAGCAGAGAACGTCTTAGCAGAGTCACAAGAATTATCACTAGAAGCAGAGGATGTGTTAGCAGAACAGCAGAAAAACATTCTTAAAGAAGGGAGAAACTGGCAAGATACATACTTTTTAGAAAGCAATATAAAAGTAGCAGGCACTTTCAGATATTCGTCAAGGTTAAATAAAACCGTTGACAAAGAAAATAGTTGAATAAACCCGTTGACAAAGAAAATAGTAAACCTAAACAAAAGAAGAAGGCACCTTTATATAACCTGAAAGAGCTGAGGTGGCAAAAAATAATATGATTATGTCAGAGGAAGAACTAGAATTCAAGGCCAAACAGATTTATCTATAGAAATAATGGAACTATCTGCTCCATATGATTTTTTAAAATATTTTGTTACCGATGACATTATAAATTCAATCGTGGAGCAGAGTAATTTATTTTCAAACCAGAAGAATGCTTCTAAGCCTGCCAATGTGACTGGTGATGATGTTAGGAAATATATTGGTATCTGTTTTTACATGTCGATTGTACATTTACCCAGCATTAGAAGCTATTGGTCCGCAAAAATAGGGTATGATAGAGTACGAGCCCGGACCCGCTTCAGTTGGCCCACCCACTAAAATAGCAATTATTAAATGAATTGTAAAGTTACTGCTGCCTTATATTTTTTTTCTAGGCTGAAATGTTAAAAACCGTTTTGTAGTACACTGCACGGCACAATGTGTTTCATAATGTACAATTTTTAAATAAAATCAGAATTGAAGAAAATAACGCTTTTAGTGCTATTTTATCCGCCGGCTATTTCGAGCATTACTTAAGGGAGAGTGGTCTTAAGTCGGCACTGTGGGTTAAGTCGGCCCCCCTGGTTTTTTCAGAGATGGCGTGCGAGTCGGTCTGATTATTTTGTCACGTGATACTATAGTAGGCACCGACATAATATGTGTTGACAATTGTCACTCAAGTTCGTTTTGCGCGGCGTAAGGTCGTTTGTTTTATTTACGTCAAACGAATGCCATTTTCGTCCTTCGAACAGAAGCAGCTACGGGTAAGTAAATATTTTGAAAGTTTGGAAGAAGTGAGCGCACTGGTTTCTGTTTTCGATGTTCTAAGCCATAGGTTATGTCGATTTTGTGGACAAAGTTTTTTGTTTGCGTGATGATGCGAAACTTATAAACAGTCATAGTGGTCCTGAGTCGGCACTAAACAGGTGGTCCTAAGTCGGCACCTATAAGCATTCTGTTTTTTTTTTACTTTTTTGTGATGTTATCGATATTTTTTGCATTTTTTATGTTTTTGATTCATAGTTATGGGTCGCAGCTTCAAACGCAAGACACCAGCGCGTGATCCGCTTGCTCTTCGACGTGCATTGGCAGCAATGATGCTTGGCATGTCTTGCAAAGGTACCGCTCGAGAATACAACGTGCCACGCTCCACATTGCAAGGTCATTGGAAAAAAAATCAAAATGAACCAGTGCACACGGACAGCGCGACGCCAATGGAAGTTGACATACAAAAGACTTGCATGTTGCAAAACATGGCCACAAAACGGTAAATGATGCTTTTCTGGCCGGCTTTCGAACGTGTCTAACGTCTCGAATTATATTGCAGGTTTTTACAAAAGAACAAGAAGATGCCTTAGAAAAACATATGTTGCATTTATCAGACGTGTATTTTGGCTTGACCACAAAGCAAGCTCGTTCATTGGCATTCGAGTTCGCTGAAAAACTAGAAATCGTTTATCCAAATGCTTGGGATAATCAAAAGTCAGCTGGTTTGGAATGGTTTCGTTCATTTTTGAAACGGCATCCAAAATTGTCCCTCCGAAAGCCAGAAGCTACCAGTTTGGCTAGTGTTAGCGCGTTCAACCGAGCAAATGTTGGAGCGTTCTTTGCCAATTATAACCAAGTTATGGGAGATATAAAAGTTTCCCCGCACAACATCTGGAACGTCGATGAGACTGGTGTGACCACTGTACACAAAACAGTGCGTGTCTTGTCTCGTTGTGGCCGAAAGCAAGTTGGACAAATTACGTCGGCAGAACGTGGACAACTGGTGACTTTAATCCAAGCAGTATCCGCTGCCGGTATGCGCGCCCCGTCTTTCTTTGTCTTCCCACGCGTCCGCTTTCATCAACATTTCCTCAACGGAGGTCCCGCAGGTTGCGTCGGAGCTGCAAATCCATCTGGGTGGAGTAATGCTGAGGTCTTTTTGAAATTTTTGACAACATTTCAAAAATTCACAAGATGCACTGTGGCTGATCCTATTCTCCTACTTCTGGATAACCATGAATCTCATCGATCACTGTCAGCTCTCGAATACTGTCGTGCCAATGGGATCCATGTTGTTTCCTTTCCACCTCACTGTTCCCATCGACTCCAACCACTAGACGTCAGTGTCTTTGGACCTTTCAAAGCCGCGTTAAATACGCAGTACGAGTCGTTCATGCGCATGAATCCTGGTCGCGCGATTCAGATTTTTTATATTCCTTCAATGGTAGCCCGAGCGCTCGAACTCGGTGCCTCAGAAGTGAACATTAAATCGGGCTTCAAAGCAACGGGCATTTGGCCGATGGATCCTAATATCTTTCAAGATATCGACTTCTTGCCGAGCTCTACGACAGATCGACCATGTCCAGACAACAATGACATCCTCAATGCCGCAAGAAAAGAAGTAGTTGAGGTGGAAGATAACGTCGAAGCCATTGTGCCAGACAATGGAAATGAGGAAGCAATTCATGAAGATTTGATTAACTGTTCAGAGAAGTCGATCAGTTTGTCCTTGCTGTCTTCCTCCTCGACATTCGAAAAGGACACCCTAGAAAGTCTGTCACCATTCCCAAAAGCACCACCACGCAAAATGACGGGTAAACGACGAGGCCGAAAGCCAGGCCGAACCACTATTTTAACAGCTGATGCTGAAGTCAGCCGTATCGCTGAAGAAGTACAACATCGCACCGAAGGAAAGAAATCACCAGGAAGACCGCGAAAAAACAAAACAGGATCTGAAAGACGAACGAAAAAAACGGAAAAACAACCACAAGAAAGGCAGTCTCCGCAGCCTTCCACGAGTGGATTCAACCTACGTTCTCGTCAGCAACGAAGTTCAGTACGCGCCACATATTGTGAATCTGATGACAGTAGCGAGTAATCGCTAGTATTATTTAACCCCAATAAAAATACTTTTTTGATTTAATGTCCCGAATGTATCTAAGATTTGTTCAAACCCAACAAATGAGCACTTTTCCCATATTCGAGCGAAAAAAATAGGGTGCCGACTAAGGACCAGGGGGGTGCCGACTTAGGAACACCATTTTGAGACATAGCCGATATGCAACTTTTTACTCCGCACTGCATCGCGATAGCAAATATTATCCTACATCTTCTTGAATAACATCAAATTGTAGAGAAACGATTGCTGTACACAACTATACACTTGATAACGTCATTGAATAAAATTTACTTCATGTTTTTGGCTAATCGGCTTACTGGGCCGACTCAGGACCACTCTCCCCTACGAAATTGGTAATAAAGATGACCATGCAAAAATGGTTTTCTTGTTTACAGACATTAGTGTGAAAAAAAACAGTTGTCAAAAATGGCTAAAGGAAGCGCTATTGATCAAATAACTCGATCAATCATTATTAAATTATCAGAAAATGGAAAATCGAATTCTGAAATCCGGCAACTCTTATGTTTATCAAGATACAGTGTTCGAAATATTGTGCGACTACACAAATCAAGCGGCACAACTGCCCCAATGCCTCGATTTGTGAAGAAAAGTAACGTAACGGACGCCGACAGACGGGCATTCAAAAGAATAATTAGAAAAAAACAGATGTGCTGACTAAGGCCAGTTGAGCCTACTCTGGAAGACGTATTTCACGATCTGCATGTCATAGGGAAGCTCTTATAAGTTAGGATTTGGAACATACAAGGTAACATTTCTGAACTGCCTCAAAATGTAATTTCTCTAAAAGTTTGCATAATCTATTTAGGCCAAGGAGAAGCCACTATTGACCCAAAAAGAAAAGGCAAACAGATTGAAAAGGGCAAAATAACATAAAAATTGGAGTTCTGAACAGTGGAACAGCATACGAGGGGGGACCCAAAAGAAACGGGAATTTCGTCATAACTTCTTTATTACTTAATATTTTTACACCAAATTTTTATCACTTTCAAAGTATTCTCCCTTGACCACAACGCACCTCTGCAAACGATCCGTCCATTGTTCAAAACATTTTTTTAATTCACTTATCGGGATGTTCTTTGGGCCTTCCAGCGATTTTTGTTTTACCTCCTCCACAGTGGCAAACCTGCTGCTGCTGCTTTGTTTCGGGGTCGTATCCATAACACCACAATTCATCACCAGTAATCACCTTGGAAAAAAATTCAAGGTCCTCTTTGAGCTGATTTTGAAACTCAAAACATGCCTGAAGTCGACGCTCCCTTTACTCGCCTGTGAGAAGGCGAGGGACTGTGGCCGCTACTCTTCTCATGTGCAAATCTTCGGATAAAATTCTCTGAATTGAACTCCATGATATTTCGGACATCTCACAGAGTTGATCAATGGTTCGGCGACGGTCTTCACGAACGAGAGCATTGATTTTGTCGACGTTTTCGTCACTTCTTGACGTTGAGGGGCGTCAATCTTGGACTTCAATTGACATTTCTCCATTTTTAAAACGTGAAAACCACTCGTAGACTCTGGTTTTACTTAGGGCAGCATCCCCATAAGCAGTCTTAAGCGTTACAATAGTTTCCGCGGCCGATTTCCCCAACAGGAAACAAAATTTCATAGCCGCGCGTTGCTCTCGACAATCGGCCATCACGTTTTCGGCGAAATGGAAAAAAAGTTGTTTCACTAAAAAAATTCAAACCGACAAACCGATGCACTCACAGCGACAAAACTTCGCACACTAACTCAGGAGACATGTCCCTAACGGACACCTGGTCGAACAATGAGTTTCCCCACTCTCCCTCCCCGCCACAGCCCAATTCCCGTTACTTTTGGGTCCCCCCACGTACATTGGAGCGATGAGTCTCGGTTTGAAGTTTGTGTCGGTGACAGTCGAGGAAGAGTAATTCGTTAATCACATGAAGCATTCCACTTAGTGTTTGGGAAGAAAGGTGAAATTGCCATCTTCTGTCATGGTATGGTGTTCAATGTCTGCTGAAGGTGTAGGAAAACTGCATTTTGTTAATGGCATCGTCAACACAGAGAAATATTTAAGCATCTTAGAAGAGTCTCTGTTGCCAACCATGGCAAATGCTTTGGTTTCTGAAAAGGATTTTATTTTTCAACAAGATGGGGCCGTTTGCCATACATCAAAAAGAGCTTTGAAATGGTTCTCTGATAATAATATTCCACTACTGGAATGGGTTTCGAGCAGCCGGGACCTGTCCTCGATTGAAACACTTTGGCACGAAATGAAAAAACGATTGCGGACAAGTCCTGCTAGGACAGTTGCAGAACTGGCACAAAAACTTCAAGAAATATGGGATGGATTTACTGCACAAGACTGCCAGAAGCTAGTAAACACTATGCCCCCCGACGAATTGTGGCCGTTATTAAAAACAAAGGCGATGTGTTACCCAGTGATGAATTTTTCAAGACATTACAATATTTTTTTCATTTTGTTTGCAGTTTATTATTATAACATGAATAAACTGCTAGTAGGTCTTAAACTCTGTAAAAATGTTGGTTGAAAAATAAATAACGTGCATATTAACATAAACTTTAGATTTATCTTGATTGGGTGTCAATAACCGGAAATTTTGCAACTGGGCCAACTGAAGCGGGACCGGGCTCGTAATAAACACGATGCCACTGCGTACTTTTGAAAAAATACGGCAGTTTCTTCATTTTAATGATAATTCTAAACTAAACAAAAATGGTACAGAACATGACAGGCTACACAAAATACGGCCTCTCTCTCTAATAGAGGAACTGAGAAAAGGATTCCACGAAGTTCCTTTTGAAAAGCACCTATCGCTTGACGAACAGCTCTGTGCCATTAAAGTAAGGCACTACCTCTTCTGCAGTACATAACTCTAAAACCCCACAAATAGGGCTTCACATTTTTTGTAATCAGTGGCGTTTCAGGTTTTACCTACGATTTTGAAATCTACTCAGGCCATGAAAATGATGTAAATTACCGTGTTTATTTCGATAACTATTATACGTCACTCTCATTAATTACGTATTTACAAAAAAACGGAATTTACGGCATTGTAATAGCACGACGAAACCGAATTCCAAACTGCTCATTTCCCGAAGAAAACTTGCTCAAAAAAGAAAAACGAAGAAAATCCTTTGAATACACCACTGAAATAGAAGGAACAAAAATATCAGTGGTCTTATGGAAAGATACTAAATCTGTAATTTTTTTTATTGTCTACATTTTGTGGAGAACTACCAAAAGAAGAAGTTAAAAGATTTGATAAATCGGAAAGAAAAAAAGTTAGTATTCAGTGTCCTAAGGCAGTCAAAGAGTATAATCGTTATATGGGGGGGGGGGGGGGGGGGGCTTAATCTGACTGACAGTTTGATTGGTCGATAGAAAATAAGAATACGATCGAAAAAATGGTACATGAGACTATTTTACCATATGTTAGATGTGTCTATGGTAAATTCTTGGCTGTTGTATAGGCGGGTCAGTATGGAAAAGAACCAAAAAGATATTTTAACCTTATGTAATTTTCGGGCTGTGGTAGCTGAATGCTTATGTAGAGTGTCACAACGACCTTCAGTTAAACGTGGAAGACTATCAAGTATTGACAAAGAAATATTTGCCATACCATATTTGAATGATTGTCGCAAAATATAAAAAGAAAAGTGCTGCTGTAGTACCTCCAGAACCTGTTCGAAAAAATTCCACAGGACACTGGCCTATCATAAGTGCCAAAAGGGAAAGGTGCAAGTTTCCAAAGTGTAAAGGCATTACATCACTTATTGTGTGTGTGTGTGTGTGAGAAATATAAAGTGCGTTTGCGTCTAAACAAAAGTAATAACTGGTTCTATTCTTTTCATAACAATTAATATCCTTTTTGCCAGTGATCAGGTGTATCATGTCTCACAATATTTTGTGTTGTAAAAATGTAACATGCCTCGTCCCTTCACCATGCCTCGTGTGTGTTACGACCTAATTATACACAGTCTGAAAAAACCTCGGATTTCCGCCTAATGACATAAGATACTATTTTAATAAAAACAAGTTAAAACTAAATATAAGAATTTTTACATATTTTTTACAAAAATTAGACAAAATTTCCTTCCCAAAAACATTTTTTAGCGTAATAAAAAAAAGTGCAGTAAAGGGTTAGTGACGAACGCATCTGGCGGTGTTCACGTATATTCAAAGACTTTATTATTGGGTAATTTCGAAAATACGAATCCCTATTTTTTTGTGAACATGAAGTCTGTCTAATGTGTAGAATAAAGACAAAAGATTTCAGAGCAATAGAAAACGTGACTGGAAATTTTCATTAAAAAGTCTCCGGTTTTACATGGAATGGGTCGTACCTATACTGGTCCATTAATCGATTTACGTTCGTTAGACATTCAAAATTGATTCGGTTCTTTGGTAATCGTTAACTAATTTACCATAACAACTCAATTTCTCTTTCGTAATACTAAACATTTTTATATGAATTGCATTTTTCAAATTTCTTTAAAACCCAATATTCGTAACTGTGTCAATTAACAGAGCTGTAAGGCATTTACATTCAAATATAGTCAAGCTTCAAGTATTTTACATGTTAAGGATTCAGCCGTACTACTTATTTTACATACAATTATCCGCGCTCTTTATTTACACACATGGTATACGTCCAGATTGTATGCCATACTGTAGTGTGTGTGTTATGCTAGAGTGGGGAATTGGAGACATGTCTAAAGTAAAATAAGTGAAGCTAGCCACGGCAAAAGACGTATAGTCCGATTTTATATTACATGTATATTAATAAAAAATTTTCGTTGTAATCGCTAATAAAAATGAATACAATATGAAATTATTTCGAAAAATTTACAAGTGTTACTTTTTAAAGGCATGAAGTACTTACAAATACGAAGTAGGTCAAAGTTGGTATTCAATTCGTCTTACGCACTTATTCTTTAAAGGGTAGGTATAGACAAGTATAATTTGCCCTGCTGCATTTTGTAGATTACGGTGGAATCCTTTATCATGTTGAAAATAAGTACTATTCTAGACAGCTTAAATTTATATCTTAAATTTTGCAATTACAACAATGCTTTGAAAAAAACAATTGGCCGCCACCGTACAGTAGCTACAGAATTCAATTAGGCGGCTAGGCGAATTCTTACGCGCATATCGTCGGTCTTATCACGTAAGGGCGTATCTCAGAAAATTTGAAAATTGAGTTAAGACCGCCAATAGGTTGCTCTCTCTCTCTTAAGCCTTATATTTTTATCTCACGACCCGGCGTACCTCAACATTTTATACTTTTGCTATTCCCCATATATTTTTT
Organism: Xiphydria camelus; assembly: GCA_963678675.1. Classification (NCBI taxonomy): domain Eukaryota; kingdom Metazoa; phylum Arthropoda; class Insecta; order Hymenoptera; family Xiphydriidae; genus Xiphydria; species Xiphydria camelus. The sequence goes on from OY783194.1 coordinate 18,646,708, forward strand.
TCGTCATATCCCAAAATAATCAAAATTTAAATCTCACGTATACTAACTTAGGATAGGCCCATACGTGTGATTTAAAAGGCATTCAAGCGCATAATTTTATACATAAAAAATCACCAAGCTGTACAAATAATTGCAGGACTTATTCACAATGAAAAATCGTAAAATATTTTAAATCGTTCTCCTCTGAGAAATCATCAAAACTGAGATACGCCCTTACCTGATAAGACCGACGATATGCATGCGATAAACATCCTTTCATCGGGTGCAAATAGGGAATTTGCACATATTTTTTTTACATCATAAATGGGTTGAGCACGTAAAAAAAGTTGGGACGTGTTTTTTTTTCTGACGCGAAGTTAAGCCGTAAACAATTAATAAAGTTGCGATAAACTCCGCCCACTTGAAACTTGTTTTGTTTTAAAGGTAATGAAATATTGCAATCATCAGAAACAAAAACTCGGACACTTTTAAAGAAAAGTGGACAACAAAGTTGATTTTCTCGGCCCGTCTACTGTACTAGAAGGCGCGCAAGCGAACTGTTTATGCCGGCAGTAGGTACCTACACGCTCGCCGAGGCGACCCGAGGCCAGGCGAGAGCGAGAGTGTACCCTGGTGCTCTCGCCTCGTCGAAGGGCCTCTCGCCTCGCCCTCGGAGTGTTCGGTCTAGAAGCGGTCTCCAGCACGAGTCAAAGGAAGCGAGAGCGTAAATGGGGGATAAACACGGTGCTCTCGGTCTCGTGCCTCAGGTAGTCCTCGCGTCTCAGGTAGTCATCGCCTCGGTGTCTCGCGCTCGGGTCCCCTCGGTTAGCGTGTACTGCCGGCATTACAATCATGTGACGTCACGATATCAATGCCACCCATAACGCGGCGTTTCACTGGGGAGGCGTGTCCATGCTACTTTTAAAGTAATGTTTTTGGGGTAGAAGTTTTTTTATCATGTTTTTACTATTGGTACTGTGTTTTGAATAACTTTAACTTATGTCTGCTGTGTTTCATGCATAATAAAATTTTATGCAAAAATTCCCCATTTGGGCGTAGATTGTCGTTAAATAGCCATACCCGTTGAAGTACGACGATATAATGAAATATGGACAAAGTAACACGGCAGTGAACTATTTTGAAAAAAACGATGGTTTCGAAGCGAAAGTTTTAGACAAAAGTTTTCGGGCATTAATCGATGCATTACACGAGTGACGTTATTGTGACTGTAGGTGGAGATAAGAAGGTCATATCAGAGTTATCTCTTTTTTAAAAAATGAAAACCGACATTTTATTGAATATTTTTATAGCTGGGGTCATGCAATTTTTGGAAAAAAATATAATTAAAACCTATTCCGTCACATTATTTCTGCATAGAGATTCGAAAATTAACGTATTATCGGTACTATAATAGGTATAAAAAAGTATAAATCCTACCGTACAATCCCCACGTAGTGCTTTTGGAGTAAGGCTAATGCGGGCGGTACTTTAACTTCCAAGTTTAGTTTTATAATGCAACAATGACAACGAATTTTACTATAACTTTTCGAGAATGCCGTGACTCCAGCTATAAGAATATATAATAAGAAAACGCTAAGTTTTTGGAAATGTTCAAGATTTTAAAAAATCCTTCAGGGTAAAGAGTACAGCACGCGTGTATCTTCAATATACCGCGAAATTTTCTTCGAGATTCACGACATTCTGACTACTGTTTACAACATTGATCTGTTATATTATATTCGCCATTTTGAATCTTAAATTGATCTTAGACAAGAAATTGACGAGTAAAAAAAAACCCTATAAATCAAATATCTTATAAATTGAAAAATGTTTAATATTTTCGCCGTCATGTCTATTGTCCACCATTTCAATTTTAAAAAATTGGTTAATTTGGATATCCACTCCGGAATTAGAGACCAAAAGGTAACTGAAAAACGTAATTCAATACAATTATATCTAAGCAGAAATTTATGCTTCGAAGGGCTAAAGAAGTTTCATGCTTTTTATAATTAGTTTGCTGATACCCTTAAAATCGGTTTTTCGGAGCTCAAATATTATTCAAATAAAGTAAATCTGTTTCATAGCTAACTGTAGGAAATAATTATGAAAACAATTTTTCATTGGAAAAGAGAGGGAGGGCAACTGTCTACCCCCGCTGCCTCAATATCATAGTGCATATTTTGATTTTTCATATGGCGTGAAGAATTTGACTTAAAGTAGAAAACACGTGAATTTTGAAAAAAGCCAGATGAATATTTGTTTTTCTACGGTAAATTTTCTTTATATTGTGTAGCTGCAATTATTTGGCCGCACTCTATTTGGTCCTAAGCATATTTTACCACATGCTGATTAGTTGCGAAACGTTATGATGACATAATGTCTAGACCAGTTCCATTTATGTACGGCCTGGTAATTTAGAGGGGCGGAGGAGATGGAGTGTAGCCTACTAAAAATGAGACATTGTAACTTTCAGTCACAACGATGTTTTCGGCTGTTCTAGCATGGGAAAGTTATTTAATTTCTCTAAAATTCCCGTGTATCATTCATCATGTATCACTCATTGTCAGTATTGCCACGCCTCCATCTCGCCCATACTTCAATCGTGGATATATCTACATGTACAGTGGAAATTGTGTTATAGCTCCATCCAAGGTAGGATCTACATCCAGAAACGTTAATTGTAATTGGTAAGAACAGATGTATGCTTTAAATTTGATAGTGTAGGTACACACACACACACACACACACACACACACACACACACACACACACACACACACACACACACGAGAGGCCTCGCGATAATACGAGAAGAGAAAAAAATAACCCACCGAAACAGATGAGATATCGATAAAATAACAAAATTTTGATTGAAAGATACTGCGTCCATTCCCAATCAAAGAAGCTATTAGGGGCCATTCAAATATTACCATTAGTAGATTTTTAGCAATTATGACTCCCCCCCCCTTCCTTATATGTCGGCGGGCATAAGAATTCCTTCACTCCCTCCATGACGAGAATATTATACTATAAAGATGTTTCCAATATTCTTACTTGCATAACTTTCGGGACAAATAATTTTTGTTGCTTTGACCTATAGATTGTGTGCTAAAAATGATCATATAGGCACCACATATATCCCCCTTCCCCCTGATGTCAGCAATCCTAAAGTTCGCTAAACCCTCATCCCTCTCGTTATCTCTGCAACGTAATTTGAATAACTCTTTAGGTGGTAATAACGGTTCTCGACAGTGCATCTTCCTTTCAATACTTAACCATTAGAGATAAAATGTCATATACACGTATCTTGGACATGGAAGCGTGCATCTACGTTGGGTCGTTTTAACTTTGATTTTTCTTACTTTCAGAAACCGAAGTGAAGACAGCAAATTAGAGGATGATAGTATAAAAGAGTTCCACTACATATAACACAGTTTCTACTGTACTCTCCTTTTGATGTAAAGTGAGACGTGGCCGAATATTTTGATAATTGAGTGTCATGTATCACACATACACATTAACTTATTACAAAATAAGGTAAGTGCATATAATGTAGCTTATTGGAGTTGGCTCTCATTATCGCCGCCAATTGAGGAGCAAGCGTTCAAAACGTATTAAATCCATTTTAAGCGAAATTGAGTTAAGCACGGTTTCTGCGTCTAAAAGATTTTTGGACCAATGTTCATGAATTTTGGAATATATTGTCAACTAGCTGAGATGAATCGAATGCCCCATAAACAGTTTTCACTTGACCCAGGCGCTGCCCACTTAAATGCCCACTAGGTGTCTTTGGCGATTTTCTCCGAAATGGTTATCAGGATTTAATACGTTTTGAATGCTTGCTCCTCAATTGTAATAGAGATGAGCAATATCAAGTTGGCCATATTCTCTACACTTACCTTACATAGAATTATGAAGTGAAAAACTACTTAATAATGGTGTTTAACCCTTAACTGGTGAGGTGCCTCCCCGGGTCGAGTTTTTTGACCTGGGAAGTCCTGATAAGTCCTTGTAACAATAAAATTCTCCCATTCTCTCATATTGAAAGCCTGAGTTGTCCTCTAAGATTCTAGTTATGGTCCTAATCAGAGGTTCGTGGGTTTAAAACGGACAAATGTAAGACCTAGGAAGACCTAGTCTGACCTGCCCCGGGTCGAGCTTTTTGACCTGGGAAGTCCTTGTAACGATAACATTTTGCTGCCCCTACTCTAAATTTTCCATGCGATGATTGTTTATTTTTATTTATAGACAAAATCGCGTTCAAAAATTGTGTGTGGCGAGCGAAAAGTGAATTCGCCATTTCGACCCGGAGTCGGCCTGTGGACTCGTCAGTAAGGCTAGGCTGACTCCTGCTTTAGACACTCTGTGGTCCTCTTAGGTATATAGTACTGCACCGCCGTTTTACTACCGAGAGCCGAGAGTCGGGGGCCAGGAGCCACGAGCCGAAGCCCGAGAGGGTCGGCGCCATCTAGCGTCAGGCCGCCACAGAGCTATAGATGAGCGAGGAGACATAGCACGTGTTAGGACTTTACAGGTCTTTTTAGACTTCACCAGGTCTACTCAGTTTTAAACAGATCTTAATAGGCTACTTTAGGTTTTGCCAGGACTTCCCAGGACTTCCAGGTCAAAAAACTCGACCCGGGAGATCTCACTAGGCTACTTTAGGTTTTGCCAGGACTTTCCAGGACTTCCCAGGTCAAAAAACTCGACCCGGGTCGGTAGTCCAATTTGCGCAGCACGTGCCGCGCGGTCTGTGAGACGGCATCTCACCAGTCAAGGGTTAACTTCACATCCAATGTAAAATAGTAATGTAACGTAGAGAGTTGAAAGAGAGCCGGACATATATCTTCCAAACAACAAGTTTTATTACGTCTTTTTTTATCTCTTCTATGTTACATTATACTTTTAATGAAACAGCATAACGAAGTTCAACCTTGTAAATTTTCACTCAATTACAGAGACAAATTTATCAGTATATTTAAAATACTGAGTTATATTTACGAGCATTTTCGGCTACGTTTTTTAAACCAAATTTGAATAAATTTTGAGCGAACCTATTAACATATCGATACCTTACTTTGAAAACCTCCTAAGTGCAATTTTTGACAAAAATGCCATTTATAGCTTACTGCGTTAAGGTTTAAAATCTGAACACAGTAAGCTATAAATGGCATCTTTTTGTCAAAAATTGCACTTACGAGGTTTTCAAAGTAAGGTATCGATATTTGGACTAATCCAAAGAGATTCAATAGAAATAACATTTAAAAAGTTAGAATTCGTGTAAGCGAAATGTCAATTTTTTCTGAATATTATTTTCGTATACTTGAGTAATCCATAAAAGTATCAAACTTTCTTGAAGAGCTAAAGTTGAAAATGAGTAAATCTTTTAAGAAGCATGTTTCTTCATTGAAGTTACTATTTTTTGAAAGATTCATATACACTCGAAGAAAAGGATGCTGCAAAAAAAGGGGGATATGGGAAATGGTGATGATTAAAAAGGGAAAACAATAAATGATCCCGCGCACGTGTCAAAGTTCGCAGTCAAGCGGTGTGCATCAAATAGTCCAGCGATCAAACGGAGTTGGTCAAACGGTGATAGACAAAATCACACACCGCAACCCGAAATTGTAGTACTAAGCTGGTTAGATCAGGATAGGTGTTTGAGTCTTATGTATCTTCAAAACGACTTTGTACAATTTCAAAGAACAATATACTCGTAGTTGCGCAATTTATAGTAGGATTCTTAAAAAATGTGTATAGCCTTCAAATGTTGTAAGTTGTTCAAAATAAATGTGGAAACTTTATACATCTATTCCATTAAGGAAACTTCATGAATTCATTAGATTTTCAAATGATTTAAGTACCTAACATTGACATAAAAGTTTTATCTGTTGTTTATTGTATCTAAATTTAAGAAATTGCGTTTTGTTTTCTGTTCTGCAAATCGTCGAATACGATCAAGTCATGAATAATATATTACTTTCGACTGCTCGACATGTACAGTTACATTTAATCTTACAACGAATAATTACACAATCTCGATGCAAAGTTAAAGCAGTAACTGTTTTATAGGAGACAGCCAATGGTAATTAAAAACGAGACTTAAACACAGTAGTTTTCAGTCATCTAGTACGTGGAATATTAATTCAAGAACAGCGTAGGTATCCTGACTGGTCTGCGCAGCTTTATGCAGAATTTGAATTAATTCATTATCCAGACTCTTCATATAAATAGGTGGTAATCGCGTGCCTTCACTGCCAGCTTCATAACCCACCTAAATTAACAGATATAAATAACTAATGTTATTTTATGTAATATTGCATATTATATAACTGAAAAATTAAAAACCTCATATCAAGAATGTGCAAATTTTGTTTTTTGCCGCAAATTAATCTATTATGAGACACTGTATAAGAAAATGTTGCTTTCTATAGAGGCAATAATAACCCTTTTTTAGAATATTTAGCGAATCTGAGATCCCTTAAATTCTCTGACTTTTCAAGAGTCTTCCTTGCGTTATAACATATTCAACGAAACAGACTTATGTAGAGTACTGACACAGCTTGACATTAAGCTGACTCCAGATAACACAATTCGACAAATTTCAGATTATATTTACCCCCCGATTGAATAAAATCCCCTTTCATAAATTTTAATACACTAAATCTGATTTTAAAGGGACACGGAAACGTAAATAACTAATCTCTATTATGCAACAACCATGTTTGATTTGGTCGAAACGACAGTTGTACCTGCTCTTAATTTCATTACTTTGTATATGATAATGAATTTAAGACATTTGAGATTTGGCAAATTAAATTATTGAAATCTTCATCACTAAAGGAAAGGCGCCCTAGTACGTACATATGGGACAAATTATGCTATTTTGAAAGACCCCGGAACTTAAGGTCACGGATCTTGTTTCTTTTTTCCCCTCGTAGTATTCGATGAGATGTAAAAGTTTCATGAACTATATATTTTTATTGCAAACTGTTCAATCAATAAACTTTATTGAAGTTATGCTTGACGGCAACATTTTGCAATCTTCATCAATTAATTCCTAGATAGCTATTAATTATGAAAAAATAATGTTCATATGAGGTGTTCATTCAAGAAAAAATATATTGAAACCGTTTGCAATAATAAAAGAACAAATTTCACGTCATCAAACAGAAGAATGTGTTTTTCATCAAGAATGTCATTTTTTATTTCAGTCCATTTTTTTCTAAATTTTTAGATGGAATTACAAGATTTTTAAGTATAAGCTGAAACTTGGTCGAGCCATAAGTTATTTATTATTAAAGATTTTAAAATAATAATGTGTATTTAAGGAAGCGTGTATAGGTATTGTGTGCGCGTGGTAAAAGAATTTCCGTCTGCTGGTCGGGTTGAGAAGTACGGGCAGGGACAAAAGGTTGCAGAACACATTGCCATGAGTGAAAACATCAATGTTTAAAGCTACGTGTTATATGTATAAAGAAGTGCTGCAATACCCCTAAGTCTAGTGGTAATCTCCACTTTTATACCTTGCCCAAAGAAAGTGTTTTTAAGTCGTCGCTTGTGGATTGAAGCTGTATACCTAAAGGCAATGAATGTCTGATCCGCTTTCAAAATGTACGAATTTTGAGGCTTTGTAATTGGTCGAAAAAAATAATTCTACCAATCGTCGATCTTAAATTTCGTAGACTGAAAGAGGGTCAGATAGATGCGGGTTATGCTCCTTAGGCATACAGTCATATGTGTAAATTGTGTAGAATAATATTGAATTAAACGCAATAAATGTTATTGAACAGTAAACATTTGCAATCCTTTTTAATTATGATTTCAGAAAGCCTTAAGGTTAATGGGAATAGAAAAAATGAGTTTGCAGTAGGTACTCATTTTATTGATAGCAAATCAGAACATCCTCACCACCCAACTTTTAACTGTCATATAGCATTTTTTCTTTCACGTTTTCGTTCTATCTCTCAAGCAAGTTTCACATATATCCACGAACTCAAATTTAATAATTCTATGCATACTTTCTTGTTGTTCGGCACATTATATTCAATTGTTCCATTTAATTTTTTTTAGTATATGTATCGATGATATACTCATCACAAAATCTACGTCTGCATTGCATTTTTGTGGGCAAACATTGTTACGGAAAATGATCAACATTTAGTTCAATACTTTCATATATCTTTTTATTCCGTATCGTCGGCACTCAATGGCAAATTAATATAATTTCGTAATTAAATAATAACATTGGTTTATAAAAAATTTACTCAAAAATAAAAAAAGATGGATTAAATAGATCTAGAAAATTGAGGTCAAATGTCGAAAAAGTTGCGTTTTACGAGGGCAGAGTGAAAAGTCCGATACTTTTCTAGTAGATGGTGGTGCGATCGTGAAGATGAGTATACGGCCCCAAATTGACGAAAAAAAAAAGTTCTATTCCATCACGACAATGCACCTGCCCATGCGTCTGCCATTGCAACAGCGAAATTGGTCGATTTGTAGTTCGAACTGCTGCTGCATCCACCTTATTCACCGGATTTGGCTCCCTGCGACTTCTTTCTCTTCCCAGACTTGAAAAAATGGCTGGCTGGAAAGAAATTCTTATCAAACGAAGAGGTCATCGTCGCAGCAGAAGGCTACTTTACAGACTTTGGGGCGCATCACCATCTACTAGAAAAGTATCGGATTTTTCATTCTGCCCTCGTACTAGCCAAATTTTAGCTCCAAATTCGGATCGAGTACCAACAAATGAATAAGCATCGATTGCATTTCACGATGCGATAAGGTTCCAGTAGGCAAAGGCAAAAATTCATCGAGGTGTGCACGGCCGATGGCCTCCGGCTTTCCGCCATACATAAGCAGCGTCGCGTACCCTCGATGAATGTTTGCTTATATCTACTGGAACATTATCGTATCGCGGAATTCAATCGCTTTATTTTTTGACGTTTAATCCAAATTTTCGGCTAAAATTTATATTGCATGTCTAGCTTTTTGAAAACTGAAATGGCCGTCTACTATATACAAGCAGTGTCGTGAACACCTCGATGATTTTTAGAGTCCTTTTAATTTCCGTCTGTCCGTCCGTCCGTTATCAAAATGTATTTTAAATGGATATATCTCTTAAACTAATGAGCGGATCTCAACTATTTCATTTTTGTTTCGTAGAGCTCTATGACGATAATGTGCGTTTCAATTTTCATTGAAGTTGGTTGATCCGTTCAGAAATTATCACAGAATGAAAAATCTCCCACATTCGCAGTTTTTGGCGGATAACTCAAGAACGGTTCATCCAAATTCGATGAAATTTTGACAAAAAATTACGGTACTTAGTCGAAAGTGTATCAACAATTTGGTCAAATTTCTTGCAATTGTTTTTAAGAACTTTCTCAAAAACGTCGAAATTTTCATGCAAGTTTTGTACCCCCTCTTTCATTTTCGCACGCTTTTATCGATCTTTACCAAATTTTGCAGTAATATATGGGGTGGTATAGTATTATTCGGTATTGCGATTGAACCCTATCGGTTCAGAGGTTTTGAAGTTATCAACAAAAAAGTGAAATTTTACGTTCTGCGATACTGTTCATTAGCTTGTTGAACGCAGCTCGAAACTACGATTAAAACGACTTATAGATCAAAAATATCAGTTGAGTTTCGGCAAAGTTGTTGCAAAAAAAGTTTTCTAATTTTACCGTTTTTTTGACGTTTTTGATTGCGTGTTTCGATTTCATCGAAATATAGCGAACATGTAGAGAAAGGAAAACGAAACATTCTGATATAAAAATTGTCGAAATCGGACAAGCCGTTCAGAAGTTACGGATGGTGTTTTTTTTTTCGAATTTTTGATAAAAATATAATTTTTTTATTTTGAGAGATTTAATCGTCCAAAGTACACATTTAGAATAGAGAATCTATCTTAGAATTAATAATCCACGTTCCCCAAATACTACGAGAGGCGGGGTTTTTATATTTGCCTATACTTATTGGAATCTAATCGCATTACGAAATGCAATCGATGCCATCCATTTCTTGATGCTTAAGCCGAATCTGTAACCAAAATTTGGTTAGTATTTCTAATTCTTTTTAGAGAAATGAAGTCAGAAGTCCCTTAAAACGCGATTTTTTCAACGTTTGACCCCATTTTCTAAAAAAAGTGACATACAAAACGGGAAAAAATCTTTTTCCTCACTCATGCCCATTTCGAGGCCTTTTCCAGCCTATTTTTAGACCGTGAGATGGCGTTTTTCCCGCGTGACACCGACCGAGAGTCCGCAGGCTATCAAAAGATTGCTTAGTCCGAAGTGGGTCTTTTTTCCAAACTGATAAACGCAACGCGAAATGAGCCGTGTATACTTCTGTTTGTTTTGTTTTGGGAAATGGGCATTCGTGAGAAAAAATAGTATGTCATTCGGCTGAAATCCTCGGATTTTTCAGACTGTGTTTAGGTCGTAGCACGAGGCATGGTGAGGGGACGAGGCTCGGGCCCTGGTCCCCTCACCATGCCTCGTGTTACGACCTAATTAAACACAGTCTGAAAAAACCTCGGATTATCGCCTAATGACATAAGATACTATTAGAATCAACATGTCACGATTTATATAATCCATCTAGTTTCATTTCTAATGCGAAAAAAAGGTCTGATTTCGTAGACTAGTATAATCGGTGTCCGGAAAAACAGAATGCAGACGTAGCGTTTGTAGAAATGCTTTTGCGAATTGAAACCGCTCTGAAGGAAATCGCGCACGATTCTTTAATGTAATGCAGAGGTAGAGTCTGTAATGAGTATCACTGATATATAATTTTTATAAAATGAATAGATCAATTGAATTGAATGTGGATTATTTTTTATTATACACATTCCTTTAAATACGCATTCTTACTTTAAAATTTTTAATAATAAATAACCTATGTCTCGGCTCGAGTTCAGCTTACTCTTAAAAATCTTGTGATTTCATTCAGAATTTTAGAAAAAGTCAGACTAAAATAAAAAATGACATCTTGGAAGGAAAACACATTTTTGTGCTTAATGCCGTGAGATTTGATATTTTAGAATTGCAAACACTTTCCTTGAAAAGTATATTCAAAATGAACATTTCGTGTGAGCATCATTTTTTCATAATTAACAGTTGCCTAGGAATCGTCGGATGAAGACTGTAAAGTGTTGCCGTCAAACATAACTTCGATCACGTTTATTGATTGAGCGGTTTGCAATAAAAAGATATATAATAGTTCATGGAATTTGTATATCTCATCGAATACTACAAGGGAAAAAAGAATAAACAAGATTGGTGACTTCAAGTTACGGCGCCTTTCAAACTTACATAATTTACCCCATATGTACGATTAATTACTAAGAATAATGAGCATGAACCAAGTAACGCAAAAAACAATACGAAGCACCAAACTATTCAGTAGAACAAAATTAATCTTATTCTGTTAATAATGCATTGTTGTTATAGCTCAACGCACTATATTTACTGCATTCTAAAAAAATGTTCACTTACGATTGTAATCAATTTCATTCAGGAAGTAAACACAAGCTTAAATTTATCGGGCTGTGCAATTATTACTGGCGATAATCAACACAAGAGGAATGATTTAATAGTCTTGTATTTATCGCATATCCATATACATCGTAAAATAAGAATCTTCTAATTCATTCGTAAAAATAAAAAATTGTAAGAAATAATTAGAGACGATATATAACGACTTCCGGTAACCTAACGATGAATTTGTGTACCTTATGTGTGCACACGTCAGAATATTACTTACGTTATCAGGATGGACGGTTGTTCTCACGGCAAGCTTTGTTAGACCTGCAGTTGCTAAAAGGTCCAATAATTTGACCAATGCTGTACAAGTTGCTCGGGCAATATTCTCAGACAACTTGTTTATGTCCACAGGATCATGTACACCATTCGCATGATCGTCAGACTTTGCAAATAATTGGAATGTTAACTCCATCGTAAAAATTCTTGGAAATTGAATATAACTTATTCACTATACTGCCGTCCTAACTTAAAAAGCAGTATCTCCCAAATTGTCAGTTTCGAGAAAACGGACATTTTAGTTCTTATTATAAAAAAATCATCATAATGTAAGACTATTGGAATATAAGAAAAAAGATTTGATATGTATAATTCATTTCAAAATTAATACATTTTTTCGTGGTGGCCCAGCTATAAGAACTAAAATGTCCGTTTTCTCGAAACTGACAATTTGGGAGAGACCTACTGCTTTTTAAGTTAGGACGGCAGTATACAGATTGACATTCGATTAAAAACGAGCTTACTTTTAATATAAACACCTCCGTCCAACGAATAAACCTGCTTGTTCCCATGTAATCAATTCCATTATGGACTCTAATTGAAGGAATACCATCCATAGGTTTACCGTCGATCGGACTTTTGACACTGTGAATGAAATTGAATAAACAAATATCATTGACAGGCAATATGGTAATGATATAATTATGTATACTTCATTATATGTATACAGTTTATAAATTAAATGGGATATACAGGGCGTCATGTAATTCGTGATAAATAAACATGTGGAGATGTTTTTCATCGAAAATAAATCCATGAAAATACATATGAAATTTTCCTAAAGCTTATCATTTCGACTCACGAAATCAATAATGTTCAGATGACAAGATTATGAGCATACAGGGTTCCAGGCTTCAAACCAAACGTAGGAATTATGAGAATGTGAATGAGAACGCCACTGACGTAATATCCATGTCATATAGAAACGTCTCTGTTGCATATTTTTTCTCCTTTATATTACTTTATATTTTTGTCTCCCACATAGCGACAATATTAGGCCGACATACTCATTCACATTCATATGATACCTATACATGGTTTCAAGCTATGTCCCTGGATAGGAAAAGCGCTAATATGAGTCGGTTCAGCGTCTCGGTAGATAATATTCGAGAAATATTATGTGGTGAGATATAGGTACGGAATACTATCAAAGAGAAAAATAATTGAAGAATCTGATGGATTAAAAAATCTGGAACTTCGAAATGTTAAATGATTATAATTGTGGATAGAATTATTACAATCCCCCTACTCTTCTTCATGTTCAACAGATCATCGCCGCGTACTTATATACTTATCACGAATAATAAGACACTCTGTGTACTAGAAATGAAAGATAGAAGAAAAGAAGATACTCCCTCTCCCCTTATTCACTACATAGAGAGGGAGGAGACTGTATTTATTATTTAAATATCGGTCTAAAAAGTACTAAAAATATAACGCTTTTCGGGCGCCAGTGTCTGTCCTACCTTCAAACAAAATTCATCTTACAACTTGCAATTGATTAGTAACAGCCGTTATAATACAACGGAATCCCTATAAAGTCGCCAATCTCAAGAGAAAGTAACTTTAAGAGGATTACGCTTAGAGGCGTCACCATATAAATGGTAAGGATACACATGCAGTTCAGATTGAATAGTGTTGGTGCATAAGGTTAGGGCCGAGTACAGAAGTGAGTATTTGTGGTGAACTGTCCTAATTTCGGTTCTCCTCCTTGTAAGGAATCTAATTAATGGAAGAAAAATTGGAGATGGCTACTTTTAAAGGATGCAACTTTATAGGGATTCTATTATACTACACAGAATGCGTCCATGGAGATCAGAAGTTCCGATGTAAGGATAAAGTAGTAGCACATGGAAGTGAATGGTAAAGAGATAGTTCTGCGTTGCAGTGCGGAAGAGAGGCGGCCATGTTTGGTGAAACTGGCGTGGGAGAGGGAACTTTAGGGGGTTTTTTCTGCGAGATGCACGGAAGCACCTATCTTACAAACGAAGATGACACGGGCGAGAGTGACGAAATTACACTTTCGTGTTCGAAAGTTGACAAACAGAGCGAATAAAATAAAATATGGCTTCAACTATAAAAGGCCTACAGAAGGACCCAATTGAAGTACAAAAAGGCCATTGGAGAGAGTAGAAAAAGAAAATAGGAGACTTACTCTGAGGAAAAATGCAGAAAATATCAGAAATAGCGCTTTTACTGGTTACTACTAGGGGAGGTGATGGATATACCGCCCATCTAAGGAAACTGGGAGAACTTGATTACATTAAAATAAAATTTAATGCACGAAACCGTTTTCAAGGGGTTTTGTGCAGTATCTGTTTCAATTTTTTCATACATAAGTATATAAAGTTTGTATTTATAAAAAATATGATGAGCATATTTTATACAATCGGCAATTGAGCGGTACATTGCACAGATGCATGTATGACCCCCCAACTTGCTTCAAATACCGCCCAACATATAACAATTAAATATTACAATAAAATATTGTTTTTATTATTTGCAATAACCATTTTAATTTCATTTTTTCTTACTTCTTTATTTTGTTACTGATTAAATCAATTTACTTACGTGAATTTTATTCACTGACTGGCAAACGCCAACACAATAGGTACTCTCACTCGCAACTAAGCGATCCAACAAATAGCCCGGGCGGTATTCGATCCACACACTGGGTCGTGCAACGTGCAAATGCGCGCATCACGAAAAACATTAATATTAATTAATGAAAAGCTTTTTTAATTATTTAGATGTGTATTTTTAATACAAAAATCTATGACAAATTGATGCTTCATTATTTGATATAATTGATAAATAGTTAAAATGATGAAAAACCTTAAATGGGACTTGAAAAATCTTATAAGAATTCCACCGATAATTTTTTAATTTTTTTAAATTTGAGTGAAAAAAATGGGAAATGTTTGTTGAATTTAGGTTTAGTATTGAATCCTTTCTTATGGTAAAAATCATGAGTTATTATACTATTATTATTTTTTACTGGTTAGATTATAGAAAAATACTAATAATTGCATAGCGCGTGCTGAGATTTCAGTGGTTCATTGGCGTATCAAACGGTGACATGAAAGATCGAGCAGATCGAAAGATGAATTTGGTTTCAAGACGAAAGCAGATAACAGCACGTAAAACGACGCATTTCTTATCTTCTCCTATGCTGATATCCAAGCAAAGCATTTAGTTGACGCTCCTCCCCCTTCCCCCTCCTCAGAATGAAAAGAAGAAACTAGAGGGCGATCGCTTTTATTTCTCCAAGACTTCTTTCACTCTAGACAGATTACGGTGAACTCTTTCGCTTTTAATTTAACGTTACTTATTTCAACTGACCATTTATTTCAACTTCTGAACGTCAGATAATTCAACGTTATAGTGGAAGTGTACTCCCACTACGCCTGTCTTCTTCTTCGGCACTGATATAAGCTGTGACTTACTACTTCATTCTGTTTACCATACACGTCAACTGACGCTATTGTAGATTACTTAAATGAGCATGCACGGAAGACCGAAGAAGTCCTCGTGGCGGTGTATTTTTACCGTGTTGAATTAATTGGCGTTCTTCGGTTCCGAGTTATTGAATTAAGTGAGAATCCATTGCACACCATTGCTACAAAACTTCAAATTTTAACTAAGAGGAACATACCCTAAATTGAAGTGCACATCGTTGTCCACCCATTTGATATTCACAGTCTCATCCGGTTCAGTAGCTCCTTGCCGCCCACAACCGATTGAAAAATCTTGCATATTTTTTAACGCCGCCTTCAACGCTTCCATTTTTTCTGGCATTATTTGAACCATCATTCCATCTTCAACTATACTAGATTTCGCAGAAAGACCCATCGAAGACTTTAAAGCACCATTGATCACTACAAAACTTGCTCCTGTTACTGAAACGATAAGAAAATGAAACAACCAACAATTTACGGCTTTCGCAGCCATCATAGCTATTATTGTGGGTATTAATATTCTTGGCTTCCGGATGATAATCACGTCCATGATAAAAGAATCAATTTCTGATATTTTTCTAAACTTACGCCTCAAGCGCAATGCAATCATTTTAAACATATTTTTACTGACCTTAAGGAGGGACACCAGTATTTTCTCAAAATTTCAAATTGGTGTTCAAGCTTTCAATTTTAATTAAACGTATTCATTACACAGTTCTAAACCTGTAGAAATTAAAAAAAAAAAAATTGTTGCCACGGTTTTTTTTAAATCAATGAGATTAAAGTTATCTTCATTTTACGAGGTTAGGTGAAACTTTTTATTTTATTTCAATGTAACAAAAGCGTTTTTTGGATTGGAAATTTCCAAAATAAATTAATTAATTATGTCCACACGCATAAGAAAATTAAGGGAATTATTAATCATAGGTTTTTTTTAAATTTCAAGTTGAAATCATGAATTGTCAATATAATGCTACTAAACGTAAATTAAAAGGCGAAAAAAACATGAATCGCATGGTGCTTGGATGTTAAAGTTAATTTTTACATAATTATTAGTTCTATTTATATAAATATAAAATTTAAGACACCTTGACCACACCCATCGTGAGTAATTTCAATAAATGCAGTGAAAAAATTTGAATTTTTTGAAGGTTATGAGAAATAGTGGCGAGACTTGGCACAGCGGTATGCAAGACTACTGCGCATGCGTCTCAGGTTGAAGCGGTTAATTACAATGTTCGCAAATATTTTTCAAAATTATCGAGTTCATAAAATTTTAATTTCATTTAATAAAAAAAACACTAAAAGATTAACAATATGAAAATACACCTCGATTGAAAATTCACAACACTTATGACACAACAATTATAAGCAACGCGTCGCGTGTCATAACCTCGAACATAACCCGAGCGTACCTAAATGCGGGTGTTCTGTCGATATCTGTGCGATTTTATCGACGAAAATAATACCAATTTCTGAGATTAAATGCGCTATTGCCAAGTCTACCTCGTAAATTAATATCAGTTTCATTAAATAAATATCTAAAAATATTCATGAAATTCATTTTTATAAGACTATATAGTTTATAAAGGTCTTAAAGAAATTCAATAATGTAGCATAATTTTAGCATGGAAGGTTTTAGTTTAACTGATTTTTTTTTTCTTGAAGTTGCAATCCAATGTCGGCCCCTTTGATGTTTACCCCCACCATATAGCCTTTGAGAAAGCTGATGTCCTTCCTTAAAGAGAGAGAACGTAACTCTTATAGGTTTTTGTATATTGATTACAAAATCAGATCCAAAAACCGCGAATAATTTTTCATTGGACACATTTCGACGTTACGATGTATATTATGTCTCATTGCAGGAATTGAAAAATGAGCGAGTGTAAACTATGTTTATGAAAGGGTATAGCCGGATAAGCATATGAAAACTGCCCCCGCTTGAATTTTTCTCCTATTCAGGTATATTTTGTGTTTACATATAAGTAAAGTCGCCGGCAGTAGCCGAGTGGTCTAAATGCTGGCCTCTCGAAGACTGCTCGTGCGATAGGTCTAGGGTTCGAATCCCGGGGCTTGCGGAAAAATAATTTTTCCGGGATCCGGGGATCGAGCTAAGACCGGCTGTACTCGGGGTGGGGAGGGGGGGGGGGCTTCTGCATGGAGGACCCCCTTCCCCAGTGAGTGAGGACAGGGAGGCGCCCCCCCTCTGGTTGGGACACCTGGGAGGGCTAAAGGGGCCCATACACTGTCCAGCAAGTTTGCGCAACGCAGCGTTTGCGCAAACTTGCTTGACAATGTGTGGCGGTGTTTGATGCGTTGCGCAAATGTTTGACAAACTTTAAACGTGTTTGACGTCCTAAAAGGGGCCCATACACTGTCCAGCAAGTTTGCGCAACGCAGCGTTGCGCAAACTTGCTTGACAATGTATGGCGGTTTTTGATGCGTTGCGCAAATGTTTGACTAAATTTAAACGTGTTTGAAATCTTTTGCGTAACGGGCTCCTCGACCTTTTCCTCACTTTCAATAGACTCGCGGGAACACCCTTTGCCTTCCGTACGAGCACTCTTTGTTTACCGTCCAGGGTCGACCTATCATAAATTAAGCTAACGAAAAGCGTGTCGACCTATCATAAATGAAGCTATCAAGAAGCGCGTCGCCCTATCGAGACGCGCATCCGTCCTATCACAAATTACTACATCGAGACGCGCGTACGTTCGTCTCTTGACCGCACCACGGAACTTCGACGCATCTGCGTGTCTTCCAGCGATTATCTCGATATCCTACGTCTTACCAGCGATCTATGTCTACGAGTATCCGGTTCACCCTCTATTCTTTTTCCTCTATCCTCCTATCCAGGTTCACTTGTGATAATGATGACTATACAGAATAGGGAATTTTGGAGAGATGATGCAGCAACGCTGCGTTGCGCAAACTTGTTTGACAGTGTATGGATGATGCAGTTGTGCAACGCTGCATTGCGCAAACTTGTTTGACAGTGTATGGATGATGCAGTTGTGCAACGCAGCGTTGCGCAAGCCTGCGTTGCGCAAACATGTTTGACAGTGTATGGGCCCCTTAAGGAACTCCTGCATGGCCGTCTGCATGGAGGCCCTGGGCTCACCGGGGGTCGGGGGACCCCTCTCTGTCTGAGTTGCCCCAAGTGTGGCTCGGGTACAATGGTCCAAAAAGGACTGAGTGCCCGGTAAATGCTAAGTACAGTAAGTACATATAAGTAAGCTCTCTGTAAATTTTTAGATCAAAAAATACTGATTTATATATAACCAAAAGTTATCGTCAAAAAACGAGAACTACTCGACCGATTTTGCACTGCAAAATATATGTTATACACCACCATGTAGCTATATTATAAAAAAAGTATTGGATTGTTTCGCCCATAAACAAAGTAAAACAAGTTTGAATTTTTCAATAATTTTTATTTTGCATATTAAAAATAATACCCCCGCCGTTTTTTAAAATACTGATTTAAGCATGATTAAACTATGACATATAATTTTAACAAGATTATTCGTGTGGGACATGTCGAAATAAATTAATGAAAATGAAACAACTTTGGTTCCGCCGTTTGCATAACGTAATAGACAGCTGAAAACGGCGGAAGCAAAGTTGTACACCTATTAATTCGAATTTTTACTTTACAAAAATAATAGTATTTATTTACAATTACTTATTACTAACGAGAATATAATTTACGACATGTGTAATATATGTAGGTACATATAAACCGAAATTAAATCAAATTAGGGCCGGTTTTACCAACAGGTATAAACACGGTATAGCGCTATACTGAGAATAACCATAAGGCTTATTGCTTGTTATTCTCAGTATAGCGCTATACCACGTTTATACCGTGTTGGTAAAACCGGCCCTTAATGGTCTTATTTCATGAACTGACATAGAAACTTCGTTTTAATCTTCATCGCTTTCGTCATTTATTGTGGGTTGAATATTTTCGTTGTGGAATAGTTTGCTTAATGTTTCTGTAGGTTTAATAAGCTTTGTTTGATATCGCGCAAATGACAAATAATAAATAATTGAAGTCATATGGGAACAACAACCGACCGTTCTTTTGCCATTTGCACACTCGCATGTGTATCGTAAGATGACGGAATAATCCTTAGAATCAGGTTTGTATTCAATAAAATAGCGATATTCTTTACGGTTTACATGACGTGATTGAACTTGCAATTTTAAAATGTTTGAATTGTCTTTAAAATAATGAATATTAATCGTATTGTCATCATGTCGCTCAACGGCTGCAACAGTGGCATAACTCAAAATTGAAATTTTCCCAAGAGACGACTTTAAAAGTTGAATTATTATATTAAACGAGCGTTAACCATTTGCTGCCAGATTATGATAATTATCATAGAATGAGGTTATTTGTTGAAACGGTACTTTTTTGCGCTTCCAACCATCTTTCTCGACTTGAATACTAAGAGTATCGTTTAAATTATATACGTCTCGATTTTATATACTCTAGGATTTCTTCAGATAATTAAACGTCCCTATTTAGACGTTTGCCAAATTGATTATGTAAGAAACAAGCCGTCTTGCAAATTAAACTTGTTTTTGGAAGTATTTTATTGTCCAGTTTTTTATCTAAAAGTGTAAACTTTTGTTTGATAATTCCATGTATAGCTTCTACTGGCCACTGAACTTTAGTGACATATCGAGAGTGATTTGATTCTTCACACGGCAATTGAGCACGTTTTCCTTTTAATGCAGGCATGTGTACTTCAAAACCTTGCTGTTCTAAATTTTCTATAATATCCCGAAAGCCTCTATCAAGGGCCAGTTTATCTCCTCTACGAAGCAAGTTCCTCAATTCCGGTGAAGAATTTAAAATATCACGCAGAATCTTTGCATCATTGACATTTGCCAAATAAGGACCTAACATATCGAAAATATAACCATTTATCGTACGAATTGTAAATGGCTTGTATAAAGGTACTTGAGATACAGCGGTAGGTATCTATTAGAATGGGTACTGCGGGAGATACACAAACGGCAAAACAACGGCAAAACAACGGCAAAACAACGGCAAAACGAAGTTTCATGTCAGTTTATGAAATAATACCTTTAGTTTGATTTAATTTCGATTTATATGTACGTAATATTATATTGTAGTAAATTGTAATCGTGTTAGAAATAAGTAATTGTAAATAAATACTATTATTTTTGTAAAGTAATTATTTCTATTCAAACTGTTAAAGTATTATTAAAGACTTAGCATAAAAATTGTAAATGGCTGGCATAAAGGTACTTTTTTTTGGCCAGAGTATGATTTGCGCTGATACTCATTATTAGAGCTTTTTTGATGTCTAATGTACGTCCCATCACAAATAAGGATTAATTCACTGTCTGAATTCAAGAGTTCTTTAGCAATTTTCGAAGTCTCATTATCTATGAGATTATCTCTGTTAATACTATTCGAACCAAAATGAAAAGGAAGAACATCTTTTTCAAAAGATGTCAAATCTTCGTTCAAATAATCGGAGACAAGTTGTTCACGTTGTAACTGTAAAAAGGAAGAAATCGTACTATTTGAATTCTCACTTCTTAATTCGATAAGAAATACAACAACCGCTTAAAAGACTGATCAATTATCATTATCGCGCATAGAAGAAAGTATATTTCGTATTTCATTTATATTTTCATATGAGAAACCAGTCAGTAACTTCACTAATTGATCTTCAGGATAAGAAAAATTACTTATTTTTTCTATAAGTGAAGAATCGCTGTCTACAGCAAGATTGTCTAACAATTTTTGTAGATCAGAGCTTTATACAAAACTTGAATTAGAAATCACTTTTAAAAGGCATAAATCGTGTTCATAGAACTTTTTTTTACGATTAAGATCCCGGAATAACACCATTGCGACCGATGGCGGGAGATTAACTCTAGATTAGCGCTTTACTTAGATTGCGATGATAATGAACGATAAGAACCGATATAGACGTCCGCTTAACGTGCGATGGAACACCCGGCTTATCAAGGATAGAAAGTCGCTACCCCAACCGCCTTGCAATTACTGTTAGATTTATATCGACTCGCAATGTATCGATACATGCGAGTGTGCAAATGGCCAAAGAACGGTCGGTTGTTGTTCCCATATGACTTCAATTATTTATTATTTGAAATTTGCGCGATATCAAACAAAGCTTATTAAACCTGCAGAAACATTAAGCAAACTATTCCACAACGAAAATATTCAACGCACAATAAATGACGAAAGCGATGAAGATTAAAACGAAGTTTCTATATCAGTTCATGAAATGATAGCTACCTTTAATTTGATTTAACCCCTTACTGCATGGTGTGCCATATATGGCACATAAAATATTTTGATATAGTTTGCGCCATCTATTGAACTAGCCTAAACTTAACCACAAATATCTGTCCATTTACATTTATTTTACATGAAATCTGTATTACCTAAAAAATGAAACTTCATTTCTGGGAAATAAATAGTTTGACAGCCAATCCCAATTGAAAATAAATATTAATTTTTGCAAAAAATAGTCTTTTAGTGTTATTTTCTTCTATAAAAGGTCAAGATTAACCTACAGAATTTTTCTTTTGAAAATATAAAAAATCATGCAGTAAGGGGTTAATTTCGATTTATATGTACGTACATATATTACATGCCGTCAAGTGTATTCTCGTTAGTAATAAGTAATTGTAAATAAATACTATTATTTTTGTAAAGTAAAAATTCGAATTAATAGGTGTACAACTTTGCTTCCGCCGTTTTCCGCTATCTATTACGTTAGAAAAACGGCGGAACCAAAGTTCTTTCATTTTCATTCATTTATTTCGACTTGTTGTCCCACACCAATAATCTTGTAACAATTATATGTTGTGGTTTAATCATGCTTGAATCAGTATAAAAAAACGGCGGGGGTATTATTTTTAATATGCAAAATAAAAATTATTGAAAAATTCAAACTTGTTGTTTTACTTTGTTTATGAGCGAAACAATCTAATACTTTTTTTTATAATATAGCTACATGATGGTGCATAGCATACATTTTGCAGTGCGAAATCGGTCGAGTAGTTCTCGAGATAAAAAATATTTTCGTTTTCTTTGGTTTTTTGACAATAACTTGATTACCGTCACAGGCCCAGTTACTGACAGTGTCCGAGTTTATATCAGTTCTGTATTCGTTTTCCTTTTTATTAAATTATTTCGATAAATTTTTTGAAAAATTGGGAAAAACTCATTACGATTCTCATGAATAGTGTTTTAAAGACCTCTTCCGATGGTAATTTAATAGTAGCAAAGTGCTCGAAAAATTAGAAATTCGACCACAAGAGGTCCCCATTATGTTCATTGCACTAGTCATGGTGAGTGTACGTATGTAGTCGCTAATGAGAGAGGTTAGAGGACGCCTTGTGGAAAATCTTCTATATTTTCAAAATGTAAGTATAAAGAACTATCGTAAAATATACGTTATATATTAAAATATTGATAGTTTTTCATAATAAACAATCGGAAATTTCAATTTTTGCAAAATTCTTTTTAAAAACTGACTGACTGTTATTGGGTCATTCAAATTGGCTCTTGGCCCATTAACTGTCATTTGTACCTTTAACATGAAAGTAGTGCGTTAATTAACAAGTATTTATTAAGAAGATGTAAAAAATTGAAATCAAGAACGTTTTTGTATACATTCATGAACATTATTGTGATGATTCTTATTATTTTTAGGCCAAAAGTAAAAAAACAAATTCAGACTGCTTACACGAACGGAGACTTAAGGAATGCTTTGCAGGAAGTCAATTCTGGGCTTTCAATTGCATCGATTGCAAAGAAGTACAATATTCCTTGGACAACTCTTAATGTAAAAAAAAATGGAATACTTAAGCCTACAATTCAGAGAAGAGGACCAAGTTATGTTCTTGGTGAAGTTAATGAAGCACATCTAGTTGAGTGGATTCTTCACATGAATGAAAGAGGATTTCAAGTTACAAAGTTCCAGTTGCTCAACAGTGTTACAACGTTATTGAAACAAATGAAAAAGAAGGAAGGAAAGTTTATAAATAACAGACCAGGAAGGCATGATGGATTCAGGGCTCGTCACCCTGAGCTTACAGAGAAATAATCGCAAAATCTGTCACAGCCTCGTGCTTCTCTCAGTGAAGAAAAAATACGTCAATGGTTTCAAAATATAAAGTCTTTACTTGAGGAGAAATCAGTTGCAGATATTGAACCAACGAGAATATTCACAATTGCGATGAAAGTTCTTTCCTCTTAGCACTTAAACCAGGAAAAGTGATCGTCTTAAAAGGTGATAAAGCTGCATACACTCATGTAAAAACAACGATAAAGAATGTTTAACAGTTTTGTTCTGCGGAAATGTAGCAGGCCAACTTGCTCCACCATTGGTGATGATGGTCAAGTACAAAAACATTCCACGATATATTTTATCACAAATTCCCAAAGGTTGGGCTAAGGGTCATTCGGAAAGCGGTTGGGAAACGGCCAGATCATTTTACGAGTGGATAACGAGTGTTTTTTATCCCTGGTTAGTTGAGAATAAAATCCAACTACCTGTGATTTTGTATGTGGATGGACATTCTTCACATATGCAAAAACAAGATAACTCCATTATTAACATTTTTCGGTTAAGTACAGCTTTGATTATAAAAGCTATCAAGAAATGTTCTGTGAAAACGAGGTAAGTGTACTGTAAGTCTAAAGGTCAAAGACGCAAGGCATCAAAATAGCTAAGCCCGCTTTTCTATATTTTTCGGCAGCGAAAACCAGTTATGTGCTAAACTACCAAAATGTTACTTATCTGGTTCTCGCAGTAACCCGACGATATGTAGTCACAAGCTTATTGTAGAAAAAAAAATTGTATCTCGTTATCTCTCGCCATATTAAAAATGTGCTTGTCATATTGTTTTACAGGTAGAAGCTGTTGAGGATAATAAGAGTGACGAACGTGATTCAAGTGAAGATTGTGCTTTATCGGTATTCTATCCATTCATGGAAGGTTCTTTAAATGAATTTGTGCTAAATAATGAAGAAGATGAAACAAGTGCCAGCAATTTACAATTCCTGAATCTTCTTGAAGAAAGTCTAATCGTTGAGATGGCTGAGGATGGTTCATTAATACTCGAAGGTGACAGACAATCCAAACATAACAGCTCAAGAAAAGGTAACGAGGAATTGAATGTTTCTGAGCAGAAAGAGTTACAGCTTGATATACTGATGAAATTAATATTTCCTACGAGAACAAAGTTATTGAAAAACAAGATGAATAATTTTTAAAAAATTGTAAAAACTGACGATTCAATGGATGTTTCTGCACACTCGAGCAGTGTGTGTGTGATGAATGTAATGTTCTAGTACAAAGTAAAGTTCAAATCAGTACTGACTTAGAATTGTTAATGCCATTAGGTTCAAAAGTACTGGTGCACCGGATGCTTCCAAGAAGAACCAATCGAATCATTCACCGAATTTTCTTGATGAGAATAAAAATGATGACATTTTGTACATTACTATTGATAAAAAGACGAAGAAAGAGCGAGTAGGGAAACTACTAGAAGATGATACAGCTTCAGATGTGGTAAACGTCCTTCTCAATTTGAGTGTAAGGAAAGTTTCAAAGAGACCAGTATGAATGAGAGTATTCCAGAGACTTCCAAAAATATTTGTCCTTTTCCAAGCATGCCTTCCCCATTTAAAAACGGACTTCCATGGCCAAACAGAATGGCTTAGAAAAAAAGAAAACAAGAAAAA
The DNA here is from genome assembly GCA_963678675.1 of Xiphydria camelus. Lineage (NCBI taxonomy): Eukaryota > Metazoa > Arthropoda > Insecta > Hymenoptera > Xiphydriidae > Xiphydria > Xiphydria camelus. Next base: position 18,671,739 of record OY783194.1, read on the forward strand.
GCAAAGAAGAACTCCCATGTATAGCTTTCTCTGATGAGTAGAATGCATATTGTGAAGAAAAAAATCGCAGGAAACGGGAAAAAGAAGCTGAAGTCGCGCGAAAGCGTGGAGAACGTTTACGAAAGAAGGAAGAATCTATAAAACTTCAGGAACTAAAGAGGCCGAAACGAGAAGCGAAACTTGCTGATAAAATCAAAAAAGAAAAAGAGGAGAAGCAAAAACTTGAAAAAGAACAAATTAAATCTAAGAAGGAAGAGCGGTTCTCCGTCAAACAGCGCCACTTTTCATTTCTCCCTCTCATTACGTCCCTAGGGACGTCCGTAGTGAATTAGTATTTAGTAAATGTCGTTATGAAATACGTTTAAGGCGCGCGCTTGCGCGTGCAAATGGTCTAGTAATTAATTAAAAACTATCGAAGTCTTGGCCATAAACCACTTTAATCATTCATTTCTCCTATATTATTTACTCAATTAAAAAAATGAAGCTATCAATTAGTAGCGGGGAAAATTTACTATAAAATTGATGCGAGAACCTACATGACAAAATGCACGGTTAATTTATAATAATCTATTAAAAGACCCGGTGTACGAAAGTACAATAAGCTGCGCATGGCGCGTATCACGTGGTCGCCATGGGAACAGCTGATTGTGTGCTTGGCGAAATATACTCAGAAATTACTTCAAAAAATTATTATAAATTAATCGTGCATTTTGTCATGCAGGTTCTTGCATCAATTTTATAGTAAATTTTCCCCGCTACAAATTGTTAGCTTCATTTTTTTGATTGAGTAAATAATATAGGAGAAATGAATTATTAAAGTAGCTTAGGGTGAATATAATGAATGTGTATAATAGGGATTTTCGAAGAGGCAGTGGTTCATCACAAATCTCGAAAAAGTAGTTAAGGGAGTACAGGAATTAGTGTAGTCAAATGGTAGTTTGACCAAAACAAAATTGCGGAAGTTTTTTTCTCGACGGTTTTATATGTTTTTGGGGCTGCTGAATCCGAATTTATAGTTTGCTGCCTTGTAGGAGGTCGGCTTCATAGCCAAAAACGCAAAAAATCTGAATTTTTCAGCACTTTTTTCAGTTTTTTGCTTATATCTCAAAAACTGTACGTTTTTTGAAGATGAGCGTTCTATATAAAATTAAAGTAAATAAAATTTCCTACAAAATGCACTGGTCATCTTTGATTTTATAATAAGCGGTCTCCGCGCTAGAGCTCAGTGAAAACCAGTCATTTTTTTATATTTTCACAAGAACGTCAAAAACACCAACTTTCATCCCCTGCAACCCGAGAAATATATGTTAATAAACCCTTATATCACGTATAAGTATATTATATATCATAAAAAAGACGTCTGCAATATTTAATTTTCTCATAAAGATTTTTGTAAGAAGAAGCTTCTTTTGAATAAGTTAAATGGCAAGCCATGCTTTATAAAAACATTAAGAAATTATATTTAAAACTTATTAGGTACATTAACCTGAAAATAAAGCTAGCTATATACATGAAATCTATACGCATGTATCACGAAATGATGTAAAGATGTACCCAGGATCATCATTACTTTGAGTGGGTCTTCCATCTGAAAAAAAATGAGGCATTTAGCGGTAGAACATAAGTACTATAGAAGAAAATTGGTATAGTATAAATAAAATATAACTAACCTGACGTCATGGCCGTAGTTAATTTGGTCATTTCCGTTTGGTTTTGGGTGGTCCAAACGATGTTTCTTTGGCACTAGAAGGTCCAGGTGAAGGGTCTTGGGCAATCGAAGGTCCAAACAAAGGGTCAGGAGCTGTGGAAGATCCAGGCTGAATAGTGAATTGTGGCTGTTCTTCCACTGAAAAAAATGATTATATTGAGAAGTGTAAAACTAGAACAAACTAAGTAAAGATGCATAATGTTGCAAAATATTACATGAATTAATACCTACCTTCTGTCTCTTCAGCTGCTTCAGGCAGTGAGACTGGAAGTGGCTCATCTAGATCGCCTTCGTCTTCTGCATCATAACTATCGTCGATGTTGGAGCACGACCCTTCACACTGCTGACACAGTTTTGTGCAGAATAGTCCTGCGCGCTTACACCCACACCGACCTTGGCAACCTGTCTTGCATTTGCAAGATATAAGCTGGAGAAGCCTCTCGGGAGCCGGAGGTTTCGTTGTGGTAATGGGAACCAACCCATTTTTTGTCAATTTCCAACCCCACTTTTCTGGATCCAAGTAGTTTCCCATCCACTGCTGTACCTGATGAAAAACCCTGAAGGCGTGTTGTTGAGCAGCAGCTTCAGTGGGAGGTAAGGACGCTGTGTTTGCTGATGCCTTGTAGGTTGATGTCAAGTATTGCTTGTACCTCAGTTTGTTGAGTGTTATGGTTGGGGGGGTTGGATTAACGTTATAAAGGGCAACCAGAAATTTGTCATTAGCAGCTGTTATTTCATTTGGATGAGCTGAAGGATTACTGAAGTTCGTAACATATGATTCCAGATCCGGATTTTTGGTAAGGGTCTTGACAAATTTAATCTTGCCTTGGTTGAATAACGCGGACGTAGAGTCGCAACCACTCATTGCATGGAGAAAGAGCATGTGGTTGGCAACACTCTTCTGAACTGCAGTTTCTGCTTGGTAGAGAAGCTGAGGTGATTTGCTTCTTCCTGGTTTGAGAAAATACACATTGGGGGAAGTTTTGAGACCCACCATTATAACCAGGTCAACATCTTCTCCAAAAATTGCGACACTTTTGTGAGCCGAAGCCATAGATTCTGCTGTTCGAACTATCAATGTATCTGCATCATCTGCTGCCTGTTTCGAAACGATTCCACGTTCGTTGCATTTTCTCATCAGCATGTTGATTAGCCTATCCTTGTTTTTCGCATTTGATAAAAAATTTGCTTGAGAAACTGATGGTGTCATGGTGCTCGTAAATTGCAATTCTCGGACTGCTTTTTAGTCGACCTTCTCAAGCGTTCCATGGACTTGGTACTCTTACGTTCATACGAGTACCCATCGAACACAATTGTCGCATTTTGATTGTACTTACTTCGTACATAATGGATATATGATTCGCAAATTTCTTCAAATGTATGACCACTCGACCATACCATTCTGTGCAATAAAAAGCCTCCATCAATCACATATACTGTACTGCTGTCCAATTGCGTCGTGCTTGGAAGAGGTGTAAATGCTTTGTACAAAGCAGACTTTGCCCCTTTTCGCATTCCAGTCTCATCGAATAAAGATAAGGGATATGGAGTCAATTCGTAGGTTAAGAAACCTTCTAGTTCTTCCTCTGACTGCTTGGCGACAACCATCCTTTGAAACAGAGTGTCTGGCTTTATGACCACGGGATGGTTATTAATGATGATGGAAGAGCTGATGGTTGCGAGAGGCAGCACTCGATCGGCCCGTTTAAACTTGACGCCTATGAAGTTATTGCCAACAATTCGTTTGATACCCTTGGTTCCCACTTCCCTGGACAAGTGACAATTGATTTTATGATCTCCTACAAGCCCAGTGCTGATTGATATTAGTTCTGAGTTTTCGGGGAACGGTGGATGTTGTCGAAACCATTCCAACATATTTTTGGTGCAATTGTTGTCAAGATTTCTTCTTGCATCACGGCTGTCCGCATGCTGATCGGTCGTTCCAAAGTCCACACCGCAAAAATCCTCAATTGCATTTGCGACATGCTGGAGCGAACTCATTCCCAACGTCCATCTTGCCAAGATGCCTTCACTGAATCCGCGTGCTCTACTTAACCCTCCTTCAACTTTCATATGCTTCATGAGCTTCTGTTCAATACACATATCGCTCCATGTTCCGCTCCAGCATTTATTAGTACGTCGAATAGTGAAACCCCCTTTGAAAGTGAATGCTTGAAATTCCTCAGGTGACATGGACTGCTCTAATGTGAGCATATCTTGCAAGTACAAATGCGCGCACTTAGCATATAGGTAGTGCCCGCTGGCATGGAAATATGGTAGCATTTCGTATATGACTTGGAGGTGTAGTTTCCAATTGCCCATTCGCTCAGATTCAATGAATTTCAAGATTAATGTTACCATTTGGAAATACTCAATCCACAACTTCGAAGTGGGGCCTAAATTGGCAAGACATTGAAGTTGGGTTTCGAATTGATTGAAAATTTCTTTTCCGCAATCCCTCTCATGTGCATCCAATAGCTCACTTCGATCCCCACTGTACAAAAGTTGCACAACATCCAACTGTAACATTGAAGACAAGTCTAGCGACTCCATTATGACCATACCAAGAGCTCGGAAAGCCAACGTGTGTCCTCTGATGGCCCTGGTATAGGCATGACCTGTCATAATCTTTTCAGTGCTATTGACTGCGTAGACGATGTGGAATAGTTCCGACAGACCACTACCTTCCATAATATATCCCACAGCTCCCATGAAAGACATAAGTAAGTGAAACCCACCTAATCGTACGACCACGTGCTGTAGCTCAGGGTCTCCTACACGACTTGCTAGCACATCTCGCGCCTTGAGGTACAGGGGTTGATCGAAGGTGACGAAAGTTGTTTGCTGCCCCAAGGAATGTGTATTTTCAGCTGCAGAGAGCAATGATGTGTATATCGTATCGTATTCCCCAGGAGGTGCATTTATAAAAGGCTGGCATTCTATAAATGTTGTTTGGTAAGGAATTTCTTTCGTTACTTCCTCCATAAAACCATTCCATCCAGAAACTCCTGGAAGATTTTTAGATTTGCTGTACAGCCACAGCAGAAGTGGCACTGATGGAACTATGGTGTCTGTATCGGGAAACGAGGTACTTAGGTCATTGATGGGAATAGCGGCTAAGCCGAGATCATTGTTTCGTTCAAATTGTTTCAGTGGTACAGCTCCTAAATTTCCAACGATTTGTGCTGATGGTATGTTTTTTAGTCGTGCAACCTTCTGACTGGGAACAACAGCACTTTTTGGGGTAATACAGCGGATACTTCCTATTGTGTGGAATGTGTTTCGACCATCCAGTGTTTGAATATTGAAATCTGCGTTGTCATATACCATCTGACAAAATACTTGTTGATTAACAGCCAGAGGAGGACGCATGATTGATGACACTTCAAATCGAGTTGCTTCATTGTATGAGCAACAAAACCCCATGGAAGATAAAACATCTACTAATTTGCGGGAACCGAATTTTTTATAAAGAAATGCTGCTAAGCCGACTTGAAGAGGAGAAAGAAATGATGCAGGTCGCACAGTACTAATGATGCTATGCGCAATGGCTACTGATTTTTTCTTCCATTTCTGCTGATCCCCACGTTTTTTATAGAGCACTACCGCGTCCATGAAAGTTCGAAGAGTCTCAGGAATAAGATCTTCAGTTTTATCTAGAAATCTTTCTGGAGAAGGATATTCAGTTACATTATATACTTGCGATCTTATGTCTTCCACAATTACGGCAGCGGCTGCCTCAACTAGAGAACGCTTTTTTTCTTTTTCTGGCAGCTTCTGAGTATTTTCATACCAGGACTTATTAATTATTTTGTATCCAGTGCCTTTCAAACATACAACGTAAGGTTTGCTGGTTGTAATCAAAATATCCTCGCCGTACTTATGAAGGAGGTGCCTTCTAATTGTGTTCGGATGCGGATGAAAATCACCTTCAATCTGTTGCATCAATTCTTCCATTGTGAATTGACATTTTTCGATATTTTTTTCTAAAAAACAGTAAACTGCTTGCATGGCATCGTCTACCTCGCCTAATGGCGGTCTCCCAGCTTCATGTGAAGTCCGTGGGGGCTGATGCAAAGTTTTCATGCACAGAAAATGGTACTGTGCATCAACTGTTACCAAGTCATTAACTGGCTCTACACGTTGAACTATGCTTTGCCCAAATTCATCATATCGGTTTCTCGCAAGTGTAAGCACATTTTCTCTAATGGCTAGTTTCCTCACAGGGTACACCAAATTGCGTTTAGAGGGAGGTTTTTTCACTTGTTTCTCGGCATAGTCTAGAGGCACCTCCTGTGCACACAAAAAACAGTGATTTTTAAATGAAAAGTAAGGGACACTTGAACGCAGCGGTATTGATCTAGGATTCACTTGAGGCTTCTTCAAAAACGCAGCAATAGACTTTTCTGTCGTGTAATTTTTCCTACATTTGTCATGAACTTTAATTTCGGTGTTCCGCTTAAAAATTTCAATTTTACCATCCTGCCTTTTTCCACTGGCTTCAATAAATGATTTCAATCCCCTTTCTTTCACAACACTCGTTTGTGTCCCATCTTCTAACACTTTGTCACAAATCACACATTCCGATTGAGACATTTTGCACACGTCACATAATAACACAAACTACATAAATCGCACTGAAAACTGAACAGTAGTGTAGGATCAATCCAGTTTGCGGAATACCAGGTGTAACTTTTAACCAAGTATTTATTTATCTATAAGGTATCAATAAGAATTACACTTCGAGCCTTACTCGTCCGCTCTCGGCTTTCCACTGCCTCACTCATTCGACTCCCTCTAATTTCTTTCATTCATTCACTCTCTTTATCTACCATGCATACCTCTCACTTACTCTTATCAGCTCTCAATCAAACCTTTCTTTCATTACGGGTGTCCATGCTCTGCAATGCACCGCGCAGTCACCCAATACTCTCGCATAAACAGTCGAAAGGAACCACGTTCCGCCTTACAGCGCATCACGCAGCCACTTAATACCTTCGAATAAACGCTCGCAGTCACGCTTCACTCTTTGCCTAAACATTTCTAATTGCCCACCAAAGCATTCATTCTTTCTTTTAATTACACACTGCGATTCTACAGTAGACTCACCTGAGCGTGTAGACGTAAATGTCAGTTTTTTACGCAGTTTTTTGCAAGTTTCTAGAGAGAAATCATGGACTTTACTAATTTTAATTCATCATGGTCGATCTTCGCTAATGCATACGTACGTTTCATCTAGCAATTTGCGAAGTAGCCGCACATGAGAAAACTTGTTTCTCTGCAGAAGCCAGGATCGAGACCATTTTGATCGTATTTTACGATTAAGTTGTTTATTTCTTTGCTTCTTCCTTGGTAGGCAAATTGCAAAAACTGACCAGAGAAGAACTTCTTCCATGACTGCGACGCGTAAACTGAAAACTGTAAATGTCTATGTCCAAAACTGTTGTGTGTGGACGGCAATCAGAAAACTGTACGTTTTAGAACTGCACAGGTAAATCGTTGTAAAAACTGTGTGTGTAGACCCCGCTTTAGGTCGGCCTGCAAACAATGGCGGTGCTGTCACGTTTTAGAGAGCTCTTTCCCGTGAAATAAAGTTTTTTGTTCACAACTTGTATATTTCTCGATTTGTAAGAGGTGGGACTGGGTGTTTTTGTAAAAGTACCAAAAAATCGTTTTTTTAGCGAGCTCTAGCGTCGTTACCGCTTGTTAGAAAATCAAAGATGACCAGTGCATTTTATAGGAAATTTTATTTACTTTAATTTTGTATAGAACACTCATCTTCAAAAAACGTACAGTTTTTGAGATATAAGCAAAAAACTGAAAAAAGTGCTGAAAAATTCAGATTTTTTGCATTTTTGGCTATGAAGCCGACCTCCTACAAGGCAGCAAACTATAAATTCGGATTCAGCAGCCCCAAAAACATATAAAACCGTCGAGAAAAAAACTTCCGCAATTTTGTTACCAAATCGGCAGTTTTAAACACGCATTTACTAGATTAAATAGCTTAATTTCAAAAATGTAGTAACTATATTAAACTGTTAGTGGCTACCGTATGCAGGTAGCCACTCAATTCCGCTTACAAAATTCCACGACTTTTCTCGGTTTTTCAGTTGAGTGGCCAACATGGTATGAATAAATGTTTGCTAATTACAAAATTCTGTTATACCAAATACGGGAACTAGCTAAAGTACACAATTGTGAGAATTTAATTAAAAGGTACTAATGAAACACTATACTTTTCTCGCATATAGAGGGTTTTAAATGTACGAGGGCAGAGTGAAAAGTCCGATACTTTTCTATTGGGTTGTTCTAACCAACGCCGTTCGTGAACAACTCATTGTTCGCTACCAAGTTTTAAATGGCAAATTAAAGTGAGCATTTTCGCTATATTTTGCTTGTTTACTTTCGAAAAGGCAAAAATGCCGTGCAAGCTCGGAAAAAATGGTGTGATGTTTAAGGTGAAGACTCTCTAACTGAACGACAGTGCCAGCATTGGTTCGCTCGTTTTCGTTCTGGAGATTTTAACCTCAAAGATGCACCACGCTCTGGGCGTCTAACTGCTATCGATGACGAGAAAATAAAAGCAATGATCGAAGCCAACCGGCATAGCACGACGCGAGAGATAGCAGAAAAACTCAACATATCCAATTCAACCGTTTCCTTGCATTTACAACAGCTCGGATACGTAAGCAAGCTTGATTTTTGGGTTCCTCACGAGTTGCAAGACATTCATCTCTCTAAACGAATTAACATCTACGATTCATTGCTGAAACGTAACAAAAATGACCCATTTTTTAAGCGAATCATAACAGGTGATGAAAAGTGGATTGTTTTTGATAATGTCGTGCGAAAACGATCGTGGCGCAAGCGAGATGAGCCGGCACAATCAACACCAAAAGCTGATATTTATTAATACGTTAGCTGCCATGACACCCGACACTTGGGTTTCAATACACGTGGTCCAATACGGGCAGTGTCATTTGGACAGTTAACGTGTTAAAAGAAAGTTTTGGTGTCTGTTTGGTGGGATTATAAAGGTATTACCACACCCACCCCTCTTTGGTCACTTGCCAAAAATTTTTGGAGCTAAACTGGAAAGTAATACCTCATCCACCGTATAGAGTAGATGGTAGTGGGATCGCGAATGTCTGCCACATCTACCTCATTCACCGGATTTGGCTCCCTGCGACTTCTTTCTCTTCCCAGACTTGACAAAATGGCTGGATGGATAGAAATTCTCATCAAACGAAGATGTCATCGCCGCAGTAGGGGGCTACTTTACAAACCTTGGGGCGCACCACCATTTACTAGAGAAGCATCGGACTTTTCACTCTGCCCTCACATATTACCATATATATTTAAAGCTCTAATCGATCGCCAGGGATGACTATAGTCATCTAGGCGTTATACAGGGTACCAATTCCCCTTTTCGGTATAACGGTTCGTTATAGGGTTTTTTGTCATTAAGAAATATTTGATAATACTGTTAGCACAATTTAACGGTTATACCTTCAATTTTTAAGGTAATACTTATGTTGCCTGTAGTAGTTTAAAATTAATTTAACTTAACTAGGTAATTATCAGGCCAAACAACAACAACAATCACTCCACGTCTGACGTTTCGGTTCCTCTTCGAACCCTCTTAGAGACATAATGACCCACAGATGCTTGAAAATTCTCTATTTATATCTCTAACAACCGTTATCCCCTCCCTTCCCTACTTATATTACTTTCTTCTTCTCAAACCATTAACAATAATAACCCATTTGACCTGATAATTACCTAGTTAAGTTAATTTAGTTTTATACCTTCAATCGCTTCACCGAGATTACTGATAAACCATTAATTTCTAGAAAATCGCTATTATGCGCATTTATTACATTCGGTTAGCACAACCCAGCACAATTTGCAGAACTTTGAAATTTGTTTCTGATCGGAAATTATTCCATAAACTATGTATTCTACATGAGGTACGTGAATGGTTGTAACAAAGGGAGAGAGTGCGCGAAGATGATATATTAAAAAATTCTATTAGCGAATAAGTTCGAAAATACTAATCTCCACTTTTTTCACTAAATTTGTAATTTAAAATATTTTTAACGTATACACAGTAAGTACGACAATTTTCAGATATGTAGAAAATAGTCACATTTCAAGGGTGTCTGATTTTACGTGGAATTGGTCATGAATGGGAAATATATTTTTATCAAAGCCAAATGTAACAGTTTAGCTCTCAATTAAAAAAAAAAAACGATAATTTGTGATTCTTTCCATATAAATTATTCAAATGAATTGGTATACAATTCCCATGCATTGGACATAAAATACTGTAGATTTTCATTTTCTAATGATTTAAATACGGTCAAAAATTTTAGTGATATCAATGTTTAAAAGAAAAATAAGAGAATATAATTACCTCATGATTTGGAGAAAAATGAATCTGTAACTCGATAAAATTATTGTACCCATAGACTTGATTTTTAGAGTATTTTTGGAAATGTTTATTTTTAGGTGCCTGAAGTGATATGGAATCCCTCTTATATAAACTATTTACTTTAGATTGATCTCCAATATAGTTAAACAATTCTAGGTAAAGGAATCTTCCAAAATGGAGATGTGAAGTTAAGAAATGGATCTCGAACAGCTATCTTACACTTAAAAATAAAACGAGATATAGAAAAACTCTACCGAGAAAAGACGTATACATCTAAAAACTGGCTAGTATATAGGCTTTACCAAATCTCATGTATTTAGCTTCGTCATCAAGATAGCCGTCTAAGACACTGTTTTCAATTTTTTACATAAATCCCCACTTCGATAAACTCAATTTTAACACGTTGACTGTCCCCATAAGGAATTTTTTCCATCCCACGACGTCCAAAAATGAAATCAGCATGCATACGGTAATGCAATGGCAAATGAATCACATATGTCTCATGGACGTACAGCGACGTTTCTGTATGAATCATATGTGACTCATGGGACAGTCAACGTGTTAATTTCTCGAATTTTACTACACTATGAATCGAACTATATTTTTGTAAACTTTTAACTATTAAAAATGATTTCGTTTGAAAAACTGGTCAATCACGGATAATGCCTAAGTTGTTCATTAAAAACTTTTACGGAGCCAAAAAACGATCTCTGCTATATTCCTAAAAAATTTGTTATGGAATTTTAATAACCGCAAATAGCCATGATGTCTAAGCATTTCACTAGCAATAAGATCAGATACTAATATGAATGTTAACTTCATGGTAAGGAAATGAGTAATTTTGAGAGCAACCAAAATAATAATGGTATCATAGCACACATTAATGATTGGTCAAACATCAATAATGTCAAGATGGATATAATATTAAAAAGATGGATATATCGCAAATGTATTTTTATAGTGTTACAGTTTAAAGAAAAATAAATTTGAAGAATTAGTGGAAAATTATTTGTGAGCTTAAAAAGAAATATTTACTAAACGAATAAATATAATCTGGTTTCTTGAGTATGCCATTTTAGAAATACATATACGATATATCTCTTGCAATTTCCCAAGCTGCTTTCGTATTGTTATCGTTAAAAGTGTGTGTGAAAGAAATATAATCTTTTTATACCAAAATTATGTTATTGTACACAGTAACATTAATACGTTACAAACTCAATGTATCAGTGCGTAATGGATCGGATATGTGATTATATGAAGATCTAACGTAATGTTTTCATAATGTCTAAATTATTTTCTAGGTACAGTAGAGATCCAGGGGAGTTGGTCATGCTTTTTTAAAGGTGTAGTTTTGGCAAATTTAGATGTAAAATATAGTGATTTTCAATGTATAATCGCTAATAATTTAAAAATCAATATTTTATAATTTTAGATGAAATTATAAATTATAATGTAATATAAGATTAAAATGAAAAAATCATACTGCCAATCAAAAGTTTCCAGACACCCTTGGAACGTTTTCCAATCTTAAGAATTCGCCTTCGATCTTGACGAAACTCGGCAGATTTGAAATTTATCAAAAAATGAGACTAATAATTTGTACAGCTATGCAAATTTATTTAAGATGGTGAACCAATCCTCTAAAACATATTTCAAGCAAAATAAGATGCAACGAAATTTTTGACGCAAACGTTCTTAAATTTAAAAAATAATATTTATCTAAAAGATATTATCGTATCTCACTTCACTTTTTAAATTTCTAACTTGAATAAATCGCTCTTTAAAAGTTTATATATAATACTTAAAGCTATCTTACGGAGTCAGACACAACCAAATCGTTTAAATGAAAGTGTGTTAATTTTAAAAACTAAAAATCACTCTCGTGTGTAAACTTTTATTGCATCTCACTTCGTTTAAAAAATCGCTTTGAAGAAATCAAATTTCGGTAGTGTGTTATACTGGAAACGAAACAAGATAGAATAAAAGCTTTTAGATAAAAATCCTTTGATTAAAAAAATTAAACAACTCTTGCATCAAAGCTTTTATTGCACTTAGCATCACTTAAAGGTTGTTTAACGTAGGTAAAATTTTGAATGAGGCCATATCTTTAAGGGGTCCATCCAAGTTGATTTAGAATCTAGTCTGATCGTCACGCACTTTGTGACTGAAATGCGAAGTTAATCACGTGGGATTTAAATTAGCGCAAAGGCGTGGAGAAAGAATATCATTACACCAGTACCGGTAATTTGATGATCCCTTTTCTACCCCTCTGCCAACAACATATCTACCTTCTAGCGATAAAATTGGAAACTGCTTAGCTCGCCAGGAACAACTTACTTATGTCAGTCGCAAAGGACCCTGTACGTTTCTTATAGAAAAAGGATTTTCGATTAAATTTTTTGCGCTAAATACTAAGTTATCCATTTTTTGTCGTTGATCAAAAATCTCAATGAGCACAAAGCTCCAAATGACCACCCTTTCTGAGGCTGTACCCCCCCCCCCCCCCCCCCAAAGAGAGTCAAAAACCAGTGAAAAATGGATAGCTAGTCCCCAGCATATGGTCCCGTTTCCATAGAGGAGATAACATTTCTGTAGCTGAGAGGTAAACAATCGTATGTCCATAAAAGAAAGTTTTCAGTAGTGAACAAAACAACTTTACCTTTACCCCACTGATACATATATGTAGAGAGATACTACCTTTTCAAAACTAAAAATATTGCCAACTAATAAAACGGGACTTACGATTTTTTTACCACAATAGCAAGTTGAAAGAATGTAGTTTGAAAATGATATTAACTCAATATTGGGTAAAACTGGAGTTACGACTATTTACCTCTCACAGCTACAGATTTATATTTTATATTTCTTGAGACGCTGAATCCGAATTTTGAGGTTTCAGAAATAAGCAGCTGCCATTTTTCACCATTTTTTCGTATTTTTTGATCATAGTTCTCTGCCAAAAATATCTTCTTTCTAAGATCAAATATTGCTATATCTTTTTACACGCTGAATACGATTGTTGAGTTCCTGAAGACCAAAAATGATAGGGTGACTAGATATGGCCATTATTTGGCCATTTTTCGGCCACGTTGACAATATACAATCTACAGCAGTTTGTAGAATCGAATTATCACACTTCAAAGAACTATGATCAAAAAATGCCAAAAAGTGGTCATAAATGGCCGCTACTAATTTTTTTATGAGTTTTAGACCCTGAAATGTCGAAATTCGGTCTCAGCGTGTCAAAAAATATAAATGTAGCCGATGTTGGCCCTTCATTTCCTCTATGGAAACGAGACCATATGCTGGGGACTAACTGTCAACTTTTCACTGGTTTTTGACTCTCTTTGGGGGGTACAGCCTCAGAGTGGTTATTTGGAGCTTTGTGGCCATTGAAACTTTTGATCAGCATATGGACAACTTAGCATTCAGCGCAAAAAATTTCACCGAAAGACCTTTTTCCATAAGAAACGTGCGGGATTCTTTATATCGGCTCTCTTTTCCAAATAAAGAGTACTTCACTAATAGCACAGTCACACACAAAACAAGTGGGGTATACATTTGATGCGATATATGTTATCCGTATTAATTTTGCCTCCTGATCATGAATCCGGTGTCAAAATTTAGCCATCAAGTCACATTTTTCTTAAATCTCAAAAAACCATCAAGAGATCATGATTTTCAAAAAGTTTTAGGTGCGCAACTAAGTTCTCGCTGTTTGTCAATAGATGGCTCCAGCAGTAAGAGCTGGTCGATTTTGACATAACCAAAACGTCATGAACCAAGCTTAGGCATATGGTAAACAAATCGCTATGACAAATTAGTGATTTTGTTTTTGCGTTATATACTTTTGGTTGTGTGAAAATGTCTGATTTTGTGCCAAATAATCGTCATTTGCGGGAAGTGTTGCTTTTCTTCTTTTATTCGAAGAAAACAGCGGCTGAAGCGCATCGAGAGCCCCAAAAAGTTTACGGAGATGCTGCTTTGAGCGAAACAACGTGCCAAGGTTGGTTCCGTCGCTTCAAAGGCGGTGATTTCGAATATTCACGCTGCGAAGGTTATGCTGTGTATTTGGTGGGACCAGGTCGGTGTTATTTATTATGAGCTATTGAGACCGAACGAAACCATCACTGGGGAACGGTATCGAACTCAATTGATGCGATTGAGCCGAGCACTGCGCGAAAAATGGTCACAATACGAGCAGAGGCACGAAAAAGTGATTCTACTGCATGACAACGCTCGGCCTCACGTTGCCAAACCCGTTAAAACCTACTTGGAAACGCTCATATGGGAAGTCCTACCCCATCCGCCATATTCCCCAGATATTGCGCCGTCTGATTATTACTTGTTCCGTTCGATGGCACATAGTCTGGCTAATCAGCAGTTCCGCTCATATGAAGACATCACAAAATGGCTTGATTCGTGGATAGCCTCAAAAGACGAACACTTCTACCGTCAAGGTATTCGAGCTCTGCCAGAAAGATGGGAAAAAGTTGTAGCTAGCGATGGGCAGTACTTTGAATAACTCATTTGTAACCATTTTTTCACAATAAAGTTGCATTTTCATAAAAAAAAAACAGCGAAAACTTAGTTGCGCACCTAATAATAGACTTAAAATCCGCTATAGAGGGGGTTTTTTGGGTCGCTGATCACGAATCTGAAATCGGATTTCAAAAATTCAAGATGGCGGATCCAATATGGCGGACGAGATTTTTAAAATCGACAGATTCATGCCAAATTTGGTACAAGGGGTTTTTTTTGGATCCGCCACCTTAAATTTTTGAAATCTGACCAGATTCGTGATCAGCGACCCAAAAAACCTTCCTATACCAAATTTGGCATGAATCCATCGATTTTCGAAAATCTCGTCCGCTATATTGGATTCGCCGTCCTGAATTTTTGAAATCCGACTTCAGATTCGTGGTCAGCGACCCAAAATACCCCCTTATACCGAATTTGGTTTAAGTCCATTCTTTTTGAAAATTATGATCTCTGGCTGGTTTTTTTGAGATTAAAAAAAATGTGACGTGATAGCCAAATTTTGACACCGGATTCGTGATCAGGAGGCAAAATTATTACGAATAACATATATCGCATCAAACGTATATACCCCACTTTTTGTGTGTGTGTGTGTGACTGTGCACAATTGTTTGTGGTTAGAAAAAAATTGTGTCGTGATGGTCCAATTTTGACACCGGATTCGTGATCAGGAGGCGAAATTACTGCGGATAACATATATCGCATCAAATGTATACCCCACTTTTTTTTTGTGTGACTGCGTAGATTATGTTTTTTCCGATAAAGGAAACCTTCAAATTGTTATACATGCTCTTCGTTTTGTATATTAAAATACCATGATCCGGTAATTAACGATTTCTCCGTGCTAAAGAGTCCTCTCACAGGAATTTTCACGAAAGTATGTTTTTATTAAATAAACATTTTATTTTGAAAATTACGATCACATATAACAATTTGTAGGTCTATTATCGAAAAAACCATAGGTCATTAGTGAAATATTCTTTATCTAGAAATGAGAACTGATATAAAATCTAAGAAAAAAACATGGCGGCTTTATAGAGAGTTCCAAGCTTGATTGACTCCTTAACTCATTAGTGCTCACTGGTAATTTTAGGTGCCAAATAATTGTTGGTTAAAGACAACGGATTAACCATTTTTTAATTGTTTTAAAAATTTTTCCAAGAAATTAATTTTCAAAAATGTTAGGCTTTTGCGGCCATTGTCATTATACTCGTAGTTATGAGTATTACTATTCTTGGCTTTCGGGTGGTAACCGCGTCCAAAAATATTATTTTGCCAAGGTTTGCGAAACGTTGGCAAAATAAAATTTTTGGACGCGGTTACCACCCGGAAGCCAAGAGTATTAATACTCATAACTATAAGAAATTAATTTTATTGAAAAATAGTACCATTTCTAAAAACAATTTTCAAATATGCGAAAATGTGTAATTGAACATGCGCAAACAAGAATTGTTTAGCAAACTGAAGGTGTCACTCACAATGAGAATTACTAGGTTAAATTAAAATTATTATATTTCGCTAAAGAAATAATAATACGTTGCTTTTTTTATAGACAAATAAGCAATTCTCTTGAGCATGTATATTTCATTTTGAATATTTCATAGGTCGTCCGGAAACTTTTGGTAAGTACAAATATTCGTCTCTAAGGGATCGCTATATAATCTAAGAAGAGATGACCCTATGTAGCCCTCTGACCATTTTTCCTTTCCCTTTCAATTTCTATTCCTCTTATGCGTCATATCGAAATTTTGGAAAGTACATATTTTATCGAAGACAGTAGCTTTTCGACAGTGAAGGTTTACAAGATCGTGTAATAAATGCTCTGAATAAAAAATTTAACATCCGTTAAAACTAAATCTGAAAAAGTAACTTACTTTGAATGATTGTTCATGAAACCGAAATAGATCATGCAGGCAGTTGTGATGGCGGGCTGCTACTGTAAGTGCAGCGCTACCACATCTTGGACGATTTCTGAAATATTGAAGCGGACCATCTCCCCCGAATTTATGCTACAGATATTAGTAAGATTGGTTAACATATTTTGGCGAACGTCATTTCTTTACTGATTGTGAGAAAAGTTTTTGAAAACTGATTAAAAAATATTTGAAATCTATCTGCACAATGAAGATGACAACACAGAATGAATTTAGACGAATGTACAAAGGTGACTAGTTATTTTAAGTGGTCCTTCCTACCCACCACCTCAATTGTGTCTATAAATTATTTATATTACCTACCTCGTCTTGGTTTATTGTGAATATTAATCGCCTGTGTCTGGTAATTACTTTCATCTCCTGTATTCGTTTGTATGCAAACTAAATGCGAATCGGCTAAAACGCTAAAATTCGATGCGTAGGCCAATACGTGATCGTTTGAATTATTCAGTCCTCGTATGACTTGATCATATCTATTTCGGGGGAACATAACGTCCGTCGTCCTGTCTTGCATGTGTATAGTTAAACCTCGCACTCCTGGTAACGTATACGCAAAATTTCGAAAGTCGGCAAGAACTTTCATAATTGTATGTCCAATTTCATAATATACCGCATCTCGAAAACGAACTGAGACTAGAGGACAAGGATAGTAACGATATTCAGCTCCTAAACGTAAGACGAGTCGAAGGGGAAATACTTTTGCCCAAGGCGTCTCCCACCTGAAAAATAAAAATGATGTACAGCCATTGTATACAGGAAAATTCATTATTTTTTTAGATTTACAAAGCTTTAAAAATATAAATAAAAACTTAAGTGATTACTAACAAGGAAACCGTCCCAGATGTACCTCGCCGATTTCGTATTTTTTTATGTGCGGAAAAACAGTTCTAGGTGGTGAAATTAATCCTCAAAGTTGACAACTCCTAGGAATGAGTGCTGGTTCTCACATACTTGCAATTGATCTTTTGAAATGAAACCAAGTGGATAATAATCTACATAAACAAAGATGAAAAATGCAATTTATCACATTTCGTGAGGATAATTTATTAGAAAATTATAAGGGTTGAAATTTACAAAATTGCTGTAAAAAACATTGCAATTTTTTAATTAATTACGCTCACGAAATGTAATAAATTGCATTTTTCATCATTTTTTATGTAGATTATTATCCACTTTGTTTCATTTCCAAAGATCAATTGCAAGCACGTGAAAACCAGAAATCACTGCTAGGAGCTGTCAAGTTTGAGGGTTAATTTCACCCCCTAGAAATGTTTTTCCGCCGATAAAAAAGTACGCATCTCTTAGATTTTGATGTAGAATAACATATACCAGAATGAATGAAATCGGTGAGGTACACCTGGGACGGTTTCCTTGTAAGAACTTCTGTTCTTTTAAAAAAATCCAGAATTTTTATACCGAAGTAAAGTAATAATCTATCCTTTTTTTCCCCCATATCTATTATATTGTACTATTCTACGAGGAATAGTCACTACTGAAGAAATTGATTCCAGGGTTCGTAGGAATCAAATAGATGTAATATAAAATAAGATACAGAAGGAACTCCATTCTAGCGCATCGGCAGGGGTACTAATGCTAAAATGGAGTTCGTATTCAAAGGCGTGGATAGGGAATGGTAGGGGGATACACGTACATTCCATTTTCAACAGTGTTAATGCATAAGGCGGAACTCAAGGAATTCACATATATATATTTCGAGTATAGAAGAATACGTCTGCGGTGGGTCATCTCGATTTAAATTTTCCTCTCAGTTACCAGCCAGAGTAAAGGCAGGAAAATAGGGGATTGCGCTACAATGGAGTTCCTTGTATAATGTCGACTAGACCCATCCCCATTGGACACATCCAAATTGGAATTTATGTCGACTGGATATACAGGGAATTCCACTCAGGATAGTAATCTTACTTATTTCCGTTATTTGCCATTTGACGAACAAGTATTTTAAATAAAAATTGTTTGGTGTTGAGGTGGATAGGTGTGCGACACATGCACCAAATTTTTCATAACATGTGTTATTAATGACATATGAAAATCACCTCAGCTCTCTGCTAAACAAATAAAAGCGAATAATCGTCCAGCTCTGTTACTTATGTAGATATGTAGTATAGTATGTATTAAAATAATTTTGTATCAATTCATTCCCCCTTGTCTTGGGAAAAAATGTAGCTCCTAATGCATGTACGAATACGTAGATCGTTCAGAAAGTTTTGTCGTACGCCCATGTATCAAAGATTTTGTTTACTCTCTTTTGAAGGTTATTTAATATCAACATCACATGCCAGTATTTATTTGACTGCGGTCCGTAAAGCACGTGTTATTTACAAATGAATACATAAGCATAAATTCTTTTACGCGACGAGATATACGGGCAATTATTCTTTACAACTTTAAACGCGGTTTAAGTAAACCAGATTGTTTGGATGAAATGTCTACTGCATTAGGGGAAAACTGCCCTTCTTTGCGAACAATAGAACGCTGGTATTTAAATTTTCAACGTGAACATTTTTCCCTAGACGACGATCCCCGTTCAGGTCGACCAGCTGAGGTGTCGACAGAGCAAAACATAGCTACTGTAGAGAAAGCACTTAGAGACAATCGTCGTATAACCTATAGGCAGTTAGAACAAATTATGCATATACCAGTATCAACTTTACAGTCTATTATCTCCACTCATTTGAACTTGCGTTAAAGTGTGTGCACTCTTTGGGTGCCCCATTTGTTAACTGAGGAACAACGTGTACGTCGAGTGGCTTGGTGTAAACAGATGCTTAAAGATTTTAAATCAGGAACACATCTTCTAATGTAAATTCGATAGTAACATGTGACGAGTCATGGCTGTACTATTATGACGTCCCAACTAAATCACAAAGCAAGATCTGGGTCTTCGAAGATGAAGAACAGCCAACTGAGGTAAAGAAATCCAGATCAGTGGGTAAGCGAATGATTGTTGTATACTTTGAAAAACAGTTGTGATACTGGAGAAACAGAAGACGGTTACCTCTAATTGGTTCCCCAAAATATGTTTGCCTTAGCTGTTTGAAGCTTTACAAAACTTAAGACCCAGGTCAGGGCTGCGGTCCTGGTTCCTACACCATGATAACGCACCAGCACATAGAACAGCGCTAACGTTCAGCGTAGATTTTTTGACTAATTTCAGTATTAAAGTTTTACAGCATCCTCCGTCTAACCCAGATCTTACTCCCTGTGAATTTGCATTGTTTCCCTATGTGAAATTACAACTTAAAGGTCGCAGATTTTCGTCAGATAATGAGTTAATTGCAGCATTTGAGGACATCTGTGGTTTTATACCAAAATCGCAATGGGAAAAGTGGTTTAGTGACTGGTTTGTACGCATGAATAAGTGTATTGACTGCGACGGAAAGTACTTTGAAAAACTTAAAAAAAAACAAGTACGACAAAACTTTCTGAACAACCTATGTATAATACAATACATTTCGTCTAAATGTGTAACTGATTGTAAGATATTTACTTGATGATTTACAGATAGATACCTGATTTTAAAAGTTTAAGGGGTTAATTAAACCTTTAAAGTTTACCGGTAAGTGGAACTAGCTCAATACTATCTCACAAATAATATGAGATACTATAAGAATTTTCATATAAAAGTCGTATAACTTTCAGACAGGCTATTGTTTTGTATTTAATTTTAACTATATAATTTTTCATTTGTTAGAGCTTTGAAAATAACATTTCTCGTTAATTTAAAAAATGTTTAGACTCAATAACTATTCGGAATCGAACCCGTGTTTATACAATTATTTTACTCAAAGCTGAAGTCAATAGGATAATGGCACGTTTTTTAAGAAAAATCATTTTTATGTAGGGAATTAAGTACTTTCAACGATAATTTTTGAAAAAACGTGATACTCATGCTCAATCGCGAGAAAAAAATTATGAAAGTAATATAGTACAGTCATTTGGTGCTCAAAAACGAGGTTACCTGGAAAGTTTTCTGGGAGTTTTGTAAATTGGTGATTTTATATATTTTGATGTGCTCATGTGCATATTTTGATATTGGAAAAATGGCGCTTAAAAACAGTTCTTTGACAATATCTCCTTTCCGACTCATTTTACGATAAAATAGTTAAATAATCAATTAAACTAGAGAAAATGTCCTATAATTTATGTAATAACCTTTTTTTGTAAAACGACTAGCTTTAGCGTACGAGCGCCGCAAAGTCTACTCCAACATGCGTTTTGGCCAAAAAACTCATTTCCACACCACCATGAGATAGTAAGTGGCGTGTTTTTTTATGAAAATGAATAGTTTCAGCGTACGAGTGCCACAAACCATTATACATCTACACCAACACGTGTTCTTCGTATATTAACAAAAAATGATACGTATATGATAAACTGTCACATATCTGAAGAAGTTGGTAAAATGCTGGCATTTTTAAAATCATCGGCAGCGATTTCTATACCGTAAAATTCAAACAGAATGACAGAATAAAACCACTTGGTGCTATGAATGCAGTCATCCGGATAGAAGACGACATTGTCCCGATTAATCCTTTATAATTTTCCAAAGAATATGCATTGCAAAAGAATCTGAAAAAGAACTTGAAAAATTCCTTACGTACGAACTTGCTCCGTTTCCGTTATCCCTTTTCAATGACGAAGACATGCACAAATGCGTTAAATCTTCTATGTATAAGGCATTTAGCAACATTCTAGAGATATAAATTTTGGAGACACGATGTATATTATCGACGGAGGATATTTATTACACCGGGTCATTTGGCATCGCGGTGAATCGTTTTCATCCATTTGCAATAACTATGTTACATTCGTTCGATCGAACTATACATCAAATGCCATTGTCGTATTTGACGGATATCCGGAAGATGTAGCAAACCGTAGTACCAAATATGCGGAGTGATCCTGACGATCACGAAAAACTGCTTCAGTAGACATACTTTTTGACGAGACAGGGATCCCAACTGTGTCATAAGATAAATTCCTGGGCAACGATGCAAACAAGCAACGCCTCATTGGAATGTTGAAGACAAAATTTGAAGCTGCGAACTTCATGGTCAAACAAGCCACGGAAGATGCGGATGCGCTAATAATCAATACCGCAATCAGCGTTTCATCGACATTCGATTCCGTAATAGTGTGTCGGCGAAGATATAGATCTTCTTATCCGTTTGACGGCTCTATCTACGCGTTCAAACATACATATTCTCAAACCAGGAAAAGGAAAACTTTTGCAACAAATATATTTAACAAAAAGTATCATAGATAAAACAGCCGCAGAGCATATTATATTATTCTTGCACGCCTTTAGTGGCTGTGATACAACATCAGCACTATTTAATCAAGGAAAAATAAAATATACTAATGTACTCCGAAAAAATCCAGATTTAAACGAGGTTATCCAGGTATTCAAAAACCAAAATGCTGATCCAGAGATCATTGCTAAAGCTGGAGAACGCTTCCTTCTTGCACTGTACGGTTAGAGTGGTGTGAAAAGTATGAAAAGTATGTCGTTAAACGACTATAGATATGCGTGCTTCACAAAGTCAGCATATAAAAATAAATTTAATATTGCATCGCTACCACCAACAGAAGCAGCAGCACGACAACATTCGTTCCGAACCTATCACCAAGTTCAGCAGTGATATGGGAATGAACAAAATGCAGAGCAATGGGGATGGAAAAGAAACACGAATGGGCTAATTCCTGTCACCACACTCGGGCACCCAGCTCCGGAAACCTGGTTAAAACTTATTTCTTGCAAATGCAAAAAGGGATGTGAGAGAGCTTGTGGATTCAGAAAGGCTGGATTAAAGTGCTCCGTTATATGCACGAATGGTAGTGGTACCTGTGATAATTCGCAAGTTCTATCACAAGATAGCGATGAAGAGGAAGAAACGGAGGCTGTTCTCGAGCATACGTATGATGAAATCGAGGACGAAGAGGATTTCAATGAAACTGATAATCCCATCACGGATGATGTGGAAGAAATTTCTCTCTGTGACGTTTCGATCGGTACTGAAGACGATGAATTCGCAACACCTGGTCCACCAAGAACAGCGAAGCGAAGGAGAATGCGCAAAATTTTGGAATAGTGCATTGCATGTGGAGATTAGACCTATGGGGATACCACAATAAAAAAACGCGCCACTTACTCTACCTCATGGTGGTGTGGAAATGAGTTTTTTGGCCAAAACGCATGTTGGAGTAGACTTTGCGGCGCTCGTACGCTAAAACTATTCATTTTACAAAAAAGAGGTTATCACATAAATTATAGGAAATTTTCTCCAGTTTAATTGATTATTTAACTATTTTATCGTAAAATGAGTCGGAAAGGAGATATTGTCAAAAAACTGTTTTTAAGCGCCATTTTTCCAATATGGCGGCGCGAGCGGCAAATATACGAGGTGGTAAAGTAGAAATTCGGAAAGAGCACATCAAAATCTATAAAATTACCAATTTTCAAAACTCCCGGAAAACTTTCCAGGTAAAACTACCAAATGACTGGCCAGTCGCCAAATCGTATAAAATAGCTGATAACGGAAGCAATTCCGGACAAGCTGGAAATAATTTTAATTTGTTTGATTTGGTGTTAAAAAGCACGTATTAAATTTGCACCCCCCAGAAAGCCCGGATTTGGCCGCCATCTTAAAAAAAGGGGGCTAAAAAATATTTTTTCTTCATTATTTGTCAATAACTCGATTTCTATCAACTTTAGAGCAAAATATGTAGTTACCAAATTTAAAGCAAATTAAATTATCTACAAAAAATGTATGTGTTATTCCGTGCTACTATCTGGTTCGAAGTAATATGGGCATCAAAGGCTGGATATATTATAGGCATTTATTATTTTCTTTATCCTAGGCATATTTAAAAGCAAGCAACTGCTATTATGCTTTCATGATTGCATTTATATTTGTTTTCTGTCGGCCAACCCTACTCCTGCTTTATACGGAGTAGGGTTGGCCTACATCCGCACTATACAGGCAGGGAAAAATGAAATTCGTTAAAGTTTTACAGAAAGAAAAAGGATTACAGAAAGCTGTACAAATATTTAAAGACCCAAACGCATTCCCTGCGGATATAGACAAAGTTGGAGAACAATTTCTTTTTTATCTGTATGGATCAAAAAAAAGCGACTCATTAAATAAATACAGATACCAGTGTTTCATACAATCTATTACCAAAAGCTTACCCACCAAACCAAGCACCGTTACCCGCCAACCAAAGATGCAGCTCGCTTGCACTGCTTCCGTACTTACCATCGGGTACAGCTATGGTATGGAAAGGACAAATCAGTTTTAGATTGGGGATGGAAAAATTCAAAGAATGGGTTAATGCCCATTGCTACTTTATAAGACGCAGCTCCCCAAGACAACGAGGAGAATTCCCCTATCGATATAGAAAGAGATCTAAACCACTCAATAGAATATTCTGCACATTATGAACCAGATCCGGAATATGAGTCAGATGTTGAAGACATTCAGGATGATATTGAGGGTTATATTGAACAAACAGTAACATCAAAAAGGCGAAAAAACTCTGATGAGCCTACAACCTCAAAAGAAACTTAGTTATACAGGGTGTAACAAAATAAGTGTAAAACATTTCAAGGGGTGATTCCTCATCGAAAAAGGGATAGGGTCTTTCACATATAAAGAAACTTCATTTGAGCCCCTTGAAGGGGGTACATAAAATTAGTTTTACAATTTTTTTCACAAACACTAAAAAAGTTAAAAAATTGAAATTAACGTGACATTTTCTACTATCAAAAAGACACTTAGCCAGTAATTTATTTGGTTTACCCCATGGTTGTAAGGGGTGGAAAACGCAACCCCTAAAATTTATTTCCAACGTAACTTTTTGTCTTATTATTTGTTTACCATTTAAAAATTTATTTCCAATAGCTTGTTTCATTCTAAACAAAAAATGTCTCTTGAATTTTTTGCCCAAAATTAACCAGTTCCCAGCAAAAAATTATTTTACGAACAACTACAGAGATACATCGTCAGAAATGCGAACTGGATTAGTATTGTTATTTTGTAGTTACTACCTGCATCAAAATATGATTAAAGATGAACAAACAAAACTAATTTATTAATAACAAAACATACAACATGTAGAAATCATAGTAAATGTTCAGCCCCTTTAAAGGGCTGTATCTTAACAAGGGATGCTCTCAAATTAAGTTTCTTTATATGAAAGACCCTGTTAAGCGTAGATAGGCACCCCCTTATCTCACCACGAGTGACCTATATAAGCCGGCCTAAATACCTAGGGCGGCAGTTCTGCTTCGAGAGTCCTCCTCTTCACAATACAACATACGTGCCATATTGTGACAGACTCCTAGAAATAGTGATAATATTGTACTTAGTAAAAGAGAAGAAATAAAGTAGCACTGACTATACTCAGGTATAGCCAGTGCCTCCCTTTTTAAAAAGTCAACTGAAACTATTTCCCCGTAACATTTTGGCGATCCTGCCAGGATAGTTCTCGCGATTTGTTAGAAAGTTATTCCTTGGTACGAGCTACTGTTTGAGAACTAGCCACGACCGGGACCCTGAACTTTCATAAATTCACATCGAGGCTATCCAATACGAACCCTGGGACGTCCTCCACAGCGAGACATCACCACTTGAAAGGAAGAAGATTTCAAAAACACAGCGGTAAGCATCCTACAAAATCGTGGAACCCAGCCCGCGAGCTCGGAACCTCGTCAATAAAAACCGACTGTGAACTTTTATGGCAACCAAGTTTGTAGCAACTTGCGAGGCATAAAAGTTATAAACTCGTCACACGCTGGCATTCGCGACGTATCGCGCACGGACAGAGATTCCAACGAGCGAAGAAACGGACAGTAGTGACACCGACGTAGTAGGAAGAATCCAGAATCCCTATTACACGGCACCCAACATGTCAAGAGCGACATCACCGTCAAGATCCATCAACGACAACATGGCGAGTACCATGCTCATATTAGAGAAACTAGAAGGATTATCGATGAAAATCGAGAGAATAGAAACAGGAGTAACGGAGCTAGGAATGGAGAACGAGAGAAGATCCAAAGAAATCAAGGACATTTGGAGACACTTGAAAATAGACATTACGGAAGATGAAGCACCACCATTGCCCACGGCACTGCCAGCATCGAATACCAGCAGACCCGCATCGATGCCTCAAGTACAGAGAAGAGAGAGGCAAGCTGGATGGTCGACGCCAGATTCGTCACCGGAACGAAGGCAAGATAGAGTCACGTCACAGGACGCTGAAACTCCTAAGAATGCGATCAAATACGTACGAGCACTTAAGGGACACGACGACGTAGGAGTAGAGGAATTTATCCGATCCTGCAAACGAGCATCCGGCACCTGCACGCGACCCGACCGACTCTTGGATCTTATCGTCAACGAAAAGATTACCGGAGAAGCCGAACGTAGTATCCGCGGTCTGGAGATAAACAGCTACCGCGACCTATTCCAAGCACTTAGGGATAATGTATCAGCAGCCACGTCATATGAACTGGCACGCAGTAAACTCATGTCCACCAAACAGCAAAACGAGAATGTTCGCAGCTATGATAAGCGTTTCATAGAACGCTACAACGACTTAAAATATACTATCCAGAACGAGGCGGACGAAGACACTTCCCGTACCGAGACACGGATTGCACTTAAGATAGAAGAAAGAAACGTCGTCAAGACATACATCGGAGGATTAAGAGACGAAATATGTATGGCAGTCAGAAACACGCACCCGAAAACGTTACGCGATGCGCGTATGGAAGCACTGGAGGTAGAAACCTTTTTACTTGAACGACGACGCAGTAACCCCGTCACGCGACCCCCACTTCAACCAACATCAAATCGGTTCCAACCAACGACAAGACGACCTAATTATTTATCCAGACCTTCAAGCGGAACTTGGCAGCAGCAGAACTCCAAACAGCACGTAGACCAGGTAGAAAAGAACTTCCAAAGAATGGAGAATAAACCGTTGTTCGATAGAATGAAATTATTCTGCACACATTGCAAGCAGAATGGACACTCAGAAAGCCGATGCTATAAGAAGCAAAATTTTCAGCAAAGCCAAACACAAAAGAGACCACCCCAGAGAGTGAACAACATTCAAGAAGAAATCTCGGAGGAAGTGGAGTACTACGAAGACCAGTACAAAACGACCGAATCCTCAGCACCGGAGGAAGACTATGGCACTGTATATGGAGACCAGGAGGAACCATCAGACCAGGACGATACCTCATCGACTCAGGAGCTTCAATAAATTTAATAAAGAAAAAAATGATTAAACCGGAGCACCTCCCAAAGGCCCAACCGAAGGAAAGGAAATTTACGATGGGTAACGAGGTTCATACCTCTACGCACGAGATACTCCTATGCCACCAGGGGTACCCGCAAGACTTCTCAATAATACCTGATGACTTCGCATTAGAGGAGGAAGCCCTAATCGGAAAACCCTTCCTGAACCAATACAATTTCGCGCTTACTAACGACACCCTCACCCTCAACGAATGCACGCATAAACTCCACGATACAGGATATTCGGTACCATCGAAGACTCATCAAGTACTCCATATCGCGACAACGCAGAAGAAAGGATGTACAATTATCTCAGGACACGATACCATACCCGAAGGGGTATACAGAGTAAAGAATCACAAGGTATACGTACCACTGCACAACCATGACGACAGAATACTACACATAAAACAGGAGGATATTCATATGGAACCAGCAGTTGTAAAAACAATACAACCTCAAACACATGGAGATCTAGAAAGGATAAGGAAATTGATGGAAAACACTCGACTCACACACGTGGAAGAGCAGACGAAAGGCCCACTCGCCCAGATTATATCACGGTACAATGACATCTTCAATCTACCAGGCGACCCATTACCCTGCTCACCCGATACAGAACACACGATCAGAGTCAAGGATAATAAACCCATCAATCACGCCAACTACCGACCACCTGAAATACATAAACAAGAAATAAGCAGACAAATGAGCGAAATGTTTGATAAAGGCATAATTAGGGAATCGAAGTCACCCTACAACTCACCTGTATGGGTAGTGCCTAAGAAAGCCGACGCATCCGGAAAGAAGAAATGGAGGATAGTAATAGACTTCAGGAAGTTAAACGAAAAAACGGATCAAGACGCTTACCCACTACCCGTGATCGACGACATTTTAGACCACTTAGGCAAAGCCAAGTACTTTTCGGCATTTGATCTAAGTTCAGGATTCCACCAAATACCAATGGAGGAAGAAAGCAAAAAGTACACAGCATTCTCTACACCAGACGGACACTTCGAATACAACCGTATGCCATTCGGATTAAAGAACGCACCTGCAACCTTCCAACGGATGATGGATACAGCATTGAGAGGACTAGTGGGGAAAACTTGTTTGGTGTATCTCGACGACATCGTAGTATTCGGAGCAACACTCAAACAACATCATGAGAATCTAGAAATCCTGTTTGAAAGATTGAGACAAGTTGGACTCAAACTCCAACCCGACAAGTGTGAGTACCTCAGACCAGAACTCGAGTACCTAGGCCATCTGATCACCAAGGACGGAGTAAAACCGAACCCCAAGAAGATTGAAGCAGTCAAAAACTTCAAGACACCGGCAACAGTGACAGAGGTAAAAGGATTCTTAGGACTCACAGGATATTACAGGAAATTCATCAAGGGATTTTCCACTATCAGCAAACCTTTAACAACTTTAACAAAAAAAGATACACCTTTCACCTGGAACGAAAAGGCAGAAAAGGCATTCAGAACACTGATTGACGCTTTATGCAAATCACCAGTACTGCGATATCCAGACTACTCAAAAAGGTTCACACTAACAACGGATGCATCGAATGTAGGACTCGGAGCGGTACTCTCTCAAGAAGGACACCCGTGTTGCTACATATCGAGAACCCTGAATAAAGCTGAACAAAACTACACCACCTCAGAAAAGGAGCTATTAGCCATCGTTTGGGCAGTAAAAAGGCTCAGACAATACCTACTAGGACGAACCTTTGATATCAAAACGGATCACAAAGCTCTAGTATGGCTCTTTAATATCAAAGATCCCTCGTCGAGGTTAATGAGATGGAGACTGAAACTGGAGGAATACGATTTCCAAATCGAATATATGAAGGGAAAAGAAAACTGCGCAGCAGACGCCCTTTCAAGAATCTTCATCACCAGAGATGTATTACAAGAAGCACTCGACGGGATCAACCTAGAAACACCAGAAGAGACGATTGTCACACCGGAGCAGCTTTACGCGGATTACACCGTATGGTGCCTCGTGGGAGACCACGCAAACCAAATAAAAACTTTGCTCAACACAAATAAGGGTACGTGGATTAACGTCAGAAAACACACCGATAATGATGATGAGTCAGGATCAGTGGAATTGGGGCCCTAGGACGAGAAAAAATGGCTAAACGAAATCTATTTAGGAGTAGAATTCTTTAAAGAATCTAAACGGGAACCACGGTTCGTATTCTCGGATGCAACTCTATCGGCATACGAACTAGAAACTCTCACCGATATGCTAAACTTCCTGGCTAATAGAGACAAATCGACGATACGAGTTTGCCGCAAATCCAAGGAGTTAACAGACGAGGAAAAGAAAGCAATACTCCATGAAAATCACGGAGGACTGTTAACACATCACCTAGGAGAAAACCGATCCATAGCAAGACTCAAGGAAAAGTATGAATGGAGAGGAATGGAACAGGAAATGATACAATTTATTCAAAACTGTACCACCTGCCAACAAGCGAAACTTACCCGCATTCGACCGAAAGCACCAGCGGTCCTCACAGACACACCACGAGAAGCCAACGAGAAGATAGCCATGGATATTTTTGGTCCCCTACCGAAAACTACGAAGGGACACCGGTTCCTATTGACCATTCAGGACACTCTCACCAAATACTTGATAATGGTACCTCTAAAACAAACCACCTCGGAAGATATTGCCAATGCTCTTATCCAACATTATATCTATACGTTCGGAACACCCAAGAACATCCTCACCGACCAAGGACAAAACTTCTTATCTAATGTCATGCAAGAGTTTGAACGAAGCCTAGGGATAACACCTATTAAGACCACGGCCTATCATCCACAATCCAACGGGGGTTTGGAAAGAACGCATGCTGTCATAAAAGACCTAATTAGAACGTCACTCACCACCGAGGAGAGAAACCAGCGTTGGGATGAGAATATTCAAACCATCGGTTTCGCCTATAACACTTCTCTTCACGAAGGACACGGACACACGCCCTTCGAGTTGACCTTCGGGCGAAAAGCGCGACTACCATCTTCAATCGACTCCACGAATAACCTCACGTACAATGAGTTACTAGAAAAGTGGAAGAAACGGCATAATGAAACCCTCGAAAGAGCCCGAAGCAGACTTATCAAAGCCAAGGAAAAGGCGAAGGAACGACACGACAGAAACATCTGTAGGACGCAACCCATTTACCGAGTTGGAGAGGAAGTGTGGTTAACGGATGGAACACGGAGGAGAAAACTCGACAATGATTGGGATGGACCATATAAAATCACTAGCCTGTTCGATAATAATAACCTAGAAATCGACAAGGACGGTCAGGTAACCAGAGTCCACATTGATAGAACCCAACCTTGTTACAGACATGAGACGGCTTCTGATCATATGGATGATGACGATGATAACGCCACACCGGGTACTAGCAGCCGTGATGATACAGCCCCTAAATGATACTACGTTCTTCCTCGAAGACCTCGGAAAAACGAAGCTGTACCACACTACATGGAGAATCATCGGCAATGTCAACTTCGACGATCTTAAAATGAGATACGCACAACTGTGGAAGATGAACGGAGACGCGGCAGACGCCTGCAAAACAAACTGCCATGAGGGCACCGAAATAGCACTCATGCGCACCCGATTGACACGCACCTACAACAACCTCCAGCTACTAGACCACCTTACCGATGGAAGACGCACCAAACGAGGACTACTCAACATAGTGGGGACTATATCAAAAACGCTATTCGGTACACTATCCAACGATGACTTAGACCACATCAACACGGAAATCGATAAGCTCTACGATACAACGAACACGTTAGGGCAAGGCATTTCCAACCAAACTAAAATAATTAAAATTCTAGTAAACAACGCCAGGCATGATATAGACGCATTAGGTAAACAAGGAGAATCCTACCTAAAATTAGTAGATAAGGCCACAAGTAGAATTAATAATAATTCCATGGATATCCACATCGCCAACCACTTAGCGATTAGCGGATTTCTACTAGCCGATCTTTCGGAGGATACGAATACAATCTTAAACGCAATTAGTGATGCCAAGTACGGAATAGTCCACCCACAAGTATTCGCTCCGTCGAGCCTTGTCGATGGACTAAAAGCTCTTGAAAAACATAACAACATGCCATACAGCATGGAAAGCAACATTCAAAATTACCATGATATTATTAGCATGTCTAAAGTTAATATAACCCTCTCGAAAAATCGACTAACCTATATAATTGATGTACCAGTATGGGAACAGGATACATTCGAAGCTAAACACGTGATCCCTATACCCAGAAAGCAAGCAGGAGTCTTTACTGCAATCATTCCGGAATCTCAATATATACTCGTTAACCAAGCCCACAGCACGTATGTACCCACTACTGACGGAGATCTAAAAAATTGCCTGCATTCAAGGGACTTAAGAGTTTGTAAGAGGCAGCAGCCCTCCTTCCTACTAGCCGAAACGGAGTCCTGCGATACACAAATACTTAATAGAAAAATCAAAGCCATGACACATCCCAAATGTAAGACAGCACTATTTTCAATTCAAGAACTTACGTACATACAACTCAAAGGCGACCAGGGATACCTAATATTCCCTCAAGGAGAACAATATTTAGACGTACTATGCGGAAACAAAGTCGAAATGACAAAGGTTAACGTACCCAGTTGGATAAAATCAGACGCAGACTGTACTATCAACACGAACGGAGCTATACTGAAACTAGCCCCTACGAAGAATGTCACATTAAACCTACAGTTCCATAAAAATTACACGATCTCAATTAACGATTCCGACTTAGCATTAGCAAAAGACTTGCTTACACCAGTACAACACCACCTGGACACCGACGAACTCCGAGGACTAGAATTAAATCTAGACGACATACAAAATAAAATCGATCTTACCAAACGACGACATAGAACTAAGACATGGACAGACAACGCCGCTAGCGTACTTACATATATTGGATATAGTGCGATAGCCATTATACTACTATGGATAATTAACAAACTAGGAATTTTTGATTGTATAAAGAATCTATCACCGTGTAAATTATGTATCAACATAGCCTGTAACAAATTTACTAACCAACCTCGAGGGAGTGACTACCGGGTGGAGTACCGACCCACCGTTGAGAGAGAACCCATTGCGCCGCCACCGACTTACGCCCAGTCCGCGGATCCGTTAATCCGACCGGTTAAAGGAGTAAGAGTTCGCAAGTAAGAACTTCCAGGAGGAAGTTCAATCTACTCCGGGGAGTGTTAAGCGTAGATAGGCACCCCCTTATCTCACCACGAGTGACCTATATAAGCCGGCCTAAATACCTAGGGCGGCAGTTCTGCTTCGAGAGTCCTCCTCTTCACAATACAACATACGTGCCATATTGTGACAGACTCCTAGAAATAGTGATAATATTGTACTTAGTAAAAGAGAAGAAATAAAGTAGCACTGACTATACTCAGGTATAGCCAGTGCCTCCCTTTTTAAAAAGTCAACTGAAACTATTTCCCCGTAACAGACCCTATCCCTTTTTCGATGAGGAATCACCCCCTGAAATGTTTTACACTTATTTTGTTACACTCTGTATAAGTTGGTGGCATAGTAAATTAGGCCTATTGGGGAGATCACTTAAAAAAAAACGCGCCGGGTACTTTAACTCTAGGTGGTGTGGAAGCAAGTACAAGAGAGAGAGAGAGAGAGAGAATGTGATATGATTTCTTTACCAAATAAAAATGTATATCACCAAAAAGCAATTGAATGTGTTTAAGAGTGTCTACAATAAGAAAATTATTAAGTGCTAATAGACTTATTCAAGTTTCGAAAGTTCGACGCCAATAACTTCAAAACAGGTAGTCGTACAAAAAATGTACCTAACGTTTTTAATAGAATATCTACTCTTCTTTCATTTTGATAATTACATATTTTGCTATAAAATTGATACTAATCGAGATATGTGCTAATACTAAGAAACAATTCCTTTTTTTTCAGCATAGCAGCTAAACCGAGCCCGTCTGAGGATGCAAAATTAATAGGTATCTTTTGTTGGTAAAAGGAAAACAGATTACAATTTATTCTAGCTCTTGTCCGGATTTGCCCCCGCTATTAATGCACTTATCGACTGGCCTAAAACATGAAATTGCGGGCATTAAAAAACGCCCGAGAAAAAGCGTTAGACCGTCCTTGGTAACACCCCACACAACGGGAGGCTCGATCGGGAACGCCTGACTTTCCCTGTCCAGATGTTTACACCCGACATTCTTTGTCTAGGTGCTTATAGGGTTAATGGCCTTGAGTTAAACATTCCATATAAAACAGGAGTAGGGTTGGCCGACAGGAAACAAATATAAATGCAATCATGAAAGCATTTGAAATCATGAATAGCAGTTGCTTGCTTTTAAAAATATGCCTAGAATAAAGAAAATAATAAATGCCTACAATATATCTAGCTTTTGATGCCCATATAACTTCGAACCAGATAGTCGCACGGAAAAATACATACATTTTTTATAGATAATTTAATTTGCTTTAATTTTGGTAACTACATATTTTGCTCTAAAGTTTATAGAAATCGAGTTATTGACAAGTAATGGAGAACAAACATTTTTAGCCCCTTTTTTTAAGATGGCGGCCAAATCCGGGCTTTCTGGGGGGTGCAAATTTAATACGTGCTTTTTTTAACACCAAATCAAACAAATTAAAATTATTTCCAGCTTGTCCGGAATTGCT
This sequence comes from Xiphydria camelus, assembly GCA_963678675.1. NCBI lineage: Eukaryota > Metazoa > Arthropoda > Insecta > Hymenoptera > Xiphydriidae > Xiphydria > Xiphydria camelus. Next base: position 18,705,439 of record OY783194.1, read on the forward strand.
TCCGTTATTAATGCACTTATCGACTGGTCTATAATGCTAATTTGCGCGCCTAAATCTCTGTCGTGAAGTAATTCAGGCACCAGTGACGCGCAATCCGCGGAGCTGGTGCACTTGTAATGTCTGATCAGATGTTATCAATTACTAGTTCACTGCTGAATGTCGTCAGGGCGTATGCGCCTGTAACGTCAAACAGGCATCCAGATTCAAAGCTGCGATGCTATTTTTAAATTGAAAATTACATTCTTTGAACGATAGATATTAGCTGTCCTTACTATATAATTAATATTTGAGGTATGAGGAAACGATTTATGGACAAATAAATGGAACTGCTGACTAGTGCCACTATCCCATTACCGAGAGAGAGAGAAGTAATGATTTTTCCTCGTTCGGTACCGATTATTATATGAATAGAGCTAATTGAAATGTAAAAATTATCTGAACTACCTTCGGTTTCCTTTCCACATAAGTTACAAACTCTTACTTTTACAGTTAAAATTCACTATATTTCCTTACAAAATCTGTGCGCAAGAAAAAACATCTATAAGCGTACCTACTTTTTTACTAGTTATGAGAATTAATTAGAAAGTGTTAAAAAGTGAATTCTCTTTGAAATTAAACTTGACTTTCCTCAGAAAAGTTCTTAATTTCCCTAGATTTTATATACATTCTCATTTCTAGGTAAAAAACATTTAACTCATGAGCCACAGTTTTTCCGACAAAGGAAACCTTCGAATTATTGGTCGCTTTAGGTCACACACCGATCCTACCTCTTAGGCAACTCACACTGTATATTTTATTCTTATTTGTTTATTCATAAAGTTTATGAAGAAAACTCGTAATTAATGTGTCACTAAAATGTCGTTTAAAATATACCAAACTCTTTAACGGTACTATTACACGTCGTTTTAGTTTTCCAAATGAATATTTCTTTAATTAAGATATACTTTTGCAAAAGATCCCTAACACTCCCGAATATGAAAAATTATGAATTACTGGATTATAACGCTTTATCATCAAAAACCGAAGACCACGTGTAACAATTTAAAAGTTTCTTCTGTCGGAAAAATCGTGATTCATGAGTACGAGGGGTGTCTCAAAAGTAAGTTCCACTATTTGTTTAAACCCGTTTGGTTGGCGGGAAGCGTTTGAAATTTGGAGGGAATATTTATGTATCTGTATGTAGTACAAGTCCTATAAAATTTTCCTATGCGCGTGCATTCATCGCAAGGTCAGTCACGCCCCAGTCACCATGGAGAGTCCACTCACTCCTACCGCCGATTGTGCAATTCGTGGTGTTATTCGTTTTTTAACCGGAAAAAATAAAAACGCGACTGAAATTCATCGCGAATTATGTAGCGTATATGGTGAAGATGTTATGTCAAGGTCAATGGTTACTCGTTGGTGCCAATCATTCATTGATGGGAGAAAAACATTGCATGATGAACAACTTCACGCTTCGTTGTTCAGCGTGCAATGTTTTTCTCCCATCAATGAATGATTGGCACCAACGAGTAACCATTGACCTTGACATAACATCTTCACCATATACGCTACAAAATTCGCGATGAATTTCAGTCGCATTTTTATTTTTTCCGGTTAAAAAACGAATAACACCACGAACTTCATAATCGGCGCTAGGAGCGAGTAAACTCTCCATGGCGACTGGGGCGTGACTGACCTTGCGATGAATGCACGCGCATAGGAATTTTACAGGGCTTGTGCACTACACACAGATACATAAATATTCCCTCCAAATTTCAAACGCTTCCCGCCAACCAAACGGGTTTAAACAAATAGTGGAACTTACTTTTGAAACACCCCTCGTAAAATACCCCTTCATCTGGAAATGAGAATGGGTATAAAATCTAGATTAAATGATGGTTTTTCTAGAGAAAATGGTGACTTTTCTAGGGAAGTTCGAAGGGAGTTAATTCGTTAATGTGCAGAAGAAACGTCGGAACACATATTTTAGGCTAATACTTTATCAATTTTACAAACGGAGTAATAAATAAAAATTAGTTTAAAATGTTCATACAGGAGTTATAGCAATAATTACTATCATCGATACAAATCCTCTCACACTTTCAATCTATCTAACAATCCAGAAAATGCGAAAATTATATACAGAATATCTTAAATAGAGATGGTAGCACTGTACCTGTGTACCAGGAGACCCACAAGGAAAGGTGCAGGTGGCAACACTATCTTTTGCAAACATTGAAATGTTTGCCGAATAAATAAAAATCCTGCGTGTTCTCGAGATCCTAGTAAATTACCACCTTGATGCATCGAAACACCAAGTTCTGTTATTGTATTACCTGGAAGAGTTGGCATGAAGAAATAAAAATGATAGAACTCCCATTAGGGAAAAGTGAGACAAGATAGTACAGCGAGTCAAGATGATAAATTAATTTAACAGCAACATACAGTTGCGTCTCTTACCGCCACCCATTGATCCTTGACACACAAGAAAAATTAACTAACTTGCATCGATAGTTGAAATGAACCGTACAAAATCAACAAGATAATTTCTTAGTTTCAGCAGCTTTATTAAAATCTTTCAGTCATGCTTTGTTCCAGGCGGTAAGTATGTATGTGTTATCGTAACTGAATTTGGATCAACATACCGAAACGCATTCTGTTGTGTAAAAACAGAAATTATATTTAAATTTGTTATAGGGGCAAAAATGCGTGGCTTTTTACTAATAATTCCGTACAGTTTGATTGAAAATTTAGCTGATATTCCAATCACTGAAGCAAAAGGATAATGTCAATTGCTGCCAAGTAGCTTTCGAAAAGTTTCTTGTAATATGTCTTGAATCTCTAGAATAAAAATATTCATATAAGTTATGCACGAAAGTCGAAAGAAATAACAAAAATCGTTCATTTTTGTATAAACTCCACTTTTAGTACTAGGACAACCATCATTTAGGAAGTCCGCAATAGCCATTTTATTAGATATTGCAATTATTTCATTATCTATTCATTTTTTCGGTATTGCTATAACATTTTTTTGTAAGTCAAAATATAATTAAAAAAAGCCCTATATCAACTTTGGTCAAAAGTTCATTGGTAACGAAATAATAGTAATGTATTAAATAGCAACTCATAATAAATGCAACGGTCAAATAACCACGGTCATTTCACTCTTAAGTAATGACAAATATTTTTTAGCAATATTTTAAATCACGTCTCTTTTATTATCTTGCTCTACTTGCATTACATGAAATAATAAAAATGATTTGCTAAATATTTTTAATTTACTACTACCAGCAATTACACATGGTGTATTGCTTAAGAGGTAGGATTGGTGTATAGCCTAAATCGACAAATATCAGACTAATTCTATCGTTTTCCCGCAGCTTGTTCAAGTTCCTCTTCACGACAAATGAAACTTGATCAAATAGAGGAGAAATAATAGGATAACCCGTTATTGGTCGCTTTAAGCCCACACTCTATATTTTATTCTTATTTGTTTATTCATAAAGTTTATGAAGAAAACTCGAAATTAATAAGTCACTAATACCTCGTGTATAATATACCAAACTTTAATGGTACTATCTTGTCAGACTCTCCCCTATCTCTGTTACAGTTTTCCATTCATGCTTCAATTTACCTTTAATTGCTTCAACGTATATTTGATTGATATGTATTAGAATATCTTTCGGAATTTGCGTCTCATCTGGTAAAGTTTCAACCAGCAAAATAACTTCATCTTGACCAACGCAGGCCAAACCTCTCGATGTAACATTCCAACAAACTTTGTTGACGCAGCAATTTACTGAAAATAGAGATGCCTTTAAAGTAGTCTTCCTCTTTCATATGAAAGAACTTTTCGACGTATTTCTCTACTTACGATTAGTTATTTTAACGTAGGCATAAAGGTTTCTATTAATTGCAAACAATACTGGTGGTTCGCACTCATTGTTTAATGATTTGTAGAGATTTCCCTGATCCACTACATCATGATAATTTATTTCTGAAAGTAGGAATAAATTTACAGTGAAACGCAATTACGTAGATCGATGGCTAAACTACAAAACCGTATATCTTACAACTTCCTGCCTTTTTTTAAAAATAAAAATACACTATAATCGGGATTATATGCTGTTGCGTATACGATATGTAGCTATTAAATGAGACTATATATTAACGAATTACTATCTGGAAACCAAGAGTAATAATACTCATAACTATTAGGGGGTTGTACAGAAAGCCGCTGTTTTTTTCTTGTTTTTAAAACATTATATCGTAATATTAAATGTACAACTTTGCTTTCACCGTTTTTCTCGTAAGCCATCTACAGGAAAATGGCGGAAGCAAAGTTATTACACCCCTAATAAAATGTGTGAATACCTCAATCGGAATATTTGCCCAATAGAGCTTGCAGTTGTTCATCTTCGAACTTCTTTGTTTGATTTGACCTTTGTTTGTCGTGAACATCATAGTTTCCACTTTTGAAGCGACGAAACAAGTCTCTACGTACTGTTTTTGATGTAGCAGTTCAGCATAAGTTTGCATAATTAATTGATGAGCTGCGGCAGCACTTGTTTTTAAATCGAAGTAGTGTAGAAGTATACATCGAAAAACAACTTGTCGCGTTCCATCCTCTTTGGTTATAGATCTATATCTATAACCAAAGAAAATTGAACGCGACAAGTTGTTTTAGATTTTGTAGACTTATATTAACCAAAAAAGGCAGCTTTGAACGCGCAGCGAAGAGCTAGAACTAACCGTCGCTGCAGCGAAGGTTCGTTACCTGCCCGCCATAAATGGCTATTTTCGAACTGACCAGGGCTACGCACCCCGAGTACGTGACTTTCTCCGGCAGAACGATGCGACGACTCGACTGTAACGGTCGAACCGAACTTAGCTCAAATATTCATAACGGAGATTGATTTTGAATATTAAACATGGTCCTTCGAGCCGGATTTTGGACTAACGAGACTTCATCAATCAAGTTTTAATAGTGATTTGTACGTGCTACTGGAGTGGACTGGACATGCACAACATTGTGATGTGAATAGTAAGCTGTATGTGGTACTGAATGGGACTGGACGTGTACAACATTGTGACTTTGAACGAGGGTAACCAATCCAATAGTACGTCGTGGGACTTCGATGGGACTGGCTGAGGACGAGAACTGACGAAGACGCCAAAGGAAGCTCCCACGATCTGGCAATCAAGAACGAGAAACCTCCAATCAGGAAGTCCTGTGAGTTCCTTAAACAATTCTTTGGTTTGCGCTAATAATTGCCAATCATGGCCGAACTAAAAGGCCTTGTTAAAGATCGCGGACAGATTAAGGCTTCCCTGACTCGCTTTAAATCATTTTTTGAAACGTTCGATAAAGCTACAGGCTTAAATGTACTTGAGGCCCGATTAAAGGTAATCGAAACCCTGTATGAAAAATTTGATCGCGTACAATCGAATATTGAGGATTTATCTCAGGACGAAGAACAGGTCGGAATTAATGAAGGCGAACGCACTGCCTTTGAAACATTGTACTTCGAGCTAGTAGGCGCGTCGCGAGCAATGATTGAGGAAGATAAAGAAACCAGACGTCGCGAGTATGAGAGAGGTAGGAGACCTGCGACTATCCAACCTACCCCCTCTCCCGCCGCTTCTCCCGCGCCTACAGAACAGCGGCAACCGAAACTGCCAATAAAGTTACCGACTATATCACTGCCAACCTTCGATGGTTCGTATGGCAAATGGTTAAAATTTCGGGACACTTTCGAATCATTAATTCATAATCGTGAATCACTGTCAAATATTGAGCGATTTCATTACTTGAGTTCTGCATTAACGGGTGAGGCCGCGCGCGTTATTGAATCACTGGGAGTTTCTGAGACGAATTACGCGTTAGCATGGCAAGGTCTAAAGGACAGATACGAAGACTCAAAGGCACTCGTACAACATCATACTAAGGGACTTTTTGAACTGCCAACGTTGACAAGGGAATCGCACATTTTGCTACGACAGCTGATTGACGATATGAACAATCATTTACTTGCTTTGAAGGCGCTAGACGAGCCTACCGATTCGTGGGACACTTTAGTTATTTACCTTGTGACGAATAAATTAGACTCCACGACGAGACGTGAGTGGGAGAAGCGGCGACTTAAATTAGATGGAAAACCCACGTTAAAAAACCTAACGGATGCATTAGAGCGCCATTGTAAGTATCTTGAGGTGACATTGAGGGAAAAACAAGGCAGTTTCGCGAACCTCCAGAGTAAAGACCATAAGAAATCGGGTATTGACAAGCAATCAGAGCACGTGTCATCGCATATCGTAGCAAACGCGGTCAATTGTCCTTGCTGTAAGAAGTCACATCCCCTGTACAACTGCGAAGACTTCCGAAAACTCTCCCCCTCGTCGAGAGTTCAAGAAGTGCAGAGGATGCGTCTGTGCTTGAACTGCTTAGGCGCAGGCCATGGAAACAAATCTTGCGTATTCGGGCGCTGCAAGAAATGCCAGAGTAAGCACCACACATTGCTTCACCCTGACACAAACACAGCGAGGGCCGAAACAAATAAATCAACGGGAGAATCCGCAACAGCGACGCGAGAATCCGCACCAGCGACGCGGGAATCCGCAGCAGCGACATCCTCCACATCGGCAACTCCAGCATGGACAATGTTGACTCGATCTACAAGTAACGCTTCACATGTTCTACTATCAACTGCCCTCGTGTACGTTCAGGATCACAAAGGCAAAAGACATGAGTGCAGAGTTCTGCTTGACTCTGGCTCACAATCGCACTTCATAACGCAAGATCTCTGGCGTCGGTTAGGGCTACCGTCAACAAAGGTCACCACGGTAGTCTCCGGATTCGAACGCGTTCCTCGCAACATTGACTACAGAACTGACGTCAGGCTACTCTCCAAGGCAACTGGCTTTACGGCAACTCTGACTTGCCTACTAGAGTGCCAAAATTCACTGACTATGTACCAAATCTGCATATAAGCGTAGACACGCTTCAACTGCCACCGGGCATCACAATGGCAGATTCTGACCTTCATCGGCCGCGGGAAATTGATCTACTCATCGGAGCTGGACTTTTCTGGGACTAACTTTGCGTAGGACAGATACGTATACGGCCAGACCAACCATTACTACAGAAAACTCATCTTGGTTGGATTTTGGCTGGATCCATGGCTTCGTATCCAAGTGTAGATTACACAACCACATGTGATGTATCGACGGAACAGATGAACATCAACGAGCAACTTTATCAGCAAGTAGAGCGACTTTGGCAACTTGAAGGCTGCTATATGCGACGTGACGGCATGCAGCTCGATTCAAAGGATACTTGCGAGAAGAACTTCCTCGCAACGACGACTCGCAACGGTGACGGACGATTCGTGGTGTCAATTCCATTCAACGAGAAAATTCAGGACATTGGAGAGTCGCGGGAAATGGCAATGAAGAGATTTCTTTCTCTTGAACGCAAGCTAAACAGATTACCCGAACTAAAGCAACAATACGTAACTTTCATGCGAGAATACGAAGACCTGCATCACATGACTAAGGTATCTGAGGATATGCAAGGGAACTCGCCATCGTATTACCTACCACATCACGTGGTCATGAAGATGGAGAGTAGTACAACGAAACTTCGCGTCGTGTTCGACGGATCAGCGAAGACCACCACGGGGATATCACTGAATGATGCTCAAGAAATCGGATACAAGATACAAGAAGATCTCTTCTCTATCGTGGTTCGATTCAGAAAACACAAGTATGTTTTGTCTGCGGACGTAGCAAAAATGTTCTGGCAAATACAAGTCATACCCAGTCAACGCCGCTTTCAAAGGATTTTCTGGAGAGAAAGAAGCATGGATCCCGTTGAAATCTATGAATTGAACACGGTTACATACGGCACTGCGTCGGCACCGTTTTTGGCAACACGAACTTTGCGACAAATAGGAGAAATCAACAAGGATACGCATCCTTGCGCAAGCCGAGCAATCATCAAGGACTTCTATGTAGACGATTTGCTCTCTGGAGCTGATACGATCAGGGAAGCTCGAGAGTTGAAGGAAGAACTAACGCATTTGCTCGGAGAAGTTGGAATGGAATTACGCAAGTGGGCATCAAATGATCCTGAGATAGTTATGCAGGACAGCAGAGATGAGTGCAAACGATTAAAATTGGATAAGGACCCGAAAACACTTGGACTATTGTGGAAATATAAGGAAGACACGCTGGGATACTCGGTAAACATGGACAGTGACGGCCGGTCAACAAAGAGAACCATTTTGTCCACGATAGCTCAGATTTTTGATCCGTTAGGACTTGTTGGTCCAGCTACAATTCAAGCGAAACTGATACTCCAGAAATTATGGCAGCTCGAGCTACACTGGGATGAGTCACTTCCACAGGAATTGCACTGGAGGTGGACAGCATTCCACGAACAGTTAAATGCTCTCAACGAACTTCGGGTACCAAGGCGTGCATTATGCAGAGATCCAATTAGCATTCAAACACATGGATTCTGTGACGCCTCAGAAAGGGCCTACGGAGCGTGCTTATATCTGCGATCAACGGATGAACATGGCTGCCACACAGTACGACTATTGTGTGCCAAATCAAGAGTAGCACCGCTGAAGTCAGTATCGCTCCCTAAGCTTGAACTGTGTGGAGCCTTATTGCTCGCACGGTTGTACCATCAAGCAACGATGGCCTTGGACTTGAAACACTACCAATCGTATTTTTGGTCAGACTCAACGATAACCTTGTCATGGATCAAAGCACAACCCAGCAAATGGACCATATTCGTGGCAAACCGGACGTTAGAAATTCAGGACCCGACAAACACCAATTGGAATCATGTAGAATCTGGAGATAACCCAGCAGACATTATATCCAGAGGAATCAATCCAACTGAACTACGAGATGCTGCTTTGTGGTGGAATGGACCATCATGGCTATCAGAAGACTCTAATAATTGGCCAGCATCTTCGAACACCGAACTTCAAGATATTCCGGAAACGCGAGCGAACACACATACTCTGATTGTCGCGGCTAATTCCAATATAAAACTGCTTGAACGATATTCTTCATTAAGTAAACTCACGAGAATAACAGCATATTGCTTTCGGTTCGTGCACAATGTTAAGATATCTAAGATCTCGCGAAATATCGGCTCATTGTCACCCGAAGAACTCGAACACGCGACAACGGGACTTTTGAACTTGCGCAATCTCTAGAATTTCAGACGGAGATTGACGATCTTACACAAGGGAGGAACGTCTCAAAAACAAGTGACATCCGCGGGCTAAACCCCTTCATAGATAATAAGGGACTTATCAGGGTGGGCGGAAGGCTTGATAACGCCATGATTCCCTTTGAACAGAAACATCCAGTAATTTTGAGCGCAAAAAACCCCTTAACGCGATTGATAATAAGGGAAGAACATGAACGTCTCATGCATGCAGGATGCCAGGCAGTATTAGCATCTCTTAGAACGCGGAATTTGCCAATTTCGGCACGGAATACAATTAAGGGAGTTTTGAGAAAATGTGTCACTTGTTTTCGAGTCAAACCAATCGGGACTGCGTATATTATGGGAAACTTACCAGCTCCTCGGGTAAACCCAGCGCCTGTTTTTTACTCTAGCGGAGTAGACTACGCTGGTCCGTTTTACTTAAAGGAAAAACCCCGAAGCAAGGTAACGACCAAGGCATATGTTTGTATCTTTGTGTGCTTTGCAGTCAAGGCAGTACATATAGAATTATCAGTTGACCTTAGTACGGAGGCATTCCTCAAGTGCCTTCGACGATTCATTTCAAGGCGCGGGATGTGCCGCCATATATATTCCGATAATGGCACCAATTTTGTAGGCGCGCGTAATGAATTAAATGAACTGGCTACACTGTTAGCCAATGACCAGCATAATAGGCAGGTAGCCAATTTTTTGGCCGAGAAGCGAATCAATTAGCATTTGATGCCACCCTCAGCACCACATTTCGGTGGACTGTGGGAAAGTTCGGTAAGGTCAACAAAAGGCCATTTAAAGAGAGTCATAGGTGAGGCAAGATTAGCATATGAAGAACTGTATACGGTGTTAACGCAAATCGAAGCTTGTTTAAACTCCCGTCCGCTATCTCCCTTATCAGGCGATCCTAACGACCTGAATCCTCTGACTCCTGGCCATTTTCTGGTTGGAAATGAACTAACTACCTTCCCAGAGCCAGACTTACGCGACATCAAGGAGAACAGATTGAACCGGTACCAGCAATTGGTTCGGATGCTGCAGCACTTCTGGGAACGCTGGAGAAACGAATATTTACAGCAGCTTGCGAACTAAGTGGATTTTCTCAACGGATTCAGTATTAAAGCCAGGGACTATGGTCGTGATACGAGATGAGAATCTACCTCCTTTGCGATGGCGCTTGGGACGCATCACAGAATTGCACCCGGGCAAGGACAACGTAACTCGGGTTGTGTCCATCAAGGTACCAGACGGTATTTTGAAAAGACCCGTCTCCAAGATTTGCATCTTACCCATTGAGGACATCCAGGAGAGGGCAGACAATGCAGCCGAGGATCAACCGAGAGGCAGAATCGAGCAGGGGAAGGGAGAAGGACACCAAGGCACCTACTCAACGACCGAGTCGATACCCGCTAAGAAATAGAGCGACAATTCAATCAATAGGAACTAGATTGTAACGATTTCAGTTTATAAGAAATGTTGCATTGTCAAACCTTTAGAATTACCTTAGAATTAGAACTCAGTTATATTGAATCTAGAATTAGAAATCTACCGCGTTGAAAAAATAGTTTTTCAAGGTGGGCGAGATGAACGCGCAGCGAAGAGCTAGAACTAACCGTCGCTGCAGCGAAGGTTCGTTACCTGCCCGCCATAAATGGCTATTTTCGAACTGACCAGGGCTACGCACCCCGAGTACGTGACTTTCTCCGGCAGAACGATGCGACGACTCGACTGTAACGGTCGAACCGAACTTAGCTCAAATATTCATAACGGAGATTGATTTTGAATATTATACAAGCTTAATGACTGCATCTTAATGAGAAATGTCCATAATTGAGGCTATCAGCGCAACAATGGCCTAAGCCCAAAACTGTGTTATTGAGAAGATCGTTACTGAATTTTTAGGTCTCAATGATAACAGTGCAATAAGTACCCATGGTGCTGCCATCTATGAACGACTATAAAAAAGTTGTTTTGGTCACTGTTGCCTTATAGTTATTATTGATAGGGATAAAATTGAAAATTAAAAAGAAAACTGTAGATTTGTGGGTTAGGCCATTGTTGCACTGATAGCCTCAAAAGTGATACAAGAAGTATTAGTCGCTGCGCACGACATACATAAGTAGTTAGAGCAATCTACAAGGGAACAGCGGCTTTCAATGCAACCCTCCTAATATTAACATTTGTGAACAGAAGAATGGTTATTATTTTTATTCATGAAAAAATTTTGTTGATCTTTCCAGCAAATAATTATAGAAAATTATAAAACCGACAAATAATATAATTACGATTTTGTAAAAAAAAATCGACTATCCAACAAGAATAAATAACATTGGTCTGATGGGAGCCAATGTCTCGAATAGAAACGCATTGCGAATTTGTACATTTTACTAAATTATTAGCCGGAATGATTGAATAATGTAATACATTAATGTATACATTATTTAATAATGTTTATTAACAGCTGATTACTTACGGCCTTTGTGTATAACGACTGTCGGTGGTAGCATGTTAGGATCCTGCGGTATGTAGCTGTTGGTATTAGGATCAATAGGAGGCAACTTTTGCTTTCTGGTTGTGGCAAATGTGGAAGATGGTCCGGGTGGGGTAGATATTCTCTTAGTTCCTGGCTTTTGATATGGCGGCTTTGGGTCCCAGGATGAGTCGAGCTCTGTCAGGTCACAGCCAGGCCTTATTCCTGTGTTTTAGTTAGAGGTGTGTCAAAACAAAACAAACGGGATAGGGGCCTGTAGATAGTTTATAAGGTAGTTGAAATAAAAACACAAAATAACGCTAAATTGGAAAAAGGTAAATAATTAAAATTCAATGCAAAAATGAAAGAAACGTAAAAAAGAACAGAAATTGAAGAAGCAGGAAACTATTATAAAGGTCGATGTATGACTGTCGTGTGTGCAATGTTACGTATACCAAGAGCCTTGTATTATACATATTTGAAAAATTAATATTGCATGGAATAAAATTTTCGTCGATGAAATAGAATCAAATAAATTGTATTGAATAAATTAAATTTTCTTTTATTGATAAATAAACGTTTACGACAGTAGACAATTATTATAAACGTTTGTCAATGAGGATATAGTTTTTAGAATACTAATCCAAATGATTTATATATAGGGTATTCCATACCAAGCGGGCAGGTTTTTGGCAAGCTGTCATCAGTATTAGAACTATTTTGAATTTCGATTGCTTACGATACTATAGGAAGAAATCTATAGAGATTTGCTCCTGGTCTGCGTGATTTTGGAGACATTTAATTTAATTGTCCAGAGAACAAATTTTTCCGAATATATTTAATCACATACATTTTTAATCCTACAGCCGATAAAAATAAAATTTACTATGGTTACTTTATCGCAAAGATACATGCTTTCTCTTTTGAAAATATTTCCAAAACAGAAAAAGAATTTATTCATAAAGAAATTTGACAAAATCGACAACAAATAAGTGCTATATTAAAGGCTGTATCGAAATTACAGAAGGGCCTTTTTTGTTTACCTCTTGCAATGATTTTTTAGTAGAACTCATATTTTTAATCCGCAGCGCAATGTATAACCAGCTGTTACATTGGGTGCGTTCAGCAGATCATACCGCTCCGCAACAGTTGTGGAGCAGCTCAGCAAAAATCTGCCGAACGCGCATGCTACCGAGCGCTCCAAGTGAGCGTAAATGGTAGCGGTGTCGCCATGTTTTGTAGCGAAGAAAAGTTACGCTCCAGCGCTCCCGCTCACTTCCATCGGAAGAAGTTTTGGCGCATTTTATGAATGATGTCGAGCGGTGTGAACCGATGTGTCGAATTCAGTCTGTCGTGCGACGGAACATCTTATATTTCATGTATTATTACGAAAAAAATTACATTTTCTTGCCACCGGCAATAGTAATCGTAATCGTAAAACAATCTATTACCATATCAGAGTACCTCAGAGCTAAACAGTATTAACTCCATTTTTTTCGAAACCTTATTATTTCCTGATTCTGCTATTTTCAATGTAAAATAGCAGAATGAGGAAATAATACGGTTTTTGATAAAAATGGAGTTAATACTGTTTAGTTCTGAGGTATTGATATAAATAACACAACATTTCGTAACCAGAGAGAACACTGGACAACAGTGATTTTGTTACTCGAACCAGACCAGGTGATTCTTATAGATTTATGTGTATATGCGCTAAAAACGAAACTGACTCTCAAATTGATTGTTCCTAAACAATTTTCGAAATAAGCCAAATTTCAGTACAAGTCGATCGTTGAAGTCCACCGCGTCACGCGCTTAATGTATCGAAGGCTACGGCCGAAACTTGTCGTCAGCAGAACAGAGAGCGCTACTTCTGAGCGTACTGAGCGGTAGCGGTTTATGCTCGATCTGCTGAACGCAACCATTGAGTAGGTGTTATCGTCTGTTCTACTCTACTACTATTTTGTCCTTTTTAGGAACTCATGGTAGTATTTTTTGTAGTAATAAAGCAATGTTTCGTGGCGTTTGATTCTTTACATAATTTTGACGTGATTCCAGTTAATAAAATCGAAATGATCATTAAATTCTAACCTCACTTTATAATAAATCCATGGTAAATGATTTAATGTAACCAAAGCTGATAATATCTTTGAGTATATCTAGATTTATATTTTTGATAAACTTATATTTTTTATCAATAGTCAGATTCCTCAGGTTATTGATGGCTTCTTCTCTCAGCATTTCTGAAACATAGGTCAGTACATAGCGAACTTAGTAAGACGCCTTTTTTTTTCCTAAGATGCGGAGGTTATACATCACGCAACGCATGAAATATACGAGTTCTACTAAAAAAAAATTATTGCTGGAGATACAAAAAATAAGTCCTTTTGTAATTATGACATTTTCAAAATCTCTATCAATATTCTCATGCGCCCAAGCGAGTCGCTTTGTCACATGTTTTTCAGTCAACAGAGGCTTCTTCATTGTGTTGCGCCATTTCAGGTCATGAGTACGAAGATGGGTTCGGATAGTTTCGTAGGATATATCTAAACCTTTTGTGTGTGCCATTAATTTTGCTTGTCCTTGCCGCAGTGTTAAAGCAGGATTCCGCGAAAACAGATTCACTATTCTTTCTTCATCTTTTTTGTCCACTTTTCCTATCGAGCCACGTTCTGGTAAATCATCGACATTTTTAGCCACTTTATATCGCTGTACCCACTTCTGTACAAATGCCCTCGACTTTCTCATATATTTAGCAGCCGCTGATTGCGACATTTTGGGACCTTTCGGGTGGATGCAAAGGAACACAGCCTCGTAGCGCGACGCGTACTTAGCACTCATGGCGTTTAACGTGATTCTCTTTCAAAAGATCAACGACAACTGAATTTTTGTTGACAATGCATCAAGGACAAAGCTTCCCTCTATCGGCTCGCGAAGGAATTAGAGCGAAATCTTTCATTACCTGTCAGTAAAGTCGACCACGCTCTTACTTGACTGACTGTACATGCTGCAAGTGTAATTAAGAAAAAATTGGTTGTTTCATTGTAATAGAACAGTGAATATGGCCAAGATTGACCGTTTTCGTACATTTAACCTCAAGTACGAGAGTGTATGAAATATAAACGGGACTGATTTTTTTTATAATTTTGGAGGGGTCCGTGACCTTGAAGGAGCTGATGCGCAGATGGCTTGTACCATTAGGGAGAGGGGAGAACCAACCGTAATTCGCTCGAGTCCCTTTAGTATGAAAAGAAACCATGAGCGAGACAGAAGTGCATCTCTCCGTGGAGCAACGGATTATAATCAAGTTTTTGGCCAAGGAGGGGGTGAATCCAACCGAAATTTTGTGGCGATTATAGGCACAATTCGGGAACAACACACTGTCAAGAACCCGTGTTTGTTTGCATGGTACAAGGAATTTTCTAGAGGGCGTGAAAAGATCGAAAACGAGAGCCACGCTCGCCGCCCAAGGACGAGTGTGACCGAAGCCAACATTGAGGTGATCCGAAATCTCATGGCTTTCTCAACGATCGACGCACGATTAATGTGCAATATTATTGTGAATTACTGGATGCTGCGAAATTGTCATTTCGAAGGAAAAGGAAGAAGCAATCGATCAGAAATGTTATTCTTTTACATGACAATGCCAGGCCTCATGCGGCCAATGCCACAAGGCAAAAATTGGATGCATTAGGCTGGGAAATGCTGGAACATCCGCCATATAGTCCTGACTTATGACCTTGTGACTTCCATCTTTTTGGACCCCTCACAGAAGCACTTGGAGGCCAACATTTCGACGACAACGACGCGGTGGAAGCATTTGTGCTCCAATGGCTACAAGAACATCCGAAGAGTTTCTACGATGATGGAATAAAAAAGCTCCCAATCCGATGAAAAGAATGTATTTCTAGGGCGGGAGACTATGTAGAAAAATAATATATGTTTCTAAGCTTAATTAAATAAAGTTAGAATGTTGTACAAAATTAATCCCGTTTATATTTGACACACCCTCGTATCTCAAAATCCTGACGTGTGGTACGCAAATTTGAGAGTCAAGTTCGTTTTTAGCGCACATAAATCTACAAGAATCACCTGGTACGGTTCGAAATACAGAAAAAAAATTTACTTTTGTGGACCTGTATAATTTAACTGGCGCAGAAATGGACATGAGCTTTATCTGATGATACCACCTAATAGCGAACCATTAGAACGAATTGAATGAACTCTCTTAATTGACTCCTCACATCGGATGACCATAATCAACTGAGAAAATGCAAGTTGCTGTGCTGCCCTGCTAAGACAGGAAGTCGTATCTGCACTTTAAAACATTTCAAGATACAACAGTTTTTCTGAATTGTTTCATGCCGTGCTCGTAGAAACACATCCGATTTTTGTTCGTAGCTGATATGTAGGAGCTACAGATACGCCTTACACACACACAACACACTTGGCACAGTAATAAAACAGATAGAATATGCTCAAATAGCCAAAAAAGCAAAAATCGATTCTTTTGCAGATACGACTTCCTGTCTTAGCAGGGCAGTATGCTATTCATGAAGGGGTGAGGATCCGACGTTTAGAGAAACTAAAGGGTATTCATTCTCTGACAGCAGTCTGTTATTGGCTGGAACCATCAGAGAAAGCTCACTCCCATTTCTGCGATAGATAAATTAACACCATATATATTGCACATAATAGCTAATTACTATAACGTCAGTCGTTTCATTCTCATTTGGCTAGTCAGAAGCAGAAGATCAATTTGAATTATGGCTAATGTAATAAATAATTAAATAGTCCAAGCAGTTTAGTATCTCTACGATATACAGACCAACTGACATTATACGATTTCAGTTCATTATGACGGGAACTTCAGCTTTAGTGGGTTCTTTTTTCTCCATTAACCAAAATTAGGTAGCTGTAAAAGATATGAGTCTCGCATTTTTCGACAAACTTGTTTACCAAGTTACATCGAGAATGAAGGCGGCCGTCCATAGAGATTTTCTTGTCAAATGTCCGGTTCATTAATCAATCAAGTATCTAAGGATCGGTTGAGATAAGAAGCTGAACTAAGAAGAATACCACCGGGATGTGGAAAGTTTTATGCAACCTTTCATACGTACGAGGGTGGATCAATAAGTTCCCGTGTTAACAATGAAGACGCAAGTTTTTTATAATTTTTATTTTTTATTTTTCAACGTAATCCCCTTTTAGTGCGATACACTTTTCCTAACGTTCCGGCCATTTCTTTCACCCCTCCAAAAAAGATGATTTGTCTAAGTCTTCAAAGTAGGCTGTTGTCTCGATGATAGCCTTCTCGTGCGCGTTTGAGCTGAATTTCTTTCCCGCAAGCCATTTTTTCAAGTTAGGGAATAGGAAGAAGTCGCAAGGAGCCAGGTCGGGTAAGTACGGTGGGTGCGGGAACATTCATAGCATAATTCATGCAGTTTGGCTGCGGTAATTGCAGCTGAGTGAGCTGGTGCGTTATCGTGGTGAAACAGAAATTTTTTTTTCAAATGAGACCGTGTCTTCTACAATTTCGCATCGAATCTGTTCAATAATGCACTGTATTATTTCTCCATGATCGTGCTTCCTTTCTCCAAAGTCAATAAGGATTATTCCTTTCGAATCCCACAAAATCGATGCCATGACCTTTGCGGCCGATGGCGCTGTTTTCGTCTTCTTCGGAGCAGATTCGCCGGGAAAAGTCCATTGCTTTGACCGTTGTTTGGTCTCGGGCGTATAGTAATGAATCCAGGTTCCATCAATGCTGACGAATCAACGCAAAAACTCCCGCAGATTTTGTTTGAAGAGGTCCAAACACCGCTTTGAAACTGACATTCGTATCCGCTTGTTGTCTATCGTGAGCAATCGCGGCACTCATCGGGCGGACAGCTTTCTCAGCCCTAACTTATCGTGTAAAATATTGATTGCCGTTCTATACGATACACCTACGGCCTCGGCTACTTCGCGCACTTTCGTTCGGCGATTAGCGAGGATAATGTCGTGGACCTTTTCAACAATTTCTTCAGCAACCACATCTGTCGGGCGGCCTGGGCGCTCCTCATAAAAAACAGAGGTACGGCCACGTTTGAATTCGTTAAACCAATATCTAACGGTTGTCATAGATGGTGAAGAGTCCCGATAGACAACAACCAACTTCACTTTGATTTCTACGCACGTTTTCCCATTCAAAAATAAGAAGCGAATCACGGATCGATATTGCTCTTTTTCCATTGTTTCGAAAAACATCAAACACGTGCAATATAATTGGCTGTCAAAACAAAACTAATCTAGCGATTAGCATGACATTTTATATGACGTCGTTTCACAGATGAGAGTACATGATGGTAAGAGGGACTTGTGCCAGTAACGCCATCTGTCGTCAAACACAGATACTTATTGATCAACTCTCGTATGTAGAGAGGAGCCTTTAGAAATTCCTAAAGTCTAGAATGACCGATAATCCGACGGCTCTATAGAATCGTCATTAAACTCAGACTTCTATATGCATTGGTGATGTGGGCTTCTACAACCGAGTTGAGAATAGCCACCAGGACTTTGTGGTCCACCTCTACTCATTTACATAAGAAAGCTACAGAAAACTTAAAAGCCACTTCCACTGCAGTGTTAGAGGTTCTGATCGATATACCTCCTTTATACCTCTCAGCTAAAGTAGCGATACTAGAAATGGCCCACATAGGCTTGGCTATTATGATCATTAGAGGTAAGGTACGAAATATATCAGATTTTCTAATGTTGTCGTATAGATACCTATTTTATGAGGGGTGTCTCAAAAGTAAATTCCACTATTTGTTTAAACCCGTTGGCAGGAAACATTTGTAATTTGGAGGGAATATTTGTCTGTGTGTAGTGCAAGCCCTGTAAAATTCTTATGCGCGTGCATTTATCGCAAGGTCAGGTACGCCCCCATCGCCATGGAAACTCCACTCGCTCCTACCGCCGATTGTGAAGTTCGTGGTGTTATTTATGTTCATCAGAAATAATCCTGTGAAATGTTGCACGGCTTATCTTAATATTTGGAGGCAGTTGATAAAGAATGTCATCAAGCGTAAGGCGCCAATCGGAATCCAAGATCCTTCGAACATGCTTGGCAACACTCGGAGTGCGTGAAGTCGAGGGCCGGCCGCTTCGTTGTTCATCGTGCAATGTTTTTCTCCCATCAATGAATGATTGGCGCCAACGAGCAACCATTGACCTTGATATAACATCTTCACCGTACACGCTACACAACTCACGATAAATTTCAGTCGCATTTTTATTTTTTCCGGTTAAAAAACGAATAATACCACGAACTCTTCATAATCGGAGGTAGGAGCGAGTGGAGTCTTCATAGCGACTGGGGCGTGACTGAGCTTGCGATGAATGCACGCGTATAGGAATTTTATAGGGCTTGTGTGTGCACTACACATAGCAAAATATTCCCCCCAAAATTCAAACGTTTCCCACCAACCAAACGGGTTTAAAAAAATATTATCAATACATCATTCTCATTCTCACGTTTCTTTACACATGCCTCAATAAAGAAAATATAAAATAATCCTGATGTACAGCAGTCAAGTTGTGAAAATTTCATTTTTTTGGGTTATTAAAAGTTTTGATACATATACATGTGTATACATTTTTTAAATCTCTTCGAAATTTCTTTCTGAAAGGTTCCTCAAGGTATAAATGCCAGGAAACAAAAAGAGCAGGTAAAATTTTGACGTTCGAGGTGGAAAAACGACGTGGCGCACTGAGTGCGCCGCCCCTCCAGAATTGTTCCGTGCGACAGCCCCACCAACCAAGGGTTAATTATTGTCCTTAGGCTTAAATCGATATTTTCAAAAGTCATAAATCATTAAAAGGGTATAGCCGGATAAACATGAAAAGTACACCCACTTGAATAGGGAGGTTCGGCATTTTTGAAATGTGCTTTAAAATAATAAATTTTGCGTTAGGAAACGCAACTGAGACGTTTAAACAATTTTTTTAAAATTATTTTCCTTGAAAAGCCTATTTGAAACGTAAGCGTTCGAGCTTAGAAATGACGTCAAACCAATAGGAAATCGTTCCGGCGGACCATGCCCTAACTTTATTTGTTTATAACTGTGAGTAGAGTTATTAATTTTCCAAAATTTTTTTGTTGATCGATTTCTGTGCTTCTTAGTTTTCATTTCAACCTAAAATCATTTTTTCCTATTTTTTTCCGAACCCCCCTATTTCTTTCCTATTCAGGTATATTTTGTGTTTATATATAAGTAAGATCTCTGTAAATTTTTAGATCAAAATATTGATTTATAATCATAAGTTATCGTCTTTCTGAAAACAGGCATAACTAAAAATCGCCGATTTTTTAGATATGACGTTGTTGAAAGGAGTGAGCGATATATCGAAACTAATCAAATTAAAGGTATTATTTCATGAACTAACATAGAAACTTCGTTTTAACCTTCATCGCTTTCGTGATTTATTGTGGGTTGAATATTTTCTTTGCGGAATAGTTTGCTGAATGTTTTTGCAGGTTTAATAAGCTTTGTTTGATATCGTGCAAATTACAAGTAATAAATAATTGAAGGTATATGGGAACAACAACCGACCGTTCTTTTGCCGTTTGCACACTCGCATGTGTATCGTAAGATCCCAGAATAATCGATAAAATCAGATTTATATTCAATAAAACAGCAATATTCTTTACGGTTTACATGTCGTGATTGAAATTGCAATTTTAAAATATTTGAATTATTATCTTTCAAATAATGAATATTAATCGTATTGTCGTTATGCATCATCTCTGATAAATGGGTCATTCCATACCAAATCCGACACTTCTTGGAGTAAAATTTCGGATTTTGCTCAAATTTGGATATATTGTAGTCTTTGTCGATGTTTAAGCGTACCTCGAAGGATTTTTCAAAATTTTGAAAATTGTTGATTTTACAGCTACTTGAAAAATAATGCTGCTTTTTATTCATTAAATTATAACTGTCAAACCGGTTGTCGGCTGAGAATGATCTTTTGGGTACTAAAAGTGAAAGAGTTGAAAAATCAGAGAAAAATTGCGTCGATCAAAAAAAATTTATTTAGTAATTTTATTTGCACTTGATTTAAACAAATTTCGTATTTTCATAACTGGCCACTTTTTTAAAATTTGAAAAAAGCAAGCATATACTTCAATATCCTCTCTTTCATGACAAACAAACAAAAATACTGACACTCTCTTTAAAATTGACGACATAAAAATTAATTGAAGTTGACGCCGCGTCGGCCTCGCCACGTCGGCCCCGCCGCCAGCTTGTCGCTAAGCCAGTCGAACCGACCGACCGCGGTCGACCGGTGGCTCCCGACACGCTGGCGGCGGGGCCGACGCGGCGTCAACTTCAATTAATTTTTATGTCGTCAATTTTAAAGTGTCAGTATTTTTGTTTGTTTGTCATGAAAGAGAGGATATCGAAGTATATGCTTGCTTTTTTTCAGATTTTTAAAAAGTGGCCAGCTATGAAAATATGACATTTGTTTAAATCAAGTGCAAATAAAATTACTAAATAAATTTTTTTTTTAATCGACGTAATTTTTCTCTGATTTTTCAACTCTTTCACTTTTAGTACCCAAAAGATCATTCTCAGCCGAAAACCAGTTTGACACTTATAATTTAATAAATAAAAAGCAGCGTTATTTTTCAAGTGGCTGTAAAATCAACAATTTTCAAAATTTTGAAAAATCCTTCGAGGTACGCTTAAACATCGACAAAGACTACAATATATCCAAATTTGAGCAAAATCCGAAATGTTACTCCAAAAAGTGCCGATTTGGTATGAAATGACCCAAATAGGAAATAGCTTGAGAATATTGATAAGTACCCGTAAACAATATTTTCAAATCCTTTTCAGTCATTTCTGGAAAATCTAACAAATCAGATGAGGTTATTTGTTAAAATGGTACTTTCCTGTGCTTCCAACCATCTTTCTTGACTTGAATACTACGAGTATATCGTTTAAATTACGTCTCAATTTCATATAAGTACTCCAGGATTTCTTCAGATATTTGAATGTCGCTATTTAGACGTTTACCAAATTGATTATGTAAGAAACAAGCCGTCTTGTAAATTAAACTGGTTTTTGGAAGTATTTTATTGTCAAGTTTTTTATCTAAAAGTTTGAACTTTTGTTTGATAATCCCATGTATAGCTTCTACTGGCCACCGAACTTCAGTGATATATCAAGTGATTTGATTTTTCACACGACAATTGGGCACGTTTTCCTTCTAATGCAGGCATATATATATATACGATAATATTCTATAAAATATTCTATAATATCCCGAAAGACTCTATAAAGGACCAATTTATCTCTTCTACGAAGCAAGTTTCTCAATTCCGGTGAAGAATATAAAATATCACGCAGAATCTTTGCATCATTGACATTTGCCAAATAAGGACCTAACATATCGACAATATAGCTATTTGTCATACAAATTGTAAATGGCTCGCATAAAGGTACTTTTTTTTTGGTCAGAGTATGATTTGCGCTGATACCGTAAGATGGTGAGACTTTGCAACACTTTTGACATATCTAGAATGCTCGGGAAAAAGAGTACAACTCAAAAAATGGTATTGCTCAGAAAACACCTTTATTTGTTTATATTGAAACACAAACTGTTGAAAAAATGTATAAAATGAAAATAACACTTCTCATAAGAACCGTTAAATGCATGTAGCACACAAATATCTCTAGGAAAGTAGAAGAAAGCGACTTATCTCATATTGACCATTTTTTGACTTATACTCTTTTTCCCGGGCATCCTAGATATATTCGAATGAATCATCCATAATCAATGTCTGGTGTACATAGGGCTAATATATATATATATATATATATATATATATATATATATATATATATATATTACAGTTAATCTAGTTTTATCCAAACCTCTGAGGGGTAATATCCAGTATATATTCAAGATTTCTTTTCAAGTTAATTAGAAAGTGTGTAAAGTCACCCTGCAATGGTGATACTTTACACAGGCATTTAAAGTTGCAGATATTTCAATGTAGGTGCTTATATGGAGCTGCACTACACAGTAAATACGTTTTTAAAGTACACCTAAGGTAAGCACTTTTTTACAAGACAAAAAACTGAACAATTATTTTAAAAACTTTCCTCTAAATTCGAAAAATACTGGTTCATTTCCTCTTCGGTTTTCCGTGCTCGACACCTTTTGATATTCTGACAACTTCATTGACTTAATTTATCCTTATGGCGTTCCAAGAATTTGGCCACCCAATCTACCCCTGGCATGTCATTTTCAAATCAGCGAATGCTTTTTCCAACTTTATCTAAATATCGTTTGACCACTATACGGAGATCTAAAGCTGTAAGGGGACTGCCAAATTCTGCAGCAGCTAAAACAATGTCCACTAAATGTCTCTCCTTAACTTCTGTTAGCAGCGTCTGACCTCCAATTTTTCCTTTACGCTTTTGATTAACTTTATTCCAAATCGTTTTCCAGCAAATTTTAAACTTCTTACTGGCTCCTCTATATGGCATTTTCTTGAATTTTATTGACTAAAACGGCCTTTTCCAAGTCTTTATCGGTATAATTGCGATATGGACTGCTGCCAACTCTTCTTTTGTAGGAACGACCCATTTTTGAAAAAATGAAAAAAAATATGTAAAGTCTCACCATTAAGTGAAAAGTGAGTTTTTTTTTATAATGCTTTATAATACAGTTTTGCACATGACTTACTGGCTTTTAGGAAGGATAATTACATCTACTATACACTATATATCTGAGAAATAAATATGCTCCACAGTGTTTTTCTCTTATACCGTATGTCTGACGGCAAGCGCAATAGGGGCACTGTGACCTGAAATTTGACTTCGGCAGTGATAGTTAGAGTTGAATTCAACAGAGTGCGCTGCATAAAAGTGAAAAGTGTCAAACGTCTGATTTCCCGATAGCTGTCAATTCGGGAGATCACAGCTTT
This sequence comes from Xiphydria camelus, assembly GCA_963678675.1. Classification (NCBI taxonomy): domain Eukaryota; kingdom Metazoa; phylum Arthropoda; class Insecta; order Hymenoptera; family Xiphydriidae; genus Xiphydria; species Xiphydria camelus. The sequence continues at coordinate 18,729,121 of OY783194.1, forward strand.
TCGTGTAACCCTAAAATCGTGAGTATTTGAATAATGTTGAGTAATTTTATAGTAGTGGTAAGAAAAAATCATTCGGGTTTCTTCGGTGAAATTCCCGAATCTTTTTGAAGGAACAGGGCTATTATGATTGCTAATTGCTTGTCTTCCGCGCTTACCGAACCTGAAAAACGAGAATGTCAACCGTCAACGAAGAAAGAAGAAATCATCCAAGTCATAGGGACTTCTCGTCGGATTCTTCGGGTAATGCTCAGTAGCAGCAAGAAGAGCCGGAAGTATTGCATGAGGCGTTATCCCAATTACAGTACGTAACACGATCAAAGCGTTTAGTCTTGTTTCGAGATGATTTAGAGCATTTGAATGAGTAAAAATTAATTTTATTCCGTGCCAAAGTCGGCTAATCAATAAATTAAATTCACGCAGACAATAGCACCTTAGAGGGTGGTTTCTTAAATTGGGAAAGTTTAGGCGATGGTTTGGAGTACGCTAGCCCGATACAGTACAAAGTGGAGTTGGAAAAGGAGCACGCGGAAAGTGAAGACGAGAACGAAAACCCGACATGTGGGAAGATGGGAGTAGGTCCGGAGCTAAGAAAACAAATCAACGAAGAGGAAATTGGATGATCGTATGAAGGAAATTTACCTACACGCAACATGAGGTTGATTTCGAGAGGATAAAGGCTGTTATCTGATGGCATTAAACGCCTCGATTGCTGATATTTTTTTTTAGACATTTAATACGTAAATACCAGAATGTGACCAAGAGAATACGTGATCACAAATTCCCTACAGCCTGCGCCGATAGCGCAGGAGATCGACAATCACGTAATTAGATTTGGTAAAGCTAAGGCCAGTTGATACGATGTTAAGAGCTCACGAGGCATGCACACCTAACAGCGAACAAGCGAAGAAAGCGATTTCTAAAAATACTCTAATATCAGGTATGTAATTCTCAATTCCTTCGTTTTGCTAACACACTGTCTGCAATAATTAGAAGACGTGAAGGATAATTTAAAACTGACTATTTTATATGATACAGTGACGAAATTACATCTCTGGAATTTGAATTGGAATTACTATTTCATCGATTAACGAAGTTGAAATCCTGACAAGCACTCCAGCTGCCAAGTCGGACGCTATTTCTGAGGAAGCATTAAATATTTTGATACTTGACATTACTGTCCCGTCGATTGATTAAGACAACTTCCGATGATAAGGTCGACAGTGTGAATAATGAATTTAATCGTATCTTTAATGATGCAATAATTGTAAAAGCATTTAATTCTATCATTATTTTATCAAAGATATTTCATTAATACTCATCGCGGCATGCATTAAATAGAGTTTGCGAATAAAAGAAAAAGGTCAGCATTACAAGAGTTTCATGAATCGTATTAATTATGCGTCTCGCTCGAACTTCCAACGTCCCACCCGATTATTGCTGCTGTGTGTACGTAGATTTCCGCGTCTGATGTCCATCGACTAATTTTCCTCAGGATAGGATAGGAGTTACATCCGAACATTTTTGCTTGGTGTTGTAACGTTAAAGTAATGGGTTCATTTTAACGATTTAATGTCAATTGTTAGCTACTCCAGTATGGAGTATTACCAGGAGATGCCACGTGGAGGCCAATTGACACGTTACATGAATTTCGTACGACCTCTTCATGAATTTGTAAGGTTTTACGAATTCCATGTAACTTCATCTCCCACCCTATCGTTCTCGCTGTGACTCGGAAAGCCGAATGTTCTTGTTGCCGTTGGCCATTGTTGCCGTGGAAACCGTATGATTACATTAAGTGTTCCATATGACCACCTTCTATTTCTTGTTGGCACTGCATTCGCACACGTTCCACAAGGTTCCGCTGTATGTTGCGAGGCATTTCTGCAGGTAGCGCAGCGCACTCTTCTCTGATACGTTCTTTAAGATGTTCGATGTTTTGAATCGGCCGCCGCTCGTTGAACACCTTCATCTTTAAATAACTCCACACAAGAAGAAGTCGAGGGGAGTTAGATCCGGTGATCTAGGTGGCCACTCCCTGGGTGCTCTCAAGCCGATCCAATGTGCGCCGAAAACGTCATTTAACAGCTGCGTCACCATTCGGCTTGATTGCGCTGGTGCATCGTCATGCTGGAATATGACTGGTTGATCTTCAGCGACTTGAAGGAGAGCCGGCAAAATTTGATTTTCCAGCATATCGAAATAGGTCTGGGAATTCAAATTTCCATCGATGAAGATGGGCCCGATGATCCGCTCTCCATATATCCCCGCCCAAACATTTACTTTATTTTTATTCTGGTGATTCTGCTCACGGACGACGTGCGGGTTCCTGGCGCACCAGTATCGGTAGAAATGGGAGCACATGCTCCCATTTACAAAAAACGTACATTCGTCCGTGAAGCAGATGGTCTTCATGTAATCCGGATTCTGCTCGAGCTGCTCCACCATTACTCGGCAAAATGTCAATCTTCGTTCGCGATTGTTATGACGAGGCAGTGCTTGATGCACCTGCGCCTTATAGTTTCTTATCTTGTTTAAACGGAGCACTCTATGCACACTGTCTTTGCGAATTCCTGTACGTCTCGAAATTCCCCTTATCGACTGTTGCATATCCTCTTCTACGATCCGTAGGACAGTTCTCTCGACCTCGGGATCAACCCTCGGACGATTTGGATTCGTCAAATTCGCCGTTGACCCTGTTCTTCGGAACTTTTGCACGAGTCGCGACACCATTGATGTGTTCAATCGGCACTCCGGGTCCCTCTCGCGAAAGATGTTTACTACTTCGCGGGTACTGTATTGAGCCGCCAGCGTGACTATTTCCGCCTTCTCGGCTTCGGTATATCGTCGCATTTTGGTTGAGTCGATGACGCGTTATGTCTAGCTCTCGGTACCGGCAATGCTCGAGGTGTCATAGGATTTTCGAATGTTTTCGGCTCCACTTTCGAAAATCTGATCCGTGGATGAGCGAACTCAAGTGGCTATGACACGGTCAGGGCCGATTGAGCACATCAATGGTGTCCCGAACAACGATCGCGAACGAAGATTGACATTTTGCCGAGTAATGGTGGAGCAGCTCGAGCAGAATCCGGATTACATGAAGACCATCTGCTTCACGGACGAATGTACGTTTTTTGTAAATGGGAGCATGTGCTCCCATTTCTACCGATACTGGTGCGCCAGGAACCCGCACGTCGTCCGTGAGCAGAATCACCAGAATAAAAATAAAGTAAATGTTTGGGCGGGGATATATGGAGAGCGGATCATCGGGCCCATCTTCATCGATGGAAATTTGAATTCCCAGACCTATTTCGATATGCTGGAAAATCAAATTTTGCCGGCTCTCCTTCAAGTCGCTGAAGATCAACCAGTCATATTCCAGCATGACGATGCACCAGCGCAATCAAGCCGAATGGTGACGCAGCTGTTAAATGACGTTTTCGGCGCACATTGGATCGGCTTGAGAGCACCCAGGGAGTGGCCACCTAGATCACCGGATCTAACTCCCCTCGACTTCTTCTTGTGTGGAGTTATTTAAAGATGAAGGTGTTCAACGAGCGGCGGCCGATTCAAAACATCGAACATCTTAAAGAACGTATCAGAGAAGAGTGCGCTGCGCTACCTGCAGAAATGCCTCGCAACATACAGCGGAACCTTGTGGAACGTGTGCGAATGCAGTGCCAACAAGAAATAGAAGGTGGTCATATGGAACACTTAATGTAATCATACGGTTTCCACGGCAACAATGGCCAACGGCAACAAGAACATTCGGCTTTCCGAGTCACAGCGAGAACGATAGGGTGGGAGATGAAGTTACATGGAATTCGTAAAACCTTACAAATTCATGAAGAGGTCGTACGAAATTCATGTAACGTGTCAATTGGCCTCCACGTGGCATCTCCTGGTAATACTCCATACTGGAGTAGCTAACAATTGACATTAAATCGTTAAAATGAACCCATTACTTTAACGTTACAACACCAAGCAAAAATGTTCGGATGTAACTCCTATCCTATCCTGAGGAAAATTAGTCGATGGACATCAGACGCGGAAATCTACGTACACACAGCAGCAATAATCGGGTGGGACGTTGGAAGTTCGAGCGAGACGCATAATTAATACGATTCATGAAACTCTTGTAATGCTGACCTTTTTCTTTTATTCGCAAACTCTATTTAATGCATGCCGCGATGAGTATTAATGAAATATCTTTGATAAAATAATGATAGAATTAAATGCTTTTACAATTATTGCATCATTAAAGATACGATTAAATTCATTATTCACACTGTCGACCTTATCATCGGAAGTTGTCTTAATCAATCGACGGGACAGTAATGTCAAGTATCAAAATATTTAATGCTTCCTCAGAAATAGCGTCCGACTTGGCAGCTGGAGTGCTTGTCAGGATTTCAACTTCGTTAATCGATGAAATAGTAATTCCAATTCAAATTCCAGAGATGTAATTTCGTCACTGTATCATATAAAATAGTCAGTTTTAAATTATCCTTCACGTCTTCTAATTATTGCAGACAGTGTGTTAGCAAAACGAAGGAATTGAGAATTACATACCTGATATTAGAGTATTTTTAGAAATCGCTTTCTTCGCTTGTTCGCTGTTAGGTGTGCATGCCTCGTGAGCTCTTAACATCGTATCAACTGGCCTTAGCTTTACCAAATCTAATTACGTGATTGTCGATCTCCTGCGCTATCGGCGCAGGCTGTAGGGAATTTGTGATCACGTATTCTCTTGGTCACATTCTGGTATTTACGTATTAAATGTCTAAAAAAAAATATCAGCAATCGAGGCGTTTAATGCCATCAGATAACAGCCTTTATCCTCTCGAAATCAACCTCATGTTGCGTGTAGGTAAATTTCCTTCATACGATCATCCAATTTCCTCTTCGTTGATTTGTTTTCTTAGCTCCGGACCTACTCCCATCTTCCCACATGTCGGGTTTTCGTTCTCGTCTTCACTTTCCGCGTGCTCCTTTTCCAACTCCACTTTGTACTGTATCGGGCTAGCGTACTCCAAACCATCGCCTAAACTTTCCCAATTTAAGAAACCACCCTCTAAGGTGCTATTGTCTGCATGAATTTAATTTATTGATTAGCCGACTTTGGCACGGAATAAAATTAATTTTTACTCATTCAAATGCTCTAGATCATCTCGAAACAAGACTAAACGCTTTGATCGTGTTACGTGCTGTAATTGGGATAACGCCTCATGCAATACTTCCGGCTCTTCTTGCTGCTACTGAGCATTACCCGAAGAATCCGACGAGAAGTCCCTATGACTTGGATGATTTCTTCTTTCTTCGTTGACGGTTGACATTCTCGTTTTTCAGGTTCGGTAAGCGCGGAAGACAAGCAATTAGCAATCATAATAGCCCTGTTCCTTCAAAAAGATTCGGGAATTTCACCGAAGAAACCCGAATGATTTTTTCTTACCACTACTATAAAATTACTCAACATTATTCAAATGCTCACGATTTTAGGGTTACACGAAAAGCTGTGATCTCCCGAATTGACAGCTATCGGGAAATCAGACGTTTGACACTTTTCACTTTTATGCAGCGCACTCTGTTGAATTCAACTCTAACTATCACTGCCGAAGTCAAATTTCAGGTCACAGTGCCCCTGTTGCGCTTGCCGTCAGACATACGGTATATCTTAATATTCACCTGATATGAAACTACGCAGTACACCGCACTGAAAAAAAATGCATACTACGCCGTCGGGTGCAGAACTAGACGGATTACTTGTTTTACAGAGTTCCAAACTCAAACATCTACCATTTCTGCCCTTGAATAATCCCAATGTTGCCAGATTTAGTTTTATTTAAATAATTAAAAATGTTTCATTCTGTGTAAAGTCACCCCCCTGTTGCAGAGTCTCACCATCTGACGGTACTAATTATTAGTGCTTTTTTGATGTCTAATGTGCGTACCATCACAAATAAGGATTAATTCGCTGTCTGAATTCAAGAGTTCTTTAACAATTTTCGAAGTCTCATTTTCTATGAGATTATCTCTGTCAATACTATTTAAACCAAAATAAAAAGGGAGAACATCTTTTTCAAAAGATGTCAAAACTTCGTCAAAATAATCGGAGACAAGTTGTTCACGTTGTACTTACGATTAAGATTCCGGAATAACTCACTATTGCAACCGATGGCGGGATTAACTCTAGATTAGCGCTTCACTTAGATCGCGATGATAATGAACGATAAGAACAGATATAGACGTCCACTTAACGTGCGACGGAACACCTGGCTTATCAAGGATAGAAAGTCGCTACCCCCACCGTCTTGCAATTACTGTTAGATTTATATCGACTCGTATTGTATCGACACATGCGAGTGTACAAACGGCAAAAGTCGGTTGTTGTTCCCATATACCTTCAATTATTTATTATTTGTCATTTGCGCGATATCGAACAAAGCCTATTAAACCTGCAGAAACATTAAGCAAACTATTCTACAAAGAAAATATTCAACCCACAATAAATCACGAAAGCGATGAAGATTAAAACGAAGTTTCTATGTCAGAGAGTTCATGAAATAATACCTTTAATTTGATTTAATTTCGATAGATATGTACATATATTACATGTAGTAAATTGTATTCTCATTAGTAATAAGTAACTGTAAATAAATACTATTATTTTTGTAAAGTAAAAATTCGAATTAATAGGTCTATAACTTTGCTTCCGCCGTTTTCCGCTATATATTAAGTTAGAAAAACGGCGGAAGCAAAGTTGTTTTATTTTCATTAATTTATTTCGACTTGTTACACCATACCAATCATCTTGTAAATATTATATGTCATAATTTAATCATGCTTGAATCTATGTAAAAAACAACGGCGGGGATGTTATTTTTAATATGCAAAAGAATTATTGAAAAACTCAAACATTGTTTTACTTTATTTATGGGCGAAACAGTCCAATACTTTTTTTACAATATAGCTACATGATGGTGCATAACATATATTTTGCTATGCGAAATCGGTCGAGTAGTTCTCGAGATAAAAAATATTTTCATTTTTGGCTTTTTGACGATAACTTTCGATTAAACCAATATTTTGATCTAAAAATTGTTAGAAAGCTTTCTTATATATAAACACAAAATATACCTGAATGGGAAAAAAATTCAAGCGGTAGTACTTTTCATATGCTTATCTGGTTATACCCTTTTGTTTTAACCAGAATTTTGATTTCTCAATTTCTATTCCACAATTCGTCGGCTTACTTGTAAAACCTTCTATGTCCGATTTTCGGACATAGGACTTAGTAGGTTTTACAAGTAAGCCGACGATATTTTACTGCCATATCGACAAAGAAATATGAAGGCAGGTACAGATATCTTCACTTCCAAATTTTTAATTTGTTCAATATATCGTCGGCTTACTTGTAAAACCTACTAAGTCCTATATGTCCGAAAATCGGACTTACAAGGTTTTACAAGTAAGCCGACGAATTATTGTATTATACGTTATTATTATACGTTAGAAGTCAAACAACTTGTACATTACAATTTTCATTTTATTTTTCTTCATTGCCGAGATAGCTCTAAGGGGACTCAACTTTGAGAAGCTATTTGGCCCCCTAACAGCCCGTTCACACAATACGGTTTTTTCCCGTTTCGGTATTTTACCGAATCGGGAAAAAACCGAACAGCCCGTTCACACGATACGGTTTTTTCGTTCACACGATGCGGTTTTTCACCGTTTCGGTAATTTTACCGAACAGCCCGTTCAGACTATACGGTTTTTCACCGTTTCGGTAAAATTCTACCGAATCGGTCAGCCCCCTGACACTATACCTATCTCGGCTACGGCTCTGGCAAGTGTTTCGCATACGTCGAGTGGACGTGTCAACCAATCGCCCGGGCGTCGAAACAGTGCCGCTCGAGCGAATGCAAAGGATACTCAAAAACAATTTTTATTACATTACTTTGCATTGTTATTAGATCGTTTATAACGTTTTATAAATTTATTTTCAGATAGAGCTTTTCGTAATGCGAAGAACATGGCGCCATCGCATACGCAACGATATATCGTCGCTGGCACTTTTCGCAAGTGCAGAGAACGACGATATATCGTCGTCCGGTACTAAAAGGGTTAAAATCATTGTTTATTGTCGCGCCATCACCCGGCCATGCATGAGCCCTATCAGTACGAAAACTATCCTGTCTGAACACTTCGATGCATAAACATTGCCACTAGCAACCGATTTGATTATTTTCCCGAATCGGGCCATTCGGTTTTCAGTGACAAGACCGAATGTCAGTCGCGACCGAATCGGTGAAATTGCCGTACGCGTTTCGAAGACGTACCGTGTGAACGCGCCCATTTAAATGTATGCGCCACTGCAGCACACGGTAAAAAACCGATTCGGTGAATTTACCGAAACGGGAAAAAACCGTATCGTGTGAACACGACCCCCGAAAACCGAACGCCAGTCTCGACCGAATCGGTGAAATTGCCGTATGAGTTTCGAAGACGTACCGTGTGAACGCGCCCATTTAAATGTATGCGCCACTGCAGCACACGGTAAAAAACCGATTCGGTGAATTTACCGAAACGGGAAAAAACCGTATCGTGTGAACACGACCCCCGAAAACCGAACGCCAGTCTCGACCGAATCGGTGAAATTGCCGTATGAGTTTCGAAGACGTACCGTGTGAACGCGCCCATTTAAATGTATGCGCCACTGCAGCACACGGTAAAAAAAACGGATTCGGTAAAATACCGAAACGGGAAAAAACCGTATCGTGTGAACGGGCTGTAAGGGCCGGTTTTACCAACACGGTATAAACGCGGTATAGCGCTATACTGAGAATAACCAGCAATAAGCCTTATGGCTATTCCCAGTATAGCGCTATACCGCGTTTATACCTGTTGGTAAAACCGGCCCTTAAACAAAAGTTGAGCAACTATAAAAAAAATAAAGGTCTCTTATTTTTCGGTAAACCGATTCTGCTAAATTTCATTCAAATTGGAAACGTACTCCTTGAGAGGTTTCCTAGTAAATTAAAAAAAAAATGAATCAAATCTCATTGCGTTCCGTACATGTCCACAAAATTCGATTCAAGTTTGATCGAGATTTGAGATATTATAAAACACAATCAATGGTTGTAATAGATTTTTTAAAAGTGAATTCAAATCCATAAGCAAAAGGTGGCTAGTAATTAAAGTTTTTGATAAAAAGAGGCGCCCGTTATCTGCGAGCAGCATCGCACACATCTCAGTGAAATTTATCTTATATTTGTACGAACTTTATTGCATTATGAAAGATAACCAATGTTAATTAAAGATTCTTTGAGACTGAACTCGAATCCGAAAGTGAAATACGGATAGCACGTTCAGATTAAAAAAAAAAGTAATGTTAGAAACTCCCTAAATCGCGATTTTTACAATTTTAACTTCATTTTTCTTAAAAATATGAGGTGCTTGAGTAAAACATAAAAATATTTGAAATTAGCTACCAGAGATTCATATAATCTATCTAATTTCTTTGGTAGTGATAAGAAAAAGGTTTACTTTTATAGACCAATGTTATTAAAATGTATTATTTGTATGGTATGCCCACTTTGGAACCACAGTTTTTATTTGAATCATCTTTCCTGTATTTTCAAAGACAAAAAAGTTGGTCAGGTAAAAAGAGTTAGATGAAACATTTTGTAAATAAATCGGGTATTCCCGGATTTACTACAGGGGCCATTGGGCGTAGACTCTGCTGAAAGCGCCTGGATAAAGAGATTTCGATACCGCTCAATCAATAGATGGTTCGCTATCTAGAAAAGGAGGACTCACACAATCAGCCGACTTATTATTATTCACGCATTCGGTAGAGTTCAAACCCAACCCCGTAGCAGATCCAAGGACACCCCATGCAAATTAAAGTAAATCAAAATATCTAGACACCAGCTGTGTCCATTTCTCTTTTATTATGCTGATTTTATAACTTTTACAACACTTCGATCAAATAGTGGTAGTCACTTAAAGTTTACTGCGTTGTAGAAGAAAGCACGGCAAAAACCTCGATCCACAAGCCAAAAGCAATTAATATACACAGAATAAGTATCGGTATTTATACAACTTGTTTATTTTTAGAAAAATAAAATGATATTCCCTCTTTCAAGAGTTACCTACTTAATGTACCTATCTAACAATAAGTAGGTAAGAAGTAGGAAAGTAGATATATGTGATATCTAGGAAGGTATCACACATGCAAACGCCTAGTTATAAAATGAAGCAAAAGGAGAAGCAGATTTGAGAAATCAACCTAGTAGTCAACATTGGTACTCTTAGTAACTAGTAAGGTAACTACAACCGGTACCCCGACTCTACTTCTGCTGCTTTAACCGACACCAATCATTCCATTACGAAAATGAAAAGCTTTTTTATCATTTCAAATAATAAAAAAATTACATTTAACACACATTTCCAATTCGTAAAAAAAAAAAGACGAGAGACATATGGCCATTTGCAAAACTGTAAAAGAAAGTTCGAAAAAGCTGTGTTTTTAAGGATTCTCGAGCGTTATACTAAAAATAGTAAGAAATGCTTGAAAATGATTACATTCGGTAGATTGAAGTAAAAAAAAATTCAGTTAAATTTTCAAGTCTTTTAAGAAGCTCGTTGCAAAGATTTTTGAATAACAAAATAACATATCGTCCCCTTAATACTAGAACTAGGTAATTCGAATTTTCGGTATTCACATTGTGCACTTATTGCATGCATATATTAGTCGCTTTAGTGACTGTATCTATATCATTCTACTGGATTTCTAACCTTAAATATACGACAGACCTTATCTTGTTGTAAGACCGAAAAGAGCATACAAAGTTGGGTACAAAGTAAAGAACTGAAAATACCGAGAATTTGAGTTACCTAGTTGTAGTATTAAGGGGGAAAGCCACTGTGATGACCGGAAAATGTAGAATAACTTTGTGAATTTTTTCTGATTAAAATAAAAAACGAGGGAAAAAACTTTTACAACTACATGAAGGTACATATATTTTAGTATATTAGAAAAAAAAAGCAATACATAATATCAATAAACTACACAATAATACGCGATGCCGTAAAGCTTCTCTGAAAAATGTTTGGCGCATGGGCGCCATTGCTGTGTCCGAATGGTATATCCAAACCAAAAAAATCAATTATTTTCTTAAACTACACGAGTCTAGCTTCAGTTAAGCGTACGGATTTATAAAAATTTTAATTTTTAACAAAGTAACGCATGTTTAAAGATAGAACTTCGAAATTTAGAGAAAAATTGCTCAGTTTTTTAATTATATCTCAACAAGTAATCGCTTAATCGAAAAAATCATACGCTTAACTGAAGATAATTCTTTTAAAAATATTCTGTGAAAATTTCAAGGTAATCGGATAAAAATTGACTGAGTTATGATGGCGCCCAGTTGGAAAAATGTAGTTTCGAGATAAAAGCCTTTAAAACCGCGCGGTCAAGTTCGAGCGTATGCGCTTACTCACACAAAACCTTTCATAACTCCATAAAATTTTCGAATTTCGGTTTGAAACTTAGGGAACAGATTCTTGAAACCTCGAACATTAAGAAAATGTAAAAATAAAAAAATCTATTTTTTGAACATATCACAGTGGCTTTCCCCCTTAAGGGGGCGATATGTTCTTATGGGTTATAACTAACAAACCGCGATATTTCTCAGAAAAATAGTAAAAAAATTCTGAAATTTTTTGAACAGCAAGTTTAATGAACTAAAATCATCTATACCAATTTTCACGTTCATTAAAAAGCCTGTTATATTTTTATTAATTGTTCTTTATAAATTTAACCTTCGATAAGTCAATGTGGCAACGTTGCAAGACGTCACAGTAGCGCGCAATTAAAAATAAATAATACGATATTTTCACAGATACACACATACTACTGTACGTCAAACGTTGTTGCCACATCGCACGAAGAACATACTTTAGAGTGTTACTGTACTTCAGTGGACTAACTTTTAGCAGGGAAACAGCCCTTGTACCGCTCGAGAAACTTTAATCTAGAAAAATGTAATTTGTACCGCTTACCATCACTAAATATAACTGATTTCTGTCCTTCGGGACGTTGCTTCGTGCTTCCTTCTCGTTTGAGGACTCCGACTGGTACCATCACAGTCGGTGGTGTAGGTAATCCACCAGTTAACTGTTGTAAAGGTGGTATAGTTGAACAGTATTCCATTGGATTGTTTGGATTAGGCTGTCTCCCCTATAACCATTTATCGAATACTCTGCAGTCTAGTACTTGCTTATCCAAGTAATGTAGGTACTAATCGTCCAGTAAGACATTTTCAAATACATGCGATTTAATTCGGTTGACCATATCCGATGACAATGGAAAAATATACAATGCGTTATATATTTTTTAGAAATTGAGTAGAATGTATTTGATGCTATATAGTTGCCATTACTAATAATGTTGAAATTATTATTTATACGACACACAGGTATGAATTTTAAAAGTATATTATTTAGATAACGAAAAGGCATATAAAATATATTCGAAACTCAATGAATAAAATAATCTGAAGTCGATTTGGAAGTTCACTCGTCGTTAGAGCAATAGTGTGACTCGAACATAGATACATAAAAATACACAACGCGTTCAATGATCTGCCATGAAAATGAGTATGAGTTTGAAATTTGTTTTCCTCTTCAACCATTTATCTCAGCTCCCGTATTAGAGAAAATTTACAAGCAGATATGTTATTTATTCGCACTTGTTCAAGGGGGTACTTGTATCTATTGTAATATAGATTCTGAGGCGAACAACACTAACATGTTGTCAAAATATTTTGACAAATGGCAGTACAACTTAAGTACGATTTTTATGCACAAACGGTTTCATTTCTAGCAGCTCTTCGAGATATTTCTTTACTGAAATTGTGAAAGTAATGTACGAAGGGATGAAGGGGAGGAGAGAGAGGGGGCTGGTAAGGAAGAGTTGCAGAATTTGGACCGGCGAACAGTGGGGTATTTGATCGATTTGGGCGGACAAAATTCTTTTTGTACTTATTGTTAGAGGCCTTGTAACTAACATAATTAATCGATTTGTTGCCTTTATAGTGCTGAAATTTTTTAACTATAAGAAATTTAAATTGTTTTATATTTACATAAGTTTATTTATTTATTAAATAAATAATATATGCAAATCGATAGATCAGTAAAATAATAAGATTTCCTCACCAGAGGACAACTCAGAATCGGCTTGAGTGCACGCATTTGTAAAACATTCCCAGTGTAACTATATTTTCAATAGGTACCTAGTAAATAATTTTACTTTCAGCTGTGGGGGGCTTGAAAGTTCTACTTCCCGGCATTTCCCGGCAAATTTATTTGTTGTAGCAAAAAGCATACACCTTGTAGGTTCAATTTTTGGGAAAAATAGCCGCGGAATCGCGCCCTCTACTGATGAAAGCGGGACAAACTTTTGCATCAACCCAATATTTGTATATCATTCTTTTCTAAAAGAGCACGATTCCGCGGCTACTTTTTCCAAAAATTGAATCTACAAGGTGTAGGCTTTTTGCCACAACAAATAAATTTACCGGGAAATGCCGAGAAATTTACTATGAATTCTACACAAACGACTTTTGTCCGCCCAAGTCGACCAAATACCCCACTGTGCGGCGCCTAGGTTGGACCAACTCTGTATCTAGAATACTAAGGACATTTATCGTTGTTTGGTTAGTTGTATTGTATGCTTAGACTTGAAGATGGATAGCGCATCTTCTTTATTAGTACTGACGGTCATATTATATTTGTAGCTAATAAGCAGTAACAGTTTTCACTACTAGACAGTTGAAAAACTGATTGATTAATCAAGCCTTTGCTAATTGTTCTGGTGTAAGTAATCATATGTCTTTGTCTTATTGTATGTTTAAAAAGTACATTTATATAGCTATAAAATAACATGATTGTTTTAATGATTCGTACTGTCATCGAAATTTTGCAATACGTATTCAGTAATTCGATAAAGTTTCCTAGATTGTACCACATTCAATAGCTTAGATTGGACGTAGATTCAGCTAAGCGACTCTATAATAACAAAACAAAATTAAATTCTCTATTCATTGTTTTACTATTTTGTTGAATAAACTATTGTCAATAGTTGAAATGATTGTTTCTTTACCACTTACATTTTCTAGACAAATACTTTCAAATCATGATAATTTCATGTTTTTACATTAATTTATGAAAAGGGATATTTAGGTACCCCCCTTTCTGGTATTTTTTTTTTCTCAATACAGCCAGCGGTCCAATGTAAGAATCCGCCGGACCATTTTAGGCAATGAATTTCCTTGATCGGACTAATGCATACTTTTAGTTTTTATGGTTCCTTGACTTTATAAAATATTTTTCGAAAAATACAATTGATACGCGACGGCGCAGTCGAGGCAATATGCTCGCCCGCTCTTCACGACGCGTAACGACTCGATTGCGCCGCCGCACCTCGTGAATAGCGGGTCTAATCGAAGCAAGGAGAAATAGGGGGGCCACCCGCTATTGGTGGGTTCCCCCGCACAAGAAAGCACGATATGTCACGCCCGAGAACGACTCCTAAGCCGACTCACCCTGTATATACATATACGCATAACCTAAAAAAGGTGAGTAATGTTGATTCGTTCCTCTTCTCCCTTTTCTCCGATCTCTAAATGTAACAAAATTCTATTGTATCCTCCTCAAGTCCACTTGCAGTACTAAAAAATGATATGAATTTGAAAGAAAGTTTTAAACTCTAGAGAAGCCTTTACTTATGTCCTTTTATGTACAAGGTTTCACAAAAAATATTGAATTCTTTATTTCGGCACAAAAAAGTGATATTTTTCAAAACCAAATATTGACACTATTTATAAAATGTATATTCATTTAAGTAAACAACCTTCGTTCACTTTGACTATCAAATTTGTATAATGCTACTAAAATTAAAATGTTTAGTCGTGAAACGGTCGTACCTTTTAAACCTTCTAATCTCTTATTATTAGATATAGGGCCTTTCGCACCGTAACTGTCCTATCGGTCGAGAAATTCGCTTAAAAGTCCATAGCATATCGATAATGTCAATACAATACCTCGTATCTCCACCATCAATGTTTCTATTGCCTTTGGTTGAAACATATTATAAATGAATCGATAGATCGCGCCACAATGACACTAATTCAATTAATAACTGTTGTTAGTTGAATTAATGTCATTGTGACGCAATCTATTGATTCTTTTATATGTTTCAACCAAAGGCAATAGAAACTTTGATAGCGGAGATATGAGGTATTGTATTGACACCATCGATATGGACTTGAATCAAGTGGATGAAATCAAAGTATGGATTATATATCAAATATCACCAATATTATGGAAAACCATGGAAAGTAGGTATAGGAGGTAAAATGTACAGGATAATCAGAAAGATTTATAGTGAAACGACTAACAAAGTAATAACTAACAAGGGGATCACCGCCAAATTTAAATCAGGAAAAGGAGTAAGGCAGGGATGTCCGCTCAGCCCAATACTATTCAATATTTATATCGATGATTCAGATCAAGAGATAGCGAGGAAAACGAAGGAGGAACGGTGATAGGTAAAACAAAAATCTTTCTACTGAAATTCGCGGAAAATATAGCACTGTTGGCGGACGAGGCTGAGGGACTCAACAGTTTACCTAGATCGTTAGAGACATATACAGGTAAGAACGAGCTGATAGTTAATACAAAAGAGACACAGGTAATATTCAGAAACGGAGGAAGAATTAAAAAGGGCGAAACGTGGGCCTACAAGGGACAAAGACTAGATGTAGTTAAGAGTTATAAGTACCTAGGATACCATTTCTCGACGAGAAACCAAACAGGGCAACATTTAAAGGCAATGGCACGAAAGACGCAGAAAGCCATAAATGTTGCCTGGGGTGTATCAAAGAGAGCCAGAATCGAGCAACTAGGGCGAAAGCTATACTTACTCGAAACGCTAGTCAAATCAGGAGCTCTATACGGCATAGAAATATGGGGATGGGAAAAAGCCTATATGTATATAGAAAGAGTGCAATTTAAATACGTCAAAATGTTAATGGAGTTAAATAGGAACACGCGCCGGACTACATCTAGAAAATGGAAGCAGGGAAATTTAGCCTAGAAATAGAAGCCTTGGAAAGAGTGAGCGGTTACCTGCTGAAAATCCTCCAAACGAAAGAGGAGAGGTGGCCCCGAATATGCCTCATGGAAGAGCTCAGTGGACTAGAAAATCAGAACCAGTTAAAATGGGGAAACTTAGTAAGACGGGCATTCCACGAGGCAGGATTCGGCACCACGCTAGAACAAATACGACAAGGATTAGACTTCGAGACGATCAAAACAAGAATCACCGAGATGAAAAAAACGAAACTAGATCAAGAGATACAATACTGCTGGGGTAGGATTGAGAGCTCCAGTTATGCGAGTCAGTACAAAGAAATTAAGACAAGAACTATAGGGCTTGGGTCAAGGAATATCGCGGGTAAGGTTAAGGTACGGGAATATAGCCAAGGACGGCAACAAAGAATACAAGGTTCTTAGCTGTAGACTGCGCGGATTTGAAGTAGAGGACCTTTGCCACGTTATCAGCTGCAAAAAAGTAACAGAGGTCATAGGCAAGGAGTCCCTAAAGCGGTTGAGGGCCCAGCTGGGGGAGGGAGAAGTAGATGTAGAATTGACGGATAAGAAAATTTGCGAAATATTAAAGGGAAACCCGAGCCTGGAGGTATGCCAGCTAGCGAAGAAATTCGAGGAACTAGCCAGGAAAGAAAAAGAAAAGGAAGCGGTTTAAAGTTAGGGTTAGGGAATAAATGGAAATAAATGACAACAACAGCAACGACTAGTGTGCCCTTGTTGTAAGAGCAGACTGGGAAAACCTAGCGAGAATAAAATAGAGCCCCTCTCTCTCTCTCTAGAAACGAGCGAGCGATGAGGTAAAGGGTGCTGCGAAGCATAAGCACCGGTTAAGATGTTCCTGATTAATGTACTTGCGCTTTTGTAACACCAAAGGGACGATATATAACCCAAAGTTAAATGTACGCCGCCAAATTATGTAAAGGCACAAGCTCTAAACGCAGAAATAAACTATACTACTATCACCAATAATACAATAGATCCAATATACGATTAAAATTAATCCCTAACTTTACGAATTTACCGTTATTTAAGAGGACTACCGTATAAGGAGATGGCCCTCAGCGTAGCGGGTTAAAGCGAAGCTCATTTGAACCGTGATAGCATCGAATCAGATGTCCGTCCATAAATGAGGTATTTTTGTATTGTTCTCGGCCTATAATTTAGTTTGTAGATATGATACACATATATCGTCCAAAGAAGTGTATGTCATTTCATGATAGATCATTGAAAATACGTTGTATAATATCCGCTTATGAGTATTTGCTATAGAATACAGATTACTACTACAAATATTAATTTCGCCTTAGTGTTTTTCAAAAAATAAAAAAAAACAAGAAAGATAATGACATTATTATGCATAATTGGATGAAAAGGCTATATTTAAATGCTTTGAATGGTTGTACTATGTATTTTATAACGCACTAAGCAAAACTATATCACAACTATTTTTTAGACCAATATGAAGTACATTTACTATTCTGCTCCATAGCGAATGAAATTGTATTTTAAATATGTAAAGAAATGATTAAATTTTAAAAAATAATATAAATACTAGTATAATAGTATAGATTTCCCATACTAAAGCAACTGAAACAAAAGTCTCGTTACCCGTTCCTCCACGTTAAAGTATATCTATAGTCATGGTAAATAGCCGGAAAGTGTAGAAAGGTCTTATAAATTCTTACACTTTCTAATGCTTATAGCTATATTATAACATGAAAAAACGAATGCAGAAAATATAAACCAGAAAAAACAACCGAATATAACTAAGAAGTATTCCATAAATAGGTATAGGGGCAGAAACCATGCATACGCCAGTTTTAATGACGTTCAAGTAAGAATTATATGATTTCTGGATTAGATAATTATTTTGTAAATGATGCACAACTAAATATAAATATATTCAATAAAAACAATTCTGTAGGCAGATATCATTACGTACTTCACAGGGTTTTGTTAGTATAGGACTTTAGTTTAGTTAAGTCAAAATGTTCTGACCACTGCGGAAAACTAAAACGAAATATAAAGAAAAACGTATTATGGGTCAATATCGCAAGGATGCTTTCTTAAAATTTAACTTTGGAGAATTGAATATTATAATTAAATGAGAGCATTTCCTCTTTTAAAAAGAATACTTGTGCATCCGACAAATAGTTTTAAGAATAAAAATGCGCATCATTTACCAAATTATACATACATGTAATCAACCCAATAAATACAAAATAATACATTATAAGCTTCATATAAGAGATTCAGTAGAACTAACGTATAAATATAAGAAAAAAGAATCTATATTATATATGTATAACGTTTAATAAATACGTTCAAATCACTGATGTGATCAGCTGAATGAATTAATTTTAGTCAACATATATCGATGGTCTTATGCAATACTGGCACAACTCAACAAATTGCCTTTTTGGGATTTCTGGTGCATCCTGTATGAGATTTATTCTGCTTTAATATGCAAGAACGGCACTTTCTTATTTGTAAACCCAATCGCTAGATGGCGCGATATGCCGTTGTGCAAATCGCGAAACACGGCTGTCTGTAATATTGAATACCGGCACGACTTCAGTTGTCACGGAGTCTTTGTGAGGGAGACACTGCACATGCTTTGATACAGCGAGAAATTTCAAAATCTTTAAAGCGTGGTCCCATTTATACGTCTCAACAATATATTGCCTTAATGAGAACAGCAAAGAAAAAAGGAAATCACTATAAGGTGCACGAATTGAGTTTTCAGTCATTTTAGGATTTTAAAGCCCTAGAGCTAATAAAGCATTATCTTCAGGGTTTACTGATACAAACAATGAGAACGTAAGGATTTCTGACATTTCAATTCTCCGTGTTTCTAGAGATGCCCCCCAAAAAATACTATTTAAATATAGCTTTGCCCAAGCCGAGTTTGGTGAAATTAATATGAATGAAAAAAAGAGAAACACCAGAGGTATTGGATCTTCATCTAATGTTGGTGAGGAAGTCTTAAGGAATCTCTATCGAAGTCAATTAGCTATTGACAGCAAGAAGAAAGAAGCACTGATAAAATTAGTGGAGAAGAAAGTTATTCCTAAATTTTACGGACAGATTTATAATAGTCTTTAATTTTTTTTAAGTCGATAAATACTTATTCTTTTCTTTTTATTATGTTTATGTCAAAGTTAAAGGATGTTCTTATGTTTTGTAATATTTTTGATGAATATAACGTTTTTTTTTTGCCTATTTTGTTGGATTTTGTTACGGAACTAAACACAAAAAATCCTTTTTTTATGCAGCAGTGGCATAACTACAACAATGTTTAAGTAAAATATACTTTTTTTGGTAATATTATCGTTTTAGAAACAACTATTATTATTTGACACTAACAATAATATTATTCTATAATTCAGTAAAAAAACAAACAATATCTAAATTCCGTTATGAAACACAGCGAATAATGTAAAACAAAAAATTTCAAACCGCGTTCCTGAAAAATATGGATTTTTGAGTTGTGCCAGTATTGCATAAGACCATCGATATATCATTATTATGTTATATGGAAATAATAGTTTAACCCAACTTTTTCTGATTAAACATCAATATAAGAAATATAGGGGGGTGTATTTAAAATTATGTTCATAAATGCATAAAAAATTAAGCAATTTCAAGAAAAATGTTTGGTAAAAGTTTATGGTTTTGAGAAGATAATAAACTAGTGACCCTTCGTTTGACTCTAATTGTACTTAAGTGGAGCCGCCAAGATCTTGTGAAAGTGAGCTTCATTTCTTAAAAATGGGAACCCATAAGGTAACTGCCTCATTAGCAGGATACGTCCTAATAGCCTGACATATTTGAATGTAATTCAAATTATTAAACGGGATAAAAAGAAATTACTAGTTGAAAAAAAAATCTTCAATAAATTAACGATGTGTACAGGAAGTTTCACTAGTCAGAACCCTGAATAAAATCTGCTATATGAATTTTTATGGCTGTCCGAATACTGGCCTTAAGCTAGGAATCCACTACACTCGACTCGACTCGACTCGACTCGACACGACACGACTCGACACGACACGGTGACAAAAATTTGCGTGGTGAATCCACTGGACTCGACACGACACGACTCGATGCTACTCGACGCGACGGTAGTGCTTCGTCCTTTTGAATTTTAACGTACAAGGATACATCGTATATGGCTCTATAATTGTTCCAATTATTGCTTCTCTGTAACATCTATACAGATAGAAATTTACCTATTACCTACCTATTTATGCTTACTTGGTCTATTTAAGGCTTTTGAGATTTCTTTCCAAGCTTCGTTGCGGATATTTTGGTCTCTATATTTCAAACTATGTATATTGTACAGCATCTCATATGCTCTAACTTTATTAATGAGATCCTCCTCCATTCCTCTGCGAAATTGATGTAAAAGTGCGAGACTCGACTCGACTCGACGCGACAAATTTCTGGCCAGCCAGAAAATTGTCGTGTCGAGTCGAGTCGAGTCGAGTAGAGTCGTGTCGAGCCTAGTGGATTTCTACGCCATTTAAATACATGGAAAATCATACGATCAGAAAAGCGTCGTGTCGTGTCGAGTCGAGTCGTCTCGAGTGTAGTGGATTCCTAGCTTTTGACGTCTGGCTATTGGGACAGTTACCTTATTATATATTATATTTTATGTAAGAATTAAAATAAACATCATTTCTCTCTTAAAATTTTCTTGAACATCAGTATTTTTCATCATCAGAATATCAGTATATATTGAAAATGTGTGTGCATATGCAGTCTCTTCCATACTTACAAATGTAACTTTAAATGGACTATCTTGTATATTATAGTACACGGAAATAGTACTTTTTAGAAGAAATAATTTATAAAGTTTTCATATTACGTAAATTATGTTCCTAATGGGAGTAGGAATAAATACCCAAAAAGTTCCCATGTGGCCGATGTCCGCAACATCCCTTATTTTCCAAAAAAAAACCAGCCCCGGTTGGTACATTGTGCCGGTTTTTCTCAATTTCCTCGTAAATTGTTGTTTATCACTTCCACTGCTCATGGCACGGATCCGTGCCACACCGAGCCTTTAAGCAATGCGCGTGGCACGGATCCGTGACATAAACAAACACTCAGATTACATAGCCAGTCGGAGCTAGTGACTGCTCGAAGGCGGACGTGCTTTGGCGAGCATATAGGTAGTAAAGGTATCGGGACGTTAAGAAAGTGTATCCGTTTCCGATTTTTTTTTACAACTTATTGTAAAATGGGGGATAGTACGGCCGCTCCTGGGTAAGGCTTCCTGAAAAAGTGAGCAGTGAAAGTGTGTGTTAAACGTAAAAATGTATACAACCAAAAATGTTCGCCATTAAATTCTACACAAAAACTGTTCTATAAGCATTTTAGTTAATCCTCTCTGAATTTCCGCAAATAACGTTCAAAGTTAGGTGTAGTTTTTAGCATGTAAAATGTGGCTTTAATTGTAGTGATTTTCATAGTTTTCTAGTACTATAATATCGCTACATAAGTATTATCTAAGTCAAATTTTGAATTTTGAAAGGAATTTTAGAGCATTATAACTATGCATTTTCTAATTTGAGCTCGTTCCCACACTACCCATGAGGTAGAGCTCCCGGCGCGTTTTTTTTAAGTGGTGTCCCTAATAGGCCTATCCACTAACATGTCTTTTTTAATTCATTTGTTAGGTCCTCTTCATTTATTTAATATCTCGTCAGGTGGTGCATTGAAGCAACCCTGTCCATGGCAGTTGGAGCACATGGTTGAACAATGTAATCCAAGTCTAAGACATGCACATCGCTTACCACAATCTTTTTTACAGCTGCACGATATAACTTTCAGAAAAGAAATCGGAGCCGGCGCCACGGTAGTAAAAACTGGTGATAAAATGTTGCCCATTTTTTTCCAACCCTACTGCGTTGGCTGTATATCTTTTCCTCGCCAAGATAAAATTTGGTGAAATACCCGGTAAGAATGCTGTTATAATGCTACAGATGTTGGTGGCAATCTAGACAAAATGACGGCATGATTGGATTGGCCAACCAACTTATTAAAATAAATAAATCTGTAGCTATTCAAAGAAGTTTCTTTCCGTTTAGCTTTATATAACGCAAGTGTGAATTTCTCACCAGCACTATCAATTTGCTCTTTCGTAGATTGAGAACTGTTGAAAATATATAATAAATAATCCACACCGTATCGCATACCACAAGTTTGTGTCAGAAGTGCGTTGACGCTTCGCTGAACTTTACACATTTTAACGGCCTGCTAAAAACTATCCTAAACTTTAAGCGTATTTTGCGAGAATTCAGTAAGGATTGGCTAACATATTTATAGAACAGTTTTTGTGTAGAATTTAACGGCGAACATTTTTGGTTGTATACAATTTTTACGTTTGAAGGACGGTTTACGAGGAAATTCAGAAAAAACCGGCACAATGTACGATCCGGGGGTGGTTTTTTGCAAAATAAGGGATGTTGCGGACACTGGACAATTGGGAACTTTGTAAGTTTTTGTTCCTGATCCCATTAGGAGAATGTATACGTAATATGAAAACTTTATAAATTATTTCTCCTATTCCATGTTTATATGTCTAATTTACGTGTACTAATAAGGTGTTTTCAAAGAAGCTTGACAGGAGACACGCGAGTGCGAGAGAGAATACGCAGCGAATGTCTCTGTCGCACATTTCCCTAGCTACTCTAGTTGGTTTGTGCGACAGAGAGTAGCTATTATACACTCACAAAATGTTCTCTCTCGCACTTGTATATCTCCTATGTCAAGCTTCCTCGAAAACAGGCCGTATACCTACTATCGTGTGTTTAATGGAAAGATTCATAGTAACACTATCATTAAGAAAATATTTTAACTTTAATATTTTACTTTTCTCGCTTTAATTATAATGAAATTCAAACTAACAATATCTAAACATAAACTTTTTAAATTTTTCTACCAAAAAAGAAATTTGCAACTATTATATTTCGTGTGAGTTGGTTTCAGGAGGCTAAATGGTCAGGATGTGTGCTGAAAGTTGTGCGATAAAGTGTGTAAGAAGTGCGATCAACAGAGAGTGTAAGAGTAGTAAGTATATGTAATAGGAAGAAAGCTCAGAGCTAGAGTTAAAGGATAGGCTATAGGGGTTTGTTGGAAAAAGGAGGAAACGATAGGAAAATAGGAAAAACAAGGAAAAATTAGAAGCGAAGTGAGGCGGCGTGGCGATGAGGAGGAATATAAGCGAGAGAGAAAGGGCAGAGTCGGTAAGGTAGGTAGGCTGTAGATTGGCGGTGAAGAAGGAAGGGAAACATGTAGGAGAAGACAAATATGAACAAGGAAAAGAGAGGCAGACCAACAAACACTGAAAGGCTGGGGAAGGAAGGTCGTGGCGAGAGGAAATTGGACTGCTGTTTGAGAAAGGGCGGGAAAACAAGCAACGAGGCAGAGGACAGCCGAGAGGACACGAACGCAGAAGCAAAGGGAATGACACAACAGGCGGAGGGGGTTTGGAGGGAAATTTCGGAGTAGATTAAAATGCAGTTTAAAGACATAAAAAGAGAATTGGGGGAGGAGATGAGGGAGACCTATGTGAAAGTGAGAGAAGATCTTAAAATATGAGAGGAGAAATGGGAAATGAAGGTGGAGGCGTTGGAAAGGATGATCACGGAGACAGGAAAAAACTTGGAAGATCGCGGGGAAAGAAGTTCGCAAAGTTGGAAGAGGAGTTCATCATAAAAACCAAGAATAAAGAAGAAGAGAGAAGGAGGGAACGAGGCGAGGAGTTGCGAAGGATACAGGGTAAGCTGAATGCATACGAGAGGAAAGAAAGATGGAATAATATGGTCATCGAAGGGCTGGAGATCAGGGGACCGGAAAAAGAGAAAGAGGTGGAAGGATTTATAAAGAAAGAGTTCAAGACCGAGGTGAAAGTAAATTGGGTAAAAATTGTCGGGACCAACGCAAGAAGTATGGCTGTAGCAGAGCTAGGAAATTGGGAAAAAAAGTCGGAGGTCATGAAGACGAAGAGCCAACTGGGAGAGCAGAGGATTTTCATCGACAATGATCTTACGCATGAAGAGAGGGAGATTCAAAGGAAGTTAGCGGAAATAGGGAAAAGAGAGAAACTGAAAGGAAAACAGGTCAAGGTGAGGTACCAAAAGCTACGCATCGCGGGAAAATGGATACCATGGTCATGTCTGGAAAAAGAGGAAAGATGCGAGCAGGCTTTTCGGCAGGAGCGGGAACGCGGAAAGCAAAGAACAGGGCAGTAAGAGCAGAACATGAGGGGAGGTGGAGGGCGCTATTCTGGAACGTGGCAGGTCTAGATAGTAAGGACAGGGACTTTTCGAGGTACGTGGAGTCATTCAATTTTTTAGGGCTAACTGAGATGTGGGTAGATGAAAAAAGATGGAATAGGATCGAGTGTTTTTTACTGAGAAGTCACAAATGGAAATGTCAGAAGGCTGCTAAAGGGGGGGGGGGGGCGAAGGGGCAGAGCGTGTGGGGGAATTAATACACGGGTTAGGGCAGAGATAGTAGAGACGGAGGATAGGAACACAAGTTTTAAAGGAGCGGTAGATAGAACGCTGCAAATAGAAGGTGAAGAATGGAGGGTCTGGACGATATACTGCAGGGAGGGGGTCGGAAAGCTCGCTAAAGAGTTGGAAGAAAGGATAGAGGAAACGGAAGAAAGAAACTTGCTCATAGGAGGAAACTTCAATGCGAGAGTGGGGAGCGGAGGACGAACAGATCTCGATGAGGAAGAAAAAAGATAGAGAAGAGAGAGTCGAAGGACCCGGTACTTAATATGGAGGGTAGAGTGCTGATACAAATGCTAGAAGAAAGAGGCTGGTTATTGCTAAACGGCAATACCAAAAGAGACGAAAAAGGCGAGTGGACGTACGTAGGACCCAGGGGATCAACGGTAATAGATTACGGGATAGCTATAACCTGGAGGGACTCAGAAGAAGAGTAAGAAAGTTAAGGGTGGCAGAGAGAGTAGAATCGGACCATCAACCATTGGAGTGCGCCGTTAGTGGCAAGGTGGAAAAAAGAAGCAGATAGTGGAGGAAGAGAGGGAAGTTGTCGTTTGGTCGGAAGAAGCTGTAAGTGCCTTTAAGGCGCAAAAAGAGGAGAACGTATTGGCGGAAGTGGTAAAAGAAATAAATGAAAGCATGACGAGGAAGCGTTTAAAAAGGAGAAAGAAGGAAATAGGGAAACGAACATGGTGGGATAAAGAGTGCAGGGTGATGAAACGGCAGGTAAGAAAGAGATGTAGGGATTGGAAAAGAGGCTTGGAAGATAAAGAAGAGTATACTAGGAGCAGAGCGCAAATAAGAGAAATGTGTCGGAAGAAGGCAAAAGAAAAACAAGAGGAGGAACTGGAGAAAATCAAGAAAGTAGAAGAGAGCAAGGAAATATAGAAGTACATCAACAAGGGGCGTAAGATAAGAGCGGAAATTTACGAAGGAATTGGTTTGGATGAATAAAGAAGTCACATTATGGGCCTGCTAGGTGGGGCCGACGTGCGGGGTGGGGTGGAAGAATATGTTCGAGAGAGAGGAGATAAGGACGAGACAGCGGAGCTAGTGACAGAGGAGATTGAATACCAGGTAAAGAAGTGGAAGGACAAAAAGGCGGCGGGGGAGGACGGGATACCCAATGAAGCCTGGAAGAATTTAGAAGGATAGGGAAAGGAAAGGATGCAGGAAATTCTAAAGAAGGTATGGAGGGGGGAGGGATATTTCCGCGTAAATGGAGAGAAGGGTTAATTACCCAAATGCACAAGAGAGGGGACGTCAAAAGAGTGGAAAACTACAGGGGCATATAACGCTGATAGATACGGCGTATAAGGTGTACGCCGGGGCTCTGAACAAGAGACTGAGGAATGAAGTGGAGAAAAAGAGAATTTTACCAGACAACCAGGCAGAATTTGACGAGGGAATAGGTACCATGGACAATGTTTATATACTGCAACACGCGGTAGAAAGGAAAATAGCAAAAAGGTCCGGAAAGCTGTTCGTATTTTTCGTCGATTTGAGGGCGGCTTTCGATAGGGTAGATAAAGGAATATTATGGGAAACGATGAATAAACTCGGAGTAGAAAGAGGACTGGTAGAAAGAACTAAAGAGATTTACGCGCAGACGAAAAATGTGGTAAGGATTGAAGGGAAGTTATCAATGGAGTTTGTTACAGAAGAGGGGGTGTGGCAGGGGTGCCCGCTGAGCTCAACGCTTTTCACGATACTGATAATGGACCTGGAGGAAGAAATAAAGAAAGGACAGACATGAGGTATAGTAGTTGAGAGTGAAAAATTTTGGACGCTGGCATATGCGGATGACGTGGTGTTGGTGGCAGATAAAGAGGAGGAATTAAGTGGTGTGATTAAAAGACTCGAAAAATATTTAAACAAAAAAAGACTGGCATTGAATGAGGAGAAGTCGAAGATTATAGTGTTCCGTAAGGGTGGAAGAGACGGGAAGAGAAATTGGGAGTGGAAAGGAAAGAAGCTAGGAGAAGTAAAAGAGTTCAAGTATCTAGGGTATGTATTTAAGAGAAATAGAAAAGCGACAGGACAGATAAGGGAGCTGACGAGGAAAGAAAATTTGGCGGTCAGGCAGACATGGGGAATAGGCGAGAGGCTGTTCAGAGATAATTTCGTAGGAACAGTGAAGCTATTTCAGTGTCTGGTTACAGGAATACTGGCGTATGGAGAAGTGATTTGGGGGTGGGAAAAGCGGGTGGAGCTGGAAGGGATTCACCTAAAGTATATAAAATGGATGCTGAGCTTGGACCGCTGCACACCAGGATACATCGTATTGGAGGAGACGAAGAGACAACGGCTGAGGATCAGAATGGGCAAGAGGGCTATGGACTTCGAGAAAAGAACAGAAGAAGTGGAGGGAAAGTTACTGCTGAAGGAATGTATTAAGGAAAAAAAAGAGGAAAAAATTAAGATAAATGGATAGAAAATCATAAATGAGTAACTGAACTGATGCAGCTACAGCCAGGAAGGCCTAGAGTGGAATAGAAAGCAAGGAATAGAAATGGGGGGGGGGGGGGGGGGGGCGACGATCTATGGAATCGTGATGAAGAGGTACAGAGACAGACGGAAAGAAATAAGATAAGTAGGGCGAGATACAACGGTTTTTACGATGTGCTGGTGACGGGCGAGCTCCCGGCCTACCTCAGGGCATTAGGTTGGGGGGGGGGGGGGGGGGGGGGTTAGCCAAAAGTTAGTGGCGAAGGCGAGGTGCGGGAATCTGGAGACAGTAAACAAGTAGGTACTAGCAAGAGGAGGAGGACAAGAAGTGTGCAATTTGTGAAAGAAAAGAGGGAACGATAGAGTATCTAAGGAGGGAGTGCACAGAGCCTGAAGTGACAGAGTTAAGTAGGATGGTGCTTTTAGGAGAGGACGGAAACCCGAAACAAGTAGATTGGCTAAGGAAGGTGGAAAGTAAACTGAGAGAGAAGACAAGGAAAGGTAGCATAGAGAAATAAAGAGGTGAGGGTCTAGGAGGAGTGAATGCGAAGGAGTAACGTGTGGGAGAGGACGTAGTGTAAGAATAACCGTGACGATAGAATTATAAGGCGGGAACGGTAGGACAAAAAATATAAATAAGTAGTTTGTAAGCAATCAAGTCCCATTCAGGGTCACAAGGCTGAATAAAGATTCTATTCTTCTTCTATATTTCGTGTCAAAAATTTATGTTGAAGATATTTAAACTTTTCGCAACAAAGCTGATTCAAAATATAGTAATTCTTTATTTGTTGTTCATTATAGGATAAAAAAATATATAGCATCGTATTTATCTGAAAATAAGCTTCAAAGATGTTTGAATTAGTACTCGGCTGTAATAAAATTATCGCTAGTAGCCGAATTGGATTCAGGAAAACTCGATATTTTCCTGTCATTTTTTATAGGAGTACAAACTTACCTGAGGCGAATTGATCCCATCACTGGTATCGTTTCCGTAGATATCAACCGTCCAATCTCCACATCCAATTTCCTGACCAGCTAGATGTAACACATGTTAACGCTTTTAAATTATAAAAGTAGGTGTCAATGTAAGTAATTTTCCTGCAGAACTGAATAAAATATTTTTATCGATTGTTCGTAAAAATAAGGGTTAAGATTTTTTAAGTTAGATAAAAAACAGTATAATTAATTCTCCTATAGTATTCATCTGTAATGCACACTTCAGAAATTATAGTCAAATATGATTCCAGGGTAAATACGTAATAACTGTGTTGGCTGTTAATTAAATTAATTCATTTCCTTAAATGCATTATTGAACTGTTAAGTAGCTTTAAATATCGTTAAAACTTTAAAACTCCGTTAATCTTTCTTGTAAAAGCATGCAGAGCGTACATGGACCCATCCTCGTCTTTATACATACAGCATGTCCCGCGCAGAACCGACCAGTTGCAGGGACCTTGAAATTTACCTTCGGCCGGGGCTTGGTCGGTACTCGAGTCATTTATACCGGTAGAAATCGAGTCGGTAGTTAGAGTTGGTGTCAGTTCGGAAGATCGAAGCGTCTAACCTCGAAATCATGAATTTGTGAATAATGGTGAGTAATTGCCGTTTATTCACGCTTCGATCTCCCAAATTGACACCAACTCTAACTACCGACTCGACTTCTACCGGTATAAATGACTCGAGTACCGACCAAGCCCGGACCGAAGGTAAATTTCAAGGTCCCTGCAACTGGTCGGTTTTGCGCGGGACATGCTGTATAGAGTGTTTTAGCTAAAACAAATCATCCAATTGTCGCCTTTATTTCTGATGATACTAAAAAATAGCAAAGGGGAAAGTTTCATGCTTTCGAAAGTGAGATAGATGGTGTGATCAGACCAATTGTAGGTGGCAACACTTTTAAAAATTAATGTAGCAATTTTTTTTCAAATGGAAGTCGACAGTTTACTCGCATGAAAGTGGTAGAGCTCAGCGAGACTAGAAAAAAATGTAAAGCCCGTGAAGGATGAAATGTCCGTTCGCTGAACAGTTTGTGAGATATTACCATTCAAAGTAAAAGAGTAACGCTCTCTCTGTGTTCCAATCCGACAAAAGTTGCATTTACTATATATTTGGTCGGAACTAACTCCAACCCTTATTACGTAGTACGCATCCGTAAAAGGTGGTGGGGGAAAAGTCGCAACGAAGTAACTTTCTCGAGACTTTTTCGTTTGCTCAGCTCGAGCAGACGCTCTTTTCACCGGGTATAGGGACCGTGCATGACGATTGCTACGCCACCTGATGGCAATAATTAGAATTTTTGGGAGAAAATGTGCTGACTGCACATACGCGTAGTACGCTACTCTAGGCTGGTCAAATTCGAAGTACTTAGTACGTAGTCTAGTATCTAGTAAATACTACGTACGGTGAATTGGAACACAACCTAAATTCTGTTACGCACGGCAAAAGTTCCTGTTACAAGTCAGAGCAGTGATATACATACAGGGTCTTCAAAAAGTCCCGCTACGGCTGATTATCTCAACGGGAAATCATTTTAGAGAAAAATGTTTAATGCAAAACTTTTAGGATTTTTCCCTGGCTACCTAATGGTCATATTGGATTTGAATTTGACCATGTGTTTCAAGGTCATATCAAGGTCAAATTGATCTTTTTAAATGCGAACCCCTATTTTTGATACAGGAAATGAAAAGAACGGGAAATTTCACATTCAAATATGTCCTTGGCCATTTTTTTCAAGTGACCTTTATGGTCTGCGGAGCACAGTGGGAAATTTCCTTGAATTAGAAGGACAACATTCTTAATGGCTTATTCAACTTAAACCAAATTCGGTATAGGGGGTTTTTTGGGTCGCTGATCACGAATCTGGTCAGATTTCAAAAATTCAAAATTTTCCAAATTTGGCACGAATCCGTCAATTATCGAAAATCTCGTCCACCATATTGGATCCGCCATCTTAAATTTTTGAAACCTGACTCTAGATTCGTGATCAGCGACCCAAAAAACCCCCGATACCGTATTTGGTTTAAGTTGAATAAGCCATTAAGAATGTTGTCCTTCTAATTCAAGGAATTTTCCCACTGTGCTCCGCTGACCATAAAGGTCACATGAAAAAAATTGTCAAGGACATGTTTGAATAAATTTCCCGCTCTTTTCATTTCCGGTATAAAAAATAGGGGTTCGCATTTAAAAAGATCAATTTGACCTTGATATGACCTTGAAAGTCATAGTCAAGGTCAAATCCAATATGACCATTGGGTAGCCAGGGAAAAATCCTAAAAGTTTTGCGTTAAACATTTTTCTCTAAAATGATTTCCCGCTGAGATAATCAGCCGTACTGGGACTTTTTGAAGACCCTGTATATTTCTGTATATCCCTGTATATCTTGTATGTATTTTGAATGGAAATATCTTCTAAACGATTTAACGGATTGGTATTTCACCTTATCACTTTTTTATTAGCCTCGATTAGTTCTACAACTTTTAAAAGAAAGAATTATCCAATTCTATTGAAAAAAAATACAGGTAACATTCATCTCTACGGTAACACATATCAAAAATATAGGGCGTATCCTATAGCCCCCTGAAAACCAAAAAAACTTATGATCTTAACGTTGTTGGTTAATACCTTTAGAGAAAGCTCATGTTAAACACATGATAATAACTAAATTAACATACTTTATATGATACGCGCCTTCGCCTTAACGATGTTTACAAAACACACTAAGGAATGAAAACGAGAACATTGCGAAGACTTCGTTTTACTGACGCGATTATACAAAAGACAAATTACGATGCCTGAACCTATTATAAAAGGAAATCTATTATTAAAGCATGCATTTCATAGTAATGAGTCATACATAACCCGAACGCGTATTATGTGTAAAACTTTTCGTGATAAGCACAAATTGTATAATTACATAGGTACTCATTTTTGCCGTGAAATTTCTCATTATATGAAACATAAATTATAACATATAAAATGTCCAATTTTACTGTATTCGTTTTCTAGGCGTTTTCTATTATTTATTTTACCTTTACATATTGTTATATACAGGGTGTAAAAAAAGTCCCGGGACGGTCGAATATTTTGAAAAATACGCGCCGCATAGAAAAACAAAAAAACACGTATTCAATAGTTTCAAAAGTTCTATCCCGCCATATCAAACTCGACTCCCCTCCCCCCACCCCCACTGGGGGGCGGGGGGTAACTTCAATATTTTAAATGGAAACCCCCAATTTTTATTGCAGATTCGGGTTTTACGTTAAAAAATAAGAAACTTTTGTCTGAAATATTTTTTTGTATCAAGGGTAGATGGCGCTCCAATCGATGGGGGAAACATACAAATACGAAACCCTAAAAATTCATGGAAAAAACTTCAAAACGAAAAACAAAAAATACGTGTTCAATAGTTTTAAAAGTTCTATCCAGCCATATCAAATTCGACTCCCCTCCTCCCACCCCCGCTAGGGGGCGGGGGGTAATTTCAAAATTTTTAATGGAAACCCCCAATTTTTATTGCAGATTCGGGTTTTACGTTACAAAATAAGAAACTTTTGTCTGAAACATTTTTTTGTATCTTGGGTAGATGGCGCCTGGGTGCTGTTCAGCGCACAGCTAACTACGAGCCTGAATGAGAGTGGGGGGCCGTCAGTCATTAATACATGAAGCGACCGCGCGCGATTGGCTGGCCCCCCACTACGCTCACACGGACAGGAATTGCTAGGAGTTTCCAGTCAGAGGGTTAAAGAGGCATAGCGCCGCGTGCTGTCCCACAGACGGCATTTGAGTGGAGACGTAGCGCCGCGTGCTACTGAAAGATCATGGAGAATGTTACACTCTCAGAGCAGGAAAGAATATCTTTATTAATGATGCGTGGTTGGGGAGATCGAGCGCGGTCTTATGATGAAGTTCGAATTTTATTTAATGAAACTTTTCGTAATGGAGAAGATTTAAGTCCCATATCAAAGTCTACAGTTGAAAGAACTGTTCGGCGCTTTAGGGATCATGGAACTATTAAAAACCTCCCGAGATCTGGTCGGCCTAAATCTGAAACAACTGAAGAGAAACAATTAGAAGTTGCGCAAGGTTTTATTGAAAATCCTCATCTTTCTTTACGTAGAGCAGGTGATGAATATGATGTTTCTCACCAAACAGTACCAAATATTTTGAGGGGGATAAAATTTCATCCCTACAAGATTCATCTAGTACAAGAGCTTAATGAAGACGATCCTGATCGTCGGATTGAATTTTGCGATACAATGATGACCAGAATAGATAACGATCCTCTCTTTTTATACAACATACTATTTTCTGATGAATCCACTTTCACTTTAAAAGGTGAAGTAAATAGACATAATTGTAGATTTTGGACGGACACGAACCCTTTTTGGATATTGGAGAGTCACACACAATATCCAGAAAAGGTGAATGTTTGGGCTGGTATCTTGAATGATACGATAATAGGCCCCTTTTTCATTGATGGTAATCTTAATGCCCAAAAATATTTAGATCTTCTCAGACATCAAATTGTGCCAAGAATCAGAGAAATAGCTGGTGATAATTTCCATGAAATTTGGTTTCAACAAGATGGAGCTGCACCACATTATGGTGGGGTTGTCCGAGCATTTTTGCAGGATCAATTCCCTGGTAGATGGATTGGGAGGAGAGGAAGAATCGAATGGCCTGCTAGATCCCCCGATCTAACGCCTCTCGACTTTTTCCTTTGGGGTTATTTAAAGAGTAAAGTATACGTAACTCAACCACAAAATTTAGACGAGCTGCGAAACCGGATTCTACAGGAAGCAGCTTTAATTGATAGAGAGCTGATCCGACGAGCTGTGACTAATTTTTACGATCGAATAGCTCTTTGTCAAGAAGTTCAAGGTTTTCAATTTGAGCATCTACTCTGAATTTTATTTCATTTGGTTTTACTCCTAATCAAGCACCCCAAAACGTGAGGGGCAAGGGGACTCACGTAAATCAAGCACCCAAAACGTGAGGGGCAAGGGGACTCACGTAAATCAAGCACCCCAAAACGTGAGGGGCAAGGGGACTCACATAAATCAAGCACCCCAAAACGTGAAGGGCAAGGGGACTCACGTAAATCAAGCACCCCAAAACGTGAGGGGCAAGGGGACTCACGTAAATCAAGCACCCCAAAACGTGAGGGGCAAGGGGACTCACATAAATCAAGCACCCCAAAACGTGAGGGGCAAGGGGACTCACGTAAATCAAGCACCCCAAAACGTGAGGGGCAAGGGGACTCACGTAAATCAAGCACCCCAAAACGTGAGGGGCAAGGGGATTCATGTAAATCAAGCACCCCAAAGGGAACAGAATTCACTACGTCCACGTCGTTGTTCCTGGATAATGCTAAAAGTGAATCTAGTATTCTAATGGAAAATGAAATGTGGCCAAAATGATAAGGGCCCCCATCTATCCAGTAGGGAAATCGTGGAGTATAACCATGAAATTTAATTTTAGGCATTCGTATTCTCACTCTCCCATTGATTGGAGCGCCATCTACCCTTGATACAAAAAAATATTTAAGACAAAAGTTTCTTATTTTGTAACGTAAAACCCGAATCTGCAATAAAAATTGGGGGTTTCCATTAAAAATTTTGAAGTTACCCCCCGCCCCCTAGCGGGGGTGGGAGGAGGGGAGTCGAATTTGATATGGCTGGATAGAACTTTTAAAACTATTGAACACGTATTTTTTGTTTTTCGTTTTGAAGTTTTTTCCATAAATTTTTAGGGTTTCGTATTTGTATGTTTCCCCCATCGATTGGAGCGCCATCTACCCAAGATACAAAAAATGTTTCAGACAAAAGTTTCTTATTTTGTAACGTAAAACCCGAATCTGCAATCAAAATTGG
Organism: Xiphydria camelus; assembly: GCA_963678675.1. Classification (NCBI taxonomy): domain Eukaryota; kingdom Metazoa; phylum Arthropoda; class Insecta; order Hymenoptera; family Xiphydriidae; genus Xiphydria; species Xiphydria camelus. The sequence goes on from OY783194.1 coordinate 18,763,136, forward strand.
GGGTTTCCATTAAAATTTTGAAGTTACCCCCCGCCCCCTAGCGGGGGTGGGAGGAGGGGACTCGAATTTGATATGGCTGGATAGAACTTTTAAAACTATTGAACACGTATTTTTTGTTTTTCGTTTTGAAGTTTTTTCCATGAATTTTTAGGGTTTCGTATTTGTATGTTTCCCCCATCGATTGGAGCACCATCTACCCTTGATACAAAAAAATATTTCAGACAAAAGTTTCTTATTTTTTAACGTAAAACCCGAATCTGCAATAAAAATTGGGGGTTTCCATTTAAAATATTGAAGTCACCCCCCGCCCCCCAGTGGGGGTGGGGGGAGGGGAGTCGAGTTTGATATGGCTGGATAGAACTTTTGAAACTATTGAATACGTGCTTTTTTGTTTTTCTATGCGGCGCGTATTTTTCAAAATATTCGACCGTCCCGGGACTTTTTTTACACCCTGTATACTCTTTTAAAGCTGAGAATTTACTTTTTCATATTTGATATTAGTTTTCTCGATTTTTTCCATTTTGAAATGTTTTTTTTCCGGTATTTTCAGAATAAACCAACGTCATTTTTGTGTACTTTTTTTATTACTGGAAAAGTGGTCATAATGCTCCAATAACCGCTCGAAACATCAATGCTACATTCAGTGAAGGCTCTGTGAATAAACCCGCGATTTGTCGTTGCTATACGAAGTTTAAATTTGAAGACGAGAGCTTCGTAAATAAAGGCCACAGGAAGTCTGAAACTGTTCTTGATGATATGGCCTTATGAATGAAAGTTACCACAAATCTTCGTCAAGCCGTTCGAGAATATACCGAAGAATTGGGTATAAGTTCCATAACAATTTTACCCAATTCAGAAAGTTTTCAGATGGCTTGATGAGGATTTGCTGCAACTTTCATTCATAAAGCGGCCCTCACACGATCAGTATTACTGACAGTATTAATTACTGACAGTATTTCATAAGTATTTCATAATTCACCGCACACGATCAGTATTTATGTCAGTATAGATTTGTAGTTCGTAGAACGCCGTTCTTTTCTGTACTATAATTTTAAAGAATGGACAAAAAACAAAAGGCTTGCATTGCAATTACATTATACCAGGTCTTTGCGTATGTTGTTGACATAGGAATCGTGCCAATGCGAGTGAGAACGCGGATTAACACTGGTGAAGCCATAAGAGTTTCTCTGTCGCACATTCTCCGTCCTTCTCGGACTTGTCCAGTTGGAGTGTGCGACAGAGAAACTCTTATGGCTTCACCAGTGTTAATCCGCGTTCTCACTCGCACTCGCACGATTCCTATGTCAACACATACGCAGAGACCTGGTATTGTACAAGTTTAAAGGATCGCAAAAAGAAAAAAATTGACGTAGTCTCATATCCTCTTTTTTTTTGTCCGAATCTGATTATTTTTTCGTTGTGATGTTCACAACTCGGGCATTGACCTATAATATAATACATCGATAAATCTTTTTAGTACAGATTTTTTGGTTTCTTCTTGTTCATTCCCGAAATCGGAGCCGGGTGAGCCTATGTACGACGGCACGGGCAACGTTGCTTCCATGGCGTGCGCTTGAAATACTGTTCAATTACTGATGCTCTTGCACTCAGACTATCAGTATTTTCATCAGTATTTTGGCTCCGCCCAAATACTTTCAGGATCCCGAAAGTATCATCAGTATACTGATACTCCATCAGTATTTGCCCTCACACGGTCAGTAATATTGTCAGTATTTCGAAATACTGTCAGTAATACTGATCGTGTGAGGGCCGTTTAAGGCCATATCATCAACTACAGTCTGTGTCAGAAGAAAGTGTACGCGTTTATTTCTACAGTACAAGAGATATCTCTGTCTTTCTTTCGGGATGCGATTGTACCGTCAGAGGGCTACGGCACAAACACCGATTCATTTTAGTATCGCTCGAAACCTCGAAGTGGAAGAGTTTGTTGTAAAATGAGTGCCAAGTAGGGTAGAAGCACCAGTGAATGAACGACACCAGTAAATGAACGATTTCGAATTAAATCGCGATTATTAAGGTTATGGTCGCATCTTTCTAACCCACAAACACACACATTAGCTATATGACTAAACTCTCTATCTCTGTCTTTCGAAAGCGTCATTTAGTTCCGTTCCAGAGAAGGAATGATACAGTCGTGTTTTTAGCAGCAGTTTTGTTGAGTGTTGGTGGACGTGAAATCGCAATAAGAAACCATGTAAGCAAGATTAGCACTTAATAAGGTTTCTGCACTTTTAAGCTTCAAAACTATTGACTATCTAAGACGAATATTTACAGTTTAAGGTATTTAAAAGTCTATATAACTTCTAAACTTTGTGTATTGGCGGAAAAATAGAAAATATGTCGTTCATTCACTGGATCCCCTATTACCCCCAGTGAATGAACAATAGGAATTTCCCGTATCGCAGAATTATAGACCTTAAAAAGAACATCTCTAAATGCGGATTAATATTTCTACTATGACCCCACTTGGTTCAAATTTATTTAAGTGGCCGAATTCACAAGATCAAATCTGGTACCAAAAAAAACATATTATTATGGATCAAATTATAGCATCAAATTTTAAACAATTAGGATGCTACGAATGTCAAGAAATGGGCAAATATAACTAATCTAAGTGCCTACAAGAATTATTACGTGTATTTCGTTTGTCCTTTGCAATAAATTATTAATTATTGATTTCTATAATAACTTTCTTAATTTTTTAGATAGATATTTTCTTAGTTCATTCACTGGACCAGGGGGGGGGGGGGTTCATTTACTGATATTGAGCGTTCATTCACTAGGAATTTCTGCATTAATTAAACTTAAATTTTTATTTTGTTGCACGTCATTATAATTACTTGTATTTATTAATAACATTGGATTATTAATTATTTCAGCGTCACATAGAAATTTAGTTGACGTAAATATTTGTTGTAATATAATAATAGTGACAATTCAAAAATTAAAAATTCCTTAACCGTTCATTCACTGGTGCTCTTACCCTACGCGAAGTGTTTTGAGGCAATTTTTTCCTTTGCAAACACCCAAAAGGATCTAAAATATCGTTTTCAGCGGCTGCGAAAGCAATTAAAAAGTCAAAAAGTTTAGTTGCAAAGTGGGTCGAGCGGTTTGAGGTGTATAAAAACGTCGATGACTACGATGAACGGGGCTTGAAGCGAGCAACCGCAGAAAAGCAGGACAAAGCGATAGTCAATCTATTCAAGAAGACTCCCACTCTGCGATTGCGTCACGACTTACTAAATAATTGCGCCGTGTAAAATGTGATATACTTTCATGAAAAAAAGTTACAAAAAAAATCTTTTGTACTTTAAAAAAAATCGCGTACATTTTCTTCTGGCACAGACTGTAAATGTTAAGCTTCCCGCGGCCTTTTTGTTTAACCCATTAACGCCCGACACATTTTACGATAGCACTTAAAAAATATGAATTTTCTGTACACAACTATATTTTAAACGGCGTTCTAGTGTGTTATTTACAGTTTCCAATATTTTGTTTACTATTTTACAGCAGAAAAATACTATTAGTCTGTTAGTCACCCATGCAAGATCACAACATTTATTTAAAATGAACCCTCACCTCCGTATGATAAATCATACGATAGGCATTAATGGGTTAAGAGGTTCTCGTTTCCAAATTCAAACTTCTTACACCAACGACAAATCGCGTGTTTATTCACAGAGCCCACACTGCATTGCAGCATTGATGTTTCGAGCGGTTATTGGATCTTTATGGCCACTTTTCCACTCATAAAGAAGTACACGAAAATTACGTTGATTCCTGCTGAAACTAATAACGAAAAAAACATCTCAAAATGGAAAAAAAAAAACGAAAAAACTAATATTGAATATGAAAAAGAAAATAATCAGCTTTAAAATGATATACCTATACAGGGTGTTTCATAAACATGCGGCACAACTTCAAGGGGTGATTCCATGGATGATTCTAAGCATTAATTGCCCTATGATGATTTATCAAAAAACGCGCCGTTTCGGCGCTAGAGGACTCGAGACAACGAGTAATTGCGGGTTGCAATGCAATTAGAAATGACCCGGGTGTGTTTGAACGAGTTCGCCAGTCCATGCGAAGAAGATTGGATACATGTATCTGGGCTGGTGGTGGACATTTTCAACAATTCTTGTAGATTGTAGAGCCTTACAATGTAAAATAAATACTTTTTCGTCAATAAACATTAATCGCTCTCTAGCGCCGAAACGGTGCGTTTTTCGAAAAAATCATCATAGGGCAAAAAATGCTTAGAATCATCCAGGGAATCATTCCTTATATGTTAGAATCTAATAAAGACCTATAAAATTTGTAATTTTCTTTAAAGGCATAGTCTCAATTTATCAATATTGAGTACTAAAAACGCGAATGCCATAGGAGGGTTAAAAGAATGTTAAGATATAAGTTAATTACCTTTAACAAGCAGCTGGTAACAGGGAAGACATACACGGGAGTCAATATTACCTTGGTATTCAAGTCGGTACTTCATACTACAGCATTTGCTGCATAATACCTGAAAATATAACAGCAAATTTAAGTATCATAAAAAATAACTTGAAGAATGTATTGCTGAGCAAGGTCCAAAAACTCGATGTTTCTTCGTATTTTCTTAAATTTTAATATTTCAAGAATATCTGATTCAAATTTGTAGTCAAAATTCCAAACAATAGCAAAGTTATAACTCTTATAGTACAGTGTTGAGTTGCGTCGTTCAATATTAGAACTTTAAACACGATTTTCTCGAAATCATATAATATTTTTTCAAAGGGTATATAAGGATATAGTCAGATAAGCATATAAAATGTCCCCGCTCGAACTTTTTTCCCATTCAGGTATACTGTTTGTTTATATATAAGTAAGCTCTCAGTAAATTTTTAGATCAAAATATTGATTTAACAAGTTATCGTCAAAAAACCGAAAAACGAAAATATTTTTTATCTCGAGAACTACTCGACCGATTTCGCACAGCAAAATATATGTTATACATCATCATGTAGCTATATTAAAAAAAAAGTTTTCGATTGTTTCGCCCATAAATAAAGGAAACAAAAACAAGTGAATTTTTCAATCATTTTTATTTTGCGTATAAGAAATAACACCCCCGCCGTTTTTTATATAGATTCTAGCATGATTAAACTATGATATATAATTTTTATAAGATGATTGGTGTGGTAGAACAAGTCGAAATAAATTAATGAAAATGAAACACCTTTGCTTCCGTCGTTTTCCTAGCGTAATAGATAGCGGAAAACGGCGGAAGCAAAGTTGTACATCTATTAATTCGAAATTTTACTCTACAAAAATAATAGTATTTATTTACAAGTAATTATTACTAACGAGAATACAATTTACTACATGTAATATATATGTACATATAAATCGAAATTAAATCAAATTAAAGGTATTATTTCATGAACTGACATGAAACTTCATCGCTTTCGTGATTTATTGTGGGTTCGATTTTTTTTTTTTTTGAAATAGTTTACTTAATGTTTCTGCATGTTTAATAACCTTTGTTTGATATCGCGCAAATGATAAGTAAAAACGAGTGCGTAGAGAGCTGCGCGGTAGAAGTGAAACTTCGTGAGTACCAGCAAATCAGAATCGAGTAAAGAGGAATGATCGATGTTATGGAGGTGAAATGTATGAAATAAAAGAAATAAAAAGCACCATATTATTATTGTCATTGCTGAATTGATCAAGACATTTAGCTTTTAATGTTTTAATTTTCAAATATAGTTATATCTCATAAATGTATTCATCAAACAAAGCTGGTTTAAAATAATTCACATAGAAGCACTCTAAATGATCAACCATTCTTTTCATTCTTCTTTTAAGGGAGTTCCTCCGCGACAACCTCAACCAAAAGTTATATACCATGTTCATGATTAAAATATTGATAATTGGTTTAATTAGTAGTAAATAAAATTAAAAACTACGCAATATTGACTCGGTACTAATAGATAATACGATGGATATTATTTATTGCCGTAAAATATATTCTATATTGTGATTGTGATCTACCATTGCCGGTAAACTTTTTGCCGGGACTGTCCGGGCTTTGCCCCAGTACACGAAATAGCTTGTATATACAGACGACGCACTCTTCTGTGTGCGTGTCAGCGACGATCGTGGCTCGCTGTCCCGTTCCCCCTCCACGCACTCGTTCGCTTGCAGACCTTGCAGATATATGCTATACAACCAACACATTGTGAGGCTTCTCATGGTTATATCTTGGAAACTAGATGGTGAATCATTCTCATTTTTTTCACATTATTCGTGATATCCTACTCTACCTTATCCTCGTTTTTTATCAACTTCTTAATTTTAGTTTTGACGGTAGAATTAATGACGTACTGTTTTGCCCATCATAACGTATTTGTTATACGTGTAAATCAAGCCAAATTCAAGTGTAAATATCTCCGGTTTGGGGTGGTCAAACTTATTTAAATTACACAGATGTTTGGATAATGCATTAAATAACATATATGTCAAATTTCAATCATTTCTTAACCTTCCTAAGTCACTCATTTCGACTATACACAGAGGTTTGTTTGGGTCAAAAATGACCCACATATATAATAACACGTTCGTTACTATTTATTGCTCCATTTTTTAATACACTTTGGTATTGATTACTTCTAAATATTGGATACGTATTTAAATGAAAAAATATTGCTTTTCGAATATTAACGTACATAAAATTATTTTTTTTCAGAACGTTTACATCTAACTAGTGATGATTTTGTTCTGTAATGTGCTACAAAAAAAACCATTATAAGCACCTCAAGCACATGTGTTGCACTAGATGACCCTTACAAATAAATTTTTGGCAACGGTGATATTTGTAAAAAGATTTGTTGTCAGTTTTCTCGCATAAATAGCAACGACCTCTTTTCTTCGCGCCTATAGACTGAGATGTAGAAGAAGAAGGTACCACTTCAGATTTAATTTTCAAGTTTAAAAGTTTTGATAAACTAAAAATGCACCCTGCTGCGTGAACGTTCGTTGAATAACTGATAGGATAATCGAAGAAAGAAGGAGGCGTCAAAGTCAAGCGCGAACAAGTTCGGATCTGCGAGCTGTTGTGAGCAGCAGCTCTGCAACGAACAACATTGTTGCTGCTATGTAACTCACGCGAGTACTTTATTTTGCTCGTCCTATACATGTATAATAATAAGCATGTTATGATACGTTATTTAGTCTTATCAGTCTAAACACGAAATATGCGAAAATCGCCGCACAAAAGCATTGGGTCATTTTTGACCCGAATAACCTGCACACATGTAACTATTTTTATCATAAGTACTCCTGATCGATTTTTCAAAAATTAAAATCACCAGAATTTCTCTATAGACTATACAAATAAAGTCACGAACCCATAAGTATGTATCGTGTGCGGTCTTAGTGTTATTAACAAAATTAATATGCTACGGGTCAGAAATGACCCGAGCGACTTAGGAAGGTTAATTCAACGACCTCGTGGAGGTACTACCTTAACTGGCTCACTGACCACACAAAAATATTTATCGTCTCTATTCATTATTCCAATTTAGCGGCACAATGGCACAAGCTATTGTGCTGCCCCCTGCGCTTAGCTTGACAAATAACACAGGCACACAAAAAAAAAAGGCCTTGTTCCCGGAACCAGACCAGTATATCTTTATGTTTTTGGGGTCGCTGAATCCGAATCCGGTGTCCGTTTGTCTCCATCATGTCACATTTTTTTTTAATCTCAAAAAACCATCAATAGATCATGATTTTCAAAAAGTTAATGGACTTAAACCAAATTCGCTATAGGGGTTTTTTTGGGTCGCTGATCACGAATCTAAAAAAGGATTTCAAAAATGCAAAATGGCGGATCCAATATGGCGGACGAGATTTTAGAAAATCGACGGATTCATGCCGAATTTTGTATAAGGGGTTTTTTTGGGTCGCTGATCATAAATCTGAAGTCAGATTTTAAAAATTCAAGATGGCGGATCCAATATGGAGGACAAGATTTTCGAAAATCGACGGATTCATGCCAAATTTGGTATAGGGTTTTTTTTCGATCGCTAATGACGAATATGAAGTTATATTTACAAAAATTCAGTTTTCGAAAATCTTGTCCTCCATACTGGATCCGCCATCTTGAATTTTTAAAATCTGACTTCAGATTCATGATTAGCGACCCAAAAAGCCGCGTTTTACCAAATTCGGCATGAATCCGTCGATTTTCAAAAATCTCGTCCGCCATATTGGATCCGCCATCTTGAATTTTTGAAATCCGATTTCAGATTCGTGATCAGCGACCCAAAAAAACCCCTATAGCGAATTTGGTTTAAGTCCATTAATTTTTTGAAAATCATAATCTATTGATGGTTTTTTGAGATTAAAAAAAAATGTGACGTGATGGAGACAAACGGATACCGGATTCGGATTCAGCAACCCCAAAAATATAAAGATATACTGGTCTGGTCAGAGGAAGCATTTTTTCGATTTTTTTTGTGGAGCTGTGTTATATTTGCTACTGACAAGGAAACGTTTCGAGGCCGCCGCTTCCGATCTTGATGAAACTTCGTAAATTTAAAGTTTATCGAAAAATAAGAGACCCCTATTTTTTTATAGCGGCCCAATTTTGGTTTAAGGGGGTGAAATGGACCCCTGAATTTTCACCCCCTTCGAGCTATCTCCGAAACGAAGCGAGATAGATGAAAACTTTCAATGTACGTTTTGTTTGGTTTTTTTAGTATAATAAAATCCCCTAAACAGATTTTGAAAAAAAGCATTATTTTTCAAAAAAAAAAAAATTTTTTTATCTAATTTTTCGAAATTTCGGTTTAGTCATGTGGACAAAAATTTAGGAAATTTTATTACAAATTCAACCATGTATGACATGATATATTTCCCTCCTACAGTTTTGCAAATTTCTAACTTTTATGTCTGATAATGAGCGGGCTAGCAATGGCAGTGACGGGATAGGTCGGGGGTTATTACTTCTATGTATTTTAATGCCACTTTTCTTTTATTTAATAAAGTTCAACTTCTATGGCTCATAATTATGACAATAATGGTATTCCGTGAAAAAATGTTTCATACAAAGTTGTTTCTTACACCAAGCACACGTAATAACGGCAATATCGCCACATATGTGGCATCGTGGTTCCGAGTCCTGTGCAAAACAAAATTCTACAGGATGTTCAAATTCAGGAGGTCTCCTGAATATATATCCACTCTTGAACCACGAATATTTAATAAAGTTAGTAAACCGTGGTGAAGAAAACTGATTATGAGTAAGAGATTGAAGTTTTAAAATATTATCTCTCGAATGAAGGTTAATATCGTAATTGAAAAGAGTTACAATATCTGAAAACCTCCTTACAAAATTCTTCCACATTCGAAAGCCGTATACGTCTAGCGGAATATTATCAAAATAAAATGGACAAAAATTGTTCAGAAATCTTATTAATAAATCCGACCGTTAATTTATTTATATTATTTTCTGTTTGTGTGTAAGTAACTAATAATTCACTCACAGGTTAGATAAAATTGTCTGAATTTTTATAGTTTTTTGTTGGAATCATTTTTTTCTTTACTTTTCTTCTTCGCGTACTGTTTCCTCCAGTACTCCTCACATTCTTGCAGCTCTCGTTCTACTTCGGCGAATCTAATGTCAGATCCAGCGATTTCCCGGGAGACGGCAATGGTATGTGCCCATTTTTAAGATCCTCCACGATCTTCTCAAAAGTCGGTAACTCGTTTGAACCCATCACTTGAATGATAGACGCAGCCAATGAAACTGAAGCTCTTTGCTTCTCGGCCCTGTATATATACTCCTCGAAAATGCCGTAAACAACATTCCTGTTATTTGTAGGGTTGCCTCATATGGCCCCGGTGATGCGAAAGAGGGAGTTTAGTTCTTTGGACAAGCTTTATTATTAGTTGGCTCTGTGCCCATGTAAAAATATTTTCGTACGCGCTCTCGAGTTTCGTACGCGGACTCCGAGGATGATGGCCCCTTTTTGGGAAGTCGGACCTCCCACCCTCTCCAGTCTGTTTCGTTCTTGTGAGGCGACTTCATTATATATAAGGAAGCGAAAGAGAAAGCTTTTTAGTCTGAATATTCAGTTTCTATGGTGCACAGCAGTTCATATTATTATTATGGCAATTATAAATCCGATCAATGTGTTAACTTTATTGGTGGCCGTTTTCAGTGTACCAAATGGAAGAGAAACTCCAATGAATAGTGCAGAAGTGCAATTGAAAGATTTATTACAAAATATTATTATACGTAGCATGGAGGATTCATCATTTCGAGTCGAACATGAAAATAAATTGAAATTGGAAGATTTAATCGAGGATAGTGAAATGCACGCTGTTAATACTGACTAGCTGGAATCGGATGTCGAGGATGTTCCTCACGTAGAAACCTCTATACCTCCAGAACCATATCCCTGTACACCCGATGAAGAAGCGGTTAGCTTTGAATATAAACAAAGTGCCATAGATTACTGGAACAGTGGGAAGAAAAGACGTCGAACCGTAGCAGCAGTTCAACATCAGTTTAAAAAAGTGAAATCTGATAGACAATTACGAAGATGGGCTGCGCAAGTAGGATAGGGGGGTACTCAAAATGATAAATTAATACGCATAGCGAAATATACTTTTGATAAATTTGTAGAAGCTAGTAGATCGAAAATAATAGTACATGATGTAGACCTTAAACGATGGGCTTTACAAGCAAAAGAAGTAGAGAATCTTCCAACTTTCAAAGCAAGTCAAACATGGTTGAGGTCATTCAAGAAAGCATATAGAATTGTCTCTCGAAAGATCACAAAGTTTGTAACGAGAAAAAACGTTGAGGGTGAGGAAAGTTTGAAAGTACAAAGCCATGCCTTCGTAGAACAAGTGAAGCCACTCATTACACAATATGGACCACAAAATGTATTTAACTCTGATCAGAGTGGATTTAATTTAGAAATACATTCTGGCCGAACTTTAGCTACATCGGGGCAAAAAAAAATTGAAGCTGTGGTACAATCAATATCTTCTACAACCCACAGCTATACTATACAACCCACCATATCTGCTGATGGAAAACTACTGTCGCCTCTTTATGTGGTATTAAAAGAGGCTAGTGGGCAATTGGGAGAACGAGTGCAACAAACCGTGTTTAGGCCGCCAAATGTATACTTCATGGCTTCCAAATCTGGGAAACTTACAACCGATCTCATGAAAACATGGCTGCAAGAAGTTTACTTCCCTAACACTGGATCTACAAGCGTCTTACTGCTGGACTCTGGAAGTGGACAATGTGAGCGAAGTGTTCGAGAAGCTACACCAGAAGACAAGACAATAATATTAATGACGATTCCACAAGGCACCACCGGACTGATTCAACCGCTAGACGTATACGGATTTCGAATGTGGAAGAATTTTGTAAGGAGGTTTTCAGATATTGTAACTCTTTTCAATTACGATATTAACCTTCATTCGAGAGATAATATTTTAAAACTTCAATCTCTTACTCATAACACTGGGGAACAGCTGTTTTGGTGCCGAGGGTTTTTGAACTGATTCTATATCAGTTTGATGTCCTGAATTCAAATATCGTATTCATTTTTCCCTATCAGCTCCAGTTTTTAAGATATACAATTTTAGAGAAATATGAGTTCTATGATTTTAACTCAAATCTCAAGTGTAATAAACAAAAGTAGATTCGAATTTTTTATTTTATTTATACCAAATACAATCTTAAGTCAAACTTACAAACAAACAAAAACATTAAAGAAATCAAATATAGTCACTCGACACTTCTAAAACTTCTTTTCCGCGACATTCTTGAATGTTTTTTCAAACAGTCCCTCTTTAAACTCCAGCAGTAATCTGCCATCATGTGGATGTCCCATCTTCCTTGGTAGCGGTCCTCCATAATTTTAATATCTTGGTGAAATCTTTCACCTTGTTCCTCACTCATGTCTCCTAAATTTTCTGGAAACCGGTCCAAGTGGCTGTCTAGATAGTGTACTTTTATACTCATATTGCACCCTAATGATTTAAAGCTGTTCAGCATCTTGTTAACAATTTCAACATAGTTTTCAGCTTTATGTTTGCCTAGAAAATTTTCTACAACTGCAACAAATGATGTCCAAGCTTCTCGTTCAACTTCATTCATTGAATGTATGAAGGCAGGATCTTTAATTAATTGTCTTATTTGTGGGCCGTCAAATATCCCTGCTTTAAGTTTTTCTGTGCTCAACTGAGGCATTTTTACCCCTATATATTCAAAACAAGGCCCATCCTTATCAAGAGCTTTTACAAATTGCTTCATTAAGCCCAACTTTATGTGTAACGGAGGAAGAATGATTTTTTCTCTTTCAACCAAAGCGTCGTTAATGACATTCTTTTCCCCAACGTCCATGTTTTCTCTCAGAGGCCAATCTTTTCTAACCCAGTGGTGTGTTTTGTCCCTACTATCCCAAAGGCACAAGAAACACGGATATTTTGTATAACCACTTTGCTGCCCAAGAAGAAAGTTCACCATTTTTAAGTCTACACATATCAACCATTGATGTTCGTGATACTTTATCTTCTGCAAGACTAAATCTATTGTGTTATATTCTTCTTTCAGTTTCGTTGAGTGAGCTATCGGTATTGAACCATATTTATTCCCATTATGTAGAAGGACCCATTTTAAACTTCGCTTTGAACTGTCAATAAATAGGCGCCAATCATCTGGAATATATTCAGAAAGTCCCATTTCTTTCATGAGTCCCCTAATTTCGTGACAAAATACAAGATTGTCTTCTTGAGAAAAGAATGGTAGCAGATCTTTTTCTCTTGTACGGTAAAAGGTAATTTTGATTCCTTGTTCCAGTAAATTTTTGTCGTTTAACCTAGAAGCCAGTACTTCAGCAGCTTTTTTCGATAAATTGAGATCCCTGGTGAGATCATTTAATTCGTTTTGATTGAAGCGTTGAGGAACTGAAGACGTCCCCTCATAGTCACTGTTAGTTTCATTAGCATCGGAAGAGCGATCAGAGGGACAATGTTCGTTATCAGAGATATCTGGTAGCTCATGAAATGTTGGAATCGGTATTTCATCTGAGTGCGGGATAGGGCGTATTGCCGAGTCTAAATTGGAATAGGTCCATTTATGGCGGTTATTTCGATTGATTCCATTAATATTTGCTAAACAGAAATAGCAATCATCGAAGTGGTTTTTTGGTTCTCTCCAAACCATTGGTACGCCGAATTTCAAACATTTTCTTTTGCCGGTAGTCCACTGCCGTAATTGCTCTGTGCAAGTTTTACATACGAGATGCGGGGCCCACGTTTTGTCCTGATCACCAAGCTTAACTCCAAAGTATGCCAAATATGCTTGCTTCACAAAGTCAGTAATAGCTCGTCTGTTTTGTTGGAACATGTATTCTCCGCATATATAACAAAACACATCAGGTTGATTGACACAACTTCTTCTTGAACTGGACGCTGAACTCATTTTAATTCTGTTCAATAACACAACACTCTTTTCTTAACAGAAAATAACACGCCGAATTCGATCTACTCTCTTTAGCAAGAAGGCACAAACTGACGAGACTTACCTGAGTTAGGGGTATAAAAGGGTCAGTTCAGGTACCTGGGAGGCAATGTTTCCACTATTTATAGATTTACCTGGAATTTACTCATTTACAGACTGACAATAAAACAATTGCACCCACATTAATGATTATAAAATAATTTTAGAACTCTCAGAAACCAATAAACTGCATAGAAACCAGATATGTAGATAAATTTATGTATCTAAAAAAGTAGAGCTGATAGAGAAAAACGGATTGCACCTATAGATTTAGCTTCCCAAATATAGTTAAAATGAAGTCTAAAATCCCAGGCACCAAAAAAAAATTTTTTTTTGTTCCCCTGTGTAATCAGTTTTCTTCACCACGGTTTACTAACTTTATTAAATATTCGTGGTTCAAGAGTGGATATATATTCAGGAGACCTCCTGAATTTGAACATCCTGTAGAATTTTGTTTTGCACAGGACTCGGAACCACGATGCCACATATGTGGCGATATTGCCGTTATTACGTGTGCTTGGTGTAAGAAACAACTTTGTATGAAACATTTTTTCACGGAATACCATTATTGTCATAATTATGAGCCATAGAAGTTGAACTTTATTAAATAAAAGAAAAGTGGCATTAAAATACATAGAAGTAATAACCCCCGACCTATCCCGTCACTGCCATTGGTAGCCCGCTCATTATCAGACATAAAAGTTAGAAATTTGCAAAACTGTAGGAGGGAAATATATCATGTCATACATGGTTGAATTTGTAATAAAATTTCCTAAGTTTTTGTCCACATGACTAAACCGAAATTTCGAAAAATTAGATAAAAAAATTTTTTTTTTTGAAAAATAATGCTTTTTTTCAAAATCTGTTTAGGGGATTTTATTATACTAAAAAAACCAAACAAAACGTACATTGAAAGTTTTCATCTATCTCGCTTCGTTTCGGAGATAGCTCGAAGGGGGTGAAAATTCAGGGGTCCATTTCACCCCCTTAAACCAAAATTGGGCCGCTATAAAAAAATAGGGGTCTCTTATTTTTCGATAAACTTTAAATTTACGAAGTTTCATCAAGATCGGAAGCGGCGGCCTCGAAACGTTTCCTTGTGAGAGGTTTGGAGATATACAGGGTGACATTTTGAAAACTTGCCACCCCAATATCTCAGTTACAAATTTTCTAAAGAAAAGAAAATACGGTTTCAGCAGTGGAGAGGGGGAACCAAAATGACATAATCGGAGATACACCCCCTCCAACCCCCTTAGGGGTAGCCCCCCCCCAACTTTGTATTCTTAAATAGCAACCCCCTATGGGCGATACAACGTTGGAAAGCTCTTTAAAAATGCTTTACAACAACACAAAATTTTGGTACCTTACGATGAGTAGTTTTCGCGCAAATCGAAAAAGAAACTGCTAGAAGTAAGTTTTGTCAATTTATTTATTAAAGGTCAATTACGTTACAATAAATTTTCGAAATGATTTCCATCACCTGATCTTACTCCGTATGATTTCTTCTTATGGGGACATCTGAAATCTATTGTTTTTCAAACTACACCAGCAAGCATTAACTAACTGAAATAGAGAATTACACAAGAATGTCGCAAAATTTCAAGAACATTTGAGAAAGTTCGAAAAATCAATGAAAATAATTTCGAAAATGTATTGTAACGTAATTGACCTTTAATAAATAAATTGACAAAACTTACTTCTAGCAGTTTCCTTTTCGATTTGCGCGAAAACTACTCATCGTAAGGTACCAAAATTTTGTGTTGTTGTAAAGCATTTTTAAATAACTTTCCAACGTTGTATCACATGGGGGGTTGCCATTTAAGATTACAAAGTTGGGGGGCTATCCCTAAGGGGGTTGGAGGGGGTGCGTCTCCGATTATGTCGTTTTGGTTCCCCCTCTCCTCTGCCGAAATCGTATTTTTTGTTTTCAGAAAATCTCTGTAACTTTCTGAGATATTGGGGTGGCAAGTTTTCAAAATGTCACCCTGTATATATATGACAACCATCAAAACTTTCTGCTGATTTTCCATGAAACATTCCGTAACACATATATCGCCGATTGCTGATGTATTCACAGATAATGGGAACGTTGGGACGTTTGAAGTGTACCACAGCAGTGGAAATTGAGAATTCTGATTGATTGAATAAGAATGATGGTGTAACTAGTGGGGGTTGTTGCGGCGTGCCCCGATTGACTCCGGTATGTGAGCGAGGTATTGTGTGGCATGGAGTGGTTATGTATTGGGCGGAGAAATGGCTGGGACAAATCGGACCTTGGGAGACCAACATAGTCCCTGCCGTCCCAATACCATTGGTTTCTTTGGTGTCATGAATGATAGTTGATGTCGCTGGCTCTGGCTTCGTGCCGTTCTGAATGGCCGAGGATAACAATGGACCTTCCACGCTGGCGTGGTCTGCTGTGACTCTTGGAGGTGCTCAGCGACGCAGTTAGGTAAATGGCATAGGTGTGATTCTGTGAGGAGTGGTATGACGTAGGCGGCCCTTTTACATGGTGGAACATCACATCCACTGTGAGGTGTGAGTTAGTAAAATAGGAATAGGGGTGTGTGTGGGTGAATGGTATGAGGTAAGCGTGATCCTTGATCCGCCTTGGGTGGTTGACGTGATCCATCTGATCCGTCTCTGGTACAGATCGGGGATTGCTCCAGCGTAAGATCCGTGAAGACTCCCCTGTATCCGACCTGCAGGTGAGTGGTGACTGTAGCGGAAGGGTGCGGCGGAGTACGTATGTGTGGGACATGTCGGGGCCGGTGAACCAGGTATGCGGGGCTTACCTCGCCACTACATTGGGAGTGTCCCTGGTCACTGGTAGGCACATACCGACATGGTTACGGTTTGGTGCTTGATTGTGAGTGAATGTGTGAGAGTGAATGGGTGAGTGTATGCGTTGCGAATGAGGACGTGCCGGTGATGGATGTTGGTAGTGTAGCCCCAACATCTGTGAGCTAAGCACTGGAAAACGAGACGTGTGTGGCGGGGGGGGGGGGGGGGGGGGTTAGTGGGGCAACCCACCACTCCGCTGGGAGTGTTCCAGTCCTTTTCGGATGGCACAAGCCACCACTTTGCATGTGTGAGTGGAATGAACGTAGTTCACTGGAGGAGTTGTCTTTCGGGTCAGTCTGTGGGCCGTGGGTGGTATTGCCCTCACGACTCCTGCGCTAGCTCGATCCTCTTCCCTTGTTAGAAGATCTGATGTGGCGGTTTTATCTACCGTCTTCCGGAGTGGACGAGGTAGGTACTGAGATTAGTGTCCTAGTTGAGGTCGCTGGCACTTTAACGCGAAAACGAGGAAAGCGACAGAGCTCACACCCAGAGAGTTCCCTGCTGACGGGCCCTAGTCGGCCGATACCAGGGTTCTCTCAATATCTTGGGTGGCGAGGATGAAGGTTAAGGTTTAGTGGGTAGGGAGACCCCCGTATTGCACTCGCAGGCGAAGCATACTGCGGCGGGATGTCCTCGAGTCCCACACTGCCCGGATTGGTGCCAAACCCGGGCGTGCGTAAAAAGCATTCCCCCTCCTTAAAAAAAAAAGTTCCTGTAACTGGCCAGTTCTGCGCGGGACATCCTATACATCGGTGCGAAGGAAGATATATTCAGAGACTAATAATAAGCCCGGTACTAATCAAAAAAAGCGTTCGTGAACTATGATCGCCAACGTTTGCAAACGTTCGAGAACATTTTACGGGAGGTACATATACACCAGGATCAACGTTCGCAAACGTTCGCAAACAGTAAATGTTCGCGAGCATTTGTCATTGTTCCGTCGATTTGACTATTTTCGGTTGGCATTCAGCAAAAGTGTACCATATTAAATAATGGCGCCTCTAAAAATTAAGCATAGACTAGCTGTATGTGCTGCATCTTTTATCGTAATGTGAAACTAATTAAAACTCTATTTAAATACTACTTATTGATCAAATGTTTGTGGACGCGCAAGAACCCGTCTACACCGAGGTTATACCGAAAAACGGCGAAGTCACGAACAACGAAAATCCTTTGAAGTCACCGACTTCGAATGGAACAGCTGTGAACCGCGTAAAACGTTCGCAAACAGTTGCGAACATTTGCAAGATGCGCTCATTATTGTCTACACCAAACAGAAATATCGGTTTACAAACGTTTTCGAACGTTTTGCGCGGGCGGTAAGTACCCGGCTATACAGTATGTCCCGTGGATAACGCAAGTATTTGAATTTCCCTGACATTTGACTTTAGTAGTGCTTGGAACGGTGCTGTAGTTAGAGTTGGCTTCAGAAGAGTGCGCTGCGTTCTTACGAGCCGTGTTTCGAGAGCGCGAAAAGTGTAAAACGTCTGATTTCCCGGGAACTGTCAATTCGGAAGATCGAAGCGTCTAACCTCGAAATTAACTGAATTTGTAAATAATGTTAAATAATGTGTAGAAATGATGAGAAATAATCATACAGGTTTCGCGGAAACACGTCTCGTAAGAACGCAGCGCACTCTTCTGAAGCCAACTCTAACTACAGCACCGTACCAAGCACTACCAAAGTCAAATGTGGGGGAAATTCAAATAATTGCGTTATTCACAGGACATACTGTATTAGTATGTACCGTACCGTATGTCCTGCACAGAACCGCACAATTGCAGGGACCTTAAAACTTCCCCGATAGCTAAGCGTGACTTTCATCCAAGCGTCACGCGGTGGCGTCACTGACAAGGAGAGTATTCAAGGTGTACCTCACCAATTTTCTTCATTCTGCGATATGTTGTAGTACATCAAAAAACATTACACATATTTTTTTATACGTGCTAATTCTGTCATTTAAGTGGTGAAAACCACCCCTAAACTTGACCCCCTAAAACCAATGTTCTACGATTTCTCCAAAACTACGTTGAATTTCTTAACGAAACAAATTGAATATAAACGTTAGGAGGTCTAAATAAACTCTCTTCTACTAATGGTTCAAATTCACCACTTCTTTCCATCAGTACAATAAAAAGTGGTGACATGCGCTTTCCATCACCTGATACCATTGGCTGAATGGTGTAACTGTGGGTCGTTGAACTAACACACTGTACTAAACACTGAATTTGTTGTTCTCCTTCAACTGCTAAAGTCCGTCCAGAATGTATTTCTAATTGAAATCCACTCTGATCTAAATTAAAAACGTTCTATACCTTTCTCTTGAATTACTTGTTTAGTTTCAGCTACAAAAGCATCAGCTTTTCTCTGTAAAGTCAGCACCTTCAAGCGTTTTTTTAGTAATAAATTTATTTATTTTTCTGCTCACAATTCTATGAACTTTTTTAAAATTATGTACCCACTGATGTGAAGTTTTAAAACGTAAATCTTCGTTTCCGATATCTTTTTTTCAGAATTAGCACGTAACAAAAAAATACGCGTCTAATGTTTTTCGGTGCACTATGATACATCGCAGAATGAAGAAAATAAGAACTTTTTTATTAAAAATAAAATACATTTAATTTAGGGATGGTTTACCCTTTCGAGGGGGTTTTTCGAAAAACCCCGAAATATATCAACTTTAATTTCTTTTTTTCTTTATAATAGAATAATTGTGTTATCCAGATTTAATAAATTTGGTAACATCTGTGGCGAAAAAATTGTGGAAAAACTTAGTTTTACCCCTGCGAAAAATGAGGGATGCAACCACCGAGTGTAAAAGTACTTCACATGCCATCGTCTTTCGATAAGGAATAATATTGCATTTGTTTCGTTAAGAAATTCAACGTAGTTTTTGAGAAATCGTAGAACATTGATTTTAGGGGGTCAAGTTTAGGGGTGGTTTTTACCACTTAAATAACAGAATTAGCACGTAACAAAAAAAATACGTGTCTAATGGTTTTCGCTGCACTATGATATATCGCAGAATGAAGAAAATAAGAACTTTTTTATTAAAAATAAAATACATTTAATTTAGGGGTGGTTTACCCTTTCGAGGGGAAGTTTTTCGAAAAACCCCGAAATATGTCAACTTTAATTTCTTTTTTTCTTTATCTATCTATCTATATATATAAAAATGAATGTTTGTCTGTCTGTATGTCTCGTATGCCTTCCTAAACCGTTCATCCGATTGCGATGAAATTTTGGGAAATGGTTGGACGCATGCCTGCGATGGTTTCTGAGTTAGTAAATCTTATACAGGGTGTTCAAAAAGTCCCGGTACGGCCGATTATCTCAGCGGGAAAACATTTTAGAGAAAAATGTTTAATACAAAACTTTAAGGATTTTCCCTTGGCTACCCAGTGGTCATATTGGAATTGACCTTGACCATGACCTTTAAGGTAATATCAAATGCCTTCCTAAACCGTTCATCCGATTGCGATGAAACTTTGGGGAATGGTTGGACGCATGCCCGCGAAGGTTTCTTATTGTTAGTAAATCTTATAAAAGGTGTTCAAAAAGTACCGGTACTGATGATTATTATGCCTTCCTAAACCGTTCATCCGATTGCGATGAAAAGTTGGGGAATGGTTGGACGCATGTCCGCGAAGGTTTCTGAGTTAGTAAATCTTATAAAAGGTGTTCAAAAAGTACCGGTACTGATGATTATTATGCCTTCCTAAACCGTTCATCCGATTGCGATGAAAAGTTGGGAAATGGTTGGACGCATGCCCGCGAAGGTTTCTGAGCTAGTAAATCTTATACAGGGTGTTCAAAAAGTACTGGTACGGATGATTATTATGCCTTCCTAAACCGTTCATCCGATTGCGATGAAAATTTGGGGAACAGTTGGACGCATATCCGCGAAGGTTTCTGAGCTAGTAAATCTTATACAGGGTGTTCAAAAAGTCGAACTATACTTAACCTAAATTTGACCTCCGCTGACAATAAAGGTAACATGAAAAAAATGGTCAAGGACACATTTGAACGTGAAAAAAAATTAATTTGACCTCGATATAACCTTGAAGGTCATGGTCAAGGTCAAATCCAATATGACCTTTGCTTAGCCCGGGAAAAATACTAAAAGTTTTGTATTAAAAATGTATTCAAACAATGGTGGACGGACAAAATCAATTCACAATCTACCCGTGCGAAGCCGGGACGGGCTGCTAGTAATAGAATAATTGTTATCCAGATTTAATAAATTTGGTAACATCTGTGGCGAAAAAATTGTGGAAAAACAGTTTTACCCCTGCGAAAAATGAGGGATGCAACCATCGAGTGTAAAAGTACTTCACATGTTATCTCGTCTTTCGATAAGGAATAATATTCCATTTGTTTCGTTAAGAAATTCAACGTAGTTTTTGATAAATCGTAGAAAATTGGTTTTAGGGGGTCAAGTTTAAGGGTGATTTTCACCCCTTAAATGACCGAATTAGCACGTATAAAAAAATATGTGTCTAATGTTTTTTGATGTACACAACATATCGCAGAATGAAGAAAATCGGTGAGGTACACCTCGAATACTCTCTTTGTGAGTGACGTTACTGTGATGCCACAGTGAGGATCCGAAGTGCGAGTTTTTGCCACAACGGAATACTTGATCTTGATTGGTCTACTCGCTGACGCCTTACGGAATTTTTATTCGCGTCGGACACCGCCGTATGGTGGCGTTTCGTTCTTCCTAAGATGGCCGTCGATACGGACCGAATGTCAAGTTAACCATGTAACGTAAACAAAGTATTTGTAAATAAAAGCAGTTTTAAGAGTGCAAGTGCAATAAACCCAATTCATAAGTGATGAATATCGGTACTGAAGATATCTTGTCAATTCTAGGAGAGTTAAAAATGCCGCTAGTGTAAGGAGAAGCGATATTGAAAGCAGTTTGTATTTTCCTGCGGAATCAAAAAGAGAAACCAAAATACAGTGAAAATCGTCGCTTCTTGCATACAATCGTCACATGTAACAAGGGCTCCTAACGAAGTTGAAGTGAACATCTTACTGGTAAACAACAATAAAGAAGTAACGTGCAAGCGCAGCTGGGCCAGAGGAAGACGCAAACATGTTTTTGCAACGCTTCCGTACATAAATCGGTAGGGCAAATAGTACCATGTGACGATTGTACGCAAGAAGCGACGATTTTCACTGTATTTTGGTTTCTCTTTTTGATTCCGCAGGAAAATACAAACCCTGCTTTCAATACCGCTTCTCCTTCCACTAGCGGCATTTTTGACTCCTAAAATTGATAAGATATCTTCGATACCGATATTCATCACTTATGAATTGGGTTTATTGCACTTGCACTTTTAAAACTACTTTTATTTACAATCTCTTTCTTTATGTTACGTGGTTATGTTGACATTTATTTTTAAAAAGAAAAATATCAAATTATTTTAAAAAATATAATGAGAACCTTCGAGAGCAGTCACTGTCATGTCCGGTTTCTATATTATGACCGGAGTGGACCAACACCGCTTGAAGAGTCGGTGGCTCAATTGGTAGAATGCGAAAGCATTCCCAGTTTCGAAGCATCTCGTATCCTAAAGATCGCAGGTTCGAATCCAGGTAGGGTGTGAAAAAAAAAGCGACACTACTAGGCCGGTGGCAGGCGGCGGCACTGCACGGGCACACAGTGAAAAACCTCGGTAAAGTCACTGCGTGCGTTTCCCTTTTGCAAAATCCTACTTTATCCACTGTGTACACTGCGTGATGCTACAGTGGTACCCCCCAGTAGGCACGCACCAAGACATCACTATGATGTTTCTCAAAGTCACCGCGTGGTCTCACAGCGCCACCACTGTGAAGTCACCTGGATATCGGGGTTATCATCGGCCGTGCTTGGTCGGTATTCGAATAATTTTTTACCGGTAGAAGTCGAGTCGGTAGTAAGAGTACCCCGATAGCCAAGCGTGACTTTCACCAGAGCGTCACCCGGTGGCAGCACGTCTTGATGGCACGGGAACCTCACTGTGCCGCCACCCAGTGATTGTCACTGAGTGACGTTATTCATACGTTACTGGGATGCCACGGAGTGATTGTCACTGGGTGACGTTACTGTGACGCCACTGTGACTTAATCTTTTAAAAAATCCAAATTGTTCAATAAAAATTAAAAATTATATTAGGTGTTGAAATTAATTCGTAGCGTTTTTTTAATGAAAAAAATATTATCATGCCCAAACTTTTAAGACGTTTTCCTATTGGTGATAAGTCAACTCCCAACTTGGTTGGTACATAACCTTTTTTCAAATCATAAATAACATTTTATAATTTATTGAATATATCAAAATTTGTGCCGAATAAAGTGTTCTTGCGGGGAGTTTTGCTTCATTATTTTAATATGAACAAAAGTGCAGTTAGAGCTCATCGTATTTAGTGGAAGTGTACATGCTCTAGCTGCGAGCAAACGAGTCGGAAGTGGTTTGCACGTTTTAAAGCTGGTGATTTCGACTTGGATGACAAGGAGCCGAATAAATTTGAAGATAATGATTTGGAGGCATTAGTCCATCAAGACTCATGTCAAACACTATTATGTATAAAGAATTCTTACAATTAATTGTGATGTTTACGATATTACATTACTGTCGGTAACAACGAAATACTGTACTACCTGCGTGCCATTTATTGTTAAGATCGACGCTACAAATTAATTCCAACACCTAATAATACAAAAATCCCATCGTGAACTTAACCCATTAAAGCCCAAATTAATTTCTGGTGGATTTTCTTTACGAAAATTGCATGATTTGTTACTCAGAGGTTATGAGAAAAAAATTCCAAATGGCCGTCCTATACATAAGACGCTGGGCACTAATGGGTTAACTTTAACATGATTCTTGACGAATATTCTACTATAAATAGTGAATGAATAATTATCATAATCGCTACTGTTTTGAAAAAGAACATATCAAATTATTTTAAACAATTTAACGAGAACCTTCGAGAGCGTTCACTATCATGTCCGGTTTCTATATATGACTGGAGTCGACCGTCTCTCGAAGAGTCAGTGGCGTAATGCGAAAACGTTTCCCAGTCTCGAGGCATCTGGCATAGGATATCCCAAGGATCGCATGTTCAAATCCCGGTGGGGCACGAAAAAAAAAAAAAAAGCGACACCTCTAGGCGGGTAAAGTCACTGTGTGCGTTCCCTTTTTGCAAAATCTACATACCGACAATTTTATTCTGAAAGCGCACCGCGTGACTGCACAGTGCTGTTATAGTGACGATCGCTGTGCAGTCACAGTAACCTCACTCGCCGTTGCCACTCCGTGTCGCCACTGTAACGTCCGCGACCTGTGTGAAGTTAGCCCCCCCACCTCCGAATAAAAAATTTTTGAATACATGATCGTTTGCCCTTTGTTTGCCCATGATTGCCCATCACTTTGTTTTTTTTTGCCCAACTCACCGTTTAGAAGATATAACTAAAAATAGGGCGGGGGGCTAACTTCACGCTAGCCCCCCCATAACGTAATTTCGAAAATTCAAATGCATGATCGTTTGCCCTTTGTTTGCCCATGATTCCCCATCACTTTATTTTTTTTGTCCAACCCACCGTTTAGAAGATATGAGGGGGGAAGCTAGCGTGAAGTTAGCCCCCCCATAGTGTAATTTCGAAAATTCAAAAGCATGATCGTTTGCCCTTTGTTTGCCCATGATTGCCCATCACTTTGTTTCGTTTGTCCAACTCACCGTTCAGAAGATATAGGGTGGGGAAGTATTAGATATACAACTTTGCCTCTGCCGTCTTTATCGTAAGCCATCTACAATAGAACGGCGGAAGCAAAGTGGTAAGTAGTAACACCTCGGCATCGCTTGCCCATTTTTAGATACAGTCTCAATGTGCATTTTCGACGTGATAACACTTCGGAATCGTTTGCCCATTTTTAGAAAGATTATCAGTAAGCATTTTCGACGTTTGCCCAACCCGTGGAACCGCTTTACAGCGAGTTTCATAAGTGAAGTAAAAATGAAAAATCGTAAAATCGGCGATATCACCTCGGAATCGTTTACCCATTTTTAGAAAGAGTATCAGTAAGCACTTTCGACGTTTGCCCAACCCGTGGAACCGCTCTACAGCGAGTTTCATAAGTGAAGTAAAAATGAAAAATCGTAAAATCGGTGATATCAACTCGGAAACGTTTGCCCATTTTTAGAAAGAGCTTCAGTAAGCATTTTCGACGTTTGCCCAACCCGTGGAATCGCTCTACAGCGAGTTTCATAAGTGATGTAAAAATGAAAAATCGTAAAATCGGTAATATCAACTCGGAAACGTTTGCCCATTTTTAGAAAGAGCTTCAGTAAGCATTTTCGACGTTTGCCCAACCCGTGGAATCGCTCTACAGCGAGTTTCATAAGTGATGTAAAAATGAAAAATCGTAAAATCGGTGATATCAACTCGGAAACGTTTGCCCATTTTTAGAAAGAGCTTCAGTAAGCATTTTCGACGTTTGCCCAACCGGTGGAATCGCTCTACAGTGAGTTTCATAAGTGATGTAAAAATGAAAAATCGTAAAATCGGTGATATCAACTCGGAAACATTTGCCCATTTTTAGAAAGAGCTTCAGTAAGCATTTTCGACGTTTGCCCAACCCGTGGAATCGCTCTACAGCGAGTTTCATAAGTGATGTAAAAATGAAAAATCGTAAAATCGGTGATATCAACTCGGAAACGTTTGCCCATTTTTAGAAAGAGCTTCAGTAAGCATTTTCGACGTTTGCCCAACCCGTGGAACCGCTCTACAGCGAGTTTCATAAGTGATGTAAAAATGAAAAATCGTAAACTCGCTGTAGAGCGATTCCACGGGTTGGGCAAACATCGAAAATGCTTACTGAAGCTCTTTCTAAAAATAGGCAAACGTTTCCGAGTTGATATCACCGATTTTACGATTTTTCATTTTTACATCACTTATGAAACTCGCTGTAGAGCGATTCCACGGGTTGGGCAAACGTTGAAAATGCTTACTGAAGCTTTTTCTAAAAATGGGCAAACGTTTCCGAGTTGATATCACCGATTTTACGATTTTTCATTTTTACATCACTTATGAAACTCGCTGTAGAGCGGTTCCACGGGTTGGGCAAACGTCGAAAATGCTTACTGATAATCTTTCTAAAAATGGGCAAACGATTCCGAAGTGTTATCACGTCGAAAATGCACATTGAGACTGTATCTAAAAATGGGCAAGCGATACCGAGGTGTTACTATCTACCACTTTGCTTCCGCCGTTCTATTGTAGATGGCTTACGATAAAGACGGCAGAGGCAAAGTTGTATATCTAATACTTCCCCACCCTATATCTTCTGAACGGTGAGTTGGACAAACGAAACAAAGTGATGGGCAATCATGGGCAAACAAAGGGCAAACGATCATGCTTTTGAATTTTCGAAATTACACTATGGGGGGGCTAACTTCACGCTAGCTTCCCCCCTCATATCTTCTAAACGGTGGGTTGGACAAAAAAAATAAAGTAATGGGGAATCATGGGCAAACAAAGGGCAAACGATCATGCATTTGAATTTTCGAAATTACGTTATGGGGGGGCTAGCGTGAAGTTAGCCCCCCGCCCTATTTTTAGTTATATCTTCTAAACGGTGAGTTGGGCAAAAAAAACAAAGTGATGGGCAATCATGGGCAAACAAAGGGCAAACGATCATGTATTCAAAAATTTTTTATTCGGAGGTGGGGGGGCTAACTTCACACAGGTACGTCCGCGGGGGCACGCACGATAAGGTCACTGTGATGTTTCCTAACTCCACCGCGTGACGGCACAGTGCGCTCGTAGTGACGAAACTTGGCTATCGGGGTAGGTGTTAATTCGAGTGATCGAAGCGTCTAATCTCAAAATCGCGAATTTGTGAATAATGAAAATTACTCACCATTATTCACAAATTCACAATTTCGATGTTAGACGCATCGATCTCTCGAATTGATATCAACTCTAACTGTCGACTCGACTTCTACCGTATTAAATGACTCGAGTACCGACCAAGCCTATCCGAAGGTAACTTTCAAACTGGCCAGTACACAGACGGACATACGGTACAGAGTGAGGCCATTTAGGGAGGGGGGGGGGGGGGGGGGGGGGGATCTAAAAATCAATTTTTGTTTAATTGCCTTTTCTTATAGTAAGACATTTAAAGAATGTTGTGTCCAAATTTCAAGTCAATCGGAGCAAAACTCTCAGTCATAGATCTTTAAGTCTCCGCTCCTCTAATACTGCGGAGCGGCAAGACTCGGCGCTTTAAACGCTTGTTTCTCGAAACCAAGTTTTAAAAGTCCGTGGACATCGTCATTTAAAAACTACTGCACCGATTCTTTTCCAATTTTGTACACACTTTCTACATATAAAATACCAGACCCCTACGTTTTTCTTTTTCTTTTTTTGTTACATTAAAGGTGTTTTACAGCAACAAAATGACGGATTTTTTCGTGAAAAATCGCAATTTTTACTTCAAACAACCACGAAACATTTAAAAATGGAAAAAAAAATTAAAGAAAAACGTAGGGGTCTAGAAAAACATCTGTTTTAACCAAATTGCTTTGATTTGTTGATTTGAGATAATTCTACGCTGAAATATAGTGTCCACAGCAAATCATCTTTTCTAAAAGGCGTCCTCGAAAATGCTTCGTCACCGGCTTATTTCTCAATACGTTTCTACAAAAGAATTACAAAATGTTGTTCGAATGATGCTTTGTAACATGCGAAACATTAGAATATATCTACTTCAACAATAGCTCTAAAAAAAATTCGTAAAAAGAGAGTTATTTTCCACGCGTTAGACCCCCTCTAACGTTACCTCCAAATATATGTTAATCGTGACATTACCGACGCGCAATAACGTTACCTCCAAATGTATGTCAATACCCCGATAGCAAAGTGGCACCACAGTGACTGCACCCTGCTTTCACGCGGTGCATTCGAGTGCATGCACTGGGGTGTCCATCTGTCTGTGCACCGTGAAGCCACACTGCAGTCACGCAGTGTAAGTACGATGGTAAAAGTAGAATTTTGCAAAAAGGGGGCGATAAAGTAGGATTTCCCGCCTGCCTTATCCGCCTACTAGAGAGAGAGAGAGAGAGAGAGAGTGTCGGTTTTTTTTCTCAAACCCGACCCGGCCAGGACTCGAACCTGCGATCTTTAGAAGACTGGGAACGCTTCTCGCATTCTACCAATTGCGCCATCGACTCTTTGTGGTGGAGGTCGACTAAGTTATACATATAATATCGATACCTGAAAGCAACAGTACTGTGACTAGTGAGATAAAGCCGAAAGCCGATTTCGAGCTATGTCAAACGTAAACTAAATTTTAAATATTTTTGCCGAGATATCTCAGTGTTGCATTGTGTAAAGGCCGGTTTATATATATATATCTCATTAAATTTTTAAAAATAATTTGATACTTTCTTTTTCAAAACAGTAGCGATTATGATAATTAATTATTCATTATTTATGAAATAATTCAGTACAATTTGCACTGTTTGAAACATTATTATAATATCAATTTTGTTATTTTCTAATTTAAAAATTCTTCTATCGGGGTGTGAAATCAATTAATTGTAAATTTACAACCGCATACATCCGCAGATCAAAATTTGTAACTAGTCACAAATTGCTTTCTGGGAACAAACCTATTATTATATCAATTTTGTTATTTACTAATTTAACACATTCGCTGCCACTTTTAGATCTAAATCTATCTATTTAGATCTAAATCGATTGATTGCATCGCGCTCAGTGCCGGTAACAGACTGAATAATGTAATGTGCACGTCAATGTGTCTCCGATCGGAGCCGGCGGCAGCAAACGTGTTAAAAATTTTGTGAAGACAATGAAGTTACCGACATTCATGGTCGGTAAATTTACGAAGTGTGCACGTCGAAAAGGCACCTTGACTGCACTGAGTGTAACTACTGTGTTTTTACGCGGTGAACCACTCAGTGTATTCACTGTGTAGCCACGGTGCTTTTAGTTTGTGTACGCCACGCGATCACGCCACGGTGAGACCACAGTGGTGCCACTACGTGGCAGCACTGCGTGCGGCTAGCGTGTAAATCCACGCTTTGCTGTCGGGGTAGTGACATTACCGACGCACAATTTATACGCATGACTTCCCCAATGGCGGTAATGAGTCATCACGGTCACTTAACTAAAAGGGCCCCATAGACGCTACGGTTTGCCGGATGGCAGGCCTTCCGGCTTGCGCTTATAGGGACCGTGCACGAGCTATAGAGGGCAGTGTATTCGCCGATGTGCGCGCGACCACACGACTAAAATAGGTACTTTTTTGGGAATAAATTTACAGTGTAACGCTATTAGAGAATTTATAAAAATGATCAGAATTATTAAGTATGGCTTTCGGCCAATCCAAAATCACCTCATACGAGGTCAAAATAATGTCAAAGGACGAAAATTATTTGAATCGGGTCATGTACTTAATGTAATAGACAGATGACACCGAAAATGGAGAGATCGTAATAACCTGTAAAGTTATAGCTCAAAAACCAATGTATCAAATACTTATGATGTAAAGATTGTGGTAAGTACAGTAAGTTAAGTAAGAGCGTGTACGGCGTTATTCATAAAAAATTTATTCAACAATGTTTTTTTCCACATACATACGTTTGACATGTTTCAAGGTATTGCGTAATTATGTTAACTCACCAGCATCAATAATTGCTTGGCATCTCCGAGGCATACTATCCACCAAATTTTCGGCGTATTCGCGGGGAAGTGCCTTTCAAATGCGTCGAATTTCTCAAGATAGCTGCTTCATAGTGAATTCACAGTGAAGACACGTTTTCCTTGAAGCTTCTGCTTGATGTATGTATCCTGAGAAATTCGACGCATTTGGAAGGTACTTCCCCGCGAATACGCCGAAAATTTGGTGGACAGTATACCTCGGAGATGTCAAGCGATTATTGATGCTGGTGGGTGATTGAACTCATTATTAACATAATTGCGCATTGCCTTGGAACATGTCAAACGTATGTATGCGGAAAAAACATTGTTGAATACATTTTTATGAATAACGCTGTACACGCTCTTACTTAACTTACTGTATATCACCTATATATATTATCAGAATACTGTAGCAGTGGATTAATGCAATTTTTAACTGCATTAATCCACTTTACACGTTTGTGATTCTTCCATGGCAAGTGAACACTACTTGTAGGAAAGGAATAGAATTTTAATGATGGATTAATATTTCGTACACGATCTGGTGTATTTGAGCAACCTTTGACGCAACAGGTTTTTTTCGAGGATGGCATTTTACAAAAAAATATTTAATTTTAATTAATAAAAAGGAATTTCACTGTAACTGCCCTTTATGCGCTTGTTAAATTCCTCCCCATTACTTTACACAACAGCTTTCAGATGGCGCCCTATTCGCCTTGCACGGTCCCTATACAGCCAAACCTGAGTGTAAATGTGACTACATGTACACTCAGGTTTGTCTGTATAAGCGCAAGCCGGAAGGCTTGCCTTCCGGCAAACCGTAGCGTGTATGGGGGCCTAAACGGTTGCCTCACTTCGGCCAGTTCGAAGGAGAGAGGGAAGGCTCTGACGTGCACGTACATTCTGAGCCACGTCACAGCCTATCCCCTCTCCTGCGGCCGTGGCGCCGTGCGTGCCGGGCGTGAGTCATGGTGTCGGTCTTTTCGTTACATAGGAGATTGCGGGCTAACCGATTTACCCCCAAGGCGCCCATAGAAGTTTCACTTCAATAAATAATTGAAGCTATATGGGAACAACAATCGACCGTTCTTTTGCCGTTTTCACACTCGCATGTGTATCGTAAGGTCCCGGAATGGCCGATAGAATGAGGTTTATATTCAATAAAACAGCGATATTCTTTACAGTTTACATGTCGTGATTGAACTTGCAATTTTAAAATGTTTGAATTTTATTTTAAATAATAAATATTAATCGTATTGTCTTCATGTATCATCTCTGCTAAATAAGAAGTGGCTTGAGAATATTGATAAGTACCCGTAAACAATATTTTCAAATCCTCTTCAGTCATTTCTGGAAAATCTAACAAATCAGATGAGGTTATTTGTTGAAACGGTACTTTTCTGTGCTTCCAACCATCTTTCTCGACTTGAATACTAAGAGTATCGTTTAAATTACGTCTCGATTTCATATACTCCACGATTTCTTCAGATAATTCAACGTCGCTATTTAAACGTTTACCAAATTGATTATGTAAAAAGCAAGCCGTCTTACAAATTAAACTGGTTTTTGGAAGTATTTTATTGTCTAGTTTTTTATCTAAAAGTTTGAACTTTTGTTTGATAAACAAATGTATAGCTTCTACTGCCCACCGAACTTTAGTGACATATCGAGTGTGATTTGATTCTTCACAAAACAATTGAGCACGTTTTCTTTTTAATGCAGGCATCTGTACTTCAAAACCTTGCTCTTCTAAATATTCTTTAATATCCCGAAAGCCTCTATCAAGGACCAATTGAAGGGTTTCTTTCAAAAACAACATTTGTCAAAAACGCCAATCCCTGTAGTATCGGTAATAATGCCGACTCTTTCGTTGTATCTAGCCGTGTAGTGGTGCCTACTCTTTCATTATATTATAATACGGCTACACATACATCTACACGGCTAGATACAACGAAAGAGTAGGCATTATTACCAATACTACAGGGATTGGCGTTTTTGATAAATGTTGTTTTTGATAGAAACCCTTCAATTTATCTCCTCTACGAAGCAAGTTTCTCAATTCCGGTGAAGAATTTAAAATATCACGTAGAATCTATGCATCATTGATATTTGTCAAATAAGGACCTAACATATCGACAATATAACCGTTTATCGTACAAATTGTAAATGGCTTGCATAAAAGTACTTTTTTTTGGCCAGAGTATGATTTGCACTGATACTCATTATTAGAGCTTTTTTGATGTGTCTAATGTACGTACCATACATATAAGAATTAATTCACTGTCTGCATTCAAGAGTTCTTTAGCAATTTTCGATGTCTCATTTTCTATGAGATTGTCTCTCTCTCTCTCTCTCTCTTAACACTATTCAAACCAAAATAAAAAGGGAGACCATCTTTTGCAAGAGATGTCAAAACTTCGTCAAAATAATCGGAGACGTTGTTCACTTTGTACTTACGATTAAGATCCCGAAATAACTCAACATTGCGAACGATGGCGGGATTAACTCTAGATTAGCGCTCTACTTATATCGCGATGATAATGAACGATAAGAATCGATATAGACGTCCGCTTAACGTGCGAGGGAACCCCTGGCTTATCAGGAATACAAAATCGCTAACCCCACCGTCTTGGAATTACTGTTGGACTTATATCGACACATGTGCGAGGGTGCAAACGGCAAAAGAACGGTCGGATGTTGTTCCTATATAGTATCTAATTGTATCAATTATTTATTATTTGTCTTTTGCGCGATATCAAATAAAGGTTATTAAACCTACAGAAACATTAAGCAAACTATTTCAAAAAGAAAATATTGAACCCACAATAAATCACGAAAGCGATGAAGATTAAAACGAAGCTTCTATGTCAGTACTTTTAATTTGATTTAATTTCGATTTATGGGTACATATATATTACACATGTAGTAAATTGTATTCTCGTTAGTAATAATTAATTGTAAATAAATACTATTATTTTTGTAGAGTAAAATTTCGAATTAATAATTGTACAAGTTTTTGCTTCCGCCGTTTTCCGCTATCTATTACGTTAGGAAAACGTCGGAAGCAAAGGTGTTTCATTTTGATTAATTTATTTCAACTTGTTCTACCACACCAATCATCTTATAAAAATTATATACCATAGTTTAATCGTGTTAGAATCTATATAAAAAAAAACGGCAGGGGTGTTATTCTTTACATGCAAAATAAAAATTATTGAATAATTCAAACTTGCTTTTCTTTATTTATGAACGAAACAATCCAAACTTTTTTTGTAATATAGTTACATGATGCATAAAATATTTTGCTGTGCAAAATCGGTCGAGTAGTTCGCGAAATAAAAAATATTTTCGTTTTTCAGTTTTTTGACGATAACTTTTGATTAAATCAATATTTTGATCTAAACATTTACGGAGAGCTTACTTATATATAATATAAACACACAATATACCTGAATGGGAAAAAAATTCGAGCGGGGGCACTTTTTATATGCTTATCCGGCTATACCCTTTGTGCCAAGAATACAGGGTCTTCAAAAAGTCCCGGTACGGCTGATTATCTCAGCGGGAAGTAATTTTAGAGAAAAACGTTTAATGCAAAACTTTTAGGATTTTTCCCTGGCTACCCAATGGTTATATTGGATTTGACCTTGACCATGACTCAAGGTCATATCAAGGTCAAATTGATCTTTTTAAATGCGAACCCCTATTTTTGATACCGGAAATTAAGAGCGGGAAATTTCACATTCAAATATGTCCTTGACAATTTTTTTTATGTGACCTTTATGGTCAGCGGAGCACAGTGGGTTTCCTTGAATTATTAAGTTGTAACATAAATTTGGAATAACGTTTTTGACGTTGAGTCGACATTGTTCTAAACGGCGTAAATTTTTAACCACGAACCACAGCAAAACAGTTTTTACCTTAAAATAACCGCAAGAAAACGAGCTTTCAAATGAGGTATAACACGTCACTGAATTTGCTTTACACACCTGAAAAAACAAGAATTATTCCAAAATGTTACAACCTAATAGAAGGACAACATTCTTAATGGTTTATTCAACTTAAACCAAATACGGTATAGGGAGTTTTTTGGGTCGCTGATCACGAATCTGGAGTCAGGTTTCAAAAATTCAGGACGGTGGATCCAATATGGCGGACGAGATTTTCGAAAATTGACGGATTCATGCCAAATTTGGAAAATTTTGAATTTTTGAAATCTGATTTCAGATTCGTGATCAGCGACCCAAAAAAACCCACTTATACCAAATGCTCATGCCCATTTCGAGGCCTTTTTCAGCCTATTTTTAGACCGTAAAATGACATTTTTCCCGCGTGACACCGACCGGGAGTCCGCAGGCTGTTAAAAAATTGCTTAGTCCGAAGTAGGTCCTTTTTCCAAACTGATAAACGCAACGTGAAATGAACCGTACATACTTCTGTTTGTTTTATTATGAGAAATGGGCATCCGTGAGAAAAAATAGTATATGTCATTCGGCTTTAATCCTCGGATTTTTAAAATTATGTTCAAGTCGTAGAACGAGGAATGATGGGGGGACGGGGTTTGCCTTCGCCGAAGTTCTACGACTTGAACATAGTCTTAAAAATCCGAGGATTAAAGCCGAATGACATATACTATTTTTCGTCACGAATGCCCATTTACGAAGAGTGGTAAGAGGAGGAGGGGGTTGGGGGGGGGGGGGGGGGGGCACGTTGAAAAAATAGCAAAAATCTGAAGCAATTTTATAAACTCAGCCTCACGAGCTTCATTGAGGACATCCTGCGGGATGTTGTTGTCGTCAGCCAGGTTATGATCACTTTCTACATTGTCTTGATAACTCAACGAATGTAATGTTGTGTGCCTGTACACAGCCCCACTCACTAGCTATAGACAATTATCCGTTTCGGACGATCGGCTCGCTATTAGGGTCGGTCGCGGCCAGGAAAACCCAACTTTCTCAGAATCGGTCCCGCACGGCCGAAACATAATCAAACCTCGGTTACAAAAGGGTGCAGTTATGAAGTTATTCGTGCCATGACGCACTCCAACCCGACGCCAGCTCTTTACTCTAACAGGAACTACCCCTCCTTTTTCGGTGAACTTTAGATCTAGGTACGCGACGCGCCGAACAAAACCGACAGATCGACGCGTCCGACTGCACTTCCAATCGAGCCACCGCTGTTAACATTTCGACTCCATCGATCTTCGCAACTGTTCTTGAAATAAAGTCATCTCAACCGACCAAGGCCCTTGCAATATATTGGTGGAATCCAACAGTAAATTTATCGATACACTCGACGTCGAAGTACAATTTTGCTCTTGTTTGACGATATTTTGGAATTCTTCGCATTCTTCATCGCTGTTCGGGAGAATGACGCATTTTGTCTCCATATTTTGATTTTACACTTATTGTTAGCTTTCAGGTTTGGTATACTCTCGTGCGTCCTTCAGTCGACTCGAATGAATCGATTCGATACGGCTCATTTCACGTTACGTTCGTCAATTTGAAAAAAGGACCCACTTCCGACTACGCAATCGCGTTAATCAGAGTGTACAGTGTCAGTTAAAGAAGTGAGATAGCTATATTCTGCTCATTTCACGTTCCGTTCGTCAATTTTAAAAAACCACCCACTTCGACAACAAGGGAAGTTAGGGAACCCGGAAATTCAGAAAATTCCGCCATTCCGTGTGCAAGTAGAGTAGTTCAAGCGTAATACAAAAATACATTTCATTGGTGCCATATTAAGGTTTTAAGGGGTGAAATCATCCCTTGAAAAAAATGCAAATTTTTCTTCTTCACGAAATAACTCACGAACGGTGAAAGATAAGGGGAAAAAGTTGAAATAAAAGTTTTATGGTTTTTCTCGATCTATAAAACTGGTGCGAAAAAATTCTGGAAAAAAATTTTTTTTAAGTAACCCCCACCACCGACCCATAAAAATGGGTTTTTGGATATCTTAAGTTTATGTAAAAATACCTCTCAATGACCTCTTTCCATACATCCCCAGTTTATTATCCTTTTTTTAATTTAGAAAACCTCGAACTTTAAGGCCGTTTTGACGTAAACAGTGAAACAGTCTTATGAAAAGATATCTACATTTTTATTTACATACATTTCATGCAGTTTTTAATTATTTTAGCAAAACACGTACCTACTTACAATTACATGAAAAATGAAACTTATTGAAATGTGAATCAATGACATGTATTTTTCAAACAACACAAATAAGATATCATATGAACCTCAATGATAACGTTGAATGACGCAGGATTTATGTCGACATTGACGCCGATAACCTTTTAGCAAACATCCCGGTTCGCGTATTGCAAACATGTTTGGCTCGTGACTATTATCATTACATGTTGATAAGATATCCCTCTTCCGTTCGTAAAAAATCTTATATAAACATGTTTTTTTATTAGTATAATATAAATATGGCTGAAAGATGTAGCTTATTTCCAGTTACATTTATGACTGCAATTAGTTACCATTCTATTGGAAACAGTTATTAATCATTGCTCCAAAGGCTTTTCATTATAAAATGACGCCGATTAACGTTTCAAATGTAATAAACATGTTAACGACTACGTTTCCAATTACGGAGTTGGCACAGACCTCTATAACATCAGATGAAATTGAAGTTCATAATCAAATTCGTGACATTATAAACACTTTTAGAAACGTAGATCTCGTACCATTAATTGAATACGATTACGTATTGGATTTTGCTAATCCATCTGAACCCCATGGAGCACAGGTTGTAGAGTACTCTACAGTTTCAGCAGAAGAGGAAGATAATTTTGAACCTGCAGAATGCATTGTTCATGACCAAGGTGGAAAAGACGACTTAAGTTATAAGAGAAAAGCTGTTGAATTTTGGAAAAGCGGAAAAAAAGCCCGACGACCACTCACTAGTGTGCAGACAAAATTTCGCAAAGTTAAATCTTTGCCACAGCTATATAGATGGGAAGAATGTGTACAAAAAGGTGGAACGAATGCAGATAAAATTGCATGTATTACGGAATACGTACTGCAAAGATTTGAAGAAGCTTGTGACAGAAGATCTATTATTCACGATATGGATTTAATATTATAGGTTTTGAGGGCGAAGGACTTGGTGGACCTTTCCAAATTCAAGGCAAGTAAATGGAGGATTTGGAAATGTAAAAGAGTGCATAGAATCGTGTCTCGTAAAATAACAACATTCAGGACGCAATATACGTTCCAAGATATTGACAACCTGCAAAATATTGCAGACATTTGTATCAAACGTAAAATTAAATATACCAACTATTGGAATTGAAGAAATATATAACGCAGACGAGAGTGGCTTCAACCACGAAGTACATTCAAGGCGAACATTGGCAAAATTAGGAGTAAAAACGGTAGAAGCAACGGTCCAATCAGTATCATCTACGACACACAGCTATACTATAATGCCTATCATTTCGACAAGTGGACGTCTTGTTTCACCACTGTACATAGTTTTGAAGGAGTCTACAGGAACATTTGGCCCAAGGGTGGAAGAATCTCTATTTCGTCCAGCTAACATTTATATTCAAGCTTCAAAATCAGGTAAACTTACGTCTGAACATTTTAAAACTTGGTTCATTAAGGTGTATTTACCGAATACTGGCCATAAAAGCATGCTACTACTCGACTCATGGACGGGATATTGTTCGAGTCAGCTGGAGACGTTGATCCCACAAGACAAAGAAGTACAGTTTTCAATGATTCCGAAGAAAAACGACTAGCATCATTCAACCTTTAGATGTATTTGGATTCCGGATTTGGAAGAATTTCGTCCGAACATTTTCTGATAATGTACTTCTTCAAGAGAAAGATATTACTTTGCACTCGCGCAATGAAATAATTAAATTGCAATCATTAACACACAACCAGCTTTCGTCGCCTAGATTTAAAAATCTTTTCCGATATGCTTGGTTCAAAAGCCGATATCTAGAAACGCAACCCGGTGAATTTCAAAACTGTAGATTTTTGTTACTTTAGGAGTGTAAAGCATATACCCAGATGTAATATTTGTGGAGAAGTTGCTTTTATATGGTGTGCATGGTGTACCGAGTATTTCTGTTTTCAACATTTCTATGAACAATATCACTACTGTACAAATTATAATCCGTAATTTTTTTTAATGTATAATCCATTAATGAAATATATACAATAGATATTGGATTATGGAATTTTGGCAAGGAATTGATTAAAGATAAATTCAACGTTTAGTGGGAATTTTAGATATTTTATTTGGAGGCCTTCGCAGCTTCACTGCCGGAGAGGAACTCAGCCTCACAAAGCAGACTCCTTGTCCCTTCTATTTCTTCTCGAGGGTTTCATACGTCACTTGTATATATTTTAAGTAAGATAGTGCAAGCGTGGATTCTTAGGGAGAGATAAACATATACATCCTCATCTCACCCTCTAAACTTATAACCACTGCTCTATAGCACATACAGAGTCTTTGTCTTATTCAAAATAGTTAAATTAAATTAACTCTTATTTTGTATATATATCAATACTCCCACTCAAAATAAATTAATTTAATACTTAATTAGTCATATTAATGTGGGGATAACTTATTACACATAGATAGGTCCAACATTTGTTGCCAGGGATTGGGGAAACCCCTAAAACCCAATCAGACCCGTCATAAGCACTTTTATAATTTGTACTTTCCTTATAAAATCATATAAAATACATTTTGATTTAAGATTCCATGAGGCCAAGCTGTTTCCGGATAATTGTGAACTGTACAGTTGCCAGTGCCTTAGTGAAAGTATCCGCCAGTTGTTTACCTGTTGGAATATAAACAAGTTTTACTTGTTTTTGCTCAATCTTTTCTCGTGTGAAATGATATTTTATATCGATATGTTTTGACCTTTTATGGTCCGTTGGATTATTTGCTATCGCGATGCATCCATTATTGTCTTCATAAATAATTATAGGATCTAACAAGTCCATTTTAATGCTGCCTAATAGAGATCTAAGCCAACAAGCTTATTTGACACCTTCAAAAAGCGCCATGTACTCAGCTTCAGTTGAAGATGTTGCTACTGAGTTTTGTCTCTTTGTTTGCCAGCTTATCATATTTTTATCAAATATTTTAAATAAGTAACCCGTGGTGCTTCGTCGATTCAATTCATCACCAGCCCAATCAGCGTCTACATAACCAGTTAATGGATTTTCATAATCACATTTTTCGTACGTTAACTTTAATTTTAATGACCCTTTAACATATCTCAGAACTCTCTTTAGGTTTTGCCATAGCTCTTTATTATTTTTAACTTGAAATCTACTTAATAAATTAAGAGTTAGAGACAAATCGGGACGAGTACACAACATTGCGTACATTAAACAACCGATTACGTTCTTACAAGGAGCGTCGTAATGTTCATCTGAATTTAATTCTTTATAATTTAATTTCGTGGGCAATGGAGTGCTAACAGCTTTACAATCGCTCATATTGAATTTCTTGAGAACTGACTCTAAATAGAAAGTTTGATCTAAAGTTATTTTGTTTACAGTTCTTTCAACGCGTATACCCAAGAATGATTTTATTTCTTGCATATCTTTCATTGAAAATTTCGTCATCAAATACTGTTTAAAATTCAAAAGAGACCATTTTATCAAAAGTTATAATCAAAAGATCATCAACATATAAAAGGACATAAATATTCTTAGTTATATTTCCCCTGTCCAAAATGTATAGACATCGATCTACTTTTGAATCAACGAATTCGTGTTGTTTAAGAACTTCGTCGAAACGCTGAAACTAGTATCGAGCAGCTTGTTTTAATCCATACAAAGCTTTATTTAATTTACATACATAATTTGGAGGTGCGTTAACTCCCTCTGGAATTTTCATAAAAATCTCTTCTTCGAGAAAACCGTTGAGAAAAGCTGTTTTGACGTCCATTTGATGTATAATTAAATCATATTGATTTGCAATAGCAATCATTAATCGAAAAGAAGTTATTCGAGCAACAGGGGCAAAAGTTTCTTCGTAATCAGATAAATATTCTTGTGAAAAACCTCTTGCAACTAATCTTGCTTTAAATCTACAGAATTTCCCTGAAGCATCATTTTTAATTGTAAAGATCCATTTACTGTCAATAATATTTTTATTTGATGGGCAAGGTACTAAGGTCCATGTTTCATTTTGCATAAGAGAATATAATTCCTCTTTTATTGCTTGCTCCCACTGAATTTTATCATCCCGAAATTTTATTTCATCAAATGATTTAGGGACATCATTTACTAGTGTACATGCATTAAGATAATGATCTTCTTTGTATGAAATTTCTGGCTTGTTTTTAATTCGATCACTACGTCTTAGTTGTTTTTCGTCAATTTTATTACCCGCGAGAGAATTTTCTGTAAATACGTTTTGGGTCTTGTTTAAGTCAACGTTCTGACTGTCTGAAGTATTTGTGTCAACGCTTGACGCTTTATTTATTTCGTCCCTTAATGTTGAAACGATTTCCTTTTCATTTTTATTTCTTTCTAGAATTTTAGTTGAAATAATTGGGCTTTCTAAAGTCTTTTGTCTCTTAACTTCGAATTTTTCGCGTTCGATTTCTTGTGTGCTAATTGAGGGTCGAGAATTTTTATAATTAATCTCGTCAAAAATTACATCCCTCGCAATGAGAATTTTATTTGTTTCTGGGTTAAAAATTCTATAGCCATTTTGTGAGTATCCTACAAGTACACCTTTGAATGACTTTTTGTCCAACTTTGATTTTCTTGTTTTGTCATGTACATATACGGTACAACCAAATATTTTTAAATGGTTGATCAATGGCTTTTTATTGTGCCAAAGATCGTAAGGTGTTTTGTCTTGAGGAATGGCTTTTGTGGGAATTAAGTTAATCAAATAAGTTGCAGTTAAAACTGCTTCCCCCCAGAATTCTTTATCTAAATCAGCGCCATGTACCATACTTCGAGCTTTTTCTACTATTGTTCGATTCATTCGTTCAGCGACCGAATTTTGTTGAGGAGTGTATGGTACAGTGAAGTGATACTGAATTCCCTTTTTAGCACTGAAATCTTTAAATTCATTTGACGAGTACTCTCTACCGTTATCACAATATAAATGCGCGACTTTGAGATTAAAATGTGCCTCGCTTTTTGCTACATAATCTTGAAAGCAGTTAAAAACTTCTGATATTTGAGCAA
The DNA here is from genome assembly GCA_963678675.1 of Xiphydria camelus. Classification (NCBI taxonomy): domain Eukaryota; kingdom Metazoa; phylum Arthropoda; class Insecta; order Hymenoptera; family Xiphydriidae; genus Xiphydria; species Xiphydria camelus. The sequence goes on from OY783194.1 coordinate 18,803,472, forward strand.
TTAAGTAAACAACAATATAATGAGTATTTTCGTCTATGAATGTCACGAAATAATTTTTGTCGTCAAAAGTTGCCGGGGTGATCGGCCCGCACACGTCAGTGTGAACAATGAATAGTGGCCTTGTAACATGAGATCGGTCCTTTTGTTTTGAAAAAGGCAACCGTGCCTGTTTACCGTATATACAAGCTTCACATAATTGATTTTCAGAATTTTCGGAATTTACTGTTTCTTTTAATGATGTATCATTTATTAAATTATTTTTCTTCATTGATAATAATTTTGATTTTTCAATATGGCCGAGACGTTCGTGTCAAAGCCTGTATGTATCTTTCGACGTGTTTTTACTTTCACTCATTTGATTACATACGTGCTTATTTAAATTAAATATGATACTTGACAGTTTATTTCTCGTCTTACCAGTCATGACCATTTTGACTTCCTTCGTTACTATGACATCTCCAGTGTGCTTAAAGGTAGTGTCCATCCCCGCATCCTACATCTGTGGTACGGATAGAATGTTGTATGGAACGTCCGGTGTGTACAGTACTTCCTTCAGTTCCGCTAGGACTCCCATGTTGGTGATGATTTTTATTGTTCCCCTTTTGTACGCCTTCACAGTGACTTCCTTCTTAGCAATGGACACATACACTGGTTCACTCAGGTTTATCACTGTTGTAAAAATGTCTAATTTATTTACCAAGTGATCAGTGGCTCCAGAATCCACCAAAAATACCACTTTATTTGGATCATCTTGATCAGTATTTAAAACTTGTAATGAACCAACATAACTGACAAATGCCAAATGCTCACTGTCTCGAAGTTGAATGGTTTGAATGGTTCTTTGGCGATCTTCGGTATTCGAATTTTGTCCTGAGTTTTTATAAAAACAGTTTTGTGAATCATGGTTTCGTCTGCCACAATATTCACATTTCTTGAAGTTCCATTTGTTGTATTGTCCTCGACTTTGGTTTGAATGTTTGAACGGAGTGTTTGCAGATTTATTGAATTGACCACATCCATGTTGTTGAGCTTGTCCATATGGTTGACCATACTTTGGTTTGAATTTCTGATTATTTTTCCATCTTCCTTTGCCGTTATTATTCTTCTTCGATTTATTCTGCTGTGATTTCTGTGTGACCTCTACGTGCAGGACTTTGCTGTTTGAGTCGCTTCCTTCATTTTTTAATTTTAGTTCGTAGTCCAAAAGCTGTTCTTTCACAAATTCAAGAGTCATTGCCTGTGTATTCACTGCTTGAATTGCTGTACTGATCGCATCATATGAAGTTGGTAATGACATTAATAGTCTCGCAATTTTATTTGCTTCTTTTAATTCTCCACCAGCTGCTTCTAATTCGACCACCATTTCATCAAATATGATAAAATGCTTGGAAAGGGCCATATCACTTTTAAACTTGAGAGCTAACAATTTTATCTCCATTGTGATCTGTGTTGCCATGCTTGTACGTTCATAAATCGAGTCCACCTTTTTAAATATATCACGAGCACTATTTTCTTTTGTAGCTAATCTCACCATAGAATCACTCAGACACTCGATAATTAATGCTTTTGCATATCTATCGCACTTTTTCCAATCATCCGTGATAACAGCGGGAGGATCATCATCGATAACGTGAAGAACTTCTTCCTTTTCCATCAATGCACGCACTCGCAATTTCCATATTGTGTATTTGTCACCACTAAATGGTTTAATGTTCTATTTATTTTTCTTTTCTTCCTCACTCATCTTGTCACAGTAATTTTATTTGCACCGAAGTGTCCATAGACTTACAATTATTTATTTAAATGGTTTCTTAATTAAATTAAAAACAACAACACGATGATCAGTCCATTAAAATATAACTTTACACGTTGCCTGGGCCCATAACCTATTGGATTATGGAATTTTGGCAAGGAATTGATTAAAGATAAATTCAACGTTTAGTGGGAATTTTAGATATTTTATTTGGAGGCCTTCGCAGCTTCACTGCCGGAGAGGAACTCAGCCTCACAAAGCAGACTCCTTGTCCCTTCTATTTCTTCTCGAGGGTTTCATACGTCACTTGTATATATTTTAAGTAAAGGCCCCTCTACACGTTGGCCAATGCACATTGGCCAGCGTGTAGACGGGGCTATTGGTGATATTGGCGGCATGGCACCAGCGTTGGCGGAGCTGGGCCAAGCGTTGGCGACCGATCCGTCGTGGTGTCGGTTTTTGAAGACAGATCAAAGGCGTTGGCCTTGGAGCTGGCGGACGTTGGTGTCGCGTCCACACGTTGGCCGCATTGGCCTAGTATGTGAATAGCTGTCGCACCCGAGGCGAAATTTGTATATTCATTTTGACATTGAAGACACTGCTAATTTTCATTGCACTAGCAGTATGTTCGATTTAAAAGAAGTGTTCATGTCCATATTAAAATGGCACTGATTTTAATACTTCTGAGAGACTGTACATAATTCAGTTTTCAGTAGTAGCAGGATCAAGTCAGTGTTTTAGAGCGCAAAATTATACTCAATTTAACACCAATGTGTTAAAGATGTATGCGATCTATGTGTAAACTCCGCAAAAACTATAGGACTACTTTATAGGTCTGTTAAAAGAATTTAGTAATAAAATTATTTATATTTGTACGATAAGGATCAAGGGTTTGTCAACAATTAAAGTGACAAATATATTATTTATTTGCCAATTTTGCGGCTTCAAATTGTTGCAGTGCAGTTGTTCATATTGGCCTGCGTCGAAATAAACTGAATTCCATGTCCTTGCCAGTGCGTTGGCCAGCGCGCTGGCCAGCGTATTGGCGGACGCATTGGCGAGCGCATTGGCCAGCGTGTAGAGGAGTTTCCAATGTCCTTGCCAGTGCATTGGCGAGCACGCTGGCCAACGCATTGGCGAGCGCATTGGCCAACGTGTAGAGGAGCCATAAGATAGTGCACGCGTGGGTTCTTAGGGAGAGATAAACATATACATCCTCATCTCACCCTCTAAACTTATAACCACTGCTCTATAGCACATACAGAGTCTTTGTCTTATTCAAAATAGTTAAATTAAATTAACTCTTATTTTGTATATACAGGGCTTTAGAAAAGTCTGGAAACGGTCGATTATTCGGTAAAATATACGAGGTATCAAAAAAAGTTAAATACAAAAGTTTTAGGGTTTTTAAGCGTCTACGAGACAGTTAAAGTTTTAATTATACAGGGTTGGTCATAAAGTCGTAACACACAAAAGTTGCATTTTTTCTAATGGAAACCCCTGTATATTATTGGATATATCAATTCGTCCTTCAATTTTGCGCAATAATTGTAATTAACATAATGCACTTAAATTCAACCGTTTCCGAGTTATCCAGTTTTGAAAATTTTAAATATGTTATAAAAAGTAAAAAACCGAAAAAGACCTTTGAATAAACCCCACTAAATAATTCAAATTTAAACATTTATTTGAACGAGGAACAATTATTTTCGATAGTCAATACCTAATTTGTAACAATATTTAAAGTAAATTGAAAATAGAAGTTTGAAAATGGCACCTAAAAACCGAGAAAATATTATGTTGAATAAAAAACGCATTTTTTTTATTTGATAAGGTGTTCAAATTGTGCACCATTCACTGCTTGACAATGTGCCAATCTTGTATAAAACCGTACATCACGTTGTTCAATTGATTTTCATTCACAAGCTGAATTTCGTCGATTGTCCGCTGCCTGAGCTCATTAATATCCCGTGGTTTAGTTTTGTAAACCCTAGTTTTCAGGTGACCCCAGAGGAAGTAGTCAAGAGGCGTTAAATCGGGTGACCTGGCCGGCCACTCAATTGCGCCTCGCCTTCCGATCCATCTTAGAGGAAAAACTTCATTCAAATATGCCCTGACTTCGCGGCCGAAATGGGGAGGCGCCCCATCTTGTTGAAACCATGTCGATGCATAACCTTCACCGACGGCTCCATGAATGCCAGGCACAATCAAATTTTGTAACAATTCCAAATATTTTCTGGCATCTAGATTACCATCTATGAAATATGGACCTATCACTTGTCTACCAATTATTCCGCACCAGACGTTAGTCTTTTCTGGTGTTTGGGTGTGATTATCAATCATCCAGTGTGGATTAGAATCACTCCAATAACGACAATTATGACGGTTTAAGGTACCATTTAAATTAAATGTCGCTTCATCGCTGAAAACAATTTTTCTCGAAAAATGCACATTTTCATCACATTTTTGCATCAACAATTCGCAAAGTTCCAATCGCCTGTCGTAGTCATCACCACTCAATTCTTGAACTAAAGTAACTTTATATGGGTGGAATTTGCATCCTTTAAGAATACGATGCACTGAAAACGTGGAGATTTCGTGTTCTTGGGCAGCTTTTGGAATTGAAACATGCCTATCCTCAATGAAAGATTGCATTACTTCTAAGCTTTTCTCTTCATTCGTCGCGCTTTTTGGGCGCCCTGTTCGCGGACGGTCTTTTACCGAACCAAACTGTTCAAAACGATGGACAGTTTTTTGAACAGTAGACTTAGCTATCGGCGGTCGAACTACAAACGTGTCATTAAACAAATTCGCCACTTGCTCATAGCTACGAACCCTATCACCATATCCTCTCATCATAAGGATAGAAATTCGCTCTTCTTCGGTTAATTGCATTGCACTGAGGGATTATTAAAGCAAAAAACCACGAAACTTTTAAGAAAATGACAATAGGTCGTCAACAAGACGTCGTCAAAACTAGGTACGACAGATGATCTCCATGGAAACTGACTCACTTTTTATAACATATTTAAAATTTTCAAAACTCGATAACTCGGAAACGGTTGAATTTAAGTGCATTATGTCAATTACAATTATTGCTCAAAATTGAAGGACGAATTGATATCTCCAATAATATACAGGGGTTTCCATTAGAAAAAATGCAACTTTTGTGTGTCACGACTTTATGACCAACCCTGTATAATTAAAACTTTAACTGTCTAGTAGACGCTTAAAAACCCTAAAACTTTTGTATTTAACTTTGTTTGATACCTTGTATATTTTACCGAATAATCGACCGTTTCCAGACTTTTCTAAAGCCCTGTATATCAATAATAGATACAAATATTTTGTTTATCAGGATTCATTGAATGAATGAATGAATGAATTCGTTTATTTATATGTCATAATTTGATTAATGTAACTGCGGATAAGCTATATGTATGTATATTATAAATATAATAATCATAAAACGTACTTACATAAGATTTTTAACGAATGATGAAGGGATATCTCACCAGCATGCAGTGATAAGGCCCGGTGCACACAACCGATTTTTAAACGTGCGGTGCCGCTGCAGCGCCGGAATTGCGGCGGCGATACCATGGATAGTAGATTGTAGCACGTCACCGAAGGTGTGTGTGCAGCGCCACACACATTCTATCTATGGTATCGCCGACCGCAATTCCGGCGCCGCAGCATTTAAAAGTCGGATGTGTGTACAGCGGCCCTTATAGTCACGAGTCAAACACATTCCTATTATGCAAAACGTTATCGGCGTCAATGTCAACATAGATCCTGCGTCATTCAACGTTACCATTGAGGTTCATACGATATGTTATTTGTGTTGTTTGAAAAATACATGTCATTGATTCATTTCAATAAGTTTCATTTTTCATGTAATTGTAAGTAGGTACGTGTTTTGCTAAAATAATTAAAAACTGCATGAAATGTATGTAAATAAAAATGTAGATATCTTTTCATAAGACTGTTTCACTGTTTACGTCAAAACGGCCTTAAAGTTCGAAGTTTTCTAAATTAAAAAAAGGATAATAAACTGGGGATGTATGGAAAGAGGTAATTGAGAGGTATTTTTACATAAACTTAAGAAATCCAAAAACCGATTTTTATAGGTCGGTGGTGGGGGTAACTTAAAAAAATTTTTTTCCAGAATTTGTTCGCCCCAGTTTTATAGATCGAAAAAAACCATAAAACTTTTATTTGAACTTGTTTCCCTTATCTTTCACCGTTCGGGAGTTATTCCGTGAAGAAAGAAAAGAATTTTTTTGAAGGGATGATTTCACCCCTTAAAACCGTAATATGGCACCAATGAAATGTATTTTTGTATTACGCTTGAACTACTCTACTTGCACACGGAATGGCGGAATTTTCTGAATTTCCGGGTTCCCTAACTTCCCTTGTAAGTAATCGCGTCAGTCGGAATCAAGTGTTTTTAACAGTCTACGGACTCCCAGTCGGTGTTACGCAGGAAAAACGCCATCTTACGGTCTAAAAGTAGACTGGAAAAGGCCTCGAAATGGGCATGAGTGAGGAAAACACATATTATCATCAATTTGTTAACTCCTTAAATTTTAATATTTTCGCATCGTATGAGGTCCTAAAAATTCAATTGATACACACAAATTTCTATATCTAATTGGTGAGCAATATTAAAAAATTTCTTAACATCTCCCTTTCAGTTTCCTTTTAATACTGATAAGTATTTACCTTGCCACAAGCACGACAATGGTGTCGTCTCTTTAAGACAGTAAACTTGAGGTCACACAACATACAATTAGGTGCATCACTGTCAGGAACCCAGAATGGTGGTTGTTTACCAAGTACCATTACGGATTCCATTGAAGAACTTTCAGAAGCCTCTAGGGAAGGGTCTCCTACATGATCTAAATTTCCTTCAACATCTAATCGGTCCTGCCCTCCAGGTGTTGCTCCTGGCGAACCTGAAAATGAATACTTTATAAATATTATCCACTCGAGGAATCATTAAAAAATGGAAATAAGCAAAACACTAAGCGCTGATAATTCATTTTCGAATATAGAACAGAGCAAGTCGCGCGTGCGTCTTCAATGACCCAGGACACGCACGAAGTCGATATTTTGAAGTGAAGCTTCTTTGCTGAGGGGACTAAAAGCGTGGTATGCAACGAAAATTCCTCAAAAACCGTAACGAAACCCACACACTCCAGCGCTACCGTACGTGCCTCACTCATACACCGATCTCGACCCTGCCCCATTCCACTTAGGCCCTTCGCACACAACGCTACGCAGGTATCCGATACTCGACGAGTGTACACACACCACGCGACGCGACTTTCGTCGGTGATGCTATATATTATACTCCCGCGACCGGCATGCTCAATAGGCCGATACTCGCGTCGCAGAGACTGTTCCGTCGCACAATTATGTTTTCTTTTATTTTACAACGATCTATTTTGTTGTTTGGCAATATGTTTATATGTACTCGAAAGAGCTATTTCTGCTCTACAAAACTGTTATAATTGTTATTTCGAATAATTAAATTTTTTATTATTTTTCTGGCTTATAGAAATGGAATATCCAGGGGGCACAAATCAGGCTTTTCTTTGCTTTTCATCGAGGTCAAAAAACTGCCGTATACGGAGAAGGTGTTATAGGCGAGTCTTTGATAAAAAAGATGTCGAAAATTCTGATTTTTTCCTCCTGGATATTCCATTTCTAAGCCTGAAAAATAATAAAAAATTGTTATTCGAATAAACAATTATAACAGTTTTGTAGAGCAGAAAGAGCTCTTTCGAATGAATATAAACACTTTGCGGGACAGCAAACAAATCGTTTAGAAAATCGCAAAGAAAATAAAAGAAAACGCTACGAATTATTTTCCAACCCAATAGCATCGCGATCATAAATACTTCGTCAAACTAGGGTTCATCTCGCCATCAGCGAAGCAGTACATTTCGGCGAATCCAGGCTCCTAATGAGTTCGCAGTCCCGCACCTTTCCTGAAAGGGTTAATTACTGGACGAATCGGAATGAACCTTTGCCGAAATATTCGGTTATCTTTTGAAATCGTCATTTCTCTCCTTTACAAAGCTAAATGCATTTCGAATGCATTCGAAATATAGCGGTATCTGCGAGAAGTGGTTCATTACAATTCGTTCGGTAATTAGCCTTCCGGGAAAGGTGCAGGACTGCGAATACATAAGCAGTCCTCGTTTGCCGAAACGTACCACCCGAACTGCGTGCACTATAATGTGCACTATAATAGAATTTGTAATGTATGTGAAATTCTGAGAAACAGCGATTAATGTTTTATCACTGTCAAATTTGGAAGTAAAATTCCTTGATTCCGTTTATGATTTTCTAGAAATTTGTCAGTTTAGTGAATACTTCGTTCGTTCGATCAAAGTTACTTCGTATACTGAGAAAAGAGTTTATTTCCAATTAATAAGTGTATACTTGATTATGGCGGAAAAAATATTTTGTTAGACCAAGTAAGTAAATATACTGGGTGATTCTTTAATATTGCGACAAACTTCAAGGATGGGTTCCTTGGATGAAAATAAGAAAAAAAACAAACAAAACGTGTGGCCGCCACACGCGGAAGAAGTGAAACTTCGATACCAGTTTCTCTGAATTTGATTCCGGTGGTATTAGTTTCAATTGGCTCTACGAAGAAGCATTGTATTGTAGAAGACTTGTATAGAGCCAATTGAAATTAATACCATATCGGAATCAAATTCAGAGAAACTGGTATCGAAGTTTCACTTCTTCCGCGTGTGGCGGCCACACGTTTTTTTTATAAGTATGTAACACAAAATGTGGGTCATAAGTATAGTGTTTTATATAGGTATTTTCAGGTAAGCAACTCGATATTTTTAATATTTTAATTATCTCTTGCAATCATTTAAATTATACATCGAACTTTTTCCAATAGCTCAAAAGACACGCAAAATAACGTACTTTCGTAAAATGTGTTAAACTAAATAAACAAAGTAAAATTACGGACTTACCACCTCATTTCCCAGACCTCCAAAATTACATCAAAACAGGGAACCTAAATCTTTTTAACTTCTGTTATTAGCAATGCTTCAAATTGATATAACTTACAATTATATCATAAAGAATTATCTTTTGCTTCAACATTTCAACTCGATGACGTTTCCTTCTATCGAAGAAGTGACCAAAGCCTCATTGCGCACAATTACCCAACTCTCCTCTACACGATTCACACATGCAAGAATTATGGTATCCTGTGCAATAATATCTCATACAAGAATCACGCAAGATATCCTACGTACAAGAATCCTGTGAGTTCTTACAAGAATTGTACATGCATGATCGTATGTATTCCTGTTCCAACTCTCTATAAGAATTTTTTTTGTATGATCATCCGGGAAAATTTTTTTATATTTGATTATACAAGGTGTTTCATAAACATGCGGCACAACTTCAAGGAATGATTCCCTCGATGATTCTAAGCATTTTACCCTATGATGATTTTTCGAAAAATGCACCGTTTCGGCGCTAGAGGGCGATCGATGTTTATTGACTTAAGTATTTATTTTACATTGTAAGGTCTACAATCTACAAGAATTATTGAAAATGTCCACCACCAGCCCGGATACATGTATCCAATCTTCTTCGCATGGACTGGCGAACTCTTTCAAACACATCCGGGTCATTTCTAATTGCATTACAACCCGCAATTATTCGTTGTCTCAAATCCTCTAGCACCGAAACAGCGCGTTTTTCGAACAATCATCACAGGGAAAAAATGCTTAAAATCATCCAGGGAATCACCCCTTGAAGTTGTGCCGCATGTTTATGAAACACCCTGTATAGAATTGGATATAAGTAGATCTAAAATTTGTCTCTGTCCGATTATACAGAGTGTAAGTTCAGTCAGGGCCACTGGGTGTGTCGCCTACACCATCAGAAGCAAGCCCTCGGTCGAGTAGAGCTTCAATATAGACGGAGAGCCAGAGCCAAAAAAGGTCTCTGAATTTAATAAGCCCAGTTTTTTATAGTTTATTAGAGTGGTTACATTCATGGTCGGTAAATTTACGAAGTGTGCACGTCGAAAAGGCACCGTGACTGCACTGAGTGTAACCACTGTGTCTTTACGCTGTGAACCACTCAGTGTGTTCACTGTGTAGCCACGGTGCTTTTAGTTTGTGTACGCCACGCGATCATGCCACGGTGAGACCACAGTGACGCCACTACGTGGCAGCACTGCGTGCGGCTAGTGTGTAAATCCACGCTTTGCTGTCGGGGTTGAGATGATACATACCGTATGTATCATGCCAAATTAAACAAGCAGATATACCGACATTGCCGAAACTTTACCGACGGTCAAGAATTTTATAGTTAGAGTTGGCTTGAGAAGAGTGCGCTGTGTGTGCTGCGTGAGAGCGAAAAGTGTCAAACGTCTGATTTCCCGATAGCTGTTAATTCAAGAGATCGAAGTGTTTCGTGTATTATTCAATACTTCGATTTTCCGAATTGACAGCTATCGGGAAATCAGACGTTTGGCACTTTTCGCTCTCACGCAGCACACACAGCGCACTCTTCTCAAGCCAACTCTAACTATAAAATTCTTGACCGTCGGTAAAGTTTCGGCAATGTCGGTATATCTGCTTGTTTAATTTGGCATGATACATACCGTATGTATCATGCCAAATTAAACAAGCAGATATACCGACATTGCCGAAACTTTACCGACGGTCAACAATTTTATAGTTAGAGTTGTCTTGAGAAGAGTGCGCTGTGTGTGCTGCGTGAGAGCGAAAAGTGTCAAACGTCTGATTTCCCGATAGCTGTTAATTCAAGAGATCGAAGTGTTTCGTCTATTATTCAATACTTCGATTTTCCGAATTGACAGCTATCGGGAAATCAGACGTTTGACACTTTTCGCTCTCACGCAGCACACACAGCGCACTCTTCTCAAGCCAACTCTAACTATAAAATTCGTGACCGTCGGTAACGTTTCGGCAATGTCGGTAATTCTGCTTGTTTAATTTGGCATGATACCGTATGTCCCACTCTGTACGGGCCAGTTTGAAGTTACCTTCGGGGAGGCTTGGTCGGTACTTGAGTGATTTAATACCGGTAGAAGTCGAGTCGGTAGTTAGAGTTGGTGTCAATTCGGGAGATCGAAGCGTCTAACCACGAAATTATGAATTTGTGAATAATGGTGAGTAATTTCCATTCCATTTAAATCCATAATTTCGAGGTTAGACGCTTCGATCTCCCGAATTTACACCAACTCTAACTATCGACTCGACTTTTACCCCCCGATAGCAAAGTGGCACCACAGTGACTGCACCCTGCTTTCACGCGGTGCATTCGAGTGCATGCACTGGGGTGTCCATCTGTCTGTGCACCGTGAAGCCACACTGCAGTCACGCAGTGTAAGTACGATGGTAAAAGTAGAATTTTGCAAAAAGGGGGCGATAAAGTAGGATTTCCCGCCTGCCTTATCCGCCTACTAGAGAGAGAGAGAGAGAGAGAGAGAGTGTCGGTTTTTTTTTCTCAAACCCGACCCGGCCAGGACTCGAACCTGCGATCTTTAGAAGACTGGGAACGCTTCTCGCATTCTACCAATTGCGCCATTGACTCTTTGTGGTGGAAGTCGACTAAGTTATACATATAATATCGATACCTGAAAGCAACAGTACTGTGACTAGTGAGATAAAGCCGAAAGCCGATTTCGAGCTATGTCAAACGTAAACTAAATTTTAAATATTTTTGCCGAGATATCTCAGTGTTGCATTGTGTAAAGGCCGGTTTATATATATATATATATATCTCATTAAATTTTTAAAAATAATTTGATACTTTCCTTTTCAAAACAGTAGCGATTATGATAATTAATTATTCATTATTTATGAAATAATTCAGTACAATTTGCACTGTTTGAAACATTATTATAATATCAATTTTGTTATTTTCTAATTTAAAAATTCTTCTATCGGGGTGTGAAATCAATTAATTGTAAATTTACAACCGCACACATCCGCAGATCAAAATTTGTAACTAGTCACAAATTGCTTTCTGGGAACAAACCTATTATTATATCAATTTTGTTATTTTCTAATTTAACACATTCGCTGCCACTTTTAGATTGATTGCATCGCGCTCAGTGCCGGTAACAGACTGAATAATTATATGTAATGTGCACGTCAATGTGTCTCCGATCGGAGCCGGCGGCACAGGCGCGAAGTGTCGACTGGCTCCGATCGGAGCCGGCGGCAGCAAACGACGTGTTAAAAATTTTGTGAAGACAATGAAGTTACCGACATTCATGGTCGGTAAATTTACGAAGTGTGCACGTCAAAAAGGCACCTTGACTGCACTGAGTGTAACTACTGTGTCTTTACGCTGTGAACCACTCAGTGTGTTCACTGTGTAGCCACGGTGCTTTTAGTTTGTGTACGCCACGCGATCACGCCACGGTGAGACCATAGTGGTGCCACTACGTGGCAGCACTGCGTACGGCTAGCGTGTAAATCCACGCTTTGCTGTCGGGGCCGGTATTAAATCACTCAAGTACCGACCAAGCCTCCCCGAAGGTAACTTCAAACTGGCCCGTACAGAGTGCCCCGATAGCCAAGCGTGACTTTCACCCAAAAGTCACGCGGTGGCGTCACTGAGTGACGTTACTCTGATGCCACAGTGAGGATCCGGAGTGCGAATTTTTGCCAGAACGGAATACTTGATCCTGATTGGTCTATTCGCTGACGCCGTACGGAACTTTTATTCGCGTCGGACACCGCTGTATGGTGGCGTTTCGTTCTTCCTAAGATGGCCGTCGTTGCGGACCGAATGTCAAGATAACCATGTAACGTAAACAAAGTATTTGTATAAATACCTAAAAGTAGTTTTAAGAGTGTAAGTGCAATAAACCCAATTCATAAGTGATGAATATCGATATCGAAGATATCTTGTCAGTTCTAGGAGAGTCAAAAATGCCGCTAGTGGAAGGAGAAGCGGTATTGAAAAAGCAGTTTGTATTTTCCTGCTGAATCAAAAAGAGAAACCAAAATACAGTGAAAATCGTCGCTTCTTGCGTACAATTGTTACATGTAACAAGTGCTCCTCACGAAGTTGAAGTGAACATCTTACTAGTAAACAACAATAAAGAAGTAACGTGCAAGTGCAGCTGGGCCAGAGGAAGACGCAAACATGTTTTTGCAACGCTTCTGTATGTAAATCGGTAGGGCAAATAGTACCATGTGTGACGATTGTACGCAAGAAGCGACGATTTTCACTGCATTTTGGTTTCTCTTTTTGATTCCGCAGGAAAATACAAACCCTCTCTCTCTGCTTTCAATACCGTTTCTCCTTCCACTAGCGGCATTATTGCACTTGCACTTTTAAAACTACTTTTATTTACTAATTCTTTGTTTATGTTACGTGGTTATGTTGACATTTATTTTCAAAAAGAAAAAGATCAAATTATTTTTAAAAATTTAATGAGAACTTTCGAAAGCAGTCACTGTCATGTCCGGTTTCTATATTATGACCAGAGTGGAGCAACATCGCGCTTGAAGAGTCGGTGGCTCAATTGGTAGAATGCGAAGCATTCCCAGTTTCGAAGCATCTCGTATTCTAAAGATCGCAGGTTCAAATCCCGTTAGGGAGCGAAAAAAAAAAGCGACACTACTAGACTGGTGGCAGGCGGCGGCACAGCAGTGAAAAACCTCGGTAAAGTCACTGCATGCAGTTCCCCTTTTGCAAAATCCTACTTCATCCACTTTATCCACCGTGTGCACTGCGTGATGCCACAGTGGTACCCCAGTGGGCACGCACCAAGACATCACTGTGATGTTTCTCAAAGTCACCGCGTGGTCCCACAGTGCCACCATTGTAAAGCCACCTGGCTATCGGGGTGGGACATACGGTACATACGGTACGGTACGGTACAAAATAATCCCAGTAGCAAGCTACTGTCGGTAAAAACGCATCCTACAAATTTGCAGCGATCTTGGATATGGGCTCTGTACCTATTCATAACGCCTCCCGTTACATTTGACTAAAATTATTGGCAGCTGGAAGGACTTGCACAAGTCTTATAGTCATATTCAGAAATAGACAATTACACAGGATTGCAGAAATAGACAATTAGTGAACTATACTAGAATGTTACTAGGTAATTTGGTAGAATTAAAAAAAAGTTTATATGAAATATTTTCAAATATTTCTCCCCCCCCCCCTCCCCAAAAAAAATTAACTACGAAAAGGATACAAAATGATTTAATAGAATTTCTTAGAAATTGTCAGATTGAAGAAATAGCATTATGCTGAATTGTTTTTAGAATTTAGAATTTTTGAAATAATCATAATTCCAAAATTTTCCTGAAACTATGTTTCTTACGCAATTTTACAGTTTATCAAAATTTCTTGTAAATTCACACAAAAAAAAAGCGTCAGAGCCTGTTAGAATCTCTCGTAATTTTGTATAATACTTTTGAGAAATTTTGTGAGTCATTTTTAAAAAATGGAATATTTTCATCAGTGTATTTACGAATGGAAGAAATCATGAAGCGTAACTGTATGATACATTCGATAAAAGTGATATAAAAAATAAACAGCTTAGAACGTAAAGGGAACCTTTTCTACTTAACATTAATATTTGTTTCTCTTACCAATTGTACATTGTTCGTCCAAGTAGACTGCTGAGACAATGTCCAAAGTTTGCGGCCGAGAAGGTCTATCCGCATCTTCTTCGTTATTTTCAACGTTATCGTCGTAACTCACTTCATTCTTGGAAGGTTCCGATGTATTAGCATTTACGTAATCGCTATTGCGTGTATCTTGTCGGTCGTCCAATTTCAAATCCCCGATCGAAACATTTTCCGAATGTTCGTCGCTTGGAAGAACATTAACGTTTCTAATATGATTGGACCCCTCCGTACCTTCTTCCACTTTGACTTTCGTTTTGTTGGAATGTAAATGATCTTGCGTTCGACTTTCGCCACTAGTCGAATCGTTTTTTTCAACAACTTGTCCGACTTCACTGTAATCTCTTTGTTCGTACATTTCACGATCTTGATCCGCGGACACAAATTCTACGGTCTCTGCCTCGCATTTTTGACTTTCCTTCGTAGAAGCATTTAACTCACTGCGTTCGATAACCGCCGCATCGTCTTCGGATGCGCTCTCTACATTATTTTCCGCATTATCGGACGTCTTTCGCATTTTCTCGTCGGTTCTTTTACTTCTTCTTCCCTTTTCCTCGTAAATAACTTTTGCATGCTCTTGAAATTTTTCTAAGCCCTTCTTCTCTAAAAAATCGCACGCCGCTTCGCTATTGGACACGCCACTCGCACCGCTCTTGCTGTAATCTATAATTGGAAACTTCTTCGCTTTCTCCAACAATTCCTCAGACACTTCCGGCAGTTCACCAATAGTGACGCTCTCAAAAATCGGTGCCTCGTTCGCGTCCTCATCCTCGCGAGGCTTCAGAAATTTGCTTCGGGTGGTAACATTTTCCAGTGTCTCCCGGTAAGTCGCGATCGCAAGCGAATTTTCGTAACAGGCGCTGCTCTCGCGCGCCCGTTCCTCCGCCTCTAATTCCGCCAGATAGTCGTTCAATTCCTCCTCGGATAGGTCGTCGATGTGACTGTAGCCGACCGGTTTCCGTTCAGACTGCATTGCTTGAAATACGGGCTTCGTGGAATCGATGCGCTTCTCATCCAATTCCTTACTCTTATGATTCGTTTGAAGACGATTGACCATCTGTTTCGCGGTGATTTCCAATTCCGTAGTTGTTTCCGGTAATTTTTCTCGATTCCCGATGTAGATACACTCGTAAACGTTTTCCTTCTCCTGGGGTTGTACAACTCGATTTGCTTCACCGAAACCTACATTCTCGTAAGTGTGCTTCAATTCGTTCTCAACCTTCGCCTCGATGTCCTTCGTCCTCGACTTGCTCGCGGACGCGATTTCCTGAGTCTTTGGAATGTCGGTGCCTATGTACACATTTTCATAAACGCGTTCGGGTTCGTCTATAATACTTTTGGTCTCTTTCAGTCTTTTATTCGCCCCTAGCAAGGCTACGTTCGTATAAACAGGCTCCGATTTCTTTCCCGTAATACTCTCCAACGAAGCGGAATTTTCTACGATGTCTTCTTCGCCTTCTCTCGTGTCGTTCGCAACGACCGACTCCAATTTTACCGGTAACAAGATGTTTTGGTACTCCGCTGGCGTCGTCGTGGTTGACGACGGTTTCTCCGGATCGCCGCATTTACTCGTTCTGTCCTTTTTAACTCTTTCAGCGTCATCGCCACTTCCGGACGATTCAACTGTTATCGTCGCTTCCTCTTGTCTCTCCTCTCGAAGCTCTTTTTTATTCAACGTATCGTCCGCACGATCCACGATCGCGCCGGGAGCGTTTATATACTCCTTCAAGCTGCTGAAGACATTACTAACGCTGGGTTTTGCATTCGGTTGACCCAACTTTTTGTCGTAATTGTGCTGAATTTTCAAACAAGCGTTATCGTTTTGTCGTTTCTGTGCCAGCTTCCGAGACGTGTTATCGCGTATGACTGTGGAACTCGCCTCGAAATTGGCAGACTCAATAGACTCTTTTCTTTGCGCTTCGTCAATGGTACTCTGTTCTCGAGCATAAAATTCTTTCACAGACTTTGCTACAGCGGGTGAGTACTCAACGCCACCGACTGCACTTGTTTTGTCATCGTTTCTACAAGGCGGACCTGTAAATGTGACGTCCGCACACATAGAATTCGTAGAGCTGTCCGAGCACAAATCGGCGGTGAGTTTTGTGCTCGTCTTGCATCCCGAATCAACCGTTGAGTGACCATAAGTTATTGGAGCCACACATCGCAGATTGATCTTGCCTGTCAGTGGGGCGACGTGATTTAACGGAGAGGCAGTCGAGGCGATTTGTTCAGCACGGTCTGAAATCAAATTAAATCATTTAGATTGTCGATGTGTTTCCTTAATGTAAAAACGCGTTTTCCAAAATACGCGCGTAGATGAAATGTTTCGTTCATATAATATATCATTATAAATACTATTTGCATTCTCACCTTCATTAAACTCAAAATCGTCAAGCACCTTATCCAAGTCTATCGCAAACTTCTCCATGATGTCGGATGCGATCGTATTATTCTGGTACCAACGTCATTTAAAAGCGACGACTATTAGCTCTCGATAATCGTACATGCGAATAGATTATGTCCAAGTATAACGTGACACGAGTAATAAAATTATTTCGCACTTTTGAGAGTCACTGAATCATTTTGACACTAGTTAGTCTTAGAAAATCTTTTTTCGGCACTCGTCTCACTTCGAACAAAAAATATAGCTAAAAATCATTCAACCGTCCTTTTTGAATTCTTCGCTGAACTGTTGAATGTAATATACCTAATAGTTTTCTGACAGTCATAATCACGAAGATCTAAGAATAGAACGGCGAAATCTTTCCATCTCCCGAATGACCGCAATAAAGGTATTGCGAATTATTGACAAATGCATTAATCAAATGATCCTGAAAATTGTGCAAAACCTTGGCTAGCCACTCACTGATAACTGATCGGATCAATTAAGAAAACCAAGTAAACTCGTGAGATTGTCATTTTTTAGGCGATGTCACAGCGCCATCTTGAAAAGCGGTTACATAGCATGTTATCTGGGGGGCCTTTCTCGAGTCACTCGTATCTTTGCGTGCACGCAACTCAGCGAATAAACCAATCAGGATCAAGTATTCCGTTGTGGTGGGAGTCCTGATTGGTCTACTCGCTAAGATGCGTATACGTTTCTTTTGCGAGCGGTTCGAGAAAGGGGCCCCTGACTGACTGCAAAGCGGGATTCAGATGGGTGCGGAAAGCATGCGGATCGGTGCGGATTGGTAGGCAGTACGCACGCGGAAGAGCCGATTGGCTAACGTTGTTTCCGCATTCCGCACTCCGCAAGCCTTCCGCACCCATCTGAACCCACTGTGAGACACGAGGCGCAAGGATCGTGCACCGTGCACGAGACGCGCGAATCTTCGGATCTCTCTCGAGAAAGGAAACCAAGGAGAAAATTTTAAGCAGAGGTTGCCGGCAAAATTCAAGTTTATTCTCTTGAGGAAAAAAGGAAAAGTTATCTTCGGGTTCGGAGTCGACTTTCGTCGACTATTTCTTCTTCCGACTTTTCAAGTCCCTCTCGGCGTCGCCCGGGAAGGGGATCCTCCGGTGGGGGTATCTCGTGTAAAGGTCCAGATACACATGCTAGTAAAAAAGCATGCTTATGAGCATGCTTAAAAAAAGCATGCTCTTTTAACGGCTACACTTGCTCGATATGAGCATGCTACTTTTAAACATGCTTTTAAATAAGCATGCTTAAAGCAAGCACTCGGATACACATGCTAGTTCCTAACAGGCTGTCTGCCAGTGCAGTGGAAAAGATGGAACACCAAGTGGCTATCCGCACAGAAGTGAAAAAAATAATTGTATTACTTGCAATTCAATGCATACGAAATCTTCTATTGAAAGAGAAAAAAAAGGAGGAATAGGAATATTCATCAAAGTTTCAATTTTTGAGATAGAGTAAAGAACTTCCTGCGTTTCACTCTTAAAATAATATACTTTTAAGAAAAAAAACAGTATTACGAGTTTTGAAAAAAGTATATTTATTTTACAGTTTGAAGATATTAATTTTCATGAAACTCGTACAATCAAATAGGTCGGTTTTGAACGTGTAAAATAAAGTGAAAAAAACTTTGTGAGAAAAATGTATATTTTATTACCATGGGGTCTACTGGACCCCGTGTGACCACTACGAATTAATAAATTATTAATAAATTGTCTGTCGCATATTCGCCCAAATGCTCTTCGCATTTGGGCCGTAGACCGGTGTGAGGGAGAAATTCGACACTCCTCGGGCCCTTTGAGCCATAAATTAGATCCGGGAAAGTTCCTCATTGCCACGGGGTCGAAGAGCGACCAGTACGTTCGAAAACCCCCGAGCGACCGGAACAGCTCGCAAATAAAGTTAATGCATTATTTGTTTTCCCTTCCAAATTGATGTAATTTTATTCATCCTAAACCCACCACGCAAGATTAATTTGGCGCGTAGTCCGTCGCTCGAAGACGGAACATTGTTTATTAGAATAGGTATTGCGGGGAACGGCTTATTTCGATCCGTCCGTTAATTAACCTTTTCCGGAAAAGGTGTGCGGCGGAACACAGACTCTAGTCTTCATGACCATCCCGTCGCGTCGTTTGACGGAAAGGATCGGAAGCGATGAACCCCGTCTGCGACGGTCCCTGCCACATGTTGTCCCTGCTGGGCCGTGTCTTGCCGGACAAGTGGGCGGTAGTACCGTATGTCCGCGATCACCCAAGCAACACGATGACGTCATTTTGACGTTTCTTTTTGGTGAGTTTCGTCGCGCGACGTCAGATGACGAAAAATTGACGTCGCATTGCCGTCAAATTTAAGACGTTTTATAGACGACTCAATAGTGACGACAAAGAGACGTGATTTACTATTAAATTTAATGACGTTAATTTAAATAAAAACTTGCTACCAACTATTATGGTATTGTTATTATTACTATTAATTATTATAAAATTTTAATTTAGGTAGGTATTTTTTATGGCAAGATTGATCTCTGTTTACTTTCAAACAAAATGTAATTATTAATGTATTGTCTACAATTAATTGCAAGAAAAATATTTTCTTTCAAACGCAGTATATTCCTCACGTGCCGTCATCAAGCGCGCCAAAAATTTGAAGGATTATGTCATGTGATCACTATCCCCCAATCGCCGGCCTTTCAGAGTAGCATAGCCGTGGCGTTGCCAAATCTCTATTTTTGGACCAAATAAATACTTTTTTGTTTAAAAAACATGACAAGGCAATGTTATTTTGCCAAAATATTTACCTGAATACCAAATAATAGGGTTAATATGGCACAAAATTACTGTAGAATGGTTTTTTAGTAAACTGTTACATTTGAAATGAACCTTTAGAAAATTGGCAACATGCGTAATGCGCGGTGCGCCTGCGCCTGCGCCAGCCGACCGCCGCGCTGCCAGGCCATCCCGCTTGCTTGTTTTGTCAGTTTTGTGATCCAGACCCGCACTCCACCCGCGCCGCCATCACCTGCCACGTCCTTTTTTCGTTTTCCTGTGCGCCCCACTACTGCCCTGCGCCTTTTCCGATTATTCACGCCGTCGCCTACACGTGCGCGCCAGTTCAGCAGATTGCAGAAGATGTATATGGTATGATTTGTGGTGCATAGTTTGCCGTTGTGTGGCACTGAGAACAAATTAGTTACCTATCTAGTATAGATAGAAAAGTATTTTCCTGTTATCTCCGGTGGAGTAGCGTGTCCACTGTCCCTTGGCCGCCATTGGCCATTGTAAAAACGTTAGTGTCGCAAGGGATATTATTTTTACATAATATTTTGTGTTCTGAACCTGAAATCGACCTTCTGTTCTTTCAATGTAAGTCTATTCTGTTTTTCGAGGAAAATAAATATAAAAAGTTATAGTCAGGTTGACAAGTCTTTGTCTTGAGGAGGTGCACTGTGCCCTGAGAACACAAGTGCAGTTAAAATAAAAATCGCTATAAAATTTGCTCACGTTGGCCATTTATCAGAATATTCAATCTGATAAAACTATTCTTGATTGGAAACTTTCACCTCGACTTTCACAGGCTGTACCTATACGATGAAAGTGTAGTTTTTTCCTAAGACTCCTGCATCGGTGAAACTTGCTGTTCCGAGATTTCATCCACAATTATATAGGACATCCTCAGGGGAGTGACGATTACCTACACTGAGACTGTCAGCTTGTGAGACTGTGACGCGGAAGCTTGAAACAGCAAGTGTTATCGACGCAGGAATCATCCGGAAGAACTACAATTCAAACAAATATGAAAAATATTTATTACTTTCTTGAAAGTAAACATTGATTTTTGACCGTAGATGTCTTATATGTTAATTGAGTTTGAGGAGAACGATGGTGGCGGTCTAGCTGTTGTTGCTTCCAACTGGATTACTCCAAGGAAAAAAGAGGTTTTTTGGCCATCAACAAAAAACCAAAAAGTTTATAAACAAGCTTTACAATCACTCCAGGAACCTGACACGACAAAATGGAATCTTTATAAAATTAGCCGACAATTCTACGAAACAGGTTGGTTTTTCTTTATCTAACTTAACCTAAAAATAGATACCTAAGTTACCTAGGTTAGGTTAGGTTTTTGCAATCTTTGTATAAATATCTAAATTTGTTGATTTGTTGGAGTGGAATTGTGAATATTTATTAAGTATTGGCTAAAAAAACAATTTACATTTAATTTGTTCAGATTTTTCCGTTTGTTTTTTGAAACAAGGTAAATAATAAATTTTGGCAGATCTCCATTTGCCTTGCTATTTGCTTATCCTATTATACACTTTTTTCAAGTGCCTCAAACTTTTTTGAATGAAATTTCACCAGGTAAAAATTGAAGAAACTTTTTAATAGTTACCCACTCTTAGCTAAAATGATATTTTATCGAATGAGTGAAATGTAAAATAGCTCGCAAGTTCAATAGGAGGCATTACTTTTATAAGTACATCTACATTTATTTTTCATTTTTCAGATAATTTAGGAAAAGCCGAGGAAAAATTAAAACTAGCAGAAGTTACTTCTGACTTAGCAACAGATTCAGAATGTTCAAATAAAAGGAAGCGCAAATTGAAGAAACCATCACGTTTCGTTTCCCCTAGTGGTAGTGAAGAAGAGGACGAGGACAACTTGTCATTAAAACGCCCACCTCTAATTAAATGGAATGAAAACGGTAATTTTTTTGCAACCTTCTTTTTGCCCACTGTCTATAAACTCTAAAATCATATTTATTTTTTTTTCTTGAAAAATTACAAATAATTTTTTAGCACGTTAGCATTATACAGATTGGCAATTTTTTATTTTTTGAATCTTTTAATTGTGTTTACTAATTTTAGCGTCAAATAATTTATCATCAGAGCCCTATTCAGCAGTTCAAGATAGACCTATTTGTAACAGAACACAGGTAGCTGTAAGTTCTCAGTTTTCTGAGCTCTCGCAAGAAGTATGTGATACTCGACAACTGAGTTTACAACTGACTCCAGTTGGCGGAAGTCAGAGTGGTAAGTTATTTTCATTTCTTATCTGATATGTTTATATTATTCAATTTAATTTTTGTATATGTGTCAAGTGTCTTACCACGAACTGCATAGATTAATATCTTGAAATGGAAACTTAGGAAAATTGTGAAAATTTCATACATTAGGTAACATCAATGGGGCGAAGGGAACTAAAATGTTTCCATTGTATTTTGTTTTATTGTAAATTCTACAGAAATATCCTTCGAAAGTCTTATGGAGCAGTGAGCTCTGGCACAAAATAACGCTTTTTGTTACAAATCTAAAGGAAAATGGTTCATTTTTCGCAAAAACTTTATAAAGCAAAAATGTTCTTTGCGTTATTCCCGAGTTCACTAAGTGAATAAAATTTTCTTTGGAAAATTTTTGATAAAAAAAATCAACATTTTTGAAAATATGTTAAAATCTTTCACTTAGAGTACTCGGTAATAACCCAAGGGTAAGTTTTTGCTTAAGTATGAATCTTTTGCAAAAAGCGAACCATTTTTTTTCAGATTTGTAACAAAAAGAACAGGTATTTTTGCCAGCACTCCCTACTCCTTAAAAGTCCAAGTTTTCAGAATTTTTCTACGTTTTCATCTTAAGATATTAATCCATGCAACTAATTTTTTTTTAAGGATATACTAAAAGGTCAGTTGTATTGGAAAACACTCCTTCTAATGAAACCACAATTAATTCACTACAAGCAAGCACAAGTGATTTACGCCGACCTGTTAACAACGAAACATCCCATGGGATACCTAGGGCACGTGGGGATGAGCTAGGTGAGTACATATATAAGAAATATGTGGGATGCCCGAATGAATAAGAGCTATCGAAAAGAAAAAAAAATGTAGTTTAAGTATACCAGTAGTGTCAAAATTAAGCACGTTTAAAGAAAGATGTGGAAAGATGGTTTAAAAAAATAATGTTTTTAATTCTATTAATTCAAAAATAATTTATTCTGGTATATTGTATTATTTTTATATAATTTAATGGCTATCTTTTTTTTAGAATTCAGAACCCAAATATTAACTTTGCTTAATATTATAAAAGAGCAGAACATTCAAATTTTAAACTACATCAAAAATAAGGATGTATCGAAAACTGTCGCAATACCTGCTGATTTTCCAGTACAGCTGCCTTTAACTCATTTAGATGACATTAAGCATGTGGAAGAATATTTAAAATGTAATGAAAAATTGTCATCAGTTGTGAGTATCTTTCTTATACGAAATTATGTAGTAATCTGGTATGCAGGGTATCAGGAAATTATGGGCAAAAAAATTTGTACACTACTAAAAACGTGGCAAAATATATTTAAAAAAACAAATATTTTGAGGTTATTAACTTGGTAAATATCGAGATTTTTCGTGCGTAGAATCAGCCCTAGAATTATTTATGGACACCCTGTATATGTATTATCTGCGGGATTCAAACTTTTTTACTGTTTTAAAAAGTTTTAGGTGATATTTTTTTCTACAAACCAATACTAATATTATCTTTTTTGTAGGTTGTTTATTTGAACAGTGTAGGTGGCAAAGATTGCACATCCAAAACGAACCGAATCCTGAAAATAATTTTTACTGACGATCTGGCAACGCAGTATTCATTTTATGGAAAACGTCTTGGGAAAATTCCGTTTGGTAATTTACTGTTAAAGGAAGCTGTAATTACCCAGGTAGCAGTGACACGTCATATTCACGTCGCTTGAAGGTGATTGTTCGTCGACGACGTCATATGCCTTAAATTCGACGTTTTAATCACGTGTTATTTGAAGATCATATTATGACGTCATTGAAATGACGTTTTTTTCACGTAATTTGTTGACGAAACAGTCACATAATTTATTATTTCCCTACGCATAATCAGGTGTGTAACTGTAAGAAATGTATAAGATGAAATACCCATCAGTTGAAAAGTTTGTGAGATATTTTCGTTCAAAGTACAAGAGTAAATTGCGCTGCGTGCGACTAAGTTTCCAGCGCCCAGCGAAATTTACTCTTGTACTTTGAGCGGAAATATCTCACAAACGGTTCAGCGAATGGACATTTCACCTTTTACCTTTTTTTGTTCATCTTGACGAGCTCTACTACTTTTGTAGGAATTAAAATACCGAATTCCACTTAAAAAGATGAAAGTAACCTTCATATCTCGTAAATAATGCGTGTCATTGAAAATCTGTTGCATCTACCATATGTATCTTTCAATACCAAACAAATTTTATTTGAAATATATTTTCATAAAATTACAAATAACGGAAATAAACGGGATTTTCCCTTGATACCTCTGCGGGATACTTTTTACAAGAACTCCAACGGAATAGAAAATCACGGCATTGCGGGTACCCGTGTTACCTGCCACTTTCCTTGGTATCCGCGTTTAATGAGTTCCATGTGCTGACCAAATGCCGTAGACCGAGGTGGGTCTTTCCCTATACTAACGTACCGTCACCACGGCAGAAACGGTTTATTTCTTTGAGTTTGAAAATTTCGGTTCAGTCACGTCGGTAGTCCCGTACAGTTCAAACGATATTCGAACATTCGTGGCATTTTCAGTGCAGTGCATATACGATTTCTTAAAGCAGCAAAGTGACAGGAAAATAAAAGTGAGAGCGAGCGAAAAAAGAGTGACTGTATAAGACGTCGCGTATAATGACATATGTAGGCGTCGAGTTTTCTGCTTCCGAGGAATGTGCAGGCGGCATAGCTGTAGTAAATAGCCGCTGGTTAACGCCACGAAAAAAAGAAGTCTTGTGGCCACCATGCAAGACGCAAAATGAATACAATAAATTATTAAAACGTGGGGAAAATCCAGATGAGGAGACCTGGACAGTGTATGGTATTTGCCGTCGTTTTTTTGAGTGCGGTAAGTACACACATATGCTTATTCCTTCTTAACAAAAGGGGGATAACAACGTAAAGCCGAATTTTTGGAGCTCCTCATTATCTTTTCTTTGTGATATGGTTGAGCGCTGAACGAATGCACGAGATATCGTTCGATAACATTTTTTTTTATTTCATCAGATTCTTCAATTCGATATTAAAAAACTATAATCATTATATTTCTATACAGATGATTTTGAAAAAGCTTCGTATAAAATAAAACAAGCCGAAGTAACCTCAGATATACAGTCAGGTATTGAAACACCAAAAAAAAAGCAATCGTGGAAGAGAAAAGTCTCTGCTACCCGCAAAATTTTGTCTGATTCGAGTGACGAAGAAAATATCAGTCTTCTTCCTAGACCACCGAAGGTAGAAATCTATAAAAAGTCTGGTTCTGAGTGCAAAAGATTGAAACTGGGAGAGGATGGTACGTACACCTGAAGAATTATTAATGAACATGGCTGATTATATTTTTCGCGCTGGCATTTCGATAAATTTAAGAAGATTTTCAAATTGAGCCTTCATTAAATAATTATAGGAAATTTAAAACTTGATTTGTATCATTTTATGGACATGATCCAACAATTACGAGCAATCTTATTACATGAAATAAGCTATTTAACAGTTTTGTATCATATCTTTGTATGAATTAGAAATGTATGATCTGAATATTTTTTAGTTAATTCCGATCCACATTCTATTAATACAAGAAATGATGATGATTATTCAGTTCAACCATCTCATTCAACGATCTCTCATCTTTCAAAAGTATCGCAATCTACCGGTACTTTGAATAATGATTTAGATGACCTAGCAGCAAATAATGTTAATAATATCGGTAAGCCTATGGTAATTATATTTGAAATCCAATATTTCAATATGTGCGGGTAAAATTGCCTGCACATATTGCAATACGACAAAACGTTTCCGCCAACCTAATATACAGATTTTATGTAGGAAAATTAACAGACGTATGTCTATATATTTTTACCAATACTTTGATTAATTTATTGTAGTGTTTCAACGGAAGTTATTACGAGAAATTTTTATTATAAAAGAACAAAATACCCAAATACTTCGATGGATTGAAAAGCAGTCAACAACTGCCACGTTAAACCAATGTCAAGCAGCACATTTACCATCAAATTTACCGATTAATACTACTGATGATCTAGATGGATTCGAACGTTATTTAGAAGAAAAAGAAAATTTGATTGGCTTCGTAAGAATTGTCTCTTTACTTATAAACATATTGACATATAATTTGATTCAAGCTTCTCTATATTTGATTACTTCTTTTTATTATCATACTTCGTAAATCATATGAATAGCATACATATATACGTATACCGCAATTCAAGAATTCAATTTATCACTTTAACTCAATTTCAAAAGTCACATCACAACATATTTCCAGACATAAATAAGCCTATACAAAAAAGGAATAACGTTTTGTTTCAGTCTACATACCTATCACAATTGGGCGGTAAAAACACATCATCCAAAGTAAATAATATATTACGTCGATGCATAACAGACAATCTCGCAAAAGAATATAGTTTCTTTGGCAAGCGTGCAGATAAGAAAGTTTTTTCACAACTAAAGTTGAAGACTGCCGTCGTTCGTAAGTATTCTGACATACTTTGAAGAATGAGTTATGCTGCGTGCCGCTACAAATTCCCATTACACATCAGAGTGGTGGAACAGATTACTCTTGTATTTTGAGTGGCAATATGTTTAACAAACTTGTTTGAAATTGTTTAATTCCAGGTGCAATAAACTCAACTGATTGTTCAGAACAAGAAATCAACGACAGTATCAAAATTTGGCTTAAACACGCACCTCAACGGTACAAAATTCAAGAATTGAAGAAACAGAATCCTTAAACAATGAGCAGAAAGACGACAAATGCAACTACAGGGAAACGTCAGCGGAATAGAAAAATTGCAAAAGCTGTCGAAAATGCATTACATGAAATAAAACAGGAAAGTAATAGAATTCAAGTAACGAAGGAGTCTATTGCACATAATCATAAAAGCGAAAATGTATATAGAAGCGATTGTGATAGCAATGTTTCACCGCTACTTCAAAATAGTACCCACATGAATCGCGTATTTTTGAATGACAGTGCTACCACATCAGAATTAGTCTATAACAATGATACTTTTGAAATGCTTTCCGATAGTAGCAGTACGATTGAAACACCTGATCTCTCTCAGAAGCTGAGACTTTGGGCAATAACTAGGAATGTACCTCGCTCGACAGTTAATGATCTATTACACATTCTTTCGCCCTATCATCCAGATTTACCGCTTGATTCACGAAGTTTATTAGTAACTAAATTAAATATAGACACTAAGAAACTAGAAAACGGGGAATACTGCCACTTGGGTTTATTGAATGGAATTAAAAAAGTAATTTCCCCATATCTGAAGGATATTTCTAGTAATGTAATAGAAATAAGTTTCAATGTTGATGATTTGCCCTTATTTGCAAGTTCGAAAACGCAGTTGTGGCCTATTTTGGGGTTAATAAAAAAAATAAAATGTCAACCTTTTGTTGTTGGAATTTTTTGTGGCAACGGCAAACCAAAGCCACTAACCGAGTTTTTAGAAAATTTTGTAAATGATCTTAGTCATTTATTGGAAAATGGCATTAAACTTGATAACAAAAAATATATTGTCACTTTACATAGCTTCGTTTGCGATGCTCCAGCTAGGGCATACTTAAAATGTATAAAATCTCATGGCGGATACTCTTCTTGTGAAAAATGTACAGAATCTGGCGAGTATGTCGATGGAAGAGTTACATTGCAAGGTATTCATGCGCCTAAGAGAACTGATACTTCATTCTCTCTACAAATAGATAGCGACCACCACTTAGGCGTTTCACCTTTATCGAAAATTCCAACAATAGGATTAGTGTCAAATTTCCCCATAGATTATATGCATAATGTATGTTTAGGTGTTGCTAAAAAGTTATTAAATACTTGGATTTCTGGTTCTTTACAAGTCCGCCTAGGCAGTAGATCAGTTCATCTATTATCAGAACGCTTATTGTCATCGCGATTTTACATTCCTGTAGAGTTTAACCGCAAACCCCGCAGCTTGGAAGAATTGCCACGCTGGAAAGCAACAGAATTTAGAACTTTTGTATTATACCTAGGTCCGATTGTATTAAGAAATATCGTAGATCCCTCGATATATGAACATTTCTTGCTCTTTCATTCTGCTATTACTATTCTGATTTCATACAAACACATTTCCACATTCGGCTGCAGGACTGCTGGCAATGTTTTAAACGTATTTGTTAAGCATTGTGAAAAATTGTATGGCAAACAATTTTTAATTCATAATATTCATATGTTATCTCACCTCAGCGATGATGCAGAAATGTATGGACCTTTGGATAATTTCTCAGCGTTTGTTTTCGAAAACTTTTTAGGACAAATTAAACGCTTAGTGAAGTCACCTAATAGACCACTACAGCAAATTTGCCGCCGTATAAGTGAAATTGAAAGTGCATTTATTAATGAAAATATCAAATTAAAAGGACCAATAATTCCTAAATTTGAATATAACTGTGGCCCTCTTCCTACAAATATTATTTTCAGAAACAGTAAACAATTTAAACAACTACGCTTGCAGAATTTCCAGATTTCTGTCCATGCATATTCTAAAGCTGATTCGTATTGCCTTATAAAAGAATCTAGATCAGTTGTGCAAATTCATAATATTTTGATGGATCACAACAATTCTTTTACGATAGTCGGGAAACGATTTTCATTTCATACATCATTATATTGTAATCCAATAGATTCTAAAGAATTAGATATTTATGTCATCACAGGAATTTCAAATGATTATGAAACATGGCCTATCAACGTTATTACTGCTAAATGTCTAGTTCTACCTATTACTCAAAAGAATGATAAAGATTGTTGGGTTTCGTTGCCTTTAATACACTCGATTTATACTTAGGAATAATTAATGTATAATATCCTTCAATAGTACCGAAATACATAACACGTACGTTAGAAGTTATACACATACCGTACGTTAGAAGTTTTAACATACAATATGTATTACGTACATATATATGTATATTCTCAAATATATGTAGATGTTATTTCTCGAATATGCAATTGTGTATTAATATTTTTCAATGCCTATTATTGTAATTCTAATGATCATATTTCACTGTTTAACAATATTGCGACTAGAGCTTTACTTACATTTTTTACACTCTTCTTTAAAATTTCCTTGAGTTTAAATAATATTGCAAAGCTTTTCACTGAGAATAAGATTTTAAAGTGTGACGTCTTTAGGATGGCATTATCACGTAACTTTTAACGTCAATATGACGACCCGAATCAATAAAAACGAACGTAAATAAAACGTGACTATAGTGACGACATATTGACGTCGAAGTATGACGTCTCTTTAACGAGACATAATCACGTCATTTATGACGACATTATAACCGAACTAATCACGTTATTTCGACGAATCGAGTGACGAAATATTGACGTGAGTTTGACGTGCCACTGCTACCTGGGTAGTAAGTAAAGTTTTAAGTTTGAACTAAAATTATAAAATACTGAAACACTGAATATTTACCTAAACCTATTTTTTTAGAGGCTGTCAAATTAAATAGTCCTGGCATAACAGACAAGGAAGTTGAGGATTCCATAAAAATTTGGCTTAAGCACGCTCCTCAAAGATTGGTGAGAGCAAACACAAGGAAGTAAAATATACTCAAAAATTTTTTAAAAATGCAAAATTTCAAAAAAAATATTGTCAGCGAAAGGCAGATATATAGGCGTGTACAAAAAGTTGTTAAGGAACAATTACAAGTGCTAGATCAGATTACTGATAACGAATGTTTTATAAAGCAGGGTTTTCTTCCAAAGCAAATTTCTGAAAGTCAAGTGTCTACATCGGTATTCACTGAAATTGTAACTTTACCTGAGAATGTATCGCAAACATCATCAATATTGGAGCATACTCCTAGCGACTGTGTTGAAGAAACTTCTAATATAACTCATAAATATGGCATTGCTAGTTACATATCCTCAAATTCATTAGGCTCTAATTCTTCCGAGGATTCCTCTGATGATTTAAAAGAGACATTACGGAAATGGGCAATATCATCTAACATTCCACATTCCATTGTTACTGATTTGTTACATAAACTATCCAAGTTTCATCCAGAGTTACCCTTAGAATGCCGCACTTTATTAAAAGTTTCTTCATCAGCCATGAGTCATATCAAAGAATTAGAAAATGGAACATATTGTCATGTAGGTCTAGTAGAGGCTTTAAATAAATTAGCATGTGAAGATTTTCCTAGCCAGGTGATAAAACAGCTTTAATATAGATGGAATTCCTCTTTTTCGAAGTTCAAATATTCAGTTTTGGCCCATCTTAGCTCGTGTGACTAACAGTCTTAAAAATAATTATTCCCCATTTCCTGTAGGAATATTTTGTGGAAAATCAAAACCAATACCTCTCGCTGGGTTTTTGGATGAATTTATTAATGAACTGAATTGTGTTTTAGAAAATGGCATAAATATCAAAAGTATTCACTACTCTATTGTAGTCGACAACTTTATATGTGATGCACCTGCCAGGGCATACATAAAGTGCATAAAGTCGCATGGTGGCTATTCGAGTTGCGATAAATGTACGGAAGTGGGGGAATATGTTAATAGACGTGTAATTTTAAAAGGTACCTCGGCGTCTCGAAGAACAGATAGCTCATTTTTAAATCAAATAGATGAGGATCATCACCTCGGAATATCACCATTAACTCAGTTGCCAATTGGACTTATTTCTCAATTTCCTATCGATTACATGCATAGTGTGTGCTTAGGTGTTACACGAAAACTATTGAATACTTGGTTAGGGGGAGATTTGAAGACAAGATTAAGAAGCCAAACAGTTAAGCTTATATCTTCTAAATTAGTCTTGCTACGAAAATATATGCCTATTGAAATAAATAGAAAACCACGGCCATTATCAGAATTAGCGAATTGGAAAGCTACTGAATTTCGCACCTTTTTACTCTATTTGGGTCCTGTCGTGCTTAAGAAACATGTTCCATTAGCTGTTTATGAACACTTTTTATTACTACATTGTGGTATTTCAATACTTGCATCGTTTTCCCATATTAAAAAGTTTGATGTAAAATACGCTCATAGGCTTCTGACTGTTTTTATCGAACATTGTGAAAAACTTTATGGAAGAGAATTTTTTGTTTACAATGTACATACTTTATGTCACTTAAGTGAAGACGTCAATAAATTTGGTCCTTTGGTTAATTTTTCGGCTTTCCCTTTCGAAAGTTTTTTAGGTTGTATGAAAAAATTAATAAAGTCCCCATATAAACCTTTAGAACAGATCTGTAACAGAATGCAAGAAATCAATGCAAATTTTAAAATAAGTAATAATAAAAAGGGGGCGTTTCAGTATTTATATGAACATCGCGATGGACCTACATTCCAAAATATAGAAGGACACCAGTTCAAAAAGCTGCTTGTTGGAAATTTCACATTAACTACTTGTACATATAAAATTTCTGACTGCTATTGTGTACCTGAAAAAGAAGTTATTAAAATAGACAATATAGTAGTGAATGATTGCGGCACATTCATTATTGGCAAAACATTTTCTATGTATAAACCCTTGTTTACTTATCCACAAAATTCTATTGATTTTGGTGTATGCTTACTGGAAAATCTGTCGTTACATCCGCAACAATGGAAATTTGATCATTCTTTTTCTAAATGTGTAGTTATGCCATTTTCTGACACGTCTTTGTCACATTGTGAATTACTGGTTTGTTTTCCTTTACTACATACTATAAAATAATGATTATAAGCTCACAGCTAGTATACAGTGTCTCCATTTTAAGAGTGTCTTTGTTGAAACATTTAAATTAAAAGATTTAAAATGGGGACATTCCTTTATGTAACAAATAAGTATATGAAGGGTTTCTTACAAGAACCAAAGAAGTCCATATGCTATAAGGCGGACTTTTTACTTAGAAACAACCGACAAGACAACCTTATAATGTATGGACTTGTTTGGTTCTTGTAAGAAACCCTTCATATTATTACAATGTATGTAGGTATTATATTTTAATGTATTTCAAGCAAATATGAATAAAACTAAAACCGTAAAATCCGACTTTTTTTGCAAATATTTTATATAAAGTACCCTGTGGTTTATACGTCAAAAAATATCTAAAAAGTGCCATCTTTAAAACGTCACCGAGTGACGTCTCTGCTACGTTACAAAATGACGTTTCTGGGCTGAGACATTATCACGTCATTTCTCACGTGAATAATACGTGATTCTGAAAGTCACAAGACGTCACAACTGACCAAAAAAGAACGTTAAAATGACGTCATCGTGTTACTTGGGCATTTGAACCATAGGAAAATTGCGAGTTTTGCATGAGCACCCCTTTGGGACTCCTCGTCCAATAGAATCACCGGAGAAGCGTGAATGCGCATGCGTAGTCATCCGCGAGTGTGGCGTCGTCAGCAAGTTCAGATCGGTTATCGAAATAATCGATCTGAACTTGCTGACGACGCCACACTCGCGGATGACTACGCATGCGCATTCACGCTTCTCCGGTGATTCTATTGGACGAGGAGTCCCAAAGGGGTGCTCATGCAAAACTCGCAATTTTCCTATGGTTCAAATGATCGCGGACATACGGTACATTTATTTGTATATGTCGCAGGCAAATAGTAACTTTAGGCAGATAGTATCTGCCTAGGCAAATACTAACTGCCTGGGCAAATAGCGCTTTTCTTTATAATTCATTCCTAAATGACTAGGCAGATACTATTTGACTAGGCAAATAGTATCTGCCTAAATGTTCTTTAGGCATATAGCACATAGATTAGTTATTTATATAACCAGTTAGGAAATGCCTCATTTTGCGTAATGAGTGAGATTATTGCAATATCTATCACACGAGTTATACAGAATGCATTTCCTAACGCGTGTTGCATACAAGATTTTTTCAAATTATTTCTAAAACATGCGAGCGGTTGGTTAGGCAAATGGTCATTTCAGGCAAATAACTTTTGTGGCTCCACTCGCTTCGCTCGCTCCGCCGATTCAAGCCTAACCTAATCTAACCTAATCTTATCAAATCTAATTTATTAATATTTTAATGCGTTAGACTGGGTTAGGTTAGGTTAGGGTCGGCGGAGCGAGCGAAGCGAGCGAAGCCACAAGAGATATTTTCCTAGGCAAAGCTATTTGCCTGCAAATAACTTTTGTGGCTCCGCTCGCTTCGCTCGCTCTACCGATTCAAGCCTAACCTAACCTAACGTAATCTTACCAAATCTAATTTATTTATATTTTAATGCATTGGACTGGGTTAAGTTAGATTAGAGTCGGAGGAGCGAGCGAAGCCACAAGAGCTATTTTCCTAGGCAAAGCTATTTGTCTGAAACGACCATTTGCCTACGACATAAAAGCTTGATTAGGTATTTAGAAATTTCCCGCACTGGATAACATAAAGAAACATCCATCTACAATTATCAAACCCACACCTAATAAATTACTAAAATACTGAAGTTTATCTGAGGAGCAACTACTCTTATGATATGCATATAACCACAAATTATTGAACTGAAATAGACTAGATACTATTTGCCTAACAACGGTTCCGGCAGATACTATTTGCCTAGGCAAATGGTGTTTAATCAGAAATAAACATAATAAAGCTATTTGCCCAGGCAGTTAGTATTTGCCTAGGCAGATACTATTTGCCTAAAGTTGCTATTTGCCTGCGACATATATACTAGCTTTGTGTGCTCACCAACCCCCAGGGGGTAAGTACCTGGCTCCGCGCATCGGGTCCCAAGGTCGCCGGGGTTTTTGGCGACACGGTTTTGTCCACGCATTTATTAAAAAACTATTTTATATAATAATAAAATAAAAAAAGGAGAAGGAAAGGATTTGATCCAGTCAGTATTTTGACGGGCGATGACGCGATTAACCACTTTCGTGCGTGGTTCTGAAAATTTACCGTCGCCGCGGCGACGATCCTGTCAAGAAATTTGCGCAGCGGCGACGACGGCGATTAAATATAAATCACTTTGTTGAATTACACTCATAACCCCACACTCACTGTAGAAACTGGTAAGGTTGCGCGCGGCGCGACACGCAAAATCAAACTCAGCCAGATCTCGTCGCGCCAAGCCTAGACCTGACAGAGCCATCAGTTTTGTGCCACAAATGGTCGCATTTGCACGCACGCATTGGCTCTTCGTGCAAATGTGACAGTTTTGCCTCACCGTGTATGGGCATTCCAGTGTGCCCAAATTTTCATTTCACATTTGCTCGCGTGCAAGCACGCTTCAGTTTTACCTCACCGTGTATGGGCCGGTTATTAGCAAACACCGTCTACACTTGCTCATAAGCGTTCCCCTTTTCACCCCCGCCTCAGGAAGCATGCTCGAAAATCAACCGTCGGTCGATTTGTGAGCATGCTTATTTTAAGCATGCTCGAAACGAGCAAGACTTGGATACACATGCTACTAGGAGCAGTTCCTGGAAAAAAGCATGCTTGCGTGCTCGAAACTAGCATGTGTATCTGGACTTCTAAATAAGCATGCTTAAAGCAAGCACTCGGATACACATGCTATTTACTAGGAGGCTGTCTGTAGCAGGCAGGCTGTAATTCGCGAAAAACTGCAACTGGCGAATATTTGTTATCGCGCTCAAAGATAAAAGAGGAAATATAATTTGTAATGTATGTCACATTCTGAGAAACAGCGATTAAATTTTTATCACGGTCAAATTTGGAAGTAAAATTCCTTGATTCTGTTTATGATTTTCTAGAAATTTGTCAGTTTAGCGATTACTTTGTTCGCTCGATCAAAGTTACTTCATATACTGAGAAAAGAGTTTATTTGCAGTTAATAAATTTATAATTGATTACGACGGAAAAAATATTTCGTTAGGCCAAGTAAATATAATATTAATTATTACATAATGTCTCTTTCATTCAAACAAAAATACAGTAATAGCTAATGAATATTTTCTTGGCCCAAAAAAAACTTTTTTTTCGCCATAATCAAGTACTCTGAGGGAAGAAGTCTAGTTAAATACAAACCTATATATAAGACAAAAATTTATTTGAGATAAATAGACATTTATTTACATCGAATAAAAGTTTATTTACATTAAATTAATGTTTTGCATATTTTTTTAATCGAGTACGAACCTAGTAGAACATTTATCTAATTCAAATAGAGTCTTATTCAATGAGAATAAATTCCTTTTCATCTCAAGAAAAATTTTTATTAGGTCCAACTAGACACGACGGAACACGACTAGACGCGAGGGATATGAGCATGCTTATTAGCAAATACCGTCTACACTTGCTCATAAGCGTTCCTCTTTTCACCCCCGCCTCAGGAAGCATGCTCGAAAATCAACCGTCGGTCGATTTCTGAGCATGCTTATTTTAAGCATGCTCGAAACGAGCAAGACTTGGATACACATGCTTCTAGGAGCACTTCCTGGAAAAAAGCATGCTTGCGTGCTCGAAACTAGCATGTGTATCTGGACCTTAATGTCCAATCGGGGTGAGTTTTCGTGAAGGGGAGTATTTTCTCGAGGACGGAGGCGTCGGATGTCGCAACGTCTTCCAGATGCGTCGATGCATCTTTCTTCAAATGCGTGGGTCCTGCGTTGGCGAGTTTTCCGCGAAGTGACTAAAAAAATGGGTTTATGGCCTCTCGTTGTTCTCGGGCCGTGCGGACGTTGCAGGCTCCGCTCTCGTTGTTCTCGGACCGTGAGAAAGTGGCAGCCTCCGCTCTCGTTGTTCTCGGACCGTGAGAAAGTGGCAGTATCCGCTCTCCTCCTACCTACCCTATCTTATCCCTCGAGTGACCATTACTCTACGCGAAAAAGGGAGATATGCTAATGACGAGGATTTCTAATATGTAAATCTTAATCGAAGAATTCTTTGAATAGCCCGCGTTCTTTAGCGGAAGATGTACCAGTCGTCGCTTCATGAAAACGTGACGTGACGTCACAAAAGGGTACATTTTCGCGTACGCAACTAGACTCGATTTGGAATCGAGTATAACCTTCGAGAGTTCTAGGATTTATGGCGGTAAAACTCAAATGTCAAATGATTTTGAATGCCGTTATTCTTCCGGGAAATAATGTACGGGTGAGTTCCCATGGGAAGGAAAGCGTATCGAATATTAGGGTACCGGTAATTGCGAAATTTATAAACTTCCGGCCGCCGCGAGTTCGGTTTGCGATATCAACAGCTAGGTATAAGGTTTGTTCCTGCAGAGAATCCGTGACTAATCCCTGACAGTTGGTGATTTGTACGTAGTGCGCATGTGCGGGCTTTGACTAGTCAGGGATTTCTGTTGGAACTGTGGCGGCCCGCCACCAGATGGCGCTGCCTTTCTCACTAGTGGTCGAACACGAGTACGTTTCTACATAAGACCGAAGCTGTTCGACAACCACGGAGGACAGAGCACACAGAGCGTCTAAGGCAGGAGTCGGCCTAGCCTTACTGACGAGTCCACAGGCCGACTCCGGGACGAAACGCTCCGCCGATAACATGGCGATCGCTCTTTTCGCCAAAGTGGTGACCCCGACGTGATGCAGCGGAGAAGATCATCATTCCTGCAGCATACCTTCTGGACCAAGGAACTCCCATGATAGGACACCTTCATCCGGAAGCAGAGCCAACCACACGCACACGGCCACGACGCTCTCAGCCAGCACCAGCCACACCAGCGCTCACGCACACGGCCACGACGCTCACAGCACCAGCCACACACACACGGCCACGACGCCCCAGAGCACCAGCCATGCCAGCGCACACACACACGGCCATGCTAGACCCACGCAGGCAGCAGCCACAGCACCAGCGCTCACACACAAGGCCATGCTAGACCCACGCAGGCAGCAGCCCCAGACCAGCGCACGCACACACACGGCCATGCTGGACCCACGCAGGCAGCAGCCGCATCATCACACACACACACACACAGGATCGATCTCTCACACGCTGCGACGAACACCGGCGGAATTTCCAACTCACGATGTCCCAGTCACATAGAACCACGCTCACACAGCCATCGCCACGCACACCACCATCTTCCACATCGTTACGCCTGCCTCCAGCAGCCGTCACTGGGGGGAGTACTGTGGCGGCCCGCCACCAGATGGCGCTGCCTTTCTCACTAGTGGTCGAACACGAGTACGTTTCTACATAAGACCGAAGCTGTTCGACAACCACGGAGGACAGAGCACACAGAGCGTCTAAGGCAGGAGTCGGCCTAGCCTTACTGACGAGTCCACAGGCCGACTCCGGGACGAAACGCTCCGCCGATAATATGGCGACGACATCCTTTTCGCCAAAGAACACCGAACGCACTGTACTCTAGTGGTGACGACAGTAATTAATTTTAGAAAAGAGCAAACCTAACCTTTTTAATTTTCGACTACGGTTATTGTTATTTTGTTTTATACACTACCAGAGTAGTGTAACAAAAATATAGATGAAGGCCTTTTCAAAATGTCATATTTCAATATACTAACCAATGAATAATTAATTATCATGCTTTCATTAGCCAGGGCAAAAGCCGCATTAGCTAATGAAAGTTTGACATTTAATTGCTAATTGGCTGTTACGTTTTAAAATTACATTTTGAAAAGTCATT
Source organism: Xiphydria camelus (assembly GCA_963678675.1). Lineage (NCBI taxonomy): Eukaryota > Metazoa > Arthropoda > Insecta > Hymenoptera > Xiphydriidae > Xiphydria > Xiphydria camelus. The sequence continues at coordinate 18,840,950 of OY783194.1, forward strand.
ATGTTCAGAATCCGTGAACCCGGGTGTACACTCGGGGCCACGGATTCTTCTTCTGGTTACTTTTGCAAAATGTTTCTATTATAGGTACCCTATATATTAATTACTCATTCAAATTTCTAACATTAGCATCAACATCTATAGCAGAAATAATGGATTCGGTTTTTGAACAGTAAAAATAACAATTAACAAATTAAGAGAGGGGGGGGGCAGTTTTACTTCGACCAGGGTGTACACAATATCCTACAACAAATTAGGACAGTTATTTTGGATTAATGCATTTCTCCTATTCCAGTCTTATACCATACTTGTGTGTGTGTGTGTAAAACGCTTGCGTGCTGGTTATTCTCAGTATAGCGCTATACCGCGGTTATACTGTTTGTAAAACCCGTCCTCATTCATACGAGCAGCTAGTACGCCTGCGTCGGACTAAAAGTTTCCTGACAATCCGCAAACTTTTCTGACTGTCAGCAAACTCGTCTGACTCCTGCTGGAACAGCGGATTTGGAATCAGTGACTGTCACGTACTTCTTGTTGGAACGCATAGAATCTTAATGCGCATGCGCCTGACGTCCGCTGACAGTCTGACTCCTGCAGGAACAAACCTATAAACACCTTCTTCCATATCAGCGACTGAGTTTTGGCGACTCGAGAAGTCGTAAACGATATCGCGTAGCATTTCTGATTTATAAACGAGTTCGCCGAATTCGGCCTTCCATGAAGTCACGTAATCATGAATGTGCGAGCGCAGATTGAGAGGGAGAAAAGCCGTTGTAACGATCCGCGACTAGCGTTTTGATTGGTGCCCTTCTCCCGCCGAGGGGCTGGGCTTATGTTATTAAAAAGGGTATTTTGAGGCTCGATCAGGGCAGATCAATCTTTTATCTACGTTGCGCAACGACTGTGAAATATACGGTGATCATCGAACTATCAAACAGTTTTCCAAGTCTTTTATTTCTCTTTTTCCCGCGTTTTCGAGCAGAGCGCCTTAGGGCTGGTTGCACCAGCGACATTTAAGCGACACTCAAAAGGTAAGCTCCGTTTAACTTCAAAATCCGAGCATTTGATTGGCTGTGACTGCAGATAAGCCAAGCTTAACTTTCAAATTCCGTTGGTGCAACCGGGCCTTAGCGTTCCACGGGCGCGGACCTGTCCTCTGGATTCAACGAGGACCGGCTTGGCACGCAACAACATACCAGGTCTTTGCGTATGTTGTTGACATAGGAATCGTGCGAGTGCGAGTGAGAACGCGGATTAACATTGGTGAAGCTATAAGAGTTTCTCTGTCACATACTCCAACTGGACAAGTCCGAGAAGGACGGAGAATGTGCGACAGAGAAACTCTGATGGCTTCACCAGTGTTAATCCGCATTCTCACTCGCACTTGCACGATTCCTATGTCAACAACATGCGCAAAAACCTGGTACATACCATATGTCCACGATCAAATCGACCATAGGAAAATTGCGAGTTTTGCATGAGCAGCCCCGTGGGTCTCCTCGTCCAATAGAATCACCGGAGAAGCGTGAATGCGCATGCGTAGTCAGCCGCGAGAGTTGTGTCAAGCGGGATTCAGATGGGTGCGGAAGGCATGCAGATCGATGCGGATTGGCAGGCAGTACGCACGCGGAAGAGCTGATTGGTTAACGGTGTTTCCGCATTCCGCACTCCGCAAGCTTTCCGCACCCATCTGAACCCCGTGTCAGCAAGTTCAGATCGGTTATCGAAGTAAGTCGGAGCGTTACTTTTAGGCCTACCAATTTACAGGTAATGTAAAATCATTTTATACTAAAAATCATTCGTATACGTTTGTTTAATCGTATATAAATAATAAAATTTCACCCATTTATTTATTTTTACATTAAATACAATGAAATCTGTGAATATTACACTCAGGCAGAAGTAATTTCGATAACAATATCTTATCACTAATCGTAAATAAACATATCGAGTTCTAATGCCGGAGCGCCTGTCTACGAAAGTAATTGTAATAACAATATCTCTCTTATCGCTAATCGGAAAAAATATACCGAGTTCAAATAACTACATTTTAGTGAGGTACCTACTTAGATCGTTATGATACTGATCGGTAAGAATCGGTATTCAGAATACTGATGTGTATACCGGGTGTTAGGCTATGTTGTGGCCATAGGACGATATGGTACGTAGCGATTTGTAGACTCTAGGTTATACGCTATTGGTCGGAGACGCAAGCACGCCGAACGATTGGCTCTGCTATCGTCGGCTGGCGGCAATCGTCGCGAGAGAAGTTCCCTAGGGCGTAGGCACCTAGCAGACGAGAAAGTATGGCGGTTGACGCGTACGATTGTTTACAAAGTGGAATTTTTCGGAGCAATTGTATTTTTTGGAAATAAAACGTGGTTTTCAAAGTTAATAAAATATTTCCATTCGTGAAACGATTTCCTTCGCGTTTATTTCGATCCTCGGACGCGCTTATTAATAAAAAGTAAAAATACAGTTAAATATCGGAGTAATGAAGGAAGGGTGATAAATCTTAGGATAAATGTAAAATAATTAACGAGTTGTAGAGGCAAGTGAACCGACGTGGAAGATTACAGTGACCAGGTAGTTCTCAGGATTTTTGAGTAGGGTAAGTGTAACGATAAATCAAGAGGAATAACAAAAATGAATTGTTCTGAAGTCATTCAATTTCTTTATACTTTACAAAGGCAATAATGTTACAAAAATTATTCGTAGAATTAGAGAAAGTGATGAATTCTTCATGGAAATGACGAACCTAACCTAACCTACTTTTTTTTTAGGAGGGGGAATGCATTTACGCACACCCGGGTGGCAAACCCCGGGCCGTGTGGGACTCGAGACACCCCCGCCGCAGTATGTTTTGCCTGCGAGTGCAATGCGGGGGCCCCCTACCCACTAAACCTAAACCTCCATTGCCAAAACATCCCAGAATTGAGGGTACACTGGAATCGGCCGACTAGGACCCAACTGCAGCGAAGCCCTCCTGGGTCTGAGTACATACTCTCCTCGTTCATTGTGCCGACTGCCACCTTCCTTGCGTCCTTACTTTACACGTTGAGACGCCTCCACCATATATGCTCCAGGCTTCCGACTTCCGGTTTCCGGGCATATTCACCCCTCGGGGAGCTGATCTACTAATCACGTTCACCGCAGGGCACCACTGAGGGGGGGGGGGGGAGGACTCCGCTGGCGCGGGGGTCATGGGGGACTACACTACCCACGCCCAACAGGCCAACGGAATACTGCTCCTCCAAGAAATTCCACCTTTTGTCAACTTCTGTCAACTTCAACTCTCGCATATTTTTGCGATATGGCGGCTTGAACCAGCTGGAGACTGGAACGCTTTCAGTGAAGCGGTGGTTGTGGTTGGTCTCCCCACATGCCAGCCTCCAGTGCCTCCATATTCCCTCGTTTGATACCGCCGGGTCGTGGGGTGCTGAGGCCATCCGGCCAGCACCCCCAGATCCGACCTTCCACCTTGTTTCCGTTCACACAAAACCATTCACTCACGCATTCACACAAGACACATTCGCGCATTCACTCACGCATTCACACAAGACACATTCGCCCATGTTACACATCCATTTTCATCCTTCCACCAATAAATCTGCACTCGCCGGGCGCCTGCCAATATCCGGCACATTCCGTAATGGAATGGTGGGCTCACCCCACTCAACCGGCCATCAGCCGGCAGTGCTACCTCACTTTCGTGAAAGGGGGACTTACCTCATCCGTCGATCACGCCCCTCACTCTCCCTCGTCCTTTCGGCCACCTCTTTCCTTGTGAGCACAGACTTGGCAAAGCGTGCTACCGCCGCCCACACGTCTCTGTCCTCAAGCATTCGGGGCAACATTGCCACAAACGTCAGGTCCGTTCCCACTCCAATTGCCTGGCACAGCGCCATCCTCTCTTCGTCCCAAGCCGGGCACTTGCGAAGCGTGTGCTCCGTGGAGTCGTAATCTCCATCACAATGGTGACATCCGGGGGATCCCTCCTTGTTGATTCTGTGAAGAAACTCCCCGAAACACCCGTGCCCCCCCATGAGCTGGGTCAGATGAAAGTTTATCTGACCGTGGCCTCTGTCCAGCCACTCATCGAACACAGGGAGGATGGCACCGCGCACCCTGCCCCCCATGAGATTCGCACTTTGCAGTGAGATCCTCCACTGTTCCCGCGTCATTCGTTTGGCCGCGAAGACCACCTCTCGTTTCCCCTCTGGGGCATCCTGGCCCATAGCCCTGAGGACCTGGACCCGGTCGTGCACCCGCCTGAGGCACTCCGCAAGCAGGTGCACCGGTGGGATCCTCGCGAGCAGGAGCGCCGCCTCCAGCGACAACGTGCGGTAGGCGCAGATGGTCCGTAGGGCCATCCGGCGCTGGATCGCCAGAAGCGGCCGCCTGAGACTGACTCGGGTGCTGAGCTGGTTGCTCCACACGGGCGCCCCGTATAACATGATCGATAGAGTAACGATCATATAGAGGCGCCTCTTCCTCTCCTTGGGGCCGTGCAGGTTGGGCATTAAACCCCAAAGTGCGCGGACCACCCTCTCCACCTTGCCCGCGATGTACTCGAAGTGGGGGCGGAACGACAGCGTCCTATCGAACACCACCCCCAAGTACTTCATACAGTCGCTGATCTCGACCATCTCACCACCGACGAAGACCGTACCATGGTCCGCCACCCCGAAGTGCATGGCAGTCGTTTTGCTCGGGGCCATCTTCAAACCCAGTGCCCCGATGCGAAAAGCGACCGCCCCCACCTGCCTGGCTGCCGTTAACGCAGCCCGTCTCACGTTCCGTCCCCGAGCGAGGACGAGGGTGTCGTCCGCGTACGCTATAATGGCGCACCCCGTAACGGCCTCAACCTCCAGAACGTAGTTGTAGGCAATGTTCCACAGTAGTCGTCCTAAGACCGACCCCTGCGGAACCCCCGCCAGGACCTCCCGCGTATGGACTCCTCCATCCTCCCCAATGAAGCGGACCACCCGGTCTCGGAAGTAGTCCTGGACGATGCTCACCAAGTAAGCAGGGAGGCCCTTCCTTCTCATCTGCGCGACCACGCTGGCAAACGGTAGGGTGTTGAAGGCGTTCCGGATGTCAACCGCCACCGCGACGACAACCTCCCCGTCCCCGCTCGCCTCCTCCACAAACGATTTCGCCTCGAGCATTGCCTCTATGGTGGACAACCCGGGCCTGAACCCGTATTGTCTCGGCGAAAGGCCTCTTTCCCGGCATGCCGGCGAATGCCCTGCTTTTCTCGTTCACGATGGTACGTTCGAAGCCCTTGCCCGCGTCGTCCAGCAGACAAATGGGCCTGTACTCTTGCCCCTGTTTTCCTCTCCACTTCCCTTGGGGATGAGTACCAGATTGGACGCTTTCCAAATCGTCGGAAAGCGCCCAATCCGGAGGTACTCCCTGTAGATCTCCGCGAGTTCCCTCATGGCCGCGTCCGGGCCGCAGACCAACCAGGAGGCACGTATGCCGTCCGGGCCGGGTGCGGACGCCTTCGCCTTATCCTTGACCAGCGCTCTCTTCACACCGAGAAGGGACGCCGTCAACTCCTCCTCGGATGGGTCAGGCATAGGTGCCGGAGGATTCCGGGAGACATCCGCCGCCACCTCCCCCGGGGTCCGCGGGAACAAACCGTCGATAACCCGGCACGCCTCCTCCATGGGCATTGTGGCGGTCGCAGAGACGCCGCCACACCGGAGCTTTCCCATGGCGATCTTATATGCCCTCCCCCAAGGGTCAACATTCAAGTCGCCGACCAGCTGCTTCCATGCGAGCGCGCGCGCCCGCCGGATCCCTCCGCGAAATAGGCGCCGCCGCGACCTCAATTCTGCCCGGAGACCCTCGGTCTGCTCCGCGTCCGTGTTGGCCCTACGGTTAGCCCTCTCGAGCCTCCGGCGCGCGCGGACGCAATCTCGTCGGAGCGTCGCAAGCTCCAGGGTCCACCAGAAGACCCGCCTGGCACCAGGGTTCTTTCCAACCCGATCAGCCGCCACATCACACGCCTCCGTCACTATTTCAATGTACTTGCGTACCCACTCGTCGATTGACCGCCCCGCCGCAGCCCTAAGGCAGGTCGGGTTCCAGAACCCGACCCCGAGGCAAGCACCGAACATGTCCGGATCAAAGGTGAGTTTGGCCCACCTTGGACCCAGCCCCTGCCCCGCAGGTCGATCATCCCTGCTCACCCCCTCCCCCCGAGGGGGCGCGACACCAAACGTGACGTATTGGTGATCCGACAGGGTCTCGTATCGGTCACCTCCCAGGACCCTCCACCCGGAGATGCGATGAGCCATCTCCTGTGAGGCCCACGTCAGATCAACAATGGAGTCGCCCGCCGCCCTGACGCATGTGGGCGTGTTCCCCACGTTAGCCAGGTACAGATCCAGTTCAGCGACCAGATCCAGAAGGCGACCCCCCCCCCCTAGTATTGGTGTCGCGACACCCCCAAGAGCGGGACCGGCAGTTAAAATCGCCGGCCACCAGAACGGGTTGACCCCGGTACCCCCTAATTTCGTCTCGGAGCTCGTCGAGCGCCTCCTCGAACTCGCCAATATGGAGGTTGGGTGAGTAGTAACACGAAATTACTACCATGCCTCTACACGTGGCCGTCACGAAGCCCCGCTCCCGACATCGGAGGACACAAGGGAAGGGAGCCGTGCTCTGCCCCGTGGTCGGCCACCTTGTCGTGGTGGGGGGGCTTACGGCCGGCGGCCGCGGCTCCCGACGGTGCCAGTAGGGCGGGAGCTAACGGCGGGGGCCGCGGCTGCCGATCAACAAAGAGCCGACCGATCCCCTCTGGGGATCACCCTGGTGGCGGGGTGCCACTGGTGTCTTCCCGACCTCATAGGGGAGCTCAAGGTCAAGGTGTGGGCAACCGTGCAAAGGACCCGCGTGGCACCAGAGTGTGGTGTCATGAACGGTGCCTTCGGGGCACCAGGCCGAACCCCGTCGTATTTAGGCCTTACACTGGCAACCCGGCTCTGCCAGTGCGGACAGTCATTTCCGAGGAGATTCGTGGGAACAATATGTCTGAAATAACAAAACATGACGCTCGTATGGAGGCTTCTGACAATGAGAACGGTCAGAGCGATTCAAGGGCTGCCCGTTCGCGGCACCCCCCCTCTGCTAATTGCGAAAGCGATGATAAGAGTGACAGACCCGTATCCGGTCCCCTAGACTCTGCACTAGGAGACCTGGACAATGAGTCTGGTCAGATCGATATGGATTTGGAGCCTGAACCCGCTCCTTCGCCTCCTCTGGGTGGCGCGGGTGCGTATCCCAGGTCGGAGACTGGTGCTGGGGGAGGGTCTGCTGAAAGCGGCGGGCCCTCGTCCAGCCCTGTCTTCCGAAATCCGGGCAGTAGACTGAAAGTGGCGAGGAAACTCGAACTCTCATCAGATGACTCCGGTAGCGAAGCGGCTTCCGTTGCTGGCTCTGACTCTACCGGCAGACGACGGACTCGAGCCATGACTCCTCGGCGTCCTCTTTGGCGGATGAGGAAACCCTAAAGTCCAAGAAAACCAAAGGGAAACAGAAGAATGCGGATGCAAGGGCTCCTGTCCCTCCTAATACGTCCTTACCTGACTCTGACCGGGCTGAAGTAGATATCTTTAAGTACTCCGATATTACGGCCATGGGCGAGACCTTCCAGGTCTGGCTAGCCCAGATCGAGGATGCTCGCTTCCGCACCAAAACTATTAAGGAATCGCTTAGCGGCATCATTCGGACCAGAGTGCTCATGCTTACCGAGGGAATCCGAATGATGGTCGCTAAGGCCAATGACAAAGGTGACTCCGCCTTCCTAAGGTCTAGGATGGTGGAGCTTTCCAACGAGGTGACCAGCCAAAAGAGGGTGATCAAGCGCCTTAAAGAGGAGCCTGAGGGGGCGCGGGTTTCACCCTCTACGCGATCTCCCCCAAGCAAGAAGGCCAAAAGGTCAAATGATAAGGCCGCGTTGTCTGGCCCCTCGTCGTCAGCGGACCCACCCAGTGATTCAACTTTTGTTGTACCCCCTTCTGGCATCCCTCCTCAGAAACCCTCCACCTCCTCTGGGGGACTTGGAGATTCCTTTAAGGTAGTAGTCTGGTAACTTATGCCTATTTTCATGACTTCTTTGGAGGGTGGTTTTTTATAGGAAAATAAAAATGAATTATCTTGAATATTTAGAGTGTTTTTATTTACATATTGAAAATATAAAAAAAAATTTATTTGAAAAAATTTAATAGTTTATTACTGTTATTATTGTCACTCGAAGTTGGAATCTCAAAAAAAATGCACGTGGGTGGCCCGAGTCCTAACTTTTTTTCTACTGAATCGATTGCTTTCAAATTTTAACAGGCTGTTCTACACACTTATAGTTCTCGTCGGTACTAACGAGAATTTTTTTCACCCCTAACTTTTTATTTTACAACCCTTTCTTTGCTAAAATAAAAGGACTTTTTTTTTCAAAGTCCGCCATTTTGTTATTTACCCTTGAAATTTAACTTCAGTAGTTCCGACCAGAATGACATGTCTATAGATTAAGAATAATCAAGAATATTTGATTTCAGATAACATCATGAGCCAAAATCACCCGGGCCACCCACGTGCATTTTTTTTGAGATTCCAACTTCGAGTGACAATAATAATAGTAATAAACTATTAAATTTTTTCAAATAAATTTTTTTTTATATTTTCAATATGTAAATAAAAACACTCTAAATATTCAAGATAATTCATTTTTATTTTCCTATAAAAAACCACCCTCCAAAGAAGTCATGAAAATAGGCATAAGTTACCAGACTACTACCTTAAGCTCCCTCCCAAATTCCGTCCCCCTCCTAATGTGGAAAGTACTACTTACCTGATGCCTGCCAGCCAGGGGCCATCCACTGCTGACTCCATAACCCTTGCGGGAAAGAAGAAAGAAATGGAGGCAATCAACAAGCAGCTGCGAGAGCTATCACAGCGCTGCTTGATTCTCAGCGGTGATGTTGCTGTGGGGACACCTCCGGCTACGGCTGGAGCTCTAGGCACTGGCCCTCCTCGTCCTCCCTCTGGCGGTACGATGATGGCTGGTCCCTCTCGCCCCAGAATTATAGATCAGAGGGTTGTTACCAATCCTTTCTCCCTGCAAGTGGCGGACTTCCCTCCTCTCAGACGCAATGCTGCTTCTGTTAGCAGTGCTGCCTCTGTCAGGGAGGACGGTGAATGGCATGCTGTGGTTAACCCGAAGAAGAATCGGAAGAGGGAAAAAACCTGGTTCCCTCTTCACTTTTGGCTCCTCTGGCAACCAACCTGGACGGGGCACACCCTGCCCGTTGAACCTTCCTGGACCACTCTCGGGTGGGGGTGGAAAACGGTCTGGGGCTAAACCCCCCGGCACCAAGCCTCTTGCTCCCAAGAGACGCATCCCGAAAACGGCAGCGATCTCAATAACTGCCAACTCCGGTGGCGCCCCCTCTAAGGAGGTGATGGCGGCTGTGAAAAGTAAGATTAACTTAAATGACCTCGGTATCACCGATCCCAGGATGCGCCCTGCCATTACTGGTGGTATGCTTCTCACCATATCTGGTGACGATGCAAAGAACAAGGCCACCCAACTTGCGGATAGACTCAAAGAGGCCCTTCAAGGCCAGGCTAAAGTGGCCTTGCCCGCGAAGACTGGGGAGATCCGGATCTTCGGTTTGGAGATCTCTGTCACCCAGGATGAGGTTGCCTGTGCTCTTTCTACACTTGGCGAATGCCCCCTGGGTTCCATCAAAGTGGGCCGTATTACGCCAATGCGCAACACGATGGGGTCAGTCTGGGCCAGGCTCCCCTTAGAGGCTGCGATGAAGATCGGCTAAACTGGCAGGATCCTTGTTGGATGGTCCTCTGCAAGGGTCGAACTACTTAAGGATCGCCCCCTACACTGTTTCAAGTGTTGGGAGTTCGGACATGTACAGGCGAAATGTACCAGCGGCGTGGTCAGGACTGGCTCATGCTACAGGTGTGGTGCTGCTGGGCACTCCTCCTCTGGCTGCAGTGCTGAACCCTGTTGTGTTATATGCCAGGCTGCGGGTGTTGACTGTAAGCACTATTACGGCGGTCCGCGGTGCCCTGCGGTTCCTAAGCCAAGGTAGAAGCAGGTACGGAGGCCTGCAGCGGGTCGGTCTGACAATGGCCAGGTTCCTCCAGATCAACCTGAATCGTAGTTCGGGGGCACAGGATCTGTGCTTCCAGAACATGGCTGACTGGGGGACCGAGGTCGCGATCATCTCCGAGCCGCATGGAATTCCCTCTTCGTCCCTGTGGCTTGGAGACCGCACCGGTCTTGCTGCCATTGTTTGGCGTGGATCACCAGACATGCCGCTGGTGCTCAGACACCGTGGCAGGGGTTTTGTGGCGGCGACTAGGGGTCGTGTCTTTATCGTGTCATGCTATTTTTCGCCGAACATCGCCATCGGGGACTTTGAATCGGCACTGGGTGAGCTTCATGCCCTCCTGAGACGCTTTCGGGGTCTTCCCATGGTGGTTGCTGGAGACTTTAACTGCCGTTCGCAGCTCTGAGGATGTTCGGACACGAACACCAGGGGAGACAGACTTGCCGATTTCATGGCAGGGTTCGACCTTAGGCTGGCCAATGTGGGCTCAGTCGCTACGTGCGTGAGACACATGGGCTCGTCTGTCGTCGATCTCACCTGGGTCTCCCGGGGCCTGGCGAGGTGGATTCGAGAGTGGAAGGTTCTCGATGGCGGTGTTTGGGAATCACTATCGGACCATGACTACATTACTTTTAAGCTGTTGGATGCCCGGGGTGATGCCTCGGAGCACGGCATTAGAGGGGACCTTGGACCTAGCTGGTCCAAGGTCTCCTTTGATGGGGACAGACTGGAGGCTGCGCTTATCGCTGCGTCCTGGTGTTGCCCTTTTTCTCGGGTACGCCCTGGTGACACGGTGGACACTGTGGCTGACCGACTTGTTGAGGCAATGACGTTGGCATACGATTTCGCTGCCCGCCGTGTCAAAGAGAGAAGGAACAGCCGGTCGGTCTTCTGGTGGAGCCAAGACCTGGCGGAATTCCGACGTGCTTGCACGGCGGCCCGCCGGAAGGTCACCAGGTGCAGGAGACGATTCAATGATACTAACCAGGAACCCCTGGCCTCCCTCCTGAGGGATCTCAGGGACTGCCGACGCCGGCTTCGTGCCGAAATACGCCGGGCTAGGCTCCGCGCGTGGGAGGAAATCATCAACGATCTGGAACGTGACCCCTGGGGTCGGGCATACCGCGTTGCATTAAAGCGACTTCGGGGGGCCACCCCTTCGGCTTCTGAAACCACCCCCCTGCATGAGATTGACAATGCCCTGGACGAGTTGTTTCCGGCTGGTGCTGCGATCTCGCAACGGGTCAATATGGCGCAATCTCGACCGGATAGGAGTCCTGTTCGGGCGGAGAACATCAGTATTTCGATGGAGGACCTGTCCAAATCTTTGGTTAAGAAGAAGAAGAGGGCTTCGGCCCCTGGACCTGATGGGATCAGGGCGTCCTGGTGGTACAGGGCCACTCCTGACCTCCATCGTGCCCTTGCTGACCTATTTGAAAAATGTCTGAGGCTCGGCAGGTTTCCCGCCCGGTGGAAACAGTCGAACTTAGTCCTGATCCCCAAGAAGGCTCACTATGGGATGGATGAGGAACGGAAATTACGTCCCATCTGCCTTATAGACGATGCTGGAAAGGGCTTGGAGAGGATAATAGCCGGGAAAATACTCGACGCCTTAGCTGAGATTCCGGGAGGCGGTCTCTCGGACTCGCAATATGGTTTTCGGGCTAAGAGGTCCACAGTAGATGCTATGGCGCGGTTGAAAGAGTTCGTGCAGGCTGCTGGTGCGGTCGGCCGTGTTGTGGTCGCCACCAGCATTGACATCACGAACGCCTTCAACTCCGTTCCGTGGGACGCCATTGTGGGGCAGATGAGAAGGAAAGGCCTGCCGCAGTACCTGATCCATATCGTGGCGGACTACCTGCGTGGTCGTTCCGTCCGCTTTAGAGGTTGTGACAACCAGATACATGTCAGGGCGGGGGTTCCCCAGGGCTCAGTTCTGGGCCCCCTGCTCTGGAACATCGCCTTTGACTATGTGCTAGAGGTGGAGATGAGACCCGCCTACGACGTCATCGCGTACGCTGATGACACCGTGGTGCTCAGCTCTGGTCGGAACATTGCGCGAGCCACGTCTCTCGCAACCGAGCAGGTGGGCGCCGTGGTCTATAGGATCAGGGAGCTTGGGCTCAGTGTTGCTGCCGCCAAAACGGTGGCCATGGCGTTCGGCAAACCTGCGGAGGTGCAGGGTGGAACTGTGATGGTTGGTGGGGAGGCTATTAAGGTTGGACGCACGGCCAAATATTTAGGGGTCATGTTTGACAACTCCCTCTCCTTCCGCCAGCACTTCACCATGTGCGCTGAGAAGGCATTGGCCGTGGTCAGGGCTCTGCTCTGTCTCATGCCTAATCTTAGGGGACCGGGCGAGGCAAAGCGTCGCTTATACGTGCTGGTGGTGGGTTCGGTGATGCTTTATGGCTCACCGATCTGGAGTCACCGGTTAGCGCTCTCGACGTATCGCCGGCCATTGCTGGCTATACAACGCAGAATGGCCCTTCGGGTGATATCAGCCTATAGGTCGGTGTCGCTCGAGGCGGCCCTCCTGCTGGCTCGAGTCACCCCCATCCATATCTGGGCGGAGAAATTAAGGAGAACCTACGAACGTATTCAGTTCCTTCGGGGGAGGGAGGAGGACTCTCCTGAAGCTGTGTGGAAGGTGAAGAAGGCCTCGAATCGCATTGCTATGAACCAGTGGAAACTCGCTGTCCAGGTCGAAGCGCTTCCGGGCCGAATTGTGCGGGAGATGATCGTCCCTGTCTTTGACGAGTGGATGAAGAAACGGAGAGGAGGCCTTGGGTTTCATATAACCCAGCTTATGACGGGGCACGGCTGCTTTGGTGACTTCCTGTACAGGATTGGGAAAGAACCCACCCCAGGATGTCATCACTGCGGCGAAGAGTTTGACAGTGCTCATCATACGCTGGTGGAGTGTAGTGCATGGAGAGGAGAAAGGGAGGCCCTGGTCTCCATTTTCGGCCGGGATCTTGGGTGGGGGACTATTCTCCCACTCATGATCTCGAACCCGTTAGCGTGGAAGGCTGTTGTGGACTTTGCCACCACAGTCCTTACGCAGAAAGAGGCGGCGGAACGTGAGAGAGAAGCGGCCGGACGCGGCAGATTTTAATGCTGTCGCGCCGTCTGTCTATGCTGGGTTGTGCCTCCCCTTAAGTTAAAATGGCACTGAGTAGATGGAGGGTCTTGCACGGCCCAAGTCCCTGCATGACCTGGGTTGTGGGCGTCCGTCACCAGGCCTGCGGGGTGAGAGGCCTGCGCGGGGGGTGATGGGCGCCGGCACCCTGGGTTGTGTGTGCGTGTGATTTCCTCTTCCCCATTCTCCTTCCTTGGCGGAAGAGCTCTGGACGGCTATTCTATAACTGAGTGAAAGCCTGTTCCCGTGAGAAGTGGGCGGAGTTCACTGGAAAAGTAAGGAGACTCCTAGTCGCTATTCTCTAACTGCGGGAGTACGAAAATCGGGTGAACGTAGTTCCCGGGAGAATCGGTCTGCTCGGTCGGTCTGGTCGGGACGGCGATTCTAACCTATGTATCTACTTCTGTGACAGTGTGCCGCAGTTTACAGTTGATTAATTTGCGTGTTCCAACAAACGATACACAGTAGTCCGGCGATCTAAGCAAACGCGGTCATGAGTATATTAATGACTTACATAACTGATTTGTGCGATGTAAATTTGTGTCTTAGTTATAAAAAAATATACTCTTGTATATAAGAACTTTTTCCAGAGGTGGTAATAGGAAAAGTAGTTCGAACAAATAATTTAACAAAAAGCACATTTCCCTAATGCTTACAATAAAAGTCAAAAGCAGCTTAATAATTAAAAAAGATATAGGTATTATACTGGTACCTAGTATTATTCCAAAATATGCATCCTTGAAAACGTACACTTATAAAACGTACCTGCAACCAAGCAAATTGTTTTAAATAGAGAAAACTGATTTCGTAACAATAAGACTGCGAAACCGTAAAAATTAAATACATTAAAATATGGGACAAGAATGGCATGTAAAATGTTATATAATAATCAAGAGCATGCTTCAAACTATAACTTAAACCAAAAAATGTACGTATCTGAACTTAGCATCATAGTAAACAGTTATGAATTAATATGGACTTTTGACCTATTTCAGAACCACTGTGTGATGGTCGGAATTCTGATTAACGATCCTTAGTAATTAGTATCACCGCGATATACAGGGTGTAATAGAGTAAGTGTTACAACGTGAAACTGTAGATTCCTTATGAAAGAAGAAAAAGATTTTTCCTCTTACAAAAATGTTCTGCAGGCTGTCGTTTTCGATATAAGGTAAAACAGGGTGAGTTGGCGAATGGAGTTGGCCCCTCGTTTCTATGGAAAGAAATGGAAACGAGGGGCCGACTTCATTCGCCAACTCACCCCGTTTTACCTTATTTAAACCACGAACTACTTGTTATTAGGTGTCAACACTCAAATCTGATAAAAATAGTTCGAGGTTTAAAGAAAAACGATTTTTTTTTTCAAAACTTTGACATCCTGTATATCGAAAACGAAAGCACGCAGAACATTTTTGTAAGAGGAAAAATCTTTTTCTTTTTTCACAAGGAATCTACAGTTTCACGTTGTAACACTTACTCTGTTACACCCTGTATATAACTCGTTCACCAAAGCCCTTATAACCTTCAAGGGTTACTTTATTTTATAGCGGTAAATTCGAATATTCTATACTAATTTAGGACTGCTATTCTAACGAGAAATAATGAGCGGAGAAACTGTTAATTTATAACCTACCGTCAAGTATTAACCATCCTGTCTAATTCAAAGCGCATTTAGTTTATTCTCTCTTAACTCTGCTATCGGTCGCTGTTCCGTCTCGCGATAAACGAAATTCGACACAATGCTTCGAACCGTTTAATAGTATCACAGTCAGAAATACCTCGCAAATCTATAGCTACTCTCGGATCGGAATCTACGAAACGGAACGGGGTATTTTTCGGCGAATCTAGGCTGCACGTGCGCTCGCAGTCCCGCACCATGCTCGGGAAGGGGTAATTACCGACCGCATCGGAAGAAGCCATTTCCCACAATACCTATTGTAATAGATACCGCTATACTTAGAATAATAAATCAGCTTTGTAATAATAATAATAGTAATAATAAATCCGAGACGCCGGGTGTACGTCAGACCTAACCTTTTAGAACCGTCATTTTTTCGTCTTCACAACGTACGGTAGAAAGTCATTATTACGTGATTTGTCTGACGTCGTGTGGATGTGCAATTAAGCCGTCTTTGCGACGTTAAAATGACGTCATATTTTTCGTCATCTGACGTCAGAACTGACCTTCAAAAAACGTCATTTCGACGTTAGTGTGCTACCTGGGAAGTTCTTATATATAAGTATGTTTTTGAATTATTTTATATCATTTAATAATGAATGTTTCAGTTTAATATATTTTTTTATTATGTTCCATTTACGTTATCATAGTAGAATAAATATATGGTTAATTTTTGGTCTTTTATTTTAACAGTATATCTTTATAACTAAGACATAAATTTACATCGCACAAATCAGTTATGTAACTCATTAATATACTCATGATCGCGTTTGCTTAGATCGCCGGACCACTGTGTATCGTTTGTTGGAACACGCAAATTAACAAACTGTAAACTGCGGCACGCTGGCGCAGAAGTAGGTAGGCTAGAGTCGCCGTTCTCCCGGGGAGCAGGCTGCTTCTCACGGTCTTGACCAGTAGAAGTAAGTTCACCCGTTTTCGTGCGATGGGAGCGCTTCCGCAGTTACAGAATAGTGATTCCTTCACTCTCCTTGCTTTTTCAGTGAACATCGCCCGCTCCTCACTTAGAGAATAGCTGTTTAGGTACACGTTTCAACGGTCGGGCATGAGCTGGGCGAGGGAAGCTCTCACCCGTGGAACGGTCACTTCCCAGGTACGCTCACTCTCCCCGGAATTACAGAATAGCCGTCCTGTGGAGTGAATGAAACACCTCTCTCTTGAGGTGTGAGGTCTTCTGAGGAGTCGGCTAGTCCTCATGCCTTGGGATCACCTCTATCCTTTCTCTGTTTTTCTTCTAAGTTCTATCCACCTTTAACTTCCTATTTCATCCCAAGACGTGTGTGTGTGGCACTTTTTTAGCAAGTGTGTCCTCTGGGTAGGCCTGGGGGCGTGTTGGCGGAGAGTATAGAGATAGAGACGATTTTTGTCGCCCATCCCCGGTGTGATATTCGGAAGTTAGCTCGCTTTACGTGGTGTTTTTCCCGGTATCACACCGTAGGGGTGATCTGACGGAGGTTAGGTTTTAGTGGGTATGGGGCCCCGTATTGCATTCCGCGGGTGACCCGAGTCCCACACTACCCGGACATTGATCTCTCGTCCGGGTGTGCGTAAACGCATTTCCTCCTCCATAAAAAAAAAAAAAAAGGCCAAGTCTTTTAGGCCTATCAGCCTGACATCTTTCTTGCTCAAAACGCTAGAGACCGGTTGATAGGTATATCAGGGATACCGCTCTGATCGAAAGACCAATAGAACGGACTCAACATGCATTCCAGACCGGTAAATCCGTAGAGACGGCTCTCCACTGTCTCGTTCGCGAGATAGAGGGGTCTCTCGATAGGAAGGAATCGGTCCTGAGTGTGTTTCTGGATATTGAGGGGGCCTTTGACAACACCTCCTTTGAAGCCATCTGCGAGGCAGCACGAGGGTTCGGCATCGAGGAATCCATCGTTAGCTGGATCCAGAGTATGCTGCAGACGCGGAGGGTTTGGGCCAGCCTCGGAGATGCTGAGGTGGAGGCTCGGGCCGCCAGAGGATGTCCGCGGGGGGGGGGGGGGGGGTGTACTTTCCCTACTCCTGTGGACCTCTGGTGGTGAACGGGCTACTGGTGAAGCTCAGGGAGGCTGGATTCACTGTGCAGGGATATGCTGACGACTTGGCTATCTCTGTTAAGGGGAAAGATACCGAGGTGCTGGCGAGGCAAATGTAACGTGCGCTGGTCCTCGTGCAAAACTGGTGCCTATCTCAGTCGCTAAAGGTTAACCCAAGCAAAACTGAGATGGTGCTGTTCACACGTAGGAGGGGCTGTAAATTTAAAGCTCCTACCATTTTCGGCGCTGAGCTGAAGACCTCCGGAGAGGTGCGCTATTTGGGGGTAACTCTGGATAGCAAACTTCTGTGGAGGTCATATAAATAAGCAGGCCCAAAAGGCAATTTCTACCTTTTGGGCCTGTAGAAGAATGTTCAGCAGAACGTGGGGACTGAGGCCGGGAGTGATGGCGTGGATCTACACTGCCATCCTAGTGCCTCAGCTCATCTATGCGTCAGCAGTCTGGTGGCCCTCTCTTAGGAGAAACATCAACCGCAAGACGTTACTTAAAGTCTACAGGCTAGTATGCCTGGAGATAACCGGTGCCTTGCGCACAACTCCGACCCTGGCCATGGGGGCCCTCCTTAACCTAGCACCTCCCCACCTTGTAGTGGAGGCTGGCGCGAGAGAGACGGCTCTACGCCTGTACTTCGGTGGATACCGGAGACAAGCGGCCAGGGGGCACGCCGCGATCCTTCGAGGGGGGCGGAGTGCTAGAGGAGTTCGCCCTGAAAAGGGGGGATCGATTCCTAGACAGCTATCGCTTTCAGCGTCGATTCGAAATCCTCACCCCGGATAGATTGTCCTGGAAGGACGATAAAAATCACCCTCTATCCCCGGAAGGACTCGTCTGGTATACAGACGGGTCCAAAATGGAGACGGGAGCGGGGGCGGGAATATGGTGCGGCGGGCCAAGGGTGGAATTATCTTTCGCCCTGGGCCGCGACGTTACAATATTCTAAACGGAGGTGTTTGCCATCTGGGCCTGCGTCGGATTTATTTTGAACAAGGGCTACAGGGGCAGGCACATCTATATCTGCAGTGATAGCCGGGCCACGCTCGGGGCGCTCTCCTCAGTGAGGGTTACGTCGGGGCTGGTCCGGGACTGCAGGGATAGATTGGAATGACTCTCAAGTGAGAATCGAGTAAAGTTGCTATGGGTGCCGGGTCACACCGGCATTGCTGGCAACGAGAAATCTGACAAGCTGGCTCGGTTGGGCTCTTCGCGACCTAATCCCGAGCACAATATAGGCATCTCCATGGGGCTCGTGCAGGAAGCGGCTCATAATTGGATTAAGGGCCGCTTCACCGACCTTTGGGCACGAGCTCCGGGTATGAAGCATATACGAGGGCCCTTTTTAGAGGACCCTCTAGTAAGCTGGGCACTAGGTTGCTGAACCTGGACAGGGCTCAGCTACGGTGGATCGTGGGGCTTATCACTGGACATTGGCTCACAAGGAAGCACATGCGGAACATGGGCCTCGGTACGGAGGTCCTGTGCCCTAGGTGCGGAGATGAAGAGGAAACTCCTCTTCATATACTGGCGCACTGCGAGAGGTTGACGGCCCTTAGGTACTCTATCTTGAGGGTCTCCTCTTTCGACGATGCCAGTATCAAGGACATCGGGGTGGGCGAGTTCTTATGCTTTGCGAGGAAGGCTGGCATACCCCGTAGTCACATTTAGGGCTGCCCCAGTTAGGCCCGGGCATAATGGTCCACTAGGACTGAGCGCCCGGTTGATGCCAGCTCACACAATTCAATTCAATTAAAAAAATGCTAGTTATTCAACATTTATTTAAAATATACTAAAATGTATTATTTCATCAAATTTTGATTAATTATTGTTAAAATAATGACAGTACTTACAGTTCTGCAATGCAGAGTCGTTGAAAAAAATTCGATATTTTGAAAAGAAATGATGGTAAATTTATGAAAAAATTAAACGTTATAGAATAATTAATCAACTTTAATTTGGTATTATTTTTAAACTCTTCCTGTGCTTCGTTGTCGAGAAATTAAATAAAGTAATAGAGAAAATGTCATTTGTAGAGAAAACGAATTTCTTGAGAAATTTGGCAACGTTGCAAACACTAGATTTACCTTTCCAACGTTTGGTTCTCTTAGTAGCAGAACGCACGAGCCGCGAACCGCGGCGGATGGCGGTCGTGCGGATGTTAATTTATATAGGAATATACCTATGGTAGACAACGCACTGGCATCCGCGTAACCGCGCGAATTCGCGGACGCCGGCATCGGACGCGGCGAACGCGAAGACCGCGCGGACACTTTCATGACTGCTACCTAACCTCACAATCCTAACCTCGAAACTGCCGTTGTTTTCCTGTGCGAACTGTTGTCTATACCGCATGTCCTATGGCCAACCGCGCAGGTGAGCTGCGACCTGAATTCTTGACTTCGGCAGTATTTATGGTACAGTTAGAGTGGGCTTCAGACGAGTGCGCTGCATAAGAACGAAAAGTGTCGACTGCTCTTCTAATAGCTGTCAATTCGGGAGATCGAAGCGTTTCGTGTAACCTCAAAATCGTAAAGTTTTGAATTAGTAGTGAATAATTTGAGGAAGTGATGAGAAATAATCATAAATAATCTTCCGAATTGACACCTTAGGTATCGCTCACGCCACTTCGTAAAACTACTTCCTAGACATGCGCGGTGCTAGCGCGGAAATAATTTCTGAAACAAATAGGCAAGAGGCGTGTAATTCGGTTGGACGTCGAAAAAAAAACCCGAATGATTGTTAACTCTCACTTCTGAACATTACTTACCATTTATTCAAAGATTCACGATTTCGAGCTTAGACTTCGATCTCCCGAATTGATAGCCATCGGGAGATCAGACGTTTCATACTATTCGTAAGAACACAGCGTAAGAACGAAAAGCGTCGTCTGATTTCCCGATGGCTGTCAATTCGGAAGATTATTTATGATTATTTCTCATCACTTCTACAAATTATTCACTACTAATTCAAAACTTTACGATTTTGAGGTTACACGAAACGCTTCGATCTCCCGAATTGACAGCTATTAGAAGAGCAGTCGACACTTTTCGTTCTTATGCAGCGCACTCGTCTGAAGCCCACTCTAACTGTACCATAAATACTGCCGAAGTCAAGAATTCAGGTCGCAGCTCACCTGCGCGGTTGGCCATAGGACATGCGGTATATCGCCATAGCTATCCTAATTTATACTTTTTCTATTCACCCTAGACACTTCCTTCTTTCCCTCACGCACTTACAATCCTTCTTTTCCACTCTAATCACTTTCCACGCATAAGTTCTTTCTCGAAAATCGAGGTTAAGACAGGTTAGGGGTCGTCCATTAATCACGTGATGCTTTTTAGCATTTTTAAAAACCCCCCCTTCCCCCTGGCGATACGTGGTGAGGTTTAAGATTAAAACTCACGTGTATTTTCTTAGTACAAAAAGTATCTTAAAAATTTTAGAATATTATCTTTAATTACAAGTAAGTATAATCTAACTTAATTCTGGAAAATTAAGGACCGTGATAAAAATGTCCAGACATTAAGGTTGCAGGTTGTTTAGAAATCGCGCGTTCAACGAAAAAATAAATACACGTGATATCTCTCTCACTACAACCTCCCTTCCCGCCTTGTGATATTTCGTGATTTTTGCCGAACACCCCCCACCCCCTCTTCGGACCTCACGTGATTAATGGACGACCCCTTATAAACACACATCAAAATCTAGTGCTCAATGTAGCCAACTACTGCATTGAAAATTACCTCTGCACACATCGTTGCCAGTTTTCCGACGGATTTTCGATATTTTTGTATAAATTAGAAAGAACATTTGTACATAATTATACACTTTCTAAACTAAAAAAAATTAATTGAAAGTGAAATAGACGTGAAAAACAGTTTTTCCATTCGTACTTATTTTTTGTAAATAATAATTTTCAAGTTTTTCAGTTTCAGGGATTGCAAACTTGCAGGAGAACAATAGATTTCCCTTGCCCTTCACCTCCCCTCAAACGCACTCCCAAACTCCTTAACAGCCTGCGGACTCCCGGTCGGTGTCACGCGGGAAAAATGCCACCCTGCGTTCTAAAAATAGGCTGGAAAAGGCCTCGAAATGGGCATGAGTGAGGAAAAGAATATTTTACCAAAGAACTAGGGCTTTTCTGATAAAGAAGACCTTTAAATTATTACGTGTGAACTTCGTTTTGTATGTTAAAGTAACATAATCCAGTAATGAACGTTTTTTTCCGTATTAAGGGATGGGGGTTCATTCCTAAGAATTTTCATAGTAGTACGTTCTTATTAAGCAGGTCTAGGCCATTACTAATGTCCCCTTCTGGGCAAATGTGGAATTTAAAGAGCAACTAGAATTTGTTTCACTACTTTCTCTGTAATGAAAACGAAAATTATAAAGTGAAGGCACTTTTCATATATAGGGTATCCAAAAAGTATGGAAACTAAGTATGGAAGTATGGGGCAGGGGAAGCTTCAAAATCTTAAATAGGAACCCCCACTCTTGATTGCATATTCGCATTCTACATTAAAAACTACATAACTTTTATTTGAAACATTTTTTTCGATTCGTGGCAGATGGCGCTATAGTCGACGAAATTCAATTTTTTTGGTTTTTGCAATTGAGATTCTGCAATACAATTGCGATAGAAATTTACATTTTTTATTCTCATACTTGATATTTTTGTTAAAAATGTAATTTAGTTTTGCAAACTTGAATTTACAGTAAAACTTTCGTCGTTAGACGTTTAGAAATCTGGCAAATACACTACTTTTAGCGTATCCCAGAAACAACGACGTGGAAGTAGGAGTTTTCTGTTCCCTTCAAATGCTGCCCTTTACACAAATTTTTGATGGGAAAGTACCATTTTATGAGATTACTTGAGCCGGAAAATTTTATTTTCCATCCTAGTCCAAAAAATACATTCTTTTACCTGTTCAGCCAACAGTCAGGCCTTGGAAATTCAAAACAATTAGACCCATCATAAATGGAGCTATTTAAATAACTTCCGATCAGAAATTCCTTTGTCACCGTCAGTACTCGCCATTTCCTGGGTTTATTGAAACCTATTTCTTGAAAACTCATGAACTCTGTAAGTCCTAGAATTTGTCGTTAGATTGAAAAATCACAAATCTACCCCACGCGAACTGCTACATCCCTTTTCTAATTCTCCTTCTTGTCTTGTATTGTATTGTATTTGCCAGATTTCTAAACGTCTAACGACGAAAGTTTTACTGTAAATTCAAATTTGCAAAACTAAATTAAGTTTTTAACAAAAATACCAACTATGAGAATAAAAAATGTAAATTTCTATCGCAATTGTATTGCAGAATCGAATAAATCGACTCTCAATTGCAAAAACCGAAAAAATTGAATTTCGTCGATTATAGCGCCATCTGCCACGAATCGAAAAAAATGTTTCAAATAAAAGTTATGTAGTTTCTAATGTAGAATGCGAATATGTAATCAAGAGTGGGGGTTCCTATTTAAGATTTTGAAACTTCCCCCTGCCCCACTCACAGGGGTTGGGGTGTGGGATCAATCTTGGTATCATTTGAGTTTTTTTTTAAATATCAGATACGTGTTTTTTCGTTTCCCGATCTGAAGCGTACTTTTCGAGATATTGAACCGTTTCCATACTTTTTGGACACCCTGTATAAGTAGACTGTAATTATCTCCTGAAATCATAACCACCATGTAAGGGTAACGAAACAGAAAAATAAAAAAATTACGGCTAGCAGACAATCTGATACACGGCGGTGGCAATGTTGTTATAATAATAATAATATTTTTATTAATTTGGGTCGTAGCCTAGGCCAATTATATTTCAGGAAATGTAGTATGGCGCGTAGATTTGGAGAAAAATACTTCACTTCGCGAAAATAAGTAATTGCAGTGAAACAAATTTTCCATAAACAACTGGTTAGAAAATGTGGAACTGTATGGGACTCTTGGGATTGGAGGAAAGCTGGCTCCAAAGAGCTAAAAATCAGAATTCCCTGCTGACTCCCAAGCCCGCTTAAACAAAATTTTTTTGAGAAAACAAACCATGTGTAATAGTTGGAAGGTCCTTTTTGTCGAAAAACCTCTTTTTCACCTGTCATATTCTTGTAGTCAATATATGAGGCGGTAAAAGGCAAAGTGGTGTGAGTCACTTTTTTGCCATTTTAAGATAATGGCGAAAAACGTTATCTATATAATCAAATGTGTTAGCTAGAATAGTGGTGTAAGTTATAACTTCGTTCAAAGGTCCATAGGATGGCAGCACATATGCGAACGGCAAACTATAAACGGCTAAAAACGGCAACATTTCTATTAAATTCTTCTGTTTCTTGAAATGACTTACAAGACTGCCTTTTACCGCCTCATATGTTGAAATACGCAGAAACTGTGATTTGCTCTGGAAGGTTCGAGAACATGCTCAAAAATTGGCAAAGAAGCAGCGGATCTCGCGAAACGACAATAAGACGCTGTGCGCATTATACGGGCTAATCGTCGCAGTACTGAAAATTCCAAACAAAACAGGACAGCTCTCAGGAATGTTAGGTGGGAAGAAAATGAAGCCTTCGAAGAAGCTGAAGGAATAATGTATGGTGCAGGTATCGCTGATTGAAGATAATTGGCTTTTTTCCAAGGGGTACAACGATATATTCCATACAGAAACTTCAAACGCGTTTTTCTTGAAACAACGTTTTAAGACCTCGTTGACATGATTAACCCTTCGTCACTCGTTATATGAGCGCGGCGCCGCCGTTTTTAGATTTTAAAAAAGATTTTATATATTTTTTACTAATAGAAAAATTCGAAAAAAATATAAACTCTTCCTTTAAACATTTCTTAAGCGGCCCGTGGCTATAATTTTTCAAAAAATACACGCGCAACTAAAAAAAATTATAATTGTTCGAGCGAACGGAAAAGCGGTGCCGAGCCGCCCAGGACGGCTATTCTATAACTGAGTGAAAGCCTGTTCCCGTGAGAAGTGGGCGGAGTTCACTGGAAAAGTAAGGAGACTCCTAGACGGCTATTCTGTAATTCCGGGGAGAGTGAGCGTACCTGGGAAGTGACCGTTCCACGGGTGAGAGCTTCCCTCGCCCAGCTCATGCCCGACCGTTGAAACGTGTACCTAAACAGCTATTCTCTAAGTGAGGAGCGGGCGATGTTCACTGAAAAAGCAAGGAGAGTGAAGGAATCACTATTCTGTAACTGCGGAAGCGCTCCCATCGCACGAAAACGGGTGAACTTACTTCTACTGGTCAAGACCGTGAGAAGCAGCCTGCTCCCCGGGAGAACGGCGACTCTAGCCTACCTACTTCTGCGCC
The DNA here is from genome assembly GCA_963678675.1 of Xiphydria camelus. Classification (NCBI taxonomy): domain Eukaryota; kingdom Metazoa; phylum Arthropoda; class Insecta; order Hymenoptera; family Xiphydriidae; genus Xiphydria; species Xiphydria camelus. Next base: position 18,865,276 of record OY783194.1, read on the forward strand.
AGCGTGTCGCAGTTTACAGTTTGTTAATTTGCGTCTTCCAACAAACGATACACAGTGGTCCGGCGATCTAAGCAAACGCGATCATGAGTATATTAATGAGTTACATAACTGATTTGTGCGATGTAAATTTATGTCTTAGTTATAAAGATATACTGTTAAAATAAAAGACCAAAAATTAACCATATATTTATTCTACTATGATAACGTAAATGGAACATAATAAAAAAATATATTAAACTGAAACATTCATTATTAAATGATATAAAATAATTCAAAAACATACTTATATATAAGAACTTTTTCCAGAGGTGGTAATAGGAAAAGTAGTTGGAAAAAATAATTTAACAAAAAGCACATTTCCCTAATGCTTACAATAAAAGTCAAAAGCAGCTTAATAATTAAAAAAGATATAGGTATTATACTGGTACCTAGTATTATTCCAAAATATGCATCCTTGAAAACACGTACACTTATAAAACGTACCTGAAACCAAGCAAATTGTTTTAAATAGAGAAAACTGATTTCGTAACAATAAGACTGCGAAACCGTAAAAATTCAATACATTAAAATAGGACAAGAATGGCATGTAAAATGTTATATAATAATCAAGGGCATGCTTCAAACTATAACTTAAACCAAAAAATGTACATATCTGAACTTAGCATCATAGTAAGCAGTTATGAATATTATGGACTTTTGACCTATTTCAGAACCACTGTGCGATGGTCAGAATTCTGATTAACGATCCTTAGTAATTAGTATCACCGCGATATACAGGGTGTAACAGAGTAAGTGTTACAACGTGAAACTGTAGATTCCTTATGAAAGAAGAAAAATCTTTCTCGCCATCGATATATATGCAACACCTAGGAATAGTTGAAATAACCAGCTGTGGCATGTCCATAGCAGTACTTGAGGTACTTTGATCCATATTCTGGAGAAGCACACGATCGCTCGTGCTGGAAACTCCTTTGACGCGGCTCAGCTACCGACAGAAGCCCGATATTTTCTCTTCAATAAAATATATATAATTTGAAAGAGGTGACAGTACAAGCTATATATATTGATGCCAATATAGATATTAATTTATTTCAATTTTCAATTATTTGCAAGTGAATCATAGTTCAACGGTACCTCACCGTGGTGTATGAATACTTTTTACCCCACTGTATTTTTCGAGTGGGCAAGGATGTCGTTGCTCGTCCCTGGCCATAAAAGGCTTTATGTTGCATCGAATGACGGTTCGATTCTTTGTACCTGGATAAGCCAGGTATTAAGTTAATCCGACCGGCCATCTATTAGATTCGTCTTGTCTTCCCTTTATAAAGCTGATTTATTATTCTAAGTATAGCGGTATCTATTACAATCGGTATTGTGGGAAATGGCTTCTTCCGATGCGGTCGGTAATTACCCCTTCCCGAGCATGGTGCGGGACTGTGAGCGCACGTGCAGCCTAGATTCGCCGAAAAATACCCCGTTCCGTTTCGTAGATTCCGATCCGAGAGTAGCTATAGATTTGCGAGGTATTTCTGACTGTGATACTATTAAACGGTTCGAAGCATTGTGTCGAATTCCGTTTATCGCGAGACGGAACAGCGACCGATAGCAGATTTAAGAGAGAATAAACTAAATGCGCTTTGAATTAGACAGGATGGTTAATACTTGACGGTAGGTTATAAATTAACAGTTTCTCCGCCCATTATCTCTCGTTAGAATAGCAGTCCTAAATTAGTATAGAATATTCGAATTTACCGCTATAAAATAAAGTAACCCTTGAAGAGGTTATACGGGCTTTGGTGAACGAGTTATATACAGGGTGTAACAGAGTAAGTGTTACAACGTGAAACTGTAGATTCCTTGTGAAAAAAGAAAAAGATTTTTCCTCTTACAAAAATGTTCTGCGGGCTTTCGTTTTCGATATACAGGATGTCAAAGTTTTGAAAAAAAAATCGTTTTTCTTTAAACCTCGAACCATTTTTATCAGATTTGAGTGTTGACACCTAATAACAAGTAGTTCGTGGTTTAAATAAGGTAAAACGGGGTGAGTTGGCGAATGAAGTCGACCCCTCGTTTCCATTTCTTTCCATAGAAACGAGGGGCCAACTCCATTCGCCAACTCACCCTGTTTTACCTTATATCGAAAACGACAGCCTGCAGAACATTTTTGTAAGAGGAAAAATCTTTTTCTTCTTTCATAAGGAATCTACAGTTTCACGTTGTAACACTTACTCTGTTACACCATGTATATCGCGGTGATACTAATTACTAAGGATCGTTAATCAGAATTCCGACCATCGCACAGTGGTTCTGAAATAGGTCAAAAGTCCATAATATTCATAACTGCTTACTATGATGCTAAGTTCAGATACGTACATTTTTTGGTTTAAGTTATAGTTTGAAGCATGCTCTTGATTATTATATAACATTTTACATGCCATTCTTGTCCCATTTTAATGTATTTAATTTTTACGGTTTCGCAGTCTTATTGTTACGAAATCAGTTTTCTCTATTTAAAACAATTTGCTTGGTTTCAGGTACGTTTTTATAAGTGTACGTTTTCAAGGATGCATATTTTGGAATAATACTAGGTACCAGTATAATACCTATATCTTTTTTAATTCTTAAGCTGCTTTTGACTTCTATTGTAAGCATTAGGGAAATGTGCTTTTTGTTAAATTATTTTTTCGAACTACTTTTCCTATTAGCACCTCTGGAAAATGTTCTTATATACAAGTATATCTTTTTATAACTAAGACACAAATTTACCGCGTTTGCTTAGATCGCCGGACTACTGTGTATCGTTTGTTGGAACACGCAAATTAACCAACTGTAAACTGCGGCACACTGTCACAGAAGTAGATACATAGGTTAGAATCGCCGTCCCGACCAGACCGACCGAGCAGACCGATTCTCCCGGGAACTACGTTCACCCGATTTTCGTACTCCCGCAGTTAGAGAATAGCGACTAGGAGTCTCCTTACTTTTCCAGTGAACTCCGCCCACTTCTCACGGGAACAGGCTTTCACTCAGTTATAGAATAGCCGTCCTAGTCGCTATTCTCTAACTGCGGGAGTACGAAAATCGGGTGAACGTAGTTCCCGGGAGAATCGGTCTGCTCGGTCGGTCTGGTCGGGACGGCGATTCTAACCTATGTATCTACTTCTGTGACAGTGTGCCGCAGTTTACAGTTGGTTAATTTGCGTGTTCCAACAAACGATACACAGTAGTCCGGCGATCTAAGCAAACGCGGTAAATTTGTGTCTTAGTTATAAAAAGATATACTTGTATATAAGAACATTTTCCAGAGGTGCTAATAGGAAAAGTAGTTCGAAAAAATAATTTAACAAAAAGCACATTTCCCTAATGCTTACAATAGAAGTCAAAAGCAGCTTAATAATTAAAAAAGATATAGGTATTATACTGGTACCTAGTATTATTCCAAAATATGCATCCTTGAAAACGTACACTTATAAAAACGTACCTGAAACCAAGCAAATTGTTTTAAATAGAGAAAACTGATTTCGTAACAATAAGACTGCGAAACCGTAAAAATTAAATACATTAAAATGGGACAAGAATGGCATGTAAAATGTTATATAATAATCAAGAGCATGCTTCAAACTATAACTTAAACCAAAAAATGTACGTATCTGAACTTAGCATCATAGTAAGCAGTTATGAATATTATGGACTTTTGACCTATTTCAGAACCACTGTGCGATGGTCGGAATTCTGATTAACGATCCTTAGTAATTAGTATCACCGCGATATACATGGTGTAACAGAGTAAGTGTTACAACGTGAAACTGTAGATTCCTTATGAAAGAAGAAAAAGATTTTTCCTCTTACAAAAATGTTCTGCAGGCTGTCGTTTTCGATATAAGGTAAAACAGGGTGAGTTGGCGAATGGAGTTGGCCCCTCGTTTCTATGGAAAGAAATGGAAACGAGGGGTCGACTTCATTCGCCAACTCACCCCGTTTTACCTTATTTAAACCACGAACTACTTGTTATTAGGTGTCAACACTCAAATCTGATAAAAATGGTTCGAGGTTTAAAGAAAAACGATTTTTTTTTCAAAACTTTGACATCCTGTATATCGAAAACGAAAGCCCGCAGAACATTTTTGTAAGAGGAAAAATCTTTTTCTTTTTTCACAAGGAATCTACAGTTTCACGTTGTAACACTTACTCTGTTACACCCTGTATATAACTCGTTCACCAAAGCCCGTATAACCTCTTCAAGGGTTACTTTATTTTATAGCGGTAAATTCGAATATTCTATACTAATTTAGGACTGCTATTCTAACGAGAGATAATGGGCGGAGAAACTGTTAATTTATAACCTACCGTCAAGTATTAACCATCCTGTCTAATTCAAAGCGCATTTAGTTTATTCTCTCTTAAATCTGCTATCGGTCGCTGTTCCGTCTCGCGATAAACGGAATTCGACACAATGCTTCGAACCGTTTAATAGTATCACAGTCAGAAATACCTCGCAAATCTATAGCTACTCTCGGATCGGAATCTACGAAACGGAACGGGGTATTTTTCGGCGAATCTAGGCTGCACGTGCGCTCACAGTCCCGCACCATGCTCGGGAAGGGGTAATTACCGACCGCATCGGAAGAAGCCATTTCCCACAATACCGATTGTAATAGATACCGCTATACTTAGAATAATAAATCAGCTTTATAAAGGGAAGACAAGACGAATCTAATAGATGGCCGGTCGGATTAACTTAATACCTGGCTTATCCAGGTACAAAGAATCGAACCGTCATTCGATGCAACATAAAGCCTTTTATGGCCAGGGACGAGCAACGACATCCTTGCCCACTCGAAAAATACAGTGGGGTAAAAAGTATTCATACACCACGGTGAGGTACCGTTGAACTATGATTCACTTGCAAATAATTGAAAATTGAAATAAATTAATATCTATATTGGCATCAATATATATAGCTTGTACTGTCACCTCTTTCAAATTATATATATTTTATTGAAGAGAAAATATCGGGCTTCTGTCGGTAGCTGAGCCGCGTCAAAGGAGTTTCCAGCACGAGCGATCGTGTGCTTCTCCAGAATATGGATCAAAGTACCTCAAGTACTGCTATGGACATGCCACAGCTGGTTATTTCAACTATTCCTAGGTGTTGCATATATATCGATGGCGAGAAAGATTTTTCTTCTTTCATAAGGAATCTACAGTTTCACGTTGTAACACTTACTCTGTTACACCCTGTATATCGCGGTGATACTAATTACTAAGGATCGTTAATCAGAATTCTGACCATCGCACAGTGGTTCTGAAATAGGTCAAAAGTCCATAATATTCATAACTGCTTACTATGATGCTAAGTTCAGATATGTACATTTTTTGGTTTAAGTTATAGTTTGAAGCATGCCCTTGATTATTATATAACATTTTACATGCCATTCTTGTCCTATTTTAATGTATTGAATTTTTACGGTTTCGCAGTCTTATTGTTACGAAATCAGTTTTCTCTATTTAAAACAATTTGCTTGGTTTCAGGTACGTTTTATAAGTGTACGTGTTTTCAAGGATGCATATTTTGGAATAATACTAGGTACCAGTATAATACCTATATCTTTTTTAATTATTAAGCTGCTTTTGACTTTTATTGTAAGCATTAGGGAAATGTGCTTTTTGTTAAATTATTTTTTCCAACTACTTTTCCTATTACCACCTCTGGAAAAAGTTCTTATATATAAGTATGTTTTTGAATTATTTTATATCATTTAATAATGAATGTTTCAGTTTAATATATTTTTTTATTATGTTCCATTTACGTTATCATAGTAGAATAAATATATGGTTAATTTTTGGTCTTTTATTTTAACAGTATATCTTTATAACTAAGACATAAATTTACATCGCACAAATCAGTTATGTAACTCATTAATATACTCATGATCGCGTTTGCTTAGATCGCCGGACCACTGTGTATCGTTTGTTGGAAGACGCAAATTAACAAACTGTAAACTGCGACACGCTGGCGCAGAAGTAGGTAGGCTAGAGTCGCCGTTCTCCCGGGGAGCAGGCTGCTTCTCACGGTCTTGACCAGTAGAAGTAAGTTCACCCGTTTTCGTGCGATGGGAGCGCTTCCGCAGTTACAGAATAGTGATTCCTTCACTCTCCTTGCTTTTTCAGTGAACATCGCCCGCTCCTCACTTAGAGAATAGCTGTTTAGGTACACGTTTCAACGGTCGGGCATGAGCTGGGCGAGGGAAGCTCTCACCCGTGGAACGGTCACTTCCCAGGTACGCTCACTCTCCCCGGAATTACAGAATAGCCGTCCAGTGCGAGTAACTCTCCGACAAACGCTCGAGATACAGTGTTGCCACGGCGCACTTACATTCGTCTCCCGTTCAGTGTAAAGTAGCCGGTAATGTGGCATCAGCGTGCTCCGTTTAGTACGGCGGCTCAGCGCTCGCCATGCGACCACCTAAGGTCGTAGGTTTCTAGCAAGTGACGAAGGGTTAAAGAAAAACTATCAAACCGATCAGGCTCAAATTTTAAGGGCTTATTCTACACAAGAGTGCCTATAGCCGGAACTAGCCATACAATTATTTATTAATATTGAAACAAATTATAAGCAATTCAAGTTGCAAATATGAGGTCAAACATTTCAAAAGTCCACCATTTGTTTTGTTTTTATCGAAAGTATAAAATCCTACTTCCGACTATAGCGCGGGAACTCTATAGGTCTGTTCCAACCGAGCCGAAAACCGTACACGAAACGGTACCGTCATGCGCAGTAGTGAAAATCCGTTCCACCTTCTCTACTGCGCATGACGGTTACCGTTCGGTGTACGGTTTTCAGGTCGATTGGAACAGACCTTATACTTCAAAAATCGACTTGAATTTCTGCTTTCAGACACTCCAAAGTCGCGATATCAATGCAACCAGATATAAACATGAGTATGTTTAGGCGACTTTACCAAGAAAGAAAATCATCGAAGAACCAAGAAAAACAGTTTTTCTGTCGGTCTAAGACCTCTAATAGTATGTGCGAAAAAAATTAAAATTCTAAGAAAATATTTACCATGAAAAAAGTCTTAAAAAAAGACCTCGTTTCAGGAGACTCCCCCCTTAAGATCGTGAATTATAGATTACTCCCGTCAGATATACATACAGGGTGAACAAGAGAATGCGGGCCATAAGGATCATACGAGTGTGAGTGAAAGCACGTCGCAAGTGCACAAGAGCCTCCCTGTCACATGCAGTCCAACCGGACTAGTCTAAGGAAATGTGTGACAGAGAGGCTCTTATGCACTCGCCACAAGTTCGCACTCGCACACATATGGTCATACGGCCCGCATTTTCGTGGCCACCCTGTATAGAGAATTTCAAACATGAAACTTAATGATTTTCCATTTATTTTTTAACGATACATAGGTATATCCTGATACGCAGACATTAAAATCATTAAACTATAAACATAGGAATGTATTTTGCATTATATAGGGTGTTTCAAAATTCAGTACAAATATTTGAAATATATTCCGCTAATCATGTGTCCTAAAACACACCCCCTCCGAGCTACAGCCATCTTAATTGTCATTTTAAAAAATCGATTATTTTCAATTCTGACTCCAATTATTCATGAAATTTCTTAAAAATTTGCAAGCCACTGCTGTTTCGAACGTTCTACTGATTTTTTACCCCTAAAATGGCATAAACATAATTGGGGGGGGGGGGGGGATTGAGAGGGGGTATGCACATTTAATGACCGAAATTTTAGGTTTCCGTTTAGAAATTAAAAAAATGAGTACGACCATCTGGTCGGACAGATAAAAATCTAAACTTTTGGGCTCTTGCATTTTTTTGATACAACTTACCGTTTTAGAGATAATCGCCGATGATCGAACGCGGGATCGTTTATGTAGTAAAGTTTACACGAAAAAATAGATTATTTTAAACTGTGGTTGCAATAATTATGCATCAAATGTTCTAAAAATTTGAAAGACGAGTGCTCTAATTGTTTTGTTGACCTAAAATTGCCATAAATCGATTTTTTAAATGAAAATTAAGATGGCTGTAGCTCGGAGGGAGTGTATTTTAGGACACATGTTTATAGGAAAAAAAAGTCTTATTTTTATCTCAAAAATACGCCCTTAAAATATGTGTACTGAATTTTGAAACACCCTGTATAATACTGGATCCTAGCATATAAATATTGCTACATATCTGGAATATTGTATAATACATAGATATATCGACATGTTCATTGTACCAGTTGGGCACCAACTGCTCTATTATAAAACACCGTTTTATATGCAGGAAAACAATTAACCGTATTTTATGCAGGAAAATTGCAAAAAAATGGTGTATCAAATGGACATCCGAACGAAAAATAAAATAGGATAGGTACTTCAGTTGGCTGCGAATTGCCGTGAATATTAACCCTGCAATGGCACACGTGGGCCTGCGTCTCATGCCTTTAGATGGCCTCTATCTTTATGGCTACGTACGTGCTGCAGGTGACTCCCTCATATTGGGTGTGCCATTGCAGGGCTAATTGAAAGCAAAAGCCAATGAGATTACCCTATTTTATCAAACTCTTCGCTACATATAATATTCCACACACACATACTAATGTTTTTATTGATATGGCTCTATTTAATTGGAATTATTATATTACACTGAGAAATAGTAAGAAAGCTGAATGTAATACTTTGCAGGACCTCAACCGTTACTTTATATGATACATATATAGGTGCACATTACAACTAAATATAGCAGCGCAAATACAAGTAAATTAACATTATTATTACAATTATTTAATTACAATTTCACAATTATTAATTATTTACAAATTATTCCAGATAATAACGAGTTTGTGTAGATAGTAACTACTCCGTGTAATTAGTACTCCACATTATCCTATAACAAAAAAAACAGAACATATTTATATCTTTTAAAATGCATAACTTATATGAATATAGTGCGAGTAGTTATACAGGGTGTTCACGTCCAGGCTTCGAGAGTGGGCGGAGCCTATTTCAAATTGCCGCATACATGAATCAATAGCAACTCGGTTAGTCTTCCCTGCTATCACTACGGCTATCTATTAACTGGAGACCAAAATACATATACATATCTCGAGACGTCGAAGGTATCGACGTCCAACCAAGCATGCCATCTGTAAACAGCGTGCTTTAGAAAATCAACATAACCAAAAATTGTAACCTCTTCGGTGTAGTTTCGTTCAGTAAAATGAAAATACGTATCTGACGCCAAAATGACGACCGACTTCTTCTAGTCCTATAGGGAGGAATATGAATTAATTCTTGATACTTTTGTGCATAGTGCGATAACGTGTCAAGTAAAATAGACCTATTGTAGACACCACTTTTTTTAAAAAACGCGTTCAAAACACTACCTTCATGATGACGAGAAAAATATATCGTCGGCTTTATATGAAAATCGCATAAGTTCAAATTTTGCATAAAGGGTTTTGGTGGCATCTGGTAGCGTTTTTCTGGTCCAAAAAAACGCTACCAGATGCCACCAAAACCCTTTATGCAAAATTTGGACTTATGCGATTTTCATATAAAGCCGACGATATGCTCCTATGCATTAGAGTATGTATCTAAAATTAATTCGTATCCCCTGCATTTATGGGACTATAAGAAATCAGTTGTCAATTTAGCGCCACAGATAGGAATTTTCACTTTCTTGAATAAAACTACACTAAAGAGATTTTTGGTTATGTTGATTCACTGAAGCGCGTTGTTGATAAGTTGCATTGCTCAGTTGGACGTCGATAATTTCGGCGTCTCAAGATCTATGCAGTTTGGTCTTTAATTAATAAATGGTGTGGTAGCTTAACACTAAACCTACCAGTACCGGTCAAATTCATCGTTTTCATACTTTGGTACAATTTACACATAGTTAAACGTTATAATACCGCTATTAAACGTTAATATCAAACTATATGACTTTTCTTAAAATATATTCTTCAGTCTTTACTTCTGGTTTTTTGTTCTCTTTTCCAAGAAAAATTTATTGTGTGTCCTACCTACCGCGGTCGGTCAATTTGTGACCGGTGGAGAAAATATTTACAAAATTTGGTGTAGACGTGGCAGACAGATGGCAAGGATATAGTGTGAAGTCGAAAAGTTGTAGGTGGCCACTTCAGGTATTTTTTAACATTTTAGACCTAGCTGGAATAAATACCTGGATTTTGTATAAAGAGACGACGCACACTGGTCGAAACGCTAGACTTAGCACCAACTTTAGAATTCTGCATAGAATAATAGTACTACAACCGTAAAAAATCGACGGATTCATCCCAAATTTAGTATAGGGGGTTTTTTGGGTCGCTGATCACGAATCTGAAGTCAGATTTCAAAAATTCAAGATGACGGATCCAAGACGGCGGTCGAGATATTCGAAAATCGACGGATTCCTGCCAAATCTGGTATAGGGTTATTTTTGGGTTGCTGGTCACGAATTTTTGAAATCCAACTTCAGATTCGTGATCAGCGACCCAAAAAACTCCCCTATACCAAATTTGGCATGAATCCGTTGATTTTCTAAAATATCGTCCGCCGTATTAGATCAGCCATCTTGCATTTTTGAAATCTGACTTCAGATTCGTGATCAGCGACCTAAAAAACCCCTATACTAAATTTAGGATGAATCCGTCGATTTTCTGCGGTTGTAGTACTATTATTCTATGCAGAATTCTAAAGTTTGTGCTAAATAAATCTAGCATTTCGACCAGTGTGCAACGGGGGACAACATTTCGAGAGGCAGGAATTTTTATTCCAGTTAGCTTCAGAGCTCGGCGCTGCATATAAAAAATCACGATAAGGAAAGCTTTTACTAACATCGTCCACAAGTTCAGATTCTTTCGCACGAAAAACTTGTCAAATAAAATTTTGTAAAGATTATAAACTACAAAAATCTGTTCGAAGTGCGAAAAATATGTGTGCAGAAAATGTACATTTCAGACTAAAATAATTTGTAAGCAATGTATTGCAGCCGAATAAGATATGTATATGTATACCTACATGACACTATATATCTGTACCTCAGAGCCAAACTATGTTAAGTCCATTTTTGCCGAAAATGGGTTTTATATGTTGTTATACTAAACATTCCATAAAGTCGACATGAATAACCTTGGGTTTTAAATTTGAACTTCTTGCAATTTAAGTGACTTAAGTTATGCGCAACAAAACAGGAAAAATATTTTAAACTCAATTATCTCAGTACTACCTTTTTGGACTTAACATAGTTTGGCTCTGAGGTACAGATATAAAAGTTTAATTTCATTTGTTTTTTTCATAAATGGTTTTAGATATACATAATATTAAGTTTGGTTTCTAATGTGGGAAAAATGAAGTTTTAGTTTTTTAATTTTATATTTGAAATGATATAAAAATAAATTTGGATGAAATTTCATGAAAATTATTCATTTTATATACATTTAGCAATAAATCAACCATCATCTGCTTTGAATAATAAAATTGATAACTTTTTTAGTTACCAGTCAATTTGACCGAGCGCGGTAGGAATAGGTATACAAAAACTGACGGTAGGTTTAGTGTTAATGAACAATCGTAAAAGGAAGTCTACATTTCCAAATAAGAAGTATTAATTCAATTGTGCATACAGTTATTACAAAATGAAGCGACAGAAATTTCTGGAATATGTAATTTTATGAAGTCATATAAATCTATTTATTATCTTAACTTAACCACTTTTCTTTCTAAGTTGATTGTTTGAAGTAAATTTTGGTAGAATTGAGGATGTTGAACGAACTGTAAATCTAGGTAAATGCATTATATCAGTTACACACACACGGTTGATAATTTAGAGAAGTTCAAGAAACTTGACTCTCAATGCATCTCTCCTTTACAGCTGCTATACGTTTATTTGTTACAATGGACTTCGGATAATTGGAACAAATTTTTTAACTAATCATAGAGAACAAGTTCTATAGTTATAACTTACTTGTTAGTATAACTACAGTATCATTTTTTCATTTTTCAAATCTTCAATAGCTGAGACTTTAAAACTTTTCCGACGTCATAAAAAATACCGCAATATAAGTAAATACAAAGGGTAACGCGTCACTCATTTCTATATAATTAACCTTTTAATTCCTACAATATAAAAGGTTTTTATTATTTTTTAGAGCCAATGATTGGAGATTATCTCGGCTCCTTGCAATACGATGAAAGATCTAATAATTTGTACAGATTGTAAAGGGTGATATATAGTATGTCCGAGTGCAAAGTATACGAGTACAAAGGGATCTGTAGTTTTATGTTAATTGCCGTGGTACTTTTTGAAATTGAAGTTGCACAAGCGCTATTTTTCGCGCAAATGACACATGCCGTCAGTTGATCCGTACATACTCTATTTGCGCGAAAAATTACGCGTGCGCAGTTTCAATCTCAAAAAACTACTGCCCCAATCAACATAAAAGTGCGGATCCCTTTGTATGCCTTGCTCTCGGACATATTGCACTACTTGTTTAAGTGCAATTAATCTCGTATAATTACAGTAAGGTGAAGTGGGGTAAATGCGATAATGGTTTATAAATTTGATGCAAATTTATTATTAGTGTTGCCATCTACCTTATAACTCTTTAAGCTTGTATAGGGATAAGCGCAATATTAGAGCGAACCCAAATTTCACCTAGTGTAGCTGCAGGTAGCGAGTCAACGATCCTTCATAACATAACTCGATATTCAAGTTGACACGTGTTTAGCAATTCTCTTATGTGAAATTTATATTTTCCGAGGTAAGTCTGGTTTAGTATTTTGAATCTTATTCTTTATAGTTGTATATCGCGTGTACAAATCATTATAACTAAACAATCACGATGATGTATTTTTTTTTATTATATCACATTTGCCCCATGAAAAATGATTTTAGGGGCAAATGTGAAACATGAATTTGGGGCAATTGTGTGTGTGAGGTATGTAATACATTTACCCCGTTGTTCTAGATATATCATGGTGTGAACTTATATCAAAAAAATAAGTACAACTGATATAAAATATACGAAGGAAGATTTGAAAGTTATTTTTTTTAGTTTATCATTTTGTGCTCGATTGTAGTAATTTTATTTTGTAAAAAGCAAAATAATGAGTAAACTACAACCGTTATACATTTGCCATATTCAATTTCAAGTAACTCATTTATAGGTAGGTAATAGGTAATATAGGTAATATAGGAAAATATGTCAGCCCTAGAATCGATTAAGAACTGTAATCAAAGCATTGAGTATTAAAAAAATTTTTTTTTTATTCCATTAAAAGTGTAAGTATTATTCCTTTATTAGTGAACTATTCAAAAACTATATCACATTTACCCCGCTTCACCTTATAAAGTTTTCTTATTATTTTTCAGATTCTATAATTGGAGATTATGTCGGCACCTCGCTACACGGCAAAAAATGTGGCAATTTCTACAAATTGAAAAAGGTGATATACTACTCGTTTAAACCGTAAACGTAATTATAACTGTTATCCTTTACGGTAGCGTTTGTGGCTCCATCAACTTGCCACGATTAATCAACGATGATGCTCATCATCTCCACTTCTACAAAATCGTCTACGTTATATTTGCTATGTCACAGATCTAAGTCTTCACACTTTGTAAGTACATTTAGTGCTAAATTCTGTCTTACAAGCCGAATTCACGGATCATGATTCAATTGCTACCGTATCGTTGGGGGTAGCGGAATATCATTGGGACACTCCTATTGGGATCTGTCGAATGGGCGGAGCTAAAATTAATATGGCGGCTTTAAAAGTGCAGGTTCAGTGTATTTCAAAGGGCTAAAAGTAGTTTTTTATGTAAAATATGATTAACATTAATGAAATTTTCCTGTGGGCGAATACAAAACCGGGTAATAGGAACTTCCTTGAAGGGGAGCGTGTTTTAAAATCTCTTGGAAGCTGGAACATCTGAAGAAAAACTGTTTTGGAGCAAACATTTAAGTTAATTATCTATTGGGGATGCTATATAAGAATGCGATATCTCGCGGTACAATTTGACACTAGACAAAATGGCCGCTGCAAGGGTATTGTTGACATCTGTGTATGTTGAACAGGTTATGTGTCAAAAAAATACTCCAAAAAGAAGTTTATTGTACAGGGTTAATTAAATATTACATACAGTTAATTAAAATTTTTAAAAAAGTAGAAATGAAAACAAATATTGGAAAGAAAAAGTTTTATTGTTCTGTGAAAGGCTGTATGTCGAAAATTATAAAGATGAAAGGCTTAGTTATCATCGATCTCCCATGAAAAATAGTTTTTTTGTAAAAAAAAAAATTCCAAATGGTGACAAAGTAAATATTGATCGCTTTAACGAATGGAAGTTACGCTGCCAAACCGATAAAGTGACTACAGATACACGAATTTGCAGTTTACACTTCAGACGCGAAGATTATTCATTGTATGGTACGTACATGTCTATCTATTATATATCTTTAACGTGACAAATATTCTTGTTTGTAAATTTTGAATGAGTTATTATCATTTCTATTAAAATTTCGTTATAATTTTAGAATTCGAAAGTGAGCGCAAGGTATTAAATTCGTATGCTCTGTGTTCCAAGTGAAAATTTACCAGGGAATAGGGAGAATGATCGGATGGACGAAGTGTCTCCAACAACAACAATTAAAATAGACAAGGATGAAGTTATAGAGAGTGGGGAATCTCCTGGAAACCATGGAAGTACATCCAAGTTTGAGGTAAGATTTACATTTATTTCAATGCTAAAATAAACGAAAGCAAATAAATGTTAACACGTGAATGTTTTGTTTATAGGAAGAAGTAACAAATGTAGAGAGTTACTGTACGAACAAATTTACTGAAGGACTTTGAAGATGTCACTGAAACCCTTCAAGTGTTCTTCAGGAGTACATCTTGTGGAAGTGACACATGCATTGATAAATTACAAATAGATGAAGAGAAAGAAGAAGAGATTGTTACAAATGCTGAAATCAACGAAATTGATTTTGCTGTCATTGATAAAGTAAAGATGTCACAAATGTTTTACAATGTCAAAGTTCAATGTCAAGATCAATGCACTCAAACCGTTCCTACAGATTTATCTCATTTGCGAGGAGAAAAAGAAGGAGAAGTTGAACAGAATGCCCTTAAAAAAGGACCTAGTGATCCACCCAAAATTTTAATAGATAAATGTGTCAACGTCCAAAGTGGGAACATGTTCATATCATTTTCATCGTTTATAACAGCTGATTGAGAATTGCATATTATGTGCTGTATTCGTAATTTTTATATTCTGAATAAAATTTTAAGTTTAATTTCTAAATTTTATCCTGAATCTCTCAAGAGCTCATAAAATGAATTTAAAAGACCGTGTGATTTTAACGGCAATGAAGTTGAAATTAAATAAAAAATTTTCAGTTCTTGCGATATTTTTCAAACATTTTGCTGAATCAGCTTGTCGGGCGATCTTCCACGATACATTGTCGAAATTAGCGCATATACTTCGGTGTACGATCCGTTGGATCTCGAAAGATGGCATTCGAAGGAATATGCCCAAATGCTTTGAGCATTTTCAAGATACTGTTGTTGTTGTAGACTGCACAGAATTTCGAGTTCAAAAACCAAAATGTTTACAATGTCGTATCAAATTATATTCACAGTATAAATCGAATTTTACCGTAAAATTGATGACAGGAGTAAGTCCAGGAAAAGTGTTGATTTTTCTTAGCCAAGGGTACGGAGGTCGTTCCATCTGATAAAGTCATTTTAGAACAAAGTAAAATAATGAATTTTTTGGAAAAGGGTGATGCTATTATGGTCGATAAGGGTTTTCGAATAGAGGATATTTGTATGAGACATGGCGTTAAGTTGTACATGCCACCTTTTTTGAAACAAAAAAAAACAATTCTCCCGTGATGAAGCTGACTAGAATCGACTTATAGCTGCAGCCAAAGTCCACGTGGAGAGGATGAATCAGAGAATTAGAGATTGGGAAATACATATTCCAATGTGGCATTTCTTGGAATTTACTTGCTCATACCGAGAATATTGTCACTGTATGTGCTGGTTTTGCAAATCTGGGAACACCAATTTTAGGAGCCGATAAGTTTATGTAATTTGATTTATTTTGCTTCATTTAAAGACAATTACAACATGTAAAATTGCACGTTACTTTGTAATTAATAAAATGAATTAATAAGCATACCTTCTTTTTTTTTTAATTTTTACATGATTCCTGGAACTGATTCTCTTTACATACATGAAACATCTTCTGGAAATAATTATTTTTTACTTGTACTCAGTAATTTCCAAATGTAAATATCATTTCTCTTAATTCGAAATATTTTTACATCATCAACAGGTTTACAATAAATCATAAAATCACAAAGAGGTAAATTCAAAACAGCCATTCCCAGTTGAATTTGAGCATAATAAGCATGCTTTTCCCTTAAACACAGTTGGTTTTTTTTTCAATGTGAGATATTTACAGTGCTTAAGCAAAGATGTAGTGGACAAATCAGGCAAATCCATAACACATTTGATTTCAATTAATAAAGAGGGAAGATGCTCTCTAAAAACTACACCATCAGGAGAGTAAGAGATCCAGGGATTATGCTGTGACATTATAATACCAAATTGTTTAACATCTGCATTTTTTTTCTGACCGTATATCTCACGAGCACGAGGCTCATATTTTATACCAAATTTTATATATTTATTTGTAAAAGGCAAATGCCAAAAGTACTTCCTTGCTTTAAAATCCCAATCAGATTTTGAGTATGTATAAATCGCATAATACCGACTGCCCGTAATTCGAAATTTTCTCTCTTTACTCCATTGTATACGATCTACGGCAGTCGAAGTAGCAACGCTCAAAACATCACAATTGCTAAATTTGGCATTATAATTTTGCATGCAACACTGTGCCATGTTTACAGGGACTTTTTGCAAACGGATCATAATTTCTGAATGAGAAGCATTATTTAATAAAGTCTTTAACCTTCAGACTGCCGGGATTTCAAGGGGCATATCGCCCTCAGAAAACTGGTGTAAAAGGTATCTTATATCAATGATTGATCGTAGGCAAAGTGTCGATCAGGGGTAGAGCGTCAATATATTGATTCTCCGGCAGGGAACGGAACAGCTAATGTTAAAAATACACACTTGCAAAGTATGAAGTGCAAATACACACTTTCGAAGTATTTTTCGACGCTGAATCCAAATCTGGTGTCAAAAATACAGTAAACCCAAAAACAACCCCTATAATGGGGTAAAAATTAAAAACTATCCCTTTGTCTCAGAGGTAAACGATTTCGAAACTCCCTCCTCTTTTGAATACGGGCTTGGGACAAATGCAAATAAAGCAATGCATTTTTTTGAAAAAGTCTAACATAAATACTAATATAAGGTATGGAAAGGGTAAAAAGGGATAAAGAGGTAAAAAGGGGTGAAGGGGGATAACTTAACATTAAATTATGTTAAATAGTAATATCAAAAACCTTCTATGAAAATATTTCTTCGTAATTATAGTTTCATGAAAATAAAATAATGAACCGCTTGTACAAAATAGACATTATAGATTTAAGGGATACGGGGTAAGTAAAAATGGGTGCGGAGGGGTAAATTTATCTTCAATTGTACTAAAAATTGGAAATAATATTAAGAAAATGTATACCTATTTTAGTCTAAAAACAAAGAAGCTTTTCTGATGCGTCAAAATATTGATATTCCGGCAGTCTAAAGGTTAAGAACTGTAAATTTATACAATTCGTAGGAGTGATAATTGGTGCTTGTGAAGTACTTGGGTGCTGATTTTGTGAGGAATCTGTACGTCTGTTTCGAAATTTGTGCTGATAAATTATGCTATGTGGGTCATACAACATTAATTCTTCAAAAATATAATTTTTATTCTCTTCAGAGAATGGTGGGAGCTGAATGATAGAGTTAGTGCAGCAAAATATATTCAAGGGAAGTGGTTTGTAGCGGTCTAAAGCACTGCCTTTGAATTTTTTCCACATGCATTTTTTGTCAGTAGGTACTTGACACCACTTTTAGACTACGCACATCATTCCTATGATAGACAGAAAATAGGAATTAAACTCATAAATACAGTGAAATAAAAAAGGAAATAAAAAAGTTGAACAATTTCACTTACTGAGTACAGTAAAATAAAACAGCAACTGCATGTTTACATAGGTACTTCACTTAACCCTTGTGGGCATGAGCAAATCATTTTTTCAATTTTTAACTTATTAATATTTATATCCGTAAGTGCCAATATCCCAGTAATTTCGTGAGGATCATGACTAACTCCACTCGTTTGCATGCTTAAACAGTAAAGTTCGAACCGGCACACCGTTTTACTTGACAGGCCACATAACACCAAATTTCCAGAGTTTAAAACCGCCTGATGTTCTACTACATTTCGAGACTCTGGTGTGCCTTTTGCAAATGTGAGAAGGTCTTTTAACAAAAGTGTTAACATTGTTTATCACACGTGTCGATCGGTTTTACAACGAAATCTTGGTTTTTTAAACAGTGCGCTATTTCGGTTACCCTTGCACCGGCCATATTGGCTTAACCGCAGCGCCGCCACCGGTAAATAGCGTGCCCAAACTTTCACAAAATCGTATACGTAATATTTACTATCTTGCAGATCCAATTCCGAAACTTGTACAAGCAGCATCCTCGAAATTACACGCTATACGCTCCTAGTTACCTATATGAAGATGCGATATGACTGGTTCTAATAAATTACAGTAACTGGCAATCGTTTCTAGAGAAAATTACTAAGTTTTAATCTCCTAGTAGATGTAGAAAAATGGTGAAAGGACGAGTTCGTGGGACATATCGACTATCGGCTAAGGTTATTATATTTTAATATTACAGTCAAACGAAATTATTCGTTACATTTAAAACTGAATAAGTGTTCTCAATTCCTGCGACTATTGATTCATCTTATTTCTATTACGATACCAGTGCAAAAATCCCATTATGATTGTTTTTAAATACTTGGCTTATAGGATGGAACAGAAAGAATTCTTTGTGGTATATATACTTACCCATTCACGGGCCATAAGTAATATGGTAGTATTTCCCAACTTAGGACCAATCAGCGGATTCATTTGCGCCATGTAACAACACAACCAACTGCAAAAAAAAACATCAGTGGTAATTCGAAGTAATAAATCATCGACTAAGTTTACACTAGAGATTAAGGTGAGGTGTGGTAGTGGTGAAGTGAAAATTGTATCGGTGTAAACGAGATAGGAAAACAAAATTCTTCCAATCTCACATCTCAGTTCTACTTCACTTTTACCTCAGTACCAGTTTACACCATTGGAAACGTATTCAACATGGAAAGATCAAAGAATCACGATCAAGAAATGATTCACGAAGAAGAGACTTATCCACAGCGCATTAATTATAAAATGATTATTGCTTCAAAATGTTTGGTCTTTTACGCCCTTACAATCTTTTGAAGAGTTATACGCAGTCAATGAAAAATAACATTGTTATCAATTCTTGCCTTTTGTATTAAACGAGTATGCTTAGAAAAACTACTTACAAAATCATATTCGAATACAGTTGCAGTGCTTTGCAAATTACTTCTGATATATCACAGGTAAAATCTGATATAATATACCAACCATATATATTGAGTTCATTCGTATTTCACTTAGACTATACGTCTCCATTGACTGTTGTACGTACAGTCTTAACTGATACATTCTTAGGAATAAGATTTATGAATAGAAAAAAATTGTTCATCCAATATACAGGGTGTTCACGCCCATGCTCCAAGAATGGGTAGCCTTTTTCGAGTTTGCTGCATACTCGAATCAATAGTGATCTATACAACTTGGTCTTCAATTGATGAATGGCTGCAGTAACAACAGGGAAGGCTAAACAAGCCGCTAATTGATCTGTGTATGCAACAAGTTTGAAATCAGCTCAACATACTCTCAAAGGTTGGGCGTGAACACCCTGTAGAAAAGGGGAATTTCAGTAACTTTTTAAGAAAAAAGTAGGAAAAAGGGATATGGCTTTAAAAAAAAAGACCAAACCCTTAAAAAGTAAACAACTAGGAGCCCTGGTAAGTAAATTAAAAATTTGTAAGTGATTTTGACCAATATTACTTTGTATCGCTCTGTGCGTAATCATGAATATTAGATTAAAATTCTTATGTGCATACAAATACACAAATTTAAGGTTTCTCGAGCGTTATACTAAAAGTAGTGAGAAATGCTTGAAAATGATTGCATTCGGTAGATTGAAGTAAAACAAAAAATTCAGTTAAATTTTCAAGTCTTTTAGGAAGCTCGTTGCAAAGATATTTGAATAATAAAATAACATGTGTTCTTATGGGTTATAGCTAACAAACCGCGATATTTCTGAGAAAAATAGTGAAAAAATTCTGAAATTTTTTGAACAGCAAGTTTAATGAACTAAAATCATCTATACAAATTTTCATGTTCATTAGGAAGCCCGTTATTTTTTTATTAATTGTTCTTTATAAATTTAACCTTTGATAAGTCAATGTGGCTACGTTGCATGACGTACAGATGCATGACCAGATGTTTTGGGCTCCATTTTTGAACTCACAGATACACACATACTACTGTACATCAAACGTGTCGCCAAATCGCACGAAGAACATACTTTAGTGTTACTGTACTTCAGTGGACTAACTTTTAGCAGGGAAAAAGCCCCTGTACCGCTCGAGAAACCTTAAAGATATGACGAAGATGTTGTAATCTGATCCCAACAATTGCTAGAGAGGGCCCATACTAGTATTGTGTCTACTATACCTAAGAAATATTCAACTTGGTTAGATATATGCATATACTTACAAAAGCCAACATGTAAAAGCTGTTAGCATCAGTATTGCTTGCAGAATTCTGAAAAGAAGAAAGAACTAATATAATGGAGTCTTATAATAAATATAACTTCAGAAAATCAAGAAAAATCCTGGTGTCTTATAATCAAAAGAATAGACACCATTATGCTGGATGGAAATCCAGTTTTAAAATTTCCGTTTGCAATTGTAGAATATGGTTTTGGCATTTGGACAACTTTGTCTGAAACTTTCTTTTGCAAGTTCAAATTCGGGTATAATGACCTTAAAATATGTAAATAAGAATATAACTTTTGGAATATCGGCTGGTTCAGGTGCTAAATTTTTTATAGAAAATACGTTTTTTTTGGTATCCGTATCATTTTTATAAAAAATACTTCTTAAAATAGAACATTTGTGGTATAAAGAAAAAATAATACTGGAGAGAGCACTGAAGTAAAGCACACTTAGTGTCAATGATTCTGATTAACCTGCTCTGGATGACAGTATTTCAATTAAGTCGACTGTAATTGAACGGTACAAGCGGATCTTCTTGTTTTGCTATGAAGCACTAATCAAATTTAGCCTTCATGGCAAAACACTAAGATTCACTCGAATTTTTTAGCTACGGTTGACTCAATACCGAAGTACCGTCACCCAAAGTAGGTTGATCAGAATCATTGATGCTAGGTGTACAAGGAAGACTCTGTTAAAGCAAAATTCTTATATAAATTAAAAACACGTTTCTAATGATTAACCATGATATGACAAAGCTGCACAAAAAGGGCTCTAGGCCCAGAAAACCTATAAGCTTTGGGAGGTAAAATGAGATGAAGGTTAATATCGATACAGTTCCAGAATTAGTTTTTCGGGTTATTGAAGAAATCTACCTCTGTTGGTCAGACTTGTAAAAAAAAGTGCTTAATCCTTCCAGAGTGGAGGAATTGATCCTTTAAAATTTATCCATATTTTACGAATTATTTCACAGGCTTTAGAACAAAATACTCTTCGTTTGATCGGTTAGATCAAAGATATTAAAGAAATACTTAAGTAGAGTAACACTGCTAGTAAAAATCTTATTTGTCCATACAAA
Source organism: Xiphydria camelus (assembly GCA_963678675.1). Classification (NCBI taxonomy): domain Eukaryota; kingdom Metazoa; phylum Arthropoda; class Insecta; order Hymenoptera; family Xiphydriidae; genus Xiphydria; species Xiphydria camelus. Next base: position 18,887,213 of record OY783194.1, read on the forward strand.
AATGACGACAAATTACTGAGGTTATAGGGGGAAGACGAGTGATAAGAAAAATTCGAAGGACTATAAGTGGGATGGGCCCTGCTTGAACTCACAAATATTTCAATGCTCACCCTCGATTCGGTCCTTTAGGTACCACGAATGGTAAAACAATTCCGACGATGCCCCAAAGAATAGTGAATACTAAAACTGGTACAGCAGATGCTCCCATTCTTCTTCTTTTTCAATCGCCTTTGAGACGAGAGAATTTCTAAACGAAGAATTTTTACTGGAACAGAAGCTTCGAAGTAGTCACATGAGCTAAATCACGACCTCTCCTCGTCTCAAGAGTTAAGACCGGTTCGCATCGAACAGTAACAAAATACGTGTAGGTATATATGTACCTACTCACTGCGACACGGATTCTGTTGCTGGTGACTTTTTTAAATGTTATTTTTAAACGTACTAACTAATGATTAATCAATCCTCATACTTTCATTAACTAGGGTAAATGCCACCGTAGCTAATGAGGGCATGAGAATTAATTGTTCATAGGCTAGTATGTTTAAAAATGATATTTTAGAAAGTTACCAGCGGCAGAATCTGTGTCGCAGCGAAAATACCTCAAGTAAGTTGACTTGTGTCAATAAATGGAAAGTCCCCCGAACCCCCGATCAGCTCCTTGCAACTCACACGTATTCCCATTAGATATCTGGGCCCCAATTCTCGAGCTCATGCGACCAACTTTCGTATACGAGTTTGACCGTTTCGTATACGACTTTCACTAGTTGGTATTCCTGACTGCTCGTCACCGCGTCGTATACGAAAAATGGTATACGAATTACATCGCATGTGTCATACCATGCGAAACAAATATTGCGTATACGACTACATGCAGTTTGCTAACAGTAATAAGTTATACCAAGATATAAAATGGCACAGTTAAGAAGATTGATAGATATAAATGCTGCTGATATTTTACAAAATTTTGAAATTATTGCCGAAAATAGAAGAGAATTTCATCAACGTACTGATCCATTCACGCTGTCAAATTTTAATTTCATGAGGTTGTTTAGATTAAACAAAGAAGTAGTACAGAATATTATAAACATTGTTGAAGAATACAGTGACCCAGTTTTAAGAAGATCAGAATTAGACGCAGAAAAAAAAGTAAGAATTAATATTATTATGTCTTTGTAGATTTTTAGATTCCAGATGTCAGTAACGTTCTAATGCTAAGTCAATTATTATAAGTTATATACGTATGTATTTCTATAGGTATTTACTGCACTTCGGTTCTTCGCAGCTGGAAGTTATCAGCTTGATGTAGGACTTAACGAGTACATTGGAGTGAGTCAATCATCTGCAAGCCGTTGCATCCGAGACGTCAACATAATACTTAATCATCCTCAAGTTTTAAATGAATGGGTTTATTTCCCAAGAAACCTGCAGGAGCTTAGGAATGTTCGAAATGCGTAGGTAGTAATTGATTAATATTGTTGAGAATTATTGAAAAATTGATCAAGACAAACCATTTAATATTTATTATAATTTATTATTTTAAGATTTTATGCTGAATATGGATTCCCTGGTGTGGTGGGATGTGTCGATTGCACGCATGTGGCAATAGTTCCACCGAAACAATATGACAATATGTATCCAGAACACGTATATGTTAATCGCAAAAAATACCACTCTATAAACACACAACTGGTGAGGACAGCAGTCCATTGACCATTTTATAACTATTTTTAATTGTTGAAACTCATAATTAATTAATGTAACGCTATTCTTTCATTATAGATCTGCGATTCAAGAATGAAAATCTTACACGTTAATGCACGGTATCCCGGGAGTTGCCATGATAGCTTCATTTGGAATAACTGCAATGTTTTACCACTGTTGCAAAATTTACATGCCCAAGGTCAAGATCAATTTTACTTATTAGGTATGTATTTTCCTTTAGTTGGATATATTGTTTGTTTGTACGGCATTACATACATTTGTCATATTACATTATTGCAGGGGATTCTGGTTACGCCTTAAGACCATGGTTACAAACACCACTATATGAAACTCAACCAGGTTCTCCAGAAGAACGTTATAATGAATGCTTTAAAAGAACTCGGTCGATAATTGAAAGATGTAATGGTCTTTTAAAAATGCGATTTCGTTGCTTACTAAAGCATCGAGTCCTTCATTATGCTCCGAACGTTGCCTCTCAGATTATCAACTCATGCACAGTATTACACAATATGTGTATAGAAAATAATGTACCCATGCCCGACATAGGTGACGATGAGATGATAGATATTGATATAGGCATGTTCAACGACAGACCGATTGCAGAAGTTGTTGTAGGATGAGTAAATCGTGATCTTATGAAAGCAAGAGAGATGCAGCGTCGTATAATAAGAAATTATTTTGTAAATTAGGTAAGGCGTTGAAATAAATTTTCTTTTTATTAAAAAGCATATTTTATTTCTTCTTTGACATAACCTTTACAGTAGTAGGAACTGACGAACCTTATGTTCTTTATGCTAAAACCATATAAATCTAGAATAAAGTTTCAAAGCTTGACTGGTAATTTATATGATAAACATCTTGCCATATTATATGAACCAAGAAAACAATATATTATAGGATAATATGAAAACTATGACTTTCACATCACATACCGTGTGTCCCTGCCTAGAACGTAGAGTTAGGCGTGGCTTAATTTGGCCTATACTTATACTGCCGACCAATGGGAGATCGGCGGGCTGAGTATTGGCTGGCCGGCCAGAACATAGCTCTCAGTCAATACTCAGCCCGCCGATCTCCCATTGGTCGGCGGTATAAGTATAGGCTAAATTAAACCACGCCTAACTTACGTTCTAGGCAGGGACACACTGTATATCGTTAAAATAACATAACATTGCAGTACATAAATAATAGTGAACTTAAATTAAGATAAACATAGTATCACACATTGACTAATATTGCGTTTAGATCACATCATAGTTGACATCTTGACATCCCAATACTTCTTAAACAATATCCTTGTTTCTAATCGAACTCGCAAGTTTCATCAAGATATTCCTCATTTTCGAAAACTAGCATCATTCGTAGCGTTATTATTAACGTTGTACATTTCAATAGCACGAGCAATTCGCTCTTTAGCTGTAACATCTCGTTCAAGAAGCTCAACTTTTTTATTGTAGTAACTTCTTCTGAGCATCAAATCATTATCTGCATTTGCTGCGAGAGATGTTGTATACGAAAGAGTTTCGTTCAAACGTTTAGTTGCCATAGCTCGTGTATTTCTCTGTTTACCTTAAAGAGTAACATTTTTTTGAGAATAACAGATATATAATTATTATGCACAGAGCATAAATAATATTGTTAGGAACCACCGACGTAGTTAACTATACCTGATTTCCCGCTTGATCTTCTCATAGGAAATTTAGTATCATGCTCTTCCATTGCTCCTGCTGAAATATTATTTTAACGATTTAGGTAGATAAAATACGAAATTAAATCAGTGTTTTATAGAAAATGCGTTCGACTATATAGCTGTCTATAATAATATTTACATTTAAGAAACGATGTCCGATTCTCTTTTCCATTATCCTTTGAGTGTTGGGCAACTTTCGGCTTTGGTATGTTCGACTCAAACTCATCTATAAATAGGGAATAAATTACTATTTAAAGCAACTATTATTGTACGGCAATGTGACAGGCATATGTTTAAATAAATGTAGAATTACGAAATGGCTATATTAATTATAAAATTACTTCTAAACGCAGCTTCTTTCAATGCATTGGAGCTGCTTGATGGAATTTTTGATTGATCAGTGGCAGTTTTTTTCTGAATATATTGTGTAATATCTTTATCACTCTCTGCCGTTTCTTCGAAAGCCTATAATATGAAAAAAATTAGTTCCTTGTGTAACATTTGTCCGAGTAAGAATTACTTAACAAATCTTCAATGAAGTTTATGTTATTTTCATAAATAGTCAATCAGTTTTTGTTTATATGGTCAAATGATAAGATTTACTCGAAATGTTCAGCTATGAACGACTTCATTAAAGTTCCGTCACCCAGAGTGGGTCAATCAGAATCATTTTCACTGGGTGCACGGATAAAGTCCATTTGTGAGATGAGACTCAGATTGAGGGGCCAATTCTGTAAAACTTCACGTAAGAAAAAGACCTCTCGATCTGGGTCTCAATATCGCAAACCTAATCATACTCACAAATTCAACTATAGATTCGTCTACTGAAGCATGACCATGGATGGTTGTCGGTCCAATCAATTTTGCAACAACCTCATCCATCTGTGTCATACACACTTCTAGTGGTGGGCCACCTCCAGTTTTGGTAAAGTTGCGATTAATATTGGCCTTCTTTCCCTTTGTTTTAGTTCTTATATCGTGCCAAGTCTGCAAGTACATACATAAAAATATATAATGAATTTTCAATCGATTGCTATGGAACAAAATGAAGAATTGACTACGAATTTACCTTCCGCCACTGATTCCACGTTTTACGAGCACCAGGAACAGCATTTAATATTTCTGCTATTTCAGTCCACTGTGCTTGAGCATCTTTAAACGAAAAGTCGGAACTAAATTTTGCCGATATTAATTTCGGATTCTCATTAAGATACTCTAAGAGCAAGGTTTTTTGCTCATTGCTGATGTTCCCCGCTCGTTTTTCCATAATTTAAGTACGTAAAATCACAAATATTAAAACCTATGCTGCTACGATGTTTTGTCGATAGACACCTAACCTTATCGGTTACTTTCTTCTGTTAAATATAAAGCCAACATTTCATTGGCTTGTAGTTTCCATGAAAATTTGGTAACGTTGTTTTATAAACGCATACGATTAGATCGTACGCAACCAATTCGCAAAGAGGTCGAGAATCGCTTCCGTCAGTCGCATGCGAAAATTCTCTTGCGAACTTGATCGTATGCGACAAAAGTCGTATGAGCTCGAGAATCGAGCCCCTGAGGCCCGTATTCATAGTCGAACCTCAAGGGATGAGGGTCCCTTGAGGGACGCTTATGCATTTCATAGTCAATTTTTCCGCACTTGAGGGTCCCCGAAAGCGCCCTCAACTCAAGGGTGGCCTGTAGGTCCCTCGAGGGCTCGTTGATCACTCAAGGAAACGAAGTGATCGTAAATTTTGTAAAGATGGAGGAGTTCGATGACTATTATGATAACGATTATGAAGAAATGGAATTGATTGTGCGGTTACCGAAGAGGTATTTTCGTGATTTTGAAAATCCTCTCGAATTTTATAGGGAAGGTGAATTTCGGCGCAGATTTCGCTTTAGTAAAGATTGTGTGGTTCACATTATATTACCATTAGTTGTTGAGAGGTTAGAAAAGGTTAATAATCGTGGGTTACCAATTTTGCCAGTATTGCAACTTTTGATTGCACTTCGTTTTTATGCAACAAACAGCTTTCAGGTAAATTTTTACTACTAACTCTTATACGTTATATATTTCAAACTAAAAGTAATATACAGATATATAGAATTAAAAATTTGTCATAGTAGAGTAGTGTGTTTTTCTGCATATTTTCGTACAGAGACAGTATGAGAATGAGGTGTTGGAAACCTGGGAGTACGAGTGAGAATACACAGTAACGATATGAGAGTTGCACATAATTTTTTGGATACGTCGAGACACAGAGACTCTTATGCCGTTGCTGTGTGTTCTTAATCGCACTCACATGTTTTCGAAGTGCCTCATCTTTGTAGTCTACCTCGTACGTACGTAGTGTGTCCGCGCGCGTGTATGTGTAATGTTGACGAACGTATATGTTTAATGTATAATTAAAAGTAAATGCAACATTTAATACTCTTTATTTACAGATTGTACATGGCGACTTAGGATACTTAAGCCAATCTTCAATTTCGAGGATTATTAAGAGCATTTCGATATGTCTGGCGGAGCAATTGGGTCAACATGTGTATTTTCCCAGAAATGACGAGCATCTTCGTGCAAATACTGCCTCATTTTATACAGTGGCACGATTTCCAAATGTCTCTGGGTGTATCGATTGTACACACATCCGAATTATTAATCCCGGAGGGCAAAATGGAGAAATTTTTCGTAATAGAAAAGGGTGGTTTTCTTTAAATGTTCAGGTATGTTATCAAGTTTGAATCAAATATGATGTCAATAGGCTAATCTGCTTTCCAGTCAGAAGTGAATAGTACATCGACGCCAAACATGCGTTGAATCGATCGTTCATTCTTAACCGGATAATAGTAGAGTACATACATGAAGAATATGATTACATAAATATATATAATCTTTATTTTAGGCTGTGGTTGGTCCTAAATCGGAAATTCTGGACATTGTTGTGAGACATCCAGGTTCTACACACGATAACGTCATTTTTGATCGAAGTGCACTTAGGGCACGTTTTCAATTAAATCAAATTCCCGGATTGCTTCTTGGCGATAATGGATATGCCTGTAAGAATTATTTACTTACACCGTTATTAAATCCAAATACAAATGCAGAAAGAAGGTATAACGAAGCTCATATAAGGACGCGAAACGTAATTGAAAGGTTATTTGCCCACACGACACACTTACGTATCATATACATATATTTTATGTATATACAGCTATACTACGTATACATATATGGTATACGAAAAATATACGTTTTATTTACGTACAGCGAACATCTACATATATACGTATATGAAAATACTGAAAGTTACGTATTATTTACGTATATGTTTCGTCTACGCATTTACGTAATTTTAGTAACTTCATAGACGTAATGTTACGTTCCATATACATATAAATTACAGATATACGTATCTGAGTATCAAATATATATATCTACTCACTATATACGTACTACATACGTATATACTTCACCTAAATATATACGTATATGGAAAAGCTATGGGTTACATGCCATGTACGTATATGTTTGGTCTATACATTTATGTAATTTTAGTAACTTCGTAGACGTAAATTTACGTTCCATATACATATAATTTACAGATAAATGTATATCAGTATCAAATATATACATCTACTCACTATATACGTACTACATACGTATATACTTCACCTAAATATATACGTATATGGAAAAGCTATGAGTTGCGTGATATTTACGTATATGTTTGGTCTACATATTTATGAGATTTTAGTAATTTCTAGATATAAAAACGTATAACTACATGATCCAGTCGATACAACAGCTTACTGAAACATCACAGACATCCTGTGTTGATGTGCGTAGAAAAAAATATTTGAATTTTGCGGTCGGTTTACGCTTGAACCCTGTTGCCACCGTGTGGGAGAATTGTAGTCCATTGTTATTAAAATAGGAAAAATTAAATCTAGGCCCACGTATATCATTGTACATACGCTACTGAATTCATAAATGTGGCGACTCTGAATCGTTACTACGGCACTGCGAGATCGTGGCATCAGCTATGCCCGATCAGTGGAACACGTGCGAGTACTATAGTCATCTTACCGCAATCGTTTCAAATAACGGTATGTATACTTATATGCAATAATAAATCAAGTAAATCTATTATACGTATTTACCTGATAAAACTTTTCTATATAGATAATAGCCATGCATGCATGAATTTTTAAAAAACCGTCATTTGTTTTCAAATGTTCGAAATTATATACTCGAATTTAGTTGAATAAATGTCAATTATACACGTTTTTTGCGATATTTTTTGAAAAGTTTGTTTATACATTTTAATTTAGACCTGTCAGATCAATTTTAGTTTCTACATGCATAACCTATAACAATACCTTTACGTATTACTTTCGCGTTTTATTGTGATATCGGCGTATTATTTCTATGTTATGCATGGCTTTATTTGAATATTTTTAAGGGTGTGATGAGAAGAAGTCGTAAAGAACTTTCTAAGCTGTCAACTCGGCAATATCGCAGACGTATTAGTGAAATGTATGAATCATCGAATATAAGGAAAAGTAGAACGGCACAAAAAATATGCACGGAGGCAATAGCAAAAGACCTTTTAGAAAATGAAATTACAAAACAATCGGAATTATCTATTGATTTATTAGAATCATACGAGATTAATCGGGAATGTGGAAAGATCAGCTTGCATTCAGTGAGCGAAACGAAAGGTGGCGACATTGATGCGGTAAATTCATTCAATACTAGAAAGTTTGATGAATCGCACTCTCATGAATTGTTTGATTTTGCATCTTTGAATGATGATACGTTACCAAGTTCATGGGAATTAGACTGCATCGCTGTTACGAACAATGAATCATCTATTCGTCAACAACTTGCATATTTTGCTGTAGAAGAGGGAATGAACCATTCAAATTTAATGGGTGTACTGAAAATACTCAGAACACATTCATGTTTTAAGGATCTACCTAAAACCGCAAGAGCTCTTTTGAAAACACCTCGGCAAATTACACTCTTTGAAATACATCCTGGGAAATATTGCCATTTCGGCTTGAGACAATATCTGCACCGATACTTGGATCAACACAACAAACAAAATAACATAAATTGTTTAAAAATTCAAATAGGCATTGATGGACTTCCACTTTCTAAGTCCACCAAAAGCGAACTGTGGCCTATAATGGGATGTGTAGTCCCTGGAACAGAGGTGTTCGTAATAGGATGCTATCATGGTTCTGAAAAACCGTCATCATCTAATGCTTTTCTCAAACAATTTGTGGAAGAAGCTACTGACTTAATAACGAACGGCATCAGATACAACGGTGTCAAAGTAAATGTTGCCATTCACAGCATTATTGCCGACGCACCCGCTAAATCTTTCTTAACATGCACAAAAGGCCATTCAGGGTACAGTAGTTGCTCGAAATGCAAAATCGAAGGAGAGTATTTGGAAAATCGCGTATGCTTCCCAGGCATGAAATCGACAAAGAGGAAAGACAAAGACTTTACTGAATTAGAAGACGATGAGCATCACGCTGGTCACACCATTCTTAGCGACATACCCAATTTTGGATTAGTGACTCAAATACCCTTGGATTATATGCATTTGGTGTGCATTGGGGTCGTTAGAAGAATGATAAAAACATGGTTGTGTGGTAATCTTTCCACTCGTTTGTCGACTCTTCAAGTTAAAGCTATTTCAGAACGTCTTATTGACTTACGAGCTTCTATACCAAAAGAATTTGCACGACGACCACGAGGTATAGACAGCATAGGTCAGTGGAAAGCCACCGAACTTCGTCAAATTTTGTTGTATTCTGGACCATTGGTTTTTCAAAAGCAGTTGAATAAAAAGATGTACCAGCATTTTATGACTCTCCATGTAGCAATGAGAATTTTAAGCAGTAATAATTTAAAGATGTATGTCGATTATGCGGAGTCTTTACTGCAATTCTTTGTCAAAAAATATGGAAAAATCTATAAACGACATTCTGTCACATTTAATGTGCACGGTTTACTCCATTTGGCGGAAGATGTACGCAAATTAGGACCCGTTGATTCTTTCAGTGCCTTTCGATTTGAGAACCACTTGAAAATGTTAAAAAACTCTCTAAGAAAATCAGAACGACCACTTGAGCAGCTTCATAATCGTTGTGCCGAAAGCATTAATTTTGGAAGTAGTAATCCTACTGAAAACAGCAGATACTTTATCGAAGGAAAGAAACAACATTTCGATGGTCCATTGATAGACTTATGTACGAACCCTCAATTCAACGGAGTTAAATTACAGGACTTTTTCCTTTCACGGAAAACACCCAATAATATTTGTCATTTAAACGATGGTAATGTGATATCTATTCATAATTTCGCAACCTCTATTTGCGGTAATATCAAAGTTATTGGAAGAAGATTCACAAAAGTATACGACTTATACACGGTTCCATGCAATTCTTCTCTATTGGGAATTTATAAGGTCAAAGAAGAAGAACTTGGAAATTTGGAAAGTTGGCCTTTGCAATCAGTACTGCAAAAATATACATCTCTTCCTTGTGATAAAGGATTTATTGCAATACTTCCACTTTTACACCGTTGAAGTGATTTAATAATTATGCAACAATTACTACCAAAATAACTTTATTTCTCTTAAAAAAGTAGTGCATCATTAAAAAAAACTTACCGGTTTTCTGCATTCCCCAAAGAATGAGTTACAATTTAATTCTCAAAGAAAAAAGTATTTAAATTGTTCATCATTTCTTTATCCATCTCTACTTGTTGTTAGTTTGCGAATCCTTTTTTGTTAAATCAATCAGTCGCTTTTAAGAAATTGACAATTTTTAGAAAGTAGATTAATTTTCAGCATTATACAATTTGTGAAATAAATACATTTCAACAAAGTTAAATGTGCATAAAAAATAATACCTATTTCTTTGGATGGAGTGAAATTCTTTTCATAAATTCCCTAAATTTACAAATATAATTTCAAAAAGATAAACATTTAAATAATTTATTTTCTATTATTATAGAGCTAGTTTAGACCAAGTTTGAAGGACAACTGTCTTGACTGTCAGCGGTAATTATGAGTTCCAAGAAAACCCAAGATTCAAAGAGTACTGACCAAGAATTGCCTACGAAAGGAAAAAACAAAAGCGACAATCCTTACTACGTGGTAGAATATGCAGATGGACTAACGGTTATACTAAAATCATGGCTTCTTTCTAAAGACAAATGTTATTACCCAAATACTGTGCATAAAACAAAGATAAATAAACTGCTGCATAAGAAATGTGCCCCGGATGAAAGTCAGTGGAAAACGTACAAAGTACTTCGATTCTTCGGTGAATTCGGTATGGAAATAAAATATAACTTTCTTGATATGACAACAAGCAAATCTTTTAAATGATATATTCCGGTGTCTTTGAAAAATGTGTAAAACCTTACACTGTATACACATATTTTAAAAATAGTTTCCTAAAATTTAAACGTTTCTGATTTTTTATTTGAAATAGTTTATTGATTTTTCCCCGTTGAAAAACAATTTTTAACGTGAATAATTCGAATTACTTCAGAAAGTATAGCAGTAAATATCGCCATATTACCTGAAAGTACCTTATATAAATAGTTGCACATTCATCTTAGTAAAAATTCTTTTTAAAATTCCTTAAATCCTTAAATATTTAAAAGTGTTGTCTGTTTCAATACCTTAAATACAATTGTAGAAGATACAAAAAAAATAAGCATGTGCTGTGTTCATACTTTTATGTGTTATTTTGTTAATATTTCAGAATCTTTACTTGTGGCGAACACAAAATTAATGGCATATGAATCATCATCAGATATTAACTCTGATACAGAGAAAAGTAAAGAAACCAGGCATGAACGTGCAGCTAAGAAAGTATCCGAATCTTCGTCTGCCACCAGCAACGACGAAAGTGATGATGGTTCTCCTCTTTTACCAAAACAGCCAAAATACCGCGAAACAGAAAGTAATACAGGAAATTATCAGGCATCAAATGATGACCTTGTGAACAGTAATGGTAAGTTACGTGAATTTCATTATTTTATTTTAGAACCACAATAGTTTTTCGTCACTCCATGCTATTTTTTCAGCTTATTTTGAATGTAGATGTTAGAAACCGGAATGACTATCTATTCATAATTCCAAAATACCTTTGTAATTCTCAGTGTTAAAATCAACATGTTTTACTTACGCTTATAAGGTTTAGAAACATACGAGCACATACATTTTACTTTCCTTTAATACAATAGTAATCACCCTTCTTTAAAAATTTTACTCTAGTATACTTACTTTACTTGTTAGACTTACCTTTGAATCAGAGAATTAAACAAATATATTTGTAGTAGATTTTTTTGGACTTTGTTCTTTTGTTGTTTTATTTATAAAGGAAAAGCAAAAATGTATGTGTTTATGTTCCTTGTCTTTAAATAAACTTAAATGAAGCTAAGTATTACTTGTTGATTTCAGTTATTTTTAGTTGCATGGCTTTAATCTCATAATTTGTACAAAATATTCGATTTTTACAGGATCAGCTTGCAGTCACATTAATTGCATGGATAAAATAATGGAAAAACTAAATTTATTTGATGGTATTTAATTGCATAAAATAAAGTTTTGATATAATTTGTAATTTTTATTTACTCTGAATTACTAATAACATCAATTACAGCACTATTCGACAAGCTCAATGCACTGGAGTTGGGTTATCAAAAGATCGGTATAGACTTTCGAGCGATTGTAGGACACATCAAAGACATTAATATGCACATTGCAAATCAAAACCGAATTACACTAGCAGAAGTATCCTGCAACATCGTAGAAATAGAAAATATACTGCCTTTAAAAACGATCAACGACATCGAAAACTTGGAAAACATTTTGACGAACGAAGACAAGAAAAAGGAATTCGTAAGATCAAAAACACATTCAGATAAATAATCATGTTTATTTCCTTTACTCTATTAAGTAAATACAAATAAAGCTCAGGAGAATAATATAATACATGGTTAGCAATATATTATTTTGGCTCGAAATTTTTTAATTTAAGGGAATGACTTATTTATTCACAAAGGGGTCTTATAATGTTATTTTAATATTTTTAACGTTTCTATGGGTCGAACTATGTGAACTATGTGAAGTTGAGGTTCAGATCAATTGTCAAACTATGACTTTGATTTGGGACTATAAGTTTAACAGATCAAATATGCAATCCATCAGCTGACAAACTGATTTTCCATCAATAAAAAATAATTCACCGTGATCCGGATTTAACGTAGTTCGATCAAAAAGAGACGTTTAAATTTGATTTTCGAGCAAAATAATATTTATATTTAATATTTTTGCTTTTTGTCTTGTTTTACTTATTTTCACTTAATAAAGCTATATTCAGCCAATAATGATATTATACATAATGCAAAGCATAACTGTTGTTAATATTATTAAATAGTGAAGGAAATTCGGTAATATAATTGCTATTGTACCACCTATTTGATTTAATTATTTTTGCAATAAAATTGGCTTCAGATTGCTTACTTCAAAACTATTGGAGGAAGTGACCTCAACGAAGCTGTTTCGCGTATACTTGTGCGTGCCTTCACTAATGAAGTTGCTACAAAATATTCTTGGGAGGGTCGTCGCGGAAAAAAACCTGTCAAGAAGTTACTCATAATTAGCGTAATCTACAGTAAGTATCAGTAATGTTACAAGTATAATTAAATTCAACAATTCATGTTACTTTTCATTTTAATATTTATTTGCACTGATATAATAACTGATGCACTACATGTAGATCTTTGTATAACTACTGTCAATATTAATTCGTTAATTTCATTTTTTCCTAACTTTCTTCTATTTAAAGATTTGTTCTATTTAACACAATTTAGTTATATCATAATTTTTAAATTTGTTTATTAGTAGCGATCTCTGCATCATGTCAGGGTGCTGATCAAAAGTCATTTGAGAAACGAGCGGCAGACTGGTTCCGTCAAGCTCAGGGAAGGATAAAAAATGCTGCTAAAAAAAAAGGAAACTCCAATGAACGGGAAAACGACGACGAAAATGCCGAAAATGAAGACAATTCTGGCGACAGTGCAGCTGATGAAAACAAGACTAGAAATGACTAATATTTGCAACCCCACGTCCGAGCGTGCATGAGTTTCAAGAAATTTCTTGTTTGTTTTCTTGTGCCGCAGTTTTTTGCAAAATGTTACTAATGCAATCAAATTTTGTTTCTTATTATTTAAAAGACTGAAAAGAATTTAAGTCATTTTTTTTATTAAGGCATAATTATAACCATATTTTTTACAAGGATGAATCAATACCTTGTTTCATTACTTCGCAAGTGGAAGACAAACATAACAAATTATTATTTTAACTACGATAATATGTAACGTGTTATTTTACACAACGACAGATAACTGCTTTCTTTAAAAGTTAAGAGAAGTTTGAAAAAGTCATTACTTTAGTCCTTAGCTCATAAAAATACAATGCAGGCAGAAGATATAAATCAATAAGAAAGAGTATTTTAGTTTTTAAAACGATAATATATAACGTATTATTCTGCATAATGACTGATTTTTATATGAGAGATAAAAGCAGATCTAAGGAAGTCATTGCACTCTTGTTCTCAGTGCATAAAGATATTCTACATTTTGCAATTAGATATATAAGTTTTGCTTAAGAGATGAGCTACATTTATAAAGAAGTTATCTTAATTCACTTTTGTGATAGTAAATCATATTTTTGCATTTTTGTCACATATTCTATTATCTTGTTTCTTTGTGTTGAAGATTTAAAGAAATCTAAATGAAAATGATTATTTCCGTTATTTTTCAAGATAGCATATAATATGCGTAATTAGAACATATGTACAAATCTTGTGTATTATTTGTTCTAAAAAATATATGAGAAATAAAAATAAAGACTTACTATTTTCACATATTTTCACAAATTTACGTATTGTAAACGTATATTTTACATATTATATGTATATACTACATATTGTAGCCGGTTACTAAGCCATAAAATCTACATAAAATATACATTTCATATACGCACATAGTACGTATATATGTATACGTATACACGTATATAAATTTACATATTATTTACGTATATATTACGTATACGGTTACGTATATTATACGTATATACTACATATTATAGCCGGCCACTAAGCCGTAAAATCTACATAAAATATACATTTCATATACGCACATAGTACGTATATATGTATACGTATACACGTATATAAATTTACATATTATTTACGTATATATTACGTATATTATACGTATATACTACATATTATAGCCGGTCACTAAGCCGTAAAGTCTACATAAAATATACATTTCATATACGTATTTGATACGTATATACGTATATAAATCTACGTATAATATATGTATATGGTACGTACGTGTGTCGTATGGGTGGCAAGTGGAAACGTATATTTCCCTGTCTCCATAGTGGGTTAAGAACAAAATTAAGAACCTCAACAGCAATTATTTGTGCAACAGCTGTTTTGTACAATATTAGGATTCGTTATAATGAAGACTTTGAATTTGAAAATGATGACGATATAAATGACTGTGAAGTCCCAATAGATAATATTCAATTTAATGACGCTGCGGGGCTAGCATTTCGCAGAGCTTTCATTGAAGCACACTTTCGTTAATTTGTATATGAAATCAATTGAATATTGATTTCATATACAAATTAACGAAATTGGGACAAATAGCTGTTGCGCAATTAATTGCTGTTGAGGTTCTTAATTTTGTTCTTAACCCACTATGGAGACAGGGAAATATACGTTTCCACTTGCCAAATAACCTTTCAATTACGTTTCGCGTCCTTATATGAGCTTCGTTATACCTTCTTTCTGCATTTGTATTTGGATTTAATAACGGTGTAAGTAAATAATTCTTACAGGCATATCCATTATCGCCAAGAAGCAATCCGGGAATTTGATTTAATTGAAAACGTGCCCTAAGTGCACTTCGATTACCAGGTAATAATTGAAGGGCTTTGGAAAAACGTGACAAGCCACACTCTGTTCACAAATAAACAGTTTACTTTGTAGTAGTCCCCTGCATTTTTTGTTCATACTTTAAGATTATAGAGGTTAATATATGAGCTAGAATACATCTGTTAAAAACATTCAGGGGTTATATTAATCAAATGTGCATTTTACAGATTATTTTGAAACTTCAAAGCTCGTCTTCTCAATAAAATGATTCTGTGGTTTGTCACGTTTTTTCAATAAGCCCTTTAATTATATATTCAATAATTTTATTTAACATTAATTTAACTTGTATATACAGGGTGAGTCGGGAGGATCGAACCAAACTCCAGGAGCGTATTGTACATAAGATAATAATGTAAAAAAACTTATATGTCCTTATCCGATTTTCATTTTTACAGCACTAAATAGAAATTATTAATTACGCTGCAACTTGAAAACAAATGAAAATTGGAAAAGGACATATAAGTTTTTTTTACATCATTATATAGTGTACAATACGCTCCTAGAGTTTGGTCCGATCCTCCCGACTCACCCTGTATAAACCACGATATATAATTATACTAAAAGCATTAATAGGATACAATAATGTGAAGCAATGCATTTATTTAATATATATTTATTAAACATCTCAATAAAAGAAAATAGTTAATAATTTTTATATTCTTATGCTATTTTTAATTCTTATACTATTAGAAATTGTGTATCTATTTGGTGTATGTACTTATAAAGAATCTCAATAAAAAAACATTAAACTATACTTTAAGAGGCCGACATACCTCCTCGAAACGCATGCAAAACTTGTCGCAGAAGGGCTACGCTCATTTCGTAACGGGAAACAATGTCCATACCAAACTTATCACACTTTCAGACCAAATATCATTAAAGGTCTCTATAAGAACCAAATTATATATTTTTGTATAACAACATCTGCATGGATTTTTTTACACAGAAATATATAATTTGGTTCTTATAGAGGACCTTCAATGATATTTGGTCTGAAAGTGTGATAAGTTTGGTATGGACATTATTTCCCGTTACGAAATGAGCGTAGCCCTTCTGCGACAAGTTTTGTGCGAGGTATGTCGGTCTCTTAAGTCATTATAATACTTTTATTAGAAATAACGTTCTTCAGCCTTTAATTGAGCTTCAGCATGTTGAAGTCTTAATATTGCTAACTTAACTTCAGCGTCTGCAGCAATCATTCGTTTTTCATGCAATTCCTTTTGTTGTGCGATAGAATCCTGTATTTTTTTAATCCGTAATTTTCTTTCCTCTAAATTCCAATCACGATTTGAGTATTTGGAAGATCTCGATGTCCCCATCTCTAATCTTCGTCTCTTTGGCGTTGGAAGTTCATTTCTTAAATCTATTTCTTCCTCACCACCAGACGAAATTTTACCTTCGTCAGCTTCCTCAGGAAGTATGTTATTCTGCTTCTCAAAAATTGCATTACTGTCCCACGAACATGGTAATTGTACACCCGGGCTCACGGAATCTGTCGCTGGTGACTTTTTTTAAATGTTATTTTTAAACGTACTAACCAATGATTAATCAATCCTCGTGCTTTCATTAACGAGAGTAGACGTCACCGTAGCTAATGAGGGCATGAGAATTAATTGTTCACTGGTTAGTACGTTTAAAAATAAGGTTTAAAAAAGTCACCAGCGACAGATTTCGTGAGCACGGGTGTACGTCGACATGTGGCGCTGCAGTGTCGACAAAATCAAGAACTGGATCATTTGTCACATTAGAAGAAGGTCCACCACCTGTTAATAATCTATTCTGCCTATCTGCGGTATTTTGCTTGCGTTTCCTACGGTACATACATTATATTAATTCCATATTCTAGCTAAATGAACATCAACAACTGTTCTAGATGTCAATAAATATTTCGTACTTACCTCTGTTTAATGTTTTCCCAGCATTTACGAAGCTGTTTAACGGTTCTTGTTAGAAAGCCCTTGACTGTTAAACGCTGTTGTTATTTTATCCCAAATTATATATTTTTCTTTACTTGTTGTGGCGTCAGTCTTCTTATTTTCAATAATACCAGTGTGTTGTGATACTAACTGCACGAGCAACAGTTTCTCTCGTTCGCTGTATAATGTTTTACCCTCCATTATATTTTAGCACTGTTTTCTAGCGCTCTTGCTGGTAATTTAATCCTATGCAAACCTATGACTACCAAATTCTCTAGAAATCAGACCCTCGAGTAAGTATTTGTCTATGAAATGTACGGTTACCTGAGGGCGCACTCAGGCCCTCACTCGAGGATCCCTCCACCCTCAGCTTGAGGTTCGACTATGAATACGGGCCTGAGACCACGCTTTGTCGCCAGTCGTACTAATCCGCTACGTGGCGCCCTATCGCTGGCCCTGTGTTGGCTGCTGCTGGCTGCTGGCTGTTGGCTGCGCTGGCTCATATAAAATTCGTTCGAACATTTACTGGACTATTTCTATTACTTCATAAAATTCCTTATCCCTACATATTTATTACAAAATGGAATAATGCTTCATTGCACTCAAGCCCCTTCATTCACACGTCATTCGCCCGCTTTCAGCCGGGCCTGCTGGACCAGCGACACTGCGCCACCACGCAGTTGGCGACAACGGTTTGGCCATGCGAAACGCAGAGTTGCAGGGCCGCGTTCATAAAGTTTACTCTTTAACGCAGAGTTAACTAGAGTTAACTCTATAGCGTTCAGAAACTCGAATATTGCCGGAAGTACCAACAGAGTAAACCGTTCATGAATTCGATAGAGTTAACTCTGGAGTTAACTATTTTTACCCACATCAAACAGGGCTACGTTCATAAAGTTTGCTCCGAGTAGGGTTAGAGTAGAGTTAAGCGAAGGGGGAGTTAACTCTGAGAATACATCACGTTTGTGAACGACCCAGAGTAATGCTTGAGTAAACAAGGAGAACGGAGAAGTAGTGGTCTCATAACCTATCAGGATGGCGGAGAACATTAAAAAAGTTGCATATTTCACTGTCATGTCTTTTGCAAAGAACTTAATAATGTCTATTAATGTGAGTACAATGACATATATACATATTCTGCTTTCAAATTATACTATAAATAATTGAAAAGGATTACATTTTTTCACGAATTATATCTTATTTTATGTTTTAGGAAGAATCTGACGACGACGAAGAATATGAAATATTAGTAGCGGCCGAAATAGAAAAGCCTACGCGTATTGTAGGATACATGGAAAATGTTGTGGCAAATTACACCCGCATGGAGTTTCAAAGTCATTTCAGATTATCGTTTGAAGCTTTTGAATATTTACTGGGACAAGTTGGCCCACTATTAATAAAGGAGGAAGAAAACAAACAGGCTGGTCGTCCGCCGATAGTCCCGCGTAAACAATTACTTTCAGTAATTTGGATATTGGCCACTTCTGATTCATACAGGTATGATAACATCAATGCTTCAATATTCTATCATTGAATGCAGTTGCCATCTATAAACCATAGTCATAATTACAGTTCAGAAATTAATTCATTAGTTTGTTCACTTCTTAAGTAATCTGTATGTCAATCTACAACAAAGGGTTTTCTTAATTTCCAACTCTTTGAAATCATACTTGAGATTTTAAGTACAGTAGTTATAAATTATGAAAATGTTTTTAGATCCGTTGGTGAAAAATTTGATATGGCGAAGTCATCATTATCAGTATGCTTTGTACGAGTAATTAATGCTCTGTGCATAATTTCTCCAAACATAATAAAATGGCCACGTGGTATAGAAATTGAGGAAACTACAGCAAGATTCGAAAGAATTTCAAATATCTCTAATGTAATTGGTGCAATAGATGGATCATACATTTCAATTAAAGCTCCTAAAGAAGATGCGGAGACTTATATCAACCAGAAATGCTTCTACGCTATTACATTGCAAGGAATTTGTGACGCATCTTTGAAATTTATAGATTGTTTTATTGTGTACTCAAGTTCCGTGAGTGATGTAAGGATTTTTAGAAACTCAGATATATACAGGTATATTATAGCAAATACAAATCGCTACTTTCCAAGGGATGAATTTTTATTGGGAGATAAAGCTTACCCTGTATTGCAATGGCTAATCCCACCGTATATCGATAATGGAAACTTAAATGCAGTTCAACGTCAATTCAATGAAAGTGTATCTAGAACTAGGCAAGTTATTGAACGAGCGTTTGCTCTCCTGAAAGGACGATTTAGGAGACTTAAATATTTAGACATGAATCGCACAGATTTAATACCAGGGACAGTTTTGGCAGCGTGCGTTATACATAATATTTGCTTAGATCATAACGATATGAATATCCCAGAGTATATTAATCAAGGAATAGAAGTTGATAACGATGTGAATGAAAACCCAGTACACGACATTCGTGGTTGTTACCAAGAAATTAGTGGTAATGAAAAGAGGAATAATCTTGCTAATAATCTTTATCGTCCCCAGTAGCACGTGAATATTTTAAGAACGTTAAAAGATCCGACTAACTGTTACATATTTTTATAGTTCTTATCTCGTTCATATTATGTCGCCCCACTCGAATGTTCTCATAAATGTTCATGAACGTTGTTCGAATGTTTATAATATGGAAACGATTTGAAAATGAACTCCTTCCGAGAAAAAAAATTGTATATATAATTATCATAGATGCCATAGTAGTACACGTTGACGTATATTTTAGGCTATATGTAACAATAATAATAAATAACATGTAATATTGAAATGTTTTATTTGTAATAAACAGTATCATACTTACGAACAAAAAATATATGTATTGCGCATATTATTATGTAGTATTAATACCTTTGGTTACATTACTACTACTATAACTCCCTTTGGTCACATTTACTTCGTAATACTAGTTAAGAAGCAGTTTTTAACACATTACTAAGCAGTATTAAGGTAGTTCTATCATCAGACGAAAGATTGCACAAAAGTTTAATCCTTATGAAACTTCTAAACATAATACATCACAGCATTCCATTGATTCCGCCTTCAACATTAAAAAAATAAGAAATAGTATGGATATATCATCCATTTGATGTTTCGAAGTATTTATCAATAACAATTTTAACGTTTTTAACTTCGAAATAAAAATTATAATTTTTTTATTAATAGATCCATTTTCTGGCTGAAAACGTCTATTGCCTTTTCTTGGACTGCAATTAGCTCTTGATGTCTTCTACTTCTTTCTTCTTCTTTCTTAGTATTCATATTATCCAAGTGACTGAACAGATGCTCTACTTTGTTTCGTTTATACATCCTCTGCGGTATTTCATCGCTTCGAATGCTCCTCTTCAGAACTTTTTTTGCATTAACATTTTCGTCATTCTTTGCCTTTTCTAAAATATTTTCATCTTTGACATCTACCTCCGATTCGATTCCTACGCCCCTTGAAGAAGAAGCGATTGCCAGAGGAACTACATTAGGCTTCCGCCTAAATATTTCGTCAAATAATTCGAAATATTCAAATCGTATGGCAGCAGCACCGCTTGCCGTTGCTTTCATGTTATCTACTTTAGCGTGATACTTCTTTTTTAGATTTTTAAACTTAAAATCGCATTGCTTGGCAGTGTACATTAAGTTCTGTTCTTTTAGATTCCCAGAAATTTTTTTCCACACAGCTTCATTCCGTATCGTCGATGACTGGAACTGTTTTATGTTCCTTTTATATTGCATGGTTAATGCTACTATAGCATCATGTGTCCAACGATTGGAATCACTTTTAGTGGTGTCAGTGCCATCATCTTCTTGCGATGAACCTGAATAATTTTGTAGCGGCACAGAATTTTCATTGCTAGGACTCTGTGTTTCGATGTTGGCATACATCAATGTTTTATCTGCAAATTTTTGGGTTTCTCAATTGTAGTCTCATGCCGATGAAAAATTTGGATTCATCACGTTAAAACTGTAATACTTTCTTAACAAAGTAGAAAATAACCTTACCTTTTACATTTTGAATTAATGTAAATCCCTCACTATTTAAAATCTGGTTTCCGTCTTCATTAGTAATTATTATATAATTCTTATATTCTGACATTTTCCAAAATATTATAACCTCTTTATTAACCAGTGCGGTCACCACGTGAATACCTATTTACGCGGGTCGAGTCTCTGCGCATGACGAGTTACTTCTACCAACCTGTTTGATGTGGGTAAAAATAGTTAACTCCAGAGTTAACTCTATCGAATTCATGAACGGTTTACTCTGTTGGTACTTCCGGCAATATTCGAGTTTCTGAACGCTATAGAGTTAACTCTAGTTAACTCTGCGTTAAAGAGTAAACTTTATGAACGCGGCCCAGGTTGGTAGAAGTAACTCGTCATGCGCAGAGACTCGACCCGCGTAAATAGGTATTCACGTGGTGACCGCACTGGTTAATAAAGAGGTTATAATATTTTGGAAAATGTCAGAATATAAGAATTATATAATAATTACTAATGAAGACGGAAACCAGATTTTAAATAGTGAGGGATTTACATTAATTCAAAATGTAAAAGGTAAGGTTATTTTCTACTTTGTTAAGAAAGTATTACAGTTTTAACGTGATGAATCCAAATTTTTCATCGGCATGAGACTACAATTGAGAAACCCAAAAATTTGCAGATAAAACATTGATGTATGCCAACATCGAAACACAGAGTCCTAGCAATGAAAATTCTGTGCCGCTACAAAATTATTCAGGTTCATCGCAAGAAGATGATGGCACTGACACCACTAAAAGTGATTCCAATCGTTGGACACATGATGCTATAGTAGCATTAACCATGCAATATAAAAGGAACATAAAACAGTTCCAGTCATCGACGATACGGAATGAAGCTGTGTGGAAAAAAATTTCTGGGAATCTAAAAGAACAGAACTTAATGTACACTGCCAAGCAATGCGATTTTAAGTTTAAAAATCTAAAAAAGAAGTATCACGCTAAAGTAGATAACATGAAAGCAACGGCAAGCGGTGCTGCTGCCATACGATTTGAATATTTCGAATTATTTGACGAAATATTTAGGCGGAAGCCTAATGTAGTTCCTCTGGCAATCGCTTCTTCTTCAAGGGGCGTAGGAATCGAATCGGAGGTAGATGTCAAAGATGAAAATATTTTAGAAAAGGCAAAGAATGACGAAAATGTTAATGCAAAAAAAGTTCTGAAGAGGAGCATTCGAAGCGATGAAATACCGCAGAGGATGTATAAACGAAACAAAGTAGAGCATCTGTTCAGTCACTTGGATAATATGAATACTAAGAAAGAAGAAGAAAGAAGTAGAAGACATCAAGAGCTAATTGCAGTCCAAGAAAAGGCAATAGACGTTTTCAGCCAGAAAATGGATCTATTAATAAAAAAATTATAATTTTTATTTCGAAGTTAAAAACGTTAAAATTGTTATTGATAAATACTTCGAAACATCAAATGGATGATATATCCATACTATTTCTTATTTTTTTAATGTTGAAGGCGGAATCAATGGAATGCTGTGATGTATTATGTTTAGAAGTTTCATAAGGATTAAACTTTTGTGCAATCTTTCGTCTGATGATAGAACTACCTTAATACTGCTTAGTAATGTGTTAAAAACTGCTTCTTAACTAGTATTACGAAGTAAATGTGACCAAAGGGAGTTATAGTAGTAGTAATGTAACCAAAGGTATTAATACTACATAATAATATGCGCAATACATATATTTTTTGTTCGTAAGTATGATACTGTTTATTACAAATAAAACATTTCAATATTACATGTTATTTATTATTATTGTTACATATAGCCTAAAATATACGTCAACGTGTACTACTATGGCATCTATGATAATTATATATACAATTTTTTTTCTCGGAAGGAGTTCATTTTCAAATCGTTTCCATATTATAAACATTCGAACAACGTTCATGAACATTTATGAGAACATTCGAGTGGGGCGACATAATATGAACGAGATAAGAACTATAAAAATATGTAACAGTTAGTCGGATCTTTTAACGTTCTTAAAATATTCACGTGCTACTGGGGACGATAAAGATTATTAGCAAGATTATTCCTCTTTTCATTACCACTAATTTCTTGGTAACAACCACGAATGTCGTGTACTGGGTTTTCATTCACATCGTTATCAACTTCTATTCCTTGATTAATATACTCTGGGATATTCATATCGTTATGATCTAAGCAAATATTATGTATAACGCACGCTGCCAAAACTGTCCCTGGTATTAAATCTGTGCGATTCATGTCTAAATATTTAAGTCTCCTAAATCGTCCTTTCAGGAGAGCAAACGCTCGTTCAATAACTTGCCTAGTTCTAGATACACTTTCATTGAATTGACGTTGAACTGCATTTAAGTTTCCATTATCGATATACGGTGGGATTAGCCATTGCAATACAGGGTAAGCTTTATCTCCCAATAAAAATTCATCCCTTGGAAAGTAGCGATTTGTATTTGCTATAATATACCTGTATATATCTGAGTTTCTAAAAATCCTTACATCACTCACGGAACTTGAGTACACAATAAAACAATCTATAAATTTCAAAGATGCGTCACAAATTCCTTGCAATGTAATAGCGTAGAAGCATTTCTGGTTGATATAAGTCTCCGCATCTTCTTTAGGAGCTTTAATTGAAATGTATGATCCATCTATTGCACCAATTACATTAGAGATATTTGAAATTCTTTCGAATCTTGCTGTAGTTTCCTCAATTTCTATACCACGTGGCCATTTTATTATGTTTGGAGAAATTATGCACAGAGCATTAATTACTCGTACAAAGCATACTGATAATGATGACTTCGCCATATCAAATTTTTCACCAACGGATCTAAAAACATTTTCATAATTTATAACTACTGTACTTAAAATCTCAAGTATGATTTCAAAGAGTTGGAAATTAAGAAAACCCTTTGTTGTAGATTGACATACAGATTACTTAAGAAGTGAACAAACTAATGAATTAATTTCTGAACTGTAATTATGACTATGGTTTATAGATGGCAACTGCATTCAATGATAGAATATTGAAGCATTGATGTTATCATACCTGTATGAATCAGAAGTGGCCAATATCCAAATTACTGAAAGTAATTGTTTACGCGGGACTATCGGCGGACGACCAGCCTGTTTGTTTTCTTCCTCCTTTATTAATAGTGGGCCAACTTGTCCCAGTAAATATTCAAAAGCTTCAAACGATAATCTGAAATGACTTTGAAACTCCATGCGGGTGTAATTTGCCACAACATTTTCCATGTATCCTACAATACGCGTAGGCTTTTCTATTTCGGCCGCTACTAATATTTCATATTCTTCGTCGTCGTCAGATTCTTCCTAAAACATAAAATAAGATATAATTCGTGAAAAAATGTAATCCTTTTCAATTATTTATAG
The DNA here is from genome assembly GCA_963678675.1 of Xiphydria camelus. Taxonomy (NCBI): domain Eukaryota; kingdom Metazoa; phylum Arthropoda; class Insecta; order Hymenoptera; family Xiphydriidae; genus Xiphydria; species Xiphydria camelus. Next base: position 18,912,039 of record OY783194.1, read on the forward strand.
TATAATTTGAAAGCAGAATATGTATATATGTCATTGTACTCACATTAATAGACATTATTAAGTTCTTTGCAAAAGACATGACAGTGAAATATGCAACTTTTTTAATGTTCTCCGCCATCCTGATAGGTTATGAGACCACTACTTCTCCGTTCTCCTTGTTTACTCAAGCATTACTCTGGGTCGTTCACAAACGTGATGTATTCTCAGAGTTAACTCCCCCTTCGCTTAACTCTACTCTAACCCTACTCGGAGCAAACTTTATGAACGTAGCCCAGGGGGCTGCCCCCGATATTCGAACCACGTGATTCTGTTGTTTTCTGCATTAGACTGTCACTCTTCGCTACGATGTGGTTGTCAGTGGTCGTTTGAGACTCATAAACGATAGATGCATAAGTATAAACACGATATTTCACAGTTTGGTGCGGTCTTATTAGTTAATTACGTAAAGAAGAGCGCGTGAATTTTTTTCTTACTCGGGCAAAAAACCACCGTATCTATAATTCATCGGCTCCGCATCAGATAGTGTGCAACGATTTTTTAAGGTTATCTCGAACTCAAAATATACTCTCCTGCGAAGTTATTACAATTTGTGTAGTGAGCATTATTAAACGTCGTTAAAGAAGTTATTGATATAACAAATCGTACTTTATAGACGATCTGTTTTGTGGCGAGTCGAGAAACCGCGTTGTGTCGAATTTAATGAGAACAATATAACGCGCGTACAAAGCTTTGCTGTTATTGAACGTAGACCATATAACAATGAATCTGTGAAAATTTATTAAATTCATTCTTAAACAACGCGTTACTTTCATCACTATTGGAGCCGAGTGTTTGATTTGTCACCTAGAACCCCGTTTAATAGACAATTGTTATTTGGCTCATAGTGGCACTGAAGAAAGTACCAATCGGTTTTCCTATAAGTTGAGCACACATAGTCGTTTTGACTTCGTCATCAACGTCAAACCATACGAAGTCGAGGAGTGTTACATCGACGTAATCGAGAGCTATTGAAGGTGATCGATATGTGGCTCATCACTCGAACACCGTCGGAAAGTTCTCTATCTAATGATCTCATTCGAGAGTGTATGTATGTAGCACCTGGTTCTCAGTTGTCATACCAAATGAGAAATCGTCTGGAGAAATGTAAGAAAGAGGAACGCAGTGAAATCGTAGCAGTCACAAAAGACGGTTGCGCACCACTCTTCATTGCGAGTAAGAGGGGCCAAGTGGAAATCGTTGAATATTTAATTACGGAGTGTGGCGCAGACATCGAACAACGCGGAATGTATGAAGTGCCCGACGACCGATCAACTCACTGTGTAACGCCGTTATGGTGTGCAGCAGTTTCCGGAAAGCTAGAGGTCGTCAAATGTCTTGTATTTCATGGAGCAGACGTAAATGCCGTCTCGGACACCGGATCGACGCCTGTGAGATCGGCGTGTTTCATGACTCGTTTAGGTAATTTGTATTTTTTCATATTTTTTAACGCTTTGGACTCTACCCCAAATAGAACAAATTCATCCAAAAGTTAGTGGATAGACGTCTGGAAATACATAGTTACAGGTATCTTTTAGAATGCCTAAATCGTGTCTAATGTCCCAGTTTCAGGCGTCTGTGGCATGACTTGAGGATGCGTTAGGGGACTATTTTTGGACATCTGAAAGGTCTCCCGGTAAAAAAATAAGTTGGTCCCATGTGGAAATACGTGGGAACATGTGTAAACCCATGTAAATTCATGTGTGTACCTGGGAATACGTGGGAACACATGTGCTACTGACGTGGGAACGTATTCCCCATGAGAGATTTAGATTAGTCCCATAATAGGGATACATGAGAACCTATGTGACGTATGTGCGAATACATGGGAGCATATGTATTCTCACAGGAACATATCATGAAGTTGAAGCTAGCAGCTGACAGTAGCAGCCGAGCGCCAAGCGACCAGGGCCAAAGTGACGCGGGGGCGCCCGGGTGAATTAACGCGTCAATTGTATTATTTTCTTCTTGAATCTGCAAACAAAGTCGTATAGCTGTACCGAATGAGAATTCCAGAATAAAATGATTAGTTACCTAGAAGAAGCCTTTATATAAAATCAAATTATCAGCTCTATTGACTGTAGGATCACTTTGGTAGATCCAAGATGCATCCATTTGTAACTGAGCATAACTATTCAGTTTTTCATGCTCTACTGACTAGAAAACGAATTAAGAGGGAGCAAAATCTCTAACTGTGATTTTAAGGGTACGAAACTTCCGAAACTTGCTTGCACCCGCCGTCTCTAGCTGCAGTTGGACCATTGATAGAAATTTAAAACTCATCACAACTGCTCAGTTTTTAACGCTGTAATGATTATAAAATGAATCAAGAGGAAGCAAAACCTCTCATTGTATTTCAAATAGGGCCAAACTTCTGAAACTTGCTTGCACGCCTTCTCTCTAGCTGCAGTGTTCTACTTAGACTGTCGGTAGAAATTTGAAAAACTCAGCACAATTACTCAGTTTTAAATCAGAGCTCTCTCTCTATCTGTGTTTTTAATGGAGCCAAACTTCCGAAACTTACACGCGCCCTCCTCAGCGTAGTTTTCTACGTAAACTGTCGGTGGAAACTTCAAACTGAGAGTATAATTATTTAGTTACTGATAAACCTCAGAATTTTATCTATAATCATTATTGGAATGTCGTCCGCGAGCAAGCAAGTTTCGGAAGTTTGGCCCTATTAAAAACACCCTCTTGCCCCCTCTTACAGCATTATCTGACCAATAGAGCATAAAAAATTGAGTAATTGTGCTCAGTTTCAAATTTCTATCAACAGTCTAAGTAGAGGTTTGAGAACATCCCGTATATACTTATATATAAATCACAGCAAGAGAAGGAACTCGTAAAATGCTTCAAATTTACTTTGTTTCCCTTTTTAACAAAACAAATATATATTTTAACAGAGATTCTTCAATGGGGGGGGGGGGGGGATTATAATAATTGTACTTTGGTGGAGGAAAAGCGTTACGTTTAAAATACAGGGTACTCTGGTACAACTAAAATACAGGAAACCAAACATAGGTGTCACGCGAGGGCGAGTGAGAATGCCTCAATTGCAAGTAACGAATACCGAATAGTAAAATTAAACATTCAATAGTTACTATTGGGTGACTGCTGAGAATTACTAAAGATACGTGTAACTTTTGAACTTCAGTAGTAACTATTGAATACCAAATAGTAAAATTAAGTACTCAATAGTAACTATTGGTAAGTATTGAATGAAATTTTTTACTTTCAGTAGTATCAAACTATTGTATATCCAATAGTAAAGTGTTCAATAGTAACTATTGAGGACTATTGGAATCCCCAATAGTAATTATTGAAGACTATTGATCTGTCAATAGTTATTATTGAAAACTGTTGGCCAATCAATCGTTTTTTTTGCAAAGGAGTAGAACACTAGCTAGAGAGAGCGCATGCAAGATAGTTTCAAAAGTTTCAATAGTGTCAAATTTCTATCGTCGGTTTAAGTACATAAACAGCTGCAGCTAGAGAGAGCGCGTGCAAGCAAGTTTTGGAAGTTTTATTCCATTAAAAACGTAGTTAGGGCCAGTTTTACCAACAGGTATAAACGCGGTATAGCGCTATACTGAGAATAACCATAAGGCTTATTGCTGGTTATTCTCAGTATAGCGCTATACCGCGTTTATACCGTGTTGGTAAAACCGGCACTTAGAGGTTTTGTTCCCTCTTGATTCATTTTCTAGTCGGTAGAACATGAAAAATTGAATAGTTATGCTTCATATAATCAATAGAGCTGATAATTTAATTTTATATGAAGGTTTCCTCTAAATTCTAATCATTTTATTGTGGAATACTTATTGAGTACAGCTGTATGATACTGTTTGCAGACTCAAGAAGGAAATAATACAATGGGCATGTTCACGATTTTTTTGCTCATTCGTTAAAACTTCTTGTGCTTATTAATAAGATGTGTTTGTTTTTTTTCTGAGCACTAATTTCTTTTTTTTTTAATGTTTAAAGTTTGACTTCGATTCAAACGAAATCTTTAGTGACGTCACTAAAGCCATTGGCAAGGGGTTTGTGAATGGTGGGGAATCTGTTGCCCGACTCTACTTGGTCAGTTAAAATGGCGGTGAAAGTGCGACGCTTTAAAGCGAATGCCTTTTTTAACATCTCAAAAATAATGGAAAAACATTTTTTTAATGACCCATTTTTTACCTACATTACTTTAATACCCTAATCTTCCGATTCATGCACTTTAAACAGTTGTACAAAAAGTTGTGACCATGCCCATTGACGCGTCAATTCACCCGAGTGCCCCCGCGCCACTTTGACCATGGCCGCTTGGCGCTCGGTTGCTAACGTCAGTTGCTAGCTTCGGTTTCATGAATATATCCCAATTTATAAGATCCAATTGGTGGTCACGTAGAAAGATACGGGGTGTTCCGCTCAGGATAGTCATGGCGTGTGTGGTCTAATTTGCCAATACTTGTCTCGCCAACCAATGATGGATTGACGGTATAAGCATTGATTGACAGTCACATTCCCCTTACCCCACTCATTTATCAGCTGCGTTCGCTACATTCAGGACCGGTTTATTCACCTCCTGTTAAATTAATCTGAAAGGTAATTTCTATGGAAACAATTGTCAGTACAATTGTATCCAAGGTAATTATCTGCTGGGTACATTTAACTGAAGGTGAATAAACCGGCCCTCAGAGGGGAGAGTGAGTGACACTGATGGATATAGACAATCGATAGTTATTTTCAGATTAGGAAATTCACGCAGTGTCAGCGAAGTGCAGTGAAGTATAATAATTATACCGTGATACACGGCGTGTGAAAAGCATCTTCGAATGCGAAACCTTACGGAGAATTAACATTAGGCTGTGTAAGTAAAGGAATAAAATTAAATGTCATCAATTTAATGAATTTCAGTTAACCCCGCCTCTGACAGACGGCTACGATTGCAGAACTGGTAGTGAATATTGTAAAGCATTCTTGGAAGACGATCTCCAAAACATGGCAAAATTGCAATTAAAATAATTAGCCCTTCTTCATTCACTCTCGATTTCGAAAAATCGAAAGTGGGGTTAACTAAAATTCATTCAATTAATGACACTTTTATTAACTTTATTCTTTTACTTGCACAATCTAGTGTCGACTCTTCGTAAGGTTTCATGTCTGAAGATGCTTTTCACACGCCATATCACGATACGATTATTTTACTTGACTGCACTTCACTGACACTGCACGAATTTCGTAACCTAAAAATAGCTATATCGATGATCTATACCCAAGTAACACACTTGTCCGAAAGATGTTTAAAAGACGACTCTTTGAGGATTCCTTTGCGGATGTACGAAAAGTCAACTTAAAGACAACTTTTCGTATGCCGCGAGGATGACTACTTGTGATCACCGAAAAGACGTCTGCTTTGGGATACCTTTTTAGACGTACGAAAAGTCAACTTAAAGACAACATTTCGTCCGTCCGAGAAAATAATTATTTTCATAAGAGCAATTACATTTATTGTTAGATCAATGTGAAAAATATTGCCATATACTACACCAGTTCTAAAGAGTGTAAGGCATACAAAAAATTTAAAAGAAAATAGAAAATGCCAAATATTTAAGTAATAATTAAATACTAAAGTTCCCATACAGCACAGCAAGCTTACATAAATATTGCAAGAATATTGCTCTGAGAGAATGGCAACATTTCAGTATTATTTCGCAATGTTTCATCAATATTCCTGCAATATTCAAATGTCCGCCTCTCTGCAATATTACACTGCAATATCTCTGCGTGCGCATAAAAAGTATAATAAATAACTTTCTTTTGTATACAGTATGTCCCATAGGTAACGCAAGTATTTAAATTTCCCTGACATTTGATTTTGGCAGTGCTTGGAACGGTGCTGTAGTTAGAGTTGGCTTCAGAAGAGTGCGCTGCGTTCTTATGAGCCGTGTTTCGAGAGCGAAAAGTGTAAAACGTCTGATTTCCCGGGAACTGTCAATTCGGGAGATCGGAGCGCCTAACCTCCAAATTAACTGAATTTGTAAATAATGGTAAATCATGTGTAGAAGTGATGAGAAATAATCATACAGGTTTCGAAATACGGCTCGTAGAACGCAGCGCACTCTTCTGAAGCCAACTCTAATAGACTAAGAGCTAGCAACGTCACGAAAAAGTTAATTTTAGTTCGGCTGGTTTTTTGATATATCATTTCTTATTGAAGTTAGGTAGGGATGCAGTAGGTCTGGCACCTGGGAGCGGTTGCGTTTACTTCTGCGCATCCCTTCTGTACAAGTAAAAAATAGGGTAAAATATAGGATTATCTCGAAATTGATTGCAGGTATCGAAGAAAAGTTTAGATAAAAAGTGTTTATCTATATTTTTACTGTAAAAAAGTTGCTACGCATTTTTCACATATCTTCACTGCGTTTCGAGATAATCGAGTTCAAAGTTAAACAGAGACTGCGGCATCTGTCCCACTTTTACCCTAGGCATTTTGAAATCATTTTGATAAATTTTTTTTTTCATAATTTTGTATGTCTTTTTAGTAATAGAAATTTATAATTGCCAGACAGTTTTGTTGTTGCTAACAGTGCGCCAGATCCAATTTTAATTATTAAAAATAATAATTTTCAAGCCATTGTAGTATAGCTGAAATTTTAACATAATATAGTTCTGTAATCAACGAATACACTATTAATTAGCCACATGGAAATTCCGTTGTTTAATTAGGAATCAGACCAATTTAAGTCTCGGGGAGAATAGGTGAGTTAGAAGAGTGCGACAGCTTATTCGTTGGTTGCGGGAGAGAGAGATAACTGTGCAGAGAGAGCAGAAGGGATGCGCAGAAGTAAACGCAACCGCTCCCAGGTGCCAGACCTACCGCATCCTTACCTAACTTCAATAAGACATGAAATATCAAAAAACCAGCCGACCTAAAATTCATTCTCGAAAACGTTGCTAGCTCTCGGTCTATAACTAAAGCACCGTTCCAAGCACTACCAAAGTCAAATGTCAGGGAAATTGAAATACTTGCGTTACCAATGGGACATACTGTATTTCCTGTTTTGTGTGCTTGAGTTTCTACTTCTTGCTGTATTAACCTTCGAGCGCCTGCGCCAGAAATAGTGACACAGTCTCCCGCGCTAGGCGGCCATTTGGCCGCTCAATATTTTTTTTTTCGTTTTCTGTTATTCTAACTTCATATTTACTGGTTACTAAAGGGTAACTGGTTGAGATAACATTAGCATTTCATTTGAACAAACTTTAATAAAACGAAAAATCAAAATGGCACATGTAGCAAGGAGAAATCCCCATGTTTAACTCAAAAGTCCTTGTATCCAAAAATCAATTTTTGGATACAAAATCTTGCGAAGAAACGAGTAAATGAGGATTACGTCGGGGTTTCACCGTTCGATTCACACTGATAAAGAAATGCCGCGCGTTTTTCGAAAAAGGCGGCCAATTGGCCGCCCACGCAGGCGCTCGAAAGTTAGGAGCCTATTTCACGGATCCGACATGTCGGATTGTCGTATACGACAAGTCACTCCGATTGGCTGTGACAGAAAGTGGTGGTGGGGGAAATCTGTCGGACCGACGGTATTTTTCGTCGTACGAAAGTTGAGCAGTGTCGAACTTCAAGCGACGGTTTCGTACGACAATAAATAGAGTCGTGCATGGCCGTATGATGGCGCGATAGTATGTTACGTTCAACGCCACCGATGGCTATCTGAGAAATATTGACACATCCTGAACAGCGAAGTCGAGAAGCTCCCTTCGACTTGTCTTGTCTTAGCTCGTATTGTTCAATGCGTGCGTTTTTTGATTTTTTTGTCACACGTATTTGTGAATTCATTTGACTTATTATAATGAGGAGCCGGACTGCCAAACTTCACCACTTGGCGGCACCACCATTTCCAGACTGTCGTAGCGACAAACAGAAGTGTTGTCAATCGACCATATTTCATGCATCCGACAAAATACCTGCGACGGACCCCCCACCCGATTTTTGCACAACCAATCGGAGTGACTTGTCGTATACGACAATCCGACATGTCGGATCCGTGAAATAGGCTCCTTAACCCTTCGTTGCTCGCTAGAAACCTACGAACTTAGGTGGTCGCATGGCGAGCGCTGAGCCGCCGTGCTAAACGGAGCACGCTGTTGCCACATTACCGGCTACTTTACACTGAATGGGAGACGAATGTAAGTGCGTCGTAGCAACACTGTATCTCGAGCGTTTGTCGGAGAGCTACTCGCACTGGGTGGTTCGGCGCCGCTTTTCCGTTCGCTCGGACAATTATCATTTTTTTTAGTTGCGCAAGTGTATTTTTTGAAAAATTATAGCCACGAGCCGTTTCAAAAATGTTTAAAGGAAGCATTATTATTTTTTTTTCAAATTTTTCTAATAGTAAAAAACATACAAAATGACTTAAAATCTAAAAACGGCGGCGCCGCACTCACATAGCTAGCAACGAAGGGTTAACACTTCTATCGACCAATCTCAGACTTATTCCACGATTAAACTTTTTCTGGTTTTTTCGCGGCGTGATCCCGGGACTCTCTGCATATCGTCGGCTTTATGTGAAAATGGCGTAAGTCACAAAAGTGTAATTTTACAGGAGAGTAAAAAACTGTTTAATTTAAAATAATTACCTTAAAAATTTACCTATATTTGGTAACTCGTATAAGAACATTATCTTACGTTAAAAATATTGAGCAAAATATATTAATATGCATTTTCCCTCAAAATAATGGACTTATGCATATTTCATTTCAAGATGTTTGGGCTTAGGCGGTAAAATAAGTAGGGGAAACTGGGGCACAGTGAAACATGGGGTACAGTGAAACATTTGTAATACTGTAATAAATACTTCTATTAATGCTTGTCGCTCCACATAGATAAACTCACAGTAAGCCTTTCCACAGATCCGCACCAATTCCCAGTAACTAACGGTTATATTTTCGAAACTAAGCTACGTTTGTGCCTTCGACTAACGAAAGTAAAATTTTGGTAAGTTAAATATTTTGCTTTAAACTTTTAAAACTAACTTAATTAAAAAATCAGGGGATAAGTTATTTACAATAATTGTTATGTTGGCTATTACTTTGCTAGCTTGATATTTTTATAAATGTAATTAGTCCATGATACTTAATCTCAAATCAGTAGTAGACTCATATGGGTTACAGTGAAACACCAGAAAGGTTAAGGACGGAAATGACTTATGTTTAATATGTAACATTCCCTGGAAAAATTACTCCGGTCCTGAATGGATTTGTTGCACCGACTGCAATAACTGGATTTGTGGTTATTGCAACAATGACAGCAGTGATCCATATTATAAATGCTCAAATTGTACTAACAGATTTTAGCAGTGATGACAGCGTTGCTAATACAGATTATGTTCTGTAATCCAAATTTTTTCCTTTTAGAAACTATTCAGTTTTACTTATTTTAGAGAAGTTGGTTAATAAATGTTTTAAAAAAATATTACTTCTAAATGTTTCATACTGCCCCACGTGAAGTTTCACTGTACCCCACTAGTGAAACACAGTGAAACACTTACACCTTTTTTTTTTCAAGGAACATATTGTTAATTTTAGACATTTGATATAAACATGAGATATTGTGTATGTTGCTAAATGATGTAATATTTGCATAGAACTTAGTTTTAACCTTTTACATCAATATTTGTAGAAAATATGGCATTTCAAACTTTTTCGTTTCACTGTGCCCCAATCTCCCCTAATAGTTCGAGTTGGAACAAGTATTTTATTCTAAAATTTAAATGCTAAATGACGCCGTGAGCGCAATAGTGGACTAATCCACAAAGTGTGATTTTTGTTTTAATGCGGAATTGAAACTGTTAAATTAGTATCTTATTGTTAGTTAAATAGTATTAAACCTTATGTGTTTATATAAGATTGCTTGATCCACTTTGCAGTTGATAGATACTAATTTAACAGTTTCAATTCCGCATTAAAACAAAAATAACACTTTGTGGGTTAGTCCATTATTGCGCTTATAGCCTCAAATATGGGTAAAAAATAGAGATAGTATGAAACATTAAATTATAATATTATAATGAATTTCTTCAAATGGAATAATAGTATCTTATGTCATTAGGCGGTAATCCGAGGTTTTTTCAGACTGTGTTTAATTAGGTCGTAACACGAGGTATGGTGAGGGTACGACGCTCGCCTTCGGCACCATGCCTCGTGCTACGACTTAAACACAGTTTTAAAGATCCGAGGATTTCAGCCGAATGACATATCGTCAGTGTCATGACAATATGTCGTATGTCGAAAACTGTCACTTTTCAGGAGAGACAAAAAGCCGTATGAATTGTACTACGTTAAATTGTTAAACGTTAGTATTCCTGATATGTCGTGCACGTTCGAAGGAAATTTGCTAGTTAACCAATGCGCAGCGAGATAATCTATTAGCGCGCGAATATCATTTTGAGTAAATTCGGAGATACGACATATTGTCATGACACTGACGATATACTATTTTTTTCTCACGAATGCCCATTTCTCAAAACAAAACAAACAGAAGTATACACGGCTCATTTCACGTTGCGTTTATCAGTATGGAAAAAGGACCCACTTCGGACTAAGCAATCTTTTGACAGCCTGCGGACTCCCGGTCGGTGTCACGCGGGAAAAACGCCATCTAACGATCTAAAAATAGGCTGTAAAAGACCTCGAAATGGGCATGAGTGAGGAAATAGCTTTTTACTTTCAGACATTGTTAAGAATATTAACAGAAGCTTACTGGTGCTCGAGATAATAGTATTTTATGTCATAAGGCGGTAATCCGAGGCTTTTCCAGGCTGTGTTTAAGTCGTAGCACGAGGGACGGTGGGGGGACGGGGCTCGCCGAAGGCGAGCCCCTTCTCCTCATCATACCTCGTGCTACGACATGAACGGAGTCTGAAAAATCCGAGGATTAAAGTCGAATGACATATACTATTTTTCCTCACGAATGCCCATTTACGAAGAGTGGTGGGATGAGGAGGAGGAGGGGGTTGGGGGGGGGGGGCATTGAAAAAATAGCAAAAATCTAAAGCAATTTTATAAACTCAGCCTCACCTCACGAGCTTCATTGAGGACATCCCTCAACTCGATGTCACTCGTCACTCGATGTCAAAGTACAGTTTAGCTCTTGTTTCACGATATTTTGAAATTCGTCGCCTTCTTCATCGTGGTTCGGGATAATGACGCTTTTTCTCTCCATCTTTTTATTTTACACTTATAGGTTCGGTATATTCTCGTGCGTCCTTCTGTCGACTCGAATGAATCGATTCGATACGATTAATTTCACGTTGCGATCGTCAATTTGAAAAAGACCTACTTCGGACTAAGCAATCGCGCCAATCAGAGTCCAACAGTGTCAGCTGACGAAGTGAGAAGCTATACTCTGCTCATGTCACGTTCCGTTCGTCAATTTGAAAAGAGGACCCACTAAGTATTCGCGTCAGTCCGAGTAAAGTGTTTTTAATAGTCTACGGTCTCCCAGTCGGTGTCACGCGGGAAAAACGCCATCTTACGGTCTAAAAGTAGACTGGAAAAGGCCTCGAAATGGGCATGAGTGAGGAAAAAGTATTTCTCTTATACTTGCAAGGTAGTGGAGACCAATTATCACAGCCCAACAAAATAAAATTTTTGTTTTGGTGCCAAAAAACTGAGGCCTGATTTTGAATATATTTGATGCGCTGATTCCAAAAGTACTTGGCTTTTTTCCATAACAGCTCTAGTTTTTGAGATACAGGCTAATAATTGATTTTCGTTTTGATAAAAGGCACAAATAATAATAATTGCAGCTTCACAGGCCTAAATTGAAAAGTATACCTACCTAACATTAATTAGGTAGACAGAGTTCTTGGTGTTGTTCTCCGTGACCGTACATTTTAGGCCTTTCACATACCGACCTAGCCCCCACCACGAACTAACCCGCCCCTATTACGTCGTGCCGAATAGCCATATGTACCAGGTTCGCTCGTTCCTGTAAATATTCGTACAAGGATCTGCTGCCCTTTTTCACTTAGGAAAATAACCTTGTATTCTGTAATGATATAAGAAGACCCTTAGAAAAAATAAGTTTATCAAAATACACACCAGACGAATGGCGTCTTTTTATTGATAGCTCTAAACGAAGTTTGAAATGTGTTCTTTTGCACAATGGTAATAAATATGGCGCAATACCCATTGGTCATTCTACCACTTTGAAAGAGCAATACGAGACAATATCACTAGTCCTGAAAAAACTTAAGTTTGAAGAACATCAGTGGGTGATTTGTGTCGATTTAAAAATGGTACTTGCTCCTTGGACAGCAAAGTGGATACACGAAATATCCTTGTTTTTTATGTCTTTGGGACAGCACAGATAAAGAGCAGCACTGGGTTAACAAAAATTGGCCCCTAAGAAACGTCATGATTCAAGGACAACAAAATGTAATTAACGAACCTCTGGTTGCGAGAGATAAAATCATATTTCCACCTTTGCATTTGAAGTTGGGACTTATGAAACAATTTGTGAAGGCACTAAATCGAGATGGACCTTGTTTTCGGTTCTTAACACGTAAATTTCCTGGACTTAGCACAGAAAAATTGAAAGCAGGCATAGGGTAAACTGGGTACGGTTGAAACAATTTAGCATATATCGTTAATAGAGCATCGTCATTAATAAACCAATCGATGATCGAGATATGTTAAATAAAAGAGCGTATTTCTATCTACTAATAAGAAGTACCATTTGAGTAAGCCCGGTGTTTTATTTGTAATATAATATCAAATTAAGAAAATATCTGATTCGTTTCAACCGTCCCCATACCAGGGGCGCACTGTGGGGTATTTGGCCCGAAAAGCTGGCCATTAATAGAAAAATGAAATTCAACCTTTAGACCCAACCGATAGCACGAATTATTTGTATATTCCTGCCTGCATTCATAACGGGATAATATGGTTGCTGCGTTCGTCGTAATGCACATTGCGCCAGTCGAAACTTGTTCGTTCTACTGATTGCTCGTGTATCACTGTGCTACTGTGAAATTACTGCTGCTTTCATCAATAGATAGATAGAAATATCTCCTGGCAATTTGAAACTTCATTTAAACTTATGTTAATATGAAAGAGATACCTACAGGTAAGGACAACTTATTGTAATAATTATCATTAATATAAGTGTTACGTTTTAGTTATAAGAATATTAAGTTTTCAGTCCATTAATGGAAAATATTTCTACTTGTCATAGAATGTTTGAAAACTTTTAGTACGTTATCGAACCTTATCAAGTATTGAAACTTTGTTTTTATTGTAATTGAAACATTCCTTTAAAAGTTCCAATCATCAAATTTTGCGAATTTTTACGAATTTAGCTGTAAACAATTTTTTCTCAAGTACTCGAAATTATGAGTTTTTGAAATTAGACTTTTCTCATTATGATATTTTTATTTTATCTCTCAGGATCGAGTACAATAGTATGGGAGGTGAAAAGAATGCATTTAGTAGATATTCTACAGCGATCTAATGCTACAAAATTAAATGACCAGTTCATCTACCTGCAAGACTTCGTCAAGAATCAGACACATTGCCCGGATACGCAGCTTGCAACTTTGAAAGCCAAATTAGCTCATTTTAAAAATGAATATAAGAATAAATGGTTTAAAGCAAGTCGGAATAGGGACCACTTTAACCTAAAAAACAAGAGTTGGCTAGAAAGCGCCCTCCAATTTGACAGTTACAAAAACCTTACACCTACGATACGTGGTCGCCCTAAGACAAGTTTTAAAAAAAGTTCTGACCGTACAAAGCGCAGGAGGACAGCGACATTGAGAGGAGATGTTGAAGTCGAACAACTTGCCTATGCTACTCAAATGAGCCTTCGAGCTGCAGGACAAGCGCAAGCTGCAAGTGTGGTCAAAGATGTGATCTTTACATCGCCTGAACGAACTTCAAAATATAAAAAGGATTATTTAGACTCTAGGAAAAAACAAGTTCACCAACAGATATCTGCTGACGAAGCATTGTCTATGATAGTGGATGCCAAACTAACAAGGCATCAATATAACATTGTTCGTTCAAAAGACAAAGGAAAATATCCGTGCTATTCATATATACAAAATGCAAAAAAGAAATGCTACCCGGACCAGAATTCTATTCAAGTGACTTCTACTACTGCTCAAGTAAATTTGCAAGCCCTTCTAGATCATACGACTGCCCGTCTTTTGGAAGTTCAGGAAGATGTTATTAATACAATAGATGCTCAAACTATTGGCAACCTGAAGTTGATATCAAAATGGGGAGTAGATGGCTCATCTGCAAATGAGTACAAACAAAAGTTTGATTCGCAAGAAGACAGTGATGCAGCTGTATTTATGACTTCTTTGGTACCAATACAATTAGTAAACGAGAATAAAAATATAGTAGTTTGGCAGAATCCCCGCCCGTCTTCAACCCGTTATTGCAGGCTAGTAAGGTTTTGTTTTCAGCGCGAGACAACTGACATTACTGTGGAAGAAAAATAACGGGTTGAAGAAGAAATAAGGACACTCTCCATCCAACAATAGTTGAAATAAACGGGTGGCATGGACAGTACGTGGTTCATCATACTCTACTTTTTACAATGATCGATGGAAAGGTGTGTAATGCTATTACGGAAACAAGCTTTACACAGAGGTGCTATGTTTGCAATTTGACGTCTAAGGAGTTCAACAACCTGGAAAAAGTGATGTCTACGCCTGTCGATAAAACTGACAATAAGTTAGAATTTGGCCTTTCAATTTTGCACGGATGGATTAGGTTCATGGAGTGTTTAATACATGTGAGCTATAAGCTGTCCTTAAAAAAGTGGCAAGCAAGGGGACCAGAAGAGAAAAATATAATCGCTGAAAAGAAAAAGTTCATTCAAGAAAAATTTAAAACTGAACTCGGCTTATTAATTGATCAACCTAAACAATCATTTGGAAACAGCAACGATGGCAATACGGCCAGGCGTTTTTTTGAAAATCCGCATACTTCATCATCTATAACAGGCATAGACGAGGAAATCATCATAAGATTTCATCGAATTCTACAAACTATCGCAAGTGGATACGAAATTGATGTAGACAAGTTTAAAATGTACTGTTTGGAAACGGCTAGAAAGTACGTGGATAAATATGGTTGGTATCCTATGTCTCCAACTGTCCATAAAATTTTAATTCATGGACCAATTATTATTTCTAAAGCTCTGCTACCAATTGGGCAGTTGAGTGAAGAAGCACAGGAAGCCCGCAATAAAGATTTTAGGACTTACAGAAAGGGATATTCCAGAAAAAAAGTCAAGAAAAACTACAAATAAAGATGTCTTTAACAACCTGCTAATTTCTTCGGATCCATGTATAACTAGCTTGCGTCAACTGCCAAAAAAAAAACTGTCAAAATTCCCAAAAGAAGTTATAGCAATGTTAAAGCCTTGTCATTATAAACAAGATGGAGATTCGACTGAAAGCGATTCTTCAGTAGACTTTGTCGACTCTGATAGTAATTCGGATTGCAATTAAGTGATTACATAATGATTTAATAAAAAGTTAATCTAATATAGATATTTTATGTCAATCCTATTTAAATACTTTATTTACGACATATATTTACAGTTATAATTAAACATATTCATTATATTAAAGAAATAATCGCAGTAAAATTAAATACCATAACATATTCAAATTATTAGGAGTTCAAACCCCTAATTATTATAAATTGGTTTCAGGGGGTATTACTTTGCAAATAAGTCCCAAATAGCCTTTAGTAATCATTTTTTGTCATTTTATATCGCTTTCATGTTGAAAAAGTTGAAAAATAATTTTGGCCAGGTTTTCGGGTCAAATACCCCACTGTGGGGCGGTTGAAACAGCGATTGGGGTCAGTTGAAACGCAAATAATACACAATATAATATTGGTATAATATGTTTTATTTATTATTAATTGTCATTTTAAGAGTAATTATGGCACCGTTTAACAATATAAATTAATCATCGTTATTTAAAGACACAACTTAACAATATTTAACTCGTCAGCACTCGCGCCAGAGATCATGATTTTAAAAAAGTTAATGAACCTTAACTAAATTCGGTATAGGGGTTTTTTTGGGTCGCTGATCATGAATTTGAAGTCTGATTTCAAAAATTCAAGATGGCGGACGAGAATTTCGAAAATCGACGGATTCGTGCCAAATTTGGTATAGGGGGTTTTTTGGGTCGCTGATTACGAATATGGTTATATTTATAAAAATTCAAAATTTTCGAAAATCTCGTCCGCCATATTGGATCCATCTTGAATTTTTGAAATTTGACTTCAGATTTGTTATCAGCGACCCAAAAACACCCCTATACCAAATTTGGCATGAATTCGTCGATTTTCAAAAATCTCGTCCGCCATATTGGATCCGCCATCTTGAATTTTTGAAATTCGACTTCAGATTCGTGATCAGCGGCCCAAAAAACCACCTATACTGAATCTGATTTAAGTCCATTAACTTTTTGAAAATCATGATCTCTGGCTGGTTTTTTGAGATAAAAAAAATGTGATGTGATAGATAAATTTTGGCACCGGATTCGTGATCAGGAGGCAAAATTACTACGGATAACATATATCGCATCAAATGTATACCCCACTTTTTTGTTGTGTGACTGTGTTGTTTTGCCAGAACAAAAACAGTAGGTAATAAAGTTTTTAGTAATTGATATCTACTGATAGGGAGAGCAATTATCTATAAAATGATACCAAGTTCATGTGGTGTAACTGCGTTGTTTGTACTAAAAAGGGATCCAAACAGGGGTCCAATCCACAAGGGATCCGACATGATATTGTTTCAACCGTACCCAACCCCTCATTATGTACAAAACAATTTATAGTAATGGTGACAATAATTTCACACTAAAACTAATCACTCTGCCATATTCTACAAGCTTCATTTCAAACACAAAAAAACACTCAATACTCTCGCTTTAATAAAAGCCTTAATAATTGAAAAAATCTTCGAACAGAATATTTACTTTTACTTCTTCAAACACAATAGGGCCTCCTATAAACAATTGCAGCACGCTGTGACACGCAATACTGAAATTCGTGTTCGGCCTTGTTGTCCACTTCGTTCGTCTCTTGTACCCCTCACCCTACCCCACAGGGTTCGAAAATATTCACTCTCTCTGTTTCAACCGTCCTTTGTTTCAACCGTACCCAGTCTACCCTATTTGATGGTCCTCAGATAAGAAAACTCATAAACGAGCCTCAATTTATCGAATCAATGAACGAGATTGAATCTAATGCTTGGGGCTCGTTTGTTGAAGTCGTACAACATTTTCTTGGCAACCGTAAAGCAGAGAATTACATTGAATTAGTGGAAGATATGCTGTCTAACTTTCATATTCTCGGTTGTAACATGAGCATAAAAGTTCACTATCTCCACAACCACTTAGATCGATTCCCACACAACCTAGGTGATTATAGTGAAGAACAGGGAGAAAGATTTCATCAGGACATTAAGACGATGGAAGAACGGTATCAGGGAAGATGGGATACCCACATGATGGCCGACTACTGTTGGAGTCTGCAGCGAGAATGTCCTACTAAACACTATGTTAGAAAGTCTTACAAACGAAAATTTTTAAGTGATACACCTTAAATGTATATTTATCTACTTTATAATTAAATACTTTACTTTGTATTCTTTGTTTTTTTAATGAGCCATTGTATCAAATACTAATTTGTATAGATTGCAATACATGTAAGTTAAAAAAACAAATGATTTTATCCCAAAGAAGCCAATATAGCGTATCTAAAAAACTAGATCTGATAGACTAAGTCTGATAGTTTTTTTGAATTCTACACCCAAAAATTACTTAAAAACTGTTGAAAAACAGCAGGCACCAAAAAGTGTGTTGGGCTGTGATTACACAGGCACACAAAAAAAAAAGGTCTTGTTCCCAGAACCAGACCAGCATATCTTTATGTCGCTGAATCCGAATCCGGTGTCCGTTTGTCTCCATCACGTCACATTTTTTTTTAATCTCAAAAAACCATCGATAAATCATGATTTTTAAAAAGTTAATGGACTTAAACCAAATTCGCTATAAGGGGTTTTTTGGGTCGCTGATCACGAATCTGAAATCGGATTTCAAAAATTCAAGATGGCGGATCCAATATGGCGGACGAGTTTTTTGAAAATAGACGGATTCATGCCGAATTTCAAAAATCTCGTCCGCCATATTGGATCCATTTTGCATTTTTGAAATCCTATTTTAGATTCGTGATCAGCGACCCAAAAAACCCCTATAGCGAATTTGGTTTAAGTCCATTAACTTTTTGAAAATCATGATCTATTGATGGTTTTTTGAGATTAAAAAAAAAGTGACGTGATGGAGACAAACGGACACCGGATTCGGATTCAGCGACCCCAAAAACATAAAGATATACTGGTCTGGTTCCGGGAACAAGGCCTTTTTTTTTTGTGTGCCTGTGTTATTTTCCCCGTAGCGAATTTTGTACTCGATAGTACCATCAAATCTATATTTGAGCGCCCTCAAGTCTGTTACTGTGTTGTCTCCAACTTTATAACCTGGCCTTATGGAATTTACAAATTTAACATTTTCAAAATTTTTAAAAAATTCGAAATGGAGATGCTGAACATTGTATGGACATGGTTGTTTCCTAGCTGTTTCTATCAAAGTAACATAATCTGCAGGAACGTTTACCTCCCGATTCCTAATTTTCCTTTCAATTACAGAATGCATTGCGTCGAATTCCATCTGCGTGTGGCCTAGGATGGGCCAAAAAAAACTTTTTTTTTAAAATTACTATGAAAACATTGTTGAGGATGACGAAAAAGAAATTCTGCTGAAGTTTCAGCTCTTAATATTAGTATTAACAATTGCCTCATCGCAATTTTCTTTTTCCTGTTTAAATAACATGGGAAAATTTTTGTTTGAACTTTCAATTTTTATAACTTGTTAACGGATTAGCGCATTCGAATGATCAAAACGTATTCTTGTAGGAAATCGGACGACCTACAAAAAAGGTATCTTATGAATTTTTGATAAATTTATCAGTTCGGAAGTTATTTGAGGTCAAAGTTGAACTGGTGGTCAATTTCACGGTTTTTTTTTCATTTTTGATACGAAATAATTTTTCAACCTCTTTTTATTTCAGTTGTTTAAAATTTTTCTTTAATTATTTCCAAATATTCAAAGTTCAATAATTTCCCCAGAGTAATTATTATCAGAATTCATTATAATTCTGTTTTCTGCAAGCCATTTTTAGAAATGAATAATAATCCTCTATGATTTTTCATGGACGCAACATTTGTTAGTCAAAAATAAAAAATAAGATTAATTAAAATTTAATTTTTATGCGATTTAAAAAGTTAATTTTTTTCATTGATTTACTTTTCATGAAAAAGATAAATTTAAAACTTTTTTTCAGAATAACAAAATCTTGATTTTACATGAGTACATGATTATATGCAGTGAAAATTGTTCATTCTTATAATGATATGATCGATACGAATCGATTAAAATACAGATTTTATGAACTGTTGTAGATTAAAAACATAATTTGTATCAATTAACTGGGAATTTCGAGAAAACTTCAATGTTTCATGAAAAGACATAGCATGTGTTCCAAGAACAGAAAGATTTAGTTTATTTTTGAACAATTAATTCGTGTCAAAAATGAAAAAAACCGTGAAATTGACCACCAGTACAACTTTGACCTCGAATAACTTCCCAACCAGTAGACCTATCAAAAAATCATAAGATACCTTTTTTGTAGGTCGTCCGATTTCCTATGAGAATACGTTTTGAATACGCTGATCCGTTAACAAGTTATAAAAATCGAAAGTTAAAAAAAAATTCCCCATGTTATTTAAATGGGAAAAAGAAAATTGCGATGAGGCAGTTGTTAATATTAATATTAAGAGCTGAAACTTCAGCAGAATTTCTTTCTCGTAATCCTCAACAATGTTTTCATAGTAATTTAAAAAAAAAATTTTTTTTGCCCACCCTTATGTGGCCTTTCTCGAGGTATTTTTGAAAAGTAGAAACATTGTATTCCATGCATATGTTCAAAAGAGCATTTGATAGGGTAACATTCCGATTTTGGGCATTGCAGCCATCACTGTATAAAATTATGACACGATCTTCGTTAATTGATGGGATTACATGCTTAACCAAAAAATTGCAAATAATTGTGCTGAAACAGTTTGCATTAAGTTCACCATCAGCTTCGTTCCATAAAAAACAGAACCTGTCCTTGGAGTGTAAATCGAATACTGTAAAATTGTGAACAATAGTTTGGTTCTATAATAAAATGCTGACATGTTTGATTTAGGACATAATAATACTGACTGAAGATCCATAATAAACACCCTGCCGGTAGATTCTTTATCAGTTTTTTTTTTCTGTGTGAGCTTTTTCCTTCTTTGGTACTTATATGGGTTTGGTATACTTCTTCAGATATATTATATTTGTGTGATACCCAACGCAGACATCGAACTCATCCTTTTTGGGCGAAAATAAAGTTAAATTCATGTCATCAAACATAAAAGAAAATGATGAAAAACAGAGAGCTGTTTCGTCTTTTTCTATGCACCAGCTGATTTTATAGAGATCTTAAACCTCGGTTTTTTATTTGAAGTTGGGTTCTAAATACACTTTTTTGCTCGATTGTCTACAATAATGCGATTCTAGCTTGGGTAGTGCATCAAAGAAAGCTTTCATATTGTTTTTCATAGAAAGAAATTGTTGAGATCTTCGGAAAGCGCCTTCTTTTTGACCACGCTTTACAATATTTTCTTGATTCTCTTGCTCCGGACTTTTGCTTACATTTTTGGCTTCTCCTAATTCTTCAGAAATCCAAGAAGAGATTGTCCTGAGTGGAAGTCCTAATGTGTTTGCAAACATGGATTGGCACACTCGTATCTTTTTGAAATCTTTATCAAGAAAATATATGTAGCTGCAACATCTTCTACTACTTGTTTCGTCTTTTCTATTTCTAGCTCTCTTCACAACTTCTTTCTCAACCCTGGCAATAACGTAAATATTTTTTTCACTCCATGTTACTAGCCCAGAAACGTTTAAATATTGCTTTTCTTTCCTTATCGTCAAGAGAGAATAGCACATAATTTTCCCTTCAGTCTTTTTCTTGTGACATCGACACCTTTCTTTCATAGTTTTTGTTTTTTTTTACTGTAAACTTATTCTGCTTTCTGCCTGAATACTCTACATCAATTTCTCGTTTTCTTTTATTGCAGTTTTGCTCCCATTCCGAAGGTTGAACGAATCTCCATTTTTTCCTTTTTCTTCCATTCTCTGACATGTTCTCCTCAGTTTCTAATGTTTCCAAATTTTTGAATTCTTCATTTTGATCTTCCTCTTCTCTTCTTGCCTCATCTAATTCTTTTGTTTTGTCTTCATCATTAATTTCTTTTTCTTCACTCATGCCCATTTCGAGGCATTTTTCAGTCTATGTTTAGACCGTAAGATGGCCTTTTTCCCGCGTGACACCGACCGGGAGTCCGCAGGCTGTAAAAAGCACGTTCTCAGACTGGCGCGATTGCTTAGTCCGAAGTGGGTCCTTTTTTCAAACTAATGAATACAACGTGAAATGAGCCGTGTATACTTCTGTTTGTTTTGTTTTGGGAAATAGGCATTCGTGAGAAAAAATAGTATGTCATTTGGCTGAAATCCTCGGACTGTTCAGACTGTGTGTCGCCGAAGGCGAGCCTCGTCCCCCCACCATGCCTCGTGTTACGACCTAATTAAACACAATCTGAAAAAACCTCGGATTTCCGGCTAATGATATAAGATACTATTTCCGCATAGCTTGGAAACTCTTGGAACTCATTTTCGTTACCTTTATTTTTTAGTTTCGGTATGGCTTATTCATTATTATCAACGCGCAGTCAGTATTGCGATTAATTATCACATTATTAATTATATTTAAATCAATACCAAAAGTAGTTCTTATACCTTGTCAAGTTCGTCCTCCAGAAACTGTAATGCCAAATCATTCAAATCAGTGTCACTGTATACTTCTTCTTTCATACTTTCTATCTCTTTTTATAACTATCATTTTTCTATAACTATCTATCTCTTTTATAACTTACCTTCAATTATTTTCTTTCGAAATTGAAATACAGTTAACTCTCGTTATAAGGCCGCTCGTTATAAGGCCGCTCATTAGAAGGCCGCTTCGCTCAAGCGTCACCCTCATCACGGCGCTCTAAACGTTTCTACTCTCGTTATAAGGCCGCTCGTTAATGCGGGCTACTTTGGCCCGTGGTCCTTCTAAACGACAGTAAGAAACCGGTTGAGGGGAGTGGGGGACGGCCATTTCTCAGAATACGTCTCTCCTACAGCCCCTGCACCGGCCTTATATAACGAGAGTTAACTGTAATCAATAAAAATCAATTTAAAACACAGTATACCATGCACACGGATCACTAATAGCATTGACAGTTGCGGACTTATGCCGATTTCATGTTACAAGGAAACGGTCGGTACATATGCCATTTTCTAAATTCATTTTGTATCTCCATCTATTGGAGATAGATTTAATGTGAAGAAACCGATCTGTAGGTTAACACGTTCCGTGCCGGACCGATTTTTGAAGACTCCGTTCAGGCCGCGTGGGGCGTATACGACCCACGCTTTCACGATTAAATAAACTCGTTTTTGACGTACCTATGCCTTACAATTTTTCAATAGTACAAAGCCATAATTAGCAAGAAAAGAGGGTATACATTTTAATATGCATTAGACAACAAAGCAATAAATTTAAGTTTTTATTGTTATTATTATAATAACAATAAAATATTAAATTTATTATTAACGCGGTATACATGATATAAGATGTCTACATTTGACTCTACAATACATTTTTAAAAGAATTCTTCGTTTTTCAATGAGAATTCCAAGCGGCCTGAACGGAAAGTTCAGCGTGGGTCGTATACGGCCCACGCGGCACGGAACGTGTTAAGAAAAACGCTACCAGATGCCACTAAAACCCATTTTATGTAAAATTTGGACTTATATGCGATTTTCATATAAAACCGACGATATGAAGCTGGACTCTTCCCTGATGACTTCTGTAACATAACATGTTAGCTTTGCTACGAAACGGGAGTTTAAGCTATACAGCTAGTGATTTTATTAATATTTTAAAACAAATATTCACATTATATCATTTTAAAAATTTAATATTAGTATCAATAACAATTAAAACTATAGTTGCGAAAATTAACGTTTATCTGCCATTACGAAAGTTACAGTATTGCGTGGCTTTGTTTGATTAGGGGCGAATTTTCATTTTATCCCTAAGTTAGATTCAGTTATAAGGAAGGTGATCGAAAGATTTCATTTTTAATATTGCAGCAACTTATCTAGAATATTATTGGTGCAACATTGCATTTTAAATATTACGAGCTATTGCTGAAATATTAGATATATGCAATATTGCAACTGTAATGTGACAGCAATCTTTCTGCAATATTGCACTTGCAAATGTAATAAAGCAATATTGCTGCAATATCATTGCAATATTCTGTGCTGTGTAGGTTGTGGCGATGAATATGTGACTATGACATTTTATTTGCATGGAACATTAAAAAAACGAATACATGAAAGTATTATTAGAGCTTTCGACTTGAAACTTTCATAATCACATTCCATTTTCATTTTAATTTGAAATAAAAATGCCAAAAATGAAATAATTACACAGGATTAGCAATTATTTCCCGCTATCCTCTATTTATAATCTCTAAGAAGGCATCTTTTCATCTCTCCAAAAGACCCTATTTATTCGTCTATCTAAAAAATATATCTTCATTTATCTACATATACGAGAGACTTGCATCTCTGTTCCTCTGTCGAAAAGATATGTATTCGTTCGTTCGTCTAAAAGATATATATCGGCTGGCGCGGGCGTCTAAAAGATGTTCCTTTTGCCTCTCCAAAAGGCAACTTTTAGTCGTGACTTTAAGATGACTTTTAGATGACCCAAAGCAGTCACCGAAAAGACAACTTAAAGGCACGCTAGAGACATCTAAAAGCTGGGACATTAGACACGTTTCGCGGTATCTTAATGACATTCGTGACTCTATGTAGACGTCTTTTCGGTGACTTTTGGATGACTCGGTGTTATCTAGGTATCGATCATTGTCGCTCACTTTGCCCCACTAAATCAGGGTATGAGACCATCGTGTTTAACGTTGATACCACCAAATATCTCGAGAGTCGAAGCGCCATCTACGTGAGAGGCGCTGATTTCATGAAATAAACCGCTCCTCACCCTACAGCTCCCTTTCCCAATCCACGCACCTCGAACTCCGCCTCACCTTTTAACCCTTTTAACCCTTTAAGTCATGATGTACACTGAGGTGTACATATTTTTACTTAAGTTTTCATAAGTCGTGACTGAAAGGGTAAGAACCCCATTGACCCACTCGATAGCCCGTTCAGAAATACAACCTAGAAAGGAATTTATTTGCCGAAATGAAAGACATCTAAAGGCAATTTTGTTTATTTTCGAAACGAGGTGCCGTTCAACATTCGTGGACATCAGCGTACATTGATGAATGTAGCGTCAGTCACAGACCGGCCACAGGTGCTGTTTTGTGAACTAATCAAATTGTATCACAGCCCCTATCTGAAAGTCCCCTACCCTACTCTGAAGGCAGCAAGCATAGCCGATATACCAGGATAGGGGACCTCTAGATGGAGGCCGTGATACAGTTTGATTAGTTCACGAAACCGTCTGTGATACAGAACAGGTCGGTCGAATAGTGCGCATGCGCAGAGTACGAGTACACGATGCCACGCGTCGAGTAGGGGAAGAAGAGTACAGATGGCATTTAGAGTTGGCGTTTCCCTGGAGATACTTCAAAACGCTCGATGTCTTGTAGATTGTTGGAGACGTTGACTGATACTACGTGACTGTGACTATCGCTAATGCTACGTTCATCAATATGCGCTGACGTACACGAATGTTGAACGGCACCTCGTTTCGGAAATAAACAAAATTGCCTTTAGATGTCTTTCATTTTGGCAAATAAATTCCTTTCTAGGCTGTATTTCTGAACGGGCCAGCGGTTGAGTGAGAGGGATTCTTAAAAGGAGAGGCGGGGTCCGAGGTGGGTGGATTGAGAAAGGGGAGTGCGGGGTGAGGAGCAGTTCAGTTCACAAAATCAGCGCCTGTCACGTAGATGGCGCTTCGATTCTCGAGCCATTTGGTGGTATTGGCGATTTCCACTACCGATGGTGGCACCACAGTAGTTATGCAAATGGCCGTTCTATTTGGGTTCATTTTGTAAACAACCGCACAGCTGTAGTCTGTTACTGGTGTTTTTGCGTTCTTCTCAACATTTTTGTTATATTACGACATTACTATTATGAGAATATGCCGTGTTTAAAATTAAAGACAATATTTAATTACGGGAAGTGTACCGCAGATTCGAGGAACTTCTGTGAAGGTGAATAAGTGCTCCCCAAGCAAAGAACGTGATTTTGTGTGGAACAATTTATACTCTAGTGCTGCAAACATCAGCTTTGTCTTCTCCGCCACACACAGTTACTGGTTCCATACCAAAGATTCAAGCCACACGTCATGCAAAAGCCACGTTTGTTTACATCTGGAACCCAAATAGACTAGTTCCAGATTCTGCCACCAGATGTCATGTTCGATAGTGGAAATCGCCAATAGTCAATTCGCGATATCAGATTTAAAATGTGACAGCTCGGAAAATATATGATCTCTAGTCTCGAACATATGCTTGAATACGTGGCTTTCGGCGATGAAAGTGACATTTCCCTTAAGAATTGTTGTTATCCGGAAAAACTTATTGCTTAGCATACGGGCTCATTGTAGGAACGTAACGCTATCCGAGACATTGTTATTCATATTTAATAAAAATATATTCAGATTGTTCTAATATGATAAAACTTTTGTCTTCGATGTTGGTATCCCTTCTGGAACCACGGAGAGTGCGGTAAAACGGTCAGTGAAGTATCACGAATTTATGTCATCGTGGGAACCTCACGAATGACGATAAATATTAAATGATATCGTACCTTTACAGTCGGTTCAACAAAAAACGTTCCTCGTTTTTTCCAAAACTATTGAAGATTTTCAATTTCTTTTTCTTTCGCATGAAAGTACATTCGAAGATTTACGGCGCACCTACCTAGTACATCGTCCAATCCACATCGTTATCCAGAATGGCTTGACATCTTTGGGGCATGCTTTCCACCAATCTTTGGGCATATACGGTCCATTCAAAAAGTTCCGGGATACATTTTTTTATGAAAGAAAAAAAGGGTTTAGAAAAAAGTTTTTATTTAGTTTTCAAAATAATCCCTTTCTCGTTCTATAGGGAAATGTGGGGCAAAGTGGGGACCCTAACGTATTTCAACTTTTTCTTTCGCATGAAAGTACATTCGAAGATTTACGGCGCACCTACCTAGTACATCGTCCAATCCACATCGTTATCCAGAATGGCTTGACATCTTTGGGGCATGCTTTCCACCAATCTTTGGGCATATACGGTCCATTCAAAAAGTTCCGGGATACATTTTTTTATGAAAGAAAAAAAGGGTTTAGAAAAAAGTTTTTATTTAGTTTTCAAAATAATCCCTTTCTCGTTCTATAGGGAAATGTGGGGCAAAGTGGGGACCCTAACGTATTTCAACTTTGTTTATATATAAAGAAAGTTAATTTAGTTGTAAATAAAATTTGTATCTCTTCCTTGATCGATATCGCTCTTGTGAAAAATGTTTAAATAGTAATATTCAACAACGTTTGAATATAATATATTCTTAACGAAAAAACTACTTTCTCCCCGCTTTGCCCCAAGGGCGGACCGGTCAAAAAATCATAGTCGATGGAATTAAAAGCGATTTATTGTCACGAATCATTTAAGAAAAAAACTCAGGTTACATATACATTGAAAAATAATGAGAATAAATCAAGCGAATGAAAATTAGGCGAATAAACAATGCGAGCGCCACATACACCAGCCAAACGCTAAGATCCGCAACTTACATGTCCTTTTCCGACCATTTTTGTTGAGCAGACTTTTTAAAATAATTTCGGATCATGCTGAAACACGCACGTTAATAATTAATTAATTCGATATCAGTAAGAGAATGCTTTGAAACCTCCCCACTTTGCCCGTCTCCACTTTGCCCCTAATACACATTTTTAATTCACAGTTCGTTATTTGATCAAAAATGTGTGTATCTAATTTTGATACAGAAAAATTCTTTCATTACTTACTTGTGTTGTAATAACAGAAGATTCTTACATCAAGGCCAGAAAACTAGGTGCGTGTCCCATAACTTCGCTATGTAATGTCAGACTGAGCTGCAACGTCCAAAACTACACCAGGGCATTTTGTTAACTAAGTTCTAACTTAAGAGAAATGACATGAATTTTAAGTCATTTGGAATTTCTGCTTAAGGCGATGTAGTAGCCTTCTTAAGATGACATGAGATAATTTTTTTTCCCCAAAAAACGGGTAACAAGCGAAATATTCGTAAGTTTGCTTCCCAGCGGAACGCCTACTTTGTCACGTGATCGAAAACGCTTCGTGAGTGGTTAGTCAGCTGGGTGACGTCACAGATCGTCCGCGGCAGCCGTAGTGTCTATTGCGTAGATTTGATTCTCTTCCTGTTCCTGCATAGCTTCTTTTACTATCTCCATCCTTCTTTTTTTGGCAGCATATTTTCTTTCTACTTTACTGGAAGATGCACTAGAAGGCAACTGGCATTTCAATATGTGTGGGACAACGCCTTTTTTCCAGCTTGGTCGAATATTGCCTATAATTTTGTATTGAAAATAATTTTCTACGTCCTTTTCAAACTGAAAATATGTTTGTATTGAATATTATACGCTTTTACGTTTACGTAGATACATACAGGGTAGAACTTTCTAATAAAATTAATTCAATATAAATTCAACAAATTCAATGAAAAATACATTGGAAAGTGCTAAGTTTAAAATAAAACTCGAAGAGTTCTTGGATTTCCATTGAATATTTGCCGTTGAATTTATGCTGAATTTATTCCATTATTTCGTTCCACTCTGTATGTCATACCTATGGCAGTAAACAAATGAAAAAGTTACGTTGAAGTGATCCTCGCAGCAGTAAATAGTAGAAATATCTGATAGTGCAATCGATCTAGACATTGGATATATGGTGTACAAGAAGTTGGGCTTCAGGGCATGAAAATTAGACCAATCGATAACTGGAGGTCTCAATATTAACATACCGTATGTCTGACAGCAAGCGCAACAGGAGCTGTGACCTGAAAATTTGACTTCGGCAGTGTTTGGAGGATGCTCGAGTCACTCATAAACGCTGCTCGCACAGCGTAAGGGTGAAAAGTGTCAAAATGTCTGATTTCTCGATAGCTGTCAATTATTTCTTATTTGTGAGTGACTTGAGCACCCTCCAAACACTGCCGAAGTCAAATTTTAGGTTACAGCTCCTGTTGCGCTTGCCGTCAGACATACGGTATAAAAATATATCATCTGGCCCAGCCCGGTGACGGTCCATTGGAGACGCCCTGTCACGGCCCGGTAAAGTGAGAACAAAAGCATTTGATTCTATTGGACAGATCGACCGCCGGACGACGGACGATACTTGGCCGTGCACCGGCCCTGGCACGGCCCGGTAATGTATGTCCCGACCTTTAGTTTAGTTTTACTTTTTCACGGTGACGGGCCGGCCGCGCTTCTCGTGTTTCGGTAATTTACGTGTTTTAGCGCCTAGCAACGTAGCAGTTTCCAAGACAACTGACGACTGACGGACATGTGTGGTTCCTAGATACACGCGCCGTGCAAGGGTTCTGACCATTTCTTCCTCTCCGGCCGTGTTCGACCCTGGCACGGCCCGGTAATGTATGTCTCACCCTTTAACGTGCCGTGCCAGGGCCGAATGACGGCCGTGTCCCGGCCCTGGCACGGCCCGATAATGTATGTCCCGACCTTAAAGCTGCGCATGGCGCGTAACACGCGGTCGCCATGGGAACAGCTGATTGCTTGGCGAAACATGCTCAGAAATTACTTTCGTACATCGGGACTTTCAAAAAATTATTATAAATTAACCGTGTATTTTGTCATGTAGGTTCTCGCATCAATTTTATAGTACATTTTCCCCGCTACAAATTGGTAGCTTCATTTTTTTGATTGAATAAATAATATAGGAGAAATTAATGATTAAAGTGGTTTAGGGCCAAAACTTCGATAGTTTTTAATTAATTATAAATTTTCCCGGCAATTGACAGATGATACATTTTGATGTGTTAATATTGGGACCTCCAGCTATCGGTTGGTGTAATTTTCATGCCCTGAAGCCCAACTTCTTGTACGAAGTCTAGATTGATTGCACTATGATAGGGGTTTATTTTTCTGCTTGTCCCTCTTCATCGCCTTTACACCATCTTCTTCGAATATCTTTATTTCGTGGCATTGCGAAGTACAACTTATCAGGTGCAGTTACGGAAGTATTTCTGCATTTTGGTACGACACAATAATAATGTCTTCGAGACGGTTTTTTTTTGCGACACTCGGTCATATTAAAGTAGGTACGTCGCACAAATTCCACAGTTCGCAATTGACCAAACTGTAGTCCAGTCATTTTAGATTTTCTTCACTAGATTAATCCCCTGTCGATGAATTATGGACCAATCGAAAGGAAAAAATCTCGCGAACAATATTCCGATGTAGTAACGTAACGTAGGTGACCGCGGAGTTGTTTATTTAACAAAAACGTTGCGAAATTTCGCTCTTACGAACTTAGGCGTAGCACCGTTCAATTTATATACATTCAAATATATATATATATATATATATATATTCGAATATATAATATATTCAAAAAATTACCTTCTTGTAGAGCGCGAAATTCTCTACAAAATTGATGCGGGAAGTAACTCTCTAGGGCGTGTCCTTTATTTTATATAAATTTTTAAAGTTTCTTCAACAACACTCATGAGCAGACCAGCTGACTAGCCACGCCACGCCTTAAGGAGGTCCATCGGCTAATCAAGTTTCTATACATGTGGATAAGAATTATATAATTTTATGTTTTGTCGAGGGTTCTTCAGTAATGCATGTGCAGGACTGGGCCGTGCTGACTGACCGCACAACAGTATTATGCGTAAGAAAAATATTACCTAACATTGCTAGCAATCCACGAGCCTGGTGTCGCGGATGAACTATATCAACGTTGAACATGGCAGATCCCCTATCCTGCGATATATAATATGAATGGGATAAGGGGAACTTGGCTGTTAGCCAATACTTATGCTGTCAATCCATCATTATTCGGCGGGACAAATATTGGCAAATTAGGCCACACCCGCCATGATTGTCCCCAGCGGAACAACCTGTATAGTCCGAAGTAGTAAACGCATAAATCCATTGTTTAAACAATTTATCTTCTCGCATTATTCGGTAATGTCATCGCGGCTAAAATGTTGATCCCTTAAAGCATCTTACGTATTTCCTCCGTGTTTCGTCGTATTCATAGTTTCCAAGATATTTGTAAATGTTTGTTGTTCAAACCAATTATCGATTTTCATTGCTCGATAGTACCATCGCGTCTAAAAGTTTTGTAGTGTCTTTAGTAGTTTAAATCCCGGAAATGCTACTGTGTCGCCCCCTATTAATGTACGCGTATCGCGATCGCCGCGCCGCTAGTTCGACGCGTATCCGACGAGACATCGTCGACTCTCTGTCTCCTCCCGACCGCGAAGCTATCCACATGTATCACACCGGCTTTTCTATTTTTCATGTTCGTTATTAACTTTCTTTATTAAATTCTGGTGTTCTAAAAATAGTGCGTGCATTTATTAACCAAGAACATTACAAGTTTGACCTCTTACGAATTGTTTTAAATATATGTACATCTATTTCGTTGTCTCTCACAATTTCAGTTATTTGCAATTTTTCATTATTTAAATAATTGAAGAGGCAAGTTGATGAAGGGGTTATGTAATAAAAAATTGGTTTTGAGATATTTGAGTTTGTAGGCCATCTTCCATTCAGAAGACTTAAGTATGGCATACTAAACATACTCCATGTAATATCTGGGTTTTGAATGGAATTAGAGCTATCCAAGATTTATCAGACGTTACATTCGGACATAATACTTTCATCCACTGAGTGATCTCATTCTTTCTGAAAATGTTACATAACCCCTTTATCCACTTGCCTCTTCAGTTATCAGTTCGCACTGCACCTTAGTGATTGAAAATTTGTCCCCCTTAAGGAAATCCCAAGATTTTTTCCATTTTGTCATCTCACCTTTTCTGAGATATTTGCAATTCCTCATTGTTTCAATAATAATCGGTTCGCGCTGTACGGTAACATCACAGCAAATCGCTGTAACATCACAGCAATTTGAAATCGTTTAAGACGACTCAAATAATGGATTGAAAGGTTGAAGGACAACACATTTAAATGCCGTAAGTGCAATTAAAAAAACAAATGGTTTCATTGTAATGAAGCAATGAATATAGCCAAAATCGCTCATTTTCTCATATTTAATCTCAAGTATCTGAAAAACCTGACGTGATACGCAAATTCGAGAGTTGCGAGGAAAGCAGATAAGAACATACCCTTTTAGCAACATGATGATGATGGCCTTTAGCAATTTGACAGCAAATATCGTACAAAATATTATCTGAAATGGTGTACAATTTTATACAGTATGTCGGAGTGCAAAGTATATGGGGCATTCCATGTCAACTTTTAGTAGTAGAAACTTTTGGGTCTCCGGTTTAGTTGTTGATTTTTTTTCAAGTATCTTTAATTAATATAAAAACTGGCCTAAATTTTCAAAACGATTCCATAAGTCGTTCAGCTGTTATTAATTTTTATATTTCTAATTTTTTTTCGTTTCATTGCGATTTACGGCTTAAATTAACAAAATATGAAAAAAATGACCCGTATGAAAAATTTGTATTTTTGTGTGAAGATTTCGAAAATAGAAACAAAAAGTGTTATATCTCAAAACCGACATTTTTAATTTTCATAATTTTTTCACCCTAAATTTCTACATCTACGGTAATTTTGAGAGCACTTAGAAAGTGGGGCCTCCCATAGAAATTTTTTAATGAATTTTTTAGTGATTTGAAATGTCAGAATTTACTTTATTTATGCTAACTTAGAATGTATTTTTTTTTGCCCTGCTAAAATGTAATTCCAATACATGATTTTATAAAATTGTAAAAAATTTGTTATTAATATGACAGATCGAATTATGAAAAATATAATCCTATAAATAGGGGCCGGTTAAGTACCTAGGGGCCATCCTTATATTACGTAAGACGTTTGAGGGGTATATATATAGGGGGGGTATGAATATTTCTTACAGTGTCTTATAATGGGGTGGGCGGGGGGGGGGGGGGGGGGTGTCTAGACCTCACCTTACGTGAGAAATTCCGAGCCAAAAATGCTATCAAATCACTCAATACAGATTGAAAGAAGCGCTGTACTTTGCATTAAATAAAACAGTAACAATAGGCAAAAGAATGTGCAAAACCCAGGATTAAGCAGAGAAGAGGCGACCTGCACGAGTGGCATTGCGTCGTGATCAGGAGCTTATGTGCATCTTCCGAGATAGTGAAACGGGAGTGGAGGACGTCTCTACTGAGGATATATTTTATTAAACGAAGTTTAAAAATGAAGTTACTTGAACTGAGTGAATATATGTTTTCTAATGTTTTCCGTTGATACGACGAGTTAGAACGAGGATGAAGTGCATAAAGAAATATACCGTAGTAGACTATAAACTTTACATCAATCGTGTTGGGCTTTTACTCGGATAAAAGACGCTGTTGATACACGATTAGAGGATAGCGAATAATGAAGAGTTTATTTAAACAGCTCCTATGTACAGCATCCTCGTTCTGACTATGTATGATGCTATTGTTTAGCAGGGCCGTCTCGAAATATAGTCAATCTCTTCCTAATATTCATCTGATATTTGAAAGCAGTATAAACGGCAAGCTCAAGAATGACTTAAAAAAGTTACGTATTATGTAAGATTTAAGGGGAGGGGGAGGTCACCTGGAATCTTACAGTATCTTACACTTGGGGGGGTCAAAAAGAGGCCAAAAATGTCTTACGTAATGTATGGATGGCCCCTAGGTACTTAAACGGCCCATATTTATAGGATTACATTTTTAATAATTCGATCTGTCATATTAATAACAAATTTTGTACAATTGTATAAAATCATGTATTGGAATTATATTTTAGCAGGGCAAACAAAATCCATTCGAAGCTAGCATAAATAAAGTCAATTCTGACATTTCAAATCATTAAAAAATTCATTACACAATTTCTATGGGAGGCCCCACTTTCTAAGTGCTCTCAAAATTACCGTAAAGGATGTAGAAATTGAGGGGAAAAAATCATGAAAATTAAAAATGTCGGTTTTGAGATACAATATCTTTTGTGTCCATTTTCAATAAAAAAACGCAATATAAAAAAATTTAATTTTTTTTCGAAATCTTCACGAAAAATACAAATTTTTCATATGGGTCATTTTTTTTTTCATATTTTGTTAATTTAAGCCGTAAATCGCGACGAAAAGAAAAAAAATGATAAATATAAAAATTAATAACTGCTGAACGTCTTATGGAATCGTTCTGAAAATGTAGGCCAGTGTTTTTATATTGATTAAAGATACCTACTTGAAAAAAAATCAACAACTAAGGGCCGGTTTTACCAACAGGTATAAACGCGGTATAGCGCTATACTGAGAATAACCATAAGGCTTATTGCTGGTTATTCTCAGTGTATAGCGCTATACCGCGTTTATACCGTGTTGGTAAAACCGGCCCTAAATCGGAGACCCAAAAGTTTCTACTACTAAAAAGTTGACATGGAATGCCCCATATATAGGGACCCCTAATTTTATGTTCATTCTCGTAGTACTTTTTCGAGATTTGATCTGCGCATGTGGAATTTTTCATTAATAAATTATGCACGTGACACGCGCTATCAGATGCATTACACGTACAGTAGCATTAATGAAATCTGTACTACGGGTGAAAAATTGTACATGCACAGTTTAAGTTTCAAAAAATACTTCGAGAATCAACATAAAACTACGAGACCTTATGTATACTTTGCATTCGGACATATGTGTACTCTAGAAGAAATGAAATTGAGAATAAACTTTTTTTTTCCACAGATATCATGTCCTATTTAGTTGAAAATGGTGCTGACATACAGAGACCAAATTATAATGGTGGAACATGCCTTATAAACTCTGTCCAAAGCGTGGAGCTGTGTACGTTCCTACTAAAGTATGGCGCCGACGTGAATGCGAGAGATATCCAAAATAAGACTGCCTTACACTATGCAATTCAAGAGCATAGACTTGAAACGACTAAACTTCTACTGAACCACAATGCAGATCCTTACATAGAATCCCGTTATAACGATGATGCTTTGCAAACCGCATGTTTAAAAGGGGCTATACAAATTATGGAATATTTAGGTATGTCATACATCATTTATATGTTTGTAGACTAGATTCCTGCAGAAATGCTGTGCTAGATGTAAAATCAAATTATAACATGAAGAAATCGCTCGATCAGATGCAAATTTTTTAGAAATTGCAGAAGAAGGTAGCAAGTTTTTGAATAAATATCATTTGAAACGATATTAGAATTTATCACTCTTTTAGGTGATCTATTGAATAAGTGAGATCTGGTCTATGTATCAGGTGGGCAAGAATTTAATAAGACACTTTTAAGTATTTTAACATTTAGTTAATTATTTATATTTATTTAATGTTTAATCAACAATATATTCTTCATTTGACTTAACTACTCTCAACTATCGTTCAGACAGAGATTGAATCCCTTCGTTCCAAAACTGCGGGAGTTGAGAGTCGAAGAATGATTGGAGTGCAGATTTGAAACTATCGAACTTGGTAAATGATTTTCCACGTACGTAAGAGATGGGGGGGGGGGATATTACGGTGACTCACATGTGGAGAGGGGAGGGTATAAAAACCCAAAAATCGTACTCACGGAATTAATAGTACTAAGCGTTTTTGGTTAACCGTTCTGAGGTTGCGTGATGAGCGTGGCCCCGAACTTTTTTTTTTAAATCGTCATAATTGCTTAACTACCTCGATTTGAACGATCACCAGCTACGTATTCCTTCATTGAAGTATCGTGAATACGATGATTATACACTTGCGTGCATAGAAATCGGCCCACTGTAAACTTTTGACTTTAACTATATTTATTTTAGAAACTATTCATCAGATCAAAAAAAGAAATGTGCTGTTTGAAAGACAATTTAATATGCTTTAATATGAGTTTAAATTTATTACAATTTATTTCGGCGTCTTAGGTTTAACGTAGTGAAATTAATGCATGAAGCAAATTAACTTTTTTTTTCACTAAAGGAAAAAGGGGTTTTGACAATTAACAACTTAAGACTTAATTTTTAATAATGGGTATGACCCCCCTTGCCCTAATAACATCTCTTATACGATTAGGCATAGATCTAATCAAGTTTGCTATTGTTTCTCGTGGGATGTTATGCCACTCTTCTATGCATAAAAATAAATTCGTCTCTAATGTAGTCGACGTAAGGTGGCACATGAACTGCTAAAATCTCCTCGATGTACCTAGCACCCGTTAAACCTTTTCTCCCGTGACCACGGTCACCCCTACGGATGAAAACAGGGTCATACAGCATTCTGCAAATCGCTCTTTTGGTCTCCGGTACACTTCTCTTTTTCGGTCGCTACCATAGAGGCATATTCTGGTCTCATTTGAGAACAGAACAGACCCCCATTGTTCCAATGTCCAATTCAGATGATCCCGTACAAAACGCAGGCGTGCTTGACGATGAGCTGGGGTAAGTTTTAGACCAGTCGCAGGTGTTTTAGGGATCAGGTTACTTTCCTGCAGTCTTCGTCTTACTATTCACTGACTAATAGCCACTCTTCGTACTTCACGGAGCTGTTGTTGCACTTGAACCGCATTAAGGCGGCGATTTCTTAATATTGCTGACTCAATAAAGCGGGCATCACGAGCCGTTGTAAATCGCTTTCAGCCTTTTCCAGGTCGTCTATGAAAGGATCCAGTCTCTTGATAACGTTGGCACACTCTTCAAACCGCTGCGCGTGTCATATCCAGTTGTCGAGCAACAACTCGCTGGCTAAGTCCATTTTCGATTAAAGTAATAACTTGAGCGGCTTTTTGCGGTGTAATATACATTAAACTAACACACTTGGAAACTAATCAAATTATAAAAAACGAATAATGTGCAAATTTTAATTGCAAAGGCAATAATTTCAATCTTTCACATGTTTGTTATTCTCGTTATAACCACCACATAAACACGTTTCATTGGTTTACCGGTTGCTACGCATACAGGGTGAGCCAAATGTATGGAAACGGTGGAATAACTTTCGAGGGAGACATTTTGAAGAAAAATATTTCAAACAAAATATTTAGGATTTTTCCCTGGCCATCCAATGGTGACCTTGAATCTGACCATGAACTCGACCTTGAAGGTCATTCCAAGGTCAAGGTCGCTTTTTTTAATGGGAACATCTATTTTTAGGGCGGATTTGGAAGGAGCGGAAAATTTTACGTCCGAATATGACCTTTGACCTTGACCTTGGATTCAAGGTAAAGGTCAACGATCAAATAGGAAAGTTTTAGTTTTAGGTGGTACGTGGGTTTTTTTGGGTTGCTGATTACGATTCTGAAGATAGATTTTGAAAATACTTCAATACAAGATGACGGATCCAAGATAGTGGCAAAATTTTGGAATATCCACCGATTTATCCAAAATTTTGTGCTCATGTCACCTTGCCTTAAGTGGCCGGTTGCTAACACCATAAAAAATGTAGGTTGCCATTTAAAAAAGATACCTTGAACTTGGAATGAACTTCAAGGTCGAGGTCAAGGTCAGATTCATGGTTACCATTAGATGGCCAGGGAAAAAACCTAAAACTTTCCTATTTGATCGTTGACCTTTACCTTGAATCCAAAGTCAAGGTCAAAGGTCATATTCGGACGTAAAATTTTCCGCTCCTTCCAAATCCGCCATAAAAAATAGGGGTTCCCATTTAAAAAAGCGACCTTGACCTTGGAATTACCTTCAAGGTCGAGTCCATGGTCAGATTCAAGGTCACTATTGGATGGCCAGGGAAAAATCGTAAATATTTTGTTTGAAAATTTTTCTTCAAAATGTCTCCCTCGAAAGTTATTCCACCGTTTCCATACATTTGGCTCACTCTGTATAAACAATAAACACTCTTGACAAATTTAAACTCATATTAAAGCATATTAAATTGTCTTTCAAACAGCATATTTCTTTTTTTATCTGATGAATAGTTTCTAAAAAAAATATAGTTGAAGTCAAAAGTTTACAGTGGGCCGATTTCTATACACTCAAGTTTAATATGATAGCTCTGCATTCATTAAAAAAATTGAAAAAAAATATATTAATGAAGCGTGAGGCGGAAAATGCGGAGCCGTCCTCACTGTGCGACCAGATTCGCAGTAAAAATTTGGTCTGTGACGTTGCCAGCGACAACGCAATGCATGTCGTGTCTCGTCACTGATCGCCGTATGACGTGGCCACATCGCGCTCCGTAATACACGGGCGGGGCGGCCCTCATCACGCGACCAGAAACGTTGGGTGAAAAGGCGCGACCTCAGAAGGGTTAATTTTGACTACAGGATCGTATTCAGCGTTGAAAAATATATAGGTAACAAATGCCGTATTCAATTCTCGATCCGCAATGAATTTTGAATAAATATAGTACAAAGTTTATTAGTGTTTGTAACAAAGGCGACCTAATAAGGAAACACTGCGTTTTCATTACGAAGTAGCTTTCAGAATGTCAAAATTTTGGAAGAGTGAGCGCACACCTTTAAACCAAAATTTTACGTCTATGAAGAGAAGGAAGGGTTTATTTTCGGGTGAATTCTGAATTAATAAAGTAGCGTCAACTCTCTCTCTTTGTAGGTACTGTTTATTCAAAATTCATTATGGATCCAAAATTGGATTATGCATTTTTATACATTTTTTAATGCTGGATACGATTTTGTAGTCAAAATTAGCTGCCCATGATGTTTAGTACCAAAGATTTAAACCTAATTATTGCAAAAAACGTTATTTTTGCGACATTCCACTCTAATTTTCTCAGAAATCTGACGTGATTGCTAAATTCTGCATGCGAAATTACTTTTAGTATTAAAAAGTTTATAAGAATTACTTGATCCGGTCCGTGATCAAAATTTATTGCAGGACTATGAAGTATTGATTACACCTTATCGTAAAAACGAGTGCATTCACGAAAAAATGTAGAAACTTTTTCGTAGTACCTACCTAAATTTAATACTCTTTAATTTTAGTCTAAAATACTAATATTTCTTCGTATAAAACTTACCATTTTCGAATTATTCGCGAAAAACCATTCTTTTTGATTTTTTATCACAAAAATGAGGGGAAGCCGATAGCCTATTGACAGTAATCTTTCAGAGATTTATATGGAATACTGATGTAAGCAATTTGTGATAAAACCCATTTATTTTTAATTATTTCCCGAACATTTCTAAGGGTACTGGGCTAGAAAGAAATAGAAATATCCCATAATTTATCGTATTAAACAATAAATTTGTAATCGTATGAATATTTAAAGTTGATGTTTAAGACTCTTTATAAGCAATGAAACATCTACGTAAGAAAATATTTCAACTGTAAGTATCATTAAAAAAAGGTCGGAATTAAAAATATGTTTATTTATTTCAGTGGAAAATGTACATTATACGCCGGAAAGATTAGCTAATGCTAATGAAATGATGGGGGCTACATTCCTTGACGAACATAATGATACGCAAACGGCACTGAAATACTGGCGAGCAGCAATGGTAATCAGAAATGAAAACTTGGTGGATGGTCAACCCTTAGCTAAGAGACCGATAGTACCAAAGAGAGAGAGTTTTCAGAATGCAACGGAATTCACTACTATAGAGGAACTAAATGTAATTGCGCTTGACCTAGATGCAATCCGAATGCAAAGTTTATTAATTTGCGAAAGAATATTGGGCGCAAATCACAAGGATACTCTATTCAGGCTCATGTATAGAGGTGCCTCATATGCGGATGCTTTAAGGTAAATATAATTCTAGGATGCCCGGGAAAAAGAGTGTAAGTCAAAGTGTCGCCTACCAAAACATTTCTACAATTTTCTTCTACTTTCCTAGAGATATTTGTGTGCTACATGCATTTAACGGTTCTTATGAGAAGTGTTATTTTCATTTTATACATTTTTTCAACAGTTTGTGTTTCAATATAAACAAATAAAGGTGTTTTCTGAGCAATACCATTTTTTGACTTGTACTCTTTTTCCCGAGCATCCTAGAATTATAGATTATTATTTAAAATATTAATAGAGGAGGGACATTTGGGAAATAAAATTATTTTTATTTACTCCGGTACAAAAGACATTGTCAAACTAATCCTTTAAAACGTTGAAATCTTATACACGAATTCAACGATGATTTTCGTGTAGGTAAGCGTAGATAGAAATAGAATCATGTGAGCAATAAAATCATGATGGAGACCATCGGAGATAATGATTACACTTTTGTGCATGATTTCGTTCTTTGACTTAAAATAAACTATTGTACAATACAACAGGGTACACAGCAGCCTGATTGTGGTTCCAATATAATTTTGGAGCAGCATTCTGAACTGCAAACGAATAGTTTTCATACTTGAGTCGATATGAAACAATAGGTGCAATCATTTCACCACGATGAGATTGACGCCAAAAATTCGAATTTTTGACCCAAAAATTATTTGATTTAAAAAAAATCAATATCAATTTTTAAAATCGTATCCCCTTCAAAATGTATAAATACGGTTGAAATGACGCAAAAGATTTTCGTAGATATTTTCATATGAAAGTACAATTCAAGACGAAAAAAGGTCCTATTTGTCAGTAACATTTTACAATCCGAAAATATATATTCTTGAAGGTAAATGAGCTTAATCTAAAATAAAATTTGACTGTTTGAATATAAAAATCTGATAAAGAAACCAGGGATTGTTTTCTTTGTCCTAGTTTTCATATACACATTTTCAATACTAAAAAAAGGTCGGTTTTTAAACCTAGAATGCTGCATATAATTCAGTAACCAGTCTTAGCAGTCTAGCAGGAGCAGAATATCTCGAGAAATACACATTCTAGGAAAAAAGTGTCTCATATAAAATTTGTTGAGTACAAAGGGGGTCACAAGCTAACTATATCTGTTTCATCACAGATGGCGCTGCAATCGGTGAATTTTGGGAAAATGATTTTTTTTAAATTTGAACCCCCAGTTTTTGTTGCATATTATGATTCTATGCTAACAACAAAATAACTATTGTCTGAAACTTGTTTTAATTACCTTCGTAGATGGCGCTGAAATCGCTGAAAAAAGGGTAAAACTATTTTTTTTTAAATAAAAACTCGCACTTTTTATTGCACATTATGATTTTATAGTATAAACTAAACATAACATTTGTCCGAAACTAAAAAAAAGAAAACAATTGAAATCTAGTTTAATATTTGTTCAAAGTTACCACCGTTTTGCTGACGACAAAATGCAATTCTTCTGTGGAAGTTCGTCAAGGTTGCTTTCAATGTAGATGGTGTTATTGCGGCGCATGCTCTTCTTATGCGATCTTTCATATAATCGCGTGTTGTAGGAGGCTCACGAAACACAGCATTTTTAAGTAGCCCCACAGAAAAAAGTCCG
This sequence comes from Xiphydria camelus, assembly GCA_963678675.1. Lineage (NCBI taxonomy): Eukaryota > Metazoa > Arthropoda > Insecta > Hymenoptera > Xiphydriidae > Xiphydria > Xiphydria camelus. The sequence goes on from OY783194.1 coordinate 18,952,895, forward strand.
GCGACGTTAAGTCCGGCGATCTAGGTGGCCACCTCACTGGTCCTCCGAGGCCAATTCATTTTCCTGGAAACCTTTCGTCAAGAAAATTTCGCACATTTCTTTTGTAATTTCATTTATGAGGAGGTGCGCCATCTTGCTGGAACCACATTGTCAACCTTACTGCAAGATTTAAAATGCAGGAAGATCTTGTTACAAGAAACAAAAATATCGATCGCCAGTTACGTTGTCGTCAGAAAAATGCGGCGCTATAATCTTCGAATCCACAATTCCCCCCGCACGAAACATTGACACTCCAACGGTTCTGATGGTTAACCGATCGCATCCAATGTGGATTGTCAGCGCTCCAATAATGGCTGTTGTGTCCATTCATCATTCAAACATTATAAAACGTTGCCTCATCGGAAAACATAACGCGGTTGAAGAAAGTGGGATCTTCTTGAATTTTTTGTTAGGCCTAGTTGCAAAAATTCAGCCTTGTCACGAAGTCATCGGCTGATAGAGATTGCACCAAGATGATGTGGTACGGATGATACCGAACCAATTGTAACATGCGCTGTGCTGTCGATCGAGGGACACCAAATTCTTCTTAAATTTCTCAAAACTCATATCGCACACCTAGATCAAAACAGTATCAACTGAAAAAATGAATTTTTTTAGTTAACCGTTTATTCGTATTCTACAAATGAAGCTCCATAAACAAATAAAACAGATTTACCGATATCTTGAATAGTTTTGTTGAATATATGTGCATATGACCGCTCCACGAACACCGTTACATTTTTAGTTTCTGCCATGACAGCGAGAAGGATCCACGTATATTGATAGTCCTAAACTGTGTTATTTCGAGTTGCAACGGTTTTGTTGGTGTAATTCGTGAATTTGTTCAGCATCATTTGGAGTTACTACAGTGTTGGTGACTAAATCGTGATCGAACTGACGATTACGCACTGCTGGATTTCGAGTTGTACCAGTTTTGATTACACAGATAAGTGAAAAGTTTATGATTATTTTGACTTATTTCGGTTTTCATCAAACACTTTTGACATTTCTAGTTGCAACAGTTTTTTTGAGTCATTTTTTTAGTCTCATTATTTCTCGAGAAAACACATCAAACACATTTTAAATAAAATAGCATAATGCATTTTTACAGTTAACACACTTTTTTGATTATGTCTGAGCAAAAAAGAGGTTAATTCAATTTCTGAATGATTATTTTTGAGATGATGCACTTTTCATGGTTATTGAATGTTCCGTCTCACGGTGGACGAAATTTGACATAACGGCTCATACTGCTCGATATTATTGTAATCTAAGAGATACTTAAAATCAGGTCCAATCTACACCTCACAAACATATTCAACGTTAATACGGACTGCCAAAAAGACAGGACGTCCTTACAAAGTAGTAGAAATGACTCATGATAAATTCTATGATGTCAAAGCTGTGCAAGACTCATGGGGTAATAACTTCAATATAGACGAAAATAGAAATCAAGTAAAGTGGCGTGATATCAAAATCCTTAAAATAGAAAAGTAGCATCCCCAGGCATTTTTCTATAAAACATCATTTGGAGACGAAACCTTCAAAAAGACTTTTACTCGCAACACAGACGAACCACAAATCAATCCTCGATTTCTGCTAATTTGACTCTAGCATACACAGAAAGAATTCCTCTGTCTAATGCGAAAAGGAAGGACATTCAAGAACTAATTGATAAGAACGTTATTCCAAATCAGTACCTACTATGAGTCCTACTTAAAAAATGTGTTAGATCAAAATTGAATATCAAGAATGTAATTTTTTTTCTTAATTTGGACAATCTATAATAATTATACTCAGTAGTAAGAATAAGCTTTCCTTTTTCAGGGTTAGAACTTTTTGATAGAATATAATAATATGGTTTTGAAATGTTGTTTCAAAAGTGACGCTAAAGGTAAAACTTAATAATAAATTATAATTTAGAACATTTTCTTTGTGTATAGTCAGTTTTATGAACCGTTAAATATTTTCAAAATTAGATTAAGTTTCGTTTTTTGTACTTTATTATTGTTGAAAGAACTTTTTCATTTTGTTCAGGAAGATTTCATGTCCAATAAAAGAAGATTTCTATGAATTCTTTGTTATATATCATTCAAGCTAAAGGAAAATTAAACAAGAAACTACACCTTTCTTGAAATGATACGTAATATTTTCTCCCAGTTGAAACTGAATCAACTCAACAAAATTCAACAAAAGCGATTCAAGTCTAAATAGTGAAAAAAATAGGTAAAATTTGACTAACAAAACAGTAGTAACTCAAAAAACCAATTTTCTGCTTACCTAGTTGATTTATAATAAAAAGTTTCAATCTTAACTTTCTTGAAAATGCTATGTTCATTCATTAAAAGAAAAAAATAAACCCCTTATCACACATCGACATGAGAATCAGTTTTTCGTCATTTCTGGAAAACAAGTTTTTTTGAGTTGATACTGTTTTGATCTAGGTGTGCGATATGTGAATTGACATGAATTAATGTAAGCACAAGAAGCAATCTCTCGTCAGGATAATCTTCATTGTCATATTCGTTCTTTTTTTTCCGTTTGATTTTACCTTGACGAGCACGAGTAATATCAGATGGACATCTGCGACCCGGAAAACGAATTCGAAATGTACGCACAGCTGCACGGTACTTCCCCCGCGCTTCACCGAGGCACATCAAAATATCAACAATATCGTTAGGCGTGTAATCAGACATGTCTGAAAACGTTCAGCGCCGGTTTCAGAAATCGTTCATTTTTTTCGGATGCCTGCAAAACAAAAGACAAAAGGGAGGCTTTGTTTTGTTTTGTTTTGTCTTTTGTTTACATTGCAAGCAACCTTGACAAACTTCCACAGAAGAATTGCGCTTTGTTGTCAGCAAAACGGTGGTAACTTTGAACAATTATAATTATTAAATATACAAAAGTAATTATTAACACCTTGCTTTCAATTGTTTTCTTTTTTTTTAGTTTCGGACAAAAGTTATGTTTAGTTTATACCATAAAATCAAAATGTGTAATAAAAAGTGCGAGTTTTCATTTAAAAAAATAGTTTTACCCTGTTTTCACCGATTTCAGCGCCATCTACGAAGGTAATTTAAAAAAGTTTCAGGCAAAAATTATTTCGATTTTAGCATAGAATCCTAATATGCATTAAAAACTGGGGGTTCTCATTTACAAAAAAAATAATTTTCCCCTAATTCACCGATTACAGCGCTATCTGTGATGAAACTGATACAGTCAGCGTGTGGCCCCCTTTGTACTTAACAAATTTTATATGATATCTACTTTTTTCCTAGGATGTGTACTTCTCGAAATATTCTGCTGCAAAGATTAAAATGGGACACCCTGTATACTGAATTCGAGTCCGATTCTTGAAAAAGGTTACATTGAAAGCATAAAAGCGATACTTTCAACTAAATGTACAATTGCCACGAAAAGATTACATAGGCCTGCGTTTCAATACCTACACGGAGAGAAAGAAAAGAGAACATCTAACCTAGAAGATGAGGAAAAAGTGTCATTTTTCTGACTAACTGTGCACCGAATTGACGGACGGTAGAATTTTTCCCCCTTTGGAATGAGATTTTTCCATCAAAATCGAAAAGTAATTTTTGATAAATAAACTGGTAAAATTTAACCCATGTAAATGTAAATTTTCCTTGCTAAAAACGACAAATCATACATTATTTTATTTCTCAAAAAAAAAGAATATTAATAAGGATTCAAATTTATCAGGGGGGCTATTCTCGACGCGTGAGAAATGTTTTTCGTGGACGAAAAGTAATTCGTTAACAGAGGTAAAGTTTCGTCGATCACTTTCGTTAATGATTCGAAAATCCCTTCCAAGGTAGATCTCGTCGACGAAATGAATTTTCTCACACGAAAAATAATTTCCCATACTCCTCTCCCCGTGTTTACATCTCTTAGCAACGTCTTCTTTTTAGTATCTTGTTTAATCCCTTAGCGACAAATCTTCTTTAAGATTCCGTTGTAGTGGGGTTACGGACAACGGAATACTTGATTCTGATTGGTCTATAAGACCGAATGTAACATTAGCACTTGTCGGTGAAGATTTTCTCCAGGAAAAAGGGAAAAAATCCAGTGCAGAAGAATATATGTTGACCATAAACTGTAGAGCTACTACTATACTGCTGCGTAGTTTTTATTTTATTTTGCTGGGAATTTGAAAATTCACCGAAAATTCCCTTTTTTCAGAAGAATAATTTTCCAGCCCTTTGATAATTTCTTACCTATCTCACTGTAATTTCTGGTTGATTGTCACAATGGTGCAGCGTTACCCATAAAAAAGGGGAATTTTTTCCTTTTTTTTTCTCCGTGTACCTTATAAAATGTGAATTGAATTTTTCAACTGATATTGGGCATTTAAGTGATGCTGATTTCAAATCTGGTTTTAGTTTTTTTCTATCACATAAGGTTTTTGAACAAAATATCGACACTAAATTACATCGCGTTCAAGGTATTGTTATAAAGCGAGTGTATCAAACCGGGGAATCCCCGACTTGTCCGGTTACTTCTGGTAAATCCCAATAGGTGTGAAATTTAAAACGAAATTTTAAGGCGTATCTCACAGTTTCCGAACAAAAAGAAGGAATTTAATTTAATTTGCTTGGAATATTTAAAGATAATACCTAAATATTGTGGTTTGCAAAAAAACGTTACGTGATAGAAGCAAAATTGGGTTTGTAGTTTAGTTCATTATAAGTCCTAATTAGGTGAAAAAAATAAAAATAGCTTGATTACAATTTTTTCGCAGGCCTATGTTATCTTACGGAATGCATTCAGTGGTGCAATATTGTAGATTAATATACTAATCCGGATTGCTTCATCCTGAAGGTAAATATACTCGTGTGTCAAAATTTATCGTATTATATTGCTACTAACCTATATGAATCATCAATCATCAAATCGAAGTACACATCGATATCTTCGCAGTTTTCAAAATCAAATCAATCGTTCTCCAAAGCTTTTCAAATTCAGGTGTAACTTATCTTAGTTTCTGACTGTCTTGTTACCTTGAAGCTTATAAGACAATTAGACTGAGGGTAATAATGAGAAACTTCGTGAAATTTGTTATTCATAGGATATGTATAGAGAAAAATACAATAAATATTGATTTGATCTTAAAGGATGCAAAGAACTTCCTGAAGTGTATTTTAGTGGAAAAAACGTGAGGTTTTTCACCTAGGGATATGTTTTTATTAGCTGTACAAATAAGTTTTAGAACACTTCACATATGATATGGTGGAACTTGTTATGTAAATAATATCGAAACATAAGGGAATCATATATAATCTTTAAATTCTGTGAATAAAACATGCAGACCGATAAGATCTTTATTAGACACTGCATTCGCTATGAATTCCATCAAGGAAAAAGGACAACATTGTATCTAAAAATACGTGTGAGTATTGGTATAAGAGATTTAAAGACGGCGATTTTTATGTTAGTAACCGTGAACGTACCGGGGCCCCTGTAAAGGTGGACGACCAGGAACTGCAAGCGTTGCTGGATGCCAGACGGAAAAACAACTTCCAGAACAGCTAGAAGTAATTCAATAAATTATTTCCTATCGCTTTGAAGTAGTGGGAAAGATTCGAAAAGGGACAAAGTGGGTGCCACAGTCTTTGACTCAAGCAAATAAAAATAGCCGTCTTGACATTATGTTTAAATTTTTACAACAAGAAACAAAAAGTTTTTTTTGTGGAAAATTGTGACCAGCGATGAAAAGTGGATTTATTTTGATAATCCGAAACGCTGATATCATTGGGTTGACCCCGGCGAGCCGACGATATCAACGTCAAAACGCAATATTCACTGTAACAAAGTCATGCTGTGTACATGGTGGGCTATGAAAGGCGTACTCCCCATTATGAACTTCTGAAACCTGGCCAAACAAATACTGCCGATCACTGTCGTTAACAATTAATACGATTGAACCAAGAAATTGACCAAAAGCGTCCATTTACTGGCATAGGAAAACGTCCAGTAAAACTGCTCCATGACAACGCCAGGCCTCATGTGGGTTGACCGGTCAACGATATGTTAATGGCTCTTGGATGGGAAGTTGTACCACACCCGGCGTATTCACCAGACTTAGCTCCAACTGATTTTCACATGTTTCGGAAAATGCAAAACGAATTGTCTGATGTGCGATTCCAAACATTTGAAGAGTCCAAAAATGGGTCGATAACTTCCTCATCGTGCAAGATGGAACTTTCTTTGCGGAAGGCATCCGTGAATTGCCTAAAAGATGGCTGAAGGTCATTGAAACCGAGGGGGATTATTTTGGTGAATAAATGTATTTTACTGTTTTCAAAAATAAATTTTGAAATTTTGCAAAAGTGTCCTAAAACGTATTTGTACGTCTAATATCTTGTATATGTATAAATATATGTCTCTTATTTGCTTCCCCGAAAAGGCAAAATGAGATACCAATAACACAGGCACACACAAAAAAAAGGGCCTTGTTCCCGGAACCAGACTAGTATATCTTTATGTTTTTGGGGTCGCTGAATCCGAATCCGGTGTCCGTCTGTCTCCATCACGTCACTTTTTTTTTAATCTCAAAAAACCATCAATAGATCATGATTTTCAAAAAGTTAATTGACTTAAACCAAATTCGCTATAGGGGTTTTTTGGGTCGCTGATCATGAATCTGAAGTCAGATTTAAAAAATTCAAGATGGCGGATCCAATATGGAGGACGAGATTTTCGAAAATCGACTGATTCATGCCAAATTTGGTATATGGTTTTTTTTCGATCGCTAATGACGAATATGAAGTTATATTTACAAAAATTCAAAATTTTCGAAAATCTTGTCCCCCATATTGAATCCGCCATCTTGAATTTTTAAAATCTGACTTCAGATTCATGATCAGCGACCCAAAAAACCTCCTTATACCAAATTCGGCATGAATCCGTCGATTTTCAAAAATCTCATCCGCCATATTGGATCCGCCATCTTGAATTTTTGAAATCCGATTTCAGATTCGTGATCAGCGACCCAAAAAACCCCTTATAGCGAATTTGGTTTAAGTCCATTAACTTTTTGAAAATCATGATCTATTGATGGTTTTTTGAGATTAAAAAAAATGTGACGTGATGGAGACAAACGGACACCGGATTCGGATTTAGCGACCCCAAAAACATAAAGATATGCTGGTCTGGTTCTGGGAACAAGACCTTTTTTTTTGTGTGCCTGTGTAATGCAAAAACGAGACACTCTTATTTTGGCGTTATTGCAATATACAAAAGTGTCTGAAGAATATTGAGAGAATAAATATACTTTTTTTGGAAGTACCTCAACCATTTGTCACAACTATTTATTACTAGCTGACCCGGCGAACTTCGTACGGCCTCAGAATCAATAAAATTTGTGTTACCTTAAAAACGAAATGTATTTTAATTACATTTAAATTAATTTAATTCACTTTGTAGCAAGGCATTTGATTATAATTTCTTTCGTGTATCATAGATGGCGTTGTATACTGATTCAATTTTTGTTATTTTCTTACTTTCCAATACGCGAGAAAACTTCTCTAGAAAAATTAATTTTCTTAATAAATTTTTTTTTTCGTAAATTTTTCAGATGTTTTAATACTTATTCTGCTATTCGCGTGGTGGAGACAAATCCAAGAATCACAGGTCATAAAAATCTGTCCAGTCGCTCTTTAGTTATAAATAGTGTAACTAACCCAACTTTGTCTTATATACAGTGTGTATCAGCCAAATGGAATAAATTCAATAATAAATAAATGGAGGCGTATTCGAAAAAACGATCGGACATGTCGATTGGTATTTTTAGTTGTGCATTTTTTTCAATAAAAACTTTTTATATAGGGTGTGTCATGTAACAGTGGCCATTACCAACTTTCTTATTTTAAATGCAACACCCTGTATTTTATTCAATTTTTGGATTCTTCAGAAAATTCTAGACATATTTCATGTACAATGTCCTATACTTATCTTCAACTGTTTCGGAAATATTAAGCGTTTACAGATTTATTGCAAAAATTAACATTAAAAAAAGAAAATTATTTTATACAAAACTAAACCCCTCGACTTCGCTGACTTAAGAAGACGAATAACGCTTGCGATTAGATCGGTCACGCCTAAGATGTTGAGTAACGTTAGAAGAAATTTCTATTTAATAGTCGGGGAGGCAGCGACACTTTTACCGTGGTCATTTCACCAAGGCTGGTTTTCATTCACATGATAGATTCCATACTGCATATGAGCGAAATGCTTGTCAGCTGCCGCACCGGCGGTGGGGGTGAGTACAGTAGAGCCTCAAACGCGTAAAAAAACTAGAGAAATAAAGTGATATCACCAAAGTTCAATTTTTGTTTATGATTTATTTACATTATGTAATTATAAAAAATCGTAGTCAGCCGGACATATTTCGGGGGGAAATGTGTCAGCTGGGACAATAAACATGCAGCGCGCCGGCTAAAGAGGCTCCGACTTTATCGACATTTTCCCCCGCAATTCGGCTAGCTGATTTTTATTTATATTTAATACAAGTAATACTGGTTCGTGCGATCAAATTTCAACTTCGGTAGTATAAAGAGACATTATATTTTTTGCCACAAAAGATTCGATGGTTTATTTACATTATGTAATTATAAAGAATCGTAGCAGCTGTTGACGTATACTTGCGCAATACAGACGCCACGCAAACTAATACCACCATACTTTAAATTAAGTTATGTGATTGCTAATTCATTATATTTTATGAAAAACATCATCAACTAGGTGTATGGTGGGGGTCAGTCCGTCAGCTGGGACAAAAAACATGCAGCGCACCGGCTAAAGAGGCTGCGCATTTATAATTTCAGCTGACGACTTTTCCCCCGCAATTCAGCCAGCCGACTTTTATTTATATCTAGTACGAATAATAATGGTTCGTGTAATCAAACTTCAGGTCTGGTAGTATAAAGAAACATGAAATTTATTGTCTAAAAACAGTCTATCTTCCTTGCAATTTTAGGGCCGGTTTTACCAACAGGTATAAACGCGGTATAGCGGTATACTGAGAATACCCATAAGGCTTATTGCTGGTTATTCTCAGTATAGCGCTATACCGCGTTTATACCGTGTTGGTAAAACCGGCCCTTAATGGCGATAATAATTATTATTGTACTTAATTACGTTATTTATTATTATCTAACTATTTAATAATATTTGTTATAAATAAATAAGTTATAGAAATCAATAGAAGATTTATTGTATAGAAGGCGATATTCATAAATGTAAGAGTAAATATCTAAAAGCCATGCGGTACAGCTGAAGTGCGGATCTCTGGTAGATCTTTTGTAGCAATAAATTTCATGTTTCTTTATACTACCGCAGCTGAAATTTGATTACACGAACTATTATTATTCGTACTAGATATAAATAAAAGTCGGTTGGCTGAATTGCGGGGGAAAAGTCGTCAGCTGAAATTATAAATGCGTAGCCTCTTTAGCCGGTGCACTGCATGTTTTTTGTCCCAGCTACCGGACTGACCCCCACTATACACCTATCTGACGATGTTTTTCATAAAATATAATGAATTAGCAATCACATAACTTAATTTAAAGCATGGTGGTATTAGTTTACGTGGCGTCTGTATTGCGCAAGTATACGTCAACAGCTGACACATTTCCCCCCGAAATATGTTCAGCTGACTACGATTTTTTATAATTACATAATATAAATAAACCATCGAATCTTTTGTTGCAAAAAATATAATGTCTGTTTATACTACTAAGGGCCGGTTTTACCAACAGGTATAAACGCGGTATAGCACTATACTGAGAATAACCATAAGGCTTATTGCTGGTTATTCTCAGTATAGCGCTATACCGCGCTTATACCGTGTTGGTAAAACCGGCCTTAAAGTTGAAATTTGACCGCACGAACCAGTATTACTTGTATTAAATATAAATAAAAGTCAGCTAGCCGAATTGCGGGGGAAAAGTCGATAAAGTCGCAGCCTCTTTAGCCGGCGTGCTGCATGTTTATTGTCCCAGCTGACACATTTCCCCCCGAAATATGTCCAGCTGACTACGATTTTTTATAATTACATAATGTAAATAAACCATAAACAAAAATTGAACTTTGGTGATATCACTTTATTTCTCTAGTTTTTTTACGCGTTTGAGGCTCTACTGTACACACCCCCACCGCCGGTGCGGCAGCTGACAAGCATTTCGCTCACACACAGTATGGAATCTATCATGTGAATGAAAACCAGCCTTGGTAAAATGACCACGGTAAAAATGTCGCTGCCTCCCGGACTATAAGGTTTCTCGAGCGGTACAGAGGCTTTTTCCCTGCTAAAAGTTAGTCCACTGAAGTACGGTAACACTAAAGTATGTTCTTCATGCGATGTGGCAACAACGTTTGACGTACAGTAGATGTAGTTGACGTAGTAGTATGTGTGTATCTGTGAGTTCAAAAATGGAGCCCAAAACATCTGGTCGTGCATCTGTGACGTCATGCAACGTTGCCACATTGACTTATCAAAGGTTAAATTTATAAAGAACAATTAATAAAAAAATAACAGGCTTCTTAATGAACGTGAAAATTGGTATAGATGATTTTAGTTCATTAAACTTGCTCAAAAAATTTCAGAATTTGTTCACTATTTTTCTCAGAAATATCGCGGTTTGTTAGTTATAACCCATAAGAACACATGTTATTTTGTTATTCAAAAATCTTTGCAACGAGCTTCTTAAAAGACTTGGAAATTTAACTGAATTTTTTTTTACTTCAGTCTGCCGAATGCAATCATTTTCAAGCATTTCTCACTATTTTTAGTATAACGTTCGAGAATCCTGATATATAGGATGTTGCCAAGACGTTTGCGGCGAGCATTTTGAAGATCTACATTGACATTAATGTTTTTGTTTTGTTTTTTACATTATCAATAAATAAACAGCATTACTTATTCGTTTTTACGTGTGTTGTAGCGAATTTTTGTAATCAAATAATTTTCTTTTTTTATTGTTAATTTTTGCAATAAATCTAAAAATGCTTAATATTTCCGAAACAGTTGAAGATAAGTATAGGACATTGTACATGAAATATGTCTAGAATTTTCTGAAGAATCCAAAAATTGAATAATATACAGGGTGTTGCATTTAAAATAAGAAAGTTGGTAATGGCCAGTGGTACATGACACACCCTATATAAAAAGTTTTTATTGAAAAAAATGCACAACTAAAAATACCAATCGACATGTTCGAGCGTTTTTTCGAACACGCCCCCATTTATTTATTATTGAATTTATTCCATTTCGCTGATACACACTGTATATGATCATAATAATGATTATACCAAGTGTCCCAACCACCATGGACAGTACCATTATATCTCCCAAACGAACGTGATTTCAGAAAAACTTCTTTCGCAAAATTAGTACCGTTTGACTTGGCCCACAAAACGTACATAATAATTTTTTAATATTTACTTCCCATTTCTAGAACCGGCGTGCATCTTTCAGTTTTGACTTATGATAATTATTTATTATAATAAAAAAGTTACATGTGACACACGTTACATGGCAAAGTATACAAAGGGGCTTGTAGTCTTATGTTGATTGCCGAAATATAAACACGGACGCGTTATTGTTATTAATGTGTGCGTGGAGCGTTTGACAGGATGTCATGATGGGCGAAAAATTGGCCATGCGCAGTTTTAATTTCGAAAAAGTACTACGGCAATCAACAAAACTACGGCTCCCTTTGCATAATTTGCCCTCGGATATATTGTATTAAATAGTTTATACCAATATAGCCTCAAAAAGTGATTTGAAATTTACTGTCATTTTCCACTTAAAGGGATTTATATTGCTTCACAACTATATTCCCTAATATTAAATAAAGCTTGGCACTCTTTAATTGACAACATGCACTTGCAGTTTGGATATGAAAAATCGAATTTAAAGCTTCTTTGCTCATCGCACGCGGACAGCGTACATCTCGTTTAACACCTAACTTTACAAGCGAATGTCGTGCGCGCTCGATTTCAGCTTGTCTCACTTTTGCCTTTTCTGGTGTCTCATATTTACCTCTTTATATTTTTCGTTTCTTATTAATATAAAATTATAATATGTATCTTTGTTTGAACGCTTACATCCTTTCGTTAAAAAAAGTCAAACCAGTACTCGGATATGCGTATAAGTCATAAATATTTATGTTATAAATATGAAACGATGAGAAGTTTGAAAGGCAAATGTCAATTTTATTCTGCATAGAAGGTTTACCAGATGGTGCACTCGTCTGGAAGTAACATTTTCAACTAATGGAAGTGAGTTCCTAAGCGCGTGTGATTAGAATACCGAGGACGTAGCAGCTAATTTACCATCGGCTTCGATATTAATTAGGTTAGAAAATGTGTCAAATATGAGACAGATCTACGCGAAATGTACGGAAGACTTTATGCGGTCTGGACGCGGATTCGCGTCCTACGCAGTCAACGTGTTAATGAATTGGTATATTAGTTAGTTAAACCTATGTAATGTCTCTGTTACACGCGTGTTTACACAAGTATGTTTACAACGACAGAAAAAGGCAAGAAATTCCTGTTTAAATATCGATATACTTAAAGTCACCTGTATGTCTCTGTTACACGTGTGTTTTCATATTAGGTATATAATACGTTTAGCTGATAATATCGATCTATTAACACGTTGACTGCTAATGAACTCTCGCTAATGCTACACGTCGTACTTATACACAAGATGTGTGAACTATTTTACTCTATATAAAGAGGAAAAAAGGCAAGAAGGTTTCAGTTCAAATTGCGAGATACATAAGTCACTTTCATTAAAACATATCAGGTCGTACTGTGAGTATGGTGATTTCAAATCCCATCAACGTTCTTACCTTATTATTAGCTGCTTTCAGTTCTACAAGCAGAAAAGAAATCTGTACTAACACCGTGGAAATTCAGTTAAAGAAGTATGACATAATATTTTTAAACAAAGCATAGAAGATTCTTCATTTTAAGACCATTATCAGACCCAACTAGAACTAGAAGACTCAATTGAGAGCAATAAAGCGTATGGTGATAATACCGATTGGTTAGAAAACAATGTAGAGAATATATCGCGAGATGAAACTTGTATACCTCCTGAAAGACCTCCCTGTAGACCCAATGAAGAACCGATTAGATTTGAATATAAAAGAAGTACCGCAGGTTATTGAAATAACGCCGAGAAGAAACGTCGAACCTTCGCAGTAGTTCAAAATAGGTATAAGAAAGTTAAATCCGACAAACAATTACGAAAATGGAAGACGCAAGTTGGACAAGGTGGACCTCGTACGGATGAATTAATACACCTCGCACGGTATGCTTTTAATAAATTTGTATATATTTACATAAAGTATGTATTTGTACGATACAGATCTTCGATGATGCCTTAGAAGCGAAGAATACAGAAGACCTTCTAAATTTCATAGCTGGAAAGACGTGGTTAGTGTCAATTAAAAAGGCTTATGGAATTACTTCATGAAAAATTACAAAGTTTGCAATAAGGAAAAACCTTGAAAATGCAAGTCTTCGTAGAGAACTAGTCAAACAACTCATCAGACAATATGAACCTGAAAATGTATTCAACTCGGATCAAAATGGATTTAATTCCGCTTAGAAGTTTAGCTATGGTCGGTCAAAAAAGAGTTGAAGCTGCGGTACAATCAATATCGTCTACAACCCATAATTAACCATACAACCAACCATATCTGCTGATGGAAAATTATTGTCGCCTATCTATGTGGTATTAAAAGAAGTGAGTAGGCAATTGGGAGAATGAGTGCAACAAATTGTGTTCAGGCCGCCAAATGTATACTGGCTTCTAAATCTGGGAGATTTACAACCGATCTCAAGAAAACATATATAGCTGCAGAAAATTTACTTCCCTAATACTGGGCCTACAAGTATCTTACTGCTGGACTCTTGGAGTGGACAATGTGAGCAAAGTGTTCGAGACTATACCTGAAGACAAGGCATTAACATTAATGACGATTCCAAAAGGCACTGCCAGACTATTTCAACTACTAGACATATACAATCCGTTCCTCTCAATACACGCCAGCGTAGCGGGTTGCATATCGGTTGACGCCTCCGATCTGCTGCAGGGGCCATGCCGCCTGTGTCCGGCGCCAGGCGGATAACCGATATGCAACCCGCTACGCTGGCGTGTATTGAGTGGAACGGATTGTATATGGATTTTGAACACGAAAACACTTTGTAAGGAGGTTTTCGAATAGGTATCGTCATTCTTTTTAATTACGATATTAATCTTTATTTGAGAGATAATATTCTAAAATTTCAATTCCTTACTCAGAATCAATTTTCCTATTCGCGATTTACTGACTTCATCAAATATTCGTGGTACAAAAATGGATATGTACAAACAAGACCTCCTGAATTTGAAAATCCCGTAGAATTTCTTTGTGCACAGGACTCGGAACCACAATTTAACATATGTAGTGACATTGCTGTTATTATGTGTTTGGTGTAAGAAATAAATTTGTATGAAATATTTTTTTACGGAGTACCATTATTGTAAACCATTATGTATCATAAAGAAATAAAGTTCTTTAAATGAAAAAAAAAGTTATTTCGTATGCGAAGATGTGAAATAAAATTAAATACTTTCTTTATTGTACCTGCAATCTCCCCACACGCTCGATATCTCTGACCACCAAGGCTTGAAATAAAAATTGAAAATTGAAAAAACTAGGAGGAAAACAAATTTTAAAATATACGGTTGTATTTGAAATTCAATTTTTTTCATTTTGCACTTAGGCCGACATCGAAATTTTTAAAAATCGGATATCAAAGAATTTCTTGTTCTTTAATTTCTATTTCGCCATTTTATTGTACGTAAAAAACCAAATAACTCGTACATTGAAAGTTTTACTGTATCTCTCTTCGTTTCCAAGATACCACTGAGGAGGCCTAACGTCTAGGGCCTGTTTAATTCCCTTAAACCGAATATAAGCAGCTATACAAAATTTGGAGTCTCTTATTTTTTGATAAACTCCAATAAATTCTGTCGAGTTTCATTAAAATCGGGGCCGGACCTCTAGCGGGGTTTCCTTGCAAGTGTCTACATAATATTATGTGAGGGAGGGAGGGAGAAGTCAAGAAACACTGAAAAAGCCATTACCTACGTAGTTTGTGGTAAGGCCCTAAGGTATCAGTACTTACTGTAGTATGGTTTGCCTCGTTATTTGTCTTCTATGAAGCTTGTAGTAAAATGGTGTGTGTTGCATATAAATTTCTATTCTTATACCCATCCTTAATATAACACAAGATTGGCCATAACGTAATTTTAAAAATCTTGAAAATTTCATCAAAACAAATTACAAATAGGAAAGAATCACCTCGTTACTATGGAAGCCAATCCGTTCTTATCGTTCAGCTGTGTTTAGTCATTTAAGTTCCATCACCTGAAGTGGGACTGATTTATTGTCTTTACACATGTACAAATACAATATGTAAATTTAAGCTCCACTGAGATAGGCGCTATAGCTAACTGAAATCGGCGGGGATTAGCGTTAGCCAATAGTGATCGTAAACTTGGGGCGTAATGCTTGCAATAGCCTCCCTGATACGTCTCTGTAAGTCTACCGGAGTGGTCGGCCGATTCACGTAAACAACGTCTTTGACGAAGCCCCACAGGTAATAATCAAGTGGCGTAAGATCCGGTGATCGTGGAGGCCATGGAATGTAAAGACCCCAACCAATCAAACGATTCGGGAAGGCACCATTCAGATGATTCCTCACAGCTCGAGCGAAATGAGGTGGAGCGCCATCCTGTTGAAACCACATTCTCTGTCTCGTCTGCAAGTTCACGTTCTCCATCAGTGCTGGTGACTGATTACGCAAGAATTCCAGGTAATTCTGCCCGGTGACATTACAATCAAAAAAGTATGGACCTATCACTTGCTCATCGACGATACTGCACCACACGTTCACTTTCCAACGATGCTGATGATCAATGTGTTGACTCCAGCGATAATTTTCCCTTAACCAATAATGACAATTGTGTCGATTCAATGAACCAGTACTCTGGAACGTTGCCTCGTCACTGAAGAGAACGTACTGGAAAAAATTCGGATCTTTTCATTCAGTCTTTGCAAGGCCCAATTACAAAAGTCGACACGATTCCGTCGGTCTTGCGCGGACAATGCTTGAGTCAACGTTATGTGATACGGATGATAGTGGCCAGATCGGAGGATTGTTTGGACGGTGCTCCGTGGTACACCTAAATCTCGTTCGATTTCTCTCAAACTGATGTGCGGATTCATGTGAATCATAGCGAGAATGGCAACAGCTCGAGGATCATTACGATTAATGCCTTGTTGTTGTAGTTGCCGTCGTCGATAAATTCGTCCTTTTTCCTACAATTTCGTTCAATGTTGCGAATTACTGCATGTGTGGGATGACGTCGGCGATTAGAGGGTACCGTTCTCGACATGTCCGGGCAGCGGCTCGATAGAATCCTGGGCACTCTCCTAATACGAATAAAATATTCACAATTTCACTCGCTGAGTACATTGTAATGTGTTCAATGAAATTACAGGCGATACTAACTCGATTCTGGTTGAATTGAAACTGTTTCGAATAACAGAATCATTGAGGTAATGGGGAATTCTTTGTTATTGTTTACATTCCATAAGTACGGTTGGTGAATGGATTAGCGGAACAATCATCCACGCCAACATGCATCAAGGGTATGTGAATCTTCAGTTTGATACCAGAACTCATTTTCGTCGCATTTTTCGAGTAAAATCGAAGGAATTGACATGAATGATGAGGTATTTGAAAACAACTCATCAAGGCGGACACGTTTCATTGGGGTGAAAAATGCGAATGCCATTTGAAAAAAAGCTCCTTGTGCTTGAGCTTGCAAGCATGGCCTTGAAAGTTCCAAAAAATGCATGCATCAAATGTCCCCCTCGAAACCCTACAATTTATGTCTCTAAAAATTTCCTGTCACTTGCCCCCCTCAGGAGATATTTAGGTAGATTGTTTCAAGTGGGACACCCTGTATAACCAGAATCTCACTGTTTAGAACAACTATAGAATTATATAATATGTAGTTGAATTTCTTGTTAAATTATGATTCTTTTAACCAAACTTTTCTTTGAGTGTACAACATCCTATACCGAATTTGGTTTAAGTCCATTAACTTTTTGAAAATCATGATCTCTGGCTGGTTTTTTGAGATTAAAAAAAAAGTGACGTGATAGCCACATTTTGACACCGGATTCGTGATCAGGAGGCAAAAATTACTACGAATAACATATATCGCATAAAAAGTATGTACCCCCCACTTTTTTTTTGTGTGTGACTGTGCATAGTTTTTAAGGTTAGAAAAAAATTGTGACGTGATGGCCAAATTTTGACACCGGATTCGTGATCAGGAGGCAAAATTACTACGGATAACATATATCGCATCAAATGTATACCCCACTTTTTTTTTGTGTGTGACTTGTGTTATCTTTCATAATGGAATAAAGTTCGAACAAATATAAGCTAAAATTAATTCATATCGCCTATACACAAGAAAAGTGACACAACTAAAAAAATTCACTTTTCTCGATTTAGATACAAAAACTTGTGTCTGAATGCAACTTAAAACTATATGTTACGTTTTATAACCAAAAAACCCAGATATTTTACAGATTAAACAGTAGAAAGGGTTTAATAGTTTTGCAAAAACTTTAAAGGCTTCTCTTGTAAAAACATCAATTTTGAATTGTGTCACTTTTCTTGTGTATAGGCGACATGTTTGCGATATTGTTTGCAGATGACGGGTGGCTTTTTTCTCAAAACCTTTAATTGCTAGCCACTTTTTGCTTATGGATTCTGATTCAATTTTAAAAATTCTATAAAAACCGTCTATTGCATTTTATAGTGTTACAAATTTTGATCGAATTTGGATCAGACTTTGCGGAGATATGCGGGACGCGATGAGATTTGATGTAATTTTTTGAACTCAGTTATTAGGGGGTTGCATTGAAAGTCGCTGTTTTTTTCTTGTTTTTAAAACATTATGCCATAATAAAATGTGCGAATACCTCAATCGCAGTATTTACCTTCGGAAGCTATAACTTTTTCTTACTTTTCTAGCAGAAGTTGAATTCCACGATGAAAAAATTGTCCACTTTTTGAGCTAATCCACTCAGCAACCCAATTTTTTACTTCTTAGTAATTATGGAAGTGTGTATCTTTCAAGTCATGTTGCATCGATCTAAATAAATGATAATCACTCGGGGCCAGGTCTGGAGAATACACTGGGTGCAGGAGAACTTCCCATCCAAGCTCCATCAATGTTTCTTTCACGGCTTTAGCAACATGAGGCCGAGCGTTGTCGTAAAGAAGAATCCTTTTTCGGCGATTTCATACAATTGACGTTCGTTTTGGCATTAAATTATTATTTAAACGCTCAAATTGTTGTTGATAACGTTCGGTAGTAATTGTTTCATTCGGTTTCAACAGTTCATAATAAATTACAGCTTCCATATCCCACCAAATTGAAAGCATTGACTTATGACCGTGGAATATTTCGTTTTGGTATCGACGTTGATGGCTGGCCAGAATCAACCTATGATTTTTTGCGTTTTGGGGTTGTCGAAATAGATTTATTTCTCATCAGCGGTTACGATACGCCATAAAACACTTTTCTTTTTATGCTTTGCAAGCTAAAAAATCAAGATGTTCAAACGATCAGCAATGGCATTTTCGGTCAATTCATATGGCAGCCACTTTCCTTCTTTTCAATCTTTCCCATGGCATGTTAACGTCGTGAAATTGTAGATTCGTATCGACTTCAAGCTGTTGAGCCAATTCTTTGAGCCTTCGAGCAGGGTCTTCTTCCAATAGAGTTTGCAGTTGTTCATCTTCAAACTTCTTTGTTTGACCTGGTCGTTGTTTGTCGTGAACGTCACAGTTTCCACCTTTGAAGCGACGAAACCAGTCTCTACATACTGTTTCTGATGGAGAAGATTCAGCATAAGTTTGCACGAGTAATTGATTAGCTGCAGCAGCACTTTTTAAAAAATCAAAGTAGCGTAGCAGTATACATCGAAAAAACAACTTGTCGCATTCCATTTTCTTTTGTTATAGACATAGACTTATATTAACCAAAAATGGCAGTTTAATGACTGAATCTGAACGAGAAATGTCCATAATTTAGAGTGATACAAGAAGTATTAGTTGCTGCGTACGACATAAGTAGTTAGAACCATCTACAGGAGAACAGCGGCTTTCAATACAGCTCCTAATACATTATAAAACATAATCAGTGGTTATTGTCAACCTTATGCTGAATCTAAATCTGTAAGGAAAAAAATAGCTGGTACATCAAGTTTTTTTTTTAGAGGAAACTGGCGTTCACTACACATTAGTAGCGTCGATTACACCCTCATGAAAGGATCTCGCATAATTTTTATAGGAAAATGACACACGGTAAAGAGAGAGAGAGAGAGAGAGAGAGAGAGGGAGAGGGAGAGAGAGAGAGAGAGAGAGAGAGAGAGAGAGAGGGAGGGAGAGGGAGGGAGGGGGAGAGGGGGGAGGGGGAGGGGGAGAGAGAGAGAGAGAGAGAGAGAGAGAGAGAGAGAGAGAGAGAGAGAGAGAGAGAGAGAGAGAGAGAGAGAGAGAGAGAGAGAGAGAGAGAGAGAGAGAGAGAGAGAGAGAGAGAGAGAGAGAGAGAGAGAGTGTTCTAATTTTTGGTATGTATTCCATGAGGTCCTGATCAAAAGTTATCATGGGCACGACCGCCAAAAATGGACAGTTTTGATAGTAGATTTATTTGAAGTTTCTAAACCCGCGCGGGGAGTCCTAGCTAGCTCTGCGAGAGTGTACGTATTATCAAATCACAAATAGTGAATAGATAGGAAACTAAAATAAATCAGATACACTTGAACGCATCCAGAATCAAGTGTAAAAGTTTTATCCATGGTGACCATTTTTTCTCAATTAATAAGGTAATCGCTAGAAAGAACATAAAAACAGTATGTGAGCACACGAACGTGTACTCATGCGCATGTACATGTCTCATGTGCATACATGTACGCATACATGTGCGTGTCTCAGCATCTCTCCGATCACTTCATTTTTGTAACACTTCATCTCTCAAAGTGCCTCTTACATTCGGGATGTTTGTTTAACGTGAGTTCCCTCACCTCTCACGTTCGGGATGCTTGCTTTACGTGAATCTTCTCACCTTCATATTCAGTGTGCTTGCTCTACGCAAATCCCTTCGCCTCTCACTTTCAGGGTGGTTATTTTATGTGAGTTGCTCGCCTTTCACTTTTAGAATACTTTCTTTACGTAAGCCCCTATGCATTTCAGTATCATTTTTTACCTATTTACTTATTTCCATCACATCATTTAGGTTGAGAGGCTATTCTCTGTTAGCCGCATCTGATATATTGGGTTGTCTGGAAAATTCGTGCCGACCCTGTCCTTACGCCACTTACCAAAAATTGGCATGAACTTTCCGGACAATCCAATACTATTTAGTAGAGATGTAGCAGGATACCAAATATTTGGTTCATGACGTACGTAGCCGAGGAATCATGTGAAGTAACGTGTGCGCGAAACAGAATGATTGCGTTCATAGTTGTGTTGTTTAGCCTTTTCGCTCCATGGATGAGCACTTTTATTGTTAGTATTTATTTCAACGTGTAGGTGTGAGAAAGTAAGACAGAGAGGGGTTCCGCCTGGTGGCGGAATAATGTAGTGAATGAATATCTAACTGCTGTACAGACAACAATAAACAACAATAACGATGAATTATTGAATTGATTAGCGCTTTGCGATACTTACATTTTTCACATATCTGTGAGCTTAATACAATTGGTATATTTATATTGTAATAATGGATAGGAATCCATTACCCCTTTAAGGGACAGTGGGACATATTCCTGGTACTTTTTCTTTCTCAGTTTTTATCAATTTTATATTGTCTTTTACAATTCTAATAGACATATTAGAACTTTTCGGAGTCCTGAAAATCTGATGTATACGATCTCTATGAAAAATAACATTTATTTATTGTTTGGCAGTTTTAACCCTTTGCATTCTGCGGGCACCTACATGGTGCCCGGGCGGTGGCACGCTTCCACTCCGCAGGCACCTACATATACGGTGTCCGGGCGAATGATGCTTCCACTCCAGCGGCGCCTCTACGGCATTCGGACGGTTTGGTACACGATATGTTTATTTTCGATGTGCGATAAGATATGTGAAGGGGGTTTCTTTCAAAAACAACATTTGTCAAAAACGCCAATCCATGTAGTATCGGTAATAATGCCTACTCTTTCATTGTATCTAGCCGTGTAGTGGTGCCTACTCTTTCATTATATTATAACGAAAGCGTATGCATCACTACACGACTAGATACAACGAAAGAGTAGGCATTATTACCAATGCTACAGGGATTGGCGTTTTTGACAAATGTTGTTTTTGAAAGAAATCCTTCATATTTTTAGCGATGCTGTAACTGTGCTCGGGCAGTTTGGGGGGGGGGGGGGGACTCTGTATACTTATTTCCCATGTTTATTTATCGACGCCGCTACGGCGCACAGTGCTTTATCCAGTGGACAAAAATCAGATTTTTACTTACGCGATATAGAAAAACTAATTCGTTGAAATCAAAAAGTAATGCCCCTTATACCCACACCTATCCGTTTCTGAACAATTGAATCACCGTTGCCATGCAAATAAATAAAGAAAGACGCGTCACAGCGTAAACATTCTCGTCTCAACAGAATTACGAACTTCTTCTTAGAAATTATTTTAAATGTGCATGTAATCTACAAGGTAAGGGGATTTTTATTCACTTTATATAAATAAGAAAAGGTTTGACATACCGAAAAAAATATTCGTAAAACACTTATATTTCTTATATTTTTACACGTACGATTGCGGAGACTATTTCTTAAAAAGTTCCAAAAACCTCCTTTTTAGTTTAGTATTTTATTAAAGCTTGTACATTCCTCTTAATACCTATATATCGTTTCATTTGCTCAGGGCTGCTCAACTATAGATATTTTCATTATGAGGGCGCGAAACGCCCGAATGACGAATTCTATTTTTTGTCACTAAGTGTCAAATACGAGGTTGACGGGGTTCAAGGCGGGGTTTTGGCGGGGGTTTTGCCCCCCCCTCCCCCCCCCCCCCCAACACCCCATTACAAACGAACAAATCATAAATATTTTTTAAAGTAAAAAGAAATAAATAAACAAACAAACAAAGAACTTTAGAACAAAATTTAAATGTTTATTATTTTGAATTTTTGCAAATATAACCATATTCGTAATCAGCGACCCAAAAACCCCCTTATATCAAATTTGGCATGAATCCGTCGATTTTCGAAAATCTCGTCCGCCATATTGGGTCCGCCATGTCAATTTTTGAAATCTGACTTCAGACTCATGATTAGCGACCCTAAACACCCCCCTACACCAAAGTTGGCATGAATTCGTGGATTGTCGAAAATCTCGTCCGCCATATTGGATCCGCCATCTTGAATTTTTGAAATCTGACTTCAGATTCGTGATCAGCGACCCCAAAGACCTCCTTAATAATCATTTATTTACTGTTTGATTAACCGTCAAGAGGAATTTCTATTTTTGTCCACTCTCCCATATACCGGGGAGTACTGTGGCGATGACACGTCCACTCGAAGTATTGCCGTACACACACACCGAGGGTTTTGAAACTCATATTATTATTACAGGTCCCGTATTATTGTAACACGTGTCCTGACAAACCGAGGATGCATCTTGGGAATTGTTACACTAGATATTATCATACAAAAACTAATTACAGAGTATAATATTTACCGGTTTTGTTTTATTCGATGCAAAAATAAATTAATTAATGGTATTTTATTATTTGTATACGTTAGTTGAGTATCTATAAAATTATTTTAAAGTACCTGTAAAACGCTTCCCTAATACAGCCGCAATATAGCCAAAATCGTCCGGAGTGGCTGATTCGCACGTGCGAAAATCGCCCGGAGTGCAAAGGATTAATAAGTAATCTATATGAGAAAACATCTGTTTTCTCGTTATAAAATCAACTGTGTTTGAATACGCGGTTTTAGAGTTTTGAAACTCATTTTACATATTTTTAGCACCTCAAAATATAACATACATTTTCTTTAGAATTTTTGATACGCTAGTATTTGCAAAGAAAAATAAGTAATTTGCTATAATCGTATTTTTACGGTATCTTCCATTTTGAATTTTATAATTATAATCATAAAATCGTAATCATCGCTACCACAAAAATATAAATAATCCTTAACATCCTCTTCAACAGAAAAATGTGCCCATAAACGGGTTAAAAGTACAAACTATGTACGCCGAGTAAAGATAATATATGTACACGGGGTAGATACATTTTTCGTTAACGGGTGGGCGCGAAATATTATCGAGTCTCTTGATTCTTTTCATGAGTTAGTTTCAAAGCTGGTTTCATAACCTTATCTAGAGCATATGTATTATAAAAAAAATGTTGATATATGAAGCATTAAAGGAACATTCATTTCGACTATATCGTTAAAATCATTTCTAGAATATTTCATACTTTAGATATATTATTGAAAAGTTTTGCACACGTGCTACGTGGGCGATTGTTAGAAGAAAGGAAGAAAGTGGTTTTAATAAACACGGCATTCATTTTCAGTGTTTTATATTAGTAGGGGAGAGTGTTGTACCTCCCTCCCCCCCCCCCCTCCCCCGACTTGTACCTTGGGTCACTTAGTTCCCTACTCTAACGGTCTGAACATAGTTATTAATTTAAATGAATTTCTAGTTCTGCTCCTGCCCGCTATATAGCAGCCAATTATAAATTCAATTAGGTAACTGTGTGGTGCTGCATAGCGTGTTTTGTGATTTCTTCGTCCGAAAGTAAATTTTGTATCTATTTAAAATCTGTTAATATTTCGTTTATTGATAGATATCATTTTTTTTAACTAGCAGTAGTTGAAAATAAGTGTTAAAGCTTATTATTTCTATATGTATTTTTATTTTAAACACATAACTTAAAAATCTTAAATTTATCTTAAAATTTGCTTGAAGCGAAACTTAATACGGCAAATCAAACTACGAATATCTTAGATGTAGATGGCTGTAATATTTCAGGTTGATACCAAGTGCATATTATGATTTTCAATTTGTAGTTAGCATATAAAGTCAGTCTATCCGAGGCCATTTAAAAATTGACTTTTTTACAAAGCATTAATAATACCTATGAAAAACTATGTAATTCTTAAACAAAATCTTGAGAATAGAGTATTAATCCAAATGTATGGTAATTTGTATATAGAAATATAATAAAAGTCCCTTCCCTATTTAAGTGAAATAAGATTTAATTTATCTGTATACAATTTTGTTATAGATATCAACGTTGCATAGATTTATGGAGGAGAGCATTAGAGATTCGGGTGGAAAAAGATTCTGTAAGTAACTCGTTCTCATTCTTCTTTAAATCATTCTTAATATACGTAGTATGCTAGGGCAATTCGATATATTGCTAATCTAATATATTTTTATGTACTGGACAATAGCACGAAAATGTAGTAAATTCTAAAAGTCGTTTTATATGAAGTAAAGTCGTAAATCAAATTTGTTATGTTCTGCCTACTAACTTTCGGAACTAATGGAGTACCGCCTTTTATTACAAATATATTTAATATCGTCATATAAATACAGAATTATTGTGACAATGTTGTCCATAGGAATGTGGTATATCAAACTGTCTATTCATGCGATAGTATATTATTAATAGTAGCACAGCATCAATTCATTGGGGGTAAATCCAAAATTCGAGATAACTAATCTTGTTTATTTTTTTTCCTCGTATATATCGAGTACTACGATTCGATAAGATAAAAATAAGAAAACTATATATTTTTATTGCAAACTGTTCAATGAGTAAACGTTATCGAAGTTATGTTTTGCAGCAATACTTCACAGTGTTCACATCGGTTAATTCCTAGGCGACTATTAATTAGGAAAAATGATGCTCACGTGAAAGGGAGTCATTCGATGCCAAATCACCTTTTGTACCAAATTTTTAATTTTTTTCAAATTTGGATATATTGTTATCAATTGCATTGCAAATACTTATGCCAAACAATTTTTGAAAAATATAAAAGTTATGATACTTGGAAGTTTTAGAATCAATTTGTTTCAAAAAATCATTATAAGCAAAAATTGCAACTTAATAGAATTTTGCATACTCGTGCGGATGCGTGTTTCTTCTTTATAAAAAATTATAAACGCGAACAAATTTATAATTTATGCTTTTTTAAGCAAATTATTGTTTAAATTCCTTTTGTCGGGTTTCGGAACTTCTTAAAAATCTAAATCTGAAAAATGAACATATAGCCACATCCATGTTCCTTCCGATCATCGAATAAAACACACGGTCACTTTTTAAACAAATTTGTAATTATTGTAAGAGCAGTGCAAAGTGTTACTTCAGTAGTTTTGTTATTGGTTCTCGCATGCGGCTACTCGTTCTCAGTTTACCTCTTACTACTTAGGGCCGTATTCTCACCTGCATGACTACATATCGTAACTACGTACGTACCTCCAATATTCATGTTGTTAAATAATTTAAATAGTTATTTAAGCAATTAAAATAGTTGTTTAAATAATTAGAATTGTTTAACGACATGGATAGTGAAGGTACCCTTACGTGGTACGCAGTCATAAAATGAGCATTCCCGCCATATAAATAGCAAGATCTACCAGTGCTATATTGAATATCGGTCAAACGTGAATAGCTACAAGGGTATCCTAAGATACACTTGTGACTGTGCTAATGGCAGTAGGACAGTAGGATGCTGTTTGAATGTAGCTGCCATAATTTACTATTTGTCACACGGCCGCTACAAGTCTAAAATCGTTAGACCAGCCGAGGTATTGACAAATATATTTGACGTAACCACCTTATCTACCATCGTTGAGGAAAATAGTGACGATGACTAAAGTCATGAACAGGTCCTGTGTGAATGGTGATATGTAAATTATATAAATAACTTGTTTCCTATGCAACTTATGCTATATTATATATTTTTTAATTTAATATAGAATATAGATATTATGTATTATGTATTATTATGTATTCACAATAAATAAAAAATATACATATATGAATTAATGGTTTTTTACTTTTTTTTTACTGTGTTCCACCAAATTAAACTATTTGACAATTTTTTACATAATAGCTGACTAATAGATAATTCCATATGATTTTCTCGGTTGGTGTATCTCCAGGGGTTGTTATATGTAGGTATACTTTCCACCCCAAAAAATATTTTTTTTTTAAATTTACACCTTTAAACAGTGCTGTTATGCCGTCGAAAAATATATAGGTATAATATACCAATTACGAAGACCTACTGTTTCGTTTTTGAATGGCTTTGATATCTTTCATAGTTCCAGAGGAAAAAAAGTGGCGTTAAGGGTTATTACCCCCCTATTTCCCTTGTATGTGAAGTTAGCGGTCTAAAATTAATTGTGGAGGTATTTCAGATAAAAAGCAATAGATAAAAGGTTCAACAATATAAATTGGCGCCGGGACATCTTTCATATGGTAATACGGCTAGACCCTTTAACATGGAATGACCCCATATCATGTGAGCATCATATTTTCATTATTAATAATTACCTAGGAATTAACCGATGAAGATTAAAGTGTTGCTGTTAAGTATAACTTCGATAATGCTTAATGATTGAACGGCTTGCAATAAAAATGTATAGTTTATACGACTTTTAACCCTGCATCTGATATTGTAGCCTACGCGCAACATAGATTTCACACTTATTTTTCACTTATCTCTAAATAAAGGACTGATAACGTTGCTTGTCTGAGAGCTACTAATTCAAAATCCAAGATGGGCAAGGAAGTTGGCCCCTCGTCGCCACGGAAAGTAATAGAAACGAGGGGCCAACCTCCTTGACAATTTCATACCACTTTACCCTGTGTTATACAGGGTGTCACTAAATATCATGTACAAACGGAAGGAGGTAATTCTTTGGCTTATTTCATGACTAAAAGTTCATGTAAACATAGGCCCGTAAAAGCTTCGTTACTGATCTACAGGGTGTTGAAATTTCAATTTTTTTTAGTTTTTTTTTATTAATAGCTCATGCCGTTTTTAAGATATTTAGCTCAAATTTAGAATATAGGTTATGCTGTAGGGCGTATATCATTGGGCATGTCAAATGGTTGTGAGAATCTACAGGGGATTATTTTTCAGGGGTCGTGCCCCTTTTTGTTCCCCTGAACTTTTTTGCGGTGAGCTTCTGGTAGATTCTAAAATACAAAATAAATTTTCTGTTTTGTTTACAAACTTTTTGGCCTCTTGTAGTTTTTTCGTATCTGCCACCGTTATCGAGAAAAACCCGTAAGAAATACTCCGGGAATGTTCCAAAGAGTACGGGAATCAATGAGAAGAAGATCGGCGGCATGTGTAAGGGTTGGAGGAGGTCACTTTCAGCAGTTTTTGTAACGTTGTTTTGTTATCTTTATTATTTAGGTTTTTCTTATGGTAATAAATCATTACTACAAAAACCGCGTTATCCCAGCTTTAATTTTTTTTAATTTTAATTTCACAGAAAATAGTTTTTTTTTCTCGATAACGGTGGCAAATACGAAAAAACTACAAGAGATCAAAAAGTTTGTAAACAAAACAGAACATTTATTTTGTATTTTAGAATCTACCAGAGGCGCACCGCAAAAAAATTCTGGGGGAGAAAAGGGGGCACGACCCCTGAAAAAATAACCCCCTGTAGATTCTCACAACCATTTGACATGCCCAATGATAAAAGCCCTACAGTATAACCTACATTCCAAATTTGAGCTAAATATCTTAAAAACGGAATGAGCTATGAAAAAAAAACTTAAAAAATTTTGAAATTTCAACACCCTGTAGATTAGTAACGAAGCTTTTACGGGCCTATGTTTATGTGTATTTTTAGTCATGAAATAAGCCAAAGAATTACCTCCTTCCGTTTGTAATTTTTCTAAAGGTTTTTGGGGTATTGCCAGATACAGGGTTAAATTTCATCAAATTCTATGAGGGGAAAAAAATTAACAAGATCGGGGACTAGATGTTCTAGGGAAATAGCATAAGTTGCCCTATTAGTAGTATTGTAATAGTAGTACCATTGAACTGCTACAGTATACAAGTACACTATTCTACAGGATCATTTTAAGTATATGCTTCATGAGGCAATCTGTGTAGTAATTTTTAAGCTATACGTTGCTAGCTGTAGACATAAAAATATAGTAGAAACTGGTAGAGAGATGACGTAGAGAGAGTAACGATTGAGTAGAGTTCGTATCTGGAGATATGATTAATGAGTGAATGGGATGCATATATACACTTCATATATATATTCGACAATATTGATACACGTCCTAGAGAAAAAAGTTATTAAGAAAAACTAGTTACCGACGAGTGCCTGGTTGGAGCCATTGCTCCTACTGATATGTCTGCCTTGGATTTGTCCACTATGCCTCTTGATGATTTCAATTTCTTCTTCCCACCGGAGAACCTCTCGGATCATATGACCAGAGACAGTTCAAACCTTTTCAAAATAATATCGTTTCGCAATAATAACAGTTTTTTTATTTTACAGATATTATACAACGATACTTGCTCCACTGCACAGGCGATAGTACGGCTTATGGTCGATTTGAACAAGCAAACAGTTGAAATTATTGTTCGCAATGAAGATAAAGGTGAACCGAAGTTCCAGGATGTAGTGGCAATTTTTAAATTACTCACCAGCAATCTTCCCGAAGCTCGATGTTTGCTGGAGGTATTCTTTGCTATAATACAATACTTTTTTTATCTCAGAATTTAGTGCAAAGAAAAGATATATTTCGAATTAAAATTGCGTTTTTTTACAGACACGTCCGATACATAAGAAACAACAGGATAGTTATGATCATATTTTGAAGTGCGTCACACATTTAATCTACTTATTAGTAGAAACTGCACATAGTGACGAAGAGAAATCGGAGACAAGACGATTAGTGTACAATCTAGTAAGGCAGAGACTAAAATCGGCATCGACTGAAGATTCCCTTTTACACCTCTGCGTATCTAGTCTGAACACTATCAATTCTAGCTATTTTGCTACTGATGACATTCAGGTAGGAATTGTCATTCATTTCTGTAACGATGAATTCGACAATGTATAAAATATATTAATTTCACTCTCAAAGAATGTAAAAGATCATCTTTTAGAAATTGTGTATCACTACTTCAATTGCGTATTTATTTTTGATCGCATACATAATTAAGTTATTACTGACCGTGTTCAGGTTGTTACGGAAAACTATACATACGGGGTGTCCCAACTTCAGTGGAAACTAGCGTGATTTTTGAAAAACTTATTTAACAAAAGTTGTACCGTTTAAATTAACGCATAAAATATACTTAATAATTTTGTAATATCCATTTCCGATTTGAAAAACTGGCGTACCTAACTCAAGCGTTTCATTTTCTGAAAACATTCCCATCTGGCGCTTCACATTAAAAACCAATTCTGTGTATATACACGGTAATCATTAGTTTCACGAGAACCATTTTTATTGAACGTTTCTAATCGTATGATTAATTCCAACGTTTACATTTTTCGAATTAAGTTCTTTAGAATCTAAACGCGGTATTGTTGATCCCATCGTCCTCCGCCCTGAAATTTCTATCGTACAAAACCTGTGCATCATACATAGTTTTTGATGTCTAGACCTTCTGCCTCATAGTTTTCGGTGACCAAGTCTTCCGTTCCATAATTTTCGATGTTCAGGTTTTCCGCCCCATAGTTTTCAATATCCACGTTTTCCGCCCCACAGTTTTCGGTATCCAGGTCTCTTCCAATCCATAGTTATCGGTGTTCAGGTCTTCTGCTCAACATCTTTCGATATCCAGGTTTTCCGCTCCGTAATTTTTGGTATCTAGGTCTTCCGCTCTATAGTTCTCGATGACCAAGTCTTCCGTACTCGATTCCATAATCTTCGGTGTCTAGGTATTTCGCTCCATAATTTTTGGTGTCTTAGTCTTCCGCTTCACATTTTTCACCAAACTTTGCACCAAACACCAAAAACTATGGAGCAGAGAGAGAGAGAGAGATTGATTGATTGATGATAATGTTTATTGCCCATGGTTGAGCAAAAGTTTGCAGTATGACTGCATGTACAGCGTGAATAAAAATAAAAATAGTGGATTAAGTAACAATAGTAATAAAATAAAATAATATAAAATAATATAAAATGAGATAAAATAAGATGAAAATGAAAATATGAAATCGAATAAACTCAAATAAAGAAAAATAATATAATAATAGTGATAATAATAATACGTTCAACTCCCTGCTGCACAGACAGCAGTAAGGAGAGATATTTATTTATGGGGTGCATTGTCCGTGGCGATGAGGGTAGAACTCGAGGCTGCTGCAGCGTTTTTCAGAGATATCAGGTGGGATTTGACCTTCGATTTGAACAGCGTATAGGAGGATGATGATCTCACGTCATCCGGGAGAGAATTCCATACATATGGAGCTGCGACGGCAAAGGAGTGCAAGTAAGCATCAGTCCGGTATTTAGGTACAATTAGGCGGTCATCCGATTGTCCTCTCAGAGGTCGTCTTTCTACGTGGGCAAGCAGCATGTCTCTGAAGAAGGAGGGTGTTCCTAAACGAAGAGCAGAGTAAGTGAGACAAGCCACTGCCTGTTTCCTTACACCTTCTATCGAGAGTCGTCCAAGATTTCTTCGATGAAGCGAGACAGAGGCATCACGTGGGAGATTGAGGATGTATCTCACTCCTTTGTTGATAAGCCTTTGAAGTTTGATGTCATTGGCAACACCTGCGCCAAGGAGAACCACTGCGCAGTAATCCACATGCGGCATCACCAGAGCATTGACTAGTTTTTTCCGCATCTCCGTGTCAGTGAAGTCACGAAGCTGCTGGAGTTTATAAATTGCACCGTTGACACTTGATGTGACTCTGGCAATGTGCTGGTGAAAAGTTAGCTTCGAGTCGAGGATAACTCCCAGATTCTTAACTGAAGAGACAAATGGAATGATATTGCTACCATCGTCGAGCGTAGGAAGTGCATCATGGTTGATTTGGTTGATCAGGCGATTATTGCCCAAGATGATGGCCTTGGTTTTGAGGAGGTTGAGTTGTAGCCGATTTTTGTTTGCCCAGTTGCTAATGGCCAAGATGTCTTTGTTCATACTACGCATGCAGTTTGCCAATTCGTTAGGTGAGCATGTGGCGTAAACCTGTAGATCATCTGCGAACATGAGTTTATTGGCGAACTTGATTGACTCCCCTATGTCGTTGACGAAAAGTGTAAAGAGTAAAGGGCCCAGAACCGAGCCCTGGGGGACTCCTGTATTTGTGGATACCCAGCTAGTAAGTGCGTTGGCATCAAATTTTAACGCTTGACGTCTGCCGACCAGGTACGATGCTATCCACTTTATAACGCCTTTGGAGAATCCCATTTTCCTCAGCTTTGCCAGTAGGATACCATGTGGAACAGTGTCGAACGCTTTGGAAAAGTCGAACAAGACTAGTACTGTGACCTGGCGCCTGTCCATCCCATGCCTAACATCATTTAATAGCTTTAGCAGTGCCGTTGCCGTACTGTAGCCGGTCCTGAATCCGCATTGCCACGGGTCCAGGATGTCGTGTTGCTTGATGTAGACAGTGATTTGATTGAATATAAGACGCTCTAGGATCTTACTTATTGCGGGTAGTAATGCGATAGGCCTGTAGTCATTTGCTGAGCTTGGCGTGGCGACCTTCTTGATGGGAATGATGATGGCTTTCTTCCAAGTAGTGGGGAAAGAGTCAATGATGGAACGATTGAATACGTTGGTGAGGAAGGTTATTACCAGATGCAATACTGGTCGTAACAGGCGTAGGTTCAGGCCATCGGCTCCAGTGGCATTAGATTTAATTGATTTTACTACCTTCTCGACATCAGTGGGTGAAATAGTGGAAAAACTGAGCTCCGGCCGGTCAAGTGCAGGCAGAACATCGTGGTAATCAAGTAGAGTGAGCGGCTGGTCAGTGATGGAAACCTTGGCGAGGGCCAGATTCAGTTCTTCAGGAGGCACAACCAACGAATGTGAGGCGAGTAAATTAATAAGGCCAAGATTCCTCAGCTCCGCCCACATGGCAGCAGGTGCAAGGCCGTCCAACCTTGTGCGGTAGTACTCAATCCGAGCGGCAGATAACCGATCACGAAGGCTATCGCGAGCTTCACGGTAGGCCATGAGGTTATTTTTACATTTGTTGCGCCTGTAGCGACGATAGACAGTCCGCAGGTTCCTTTGAGCAAGATTGAGCTCAGAAGTGACCCAAGGAGCATGTTTTACACCATTGACTTTGAGCATGACAACTGGTGCCACAGTGTCGAGTACTTTGTGGAAGTTGAGATAAAAGTTTTCCAGTGCTGCGTCAACACTGGAGTCGTTGGTAGCCAGTAATGTCCAGTCTATGCTAGCGAATTTTTCTTGAGCCTCAGTTGATGCCATGCGCCCCAGTCGCCTGGTGCTAATGGTCTTGGCAGATGGACGAATTCCTTGAATGACAAGAGCAGCATGTATCAAGTGATGCCCCGCTCCCAAAGGAGTATCCGATTTGCCCCAGGAGAAAACTTGGTCAGATTCATCAACGATGCAGAGGTCCAGCCACGTCTCAGAACTTCCAGTGGTATGAGTAAAGCTATGATCGACTATTTTCAGTGACAGGTCCCTCACGAGTGATTTAACGTAGCGAGCGTCATGGTTAAAACTGAGCTGATCGGCATTAAAGTCGCCCAGAATTACCTTATGTACGTAGTCCTCCATAGCAGAGGATAAAATTGTGCAAAAGTCCACAGGGATGGTGAACGGGACATGCGGCGGTCTGTAGACGACTGCCGTGAAGATCGGCGGGACATCAGGCTTCCTCAGCACACACATGATGTATTCGATCATTCCAGATTTATTGACCGTGTTTGAGCTAGCGATAATGGTGGCTGAGAAGGACTCGTGGATATAGAGAGCTACACCTCCACCGTGCACGTTTCTATCATTTCGAATGACGGAGTAGTTGGCCAGGCTGATGACAGAATCGGGTATCGTGGGAGAAAGCCAGGTTTCAGTTACGGCAATCACATGGTAAGTTGGACTGATATCAAGATGGCTTTTGAGAGCGTTCAAGTGAGAGCGTACGGAGTTAGTGTTGAGACAACAGCATCGAAAAGTGTTACCACATGAAGGACTATTTACTAAGCGAGCAGGTCGTGAACTTCATTGCGTTGAGTTAGTGTAGAGCTGTGCAATCTTTGGTATGTCTGCCTGAGAATTGATAATGTGAACTAGAGTATCGTTATTGGCTTTAGCAAAGACTGTACTGCTCTTTGCCTAGATATATTTGAAGCTAGCATTCCTAAGAGCTGACTTTGCTGCTGTCAGGAGGGGGGAGGGAAGGGGGGGGAGAGTGAGAGAGAGAGAGGGAGAGAGAGAGAGGGAGGGAGAGAGGGAGGGAGGGAGAGTACCTACCTGAATACCGAAGATTATGGAGTGGAAATCCTGGATACCGGAAATTATGGAGCAGACGACCTGCACACCGAAACTACGATCAGGCAGAAAATCTGAACATTTTGAAAACTATGGAGTAGAAAAACCGGAAACCGAAAATTATGAGGCGGAAGACCTGCATACTGTGGAAACTGTGGGGCGGACAAATGGTTTTTGTGAAAGTAGTGATCACCGTGTACATACATAAAATTGGATTTTGATTTCAAACATTTCACACGCCTCGGATGAGAATGTTTTTGAAAAACGCAACGCTTGACCTATTCCTCATTTGTATGTCGGATTGCATGCAACAGGCGCAAATAGGGGGAAATTCAACCCTGGATATCTCGAACTTCTGGATATGCAAATCGAATTTGAAATGGTTTGTTGTATTTGTGTTGATCATTATATTGCTTTTATAATATAATAAAAACAGTTACAAGTCGAAACTGAAAGATGCATACCAGTTTTTCAAACCGGAAGTGGATGTTAAAAAATTGTTAGGTTCGTTTTGTACGCCAAGTTAAACGATACAACTTTTGTTTCGTTTACAACATACAGAAATCATGTTCATTTCGAAGATATATAATATTACTATCCACGGTGGTTGATATACCTTGTATATGCTTCCCCATAATCGTAAGAATTTTATAACGTTCTTATTTATTACAATCATTTAACACTAGGACGATGAACTTTCAAACTGCCTCGAACGATGGCTAGCAGTCAGTTTGACTACTCATGGAAAAAATATTTATTAGAAAAATGAATATTTCTAAGTTTTATTGATTATTTATTGAAACATTTTTTTTAACCCGTAGTGGTCACACCTCCTAAAAATAAGATAGTGGTCACACGGGTTCCAATGGACCCCACGCAGAAAAAACAGTTGCCATTTGCGCTCTTTTTGATATATCGACTCAAACCTTGAACTGGAATTTAGTTTAAGACTTCCTCTTTATAATCCTATCATTTTGTTCTCCTTTTTTAAATTTTTTATGTTGAAAAAACGCGAGAAGAAAATTCTTCGAGAAATTTGACTTTTTTCACAAAAATATTCACCAAGATTTCAATTTTTGAGATAGAGCAAAAAACTTCCTGCGTTTTACTCTGAAAATAGTATACTTTTAAGAAAAAAAACAGTATTATAACGAGCTTTGAAAAAAACATTTATTTTACAGTTTGAAGATATCAATTTTCATGAAACTCGTAAAATCAAATAGAGTAGTTTTGAACGTGTAAAATAAAGTGAAAAACTGTTTTTATGAAAAAAAAATATATATTTTATTAGCATGGGGTCCACTGGACCCCGTGTGACCATTACGGATTAAACGTCATATAAAAACATGTACCTATACGACATTCGTCACAACTTCAGCAACTCAAAAATTGTATGTTTCCCGACAAATTTCTAAAAATCAAGTTAAACAAATACAGTAATTCTGCCAAATTACAGATCAATCCTACTGTAAATCACGGGGTACCTAATCATATTATTTTACTTTTATTTTCGAAATAGAGATCTAAGCCTTGTCTCGGCGGTAACTTTCTTTCTTCATATTTAACAAGCAGAAAGAAAATTTTGTACAAAAAGCTATACTATGGAACTTCAGTCGTTTGAAAAGTAAAAACAATTTTCGATTTTTTCTTTGATAAAAATAGTTTATCTCTCAGACGCGCGACTGAAAATTCCATGATGTAACTGCAGAACATTTTTTATAATATACTTTTCAACTTTGAAAGAGAAAAGTTATCGTCGATAAAGCTTGGATCTCAAATTAAAAAATAAAAATAGAAAGATACGATTATACTCCGTGATTTTTTGGTGGGAGGATTGGTATGTAATTTGATAGAATCATTGTTCTCATATAGGGTCTAGTACACGTAAATTAGACGTATAAACATGGAATAGGAAAAATAATTTATAAAGTTTTCATATTACTATTCAATATCCTAATGGGATCAGGAACAAAACCCTACAAAGTTCCCAATTGTCCAGTGTCCGCAACATCCCTTATTTTGCAAAAAACCACCCCCGGATCGTACATTATGTCGGTTTTTCTCAATTTCCTCGTAAACCGTTGTTCAAACGTAAAAAATGTGTAGAACCATAAATGTTTGCCATTAAATTCTACACAAAAATTGTTCGATAAATATGTTAGCTAATCCGTACTGAATTCTCGAAAAATACGTTTAAAGTTAAGGATAGTTTTTAGCAGGCCGTTAAAATATGTCAAGTTCAGCGAGGCGTCAACGCACTTGTGACACAAACTTGTGGTATGCGTTACGGTGGATTATTTACGGATTTTAGTCAGTGTTAAAAATGTGTATTATTATTATTATTATTATTTTATCCTTGTACGAAATTTTTAACAAAGTTCCAGAACGAACTGCTGACTTGAGCGATCATTGCGAATTTGTAGTGGATGGTGGTAATTTGATTCACCGTGTGGCATGGCCAAAACAGGGTACATTTCGTGACATTTACTCGGCCTATGTTAACTTTATACGTAAACACTATGGTCACTATGTAACTTATTACAAAGTCTTGAACGACAAAAACGACTCCTGAAGCGCACTTTGGCTACAATTGCATTCAGTGAAAACACACCAATACACGACCAATAAAAGATATTGTTAAGTAATATAGCTAACAAAGATCGTTTAATTTCTCAACTTGTCGAGAGGCTAAATTCTGAGAATATTAATACTCTTACTGCTTTAGACGATGCTGACTTACTAATCGTTACAACCGCCATCGATCTATCAAGTCAACACGACACTGTGGTTGTAGCTGGTCAGGATGTCGATCTTCTTTCTCTTATATTGCTCTTGCTCCTCAAGATAAGGATATTTTGTTTTTGAAACCAGCCCAAGGAAATATAAAGAAAAGGATTTATAGATCTTCTGTGATATGCAATCATCCAATGTTAGTAAAAATATTAAAGAAACTGTTCTTTTTGCACATGCGTTTAGTGGTTGTGATACCACTTTTGCGTTTTTCTGAAAAGGCAAATCTCAAATCGTAAACATATTAAGCAAGAGAAAGGATTTGGAAGATGTATATATTTTCAATAGTTCTCAATCTACGAAAGAGCAAATTGAAAGTGCTGGTGAGAAATTCACACTTGCGTTATATAAAGCTGAACGGAAAGAAACTTCTTTGAATAGCTACAGATTTATTTATTTTAATAAGTTGGTTGGCCAATCCAATCAT
Organism: Xiphydria camelus; assembly: GCA_963678675.1. Lineage (NCBI taxonomy): Eukaryota > Metazoa > Arthropoda > Insecta > Hymenoptera > Xiphydriidae > Xiphydria > Xiphydria camelus. The sequence goes on from OY783194.1 coordinate 18,989,767, forward strand.
GCCGTAATTTTGTCTAGATTGCCACCAACATCTGCATCATTAAAACAGCATTCTTACCGGGTATTTCACCAAATTCAATCTTGGCGAGGAAAAGATATACAGCCAACGCGCGCGCGCGCAGTGGGGTTGGAAAAAAATGGGCAACATTTTATCACCAGTTTTTACTACCGTGGCGCCGGCTCCGATTTCTGTTCTGAAAGTTATATTGTGCAGCTGTAAAAAGGGTTGTGGTAAGCGATGTGCATGTCTTAGACTTGGATTACATTGTTCAAACATGTGCTTCAACTGCCATGGACAGGTTGGTTCAATGCACCACCTGACGAGATATTTTATATATATTATAAGAAGATATTAAATGAAGAGGACCTAACAAATGAATTAAAAAAAACATGTTAGTAGATTAGGCCTATTGGGGACACCATTTAAAAATAACGCTCCGGAAGCTCTACCTCATGGGTGGTGTGGAAACGAGCTCAAATTAGAAAATGCATAGTTATAATGCTCTAAAATCCCTTTCAAATTTTAAAATTTGACTTAGATAATACTTATGTAGTGACATTATAGCACTAGAACTATGAAAATCACTACAATTAAAGCAACATTTTACATGCTGAAAACTACACCTAACTTTGAACGTTATTTGCGGAAATTCAGAGAGGATTAGCTAAAATGCTTATAGAACAGTTTTTGTGTAGAATTTAATGACGAAAATTTTTGGTTCTATACGTTTTTTACGTTTGAATAACAGTTTACGAGGAAATTGAGAAGAACCGGCACGATGTATCATCCGGGGGTGGTTTTTTGTAAAATAAGGGATGTTGCCGACATCGGCCACGTGAGAACTCTCTCTTTTTGAGGATTTATTCCTACTCCCATTAGGAACATAATTTACGTAATATGAAAACTTTATAAATTATTTCTTCTAAAAAGTACTATTTGCGTGTACTAGTCACCTAGGGTTAGTGTGACGTAAAAATACGCAAATGCTACTTTAAAATAAAAAAATATACATCTGTTTTTAATTGACTGGTTTCGAATCTTTAATGAAGAATTTCTGGTCAGTTGTCATTACCATTGCACAGTGAGTAGGAATGTCGCGTTTTTAAAATTTATTTTACATTATGTTTTATTTAAGGGGTTATACTACCCAGGCGCTCTGAAAAATGAACGTTTTTTGGGGAATTTTTTTCTTGGAAACTATTCAATGGATGAAAATGAAATTTTGAAGCTTTATTATACATGTTTTGAGGTATATAAAAAATTTTTATTGTAACTTTTGATACAAAATGACGTCTTGGCAAGTGGTAAACGAAACATGTGTTTTTTCCGAGGAGCGAATCTGCGTACATCATAACATTCTCCGAACAGTACCTAGAGCAAAAAAAAATTGCCGTTAATCTACATTAGTTTTGCTAGGGAAGTACCCACGATTATACATTTTAATTGAAAATTCGCAAATTGGCGTCAGTTTGAACTTTTTTTTCATTTTTTCGCTAAAAATCGACTTAAAATTGTTAATAACAATTTTAATTATTTAACAATCTTGAAAAGTGTGTGTACTTCCCTAGATAACCTATCTAAGAAGTTACAGTTAAAATTTCAAGTGAATCCGACAAAAATTGAGCGAGTTACAGTGTACGCAGTTTTGAAGAATGTAGTTTTGAGAAAAACGCATTTAAAGTTTCAAAGCGTATTTACTATATGAAATATTTAAAATATCGGCTTGGCAATTTTTTTACCTTTACTCTGCTATCCCAGCACCATATAACTCTCCTTCCACAAGCGTTCATTTTGCTTTTCTGCTTCTTTTCTGAGCGATGTAAGGTCCTTCCGAGCGTTTTTTCGATGTTTTGATGTTGAGCGGTTTGCGGCTTTTACTCGACGATCATCAGTTTCCATGATAAAATTGTATAATTCAGAACTGATCCTCAGCTGAAGTGTGCTCATGACATTTAAAAGTCCTCGAAAACCATCGTTGTATGTTATGGCAGCAATGTCAGTGGCGATATCAACCACTGCTTTACCGCTGGAAATTGCTTTTGGCGTAGTCCAAACGACGGCATTGAGGCTTTCATTAGCATTTTGAGTGAAACCTCCTAAGCAACGGGAAAGAAGATCGTCTTTTGTCAAATCTTCATAAATTTTCTGAACGGCATCGAAAACTTGCACTGGCATGGCCGGTTTATGAGTATATACACCGAGAGAGAGAGAGTATGCGAGGCTTTCGCTCTTTGCCAAGAACACCAAGAATCTTTTCCTACTGGACACTTTTCGTGTTGAGGCTTTTCATCTGAAGATATTTTATAGTATGTAGCATAGATCTCGTTGCGCATGTTCTCCACTGAATCTGTATTTCGACGTATAGCGAGACCATAATACACACTTAATTCATCGATCCAATCATTCATTCATTTGAATTATTCTTAATTTACCAGTCAACTTGCCTCGACCTCCAAGATTTTTAACTTCTTTTTTTAAATTACGCAGTCTCGTTCCAAGCCTTTTTTTGTACATGTCCAATACATTCTTTCTTGGTAACAGCAAAATTACCATACGGCTTGGCATCTTGAATACCGCGCGCAGGTGAGCGGCCTTTTTAAACGTTTAGGAGCGCTCGAAGTTATCTTGTTAAAAATAGTTTATTGAATTTTCCCCGACAAAATAGTGTTTTCATATCATTCTTGGATAGTTTATGCATCATTTAAGCCAATAAAAAAAATTGCAAAAAAAATTTGCTGGGTAGATAGTATAACCCTTTAAGGGCCGGTTTTACCAACACGGTATAAACGCGGTATAGCGCTATACTGAGAATAACCAGCAATAAGCCTTATGGTTATTCTCAGTATAGCGCTATACCGCGTTTATACCTGTTGGTAAAACCGGCCCTAAGTGGGTTAGGTGTCACACTATCCCTTCATTATGGGGTTACTGTGACAGGGATAGTGTGACAAACAGCTATTTTTACCATTTAAAGGCATCTAGGTTTGAGTATGTCTTGGAGAGTGACAGAATTTGGACTAATTTATCAGAATTACGAATTGGAATTAAAATACATGCATACATACATACTATGGTTTTTACCTAAAAATCAGAAGTGACTGAGACGATTTTTTTCAAATAATATGTTGAAATGCAATGGAAGCGCAATATAACATGTAATATAAATGCACAATATAAATTAGTATTTAACATTGTCGCACTCTAACCCTAGGTGACCCTAACTTGATTATTGGATATCTTTTAGGATACATTAATTTTTTGAGCGGCTGAAACGTTATGGAATGTTCCATGTACCTACCTGTTACATATATCGCATATAGGTAGGACACGTACGAGTGTGAGAAAAGCCGCCGATTACACAGTAGATATAATATTGAACGTGTAGGTATAATCAACGTTCTCCTATGCGACCCACCCTGAAAATCATCTAGCAGAAGTTTAATTGTTATTCTTTATTTATAGCAAAATATATTTTCCGGTCGACAATAACGTCGACATTTTTAAAAATATGATTTGTTTAACTTATGCTATTGTTATTATTACTTACTATCTATTTTTACCAGTAACAGTCAAAAAAACTGATGTCAGTCGTTCTAGGTAGGACATAAAAAATCAAGATTCTCTAGGTACAGATAATATAGTACACCATTGAGTTTGTAAAACAGCCAAAATAACTGCCGTCGTCATCTTAATGTTTACTCGGTCTTCATGTTATCTCGGTCCTTACCGATATTGTTTAATAACTTATTGTTTTCTCGGTGCTCCGAGAATTTCGGCCATTCTGTAATCTCATTCTGTAATTGGCTCATTAACGGCCAAACGTGGGAAAAAAATGATTTGTTTTATTAACAAAATCTTTATCCGATGTCGACATGTATTAATTAAGATGAAAAAAACAATTTTGTATAAGTTGTTGATTATTTTGAAAAAGAACGGAAATAAGAAAAATTCTTTTCCTCAAAAACGGTATTATTCAAAATGTAACATTTATAAAATATGGTATTATATTGAACATAATTCAATCTTATGGGATAGAATTGATTTTGTTGACTACACAGTCACACACAAAAAAGTGGGGTATACTTTTGATGCGATATATGTTATCCGTAGTAATTTTGCCTCCTGATCACGAATCCTGTGTCAAAATTTGGCCATCACATCACATTTTTTTTAATCTCAAAAAACCAGCCAGAGATCATGATTTTCAAAAAGTTAATGGACTTAAACAAAATTCGGTAAAGAGGGGTTTTTTGGGTCGCCGATCACGAATCTGAAGTCGGACTTCAAAAATTGAAGATGGCGAATCCAATATGGCGGACGAGATTTTCGAAAATCGACGGATTCATGCCAAATTTGGTATAGGGGGTTTTTTTGGGTCGCTGATCACAAATCTGAAGTCAGATTAAAAAAATTCAAGATGCGACCAAAAAACCCCCTATAGCGAATTTGGTTTAAGTCCATTAACTTTTTGAAAATCATGAGATTAGAAAAAAATGTGACGTGATAGCCAAATTTTGACATCGGATTCGTGATCAGGAGGCGAAATTACTACGGATAACATATATCGCATCAAATGTATACCCTACTTTTTTTGTATGTGACTGTGTAGTTATTCGCAAGAATTTTTGCGAAAAATTTTTGCAATGCCGCATGATTGGTTTTGAATTAACTGAAACTCCAGAAAAAACATAATTTTTACGAGTCAAATATTTTTATAATTGTACTCCGCGAGTAAAATAGATGGAAATACTCATTATGAGGGATTTTTCGATTATTTTAACCCCCGCGCACCCCTTGCAAAAATCTGCAAAAATTCTATAAAGTGTATTTCGGAATGGGCTATGCATTGGTGACAAATTTGGGTTGGCGTCGCGATGGGAACCCAAAAAAATAGCGTGCAAAAATTATCGCAATTTTTTTTCCGCGAATTTCGATTCGGAAAAATTGCAAAAAAATTCAGAATGTGTATCATGATGATAAAAAACACTGTGAATTTTTTCAGATTTTTCTGATTAGTTTTGGTTAAAAAGCCAAAAAACGAAAATTGCAAGATCCGCTATTACGAATTCAATATGGTGGATAATGCTCCGAAACTTTGGCAAAAATATAGTTAGGCCGAGTACTTTTGAAAAGTTGATTAGAAATTAAAATCGGCTCTGGGGCCGATCTCAAATGGAAACCCGGCTAGGCCCTTTCGTAATTTCTCTTTGTTAGATATTATTGGGCAAAACTATGATAGAAATTGAAAGCGTGAAGAAGAAATTGTTTTGCAGGATTAGAAATGTTAAACTATGCAGTGTTATGCTATCATCGCTTCAAAAAATGATAGAGAAATTATACTTTATCAATTCCTGATTTCAGAAGGTCTTCCCTCACATAGAAGTCGTTAAATTACTTCTCGAATGCGGGGCACCGATAAATGCCAGAAATGAATCGCGCTCAACACCACTTCATGTAGCTAGCAATGTATACAATTTCTGCAATCCAGTAAGTTCAATAATTATTTTACTCAAGAGTAGGTATACCTATGTAGAGAATTGCATGTCAATTTAACACGTTTTTTTCCTTCACCTTTTACGATTTTCTTGTTGATTTTAAAAATATATTTTCTTGTAGATATATAAGAGACGTATGCGCTCGATTATTTTTTTAAATCTGTATACCTAATAGTTCTTGAAGGGCGGATTTTTGAATGCTCATTTTAGTGCATAATTTTAACAAATCGAAGAGTTAGAATTCTGCATTAAAATAAACATTCAAGAATTTCTATCTCAGAAACTACAGAGATACTTTAAAAAGAAGAATATCGTGCCAATTTGGTATGGAATCCTCTTCATATATACATATACTTACTTACATATTTTCTTTTCTCGCAGCTGATAAAGTTGCTACTTGACAATGGAGCACATCTGGATGCACCGAACAAAGCAGGAGATACGCCGGCGCGCCTGGTATCTTTGAATCCATCAAATGACGTTAATCTTCTAAATTATATTACTTTAAAATGCCAGGCAGCTCAAGTGTTATGCAAGTATGGTATACATTATACGGAATTACCTTCTACATTGATCAATTTTGTAGAATTTCATAAATGATACAAAAGTATTTTTGAACACACAATTTATGTAGTTTTATGCTTAAAATAGCCAGTAATAAAACATTTTCAAAAGCTCGAAGTATATTTGTATTATACAGGGTGTCCCGGAAAATGTGGGAAATCTCTCGGATTCAAATAGAGCATGAAAAAATAAGATGACAAGTTCCTTTAAATTTTTTTCCTACAGGCCCTCCCTACGATGATATTTGTCCCTGAAGGACGCTGCTGGAAATCTGTTTTTCTTGAATAACTTTCAAAGTACTTAATAGAATTTTATAAAATTTGAACATCTTAGACACTACTAAGGACCGCTTGAAATAATGTCCTTTTGACACATTATTAGCTTGTTTAATTTGCCAGTGGCGGACTGTTTTACAACTTAATGCCTAAATTTTTAACACCCTGTGTGATAAAGACTTAAAACAATAAAAATCAGGTAGCTTGAATCTTATACTAAAAAAAAGCTACTCTTTTTTATTGTCGATAAAGTAGACCGTTTCCAAGAAAAATAATAAACGATAAGACCATATCACTTCTCGTCGTACATTTACCGTATCTTTGTATTTTCGTAGGGAGGGCCTGTAGGAAAAAAATTTATAGGAACTGTCATCTTATTTTTTCATGCTCTCTCTGAATCCGAGAGATTCCCACATTTTCCGGCACACCCTATAGATGCGTGACTAATATGTCGGGTGACGTATCAAACGTTATAGAAATTAATGGATTTCTTTTTTAAAGGATTGATGGAATGAAAGAATGAAGTCGCTATTTCATATCCCCCTTAAGGGGGGTTATACCTTTAGAACGCTCAAAATATAGGAAAGTTTAAGGATTTTTTTTATATAAACGAGTCGTTCAATGTTTATGAAAAATTATTTATTTATTAATCAATGTTTTCTTAACAAAATGCAATTTTTATTTTTTCGAAATATTAAAAAATGGCCGAACTATTCGACCGGAACGTAGGAAGGCTGCGCCGGGAGTTGTGAATTGGTGTACACTCTCTCAGTTTTTCTATTAATCTGAAACAAACAAGAAAATGTTATATTATTAAAAACATCTATAGAATGTCGGTGAACCAAAAAAAAAGTAAAAAAAAAAATTATTTCAACGTATATGGCTCTTCCAACGAGCAACTTCAATTTTTCACGCTTTTTTTTGCTAATTATGGCTTTAACCCTAGAGTGCGCGCGTCGGGTCTCTCAGGCCCAGGGAAATCTGTTTGGAGGTGGAATTTGGCCATAAAAGTGCGCACAGTCCTGCGCGCCTCAGTACCTTCAAATGTGATCTTGATACATGCGTGTTAGTAGTTGTAAGGCAGTGCAGTGTATAATTTCGAGTTTATAGTGGGTTTCGGTCTGGCAGGCCCGACGCGTTCCTTTATGTAAGTATTTTTTAAAAAGTTTGATATAAGTACTTTTTCTAACGGGATTACAAATTAGCTATAAAAATCAATCTTGCGTTACAGAATAATGGATCCTTATGAAAAAGAAGCTCAGAGACTTACACAGCTGTTCGAAGAAGTTTCAACTGATGTGGAAAACTTTTCGGACTCTGATGACTCAGCAGCGGATCCAGAGTTTGAGAACGTAAGTGAACATGAGTCTGACAGCGAACAGGAGATAGAAGAACACTCGCCTACTCAACCCACCGAGAGTGAAAGATGGAGAAGCTTGCATTATAAATCAAAAGATGGAACAAAGTGGAATAAAATATGCGCCCCTAAAAATGTTCGTACTAGACAAGAAAATATAATTGTAAAACTTCCTGGAGTAGTCGGCCCTGCCAAAAATGCGTCGACTGCATTAGAAACTTGGCAGCTTTTCTTCGATAATACCATCATTAGAGAGATAGTAAAGTGCACAAATATATACATCGAAAGCATATCTGACCGATATAAAAATAAATCAGATTCAAGACCGAATGATGTCTCAGAATTGCACGCACTGCTTGGTCTGCTGTATCTAGCCGGCGTTTATCACTCTGGTCGAACCTCAATTTTTGAATTCTGGTCTAAGGATGGGACAGGTATAGAAATCTTCCCCGCAACAATGGCCCTTAGAAGATTCCGTTTTTTGATGAGATGCTTGCGAATGGATGATATCTGAACTAGGGAAGAACGTAAAAGGGAAGATAATCTGGCTCCAGTGAGAAAAGTATTTGATGGCATAACAAAAAACTTTCAACAACACTACTCTCTTGGGCAATCTACCACAATTGATGAAATGTTGTGGTCATTTCGGGGAAGATGTCGTTTTAGAATGTACATTCCCAATAAGCCTGCTCGTTATGGACTGAAGGTATTTTCATTGGCGGATTCAAAGTCATTCTATACTTACAATATGGAAGTGTACTGTGGTATACAGCCTGAAGGCCCCTTTTGTGTTAGTAATAGTTCTGCTGATGTCGTAAATAGACTTTGCTCGCCAATATCGAAATCCAGGAGGAATGTTACGATGGATAATTGGTTTACTTCCTATGAAGTTGCTCAAAACCTACTAAAAAATCATCAGCTGACAATTGTTGGAACACTAAGGAAAAATAAGAGACAGATTCCTGATGACTTTTTTACCAAGCGACCAGTAAAGACCAGCATGTTTGGATTCACAGAAGATGCGACCATAGTTTCCTATTTACCGAAGAAAAACAAGCAGGTCATATTATTATCAACTCTCCACCATGACGACTCTGTTGATCCAGAATCTGGAGAAGATGCCAAGCCAGAAATTATTACCTTTTATAACTCCACGAAATGTGGAGTTGATGTAGTTGACCAACTCACAGCAAAATATAATATAGCCAGAAACACGCGTAGGTGGCCTATGGTTATTTTATATGGCCTCCTCAATGTTGCTGCAATAAATGCTTTGGTTATATTTAGGGCTAACTTTCTGAGGGAAATAATGGAAAAATTCAAATACGAATATTCCTGAAACAACTTGGTAATCAACTTGTAATGAGTTACTTGAAAAGTAGAGTGAATTCCCAATACCTTCCCAGAGAGATTCGTCAACTTGCCGCAAGAATAAGTGGGACTGTGTTACAGCAATCTGTGGAAATTGCTCAAAACAAACGTGGGCGATGTGCCTTCTGTAAAGACCGGAAAACTAGATACACATGCAAGTTTTGCAAGAAATATATTTGCCTGGAACATACTACGTCTGTTTGCCACGTGTGCGCAGAAAATTTTTCCGAATAGTCACTATACAGGGTGTTTAGTAAGACATTACCAAAAATGCAACACAAGTTTATTTCACTTTTAATAGTTTATATTATGAGAAATGAATGTAATGTTTTTTTTTATACATCACTGATTATCTTTGTTAATAACATTTTAACACATTACTGGAAATATATGGTTTTGTTTTGATAGTACGTCTATCTTTTTACTGGGTCCATCAGACCCAATGCGTTCCTCCGTGTCAAATAAAATCACGCGTCCACTGCAGGGTTAAAAAACCGATTATTTCCATTGATTTTTTTAAAACTTTAGGTTTACCGACAAATTATAACTGTTCTTCAACTCTGTACAAAATTTCAACGCGATTGATCGAATAGTTTAGACGCTATCGTGTACACTAATTTGAAAAATCATGTTTCGAGAAAAACGCGTTTAAAGATTGAGTACGGGAAAATTCAATGATTTCAGTGACTTACCGCTTATTAATCGAATCCAGGGCCATACAATATCCCTTTCGACTCTTCATACAGCTCATTGGTTGTCATTAACTGTTCTCGACGTGCCTTTCGTGCCTCTTTTGTTGAAAGAGAACTGCGTCGGTTTCCTCGCGCCACGCGTTGCTGGTCTATTTTCTCGGCGTATGCTTTACATTGATTGCCTACAATCACGTGTAACTCATTCATTGTTGCCAGAACAGAAGTATGTCCTTCATTGAACAGTCCGGCAACTATGTATGCGGCGATTTCTACAATTTTAAACCCTGAATGTAGATGTATATCCGCCAGGTATCGGGGAATTACGTTGAACCAAAATAATAATAGAAATAGTTTGAATTTTAAATTGAACATTTGACAACATGTTCTTCAAATGTTAAAGAATCATATTATGAAAAAAAAATTTTTTTTCGGACGGTTCTAAAGGTATATCACCCCTTAAGGGGTAAGGCCACCATGCAACTTTTAAAACACTGAATTTTTTTTATTAGCTTAAAACCTTCCTTAAACCCTCAAGAATAAGAAAAAAAAGGTCTCATGGTCGAAAAAAATCTCGAACTGGTCGTTTACGTCAGTTTGCGGAGGCGCCTCGCGGCGCGTCAAATGCATGTTGGGACGTTTAAACGCGTTTTCTCAGAAGACCATTTTTAAAATCGGGCGTATCGATAGCGGCTACAAATCTTTATCGATTGCCCTGAAATGTTGAGAGTATCTTTATCCATACAGGGTGTTCATTTTAAAACTTACCACCCACGTTATCTGCGTAAAGAGACATATTTCTGAAAATCGCCGAGACACGTCAACAAAATTATTGAGGGGGAACATTTTTTATAAAAAATTCGACGCCCCCCCCCCTCAACCACCTGACTCCGGGGGCGGTAACCCCAATATTCTTAAATGGAACAGGGGGTCGAGTGATACCTCATTTTAACGTCAAATTTGAAAAGTAGGACGTCAAAATGTACACAATTAAAAGCCCTTTAAAATGAGGTATCACTCGACCCCCTGTTCCATTTAAGAATATTGGGGTTACCGCCCCCGGAGTCAGGTGGTTGAGGGGGGGGGGGGCGTCGAATTTTTATAAAAAATGTTCCCCCTCAATAATTTTGTTGACGTGTCTCGGCGATTTTCAGAAATATGTCTCTTTACGCAGATAACGTGGGTGGTAAGTTTTAAAATGAACACCCTGTATATAATCTAATAGACCACGTAGGGATTTTTCGATATGTTGTAAACTTTTTGTTTTATAAATGATTAAATATGAAATTCTTACGTGAAAACGTGAACTTTTCCTTCATATGCTCACCATTTCTCGAAAATTCGATATTTATAAAATCCCCTACGTGGTCTATTAGTTTGATATATATTAAAGAAAAATTTTTGGATTTTTGATCTAGGTTCACTTTTGGAGGTGTAGGCGGTACGCCCGTTTTGGATCCCCAGAAAAACTCGTCGCAAAAACCGGATCCTAGAGCGGCCATTTCTTAACGAAAAATTAAAAACAAAATGTTTTTTTATACCTCTAAAGACACTTGATAAAGTACTGTATAAAAAAATTCTACAGCTTTTACTATACTCCTACAAAATATTCCCAAAATCGTCCTTCTTTCTTGACGCGCATGGTGGCCTTACCCCTTAATACTACATCTAGGTAACTCAAATTTTCGGTATTTTCAATTATCTACTTTGTATCCAACTTTGTACGCTCTTTTCGGTGTTACTGTTAATGCACTGCTTGATGTGTGGATGGACAAATAAATAAGGCTTTCAGTCTTCCCTCGTTTAGCACTATTAACTTTATTCTTTTACACTCCCTCTCTACAACGTCCACTGGCTTTGGTGGCTATTGCACTGCGACTACTGTTGTTCGGTCGCTCTGTCGACTCGACGCGTCACTCACTCTCTCTCTCTCTCTCTCTCTCGTTCTCTACGTCGATAAAGTAATGATCTTACTTATCGACGCTACACGCTTTGAACTACTCCAACACTTCCACCGTTCAAGCGTGTACAAGTTTTATTGCATTTATACTTGCACACATCCCTTTTGATCTTTTTCTTGACAACACCTTCGTTTATCTACGTCGATGTTGTAGTAATCTTATTTATCGATGCTACACGCGTTTGACAACTTAGTCTTACTTATTTAACGCTACACGCGTTGAACAACTTAATATTACTTGTCAATGCAACACGCACTGAACAACTTAATCTTACTTATTTAACGCTACACGCATTAAACAACTTAATATTACTTGTCAATGCAACACGCGTTGAACTACTTAATCTTACTTATTTAACGCTACACGCATTGAACAACTTAATATTACTTGTCAATGCAACACGCGTTGAACTACTCCAACACTTCCACCGTTCAAGCGTGTACAAGCTTCGTTACATTCACTCCAGCACACATCGCTTTAAATTTTTCTCTTGGCAGCGCTTTAGTGAATATGTCAGCCTTTTGTTTCTCGGTAGAAATATACGCGACTAGTATCTCGTTTGTGTTGGCCTTCTCGCGAATGTAATGGTATCTGATGTCAATGTGCTTGGTTCTTTTGTGGTATGCGGGATTTTTAACTAATTTGATTGCACTCTGATTATCCACATTTATCACGGTTACACCTGCACACGGACATCCGATATCTCTGAGTAATTTTCGCAGCCAGATTGCTTCTTTAGCCGCAGCGGCTGCTGCTACGTATTCTGATTCTGTTGTACTAAGTGTTACGATTTTCTGTCTTTGTGACGACCATGTTATAGGGCCGCCTGCGAGGTCGAACAAGTATCCCGTCGTTGATATTCTTGTTTCTACGTCACTCGCGTAATCGGCGTCGGAATACCCGATTACTGTTAACTCACTTCCACCACCGCGAAACTCTATCCCGAATTCGCGCGTTCCTTTTAGATAGGCTATAATTTTCTTTACTGCGCGCCAGTGCGCTTCGCCATGCTTATTTAAGAATTTACTGACCGAATTCACCGCGTACGCGATGTCCGGTCCTGATACGATTGCCGCGAATATCAGCGCTCCGACAGCTTCACGGTAAGGTACATTTTTGAGTTCTCTTTCATTCTCGCCCAGTGGGATTAGCGCCGTATTCGGATCGGCTGGCACACTTACAGGGTTTGCTTCATTCATTCTGAATTTTTCAATCACACTTTTTACATATGAGCTCTGATGAATGAAAATTGACTTTCTTTCGCGATTTCGCTCGATCTGCATTCCTACGAATAAACTGGCGTCACCGAGAGTGATTTTAAATTCGTTTTTTAAATGCTCGAGTATGATTTTAATTACGCGCTTATTTGTAGCTGCAATCAAACCATCATCGACAAACAATGCTAAATATACCGGAGAGTTCTTCACGCATCCTACAAAAATACATTTGTCGCTTTCGGCCTCTTTGAAATTGGATTCTCTTAAGGTAGTAGTCTGGTAACTTATGCCTATTTTCATGACTTCTTTGGAGGGTGGTTTTTTATAGGAAAATAAAAATGAATTATCTTGAATATTTAGAGTGTTTTTATTTACATATTGAAAATATAAAAAAAAATTTATTTGAAAAAATTTAATAGTTTATTACTATTATTATTGTCACTCGAAGTTGGAATCTCAAAAAAAAATGCACGTGGGTGGCCCGGGTGATTTTGGCTCATGATGTTATCTGAAATCAAATATTCTTGATTATTCTTAATCTATAGACATGTCATTCTGGTCGGAACTACTGAAGTTAAATTTCAAGGGTAAATAACAAAATGGCGGACTTTGAAAAAAAAAGTCCTTTTATTTTAGCAAAGAAAGGGTTGTAAAATAAAAAGTTAGGGGTGAAAAAAATTCTCGTTAGTACCGACGAGAACTATAAGTGTGTAGAACAGCCTGTTAAAATTTGAAAGCAATCGGTTCAGTAGAAAAAAAGTGAGGACCCGGGCCACCCACGTGCATTTTTTTTGAGATTCCAACTTCGAGTGACAATAATAATAGTAATAAACTATTAAATTTTTTCAAATAAATTTTTTTTTATATTTTCAATATGTAAATAAAAACACTCTAAATATTCAAGATAATTCATTTTTATTTTCCTATAAAAAACCACCCTCCAAAGAAGTCATGAAAATAGGCATAAGTTACCAGACTACTACCTTAAAAATGCACTGAACCTTGTGTTCCAGCACCGAGGTGCCTGTTTTAGACCGTATAGCGATCTCCGCAGGTGACATACCGTATCTGTCTGGGCACCAATTCTTCCTCTTCTTTCTTCGAGTCCCCTTGGAAGCTCCATGTAGATGTCCTCGTTGAGATCTCCGTAGAGGAACGCTGCTTGGACATCGAATTGTCCGAGCTCAAGGTCTTTTGTTGCGGCCACTGCGAGCAACATCCTGAGTGAGTCGTATCTCACGATGGGTACAAAGGTTTCGGAGAAATCGATTCCTTTTTGCTGCAGGAACCCACGTGCGGATAGTCGAGCCTTGAATCGAGAAACATTTCCATCCGAGTCCTTTAGGAGACGGAAAACCCATTTGGAGTCGATGATTTTCATTTCAGGCTTTCTCTCGACCAGTTCCCACGTTCCGTTCTCATTGTGTGCCTCCAACTCTTTATCGATCGCGCTGATCCAATTCGCCGCGTCACGACCGGATATGGCTTCGTCGTACGTGCTCGGTGGGCTATACATAGCCACGTTTGATTGGTAGCGTATAGGCACAGTCCATTTCGTGCGATCTCTTAAGTTCGGCACCCTTGCAGCTCCCGTTGCTTGATGAATTCCGCCTTCCCTCACCTCTTCTTGCTCTTCCTCTACTGGTAAGAGGGCGTCCGTGTCACCTCCATCATCACTTTCTTCGACCTCGTAGATTTCTTCGTCTTCGCTTTTATCTTCAACCTGTTGCGGTTGATCGTCCTTCGAGCTACCTGGCAGTTCGATCTCGTCGTCCTCGTTTTCACTCGGCTCCTTCTCGATTTCTCCGGGCAGCTCCTTGAAGACGACGTCGCGGGAGACGGTAACTTTATTCGTAATTGGATTGTATACGCGGTAGTTTGATGATTCCCTCTCATACCCGACGAACCACATTTTTATAGCTCTTGCGTCGAGCTTCATCGTCTGTTGCTTAGGCACGTGCACATAGACTTCCGATCCGAATATGCAGGTGTTGTAGGTTAGGTTTTTTCCCGACCCACAGTTCGTACGGCGTTTTCTCATCACGCACTCCCGAACGATTCATCAGGTATACTGCGGTGTTCGATGCTTCCGCCCACAGCATTTTTGGTAGTCCTTTTGCGAGCAGCATCGTACGCGCACTTTCGATGATTGTCCTGTTTTCCCGTTCGGCTCGCCCGTTTTGTTCTGGCGTATATGGTGCGGTCGTTTCCCTTTGGATACCTCGAGCCTTGAGATAATTGTCCATGTTTCTGTTACGAAACTCGAGCCCATTGTCGGAGCGTAGCACTTGCATCACTTTTCCAAATTTTGTTTCAACTAGCTTGTCCAGCACCTGAAACTTCTCATACACTTCACTTTTGTGTTTTAGGAAATATATGAAGCGATAGCTTGTTGAGTCGTCCTTGAATGTCAACAGATATCGTGCGCCGCCGAGGGACTCGATCGGCATTGAACCGCATATATCTGTGTGAAACACTTCACCCGGTGCTGTTTGTGCTCGTTCACGATGCTTTCGAAAAGGCAATCTGTGTGACTTGCCAATCTTGCACGAGTCACAGAAGAATTTTTCTTTGTTCGAGAATTTCACTCCATCTACGAGTCCTTTGTTTACCAACTCGTGTACCATGCGTTCGTTAGTGTGGCCAAGTCTCTCATGCCATACACGCAAGCTCGCGGTCGAGACGTTTGCTTCAATTACGTTTTTCTCGTGATCCGCTCGGAAAAACATTCGGTAAATTTCGCCGCGCACTTTCACACCGGTCGCGAGCACTTTGTCCTGTCTCATAATATTTACATATTTTTCTCCGAATACAACGTGACGCCCGCCTTTCGTCGCCACACCAACCGAGAATAAATTTTTCATAACCGCTGGTACATACAGCACGTTCTCTATTCTCGCAGACACCCACTTGCCGTCTACGTATTTTTGTATGGGGATAGTTCCTTCCCCCATGACTTCGCACTCGTTGCCATCGCCCAGCGTGACTGTACTGCGGTCGGTAACTTCCCGATAGTTGACGAACCACTCGCGCCTGTTGGTGATGTGTTTAGACGCCACGCTGTCGGTCAACCAGATGTCTCTCCAGTCGGCGGCCAGCACGTCTTTCACGTTCGCGATCTCAGGGCCTTCGCTTTTCCTGTTCTTTTCGCACTCTTCCGTGTTCACCATAAATGCACAATCGCGCGACTCACGGGGTTCATTGTCGTCCCGCCTCCTGCTGTCGTTTCTCTTCGACTTGCATTCTCTAGCATAGTGTCCTTTTTGCTTGCACTTGAAGCACGCTATGTCCTTTTTATCGCGCGTTTTTCCGGTGGTTCCTTTTTTGTATTTCGCGCCCGATTTTCCGTCACGCTCTGATCTGTTGAATTTTGCTAGAGCCGAAAAAGCACTCGGGGCTTCGTCGCTCGCGGTCATGCGCACTTCTTCGCGAATGAGTCTTTCCTGTAGGTTTTCCATCGTTTGCCGTTCCGGATCGACGCTCTCCCACGCTGTTTGGAACGCCGCAAACTGTACCGGCAGGCTCACTAGCACTTTCGCGATTATCGTAACACTGGATACCTTCTCACCCACGTCATTTAACTGTGCGGCCATATTCTGCACTTTCGCGATATGACTTACCACGGAGTCTCCCGGAGACATTTTGTATTCGTGGAATTTTTGCGTGAGGATGAGTCTGTTCGACACCGATGTTTGCTCGTGCACTCGTAATAATTTGCTCCACATTTCGTATGCGGTTGTACACACTATCATCGGTTCGAGTTGTTTTGGTTCAAGTGTAGACGATATTATAAACATCGCACGCGCATTGTCTTTCCGCCAAGCTTGTTTCTCCGACTCCTCGACCGTTCGAGCCGGCGCGCTTCGCTCACCATTCACTACATCGTGAACGCCGTGTGAACAGTAAATAATGCTTTTAACTGAAACTTGTAAAATTGGAAATTCTCTCCGTTGAATTTCGTGATGTTTCGCGTCGAGATGTTTTCGGACATTACGGATTTCGAAATCGCGAGCACGCTCGCGATTAGCAGCACGGCAAAAATGGCTGCACCGCGTGTCGACCTCGTGTTCACGCCGCCTTTGTGTCCTTAAATTATCACACAATCTTGCGCAGGCAAGGTAACTGGGCCCATAACCTGTTAATGCACTACTTGATGTGTGGATGGACAAATAAATAAGGCTTTCAGTCTTCCCTCGTTTAGCACTATTAACTTTATTCTTTTACACTCCCTCTCTACAACGTCCACTGGCTTTGGTGGCTATTGTACTGCGACTACCGTTGTTCGGTCGCTCTGTCGACTCGACGCGTCACTCACTCTCTCTCTCTCTCGTTCTCTACGTCGATAAAAAGTAATGATCTTACTTATCGACGCTACACGCTTTGAACTACTCCAACAGTTACAACGAGATAAGGTCTGTCGCATATTTAAGGTTAGAAATCCAGTAGTATGATATAGATACAGTCACTAAAGTGACTAATAGTCCAGGACATTTAGTAATCGTCTTCCAAAAATCGAGCTCACCGAAATTTTTTTTTGTTTAAACTGTTTATTATGATGTATCAATATATGCCTGAAAGTTACGCCACCGGCGCACTGGAGCTTCGTGAGATATAAGAGGTCAAAGGTCGCGGATTTTGTTAACTCGCTTCCTATCGCTCCAACGTGAAAAATACCTATTACAAAAGTTGAAGATCTCAATTTTTAATACGTAAAAAAATATTTGACGTAAATACGCCTAACCGTTCTCGAGATATGTAGCTGAATATGTGTAAAAATGCAAAACTAGCCAAAGTCGGGTATGCAACGTGTACGCTGACTATTACTCAGGTCCCTATTTTCCGGAACGGTCTCACCGACCGTTACTCAGGTACCTAATTGTTTCAAAAACAATTTCGGGTTCTTATTTGAATGTATTCAGTCTCAATCGAGTTATAGGCCGAGTAAGACGTGCATTTATATTTAGAAATTTAGTGGTGCAGTGTTTTAAAAATATTTGTGATGGATGGTGATTGTTTTATTTGCGATAAACCGCTATCGGACGGTGAAACAATAAAAGTTGAGCGCGGATTAGAAACTTTCGATTATACAACACGTTGTTTTCTTTGTGGTACAGAAGCGAATAAGAAAGCTGAGTCAAAAAAACCACAGCACAGAAAACGCAATATTTCCTACGTATGAAATGCAGAATTAAAACAACAGATTGAGACAATAGCTGAGATAGAGTAATCGGAATCAGTAGGGCTAGTATTGAGTCGCATCGTTGACGTGGATTTAGCAGCAGTTGGAGCTAAATATCACAAACCATGTTGGGATGATTTGCGGCACACGATTAGCAGGCCCACCACGTCCAATACACGATTGTCAGATCAAATTAACTCATGAATGGACGAAATATTTGCATATATGGAGGGCAACGACAATTCGCGCCCGCGCATTCTACCTCAAAGGTGATGTGGAAATGAATGCTTCTGCAAACTTCGCAGCATCATATTTCGAAAACGGTAAGGTGAATGAGAAAAGTGTATGGGGCCATTTAGTTAGATAATTTCATGATCTAACAGCAATTACTTGTTTAATTTTTGTGTGAGTCATAGAGAGCGAGATAATAGCGTTCAAACAGATGTAGTATTTTTTAACCAAAACTTATCTTTCGTGTCTCATATCTCGAGAACAGGTAGGAATACGGAAACCAAACTAGGCTTTTTAGAAAGGGCGTTTATTCATAAAAACATTATTATATAGGTGTAATTGCCGTTTGAGCAGTAGAAAGAGAGAAGAATGCGGCGATACACGTTGCACACCCGAATTTGGCTATTTTTGCATTTTTACACATATTCAGCTACATATCTCGAGAACGATTAGGCGTATTTACGTCAAATATTTTTTTTACGTATTAAAAATTGAGATCTTCAACTTTTGTAATAGGTATTTTTCATGTTGGAGCGATAGGAAGTGAGATAAGAAAATTCGCGACCTTTGACCTCTTATATCTCACGAAACTCCAGTGCGTCGGTGGCGTAACTTTCAGGCATATATTGATACATCATAATAAGCAGTTAAAAAAAAACATTTCGGTGAGCTCGATTTTTAGAAGATTGTATTATTTTCAAGCTAATTGTCCTGGACTATAATAATATATGCATCCAATAAGTGCACAATTTGAATACCGAAAATTCGAGTTACCTAGTTGTAGTATTAAATCATATACATAATATTAAATAGTATTTACTTAAAGGATGAATCACTATAAGATACATGGCTTAGGGCCAATTCCACAATTTGAGTTTAATCGTTAAACGGCGTTTGAGCCGTCCATTGAACCAATTAACGCTCGAAAATGAGGGTCTTGAACTCAACTTAAAATTTAAACTCGAGTTGTGGAACTGGGTCTTACAAGTACAGGATATCTAATAACTGGGAATTCTGGGACAGTCGGGAATTATTCTAGAATTTTGAGATCATCTGAGTAATTTTCGAAATTTGCTAATTTGGTGTACCCGTGTCGAGTGGATGAATAGAGATTAATCGCTGGCCTTGAATTTTTTAATGGAATTAAAGGTCTTATATTTAGTTTACACTCAACTATGTATTCGAGATCGAAGTGATAGTAGACTAAGAAGTGTTCATACTACCCTTCCCTAGCTAGCTTCTTCGTACAAAAATAAATTTAAATATTCTCGACTAGCTTTTGTTCGTGACTTCATCCGCGTGAAAATCAAAACTGCCTTAGAAGTGTTCTCAAATGTTTTTGATGTTGAACCCCGTTTCACATGGGACCGATGATCGGTGCTGACGATCGGACAAGTCACGGGCTAACCGTGGTCGGTATATATATATATATATATATATATATATCGTTCGACCGATGATACGCATTCATGTGAAAGCTACGTTTGAAACAATAGACCCGACCGATCGTCAGCGCTGATCATCGGTCCCATGTGAAACGGGGCTGACTGTCGAATTCTTTGTATTTTCGCGTGCCAATCTTTGTCTCTTTGCCTTCAAGATTCTCGTGAAAATATTTCTTTTCTTCCTTATAGGTATTACGCAATTCTACGTAATTACACAATTTATAAATTAACACGTTATTCACACAAACATGTAAAGGTGAAGTTGAACATTTACTTACGAAAACTATTGCCTGCCCTGAGTTCACTATGCGAGTTTGTGAAAAGCTGCCTATAAAAAGTGTAGCCTGATTAAGTTCATGCGAGAGTTAGTGAAAAATTACCTTGCTCTTCTTGCGTCTACACTCGCGTCCTCCAGCTTCTCAAACAAAGCCGACGCGAGTCACACTCATGGAACGCCTTCCAATGCATGGGAAAGCGAACTCTTTAAGGTAGTATGGTCACTCTCCGAAGTGATTGTTGAGTGTCCGTAAAAAAATAAACAAATTCATCAAAAAACTGTGATTTATAATTGAAAATTCTCTTTGTGAATTATACAATTTATGACCATAAGAATTGGTTGATTATTTTGATTTTTTTCACTTATTATTCAAATAATGTGCCTCCTATGACTAGCGTCTTTTTATGTGTGGTAACGCTGTAAACTTCGAAATATTTTCCTCTCAATAACATGAGCGCCATAACCTAAAATATACTCTCACCTTGACCAATCAGCCACGATATAAGGGAAAATTTGAGAGGAAAAGAAAAATTGAGTGGCGTGAAAATGTCATTGTAGCGAATAAAAAACGTGAAATTTCATCTGAAACGTCAAATCGTCGGCTTACTTGTAAAACTTACTAAGTCCTATGTCCAAAAATCGGACTTAGAAGGTTTTACAAGTAAGCAAACGAAATGAAACCACTCCACTGACGCGACGTTGCCGCATCTACTCGACACGCAATTTCCGAACACCGAGAAACAGAAATAATTTATAACTAATGTATCAAACGGTCAATAATTTTCATCGATGGTTGTAAATTTTTGTTTCTTCCCCCATTTTTTGGTATTTTTTTAACTCTTAATGCACATATTTAATTTGAGGATTTGGGTAAAAAAAATCAAATTTTTTTTACAAAAATTGAATGTTCTCAATCATAGCAATATATTTTTGGCAAAATTTTCATAGTCGCTTTCTAAGTCTTTATTTTTAGTGGCGTAGAAGGTCAAACATTGGAAAAAAAATCAATAATATTTTTTGCCATTCTAATGACAAAAATAGAATATTCTCAATCATAACAAAATGTTTTTGACATATTTTTCATTAGCACTTTTTAAATTTTGATTGCCAGTGGCGTAGAATTTCGAAAATGAAAAAAAATGCAAAATAATTTATTTTGATTTTGAGCATATAATAAATATGTGTGTTTTATCTATATACCTAATATTCCTATATAATATTGTAAAGAAATGTTAACAAAAAAACCAGTGACGTAGGTACATTATGTTATTATATGAATAAGTATAAATCTAAAATTCGTGTTTTGTATGGTAAATCAGGAAATATGGAACAGCACACAAATCAACATTACATTTTCTACAAAAAAAATCTGTTTTTTTTTCTTATTTTGTCCACTATCAATCTTTCTCTTACAACAAACAACGTAATGCATAGTCCAATTCGGGGCCGATAGCCAGAATCCACGTTAATTATTTCATGCCCGAGTGTGATTCGGGCGCGTGCAAAACGGAACATCAACCAATCCCGAGTCAGACTCGGGCAGAAGTATGTGAAGGGATTAATATTTTATTCTTGGATCTTACATAAAAACCACAAAAAATGTGACTTGCCCATAAGACTGGGTTATTTCCTAATTGGTAGTTAATTTGTATCAAACATACTAAACGATCAATCTACCACAAATTGCACCAGGAGTTTCTCAATAGAACTTGGACACGCGTGGCTATGGGACCCTTCTTGCGTCTCTTGAGCCCAAATTCTAAATTACGACTAGGCTTGTGTGTACTGTCCTCGAATTGGGCGAAATTAAAGTAGGTAGTATGGTTACGAATCGATTTCCAAGATTAAAATTATTTCATAAACGGTCGCAAGTAAAAGGTGTTCTACTTAAAAGTCTTCTAGCTCTGGTACATTTTTTGAGTCTATGGCAATGGTAACTTTTGATTAGGAGGTCATAAACTACAATATATGTGAAGTACGCAAGGATTTCAGTACTGAACCAGTTTCCATAAGATTTGTGCGCTAAAACAATGCAGATACACGGAAAAAATTAGAAAAAATTAGAAAAATCAGACATTAAAAAATGTTAATCTATGTACGCGCACGCACACACTCGCGCATAAGTATACGGAGGCAAACACGTGGTCACAAGATCACACATGATCTTGAATGCGTGCTTGAATTGGCTGAAAAAGAGCGTATGGTTTCGAGTAAAAAGTATTTTTTGTCTGACCGGGTGATACCTGAATTGGTAGTTCACCAACTACAAAATACGTGATTTTTAGCAAAATTCACAGAAAACCTGATTTTACATGATTATTTCGATCTAATAGACCATATGACGGAAAGCAAAAAGTATGAACTTTAAGGTCTCAAAACTCAAGAACTGCCCATTTTCCGTTGTTGCGGCAATGGTAACTTTTGATCAGAACATCAAGATCTACAACATATGTGAAGCCCAGCCAAATCCACCGGGACCCAGTTCCCATAAGGTTTGTTTGTATGTTTTTGGCACGTGCCACCAAATCAAAAAATCTGAAAAAATTTGAAAATAATAATGATACGAAGACGCGTTTATAAAAAAATTATGATAGCACCTTTTCAATCAGTGGTGGAAAGAGCACTTTTTTAAATTGTTTATTTTTAAAAAATTTGAATTTCGCGCCAAATGCGACACAATATTTTTTCTGAGTTCCCATTAAGGATCCCTATGTTCCAGAATTTTTTCTAATTTTTTGGTCCATAACACGTAGGCAGCAAGAAATTCTTAATGTTCAATTACATTTCTCGAAAAATCTCAGCTCCTTCTTGACTTTTTGGAATAGTAAAATTGCTAAAATTGTTTCACGTCCGAGAGAGTGTTTTGGTGCCCATTTCGTGTTATTTCCTTTATGGGCGTTTTTCAAGTGCTTATCCGGCTAGACCCTTTTGTTAGCAATCATATTCATGGTTGTAGTGTCTTTAGTAGTTTAAACCCCGGAAATGCTACTGCGTCGCCCCCTATTAATGTACGCGTATTGCGATCGCCGCACCGCTAGTTCAACGCGTATCCGACGAGACATCGTCGACTCTCTGTCTCCTCCCGACCGCGAAGCTATCCACATGTATCACACCGGCTTTTCTACTTTTTATGTTCGTTATTAACTTTCATTATTAAATCCTGTTGTACTAAAAATAGTGCGTGCATTTATTAACCAAGAACATTACATTGGCGACGAGGATAAAAGTTAATATGTGCGATAAAGGATCGCAAAAATATTCGCGGATTACGTAAAGAACGCGTGTCGGAATAAAATCACCGCGTGCGATATAGGATCGCATGTCGAGGATAAAAGTTAACGTGAAAAGTACAGGATTATAAAGATATTCGTGGATTACGTAAAGAACACGCGTCGGAGTGAAAAATCACCACGTGCGATATAGGATCGCGAGAAATATTCGTGGATTACGTAAAGAACACGTGTCGGAATGAAAAATCACCATGTGCGATATAGGATCGCGAAAGAAAAATATTCGTCGGATACGTAAAGGACGCGTGTCGGGATTAAAGTTAACGTGCGCGATACAGGATCGCGAAGATATTACTCGATTACGTAAAGTGAACACGTGTCGGCAAAATGATGGAAGACGCAAGGAGACGGCTAAAGGAGCTAAAGGAGCTCGAAAAAGGAAAAGCGGACTTGGCGGAGAAAACAAGGCAAATTATGGAGCAGCGGAAACAATTGGCTATGGATCAGCAACATTTTTTGGTGCAAAAGGCGGAATGGAAAACTAACCTAGAAAGCGGAGCATCTCAAGGCGCAGTGCAACAAATTTTCACATCGAGGATCGGCGAATTAAAGGAATTCAACGTTCACGAAGATTGGTCGCTGTGGCAAGAAAGGTTAGCGCAATATTTTCTCATCAACGACATTCCGGATACAAAAAGGGTATCACTGCTAATCACGCTACTAGGCAGTGAAGGTTACGCGCTACTCCGCAACCTATGCACACCGGTCGTTCCGGCGGAAAAAAACATTCGAAGAATTGGTTACAATCTTGTCAAACCATTTACGGCCAAAGCCGAGTATAATAACTGAAAGGTTTTAATTTAAGCAACGCCGCCAAATTGAGGGCGAAGAAATAAAGGTATTTTTTGCAAACCTCAAGAAATTATCGATATACTGCGAATTCGGGAAGGATCTCAACAACCATTTAAGGGACCAGTTCGTATGGGGACTGCGGGAAGTCTCAATCCAGAAGCGACTACTCGGAGAAAAGGACCTGACTTACGATCGAGCAATCGAGTTGGCTCAGTTATTGGAAACTGCAGCTAAGGATGCTGCTGACATTGGATCGACGCTGAGGAAGCAACCGGAATCGATCAACTTCGTGGGATCTAGATGCTACTGCAAGAACATCCGATGCTACTGTTGTGGCAAGAGCAATCATCGAGCGATCGTATGTAGATATAGACAGTATTCTTGTAATGTATGTAAAAAGCAGGGACATCTTGCGAGAGTGTGTAAGTCTAATAAGAAGGGGAATAATTCGAGGCAAAATTATATAGGCGACTCTTGCGATAATGACGATCTAGGTTTTAGTTTTGACCATCTATTTCACCTTGACGAGGAACAGTGAGAGGTTAACCGAGGATCAAACAACGGAATTTCCAATATAGCTCCGATAAAAATTATTGTGAAGATTCAGGGAATAGATACTGAATGCGAGGTCGACACAGGGTCGGACGTAGCTATTATTTCGGAAAAACATTGGTCGGAAAACGCGGAAATAAAAAAGTTAAATCTCCAGGAGACGAATCGTCGTTTCAAATTACATCCAGGACATGTGATTGTTCCGTTGGGCATTAAAGTCGAGGTTAAATATAAAGCGGTATCGACAGAACTAGATTTGTTCGTATTACCCGGTAATGGTCCATCACTAATCGGACGAACGTGGATTCGTGCACTTTCGGTGCCAGTATCAGAGTTACTAGAGGGAACTGGGGAATCGAACATTGATTGGTTAGATAATACGGGTCATAGGGACATCGATACTATTATTAACGAATTTAGTGCAGTTTTTTCTAATGAGTTGGGGATATATTTGAAAAGGAAATTTCAAATTCATATCAAAGATAATGTTACTCCTATTTTTTGTAAACCGCGACCGATACCTTACGCTCTGCAAAATAAAGTGGAAGCTGAGGTTGATCGTTTAGTCGAAATCGGGGTTTTGAAACCTGTTGAAAGTAGTGATTGGGCAACAGCAATTGTTCCGGTTTTGAAGAGCAATGGTCAAATCCGTATATGTGTGAGGATTATAAAGTAACGGTCAACCCACATATAAAAATAGATCGGTATCCGATACCACGTGTTCAAGACCTATTAGCCACTCTAAATGGAGGCACAGTTTTTACTAAAATCGATCTTTCTCATGCTTACTTGCAAGTTGAATTGGAAGAAGAGTCGAAATCATTATTGACTATTTCAACTCCCAAGGGGCTATTTGCCTACAATCGTTTATGTTTTGGAATCGCGTCAGCACTTGGTCTTTTCCAGCGTGAAATGGAGACAATTTTGAGTAACTTAGAGGGTGTTGTTTGTTTTTTTTGACGATATTCTGATTTCCGATCCAACTCGCACTATCCACAACGAGCGACTTCGTATTGTATTACGTAGAGATTAAATGTGACTGCGGACTTACCGTTAAGAAAGAGAAATGTAAGTTTGGCAGGGAAAAAGTCGAGTTTCTAGGTTATGAATTGAATCGCGAAGGAACACACGTTTCTAAAGAAAGAGCGAAAGCAATAATTGATGCGCCCGCACCGACTGAAGTAACTCAATTAAGAGCATTCCTATGAATGATGAATTACTATTCAAAGTTTATTAGAAATTACTCGAAGGTTGTTAACCCCCTGTACAGTTTATTGCAAAAGAATATACCCTGGAAGTGGCATAGTTCATGTGAAAAGGCTTTTCAAGCGGCAAAACAGAATCTCATAAATTCGGAGGTCTTGGCTCACTATGATTTGAGTTTACCCGTTAAGATCGCATGTGATGCATCTCCATTTGGCATTGGGGCTGTATTGTCTCATGTGTATCCTGATGGATCTGAGAAGTCAATCGCTTTTGCATCCCGTAGGTTATTGAAGGCCGAAAAGGGATATTCGCAACTAGACAAGAAAGCGTTAGGCTTGATTTTTGGAGTAAAAAAATTTCATCAGTTCGTCTACGGTCATCGTTTCATTTTAGAGACAGATCACAAACCTTTGATATAAATTTTTGGTCAAAAGAAAGGATTACCTCAGATGTCGGCAAATAGAGTACAAAGATGGGTCGTTTTACTGTTAGCCTATGACTACGATATTAAATATATTAAGGGAGTTGATAACGCTCGAGGGGATGGGTTGTCACGTGTACCGCTAAATACTTGTGAATCGGGAAATGAAGAGAAAGAATATTCATATTTAAATTATGTTACGGATGACGTTAGCTCGATCAACGCTGAGACGTTTAGCGAGGAAACTAATTTACATACGATATTAAGTCAAGTGAAGAATTTTGCGATGAATGGATGGCCGAAATTAGTTGAAGATAAGTACAAGCAATTTCAATGTCGTGCGAGAGAGCTATCGGTGGAGGAAGGATGTGTGTTGTGGGGCCATCGAGTGGCCATTCCTTCGAAATTGCGCGAAAACCTTTTAGAGGAATTACATAGCACGCACGTGGGCGTAGTGCGTATGAAGGCCATCGCGCGATCATACTTTTGGTGGCCAAGTCTCGATAATGCAATTGAAGATATCGCTAAGTCTTGTGAGCTTTGTTTGAAATCTGTGGATAATCCACTTAGAGCATTGTTGCATCCGTGAAAATGGCCTGAAGGTCCGAATCATCGACTACATGCCGATTTTCTTGGTCCGATCGAGGGGAAAATGTATTTAATCATTATCGATTCTTTTTCGAAGTGGGTAGATATTAAGGAACTTAACAATATCACCACGGAATCCACAATCAAAGCTTTTAGAGAGTATATGTGTACGTGGGGAATTCCGTTAACCTTAGTGACCGACAATGGTCCGACTTTCGTATCTAAAGAGTTTAGCGAATTCTTAAAGTCTCATGGTGTTCGTCATGTGCGTACGGCACCCTATCACCTAGCGTCAAACGGGGCAGCCGAAAATGCGGTTCGTAGTTTTAAGAATAAATTTAAACTTTTTTGTTAACCCTTAACTGACGTGGTGACATTTTGGAACACAAACTACGCTGTGGGGTCCTTGGGACTCCTATTTATTGACAGCAGATAATGACATTCAGTGATACATTTAAAAATGTTTGTTATTTCAGGGTGAAAAAGGCATTACATGAGAGATACTAATGAAAAAAATGGACGTATATTTTCACTATGAACTTTATTTTAATATATAAGAAAAAGAGATTACGAAAATGAACATTTGTTTCTAAATGCGTATACAACTTTATGTGAATATACTTTTTAAACGAATCAACTGTTGTGGCCATTTGTTAGTAGTATGTGCTCGCAAAAAAAAAATTATTTGGTAGACCAAAAGTTATTTGTACAAAAAACTGCAAGTGTTGCTTACCATGATTTTTTTTTCATTCTTCTTTTTTTTTCATTTTTCTTGCTGCATTGCAAGCAGATTAGCTTCTTGCATTTTATACATAAGTAAGAGGTCTTCCTCCGTAATTTTGGGTTATAACGCGAGCAGTATTTCCTTGCATTTCTAGGTAGAACTTCTGGCTCTTCGTCGTTCGTCGGTTCGGCTACAATTCCTAGTATTCTTTGGATACTTTCTCGTAAATATCTTGGTAAAATGTAGACGAAGGTTGGCGATTCTTTCGTTGAGAAGAGGAACATATAATTGTTTAGCCAGCATTTTCAAAAATGATCTGACCGCACTATTTTCTTACGTGTTACCATTTCTCAAAAAAGTCTCGAAAACTACGTTGTTGGGTCCCAGGGACTCCATCGTGCTCTGTTCGCAGGCCAATTAATGACTAACAATGTCGTCGCTCTAGTATGCTGTTGGTGGGGATATAGTAAAAATGTACTGAAGAGCGCGCAGCGGTACGATGAAAAACACAAGAAAAATTAATGTTCATATAGTGCTGGGAGTCTATGGGACTCCACAACGTCGGTTAAGGATTAAAGGCAGGTTATGCGAGGCACGAGGCTCTTTGCAAATATTTGCTTCATTGTCGAGCGACGCCGCACTGCACTACAAATTGCAGCCCGGCAGAGTTGCAAATCGGTCGAAAATTCCGTACGAAATTAGACATTTTGCATCCTTCACTACGACAATCAGTGGAGCAAAAACAAGGAAAGCAGAAACAGTTTTTCCATGATAATCGTTCGGTCAAATTTGAGATTAACGAAACAGTAATGGCCAAGGATTACAGTTCTGATTCATGGCTCAAGTCTAATGTCCTCGGGCAACTTTCGCCTGTTACGTATAAATTATCTACTCACGATGGTAGAATTTGGAAGCGTCATGTAAACCAAATACGTCGTTGTAACTTAAAAACATATGAGAGCGTGTGTAAGAACTCTACCAATAGAGGTTCCGTTCCTGCGGGAATGCCGTTACGTCGTTCTTCAAGAGTTGTTAAGCCCCTAGTGCGACTAGGTTTGCAATGACTTGTCGAGAATAATTCTGTATAGTGTTCGAAGATAAGCGGAATGTAAACAAGTGAGCGCTATATGTTCTAAATTAAGTGTGGGGGAGTGTAGTGTCTTTAGTAGTTTAAACCCCGGAAATGCTACTGCGTCGCCTCCTATTAATGTACGCGTATCGCGATCGCCGCGCTGCTAGTTCGACGCATATCCGACGAGACATCATCGACTCTCTGTCTCCTCCCGACCGCGAAGCTATCCACATGTATCACACCGGCTTTTCTACTTTTTATGTTCGTTATTAACTTTCGTTATTAAATCCTGTTGTTCTTAAAATAGAGTGCGTGCATTTATTAACCAAGAATATTACAATGGTAAAGCGTATTACCTGCGATTTTCTTAATTTAATAAGAAATTTTTAGACGATTAAAATACGCTATATCTCTCATGCGTCCCATATTTCTCACGCATCCCAAAATAACTCTACATGAGTAATAGTTATGATGCTGGAAGAAATTTTCTTGGATTGAAAGGAATAATTGAAAGGCCGCTAGCGCGACTGAATTTACTGTAAGTGCACAAATAATTCTAATACTCTTCGAAATATTGTCGCTTGTCAAATTTTGTTAGCAATCATTAATGGTAATGAGCATCACTTGCGATGTTCTTAATTTAATAAGAAATTTTTAGACAATGAAAAATAAATCGCGCGCTAGCGGCCTGATAATAGTTAAATACGATCGATTAAAATTGAGTTCGGCGGATTAAAATACAATTTTGCCAACATACAATAATGCTAAAAGACGCCCCTTATATATATAAAAGTAGTAATTTTTTATTCAAAGACAAGTCGTCGTTGCCAGAACAATATCTCCTATGTGACAAATTTTAAAGGAGAGAGTAAGAACTGTTACAAGTAATTCTTAGCGACTACAGAGTACTGCAAGTTTTAACATGATGTTGAAATAGGAGGGAGAAGTATTAATTCAACCAGTCTTAGTAGTTTTCTATGTCTAAAGCGCTATCTAATGGTCAACTTGCACAAATAATAAAGAAATCACTTAAGGTGTCACATAGGAAATAGTGTCCTGGCAACGACGAAATATACATGCAGCGAATTCTTGATGTTACGAGAAGTGTTGGCACTAAACAGTTTTAAAAGCACATCTTTGACAGTAAGAAAACTTTGTAATACCATAACCCGTATAAAAATATTACAGGCACGATGAGGTGAATCTTCCTGCATATCTGAGGATGGCTATGGATCGCAATACAGCCCGATTTTAGCGTAAGTACTCAGAAAGTCTAATATTGCTCAAAGTACTGTAGCTGCCAATTTTCCTGTCAACTTTCACGCGATTTTCATGAGTGAATTATAAATTCATCGGCTGTGTATTTACAAAAAATGCTGCATTAAGATGCGTAAATAGTTATCTGGTATCGATGAAGAAATGGCCAAAAATGGTGATATCATATGAATTATAGTTTCAATTTAATTAAGGCGTATGTCCGAGCCACTGCTGTCAACTTAAAGACGTGATGAAACCTAGAAAGAGGAGCCTTTTAAGGGTGTTCATTCAGTTCTAGGGACTTTGAAAATTCGTATAAGAAACTTCTCGCGTGACATTTGAGAATGATCTCGCTGTCGGTAAAATAGTGAAACTCGTTGGCATAGTAACGCTGAAGCGTATATCATTCCTGAATATTATGGTTATTCAAATCAGAGAAAAAATTGACCATTACGTCTATGAGTGACAAGTAGCACTTGCGCAAAAGGTCTGAAACAAAATATTCACTACACTAAGAAAACAAATTTTACTTGACTGAAATAAACGTGCTTTTGGATAGTTCTAAGAGCATATTTATTCTGTTCAAATGAATATCGATTTGATCCAAATAATATTTAATTAAATCAATAATACTTATATTCGTTCAATCTATATTCATTCTAATTGAATAAATGTGCTCTTAGAACTATTCAAAAATACGTTTATTTCGATGAAGTAAATTTTTTTCTCAGTGTAGATGTGAGAAAAACGGCCCGCTACCGCATTATCCGCACCCTGAGTAATAAAGTTGTTTGATAACAAGATATCGCAGTGAAATATATTAAATTATCTCACATTCTCCATAAGTACACAATAGGTACGTCTATTTAGTTGAAAGTTGTGTTGCCTGTCAAATCGATCTCAAATATTCTTAGTCACGATAGTTATCTGCTCCGATTAATCAATACATTTTTAGTCATAATATTTTATGAAAACCTATTTCCGACATGTAAAAAATCTTGCGTCTTCTATCAGCATTATTGCGGTTGGCAGTATTAAAAAAGTTAGCGAAAAGTTCTTAGTTAATTTCTAATGATATTTTTTGCAGCAAAATAATTTGGAAAGCATTGGGCATGATCTTTTACAGATCGGAAATAGGTTTTAATAAGGTATTATGACTAAACATTTATTAATTGATTATTATTATTAAAATTGGAGCAGATAACTGTCGTGACTGAGAATGTTTGAAATAGATTTGATCGGTACGAAAACTTACAGCTAGATTAGTAGGCCAGTCAAATTTTACATGGAACCTACATTAAATGGAGTGTTGATTTCTAGTTATAAGATCTTTATTTATCTATAACATAACTCGCTGTTAGGCGATACAGGAAACGACGGAAAGGCCGGTACGAGGTACGACATATCAAGCGAAAGCGGAAAACGGAAGTGCGTATAACGAACTAAAAATAGTTTTCGTAGTCGGTCGCAGCAGAGAAAGATATCGCGCTAGTCGCGGCCACCGTACGGTGCTGGTACCTGTGTCGAGTCCAACACTCGCGGGAAAATACGATTTTCTCAACATGGAGCATTAGCGGTTTTTTGCTTATGTGTTCTGAACCTGTACTGGTAGTAAAAATTCAAATTTGCAACCTTGAGAACCCTGTGTTAACTGAGTGGTGGTCGAAAAACAGCGATTTTTTCGCACTTGTTTTGGTTTTTCGAAAATATCTCCTAAACTATGCATTTTTAGAGATATTTTATAGATTCCTTTTTTAATGTAGATTAAATTTGCCACATAATGAGACCAAACTCGGGCTTATAAGTCAAATAGTTACTGAGATACAGGTCTTCGAATATAGAACATTTTTTCCAAAGTGAAAATTTTAAGTTTCTTTCGTGTTCCGAGTTGAATGCCGGCAAAATAACGCATCCCACAGTAAAATTCAGTAGAATTAAGTTGTAGGGAATTTATTAAGCTTTAATTTGAGCTCAGGTAGGTGACGGTAGCCCTAATAGTCTCATCAGGAATGATAAAAAAACGAAAGTTGAGTAACATCGTTTCTTGCACGAACCAAGTGGTGTTTGATTGAAGTGTCAACGTTTCTCGCCAGAGAAATTATTGTATACTGGAATTATGAGTATAAATGTACAATGTAAAATTCATTGTATGTATAGGGGAGAGTAGGGATACTTGATCCCTATTTTGGTATTTTTATTCCAGTTCTTACCAAAGAGGGTATTTCCGATTTTTTAAAAATTTTCTTTACTCTAACAACCCTGGCACCCATGTTACCAAGCGCCTGGCCAATAAAAAATTCCTGTGCACCAGGAAAAAAATATTTTCAGTTATGTTGCAAATGGGATCAACTGTCCCTGTATGAGGGAGACTTGATCTCTCTAGCTGGGAGAGTTGATCCCATTGGGATTATGTCACCCTTTATGTTTTTTGTTAATATTTATTTGAGAAAATTTGTGGAAAAAGTACTACATATAAGAAATATAGATATAGGTATCCCCCCTTAATCAAATACATTTAAACACTAACCAATAGAAACATTGGGAAACTTTATTTTAAAATTGTGCTGGGTGCTGGGTGCTGGGTGCTAAAATTTTAGGTGCTGGCAAAACTTTCTTGACACTATCTTTTGACACAGGCCCTTCGTCTTTAGTTGTTGGGAAGTGAAAGTGAGCCCTTTTCTTCCTTAAAAAGTTTACCAATATCTTGGAAGTTCCTGAATGAAATTGGGTCACTTGTCCCACAAAATAAGTTGTTCCTTTTTTTCTACTAAACTCAATGAATTCAATGTCCCCAATTTTAGGACTGCACACATCAAAGAAACTATCCAATTCCACGTCAGAGTTGTCACTCTCAACAGCCAGAACTGGATCGATGTCATCCAGACTGTCGTCACTTGCTTTCCAAGCCTCTTCATCCTCGGAACTGCTACTTATTGGCTTCTCTTTCTTTCGTTTTTTCCCATTTCTCTTCTCGCTTTTCTTTGATTTAGCAAAATTCTTCTTTACACTTGAAGCTCGCCTTTCACGCTCTGCTTGTTCTGCTTCAAATTCCTCTTTCTCAGGTGTATCAGTCAAAATCCTACATCGACCTCGTTTGCGACCCTTCGTTAACATTTCAACCCTCGGTGGGGCCTTGGGAAATGGTAAAACTTCCATTGGGGAGACCGTCGTTGATTTTGGATTCATAACTGGCGACTGAGAACTTTGGTGAGATGGCCCGGGCTGAGGAGTAGTTGGCCGTTCCAGAGCCAATTCTGGAGCAATAGGATCTGGAGTTCTTTCCATAGGGTTTGGCCTATTAGTCACCTAATTTGCGCAAAATTCGTCATCTCGACAAATATTAGGATTAAATGGGTAGATTCCAGAAACTCTGAAACCACTTATGATGTTCGCTGGAGTAAAAGCCTTAGGGTAAGCTTCTCCAAGGAGGCCTGAAATGTCGTAGATTGTCAAATTTTTTCATCCATGATTGGTCATCCAATCAGATGCAGCACAGTTATAATAAGTTTTCAGTGGACCGAAAACCGTCCGGTCCAGTGGCTACAACTTGTATGAGGTGTGTGGTGGCATTGTAAGTAGAATAAGACCATTATAGCTCGTGCAAAATCTATCACTTCGATATTTACGTGGCTGTCATGATTATCAAGGATAATCAATTGTTTATTGTCTGGAGTGCAGCTCGTATGCTTCTGAAAGTGGTGTACACATTTTACGAAATTTTCTTTTGTCATCCATCCAGATGAATGAGGAGCTCCTGCAGAACCGGGTGGTGCACCTTGCAGCATACGATCTTGCCAGTTTACACGAGGAAAAATGATAAAAAGGGGGGTATATGATTTCCATAGGCATTAACTGCACAACAAACGGTTACAAGCTGTCCCCTCTCGCCTGACGTCACTTTTGCAACTTGTTTGACACCTTTCTCACCAATGATTTTTCCTGGTTTATGAACTGTTGCTACCCCTGTTTCATCAACATTCCAAATTTGTTCAGATGTAAACTTATGCTTTTCAAGTGTAGCGCGCATCTTATCAAAAAATGTGCTAACTGTAAATTTATTAAATACTGAGCTCCGGGCAAAACTATGTGACGTAGCGTTTCGATGAGGGCCCGCGATGCCCTCCGCTAAACCACTAAACGGCGGCTACGCCGCCACTCGCGGGACTGAAATCGATGGGCGCCAGGTGCGGACACGGCCGCACCACGTGGAGAGGCAAACGCTCTCTCCGTCTGAAATCCGCGGGATCGGAAACGATCCGATCTCGATCGCGTCCGGCTACCACAGCATTTGGTAGAGGGGCGGTTCGTTGGACGTTGGCTGGGACACGGGAGGACGGAACCTACGGGCGAGGGCACGAAATGAAATCCAAAAACACCGTCGACTACTCGCTACGTGCAAACCCTTTATTTTCTCGAATATCAGGACGGTGGTCCCCGCACGCCGCTCGTACTCGGGGAACGATGTCCGGCGCGATACCGGTGCCACGTGCACCTCGCTACACGCTGCGACGGGAAACGCTCTCCGGAACACGCGCCTACGTCGACGCGCTACGATAAGACGTGCCTACCCTAAGGAACTAGCGAGGCTCGTCGGCGACTATGGAACGCGGACGCGATAACGCTCGAGCACGACGATCCGCGGGAATGATACGCGTCGACAGACCTACGTTAGCGCCGATTGCGAAACGTTAGCCTAGCTCGCGATACAATAGACGACGTCGTCGAGACGCCCCGGACAATGGCCACGCGTGCACCCCGTCGTCGGGAGCACGTGGCGTACTCCTCGAACGAGTCAAGACCGAGCGCAAGAAAACAGGAGGTGCGTACCAACTATCGTCGAATGTCGCTGCGGCTTCCTCTCGCTTCAGTTCTCCGGGCGGCTTGTCCTTCCTCTCATTCGTCGCAAGAACGTCGTGGCTCTACTCTCGTAGTCGGTCGCACTCGTATCCTTTTTCGTGGCTTCGTTCACCGCACGCACCTTCTCACGCTGCACGCTCGACAAAGAATGCCGGCTTTTCCGGCCAAAACCCGCCACGTGGGCGCCTCGCGGCCCTCCCGGTTGCCCCGCGGGCTCAAGAGGTGGCTCTCCGATAGCCATCGGCTATCGATCCGTATTCTCCCCGTCTATCGATACTGACGCGTCCCGTCCGTATCGACGTCACGATCGCGCGCTTATTTTCGAAGGGGCTGATTGCTCCCTTTTTGTGACACGGAGCGAATCTCCACGTCACAACTAGTCGGCTCAGGTGTTCTAAGGGACAGTCGATTATTCCTTTCCATAAAACCTTTTGTCCAATCTTTGCCTGCAATTTTCTTTAATTCCCAAGAAGGAGGAATCTTCTTCTTATTTGCTCTAGCAAACTCATAGGCAAGTTCACGAAATTTTTTCAGAGACAAGCCATGGTTTAAACGGGATGCTTGAAGAAGATACTCCGTAAGCTGCTGTTCTTCTGCACCATTAAAAATTTGAGCTTTCTTAAATCCGGGCAAGCGGTCTTCTCCTCTTCTTATCATTCTCTTGAGCGTTATTACATTGA
Source organism: Xiphydria camelus (assembly GCA_963678675.1). Lineage (NCBI taxonomy): Eukaryota > Metazoa > Arthropoda > Insecta > Hymenoptera > Xiphydriidae > Xiphydria > Xiphydria camelus. The sequence continues at coordinate 19,025,267 of OY783194.1, forward strand.
TGTTGAAATGTTTGGCAGTACCTTTTAAGGATCCCCCGTTTTTGACTGCAGTAATGGCTGCAGTTATAATTTCTGGGTCATACTGAACACGTATTTGTGCACCATCTTTAGGTCTGTACTTGTTTAGCAACTGAAATAAAAACAGGACATTCGAGTAAAAAGTTGACACGGGACGAGAAAATGCATTATCACAGCTCCACAAAAAAAAATCGAAAAAATGCTTCCTCTGACCAGACCAGTATATCTTTATCTTTTTGGGGTCGCTGAATCCGAATCCGGTGTACGTTTGTCTCCATCACGTCACATTTTTTTTAATCTCAAAAAACCATCAATAGATCATGATTTTCAAAAAGTTAATGGACTTAAACCAAATTCGCTATAGGGGGTTTTTTGGGTCGCTGATCACGAATCTGAAATCGGATTTCAAAAATTCAAGATGGCGTAACCAATACCGCATGTCCGAGCCCAAATCGCTCAAGCGCCGATACCTATGGCCGATAACTTGAAATTTGTTTTCGGCAGTGTTTGCCGACGGTTGAAAATTTGATAGTTAGAGATGGCTTCAGAAGAGTGCGCTGTGTGTACTGCGTGAGAGCGAAAAGTGTCAAACGTCTGATTTCCCGATAGCTGTAAATTCGGGAAATCGAAGTGTTTCGTCTATTATTCAATACTTCGATCTCTCGAATTGACAGCTATCGAGAAATCAGATGTTTGACACTTTTCGCTCTCACGCAGTACACACAGCGCACTCTTCTGAAGCCATCTCTAACTATCAAATTTTTAACCGTCGGCAAACACTGCCGAAAACAAATTTCAAATTATCGGCTATAGGTATCGGTGCTTGAGCGGTTTGGGCTCGGACATGCGGTATGGCGGACGAGATTTTTGAAAATCGACGGATTCATGCCGAATTTGGTAAAAGGGGGTTTTTTGGGTAGCTGATCATGAATCTGGTCAGATTTTAAAAATTCAAGATGGCGGATCCAATATGGAGGACGAGATTTTCGAAAATTTTGAATTCTTGTAAATATAACTTCATATTCGTCATCAGCGATCGAAAAAACCCCCTATACCAAATTTGGCATGAATCCGTCGATTTTCGAATATCTCGTCTCTGCGTCCCTAACTATCTGTTTGTTTTTGCGGAAGGTGGTAATAAACTTATTTTTTCCCTGACAGAAAGGGGCAGAGGTAGTGTCACACCCACTGAATGCACGAATGAACATGATCAAGCCGGGAGGATAATCAGAGAGTGTACTAGTGGGACTATAGTGTGGGGGAGTGTGTAGTGAACGATGTGGGACTATAGTAGATGTCTGGTTCCCCTCTGCTACCTTTCTGAATGTAAATATTGTCCATGTGGGAGCCTAAACCAGCTAGTAGGACAAGCAGGTCCACATCTTCTCCGATGATAATGACCTTCTCAGTAGAGGCAGCTTTAGCGATGGCAGCTCTAATGATGTCAGCATCAGCGTCCTTTTAGATACATTCACTGTGACACCATGCTGCTCAAATTCAGTGCTCAGTAACTCTATCAGCCTGCGCTTGTTATTTTCGTTGGATAAGAACTTCTCTTGTGTAACGCTGATAGTTGTTGTGGCTAACAAGACAATGTCACTGCACCGGAGAGCAGAGTAACGTCTGAGACTTTCGGCACTCTTGGTGCTTTTTTGAGTGGCGTCCACTGCGTATCCATCGAACACCACAGTAACATTCATACCAAAATGGGTTCTGACATAATTTATGTAACCCTGAGCGATGGTTTTTACTGACGTGTTACGGTGCCATACATACTTGTGGAGCAAGTAGCCACCATCAACACAACGAGAGATGTGGGTATTTGCGTCTCGCAAGATGTTCGTGCGGAGAGGTGTGAATGACGAGTACAAGGGTGATTTAGTTCCCTTCCTCATTCCAGCTTCGGTTAACAGCGACATTGGGTAGGGGGCCAATTCGTATTCGAAGTAGTTTTTCAGCTCTGCGTCCGATTTTTTGGCGATGCTAACTCGTTGGAATATTGTTAAAGGGTCAATTTGAATTTTTTTTCTCGCATTTTTATGGCGTTCTTGACACTTCCTAAGGTAATGACTTTGTCTTTACGTTTGAATCCAACTTTTCCGAATGTCTGGTTTTCTATTATGTCCACTCCATGTATTCCCAGTTCTTTGGCTTTGTAGCAGTTGACTTCATTTTCTCCAATAATTCCACTGTTGATGTTAACAATTTTGTCCGTAACAAGAAAAGGTGGATGCTCCTCGAACCAGTTTTTCAATTTTTCGGCATCTTTGTTATCGCGAACAATTCGAGTGACTCTCATATCGATGTGCTGTTCAGAAGTTGAAGAGATGTCACAAAAACGTTCCACTTCATCACAAATGTTTACCATGTACACAGTTCCAATGATCTACTTTGCCAACACGCTGCTTGTAATCCCACCACCTTTCAACCCTCCTTTGCTTTTGAAGGATCTAATTAGGGTTTGTTCAATTGTTATGTCTGTCCAGAGGCCACTCCAAAATGTGTCACTACGACGGATGGTAAAGTTTCCCTCAGTGAATTTGCTGAACTCGGTAGGCGCCATTCTTTGTTTGAGAGTGGCCATATCTTGCAGGTAAAGCCGTGTACTTTTGGCGTAGAAAAAATGACCTGCTGCGTGGAAGTACGGATGCATTTTGGTCACAGTTTGTAAGTGAAGCTTCCAGTCTCCCATCCGTTCGGCTTGTATGAACTGTTTCATGGGAGTAGTGAGATGGAAATACTGGATCCCCATAGCTTTGATGTCGGTCCATTCATTTCGATTTTGTCTAATGCACTTTTGAACTTGGTCTGTAAGAACTGGAACGATTCCCTTTTCTCAGCTTCCAACATGCAAGATCTCTGAGTGTCACAGAGCAACTTTCCATTTCTTGCTGCTCGTTCTCTATGAACTGCACCTCGTTCAAAACGTAGATTTCCTCCAAGAGCTCCTTTAATCCACTTCCACTCATTATTGCTCCAATACAACCCAGAAAGGACATCAAAAGATGGAACCCACCAAGTCGTACTACCACGTTGCCCAACTCATTACTCCCCTGTGTGTTCTCAATGATGTCCCGGGCTTTCATATAAAGGGGCTGGTCAAAAGTGACGAAGCACGTTTTTTGTCCATGGGCTTTGGTTTCGTTATTGGTTTCCACAAGAGGTGTCAAGATAGTGCTGTAGTCGGTGGGTGGAGCACGGATGAATGGTAAACAAATTACTCTTGAGCGTTGAAATGCGAGGCCATCAGTCACTTGCTGCATGAAATCATTCCATCTTGGCATGCCTGGGATGTTACGCCATTTCCCGTATAACCACATGAGGTCTGATGCCGTGGGCAGTGTTTCAGCAGTGACTGGGAAATCTTTTGATACGTTTTGAATCATGATAGCTGATAATCCTGTATTTTTCTTCTCAGTGCAGTGTTGAAGTTGGGTGGTAGTAGAAGCGCCTATTGTTTCAGCAGATACTCATTCTTTCAGTTTTGGAGTGTTCTTTTCTGCCAACACAACTGAGCTCGGCAGCCCACACATGATCCCCCCCCATTTCATGAAAAGTGTTTTCACCATCAAGCGTGCAAACATTTACGTCTGCGTTGTCGAATGCGGATTGTAAGAATGCCGCTGGCTTCACAGGTGGAGTTGATGAACCCTGCATGATTGCCGAAGTTTCTAGCTGCATTGCCTCGTTGTAACTCCATGAGAAGCCCAGAGATGAGCACAGGTTCAGAAGGTTCCTTGATCCAAACTTACGGTACAAATATGTACCAACTGAGGTCAAGAGGGAGGATACGAATGAATAGGGCCTAGCAGCTGCTATAAGCGCACGTGAAAAAGCAACGCATTTCCTCTTTTAGCCAGTGACTGATTTACGCTTGTGTTTAAGGACAACAGTTTCAAAAAAAGGAGTACTGACTTGGAAATGTCATGTTCGGTATTGGCCAGGAAATCATTAGAGGGAGGATACTGATTAGTTTCGTAAACTTGAGAGCGGATGTCCTCTAAGATAATCTCAGCTGCAGCCTACACAACTCTCAGTCGTTCCTCCTTATCATCCTTTCTCTTGTCATCGTACCATTTCTCATATAGGATTTTATGTCCTGTGTTTTTAAAACAAACAACGGGCAGCCGACCAGACGCCGAAACAATCGCAATATCATCCTTGCAGCGATCAAGAAGATGCTGTTTGATGGTTCTCAGATCGGGAGTGTGAGCAGCTTCACCCTGTGCTAGGAGCTCACTCAGTGAAAACTGGCATTCCTCACTCTTCTCTTCTAAGTATGAGTCAACCATCTCCAAAAAATGTTGCACAGATTCCACTTTTGGGCGTCCTCTTTGTTGTCCAGCTATATTTGGACGGCTGAACAACTTTTTGTAACATTGTTTGTGGTATGGGGTACCAGCAGCCATCAAGTCCTCAGTTTCATGATTTAGGCGATCAATAATTTCTTTCCCCCAATCATCACCTCTGCGTTCGGCTTCTTTTAGGAAATATTCCCTCGTTGATTTCAATGTAATCGTAAAGACGGGATTTCGTCTATTTGTGGGTAACTTCTGTTGGAGTTTCAAAAATTCTGCTGTTATAGTCTCTCCATACAGAGAATACAGATTTTTCCAATTGCAATACTCGTACGAGATGATCTCAGGGCTACTGTTGACTTAGCTTGGGTAATAGAATTCCCTTCACGACTTTCAGATGCTGTAACATTCTTTGGGGCAATGCATCTCTTTCGACATACATCATGAACTGTGATTTCATCCAACTTTTCAAGGAATTTTTTGTTCTCTGTAAGGTTTCGTTTTACACTTACGGCAATCAGAGAGGCGATTCCTCGTTTTTTTTTACCACAATAAGTGGACCTCCATCGTCGTCTTCCAGTAACTTCCTACATATAAAACAACAGCCCGGCGGAACTGACATTTTCACACTTATTCTTGACGACGCACTCAAACCGGCTTCCACGCCGGTTTCAACCACTACGCTGAGTAGGCATGAATTAAGGGCCTGTCTGCGTCGCAGTTATTAATCGTCGTCACTATATTAATTAACAATACATTGGATTAAAGATATACATGTTTGATGGTTTAACAGTAGTTTTTACAATGAGATACACTGTGCGATTAGTTTAGCGAGATGCTACACGAGTATTAGATGTAATGAAATCTGTACTTCAGATTTGTCGGCTTGCACAGTACGGTACTTTGACTGAGATCGAGAATAACTGAGCCGTCTTCGAATTAAAGAACATGCACCTGAATATACTATATACATTCCGCGATACCTTAGACTATCTCGTTGTAGGACCTTGGTTGCCTTGATGACTGCGAGCGAGGTTGAGACGCGAAACACGACACTTGATGGTTGATAGTTCATTGAGGAAGATGCGGTTTGTCCCGGCTGATATATAATATTATAATTCATTAGCAGCATTGGTCGATGGAGGGCATAGCGTGGGTTGACGCTATACACCCTGATTGGCTGGAGGAGGAATACCGGACGATGGCACTGGGTACTTTCCGAGACTCGAGTCCAAAGGGTCAGGATGCCGTTGCTAACGGTTTTCAGAGTTCCGCATTTAACGGTCAAGAATGACGGATGCGTCAGGCTATCTCGAACAGTAAATTGATTTCTTCGTACTTGGATTAAGTTTTCCCGGTAGTCTATCGATTGAATTAGTCATTCCTCCCCTTCAGCCGGCTCGGTATTCGCGTACGATAACCATCGGGAGACGGCTTACTGCGATCCGTCCGGTAATTGCCTTCCGGAAAAGGTGCGGGACGGAGGTATTAGCGATCGATATTCGCTGAAATATACCACTTCGCGGATGGTGAGATTAATATTACAGTCGGCGAGTTATGTATGATCGACGCCATTAAGAGGTATGAACCGAACTTCCGAATTCCGTCTGGCGTGCGACGGAACAGCACTTTTTGGAAATGGAATAATAACTGAAATTGTTGTTGTCAATATTAATAATCATGTTTACATACAATGAATTTTACATTGTACAGTTATAATCATAATTTCAGTATACAGTAATTTTTCTGGCGAGAAACGTTGAAACTTCAATCAAACACCACTTGGTTCGTGCAAGAAACGATGTTACTCAACTTTCGTTTTTTTATCATTCCTGATGAGACTATTAGGGCTATCGTCACCTACCTGAGCTCAAATTAAAGCTTAATAAATTCCCTACAACTTAATTCTACTGAATTTTACTGTGGGACGCGTTGTTTTGCCGGTATTCAACTCGGAACACGAAAGAAACTTAAAATTTGCACTTTTTGGAAAAAATCTTCGAAGAGCTGTATCTCAGTAACTATTTGACTTATAAGTCCGGTTTTGGTCTCATTGTGTAGCAAATTTAATCTACATTAAAAAAGGAATGTACAAAATTTCTCCGAAAATGCATAGTTTAGGAGTTATTTTCGAAAAACCGAAACAAGTGCGAAAAAATCGCTGTTTTTCGATCACCACTCAGTTAGCACAGGGTTGTAAATTTGAATTTTTTTATTACCAGTACAGGTCCAAAACACATAAGCAAAAAACCGCTAATGCTCCATTTAATGTAGGTTCGTGCCTTTTTTGTGTAAAGTTTGACTGGCCTATAGATTAGGGTGGTTCTTAATTTGGTGATGTTGGAAATTCTTTGGTATTGTTCCTCAAAAGTAATCAACATATCTAGAAAAAAAATTGGGCGCAAGCGGAACTTTGTCCAATAATTCTAACCCACCCCACCGAGCTGTCGAATTTTTATATGAAAAAATGCATGTATTCAAAATTTTGTTAAGAAAATTGTTTATTATTTCAAAACTATTTATGATAAAAGAATTTTGTATAACGTTTTTGTAGGAAATATAATGCTCTACAAAAAAGGTATCTTGTGAAATTCTCGTGAATCTAATAGTTATCACGTAATTGGCAAAAAACTCATCATTTATTCCAAAGTCGATCATTATGGTCAAAACAGGAGTTTGACGTCGAATAGCTGCAATTTATTTCTCGTATGTATATAAGATTATAAAGAAATACGTAGCGCACTCAACCATGAAATGTAAACAATATTCAAATTTTCAATTTTATCAATTTTATTGTGAATTATAATGAATGATGTCAATTATTTCAAAAATCAACTTACAATAATAAATTACATCGGCTGGAGCAAAGTTGCTTTGTTAATATCAGGATATTTTTGTTATATTCTTCAATTATTTGTACAATGAATTGTTTCTGATCTTCATCATAAGTGAGACGATCATTGTACTCTGTAATAAGTTTCACTCTTCTTTCTGCAACATCGTTAACCACTTTAATTCCTTTAACTATTTTTAAGCCTTGTGAATAATTTTCATTAGAAATCCTCTCGCTCACATCGATATCAAAAAATGAGGAGTTGATTTCAAATCTTTCGAAAAAAGCTATCGATTTGGAACTGATAAAGAAATCAATGTCCTTGTCGATCAAAGAAGAAAAATTCATCTCGTGGATACTAAAACGTTTGGAAAGTTCAGAGATTTCTTCATCTTGATCTTCTGCATTTTTTATATTTTTGACCATTCTTTTCTTTATATTTGCAGACACATTCTCGTCAAAAAAAGCCATTGCAGCATTTTCGGGGTTCAAGTACCAAAGATGGTTCGAAAATTTTTTCAATGCAATCTTCGACACAACTGAATTAATAGAATTATATGAATATAGTTGTTTGAAAAAATTCAAATTGTGATGGGGAGCAGTAGCAGCAAGTGGAGCCATAAACCACGCTTTAAGGTGAACAAGAATGATAAAAATGCAAATCTTAGTTAATGATTTTTTTTCTGATTTAGTCAAATCAAATACATTCCGGAATAAAAAAATTTTTAAACAATAGATTACTCTTCCCATCCAACGAGCGTGAGAAAAAGCTCCTGGTATGTAAAATTTTACTTGTTCATGAGGACATTTACCGATGAAAATAAGACATAATAAAAGTAGCTCACGGTAATCATCACGTGGTTGTTTTTGTGAATTTAATATATCACTCACAAATTCGGTTATATCTTCAATGTTGTGTTGTAATACTGCTAATACGTGTTCATTTTCTGTACCGAATTGAAATTTTCTTGATCAATATTTTCCCAATCAGTTTGAAACCTTTTAAATAGAAGAATAGATGGACCTGTTGAGGCAGGCATAAGTGCATCGAAAACTCCACCTAGGACTATTTCGAAAATATGATGTCTGTACGCCAAATACAACAAATCTTTCTCTAATGCTTGCTCTATACGCATTGCTGCACCATTCTTTGGGCCAAGATTAGAATTAGTTGTGTCGCAACAGATGGCTTTAATTAAGTCGAAGAGTCCCCAATCTTGAATTGTCTGTAATCAAATATAGTCATCACGATTAAAAAAGAATCTAAACACTAATTCCAATAACGTAAGACCTAATAATCAATTGTTACTTGTAAAAAATGACGTTTAGGATTGAATTTGCATATTGTGAAACTCATTTTTGGAAATATCTAAATGAAAATCGTTGTCTCGTTTCTTGTTTAAAATGTATTGTTACTGGGGAAAATTTACATTCGAACTCTAAATATCAAAGTATGATTGAAAATGAGATAGAAATTATTAAAATTTTGAAGCAATGTAATAATATGAAATACACTATTATATTGATATTTGACGGTAAATAATTATATTGTTAGAGAATTTCATCAATATTATATATTAAAAGAACAAAACAAATTGCCATCAGGCGGATAATGAAGCCTATAATTGTTTAAACATGATATGTAAAAGTGTAAACCTTTTTTACCCAAGTAAAACCTAATCTTTAAAGTGAATCATTGAATTGAATTGGAATTGAAATGGTATAACAACGATTTTAGGCGTGCGAAAGTGCGCCAGAAACTTAATTCCAACAATTTTCATGTTTCAGCGTTTGAGTAGAGAAATGGAGCTCTAACTAAAATTATTTTACCTCTATGATTGCATTTGCTTGGGCTAAACCAGTTCCATTTTCCAAAGCAGGAATACATAAAATTTTTTCATGGTCTCCGTCAGTGATAACGATCACCAAACGTTCGACCTTATGGTTTGGATTGAATTCTTCAAAGAGTTTGCCATCCCAGTGAAGGACAATAGCTTTCAATTCACAAGTCGGAAACAATTCTTTAATTTTTTCAGCGAATCTTCGGCGTATTTCTCGACGATATCGATAAATTGACGACCTGTTCAATATCATTGCGCTGACATCACAATGAAATGCTTCAGCCACTGCAGCAATCACTCTTACGGCATTTCGATCCGGTACTTGACATTTGTCGAGCGTTGCCACTACTTTTTTGTTCAAGATATTACATGTACCACGAGATTTTTTTGGTTGTGAAGGTCCTGCAATGTCTTCTTCATTTTGATAATACATCTGAGTTGAAAAATTACTCATTTGACTAGTAGTCAAACTACTTCCACTACTACTCGCGAATTGGACTACTTGACCTGTTAAAATAATGAGGATTAAAACCTTAATTAAACAAGAAAAATACTAATTCTTAATTTTTACTTAAATTATAAATTATCAAACCTTATGAACTTTCTCCACAGAATTTACGCTGCGCACGTTCTTCAAGAGCGAAATCATCTGCTCCAGTCGTCAATTCGTCATATCTTGATTCGACATCTGCAATAAACCCTATTCTTTCGGGTTTTCGCTGATTTTCTAAGAAAAGTTTTTTCTCAGCACTGATGTTTACACTTTTTTTAACACAAGCAATATCGAATAGTAATTTAAGTTCCTCTTTAAAAGCTAATTCTTTTTCTTCATTTGATTTTTTTCCAGCACGTTTTTGCAATAGATTCCATCGTGCATGTAACTTTTCGATTTTTTTGATGCATTCTGGCAAAGTTTGTACCGGTATACCGGCTTTATCCCAAAACACAAACACTTCCTTGGTAGTTATTGTGGCACTTTCATGTATTGTTAATTTTAAAACCCGAGTATTATAAAAAAGTGCTTTAAGCATCTGCAATTTTGAAGGCAATTTGCTTCCAATTATTTGTGGATCAGCATCACCAATTAAAAATATATTTTTACGTAAATTACGGTCATGGAACGTCATCGCGATTTTCTAACCTTAAGTCGTCGAGTACACGTGTCCAACACTGAATCGAGACATGTGCCTCACGTGGAATCAGTAGACATTTATTCCGAGGTTAGCGACGATTGCGGCAAGCATGGGAATCAACTCATTCGACAAAAAAATACTTGTCGGTAAGGCAGAATGGCTTTAATTTATCATGAATGATAATAAAATTGAAAATTTAAATATCGTTCACATGTTGTTATTGAGTGCACTACGTATCTCTTCATATTTCTAATTGCATATAAAGAATACATTGCAGTTTTTCGACGTCAAACTCCTGTTTTGGCCATAATGATACCATATATCTGACGGCGAGCGCAACACCACTTCGGCAGTTTTTACCGACGGTGGTCGAAAATTGCATTGGATCTACCGTATGTATCATCCCAAATTAAACAAGCAGATATACCGACATTGCCGAAACTTTACCGACGGTCAAGAATTTTATAGTTAGAGTTGGCTTGAGAAGAGTGCGCTGTGTGTGCTGCGTGAGAGCGAAAAGTGTCAAACGTCTGATTTCCCGATAGCTGTTAATTCAAGAGATCGAAGTGTTTCGTCTATTATTCAATACTTCGATCTTCCAAATTGACAGCTATCGGGAAATCAGACGTTTGACACTTTTCGCTCTCACGCAGCACACACAGCGCACTCTTCTCAAGCCAACTCTAACTATAAAATTCTTGACCGTCGGTAAAGTTTCGGCAATGTCGGTATACCGTACACCCGTGCTCACGGAATCTGTCGCTGGTGACTTTTTTTAAACCTTATTTTTAAACGTACTAACCAGTGAACAATTAATTCTCATGCCCTCATTAGCTACGGTGACGTCTACTCTCGTTAATGAAAGCACGAGGATTGATTAATCATTGGTTAGTACGTTTAAAAATAACATTTAAAAAAAGTCACCAGCGACAGATTCCGTGAGCACGGGTGTATGTCCGTCTCTGTACCGTATGTATCATGCCAAATTAAACAAGCAGATATACCGACACTGCCGAAACTTTACCGACGGTCAAGAATTTTATAGTTAGAGTTGGCTTGAGAAGAGTGCGCTGTGTGTGCTGCGTGAGAGCGAAAAGTGTCAAACGTCTGATTTCCCGATAGCTGTTAATTCAAGAGATCGAAGTGTTTCGTCTATTATTCAATACTTCGATTTTCCGAATTGACAGCTATCGGGAAATCAGACGTTTGACACTTTTCGCTCTCACGCAGCACACACAGCGCACTCTTCTTAAGCCAACTCTAACTATAAAATTCTTGACCGTCGGTAAAGTTTCGGCAATGTCGGTATATCATGCTTGTTTAATTCGGGATGATACATACGGTACTGGCCAGTTTGAAAGTTACCTTCGGATAGGCTTGGTCGGTACTCGAGTCATTTAATACGGTAGAAGTCGAGTCGGTAATTAGAGTTGATGTCAATTCGGAAGATCGAGGCGTCTAACTTCGAAATTGTGAATTTGTGAATAATGGAAATTACGAAAATAATTATAATTACGGTATAAATGTCTCGATTACCGACCAAGCCTATCCGAAGGTAACTTTCAAACTGGCCAGTACAGAGACGGACATACGGTATCTGCTTGTTTAATTCAGGATGATACATACGGTACAAGATTCGACCACCGTCGGTAAAAACTGCCGAAGTGGTGTTGCGCTTGCCGTCAGACATGCTGTAGATTTTTGGAATAAATGATGACAGTTTTTTGCTAATAACGTGATAAATATTAGATTCACAAGAATTTTACAAGATACCTTTTTTGTAGAGCATTAAATTTCCTATAAAAACATAATATAAAATTTTTTTATCATGAGTAGTTTTGAAATAATAAACAATTTTCTTAACAAAATTTTGATTGCATGCATTTTTTCATATAAAAATTCGACAGCTCGGTGGGGTGGGTCAGAATTATTGGACAAAGTTCCGCTTGCGCCCAATTTTTTTTCTGGATATGTTGATTACTCTTTTAAGGAACAATACCAAAGAATTTCCAGCATCACCAAATTAAGAACTACCCTACTATAGATATATTGTGTAGGGGAGAGTGGGGCAGGTTCGATCACTTTTTTTTTAACAAAATTTTTCCGATAAATTGAACAATTGTTTTTATGTATTTGTGGTCAAATGAAAGAATAAACGTCCCTCTACATTATACTTAATCGATATATTATTTCATCATACTTTTCAAAAATAATACCGACATTTACTCTAACGTCTCGTTTGATCGAATTAGTACGTGAGTGGGGCAAGTTCGATCAGGCAGTGGGGCAAGTTCGATCAATGTACAAACAAAATTTGCAGTGCTTAGATTGGTTGAAAATATTACTTGTCGTATTCCTTTAATGATATTTGGACGAGGATAAAGTATTCCAATAATTCTTTATTCTATAATTGGACTCAATTACACACGTTTTCACAGTTAAATGAACATAGTTTAAACAAGTCATTTGATTAAATTATAATAAGGTAAAATATTATGATGCCTGCATTTTTCCCATTACTTTTTTGATTGTTCATGTTTTTTAAACACAAGCATATTTTTCCCAGGTTTCTTCAAATTTTTCTCCTTTTGCTTTTCTTCGATCAATTTCCTCACTGGACTATCTGTAGCAATGATGCTTTTACCGCGTTGTCTTTTTTGTGTGGTTTTTCTTCGTTTCGCTTTTGGAAATCCTCTGATTTCTTCTGGAGACTTTCCTACCAAGAAAATGGACGAATTCGGCGTATCAGTGGAATGTCATCGAGATCAATTTGACGCACTGATGAAGTAGAATCAACGCTTTTTGTAGATGAATTACGCAAGTTTTCAAGTAAATCAGTGTTGGTAGTTTCATCCGGTCTATTTCTTCTTTCTTGTGCTGAGTTTTGTTTATTATTATTGACGTCATCGCTCGCAGGCATAGGTCTGTTTGTGAATTCACTGCTGAGAAAATCGGATTCAGAAAACTTCCGCGGAGCATACGGAAAAATTCCAGTACTAGCGAATCCGGATTTGATATTGGCTGGTGTCATTGCGGCATCATGAGCTAAATGTACACATTCTGCAATTTCGTAGATCGTAAGCGGCTGCTTGATGATAGCAATCATCTTATTCAAAGCTTTGTTATAGGCAGTTTTGAATGGCGAAAAACAAGTCTTGTCCAATGGCTGTAGCTCGTGAGACGTGTGAGGCGGCAAGGTCAAAATAGTAACTCCATTTTCTTTGGATAAATCCAGAACTCCTAGTGACAAATGGCTTTTATGATTGTCGTAAATGCACAATTATGGATTAGTAATGGACGCGCCTGAATATTTAATAAAATGCTTCAAAACTTCGATGAACAATTCAGCAGTCATCCAACCTGTTTTTTGCGCGAGACCAATTGAAGACCCTGCTGCAACAAGGAGGTATCTGTGCTTTTTACTATTTTTCAGGAGAGAATTTAAACTGTTTTTTTTTATATTTTTGGGAAAAATAATGTAATTACAAATAAATTGAAAATGCAATAATGTGAGCCAAATATTATGAAGTCAAATATTTGCAAAAAACTTTGTAATTTTCTGCGAAAAATAATTAAACAGTATACAGATACCTCCTTGTTGCTACCAAAATAAAAAAAAAAGACAAACCACATGACATAATCTGTTTTATTAAAGTTTAAGTACATAAGTTTTGGTTATTCTACCGCAATATCCTCATCGTCTGTATAGTCGGTTTCTTGAGAAGTTGTTAGTTCAGCTGTTAGGGATTGGTAGTAAGTAATATCGGCGAGAGGAACATACTTTTTGGCAAGCTGCATCACATTGTCATATTTAGCTTTCTTTAACGGCAAAGGTCCTTTATACAATTTAATTTTTTCTATTTCTGGGATTTCATTTAAGTTTTTGAGAACAACAAACACAGAATATTGGAGCAAATTGCTTGTTTTGCTGCACCAAATTTCATGTTCATGTTCTTTGGAATATTTAATTACTTTGTATTGTGATATTGCAAAATTTTCTTTTTTAGATCTTGTGATTTTTTAAAAATATGGTTTTAAACCATCAGAAAAGTTATAAATCATTTCCTGCGTAACATTTACTGTAACAAAATGTTTGCGACTACTATTTTGGTAATGTTTAATATATTCTGAAGGAAGGTAAATGCGTTCTATTTTTCGCAAATGTTTTTCGACCACTCCAAAACTTCTGTCACAAGGTAAAAAACTGTGACCGGGCTCTGGATACCTGTGCACTATTTCGTGGAATTGGCCTTTTTTTACAAGCAGATGAAGATACTGGACCACAGCGTGATTTTTATTTTGTGCTCCGCAGTTGTCGGAAAACAAATAAATAGTTTTTACTGCTTTATCGATCGTATTATTAAAATAATGATCCAAAAACTTATTGTTTCGTTAGGTGTTTTTTTAGCAGTTGTTTCGTCATACATATAAAAATAAGATTTGTTGTATTTGGAAGAGTGTATACAAAAGTTGTACACCCACATTTGGCGTAAATACCGTATGTATCATGCCAAATTAAACAAGCAGATATACCGACATTGCCGAAACTTTACCGACGGTCAAGAATTTCATAGTTAGAGTTGGCTTGAGAAGAGTGCGCTGTGTGTGCTGCGTGAGAGCGAAAAGTGTCAAACGTCTGATTTCCCGATAGCTGTTAATTCAAGAGATCGAAGTGTTTCGTGTATTATTCAATACTTCGATTTTCCGAATTGATAGCTATCGGGAAATCAGACGTTTGACACTTTTCGTTCTCACGCAGCACATACAGCGCACTCTTCTCAAGCCAACTCTAACTATAAAATTCTTGACCGTCGGTAAAGCTTCGGCAATGTCGGTATATCTGCTTGTTTAATTTGGCATGATACATACGGTAGAATGCATCTCCCGATGGAACTTTAGGTAATGGAGCATTCTGTTGATGATCAAAATACAATGTCTCAATCGTTGGGTCATTCTTTGCAGCTTCAGACTTTACCTTTAAGTCGTCAAAAAAAGCTTTAGCTTTCCTTTGGTGAAGCTCTCGTTCGCTTTCTAGACTTTTCACCTCATTTTCAGACAGCAAACTTTTCCCTTTCAGTTGCGTATCAATTTTGTCGCAAACTTGACAGGTATCTGATCTCGGATGACCAAAATTAATTTTAAAGTTAGCTTTTAAGTAGCGAAAGTAGAAATCAAAACTAACTTTCGGCTTGCATTTCTCACTGGTATGACATTTTGCGTAAACACCAGGCTCAAATTTTGCTAAATATAGCTCATGCATTTTTGTAACGTTTAACTCCGGCGATAAATAATACTTGTTTATATTTTTTGCTCTACTATAGTGTGAACTTCGTCGCGGGAAACTTTTAATATGTTCATCAACTTGCCGAACGATTTCGTCAGGAACACTATTTGGCCTATTATGATGTTTCCCTCGTCGATCAGGAGGAGCTGTAGAGTGGCGTCATTTTGCGAAACGTGATGTCCAAGTCGTTCAATTCGTTTAGAAGAAATCCCATGCATTGCACAGAAACCTCTTTTACAAACTCTGTGTCGTAAAGATCCAAGTCGGACCTAAAAAAGCTTTGTTTGAGTACTGTATGTCATTTGTGCATAAAGAAAAAATATGTAGTGTTACGTCTAAGTGTTTTTTTGTAGTTTCTTATATGCTAAATATCGTTTTTGGATAGACACTTACCGTGTATACAAAAGAACTTTTTCTCCGAATCCCAGTACTTCGCTTCTTATTTATTACTCGGCTTGAAAGAAGTCCAGTTAGATAAATATCTTGTTGAATTTTGTCGCCCATCTTGTTAAAATTAGCCAGTATTTGAGTACGTTGATGCTCTGAGATTTTCTCAAAACATTTCCATATGCAGAGGCAGTTATTTCCTGTAGTTCTTGCTTGTCTCGATTTATTTCTTGAATTTGTATGAGCAACTCCTTTCGCTAAAAGCGATTTACGCACATTTCGTTTCCATGCGAGGACATTTCGGGTTTTTCTTTTTTTCACATGTTGAGTAGGTTGATTTTCTTCTTCGCTGCTGCTTAAATCAGATGGCTCATAATTATCACTAGAGCTTCCACTATAAGGTTCAGTTTCAGTTTCCGATTCACTCATTTTTATTAAAAACGCACCAAATAGGAAATTCGTGTTAGAACAGGGAGTACTAATATCTCAAATAACAACAACCCATGCCATAACCTTAAAACTTTATTGTGGCATGCGCTTGGCGCAAGAAGGAGTCATATGACTCATATACCTCTTTGTTGCACCAAAGTACCAATGGCGTATCTGTAAACCACATTACAGCGGCCTGCACGATGTACATACAAGTTCCCCTTTTCGCTATAAGATGGGGCTAGCTGTTTCCTATATATATAAATAAATAACTCATTTTAGTCCAAAATGACAGATACCTCCTTGTTGCAGCAAAGTCTTCAATTGTATTAGGTACGCAGTTTTTGAGCATTTTAGGAAGAAAATTGACTCGAGGAAATACCATTACTGGAGGTAAAAAACCACCTGCAGCGTTTACGAAGCAACATGTAGTTACAAGGACACCTCTTTCTCCGCTCGTTCCTTGAGAAACTTGTTTTGTGTTTCTGGCTGCAACGACGTTTGGGGTCTTGGTGGGAACATTCGTTGTTGAAGTTTCGTCTAAATTCCACACTCTCAATGGATCGGAAAAGCGCGGTTCTCTTTTGTAAACAAGCTCCAAATTGTCGTAAAAAATTTTGACATTGTGGGGGTTGAATGAAGTCGCCCGAGACAAACTGCAATTTTCTGGTTTTCGAAGACTGACTCGTGGATTTCTCTTCAAGAATCCAATGAACCAATCCTTTTCTGACATTTTATTCTCCTGCCAAGAGTGTGGTATCTTCAAGTCGTTTTGAACAGCAAGGTCAAAAGCAAGTTTTCGGCAATCCACGCTGCTTAAGCCGAAGCACATTTGCGAGCAACGAATTAGATAATCACAAATATCTTTCTCTTGTTCATCCGAAAAAACTTTTTTTCGTTTATGTCCTACTTGCAATGTCGTTTCCTGTCCTTTTTTGATTTTCTTAGCGTAGGCGTGAAAAGTTGCGTAAGGAATTCCTTGAATTTTACTTGCTTGTCGAATGCTATATCCCTGTTCATAATGAAGACGCAAAGCTGCTTTCATGGTTTCAACGCTCGTTGAAGCACGATTAGTTTTTCTCCTGTAAGTCCGTACCATACTGAAGGTCTGTAAATGAAATGAAATAATTGTCGAAAATTGCTTAATTTGTTACAAACTTTTTAAAAATATTTTAGGTTGAAAATTGAATAAGATAGCTGAACACATAACTCAAAAATGAAATGAAAATCAATTCATATAATATCAATAAATTGTAAACATCAAACAATAATAAATTGTGCTTACATTTTATTTTTATCAAATGTAAAATCAGTAACATGACATATCAGTACAAAAAAATAATAATAAACAATTGAAAAAATGAAACATCTCTAACATAAAAGTTGATCGAACTTTCCCCATAAACACTGATCGAACCTGCCCCACAAGTGAAGAACAAATTGCAAATACGCTCAGAAGTTGAAATAACATTTTGTCGCAAAAAGGTTAATGTAATAATATTAGGATATGTATATACTTACGGGACAACGAAAATTTATGTATTCCGGAACACTTGCAAATATGGCAAACTACTTCCGAAAATGTTTCGAGGGACGTCTTTGACAGCTTTTCCCACAATTGTGGTTATGTTTCGATTATATATAGCGACAGATACACGCGCGCCATCGTTCACATGTCTGAAGTAAGGTCACTAGAGGAACTAAATTTTGGCGGTAATTCGATTTAAAAATAGAAACATTTTTTAAAATCGCTAGTGATCGGACTTGCCCCGTGATCGAACCTGCCCCACTCTCCCCTACTTACGGAGAATGCGAGGTAAGGTAGGATGAGGGAATGGCAGTCACTTAAGCGAGAATCGAAGTAATGCTTTACCTAAAGGACTTGGCGCAAAAGTAACTGAACATCCATATAGCTAATTTAGTTCACTTTATGTCTATAATGTATAAGTTGTCAAGCTTCTTTACATTTGGCCTAATTTCATATATTTTTAAAACCTTGCGTTGACCGCGGTTGCCCGCACATTTCGGGCAATGGCGATCACCATTGGGGGTAATAACGGTCGATGAAAAAACAATATAAGCTTTGCTTTCAAAATAAACTAATTAACAAAACAAAGCAATAAAACAATATTTTTAGAGTATCAGAACATTTATTTGAAAAAATAAAAGAAATAATCCAAAGTTCTTACAAATCAGACGCTTGAGAACACTCTGTTTGCGGTCGCAATAATCACAAATATATTTATCAGGGAAATCTGTACCATTACATTCTTTATGAGCCTACTTCCCGCAACCTCGACATCTATACCAAACCTCGTCCTTGCCGAACTCTACAGATCTCGTTTTCTTGCTATCTTTTGACAGCTTTTCTTTTCTCTTTCTTTCCTTGTTTTCTAAATCTGCTTTGAAAGGTGTTGCTATTAAGATAGCAGAGTGTTGTTTGGTATTTATACGTTTCCTAGCTTTTGTCGCCCTTGGAAGCGGCAACGGAGACAATATACATAGTTTTACTAGGCGCCGAAATATTACTCGACCCTGGAATTGGATTCGTAAGGTCAGACAGAAATACGGTATTCTGTACTTGAGCGCTTGTTCCTGATAAATTATTGCCTCAGGAGTAGGTGTTGCTTCATCTTGGTTAGCTGTAGAATCATTCATCACATTAACTTCGTTGTTTTCAGTACCCAATAGATAGTCTGAAGCCAGGAAGTTCTTATCCAAAAACGGTAGGATCGATCGGCATAATTCCAGATGCTTTAAATCCAGAAACCCCTTTCTGAATTGTAGCCGTGTCACAATAGGCTTTGTTAAATATGGAAGCCACATTGAAAGGAGTAATTTTCTGCAAAGCGTGGCTTTTCAAATGCAAATCACACTCCTTCCGAAAGGCGGTTTTTAAGGGCCGATAGAGTGCAACGTCTAAGGGTTGCATTCTGTGGGAGGTGTGCGGTGGAATGGAGAGCACAACAATGCAGTTTTCTCTACAAAATAAGTATACCTCCAAAGAGAGAGACACGTGACTGTAATGATTATCTAATACGAGAAGAACAGGCTCAGTCGAAGACGGTCTTGCAAACTTCACAAAGTGTTTGAGCCATATCGTAAACAAATTTGGACTTGTTCACTTGGCCACCAGATGTCATATCGTCACATGTCAAATCCCAATAAGAAAACACGACTCGACGCATGGACGGCTATCACGCATACAGGAGTTGACGGGGAGTGGTCACGCGTCATTAATAAGTTTACTCGGAAGTACACTAGAGAGCAGCACTCATTCTTTCAGCAATTTTCATGAAACTTATGTATTGAGAGTGACCGGCATTACCCACTGACCGCCATTTCCCCATCTTACCCTAATTTCCGACCTGTGGTTCGTTGCACACTATTAAATCCGATATATTGCACTGTAATATTTTGTTAGTATACGTTATTACTCAGTGCGCAGATGATGCGGTAGCGAACCGCTTTTCTGACATCAGATCTAGTATTTTGTTTCTGACCTTTCGCGCGAGTGCTACATGTCACTCATAGATATAATGGTCAATTTTTTCTGTGATTTAAATAACTATAATATACAGGAATGATAATAATCTTCAGCGTTACTATGCCAATGAGTTTCACTATTTTACCGACAGCGAGATCATTCTCACAAATGTCGTACAATAAATTTCTCCTATGGATTTTCAAAGTCCCTAGAAATGACAGAGGGCCTTTAAAGGGTTTTCGAACATGGGGAACGAGGTAAAGGGAATGGTGAAAAGACGAGAAAACTTAGTACGCTATTTTTTGCTAAATAAAAGACTAAATAAATAAAGAAGGCTTATCAAATTAAACTTTAGCTCGATAACTAGCGGATGATACGAGCTGAGCGGGGTAAAAGCTTACGGAAACACGAAATAAATGATTTAAAATAGAGATTAGTTGACAACTCTAACCGAGACGAGATGAAGATGTTCATTTATTCGCGTATTTCGTTGCGGTCGGAGCTGTCAACACAGATTCCCATTTTAAATAACACTTCGTGTTTTCGCAAGCTTCTATCCCGCTTAGCTCGGATCATCCGCTAATCATCAACCAAAAGTTTAATCTGGTAAGCCTATTTTATTTATTTAGCCTTTAAGAAAAAGTAGCGCGCAAAATTTCCTCGCCTTTTTACCTTTCCCTTTAACCTGTTCCAAGAACCCCAGTCCCTACAAGTCGGAGTTAGTCCAGGAAAAAGAGGTCTGAAATGCGTGTTTTTAGCAGCCAGGCTGCGTTTTTGTCTAAAAAAATGTAATTTGACCCCATACAGCTCTGGGTGAAGTATCGCGGTTTTACTCCTTGCAGAAGGGTTAAAAAAAATAAAAACTACCCCAAAAATGCGTTGTTCGAAAATAACTCGAAAACTAAGCGAGATATCGAAAAAAGTATACAGTCCAAAATTGTAGAACTTCAAATTCTGTATTAAAAAGTTTCTACCCGGTTTACTCCCACTCCCCACGGTTTACCGTCTAGAGCCGTACGAACGTTAGGGGTGGAAAAAAAATCGTCAAACATCGAAAATTTTACGTTTTTCAATGCTTTTTTTAATTGCTTAGAAAATTCTCAATTTTTTAAATAAAATGATATTTTTTTCTCAATTTTTTTTAAAGTGCCAAGTAAAATCAACGATATCTCTCGACATATTGAATGATTTTTCCTTCTTTGTGCTCCATAATTTTGTTAGTTAAATTCCCTACACATTACACTGGGGTCATTTTTCTGTAATTGTCGTAATTTTTAAAATATCCGTTTTTAAAAATTGCTTTGCCAACCTTGGTGCGTTCGAAGAACCACTAGTGCTAGACAAAGATATATATGGGGCATTTCACAAGAAAACGACAAAGCGAAACCTATGGGGTCGGGAATTTACCTCATATATTTTTTTTCTTAACGGTTTTTGGGTTCTAAACATACTCCTAAGTGGATTTTTTTTATTGGCTTCGTTTAAACGGGATATCTCGACAATATTGAAAAATGTGATTTTCAGGGCTAATTTTTGAATAGAAGAAATGATAATTTCGAAAAATTTCAAATACAAAAAGGCTTTGTTTTTGAACGTATTTTCTGGAAAAAAGAATGCGGTATTACCAGTATCGGCAGAAACGAAAATAACCACTATTTCTTCACCTCCTAAAAATAAGCCATTTTTGATTTCAAGAAAACAAATTTGAAATTAATCTTCAAAGAATTACAAACTTTTTAAGCCGTCACACACCATGGAATGGCGATTTTTCAATGTTTTATGCACTATTTTAGAAAAAGAAAACTGAAAAAAATGTTTTTCCATGAGTAACATTTGCTGAAACTTAATCACAAAAAAAATTACTGTTGAGCAAGTTATTTACCAAAAATCACGATAAGGAAAGCGAAATGTAGGACAAAATTGTGACAAATCGACTCATATATTATTTATAATGAATTATGATTTTATTGATATTTATTAAGTGTTTTATTGAATAAAATTTGACATAACAACTTACTGTTTTTTCAATATATTAAGGACTTGATAGTCTGGCGAAAATGAATATCTTTTTGTTCTAATTTTTTCATTTTCGTCAGGAATAATGCAGTGAGAACGCAAGGTATCACGGTTGGGCTTTGCGCAACAGAAGCGATCAGATAATTCCGATTTTATCACATCATAATTCGTAGCATCCCAGTAACGAAATGTTAGTGACGGTAGATTACACAGGCACACAAAAAAAAATAGGCCTTGTTCCCGGAACCAGACCAGTATATCTTTATGTTTTTGGGGTCGCTGAATCCGAATCCGGTGTCCGTTTGTCTCCATCACGTCACATTTTTTTTTAATCTCTAAAAACCATCAATAGATCATGATTTTCAAAAAGATAATGGACTTAAACCAAAATCGCTATAGGGTTTTTTTTGGGTCGCTGATCACGAATCTGAAATAGGATTTCAAAAATGCAAAATGGCGGATCCAATATGGCGGACGAGATTTTTGAAAATCGACGGATTCATGCCGAATTTGGTATAAGGTTTTTTTTTTGGTCGCTGATCATGAATCTGAAGTCAGATTTTAAAAATTCAAGATGGCGGATCCAATATGGAGGACGAGATTTTCGAAAATCGACGGATTCATGCCAAATTTGGTATAGGGTTTTTTTTCCGATCGCTAATGACGAATATGAAGTTATATTTACAAAAATTCAAAATTTTCGAAAATCTTGTCCTCCATATTGGATCTGCCATCTTGAGTTTTTAAAATCTGACTTCAGATTCATGATCAGCGACCCAAAAAACCTCCTTATACCAAATTCGGCATGAATCCGTCGATTTTCAAAAATCTCGTCCGCCATATTGGATCCTCCATCTTGAATTTTTGAAATCCGATTTCAGATTCGTGATCAGCGACCCAAAAAACCCCTTATAGCGAATTTGGTTTAAGTCCATTCACTTTTTGAAAATCATGATCTAGATGGTTTTTGAGATTAAAAAAAAATGTGACGTGATGGAGACAAACGGACACCGGATTCAGATTCAGCGACCCCAAAAACATAAAGATATGCTGGTCTGGTTCTGGGAACAAGACCTTTTTTTTTTGTGTGCCTGTGTTATCCGGCTTAGATGCCCATTCATAGAGAGCCATTGGAGTCATTATTTGTTGATGTGCTGGCAATTGCAGACTTGCTCGAGCAGCTAATCGCTTAACAGTTCCCCCAATACCATCGGAAGGGCCCTTGCCCTACGCTGTGGCAAAAAATGCCATTCAGCAGCGACGCCAAAATCTTCAAAATGATAATAAATATTACAGAAATTTTTTAAATTTTTGAATTGCTGTGGCCCCGCGTTTGAGAAGTAAATCATCTTTGATGGCATTAGTATAAACGGTTTAAAAAAATCATTGCTGATTCTAGAAAAAGCGTAAACTGTGTACGGGTCGTGATGCAAGCAATTTGGCATAATGCGCAGGGCAAGGGCCCTTCCGATGGTAGTGGGGGAACTGTTAAGCGATTTGCTGCTCGAGCAAGTCTACAATTGCCAGCACATGAACAAATAATGACTCCAATGGCTCTCTTGAATGGGCATCTAAGCCGGATAATCTACCGTCACTAACATTTCGTTACTGGGATGCTACGAATTATGATGTGATAAAATCGGAATTGAAGAGGCAAGTGGGTGAAGGAGTTATGTAACAAAAAGTTGGTTTTGAGATATTTGAGTTTGTAGGCCATCTTGCATTCAGTAGACATATGGTAGGTATACTAAACATACTCCATGTAATATCTGGGCTTTGAATGGAATTAAAGCTATCCAAGATTTACCAGAAGTTACATTCGGACATAACACTTTCATCCACTGAGTGATCTCATTTTTTCTAAAAATGTGACATAACCCCTTCATCCACTTGCCTCTTCAATTATCAGATCGCTTCTGTCGCGCAAAGCCCAACCGTGATACCTTGCGTTCTCACTGCATTATTCCTGATGAAAATGGAAAAATTAGAACAAAAAGATATTTATTTTCGCCAGACTATCAAGTCCTTGATATATTGGAAAAACAGTAAGTTGTTATGTCAAATTTTATTCAATAAAACACCTAGTAAATATCAATAAAATCATAATTCATTATAAATAATATATGAGTTGATTTGTCACAATTTTGTCCCACATTTCGATTTCCTGATCGTGATTTTTGGTAAATAACTTGCTCAACAATTAATTTTTTTGTGATTAAGTTTCAGTAAATATTACTCTTGAAATAAAATAAAAAATTGTTTGTTTTTTTTTCTAAAATAGTGCATAAAACATTGAAAAATCGCCATTCCAAGGTGTGTAACGGCTTAAAAAGTTTGTAATTCTTTGAAGATTAATTTCAAATTTTTTTACTTGAAATAAAAAATGGCGTATTTTCAGGAGGCGAAAAAATAGTGGTTATTTTCGTTTCTGTCGGTACTGGTAATACCGCATATTTTTTTCCAAAAAATACGTTGAAAAACAAAACCTTTTTGTATTTGAAGTTTTTTGAAATTATCATTTCTTCTATTCGAAAATTAGCCCTGAAAATCACATTTTTCAATATTGTTGAGAGATCCCGTTTAAACAAAGGCAATAAAAACAATCCACTTAGGAGTATGTTTAGAACCCAAAAACATTTAAGAAAAAAAATATATGAAGTAAATTCCCGACCCCATAGGTTTCGCTTTGTCGTTTTCTTGTGAAATGCCCCATATATGTATATGTTTATGAAAGGGTAGATACAGAGTCCAAGTGTACATAACGTATTTATATACAGTATACATTAATCTACAATTTCATTCTAGTATGTACAATAAAGGAAATTTTGCTTTGTATATCATAAAAATTAAGATATATGAAAAAACAGCTTTTATTTATATAATGGTAAATATCGGTCCCAGGTACTTTTTATATGTGTATTGTATGTTACGGGGTCCTTGTAAAATGTTCCATTACTTGTCCCGAAATTTACTACAAACTTGGCAAAAATGCTACGATTTATTTTTCTTCCGTGAATGTGTACTAATTGTTTAATTTGGTTTATCCACTCTGAAGTTATCAGCTAATGAAAAATTGCCAAATTTTTCACTTCTTTTCGAATTACTCAATAGCTGATTTGCGAATCAATTGGGTTAATAATACTATTTTTGATATTTTTAACTGTAACTACTTTCTTATTGAACTAATAATTAAATTAATCCGTTCGGTCACGGCGTCTTCATATGAGGACATATATTATTATTACAATATATTAAATTTCTCTTATTTTAAACCACTTCTACACCTTGTCCCCATTTCGTCACAGGCCGTATTTCGCATTGTGGCACATATCGTCATCTGTGTTGGAGTAGCGCAATTACAAAAAATACTCAACTAGGTTTCCCGACATGTACTCTACAGTACAAGAATTGCGTCATTGCTAAAAAACCTGTGTTGTGACAGTTTGGCAAACAAAATTTGTCTCATACGTAAAAAACTGTGTTTTAGACGATGAAATAATTCAAAATTGTATACAGAAAAATGTAAGTAAATTATTTATTACGTAACGCACGCCCTCATAAAGGGATATTGTGATGCAGTGGTTTCAAAAACATGAAAATTACAACAATTTTTTTTTCTATTTTTTAACTAGATATTCAACGATTTTGCAATGTCTCGTTGAACGACCAGAAGTAATACGAATTGACAATCAACATATGGGAGGGCAGTATGACTGAGAGAGTTAGAGCCTAGCCGTATAAGCAGGGTAAAAGTGCCATTGCTTATTTTCGACAAATGGAATTTTTCTTACATTGATAACTAAAAAAAATTATTCACAAAATTTCAGATTTTTATCCAACGAATTGCAGCAGTTACGTATAAAAATCAATTTTTTCAATCTGTACTCGTAATAAATAGAAAAAATGAATTAAAAATTTTGCAAAAATTATGAAAATTCAGTCACGTACCAATATTTGAAACCACGTAAAAAATTGACTCCCGTATTTTTAATGGAGAAAAAAATTGTCAAGTTTTAGAAAATATAATAAAATATGATCTATGCAAATGACCAACTTGAAATTTTTTTTCTTACATTTTGTCACAATTTCCTATAAAATCTAGGAAGTTCAGAATTTTTGAAAGGGTGCATTATGGAAATTATAAAAAATATGATTTTTGTTTAACTTTATCAGTTAAATTGATGGAGATAAAATATATTTAACTGCAATTTTGATGTAAAAATAATATTACATTTACAAAAATTAAATAGCAGTATAGAATTACTGCCAATATTGCAGACAAAAAAGAGTTGTACAGTAATTTTATAAACGTTTATTATTTAATAATGTGAAAAAGGTTTCCAAAAATTACGTTACGTACTTTCATGTCGTTATTCATTTTTGAACTTGATATTATTCATTATGTTATGTTTTTAAGCATATGAGGAGCAAAAATTCAAAAGGGATATTATCCCTTTTTGTAAAATTTATCTAGAACCGCTTTTTCTGCTGGTAAGAACTGATCGCTCACATAACTGATGTTATATATCTAAAAATGACCAAAAAATGTGTATTTAACATCTTGAAATCCATTGAAATTTATTTTGATTTTAAGTGCGATATTTTAATTAATTAATTTGGATGAAAACCTTTTTGAAACTGTATCGTGGATAAAACCTTTCTGTACCAAACAATCTGTAATGAAATTCTTTTTGAACCAATAATGATTAAAAAGTCAATGATAGAAAAGATTTAACTTTATTAGAACCAAAATGAAATGATACTGCATTGTCCTTAACCCTGTAAGGTTCACTGCTATTATTTGTCAAATTAAAAATATGGTTTTTTACTATGTATACAAAAATACCTACAGACCTTATTTATATGAATATATTAAAGTAGTTGTTATAAAAAAACCAATATTATAGTTGTTGCCAGACGGCAACATTGACCATTTATGATAGGTAATTTTGAGGCGAGTTGAAAAATTACAACTGAAGAATTATAATAGCAAATGACACGCGTCTCGGGGAAAAAGGAAGGGAGCACGCAAACGAGGAGTCTCCGAATGGCGTGCGGGGCTGACTGCTCGGCGGGCGAGCTCTTCCGGGCTCGGGAGCGGGGGTCGGCGGCTTCCGGGAAGTCAGGGTCGGAGTGTCGGTCGCCGGTCTAGCTTGGGGAGGACTTAGCAACTCCGCCAAGACGGAAGCCTGTCCCACGCAGTCGGGTGGTGGCAACGCCGCGCCGGTGAAATACCCCCGGTCCCGTGATTGGGACGACTCGGTGATGACCCGGTCCGACCCTACGGCCGTTCCTTCACGTCCGCCAAGGGCCCACGGGGTTTGCCCGGCGGCAAACTTCCGGGCGACCGCTGCCTGTTGGCGGGAGCGGACCTTTGGTGCTTGTATAGTGAGTATCATGATTCGGTATAAGAAAGAAAAAAAAGTGAGGTATTTTAGTAGCCTACTATTGACATGGAGCTGTACGATGTGGAGTTAAGGAAACCGAGTAGTTGCTGAGCAGCCTGGGTGCGATCCGGCGTGCTGTTGGTTTTTGGCGATGCTCAAAGGCGCCTCGTCCCAAACTGCACGCTTCATGTATAAACACTAAATTATCTCGGATCATACTCGGCAAACGGTATATTTCGGCGAAAGCGGCAAACGCGCTCGGAGTCCCGCACCTTTCCCGGAAATTTTAATCGATACCGCTATATACGTGGAATACTAAATCCGTCTTGTAAATTAGAGAATGACGAATTCAATAGATGACCGATCGGGGAGACCTGATCCCTGACTAATAAAGCGATCCGTTGGATACCTGGCCTTATTGTTCGAGGTCCGCTCGAGCATTCTTCGAGGTCCGCCCGAGCATTGTCCGAGGTCCGTCCGATCGTCTTTAGATAATCCTCTCGAGCGTCGCTCGAGCGTCGTCCGAGATTCGCTCGAGCGTAGCTCGAGCTCAACTCGAGTGTCGATCGAGCTAATCTCGGACGACGCTCGAGCTAAGCTCGAGCGTCGGTCGATATCCGCTCGAGCGGTCGATCCGCATTCGGAGCTAGACCGATTTACACCGATCTAGACCGATCGACACCGATCTAGACCGATCGATACCGGTCTAGACCGATCGACACCGATCTAGACCGATCGACACCGATCTAGACCGATTGACACCGATCTAGACCGATCGACACCGATCTACACCGATCAATTTTTACTTAATTCAATTGGACCATCGATTTTGAGACAGAGCGTGAGATTTCGTGAATTAATTGTAGCACAGGCATTTAGACCGTCAGCAGATAGTGACAGATTCTGGTGCCCCATTTTCGCATACATGCCTCGAAGAGGGTTGAAAGGTACTTCGATGCTGAGTTGAATAAAGCGAAATTTACGAATGGACCCTGGGGATAACATATAAAAAATTCGATTTTTCTTAACAGAAATAAAAGGGTGCCTGTTGCCCATTTTCGCACGCACGCCTTGTTCACTAAATGATTAATTGATAGAACTTGGCTTCGGAAAACCAAAGGCATGAGTGTTGCAGGTGGCTAAAGGGTTGAAATAAGGGCGAAAAAAAATCGAGATTTCGAGTGATTTTCCCACGCATGCCTGTTGGAAGTATGGAAACGTACATCGTCAATAACTCGAAAAAAATATTGGCATGAGTGTCGCGAATGGATAAGTACATTTTAGAGTCTTAAATGTTAACAGATTTTTTTTTCGATTTTTCAGTTATTTTCGCATGCATGCCTTTGAAACTATAGACTATTATTGATGTGTTAGACATTATAATAAAATTGGCATGACTATCGGATGTGGACGGAACGAAGACTTTAATCGGAAAGTTGCAGGAAAATGGTATGCTAATTGATGTCATTTTCGCACGCATGCCTTTTGGTATATATTTAGAAAAAGTGATTTTAAGTGTATATAACAAAAGAGACTTGAGTGTCGGACGTGGCCTTCATATTTTAACAACATAGGAAAGTTGCAGGAAAATTGTATGCTAATTGCCGTCATTTTCGCACGCATGCCTTTTGGCATATATTTAGAAAAAGTGATTTTAAATGTATATAACAAAAGACTTGAGTGTCGGACGTGGCCATCATATTAATTATACATAATATATCGAAGAAAGTGCTCACAGAAAAATTCTAGAAATTGTCACCATTGCCAGTCCTGGCCGACCGGCCGCACACACAAAGTTAAGGTACCTATGCACGTTCAGTCGGCCGGCCGCTTTCCGCTACGCACACAAATTTGAATGAGAAGTCGCTACCTGCCGGGGGCCTGTTGATTAATAAAATTTCCTCCAGCGCGGTCACTACGAGAGATGGCTGGTTTCGAATTCTCCGGAAATTACCTTCCAAGGAAGGTTTGGGACCCCGAGCTATTGTGTACATGAATTCGGTCTCTTACGTACGAGTATACCTGCGCTCTTTCCTATACTCTGATTTGAAATCGCATGCAACGCCGAGCGCGCGCTGTTAAGAAAAATCGAATTTTTTATATGTTATCCCCAGGGTCCATTCGTAAATTTCGCTTTATTCAACTCAGCATCGAAGTACCTTTCAACCCTCTTCGAGGCATGTATGCGAAAATGGGGCACCAGAATCTGTCACTATCTGCTGACGGTCTAAATGCCTGTGCTACAAATAATTCACGAAATCTCACGCTCTGTCTCAAAATCGATGGTCCAATTGAATTAAGTAAAAATTGATCGGTGTAGATCGGTGTCGATCGGTCTAGATCGGTCTAGATCGGTGTCGATCGGTCTAGATCAGTGTCGATCGGTCTAGATCGGTGTCGATCGGTCTAGATCGGTGTCGATCGGTCTAGATCGGTGTCGATCGGTTTAGACCGGTATCGATCGGTCTAGACCGGTGTCGATCGGTCTAGATCGGTGTCGATCGGTCTAGATCGGTGTAAATCGGTCTAGCTCCGAATGCGGATCGACCGCTCGAGCGGATATTGACCGACGCTCGAGCGACGCTCGAGAGGATTATCTAAAGACGATCGGACGGACCTCGGACAATGCTCGGGCGGACCTCGAAGAATGCTCGAGCGGACCTCGAACAATAAGGCCAGGTATCCAACGGATCGCTTTATTAGTCAGGGATCAGGTCTCCCCGATCGGTCATCTATTGAATTCGTCATTCTCTAATTTACAAGACGGATTTAGTATTCCACGTATATAGCGGTATCGATTAAAATTTCCGGGAAAGGTGCGGGACTCCGAGCGCGTTTGCCGCTTTCGCCGAAATATACCGTTTGCCGAGTATGATCCGAGATAATTTAGTGTTTATACATGAAGCGTGCAGTTTGGGACGAGGCGCCTTTGAGCATCGCCAAAAACCAACAGCACGCCGGATCGCACCCAGGCTGCTCAGCAACTACTCGGTTTCCTTAACTCCACATCGTACAGCTCCATGTCAATAGTACGGTACTAAAATACCTCACTTCTTTTTCTTTTTTTATACCGAATCATGATACTCACTATACAAGCACCACTTCCTTCCTCCGCGTTTCTTCCGGAGCGGTGCGTGCCCCGACTCGCACGCTCTATACACGCTCCTATATACCTAGCGCGCTAGCGCTGCGGGGGACCGTCATCGGTCCCTATTGGCCGGTGACGGTCGAGTGGGGGCAACCCGTGGCAGTCCCCCTGATTGGCGCGACGTGACGTGCTCGACGATCCGCCGCACCAATCCCCCGCGAGCAGGCCAGTATCCACTGCACGCTGCCCGGGAGTGTTAAGCGCTCTCTAATGCCTATCTACGCTAAGGGACTTATACCTATAAAAATGACGCACGTCACAAAGAGTACTTTATTATTGAAAAATTGAAAACATTTTAGTGGTAAATTAAACAAAGTTTTCTGCACTAGGTAATGATGTATTTTGCCTACTTTGTATACGTTAAATCACAACGAAAAGTAAAAGAGTTCAACTAAAAAGGTATCTTCTTATTTTGTCAAACAATGCAGAATTCATTTTACGATATGCAATTGCAAATTTGCGAGCATTTTACAAATGAAATTGCACAAGACAATTTTTGTTATCATTTAGGCACATAACCGGCACATGCATTTTTGGCACATTATTCTTAAAAATCCAGTAGGACACATTCGACATCTTCCTTTGGTGGTATGATGTTGCCAGTGACCAACAGTATCCATTCTGGTAACGTCTGAAGGTCTTGGAACTACTGGATATTTTATTTTTGACGATCTAGGTAAAAGTGAGGATACTGGCCTTCCAGGTTTAGGTTTTCCAGTGGCCGACAAACCTTTTGCAATGTCACAACTAAATTCTTTCAGGGTCATACACTTTTTTTGATTTTTGTTGTTTTCCTTGTACAGTAACCATGCATTGACAATGCACATATCGATCATATGCGCATAAATAGGAAAATACCAACGCTTGGAACATCCAGGAGTTCGATAAAGCCCGACAAGTGAATTAGATTTGTCAACTCCTCCCATATATCTATTATACTCCATAATGATAGATGGACAAGGAATATCTGTTTTGCCTTGCTTTTCTTTGCAATAGCGACGAAGAGTAGTTTGAGGAGACACACCGTGGATAGTACTTCCAATCAGAACGCAATTATTGTCAGACCATTTTAGAACTATGCATTCCTTATTCGTGGACTTGAAGTCAAATTTCCCTCTGCCTTGCTTTAGCAATTCTTTATCAGGCGTTAGTGGGCAGCCCTCCAGTCTGTTGTTTCTGAGAGTTCCAAAGCTATAAATGTTGAAAGTGTGTTTCAAATACAGAAGCAGCTTTATACTCGAAAAATAGTTATCAAAATACACAATGCTGTTATCTGAATTTTGAATAGTCTTTGTCGAAGCAATGACTACACTACTACCAACACCCATAGCAAGTTCCTTTTCTGCCAACTCCATTTTTGTGCCAGACAATAAGGAAAATGTATTTTTTCCTTGATATGGAATGAAAGAGTAAATTATTCCGGTAACTCCAGCCCTCATAAAAAATTTATATCCCCACTTGTGGGGCTTATTTTTCATGTATTGGCGAAGGTTGCCTGCCCGGGTGCCCTTGTAGGGTACCATCGTTTCATCAATGGAGAAACGATTTTCTATCTCAAACTTTGAACAATTTAGATTAATTATATCCAGGAGGGGTCTAATTTTAAAAAATCGATCTTGAGAACTACCAACCAGAGTATTGTCATTGAAGTGGACATATCTGCGTAGTTGTTTGAATCTCCTTAGTGACATAACGTTAGCTATTGACTCAATTCTTAGGCTTACAGACCAATAATCTTTATAGCTGGGAAGAGAAATAACACCCATGTATATGAGGATAGAGATGAAATCTGTGACTTCTTTGTTATTTGTATCTAAACTCTTCCCAGTCATTTGTGTACAATATAAATTAGATTGTACCACAATTAGTTCAATGCAAAGAAATTTGAATCGAGATGGAACTACCTTAATTGCATTGGCGCCCTTGATGGAAAACATATACACATCCAAGCACCAAGCAACTCTGGCAGTCTTTATTTCAATTATAAACATAATTTTAGTATAGTTTTAATGGCCCTCTGTGATTCAGATTATAATTTTTTGTATTGCGACGCTGGTGTGCAAGGACGTATTGCTAATGGCGGAGTTTTTCTTAGTACTGACTTCTACAGTGCTCTTCAAAAAAATAAGCTTAATTTACCAAGAGCCAGGTACCTTCCATCAAGACAAATAGATATTCCATTTGTGATAGTTGCAGATGATGCCTTTGCGCTTTCTGAGAATGTAATGAAACCGTTTCCTGGTAAACATTTCAAAGGATCAGTTGAACGAGCATACAATTATCGACATTCGCGTGCACGGAGAATAATTGAAAATGCGTTCGGAATTTTATCAGCTGTGTTCAGAGTTCTCAGAAAACCCATGTTATTGGCACCAGAAAAAGCCACACAAGTTGTATTGGCTTGTGTTTATTTACATAATTTTCTGAGAAAACGGAAAAGTAAGGATATTTATTCTCCGCCATCAGCTTTTGATAGAGAAGATGACAATGGAAACTTGAGTCCGGGAGAGTGGAGACGTGATAATATTGAACTTGGTGGTCTAAGAAATTGTGCAAGAAATAATAGCAATATTGATGGTGTTGCAATTCGTAATGAGTTTGCCCAATACTTTCACAGTCAACCATTGCCTTGGCAACATAAGTGCGCTTAAATGTAGTATTTATACTTATTATCATATACCTATATAAATAAACGTTGTTTAGGAAATATTAGTACTTACTGCATTTTCTTTTGAGATGTTAAGAGTACTTGTATGTTCTGTAGGCTCAACGGCAGAATTCAAAAACGAAAGCATTTCAAATCCATATCATGTTGGCTTGTATACACTTTCAGTGGAACTTCCACTTTTGGTTTTCTTTATTTTAGCCAGTTCTCGAAAGTACTGACTTCTGATATTTGTAATTTTCTTTTCAATGATCGTAACATCTGTCTGTAGCTCTTTGGCTATCGAATTAAAAGCATCTAACCGTGTTTGTGAGTTCTTGTGTTCCACTGTCATAATGTCCCATAGACATGTTTCTCTTTCATACAGTTCGATTAATCGTGTAGTATTACGTTTAGTCCACTTCATATTATTAGAAGCCTAAAAGTTATTCGTATAGTATTCAGTACATATCCAGATATATATATCTGGACCTCTCAGGGCCAGACGGTATTAATTCATTTTTATAAAATTTTACAGGAGATCAATAATAAGGCTTCAAACCATTGTAATTTTGTTGTTTACTCAATTAATTAATAAATAGCTTCAATGTTTTATTGATATATTGTTATAGTAATCAATTAATAAGTTTCAAAATTGATAGAGGGGGTCAAAATATAGAAAAGCACTGAATAACCTCAAAATGAGAAGAAAGTGGACTTAATACCGCCTGGCTCTGAGGTCCAGATATATGGCATATCTTAAGTAAAACTATTTTTAAAAAACAAACTATTTATCTATTTTCTAAAGAAAGTAAATTAGCACTTATTGAAAGAGAGTTGTAAAAATTACATGTTTATGTGAAAGCAGAAAATATCAAGTAGAATTCGAAAATGTTATAAAGTACAGGGTCTTTATTCGTATATTAACACACCATACAGCCGTTATTTAAAGAGTACTCAAAAAGTGGTATATATTGTTTTCTACATTTTAGTTCACTTTATGTTTTTTAAGGTTATCTTTTACCTAACAATTTACTAATTTTTAGTCTTGTTAACATCTTGTAATACATACCTACCTCTGCTTTAAATAATCCTTTTTGGGAAGTACGAAATGCGTCAAGATCGCAATACTGTCTTGTACAGACTAGACGGGGTTGATGAATAACTACAAGAAATAGACAAATCGAGTGTTTACGTAGTGACAAATGAACGATGACCCGACATGTATAGGGATGAATTTTGCATCCGACACCGATATGTCGGCTGACGCCCCTACATGAAATAACATTTCGTTTACATTAGTACAGACAAGTCGGCCCACATGTCGGCCGACATGTTGCGTCCTTACGAAAACCAGGCTTAATGGATACTCATGATTCTCATCTCTGAAGCTTGCATCGAATGTAGGTGTATCAGTGTTGGGTAAATCCTCCTCAACCCATTTATGAAACTCTTTATTGGTTTTTCTGGTACTGCGATTTCTTCTTTTTCTTTTAGTAGATCTCACTTCTCTAACTTCTTCATCTGACTCCTCCGAAGAGCTAGTGTTCACATCAACAGCTTCAACTCCAAGTCTATTTCTGAGTGGCAATGGACTTACATTCCCTATATTATCAGTACCAAGGTCTAAAATATTATCCTCTATTTGTTCAATATCAGAGTCACTGTTATCTGAAACATCAGATACTTCTGGATTTGCGGGCACTATAGCTACGACGTTGGTTTTCTTCTTGTAAAAACATCTAGTTGAGATGGGCT
This sequence comes from Xiphydria camelus, assembly GCA_963678675.1. Classification (NCBI taxonomy): domain Eukaryota; kingdom Metazoa; phylum Arthropoda; class Insecta; order Hymenoptera; family Xiphydriidae; genus Xiphydria; species Xiphydria camelus. The sequence continues at coordinate 19,059,930 of OY783194.1, forward strand.
TTAAATTTTCAAATGTATCCATTCTATAACAAAAAATCTCAATGTATTATGGTTACGATATAATTTTATGTCTGCACAACCACGAAGGTTCAGTGTTGACATACATATTCAAACTTCATTTTCTACATTTTCCCAGGCTAATTTCAATTATTGTACTATATAGTCATACAGGTTAGATGTTTATAAAAAAAGTAATATAAGATATATGTATTGTATATTTATACTTACGTACCTAATTATCTCCCAAAGGGGACAGTAATACTCGAACGACAGAAAGCACTGAACAGCTGGTGGCGGACATGTTGAAAAATAATTTCTCGATTTTGCTACTAGGTGGCAGATCACAACAGCGCATACGCAGTGGTTGTTTCTATATGTCCAGTGCACAAATAGGTGTACAATTCATAGAAAATGTTATAGGACACCTAAAGTTTCGTTGTAGCCATATGGCTACAAGGTCCCTTAGAGGGTTAAACCAACGGGGCGCCATCGTCCTCGTTGCTATCACACTCTTCTTCCCCATCTTCCTCATTGCGGTGAACCTCTTCATCGGGCTCTTCGGAAAGAAACGTTTTAAAAAATCGAAGGTTTTCATCGTCTTCCCAATGGTCGGAATAAAGTGACAGCAAAGTCTTGAGGTCCTGTCTTTTAGCCGGCTTCACTGCATTATTTAATGCTTTTTCTTTAACTGTCAAGTCTTTAACCCTGGAGTGGTCGCGCCACTAAAATAACACGAGCGGTCGCGCCTAGTCTCTCAGACCCATTATTATTTTTGTAGGTTTTTTTATACCTCTAGGGAATTGTACAACTTTTGCTTTTGTGTAAGTTTATTAGATTATAGAATAATATATAAATTTTTAAATTATAAAAACTAATATGATTTAATAGAAAAATAAAATATAAGTAATAAAGATAAACCAGTAATTAACTTATTTTCGTATATAAAAACGCATTTATAAACAATTTTGGCATATAAATTGTGAGTGTTTCAGACATATAAATTTTTTGCAAGATTTACAAAAAAATCTAGTTTTACTTTGTTTTACACAAAGATAACATCTCTTTCTGACATTAGGATTCTCAGGATCCCCCCTAGGATGGTCAGTTGAGGTACCTGCTACAATTTCTCTTCTTTGGCGTACCTCTAGTGGTAGATTCCTTAGAGCTGCTCTTCGTTTCAATTGTTCCTCGGTTAATGCTAAAGCCAGTTTCTTTAGATAGATGCGTCGGAATATTTCTTCATTGGGATTATTTTGGATGTATATTATATAAGAATTTATAGCCCCAATATTCATCAACGTATAAAAAACAACCATGGGCCACCTCTTGGTGTTCCTCGATACGTTGTAGTTTGAACAATGTTGATCTACGGTATCAACTCCTCCTTTAGTTGAATTATAGAACATTATGATATCAGGCTTACACTTGTCTCCACTTTCTGGATCAATTTTGTCGTCATGATGCATTGAAGATGCTAGTATAACATTTTTCCTCTTTTTTGGAACATACGACACAATTGTTGTATTCTTCGAAAACCCAAACATACTGCTAAATTCTGGCCGATCCTTCGTATTTACAAATTCCACTGGTAATTCTTTCTTATTTTTCTTTACGGTTCCGACAAAAGTTAGCTGATGGTTTTTTAGAAGCGATGTTATCAATCCAAAGGAAGTGAACCAATTATCACACGTTAAATTGCGGGATGTACCAGATATTGGAGAAATTAGACGTTCAACAATAGCTTGCGTGCTGTTTTCAACCTTGTACGGCCCTTCTGGTTGTTGTCCGACGTAAATTTCTAAATTCTTTGTATAATGCATCTTAGCATCCACAAGAGAGAAAATCTTTATCCCATATTTACTTGGTTTCGAAGGGATATATTGTTTGAAGGCACAACGCCCTCGAAAGGCTGGTAACATTTCATCGATTGTTACAAAATCACCAACGTTGTAGGTGTCCTTACAACGTTTTACAAAAATATCGAATGTCCCTTACGGCGGCTAATTTGTCTTGTTCTTTCCTTTGATCTCGCGTTAACCGGTCATCGAAACGAACACACCTCAATAAAAAGAGAAACCGCTTTTTCGACATAGTCAACCAAAACCTTTCTACTCCACAACTAGATTTGTCCCATAAATCTTCCACACTTAGACGACTGGTTTTTAGAAAGCCACTCATATATAATAGACCCAAGAGAGCTTTTATTTCCACCGCATCCGTAGGGCGAGCATCCCTTTCTCTTGTGTATTTATCGGCTATTTCCCGAATATACTTATTTGTATTTTCTACAATAATATTCAGAAATTCCTCCAGAAAAAACAGCTCCCAGGTTTCCAAAACAGACGTCGCATGCTTTGCAAAATTAGCGACACAAGGCAGTTTCGTAGTAATATTGCATTTTGGGGTACGAATTCTCTTACTTGTGCAGTGTTTATTCCACTTTGTGATTTTATCACGACCGATATAATAAGTACACTTGTAGGAGGGGTAATATGTACAGAGCGCGAATAAACTAGGAACTAAGGTTTATTCGTGATCTGGGATACAAAATGGTAGCGTAAGCGTGTGGAAAGAGAAGATCCCAGGAGGGATCGAGCTCGGAGAAGCGTCGGAGGGGGCTGCCGGTCGGGCTGCTCGTAGGCGGTGCGGGTCGTCCTCAGGAACGGCCGCGTTGGTCCTGGCGTGCCGGAGCTGCTCGAAGGCGGTGCGGGTCGTCCTCAGGAACGGCTGCGTCGGTCTTGGCGTGCCGGGGGCTGCTCGCGTCCCGGGAATCGTCGTCAGGCCGGAGGCGAAGGTAACTCGTCCGCGTAGAGGGTCGCCGGGTAGGCGAGGCGACGTGAGAACGTCGGCTGGAGCGGCGAGGACGCTAGGGTGTTCGTGGAGCGAAAACTGCCGCTAGCGAACCTCAAGCCGGGACGGCGTAGGGCCGTCAGAGATCTGCGCGCGAGAGGGTGTTCGCTGAGCGAAGACTTCCCTCTCGGTTGCTCGAGAGTCGATCGGTGAACCACGAGAGCTGCGATGTTCGCTGAGCGAAAACTGTCGCCGCTCGTGTGGAGGCCGTTCGACTACTAGGGTGTTCGCTGAGCGAAAACTTCCCTAGGGCGTTCGACTGAGACTTCCGAGGGATAGTGGTGTTCGCTGAGCGAAAACTTCCACTACCGTGACTCGAGATGGTCTGGCGGCGATGGCTCGCCGGCCGTCTAATATACCCCGTTTGCGGACCTTGCCGAAAGCCCGCTGATGACCGATGACCGTTAGGTCCTCGGATGACGCGTCCTAACTACCTGCGCGTCCCTTATGACGCGCTCGGGGCTGTCTCCAACCCTTGAATCATCGGCAGGCTGACGCATGCCGACTCGGCTGCGATCCACGCGTTACACACTTAATTTTTTTTTCAGGAATTTGTATTTCTTCATCACTAGAATCACCTTCTTGTTCCGTGGCAGAATCCTCTTCTCGCATTTCAATTTCTTCTTGTTCTTCTTCCGACTCATCATCATATTGTATATCTGAATCTGCTTCATCAAAGAGTCTCTGTAACCGTTCACATTCTTTTTGAACATTCATTTTTACATTCTAGCGTACGGTTCAACTGAAAATGACTCGAGAATATACACTTCACTCTCTGAATGCCGCCGCAATACTGGCATACACGAGCGGTCGCGCCTAGTCGGACAGGCCCTACCCCCTCTTACTTGCAAGCCATTCGCCTGATTTGACCGCCGTTGGTAAACAATGTAGGTAATAATGTTCTATGAAGGTACTACCAGCTGCAGCATTCTAACTGAGGTTATTTAAAAATTATTCAACAATGTAAAGGAGCGGGGTCTGTTAGACTAGGCGCGACCACTCCAGGGTTAAGAAGGACTCCTTTTTTCGTAATAGACAAAGGTTTTTGACAAATCGTCATTTCTGTAGTACAACTCCAGCTTCACTTTCACATTTCCACTTTTTTCTTTCTTTATCAATATTCTCTTGCTGTCTTTAATGCCGTTCAATTTCTTCAGATTCCTCTCCAACGCCTTAAAGTCCCAGACATTCCACTCGAATCCCAATCTCTTCACAGTCCCTACTTCACTGTAAATCTTATTGTACTCATCAGGGCTCACTATAGTGTCAAGACTCTTAAGTTTTTTTTCCAGACGCCCAAAGACTCTATCAGCTGGTAGGAATGAATGCCCTCTTACAGGAAAAACGACAAGAATTTCCTTTAAAGCGGGTGGAGCGTCATTCAGTAACCAGAGAGTTAACGCATACATGACAAAAGAATTTTTATTCTGCCCGGCGCAGCCGTCGGCAAACAATCGCAATGTCTTACAGTTTTTGTCAAAATCTTTGGTCTTCAAGTAGTCCACGAGAGCAGGACTTATTTCATTTGCCCCCCTTCCTGCTTGTGTCTCAATCCAAGTATTATATAAAAGTGAAGATTTTCAATGGTTTGGCGTCCGGGTTCGACACTTTCCCAGGCCGTCTGGAATGCCGAAAATTTAGCTGTTAAGCTCGCTAGCACTTTGGCCATAATCGTCACATCCCAGAGCTCTTCGCCGACATCTTTGTCGGGACCACCGAGTCCTTCGGACCCATCCGATACTCATGAAACCGCTGCGTCAGTATAAGCCGGTTCGAGGCAGATTTATGCGCATGAATTGTTCCTAACTTGTCCCACATCTCCTTAGCAGTTACGTACGTCAGGAGCGGCTCAAGCTGGGAATACTCCATTGTCGATGAGGTGAAGAACATGGCCTTCGCGTTGTCCTTGACCCACGCTTTCCCTTCTGCGGTCGTTCTGTGCAGAGGTGTGACTTGATCGCCATTTACCACATCGAGTACTTCGTTCGCCATAAACACCTGAGTCACTCGAAACTTTCAGCCTAAGAAGTTCGTTCCGTCAAACTTCGTCACATGTCTTACTGACAATTCGCCTGCCATTTTTCACCACTCACGATTCTAACTCGATCACGAAAACCACTAGAAAAATGTTGCATATCATTCCCGACCACGTGTTCGCGCCTCGCGTTCTTTCTCTAGTTAAATTCAACTTCAACCACACAAAAAACACTCGAGCCTGGGCCCATAACCTGTTAGAACTCAACAGAGCGGCAGTAGTGACTATTTCGGAGGCTCTACAACGAGAAAAGGAAACTAGAAAAAGGAAAGAGATGGTCCCCTTTGTTCGGATCACTACCGAGCTTTATTACCCGACCGCGTCTCCATACACGAAAGACGCTAGACTAGCGCACGCGAGGCGTGCGCTTATCCAGAACGTTCTATAGAAACTTACAGTTATACAGGGTGGACCAGGTTAAACGTCATTTTTTTTTATATGTGATAGAACAACAACAAAAAAGTACACTTTCATAAGAAAATTTTTTTCACAAATGTTCCCTAACAAAGATATAGGGTGTCAAAGTTTCGAAAAAAAATGGTTTTCTCATCATAACTTCTAAACTACTTGATCGATTTCTATGAAATTTCGCACACAAGCTAATGTCGTACAGCTCTAAGTAATAATTAAATAATTTTTAAAAATTCTCCAGTGGCGTAGATACTGGGGGCCGGTACCCCCCTTTCCCCCTTCCCAATCTTCGGCGTCACTGGATATTTTGCAAAGAAAATTTAATTATTGGATTCCCCGTTTAATTTAAAGAAAAAAATCACCCTTGCAAATTTTTGATTTGTGACTTCGTTTTTGAGATTTTTTTTAAATTAAACGGGGAATCCAATAATTAAATTTTCTTTGCAAAATATCCAGTGACGTCGAAGATTGGGAGGGTGAAAGGGGGGTACCGGCCCCCAGTATCTACGCCACTGGAGAATTTTTTAAAATTATTTAATTATTGCTTAGAGCTGTTCTACATTAGCCTGTGTGCGAAATTTCATGGAAATCGATCAAGTAGTTTAGAAGTTATGATGAGAAAACCATTTTTTTTTTCGAAACTTTGACACCCTGTATATTTGTTAGCAAACATTTTTGAAAAAAATTTTCTTATGAAAGTCTGCTTTTTGTTTGTTGTTCTATCACATATAAAAAAAATGACGTTTAATCTTGTCCACCCTGTAGATGGTACTGCACTACAGTATGCCAGGCGGCAGTGGAAATTGCGGACTTACTCTAACATATTTTATTAAAAAATGTTACGCAAAAATACAACTTTATACTGTTTGTACATAAATGTAAGAAAATTAAAAAACGAAGATTGCAAAAATATGTTAACCCTTTAAGTTTTACTGGAAGAAAAGTTTCCCACCAGACCTAAGTCTCCCCTAGCTAATGTTTTAATGGAAAACTAATACTATACAAGATAAATGTAAATTCTAATACATATGAGAAAATAATATAAATAAGTAAGGTAAGGTGGGGTAAGAGCATACCAAAAAATAGACGGGGCACGTACATTATATCAACATATGAAGAAAAACAATAATTTAGGTTAGCAACTGTGGAAATACCTCTTAGATTAGAAAAACAGTAACATACGTACTCACCAAAGATTACAAATTAAAGATGGCAGCACCATTCGATAAGAAACTTGAATAACAATTGATATGAGGCACTTGCCCCGTCTATTTTTTTGTACGCTCTTACCCCACCTTACCTTATCTATAATTTTAAAAAATATGAAAACTATTTTTTCATGACAAGAAATATTATATACATAAAAAGAGTTCATATAATGTGTTTTAAAATGTGTCCCAGTCTTCTGCCACTCTTAAAGGGTTAAAATATAATAATACCCCAAAGGCAAATTTTGTTTACTCCGCCAAAAAAAATCAGGTCTGAAGGGGTTAAGGTACGAATCATATTTTTGTTGTCTGATGATGTAAAATGATAATAATTCATATATACATATTTAAGAGGACTTACCTTCAGTACTTATTTTCAACAAAGAGAACACAACGGTTAAAATGACATCAAACTGGAATTACGAGGTTATTAAGATAGGTAACGCCACTATTTCTCTCCATTACAGAAATGACGTGAATATTCGGGAACAAAGTTCATACTACTATAAAATTTTGGTTTTCAAAGATGTTACCTGTATTAAGGGGGTTAAGTACTCTAAAGCACCCGAAAATACCGGTTCTTTAGGGATTTTTGGGGACTATTTAAAAAAACTTCATACATTTAAATTAATACTGTAGTTTAATAGAACTTTCAAAAAGATTTTGACAATATCAAAAAATTTTTTAGACCCCATACGAGCCTATATATTAGCCGGTTAAAAAATGCTTGCAGGAAATCCACCTCTGCCTTCCGTACACTCTACAGCTGCCAGGAAGCAATCTGGAACAAAGCTCCCAAAGCTAAATTAATTTAAGTACTTGTAGTTTCCATGTGACACTAATATTTTTTTTTTAATTTTAATTAAAAAAATTTTTTTTTGCCATTTTAAAGTAAAACTTTCAAAAAATAGCCATTTTTTGACAATTGAAAGCTGCTAACTTTTTTTCTAATATTTATTTAGGCATGAAATTAATGTCACATTGAAGGTATGGATAGTATAAAAGATATCCTAAAGTTTCATCAAATTTTATGGAACGGTTTTTGAGATATGATGTACGGAAACTAAAAAGTATGTTTTGAGATAATGAGGTTTTTTCTAAAATTCAGCCCTTATTTATCACTTTAGGACCACTTATGTGAACTTACCAGTCAGTATCAATTCCTGGGCCATACTGGGGCCCTTCCTTGGTTACTGCAGCTCTATTTGCAGCCAATCTGGTCTCTCTAGCTTGTTTCCTGCTCTCCTTAGTGGCAGCTTCCTCCCTAGTGAGTGACCGGTCCAGGCGTATGGCATCTGCTTGCTGAGTGTATTTCTGTACTCTGCATCCAACTTGGCAACCCAATTCATCCAAAAACTTTAGGAGACAGGTATTGCCTTCATTAAAAAGGCCCACTGTTATGTAGGTAGCTATCTCTACAGTTGGGAGTTCACAGAAATATGATTTGGGAGCAATTTTCCAAACTACATTGTTGGATGATTCATTGGGATTCTGTGAGAATCCTCCAATGCATCTCACCAGAAGCACTTCTTTGGACATTTCAGTATAGACAGGTTTCAAAGCTTCCAAAACATCAGGTGGTAATGCCGGATTGTGTTTGAATTCTTCTAGCTTCCTAGCTGCTGCCGCTTTCAGGTACTTGCACCATGTATCACTGCAGTAGAAATGCTGTGGGTCCTCATTCTCTGAAGAGTAATGATAAAATGCAGCCCACACGGCTTTGTACATAGCTTTGGCATCATGACAGTTGTTTCTGATAGCCATTCCGTAATAGCTGCATAATTTGGTGATTAAATTCAGAGTCAACTTGCCCGTTCAACCTATCCTTTTCTCCTTTCTGATGTTCCGCAGTCTAGTTCCTAGCCTTTTTTGAATATGGCCTATGTCTTCCTTTTTGGTAACTTCTTGCTCTCCGTAGGGCTTGCTCTCCACAACTCCTTTGTGGGTCTTCGAATCTCCATTGTAGTTGAGGTATTTTACACCCAAAACCTACACTGATCTCTTGAACATCTCTATAACTGAGTCAACTTCCATCTTCCCACTGGATCCAATGTGGTTTATACTACATTCTTCCTTGTGTTCCTCCAACCAGTTTGAAAATTCTTCTGTTTTCTTCTTTTCCTCAGTCCAGCCATTACACTTTTTGCAAAATAAGGATTTTATATCCACATCCAGAACTTTTTTAGTGTAATAACCAATAAGGGAAGCCAGTCCTATCAGAGAAGTGTGTCCTCGGGTTCTCCACGTTCCGTCACCCGAAACAGAAATGCCTATAGCATCTGACAAAGGATTTGTAGCCTTGGTAGTTTCTAATTCTTGAGCTGCTGCTAGCTTCATGAAGAACTCCGCGACTTTCTTGCAGGCATCACGAATCAACCTAATTATCTTGTCGTACATTCTCTGGGTAACAGGAGGAGGCATGTCCATCATCCCACAAAAGGTTTTCATTCCACTGTAATCGACCCCGATCAGTCTCATAGCAAATTGAAATCTACGATTGATTTCAAAGGCCTTACCCACAAAATGACAAGAGGGAACTTCTTTTATGCTACAGTCACACGTAATAACAATCTTGAATCCAAGGCCGCGAATGCCGGATTCAGTAAATTTGAAGTCACCTTCACATATACGACACTTCACTAAAGGTTCTAAAATAGATAGGAATGTCCACAACTCCAGGATTCGATATCCAGCAAACGAAGAAAACTGAACATTATCAGAGCCAGCACTGTCATTCAATTTCCTTGCGGTCGAAGAGGTTAGCTTGGGTCGCTGTTTTTTCTTCGGAGGTACGCGTTTCCTCTTTCGAGACGGTCTCCCGGAATATTCCCCGTGACCTTATTGGTCTCTACACACACGACCAGTCATTTTAAGACTTAAAAACGGTTGTCTTAAAACTTAAAAACGATTAGAAACACGAACAAGGTTAGAACGGAAACACCGCCGCAAAACGTAAACAATAACACTCTTTTTTTGTTTTACTCGAATTTCTTTTGTTTTTTCACTGAAAACTTACGTTGGCATACAGAGAATTATCTAGAAGGCTTCCCTGTATACTACAGAGCAGCAACACAACATAAAAGTCGGGGTAAACAAAAGAAAACAGGTCTCGATTTCGTTTGCTCCGTCGCGGCCTTCTGAAAAGCGTCTGCATCGCCCCACTACCCAGTCTCTTGCGGCGCGAGTTTTAAACTTAGCGCGGTGCGGTTTGCGGCAAAATGCTGGCAAAGACCTACTCTTTCACATAAACAAATAAAAAAAATCGATTTTTTCGAAATTTTAGAGTACTTAACCCCCTTAATTAACGCGATGAATAACCATGCCTAACTGTACTAGAAAATATAATTTTCATTTTCTAAAGCGATTTGAAACTCATGAGGAGGAACCAAAGATTCTAGCAATTTGAGTTGGGGACAATTACCGAACTGACGAAATGTTTACGAAGTTATTTTTAAAAAATTGAAAGTACCACTCAATGGCATATTTTTCAGTGTCAACTTAATAGCAATAATACATAGGGTTTTTGTTTTCTCCACAAAACTTATGAAAAAAAAAATTGTTAGCCAAGAACAGTATCCCGTTATATGATATTTACCCATATCTGTGTAATCCGTGTTGTCTGATTCAGAATTCTCGTAGACCGCTGTTAAGAGTAACAGGCATGTTGACCTCTGCAATACTAGATGAGACAAATTTTTTGAAGTCGTATAATTTATTATTGTAGTCATGGGTTTATAAAAAAACAAAGAAATTTAAAATCGAGATGATTAAAAGTTACCTTTACTGTCGTATTTCAGTACTGAACGTCCAATCCGTCCACTAGAATCTGATAAATGTCACCGTCCTGCAGTTATTATTCCTCTTTAAAAAACTATTTATTATTTTAAAATGCATTTCCATCGTTTTCAAAAGGTTCAAAGAGAAAAAAATATGTACCTGTTGCCTGGTCTCTATCAACTAACCTCCAAACGTCACACTTTTCCGTCGATTTTTTCTAGAAAAATATGTGAATATAATAAACCTAATTTTTTTTAACAAGAATTGATAAATATTTTTTTATTGTGCAATTTCGGTACTTATTAATATATGGAAAATTTGTTCAACATTCCATAGCATTTAAACGAATCAATTTGCACATCTTTGGGCTACTTTTGACAGACGTTGATAAATCGACACTATAAACACTCATAAAATAATCATTTACATTAAAGAATTTATAATTACCTTTCTTTTTGTCGAAGGAAAACATTAATTGAATTAACGTTAAGTTACTCTTTGTGTTTGTGAGAAGAATACTCCACGCTGGCAACGTGGCAGACCAAATTTCTACTGTGAATCTGGTCGTACAGTGAGGACGGCCCCGCATTTTCCGCCTCAGGCTTCATTAATATATTTCTTTCACTTTCTCTAATGAATGCGGAGCTATCATATTATAATTATCATATTCGCGACACTTCAATGAAGGAATACGTAACCGGTTATCATTCAAATCGAAGTAGTTAAGCAATTATGACGATTTTTAAAAAAAAGTGCGGGGCCACGCTCATCACGCGACCTCAGAATGATTAAACAAAAATAAAACTACTTATAATGCACCTAACTAAAGTAGCTACACGACAAAACTTTAAAATAAAAATAATTTTCTGTCATTAAGGGATAAGGGATCACAATCATATGCAATATCAGTCATACAAGGTACTTTTTTGCTTTAATGAAATAATTATAACTAAGTTTAAATAACAATCTCGATGCAAAAATGTAATAACAATATTAAATAAATTGTTATCATATGAGCAACAAACAAGAAAGTATAGTAGTGTTGGCACCTAGTTTTAAAAGCAATTTCCATGAATCTCTGTTGATTCTGGAAAATATTCAATTGAATTTTAAATCGTTTTTCATCCATTTCCAGCCGAGCCTGGTCCATTTCCTATCTTCTTTTTCTTTCCATACATTCAAGTTCAAATTTTTTCTCAGCTAAGGCCAATTCTCTGCATCTCACTTCAAACCATCGGTCATTCTTTCTTTCTAGATATCTGATTGAGGTTCGTTTTAGTCCCCCCCCCTTTTTTTTTTATATAGCGGGGAAGCGATTATCGCCGCCCCGGGTTGAGCAGACCCGGACGGCTATTCTATAACTGAGTTAAAGCCTGTTCCCGTGAGAAGTGGGCGGAGTTCACTGGAAAAGTAAGGAGACTCCTAGTCGCTATTCTCTAACTGCGGGAGTACGAAAATCGGGTGAACGTAGTTCCCGGGAGAATCGGTCTGCTCGGTCGGTCTGGTCGGGACGGCGATTCTAACCTATGTATCTACTTCTGTGACAGTGTGCCGCAGTTTACAATTGGTTAATTTGCGTGTTCCAACAAACGATACACAGTAGTCCGGCGATCTAAGCAAACGCTGTAAATTTGTGTCTTAGTTAAAAAAGATATACTTGTATATAAGAACATTTTCCAGAGGTGCTAATAGGAAAAGTAGTTCGAAAAAATAATTTAACAAAAAGCACATTTCCCTAATGCTTACAATAAAAGTCAAAAGCAGCTTAATAATTAAAAAAGATATAGGTATTATACTGGTACCTAGTATTATTCCAAAATATGCATGCTTGAAAACGTACACTTATAAAAACGTACCTGAAACCAAGCAAATTGTTTTAAATAGAGAAAACTGATTTCGTAACAATAAGACTGCGAAACCGTAAAAATTAAATACATTAAAATGGGACAAGAATGGCATGTAAAATGTTATATAATAATCAAGGGCATGCTTCAAACTATAACTTAAACCAAAAAATGTACGTATCTGAACTTAGCATCATAGTAAGCAGTTATGAATATTATGGACTTTTGACCTATTTATTGAGTGTCGGTCTCAGGGGCTCAAGGGTGCAAGTCCCCCCCTACCGACTAAACCCCGCTTTCGCCGCGCAATCCCGATGCGAAGAGAAACCCGGAAGGCTCATGAGGCCAGAACAATCGGGTTCCCTTCCAGGATACTGGCTGTGACGCCCTCTGTCCCGGAAAAAGCTCACGTCTGAAAATGGGCGGGAGGAGTAAACACTCTACTACCCACGGAACCCATACACGAAAGCATCCACCCCGGAAGGGGGGGCGGAGCTCCACCTTGCAGATCTCAGCAGCAAACGCCACCGACATACGAATCATGCAATGTGGCCGCGGAAAGGAATTAACTGGCACTTGGCCAAATAATAATTACTTGAAACAACCGCTAACTCAAAGAACCAAGGAAACCAAATTGCGGTGAAGAATAAGAAATGATAAACATAATGGATAAAAATAAGCCCGCATCTGACACCCTGTAACTGCCCGCACTCAGAAGAACATGTAAAGGAAAAGAATAACTGAAAGAAAATGCCCACCCGCGCCCGAACTAGGCGAGCAGGATAACATAAAATAAAAAGAAAGAATCCATGCTGAAGGTGGACAGAGGTCTTATAAAATATATCCCAAACTAACCAAGAGGGTGAAAGAAATGAACCGAGAAGAAACCAAAAAGTACTATTAAAATTGCGGCAGGATGTCAGAGGACCGATATGAAAAGAAGACTTAACTAACGGCCAACGAGAGGAACGTGAGAACAAACTGCACGCCATCCACCGATCAAGTCCACTCACCGCGCCCTGGGGCTCGATTCTCGAGCTCATACGACTTTTGTCGCATACGATCAAGTTCGCAAGAGAATTTTCGCATGCGACTGACGGAAGCGATTCTCGACCTCTTTGCGAATTGGTTGCGTACGATCTAATCGTATGCGTTTATAAAACAACGTTGCCAAATTTTCATGGAAACTACAAGCCAATGAAATGTTGGCTTTATATTTAACAGAAGAAAGTAACCGATAAGGTTAGGTGTCTATCGACAAAACATCGTAGCAGCATAGGTTTTAATATTTGTGATTTTACGTACTTAAATTATGGAAAAACGAGCGGGGAACATCAGCAATGAGCAAAAAACCTTGCTCTTAGAGTATCTTAATGAGAATCCGAAATTAATATCGGCAAAATTTAGTTCCGACTTTTCGTTTAAAGATGCTCAAGCACAGTGGACTGAAATAGCAGAAATATTAAATGCTGTTCCTGGTGCTCGTAAAACGTGGAATCAGTGGCGGAAGGTAAATTCGTAGTCAATTCTTCATTTTGTTCCATAGCAATCGATTGAAAATTCATTATATATTTTTATGTATGTACTTGCAGACTTGGCACGATATAAGAACTAAAACAAAGGGAAAGAAGGCCAATATTAATCGCAACTTTACCAAAACTGGAGGTGGCCCACCACTAGAAGTGTGTATGACACAGATGGATGAGGCTGTTGCAAAATTGATTGGACCGACAACCATACATGGTCATGCTTCAGTAGACGAATCTATAGTTGAATTTGTGAGTATGATTAGGTTTGCGATATTGAGACCCAGATCGAGAGGTCTTTTTCTTACGTGAAGTTTTACAGAATTGGCCCCTCAATCTGAGTCTCATCTCACAAATGGACTTTATCCGTGCACCCAGTGAAAATGATTCTGATTGACCCACTCTGGGTGACGGAACTTTAATGAAGTCGTTCATAGCTGAACATTTCGAGTAAATCTTATCATTTGACCATATAAACAAAAACTGATTGACTATTTATGAAAATAACATAAACTTCATTGAAGATTTGTTAAGTAATTCTTACTCGGACAAATGTTACACAAGGAACTAATTTTTTTCATATTATAGGCTTTCGAAGAAACGGCAGAGAGTGATAAAGATATTGCACAATATATTCAGAAAAAAACTGCCACTGATCAATCAAAAATTCCATCAAGCAGCTCCAATGCATTGAAAGAAGCTGCGTTTAGAAGTAATTTTATAATTAATATAGCCATTTCGTAATTCTACATTTATTTAAACATATGCCTGTCACATTGCCGTACAATAATAGTTGCTTTAAATAGTAATTTATTCCCTATTTATAGATGAGTTTGAGTCGAACATACCAAAGCCGAAAGTTGCCCAACACTCAAAGGATAATGGAAAAGAGAATCGGACATCGTTTCTTAAATGTAAATATTATTATAGACAGCTGTATAGTCGAACGCATTTTCTATAAAACACTGATTTAATTTCGTATTTTATCTACCTAAATCGTTAAAATAATATTTCAGCAGGAGCAATGGAAGAGCATGATACTAAATTTCCTATGAGAAGATCAAGCGGGAAATCAGGTATAGTTAACTACGTCGGTGGTTCCTAACAATATTATTTATGCTCTGTGCATAATAATTATATATCTGTTATTCTCAAAAAAATGTTACTCTTTAAGGTAAACAGAGAAATACACGAGCTATGGCAACTAAACGTTTGAACGAAACTCTTTCGTATACAACATCTCTCGCAGCAAATGCAGATAATGATTTGATGCTCAGAAGAAGTTACTACAATAAAAAAGTTGAGCTTCTTGAACGAGATGTTACAGCTAAAGAGCGAATTGCTCGTGCTATTGAAATGTACAACGTTAATAATAACGCTACGAATGATGCTAGTTTTCGAAAATGAGGAATATCTTGATGAAACTTGCGAGTTCGATTAGAAACAAGGATATTGTTTAAGAAGTATTGGGATGTCAAGATGTCAACTATGATGTGATCTAAACGCAATATTAGTCAATGTGTGATACTATGTTTATCTTAATTTAAGTTCACTATTATTTATGTACTGCAATGTTATGTTATTTTAACGATATACAGTGTGTCCCTGCCTAGAACGTAAGTTAGGCGTGGTTTAATTTAGCCTATACTTATACCGCCGACCAATGGGAGATCGGCGGGCTGAGTATTGACTGAGAGCTATGTTCTGGCCGGCCAGCCAATACTCAGCCCGCCGATCTCCCATTGGTCGGCAGAAACAAATTAAGCCACGCCTAACTCTACGTTCTAGGCAGGGACACACGGTATGTGATGTGAAAGTCATAGTTTTCATATTATCCTATAATATATTGTTTTCTTGGTTCATATAATATGGCAAGATGTTTATCATATAAATTACCAGTCAAACTTTGAAACTTTATTCTAGATTTATATGGTTTTAGCATAAAGAACATAAGGTTCGTCAGTTCCTACTACTGTAAAGGTTATGTCAAAGAAGAAATAAAATATGCTTTTTAATAAAAAGAAAATTTATTTCAACGCCTTACCTAATTTACAAAATAATTTCTTATTATACGACGCTGCATCTCTCTTGCTTTCATAAGATCACGATTTACTCGTCCTACAACAACTTCTGCAATCGGTCTGTCGTTGAACATGCCTATATCAATATCTATCATCTCATCGTCACCTATGTCGGGCATGGGTACATTATTTTCTATACACATATTGTGTAATACTGTGCATGAGTTGATAATCTGAGAGGCAACGTTCGGAGCATAATGAAGGACTCGATGCTTTAGTAAGCAACGAAATCGCATTTTTAAAAGACCATTACATCTTTCAATTATCGACCGAGTTCTTTTAAAGCATTCATTATAACGTTCTTCTGGAGAACCTGGTTGAGTTTCATATAGTGGTGTTTGTAACCATGGTCTTAAGGCGTAACCAGAATCCCCTGCAATAATGTAATATGACAAATGTATGTAATGCCGTACAAACAAACAATATATCCAACTAAAGGAAAATACATACCTAATAAGTAAAATTGATCTTGACCTTGGGCATGTAAATTTTGCAACAGTGGTAAAACATTGCAGTTATTCCAAATGAAGCTATCATGGCAACTCCCGGGATACCGTGCATTAACGTGTCAGATTTTCATTCTTGAATCGCAGATCTATAATGAAAGAATAGCGTTACATTAATTAATTATGAGTTTCAACAATTAAAAATAGTTATAAAATGGTCAATGGACTGCTGTCCTCACCAGTTGTGTGTTTATAGAGTGGTATTTTGTGCGATTAACATATACGTGTTCTGGATACATATTGTCATATTGTTTCGGTGGAACTATTGCCACATGCGTGCAATCGACACATCCCACCACACCAGGGAATCCATATTCAGCATAAAATCTTAAAATAATAAATTATAATAAATATTAAATGGTTTGTCTTGATCAATTTTTCAATAATTCTCAACAATATTAATCAATTACTACCTACGCATTTCGAACATTCCTAAGCTCCTGCAGGTTTCTTGGGAAATAAACCCATTCATTTAAAACTTGAGGATGATTAAGTATTATGTTGACGTCTCGGATGCAACGGCTTGCAGATGATTGACTCACTCCAATGTACTCGTTAAGTCCTACATCAAGCTGATAACTTCCAGCTGCGAAGAACCGAAGTGCAGTAAATACCTATAGAAATACATACGTATATAACTTATAATAATTGACTTAGCATTAGAACGTTACTGACATCTGGAATCTAAAAATCTACAAAGACATAATAATATTAATTCTTACTTTTTTTTCTGCGTCTAATTCTGATCTTCTTAAAACTGGGTCACTGTATTCTTCAACAATGTTTATAATATTCTGTACTACTTCTTTGTTTAATCTAAACAACCTCATGAAATTAAAATTTGACAGCGTGAATGGATCAGTACGTTGATGAAATTCTCTTCTATTTTCGGCAATAATTTCAAAATTTTGTAAAATATCAGCAGCATTTATATCTATCAATCTTCTTAACTGTGCCATTTTATATCTTGGTATAACTTATTACTGTTAGCAAACTGCATGTAGTCGTATACGCAATATTTGTTTCGCATGGTATGACACATGCGATGTAATTCGTATACCATTTTTCGTATACGACGCGGTGACGAGCAGTCAGGAATACCAACTAGTGAAAGTCGTATACGAAACGGTCAAACTCGTATACGAAAGTTGGTCGCATGAGCTCGAGAATTGGGGCCCTG
This sequence comes from Xiphydria camelus, assembly GCA_963678675.1. Taxonomy (NCBI): domain Eukaryota; kingdom Metazoa; phylum Arthropoda; class Insecta; order Hymenoptera; family Xiphydriidae; genus Xiphydria; species Xiphydria camelus. The sequence goes on from OY783194.1 coordinate 19,077,348, forward strand.
AATTGTGTCAACGTGACTGGAACCCAGTCCGCGCGCAGCTTCAAAGTCATGCGCGAGTCCCAGTCTACCACACGTTATCCCATGACTGATGCCGCAACAGCATGGCGGCCCCAAGATGGCGATCGACTACACCTGTTAAGGCCATCACACGTGAAAAAATGTAAGCAGTAACAGTAAGGATTGACCAATCAGAAAGCCTGTTTAAGCATAATTCCATAAGAATGATATTTCTGATTGGTCAATCCTTACTGTTACTGTTTACGTTTTTTCACGTGTGATAGCCTTCACTTCCTCACACGCGGTTACACCCCGCGTGTTCGCGGCCTTCCTCCGCGACCAAACGGCCCCTGCGATGGCCTGCGATACGCACCATGCGCCCGGGCGCACGCCGGGCAGATCTACCGCAACCAGAAACTTGTCCACGCACGGCTCGAAAGTCACGCGCGTGTCCCGTGCACCGAACTGCGTCACCGTAACTGGACATTTGTCCACACGCAGCTCGAAAGTCATGCGGAAGACCCAGACTACCGCGCGTTAGTCCGTATTCAATGCCGCGGCAGCAAGGCAGCTCCGGAATGTATCCCACCTGTCACTTCCCCACACGCGGTTACACGCGTGCCCCGTGCACCGAACGTGTCATCGCATCCGGAAACTTGTCCACGCGCAGCTCAATAGACACGCGCGAGACCCTCTCTACCGCACGTAAGCCCATGGCTGAAGCCGCGGCAGCATGGCGGACCCAAGATGGCGACTGTTTACCACCTGTCACTTTCACCAACTCACACGCGATTACGACCCGCGCGTTCGCGTTCGCGTTCCGCGGCCTCCTTCCGCGTCAAAACGGCCTTCGCGAAGGCCTGCAGCGCACAACACGCGTCCTGATCGTCGAGAATTCGCGGCATTAGCCTCCGCCAGCTAATTGCCTCCACATCTACAAGGGCACGGAGGTTCTCCCGTCGCAGCTCCCACACCGGGCAGATCTCGAGGGTGTGCTCGGCATCGTCCACCTCGGCGCCACAATGGTGGCACTCCGCTGTCCTCTCCCTGCCGATGTTCCGCAGGTAAGCCCCGAAACAGCCGTGGCCTGTCATCAATTGCGTGAGATGGAAAGACACGTCGCCGTGCCGCCGATCCATCCATTCGTCAAAGTGCGGCAAAATAGCCACCACCGCCCGTGAATTATTCCGCTGGTTCTCCAACATCATCTTCCACACGCGTCGCGTCTCCACTTCCGCGGCCTTCCACACTTGGCGCCAGTTCAAGATCTGCGCCTCCACATCTCGCCCCGGCGCGTGGAACGTGACATATAGGCTCGCTAACTTGTGCGCAAGTAAGTTTACTGGTGGAGTTCGAGCGAGCAGAAGCGCCGAGTCCAGCGACACCGTCCGATATGCCCGCGCGACCCGGAGTGCAACTCTCTGCTGGGTCGAAAGCATCTTCTCTCGGCTTCCTCTTGAATCTTCCAGCTCCTCATGCCAGACCGGCGACCTGTATAATAGAATCGAGTGGATGATCGTCGCATACAGCCTCCTTTTTGCTTCTCCTGGTCCACGGAGGTTCGGAAGAACATTCCAGAGACGCTGGACCACGCCCGCCGTCTTTTCCACCGTGGCTGCGAAATGCTGTCGGAAAGAGAGCGTCCTGTCGAAAACGACTCCCAGGTAGCGTGTTACCTCCCCGATAGGTAAGTCAACCCCCTTTACTCTGACGGTGAGCCCTCTCCACGTGCGCCGCAATCTCCCAAATCCAATCACCGACGTTTTCTCTGGGGCAATGCGCAGCCCTATACTCTCAATGTTGCCGATGAGCTCCGCCGCCTGTGCCTCTACACGGCCCACCGCATGCAGTGGCGTGTAACCTCTCGCCAAGATGAAAGTATCATCCGCGTACGCTAATATTCTACATCCCTCCTGCGCCGGACACTTCAGCGCGTAATCGAATGCTACATTCCACAGCGCCGGATTGCAGGAGCTAAGGACAAAATATAAATTACAGAAAAAATCCAGAAGCAATTAGGGGAAAGATGTACACCATCTTTGCAAAAGAAACACTCTAGCTTATTTATAATTATTGTTAAAATACTAAATAATCTTGAGTGCTTAAAAAAATGACAGAAAAGGCCTTATTGCCAATAACTGAAATTTTCTCCATAAAACTTTCTCAGGGGGGGGTGATCTTTAAAGTCGAATGTGTAGGTCAAAAGTATTAAGATGGTTCAAAAAGTTTTAAACTTTGTGGTTTACCCTATACAGGGTGTTCGGAAAAAACACCGACACAGAAATAGGGGTGATAGGTTACGTCATTACAAGTATTTTGATATAAGGGACCTATACCCGCCAGCGCCCCCTTCTGGAAATATCAACTTTTCAAGTTTATAACGACCGAGGTTGATCAAAGTAGAATAATAAGAAACGTATCAAGATGGTAACGAATATTTAATTTTACGAGATACAAAAACAATGTACTACAGCAAATGCTCAAAATGACGGCCACCCATCTCCATGCAACATCGGAAACGATTCTGGATAGATGTGCCACTGCGCAAACTGCTTGCGGAAAGGATGACCGCTTGGCTCAAGTCCTTGTAATTGTCATGTTACTTTGACATTCCTTTCCATTATTTTATTGCTGCTTGTCTTTGTAATATTTTCCATATTTGCTTCTTGCTGTACACTATTAGTGATGATGTTGTTTGAGTCAGGATTCAGGGTTATAGGAGGTCTCTTTCATCACTGACCACAATATATTCCATATGGTTTTCATAATTATTGTTTTCTTTATTGTTAGCGTCGTTGATAGCTAAAAATAATAAGAAATAATTACAGTTCACTTTTCATTGATTTTCAGAAAAAATGTATATATCATTCTTAAGTTATGTATGTGTTTTTGGGTTTTTGATACCCCTGATTATTACTGAACACCAAAAATTATAGTTTTTTTTTATCTGAAAGTCGCTAGGAAGTATGAGATTTTTTTTCTTCTAAAATAATAGAAATAGTCACGGTTGCTACAATCCCAATAACATGTAACTTAAGAATGATTTTTGTTTTTCTAAAATACATCTGTGATAGGGTGTGAGAAATTTTCAAATTGTAAACAGTTTAAAAACAAAAGATTCAAAAATATCTTGTCCATCTTCCTTTAACTGTAGTTTAAATACCCACAAACAAAATATTTACAGAACAGATTTTAATGAACATATATTTACCCAATCCATTTTCTGTGTTGCTTCTAATTTCTATTTCATTTTGTGCCAGCTCCCTTTTATCAAAACCCTTTTGGTAGTGAGATTTGGATTGTTTTTTTGGTTTGTTTTTAAAATCATTTATTAACAGAAGAATTGCATGTAGAAGATCATCTAGCTCTGTTTCTTCCTCCTCTATACCTGACCTAAAACAATAAGTACTCGCTTGACTTATCTACCAACTTGTCTTGCTTATGTACAAAGAGTCATTTTCAAACAATGTTGTAATTAATTTTTTATGATTCATGAAAACAGGAGTGCTACGGTAACAAAATTTAGATTTATGAAATCAAGAGGCTCGTCACTACAATTTGTTGTATGTATTTCGAGGGAAAGTAAGGGTAAAATCTCGGGTGAAATACAACAATGAAAGGAAAATAATTTGTATACCGAAAACAGCATGCCCTTCGTTCAAATCACTGGTCAGATAATCACAACTTTTCGATAGTCAAGAGAGAATTTACTGCCTATTTTTTTGCAAAAACAGTGTATCTGTGTAAAATTTATGTGGGGTTACTTACTTTAGAAGGTGAACCAATAAAATGTTGTATAACAATCTTACTCGACTCATCTTTTTATAAGTAAGTATATTATTTATAATAATCTTACTTGTATTCATCTGTGACTGCCTTAGCAGCAAATTTTTCAACGAGTAATGTAACTCTTTCCTTTATGTTTCTTAAAGTAAATTCCTCCTGCCTCCTGCCTCCTGTTGCCTCTATAACATTCTCTCTAATTTTATGTCATCTTTCCTGGTTATTAAACGGGTTTTGTTCCGCTACCTCTTTTAACAAATGAAGGTCATCTTCTTCATTGTAAAATAGTCTCTTTTTTTGGGCATTTGAAACATTGACATATTCAAAATTTTCAAAAAACATAAAACACTACATACCTCGTTTTTGCTACATCACAGAAACTTTTTCAAAAAGTTAGGTTAAGATGACATTTTAATAACAACATTGACAACTGACAGGTCGGTTGGTTGGGATACGTGTTCGGATAGGGATACGACGGTAGGCTCGTAACAATACGGGTAACGTAACGCATTGGGACCACCGTATCTATTCTGCGCATGCGCAGGCTGATGCGGATACGGATACGTTTAAAATTTAGGACATGCTTAAAATGTCTAATGATGCATCTAAATCAGTCGATGTGTTATACGACTTCTTCGAAATATTACCGACATTGCTGGTGCTCATGTCTTTATCTACACTTCTCTCTGGTTCAAATATGCTCTCATCCGAAGGATTCGAGTCAGGTACATAAGACAATTCGCCAGAACTATTGCATATATCGGATTTTCTATTTTCGCAATGTTCCTCTGAAATGTTCGGTGTAAGTATTTCGGTTCGGTTGACATGAAGATATTCCTCGTCTGTGATAAACAAATGAGCGTTTATAAGAAAACATTCTGATAGATGTGTTTATATTATGCACATCCCATACGACACACGTACGTACCATATACATATATTATACGTAGATTTATATACGTATATACCGTATGTCCAATGGCTAGTCGAGCAGGTGCAGCGACCTGAATTTTCCTGAAACTTGACTTCGGCAGTGTTTTAGTTAAAGGTGGCTTTGGAAGATGGCGCGCATACGAGCGAAACGTTTGAAATATCTAATTTCCCGATAGGTAAAAGCGGGAGGTAGATAAATGCGGGAGATCGAAGTGTAACCTTAAAATTGTGAATGCTGGAATAATGGTGAGTAATTGTTTGAAACTATAAGACATAATAATTCGGGTTTTTTTCGATGTTCAACTAAATAACACGACTGATACCTAATTGCAGAGAGAAGCGACTGGCAGTCGTGGAGGAAGGGACTACCGTCAACGTGATCCTCGTCAGAGTGGTCGAGCTCTGCCTCGGCGACGAAAGGTGCAATTAAAATGAAATGAAAGCCTGAGTCAAGGTGAAAATTGGAAGGCGTGGAAAGAAAACGCGGCAGAGTCGCCAACAGAAGGAGTGAGTGAAGTGCGAAAGAAAAGTGCAGTGGCGCCGAAAAACGTCGCATGTAGAAGACAGTGACGAACAGCAGCAGCAGCTGGTCGACACTGCTCAACTCCGCACCAGCTCCTGAATGATATCTCGCCGATCGCGATACGCGGCAGCTCCTGTGGACAACGATTCCAGACACTCGAGTCGTAGTCGCAGCAAGGACAGCAGCAGCAGCAGCGTCGACGGCAGGGCCACCGTTGGAAAGCGAAGGCAATCCAAGACCGACTCGGATAGCTGTAAGAGAAAGACACATCGGCGGAAACATAAAATATCGAAGCAAGACTTGCAATGAGAGTGTGGTAAGAGGAAGAAGAAAAATGACAGAGACAAGGCGACGAGACGGAGGAGGAAGTCGTCACCACGAAGGGTTCCTTAGCTGTCACTACCACCGCCAACACTGCTTCTTCCTTTTTCAGTGAGGCTCCCGTTCTTCTCCACCGTTTACACTCCTGACGTGATGCCGCTGTCGGGTGTCACAGGAATTCGGCATGATTTACGACTGGGTGTAGACGGCCTGTTCTCTGGAACTGTTCGCACGGTGCTAGTACTGCTACCGTTTCAGGAACCCTTCGTGGTGACGACTTCCTCCTCCGTCTCGTCGCCTTGTCTCTGTCATTTTTCTTCTTCCTCTTACCACACTCTCATTGCAAGTCTTGCTTCGATATTTTATGTTTCCGCCGATGTGTCTTTCTCTTACAGCTATCCGAGTCGGTCTTGGATTGCCTTCGCTTTCCAACGGTGGCCCTGCCGTCGACGCTGCTGCTGCTGCTGTCCTTGCTGCGACTACGACTCGAGTGTCTGGAATCGTTGTCCACAGGAGCTGCCGCGTATCGCGATCGGCGAGATATCATTCAGGAGCTGGTGCGGAGTTGAGCAGTGTCGACCAGCTGCTGCTGCTGTTCGTCACTGTCTTCTACATGCGACGTTTTTCGGCGCCACTGCACTTTTCTTTCGCACTTTACTCACTCCTTCTGTTGGCGACTCTGCCGCGTTTTCTTTCCACGCCTTCCAATTTTCACCTTGACTCAGGCTTTCATTTCATTTTAATTGCACCTTTCGTCGCCGAGGCAGAGCTCGACCACTCTGACGAGGATCACGTTGACGGTAGTCCCTTCCTCCACGACTGCCAGTCGCTTCTCTCTGCAATTAGGTATCAGTCGTGTTATTTAGTTGAACATCGAAAAAAAACCCGAATTATTATGTCTTATCGTTTCAAACAATTACTCACCATTATTCCAACATTCACAATTTTGAGGTTACACTTCGATCTCCCGCATTTATCTACCTCCCGCTTTTACCTATCGGGGAATTAGATATTTCAAACGTTTCGCTCGTATGCGCGCCATCTTCCAAAGCCACCTTTAACTAAAACACTGCCGAAGTCAAGTTTCAGGAAAATTCAGGTCGCTGCACCTGCTCGACTAGCCATTGGACATACGGTACGTATCAAATACGTATATGAAATGTATATTTTATGTAGACTTTACGGCTTAGTGACCGGCTATAATATGTAGTATATACGTATAATATACGTAACCGTATACGTAATATATACGTAAATAATATGTAAATTTATATACGTGTATACGTATACATATATACGTACTATGTGCGTATATGAAATGTATATTTTATGTAGATTTTACGGCTTAGTGGCCGGCTATAATATGTAGTATATACGTATAATATACGTAACCGTATACGTAATATATACGTAAATAATATGTAAATTTATATACGTGTATACGTATACATATATACGTACTATGTGCGTATATGAAATGTATATTTTATGTAGATTTTATGGCTTAGTAACCGGCTACAATATGTAGTATATACATATAATATGTAAAATATACGTTTACAATACGTAAATTTGTGAAAATATGTGAAAATAGTAAGTCTTTATTTTTATTTCTCATATATTTTTTAGAACAAATAATACACAAGTTTTGTACATATGTTCTAATTACGCATATTATATGCTATCTTGAAAAATAACGGAAATAATCATTTTCATTTAGATTTCTTTAAATCTTCAACACAAAGAAACAAGATAATAGAATATGTGACAAAAATGCAAAAATATGATTTACTATCACAAAAATGAATTAAGATAACTTCTTTATAAATGTAGCTCATCTCTTAAGCAAAACTTATATATCTAATTGCAAAATGTAGAATATCTTTATGCACTGAGAACAAGAGTGCAATGACTTCCTTAGATCTGCTTTTATCTCTCATATAAAAATCAGTCATTATGCAGAATAATACGTTATATATTATCGTTTTAAAAACTAAAATACTCTTTCTTATTGATTTATATCTTCTGCCTGCATTGTATTTTTATGAGCTAAGGACTAAAGTAATGACTTTTTCAAACTTCTCTTAACTTTTAAAGAAAGCAGTTATCTGTCGTTGTGTAAAATAACACGTTACATATTATCGTAGTTAAAATAATAATTTGTTATGTTTGTCTTCCACTTGCGAAGTAATGAAACAAGGTATTGATTCATCCTTGTAAAAAATATGGTTATAATTATGCCTTAATAAAAAAAATGACTTAAATTCTTTTCAGTCTTTTAAATAATAAGAAACAAAATTTGATTGCATTAGTAACATTTTGCAAAAAACTGCGGCACAAGAAAACAAACAAGAAATTTCTTGAAACTCATGCACGCTCGGACGTGGGGTTGCAAATATTAGTCATTTCTAGTCTTGTTTTCATCAGCTGCACTGTCGCCAGAATTGTCTTCATTTTCGGCATTTTCGTCGTCGTTTTCCCGTTCATTGGAGTTTCCTTTTTTTTTTAGCAGCATTTTTTATCCTTCCCTGAGCTTGACGGAACCAGTCTGCCGCTCGTTTCTCAAATGACTTTTGATCAGCACCCTGACATGATGCAGAGATCGCTACTAATAAACAAATTTAAAAATTATGATATAACTAAATTGTGTTAAATAGAACAAATCTTTAAATAGAAGAAAGTTAGGAAAAAATGAAATTAACGAATTAATATTGACAGTAGTTATACAAAGATCTACATGTAGTGCATCAGTTATTATATCAGTGCAAATAAATATTAAAATGAAAAGTAACATGAATTGTTGAATTTAATTATACTTGTAACATTACTGATACTTACTGTAGATTACGCTAATTATGAGTAACTTCTTGACAGGTTTTTTTCCGCGGACGACCCTCCCAAGAATATTTTGTAGCAACTTCATTAGTGAAGGCACGCACAAGTATACGCGAAACAGCTTCGTTGAGGTCACTTCCTCCAATAGTTTTGAAGTAAGCAATCTGAAGCCAATTTTATTGCAAAAATAATTAAATCAAATAGGTGGTACAATAGCAATTATATTACCGAATTTCCTTCACTATTTAATAATATTAACAACAGTTATGCTTTGCATTATGTATAATATCATTATTGGCTGAATATAGCTTTATTAAGTGAAAATAAGTAAAACAAGACAAAAAGCAAAAATATTAAATATAAATATTATTTTGCTCGAAAATCAAATTTAAACGTCTCTTTTTGATCGAACTACGTTAAATCCGGATCACGGTGAATTATTTTTTATTGATGGAAAATCAGTTTGTCAGCTGATGGATTGCATATTTGATCTGTTAAACTTATAGTCCCAAATCAAAGTCATAGTTTGACAATTGATCTGAACCTCAACTTCACATAGTTCACATAGTTCGACCCATAGAAACGTTAAAAATATTAAAATAACATTATAAGACCCCTTTGTGAATAAATAAGTCATTCCCTTAAATTAAAAAATTTCGAGCCAAAATAATATATTGCTACCATGTATTATATTATTCTCCTGAGCTTTATTTGTATTTACTTAATAGAGTAAAGGAAATAAACATGATTATTTATCTGAATGTGTTTTTGATCTTACGAATTCCTTTTTCTTGTCTTCGTTCGTCAAAATGTTTTCCAAGTTTTCGATGTCGTTGATCGTTTTTAAAGGCAGTATATTTTCTATTTCTACGATGTTGCAGGATACTTCTGCTAGTGTAATTCGGTTTTGATTTGCAATGTGCATATTAATGTCTTTGATGTGTCCTACAATCGCTCGAAAGTCTATACCGATCTTTTGATAACCCAACTCCAGTGCATTGAGCTTGTCGAATAGTGCTGTAATTGATGTTATTAGTAATTCAGAGTAAATAAAAATTACAAATTATATCAAAACTTTATTTTATGCAATTAAATACCATCAAATAAATTTAGTTTTTCCATTATTTTATCCATGCAATTAATGTGACTGCAAGCTGATCCTGTAAAAATCGAATATTTTGTACAAATTATGAGATTAAAGCCATGCAACTAAAAATAACTGAAATCAACAAGTAATACTTAGCTTCATTTAAGTTTATTTAAAGACAAGGAACATAAACACATACATTTTTGCTTTTCCTTTATAAATAAAACAACAAAAGAACAAAGTCCAAAAAAATCTACTACAAATATATTTGTTTAATTCTCTGATTCAAAGGTAAGTCTAACAAGTAAAGTAAGTATACTAGAGTAAAATTTTTAAAGAAGGGTGATTACTATTGTATTAAAGGAAAGTAAAATGTATGTGCTCGTATGTTTCTAAACCTTATAAGCGTAAGTAAAACATGTTGATTTTAACACTGAGAATTACAAAGGTATTTTGGAATTATGAATAGATAGTCATTCCGGTTTCTAACATCTACATTCAAAATAAGCTGAAAAAATAGCATGGAGTGACGAAAAACTATTGTGGTTCTAAAATAAAATAATGAAATTCACGTAATTTACCATTACTGTTCACAAGGTCATCATTTGATGCCTGATAATTTCCTGTATTACTTTCTGTTTCGCGGTATTTTGGCTGTTTTGGTAAAAGAGGAGAACCATCATCACTTTCGTCGTTGCTGGTGGCAGACGAAGATTCGGATACTTTCTTAGCTGCACGTTCATGCCTGGTTTCTTTACTTTTCTCTGTATCAGAGTTAATATCTGATGATGTTTCATATGCCATTAATTTTGTGTTCGCCACAAGTAAAGATTCTGAAATATTAACAAAATAACACATAAAAGTATTAACACAGCACATGCTTATTTTTTTGTATCTTCTACAATTGTATTTAAGGTATTGAAACAGACAACACTTTTAAATATTTAAGGATTTAAGGAATTTTAAAAAGAATTTTTACTAAGATGAATGTGCAACTATTTATATAAGGTACTTTCAGGTAATATGGCGATATTTACTGCTATACTTTCTGAAGTAATTCGAATTATTCACGTTAAAAATTGTTTTTCAACGGGGAAAAATCAATAAACTATTTCAAATAAAAAATCAGAAACGTTTAAATTTTAGGAAACTATTTTTAAAATATGTGTATACAGTGTAAGGTTTTACACATTTTTCAAAGACACCGGAATATATCATTTAAAAGATTTGCTTGTTGTCATATCAAGAAAGTTATATTTTATTTCCATACCGAATTCACCGAAGAATCGAAGTACTTTGTACGTTTTCCACTGACTTTCATCCGGGGCACATTTCTTATGCAGCAGTTTATTTATCTTTGTTTTATGCACAGTATTTGGGTAATAACATTTGTCTTTAGAAAGAAGCCATGATTTTAGTATAACCGTTAGTCCATCTGCACATTCTACCACGTAGTAAGGATTGTCGCTTTTGTTTTTTCCTTTCGTAGGCAATTCTTGGTCAGTACTCTTTGAATCTTGGGTTTTCTTGGAACTCATAATTACCGCTGACAGTCAAGACAGTTGTCCTTCAAACTTGGTCTAAACTAGCTCTATAATAATAGAAAATAAATTATTTAAATGTTTATCTTTTTGAAATTATATTTGTAAATTTAGGGAATTTATGAAAAGAATTTCACTCCATCCAAAGAAATAGGTATTATTTTTTATGCACATTTAACTTTGTTGAAATGTATTTATTTCACAAATTGTATAATGCTGAAAATTAATCTACTTTCTAAAAATTGTCAATTTCTTAAAAGCGACTGATTGATTTAACAAAAAAGGATTCGCAAACTAACAACAAGTAGAGATGGATAAAGAAATGATGAACAATTTAAATACTTTTTTCTTTGAGAATTAAATTGTAACTCATTCTTTGGGGAATGCAGAAAACCGGTAAGTTTTTTTTAATGATGCACTACTTTTTTAAGAGAAATAAAGTTATTTTGGTAGTAATTGTTGCATAATTATTAAATCACTTCAACGGTGTAAAAGTGGAAGTATTGCAATAAATCCTTTATCACAAGGAAGAGATGTATATTTTTGCAGTACTGATTGCAAAGGCCAACTTTCCAAATTTCCAAGTTCTTCTTCTTTGACCTTATAAATTCCCAATAGAGAAGAATTGCATGGAACCGTGTATAAGTCGTATACTTTTGTGAATCTTCTTCCAATAACTTTGATATTACCGCAAATAGAGGTTGCGAAATTATGAATAGATATCACATTACCATCGTTTAAATGACAAATATTATTGGGTGTTTTCCGTGAAAGGAAAAAGTCCTGTAATTTAACTCCGTTGAATTGAGGGTTCGTACATAAGTCTATCAATGGACCATCGAAATGTTGTTTCTTTCCTTCGATAAAGTATCTGCTGTTTTCAGTAGGATTACTACTTCCAAAATTAATGCTTTCGGCACAACGATTATGAAGCTGCTCAAGTGGTCGTTCTGATTTTCTTAGAGAGTTTTTTAACATTTTCAAGTGGTTCTCAAATCGAAAGGCACTGAAAGAATCAACGGGTCCTAATTTGCGTACATCTTCCGCCAAATGGAGTAAACCGTGCACATTAAATGTGACAGAATGTCGTTTATAGATTTTTCCATATTTTTTGACAAAGAATTGCAGTAAAGACTCCGCATAATCGACATACATCTTTAAATTATTACTGCTTAAAATTCTCATTGCTACATGGAGAGTCATAAAATGCTGGTACATCTTTTTATTCAACTGCTTTTGAAAAACCAATGGTCCAGAATACAACAAAATTTGACGAAGTTCGGTGGCTTTCCACTGACCTATGCTGTCTATACCTCGTGGTCGTCGTGCAAATTCTTTTGGTATAGAAGCTCGTAAGTCAATAAGACGTTCTGAAATAGCTTTAACTTGAAGAGTCGACAAACGAGTGGAAAGATTACCACACAACCATGTTTTTATCATTCTTCTAACGACCCCAATGCACACCAAATGCATATAATCCAAGGGTATTTGAATCACTAATCCAAAATTGGGTATGTCGCTAAGAATGGTGTGACCAGCGTGATGCTCATCGTCTTCTAATTCAGTAAAGTCTTTGTCTTTCCTCTTTGCCGATTTCATGCCTGGGAAGCATACGCGATTTTCCAAATACTCTCCTTCGATTTTGCATTTCGAGCAACTACTGTACCCTGAATGGCCTTTTGTGCATGTTAAGAAAGATTTAGCGGGTGCGTCGGCAATAATGCTGTGAATGGCAACATTTACTTTGACACCGTTGTATCTGATGCCGTTCGTTATTAAGTCAGTAGCTTCTTCCACAAATTGTTTGAGAAAAGCATTAGATGATGACGGTTTTTCAGAACCATGATAGCATCCTATTACGAACACCTCTGTTCCAGGGACTACACATCCCATTATAGGCCACAGTTCGCTTTTGGTGGACTTAGAAAGTGGAAGTCCATCAATGCCTATTTGAATTTTTAAACAATTTATGTTATTTTGTTTGTTGTGTTGATCCAAGTATCGGTGCAGATATTGTCTCAAGCCGAAATGGCAATATTTCCCAGGATGTATTTCAAAGAGTGTAATTTGCCGAGGTGTTTTCAAAAGAGCTCTTGCGGTTTTAGGTAGATCCTTAAAACATGAATGTGTTCTGAGTATTTTCAGTACACCCATTAAATTTGAATGGTTCATTCCCTCTTCTACAGCAAAATATGCAAGTTGTTGACGAATAGATGATTCATTGTTCGTAACAGCGATGCAGTCTAATTCCGATGAACTTGGTAACGTATCATCATTCAAAGATGCAAAATCAAACAATTCATGAGAGTGCGATTCATCAAACTTTCTAGTATTGAATGAATTTACCGCATCAATGTCGCCACCTTTCGTTTCGCTCACTGAATGCAAGCTGATCTTTCCACATTCCCGATTAATCTCGTATGATTCTAATAAATCAATAGATAATTCCGATTGTTTTGTAATTTCATTTTCTAAAAGGTCTTTTGCTATTGCCTCCGTGCATATTTTTTGTGCCGTTCTACTTTTCCTTATATTCGATGATTCATACATTTCACTAATACGTCTGCGATATTGCCGAGTTGACAGCTTAGAAAGTTCTTTACGACTTCTTCTCATCACACCCTTAAAAATATTCAAATAAAGCCATGCATAACATAGAAATAATACGCCGATGTCACAATAAAACGCGAAAGTAATACGTAGAGGTATTGTTATAGGTTATGCATGTAGAAACTAAAATTGATCTGACAGGTCTAAATTAAAATGTATAAACAAACTTTTCAAAAAATATCGCAAAAAACGTGTATAATTGACATTTATTCAACTAAATTCGAGTATATAATTTCGAACATTTGAAAACAAATGACGGTTTTTTAAAAATTCATGCATGCATGGCTATTATCTATATAGAAAAGTTTTATCAGGTAAATACGTATAATAGATTTACTTGATTTATTATTGCATATAAGTATACATACCGTTATTTGAAACGATTGCGGTAAGATGACTATAGTACTCGCACGTGTTCCACTGATCGGGCATAGCTGATGCCACGATCTCGCAGTGCCGTAGTAACGATTCAGAGTCGCCACATTTATGAATTCAGTAGCGTATGTACAATGATATACGTGGGCCTAGATTTAATTTTTCCTATTTTAATAACAATGGACTACAATTCTCCCACACGGTGGCAACAGGGTTCAAGCGTAAACCGACCGCAAAATTCAAATATTTTTTTCTACGCACATCAACACAGGATGTCTGTGATGTTTCAGTAAGCTGTTGTATCGACTGGATCATGTAGTTATACGTTTTTATATCTAGAAATTACTAAAATCTCATAAATATGTAGACCAAACATATACGTAAATATCACGCAACTCATAGCTTTTCCATATACGTATATATTTAGGTGAAGTATATACGTATGTAGTACGTATATAGTGAGTAGATGTATATATTTGATACTGATATACATTTATCTGTAAATTATATGTATATGGAACGTAAATTTACGTCTACGAAGTTACTAAAATTACATAAATGTATAGACCAAACATATACGTACATGGCATGTAACCCATAGCTTTTCCATATACGTATATATTTAGGTGAAGTATATACGTATGTAGTACGTATATAGTGAGTAGATGTATATATTTGATACTCAGATACGTATATCTGTAATTTATATGTATATGGAACGTAACATTACGTCTATGAAGTTACTAAAATTACGTAAATGCGTAGACGAAACATATACGTAAATAATACGTAACTTTCAGTATTTTCATATACGTATATATGTAGATGTTCGCTGTACGTAAATAAAACGTATATTTTTCGTATACCATATATGTATACGTAGTATAGCTGTATATACATAAAATATATGTATATGATACGTAAGTGTGTCGTGTGGGATGGAGAAAAAACTATTTTATATTTCTATCAAGTTTCTGGAAATATATGTCGATATGCGTAACATTAAATCTTCATAGGAATTCAAAGTGTGCTGAGTTTGTATTTTGCTGAAATCACCTTTTGTAATTTGGGGAAACGAAAACGCTGGTATTTCTGAAATATCTTCAACACTGCAAAACATCTCGGTAGATGAAAGCACAAGTAGGGGTGGATCACATCTAATCAGAATAAATATGTACCTATAGGCTTAAATTAACAATAATTCGCAATGATTTTGAATAGTGATAAAAGTATTGCAATTTAAATTACGTGACATTCTCGAAAGTGACGAAGGATTGCGAGTTAACTTCGGGAAAATCATTCGTATAAGTTTCCGATGAACCTGCATCTATAATAATTGAATTTCAAACATAATGAGTATGAATATTTTCAATTCAAATTTCAAAAATTTTTGCTGCAATACCTTGAAACGACACTCCCTTATTTTCAAAAATGTCTACAATTTCTTGTTGTTTATTAGTAGATTGTATTGTATTGTATTAACCTTCCGGAGATAACGTGCCGCGTCAAGACAGGAAAGCTAACATCGGTCTGACAGACCGACCCCCAAAAAAAGTAGCCATCGTAAAAATATAGAACTTTAAATAATTTTGGGATTGATTAAAGGTATTTAGAAAAATACTTTTTATTTTACTGCCTCTTAATCATAAAAATTAAACAAGTTATAACACTTTTTAACTAAACGTACAAAAAAAATACTTGAAATGCATCAATAGCTGAAAGGTCATATTCTATTTGTTATATAATAACTGTATACCGATTGTACATACATTTAAGCATATAAGTGTGAAACAATATACCTGTTGTCACCCTAAAGCTATTGTGGAAGTGAAATTTTATTCTCCAATTTGAAGAACATTTTCGGTGCATTCTTTGCACATTGGGTTTACATGCTCCAGACATATAAACGTATGGCATCTGTAGCAACTATATTTAGTTTTTCTATTTTTTTTACTTGAACAATAAGAACATCGGCCAGGTATACCATTTCTTGGAAGCGCAATATTATTATCCTGAATGCTACAGATCTCCCCAATTCGTAATCTAATACCTCTCGGGATAACTGTTGAATAGAACGTTTTCCTCAAATGAGCATCTACTAATTGAAAACCAAGAGAGTTCAGAAATGTCCTCCTTGCAATTTTTGTTTCTACATTATTGTGCTTGTATATGACATACGCGTTGATTCCAACCACATTCATTATACCATAAAAAATTACCATTGGCCAGCGTCGTGTAATCCTAGCGCAATCGTATGCTGCAGATAATTTATCGACCGTATCTACTCCACCTTTTGTATGGTTGTAATCAAGAATAATATCGGGTTTATTCGTTTCATTATCTATTCTATCATCTCGATGCATAGTAGAAAGAACGAAGACGTTTTTATTTTTCCTTGGTATGTATGACACTAAGGTACATTTTTCTTGGAATGCAAACATAGTAGACTTTTCAGGTCTTTTCAGTAACATATCCGGAGGTATTTGAGGTTTATTTTTTCTCATAGTGCCTATGATAGTCAACTGGTAGTCTTTGAGTAGTTTATCGGCTACAAGAGTCGTGGTGAAGAAATTGTCCATTGTTACATTACGTTTAGAACCCCGTATAGGTTCACACAATCTTGGAACCAAAGATATATTAGCGGTATCTAATTTATATGGTCCTTCAGGTTGCTTCCCAACATATATTTCCATTTTACCAGTGTAAAAGGTTTTTGCATCTACTAGAGAGTATATTTTCAATCCATATTTGTTGGGTTTTGAAGGAATGTAAACTTTAAACCCACAACGCCCTCTAAATGCCCACAACATTTCATCAATTGTTGCAAATTGTGAAAAAGAGAAATATTCCGGAAATTTATCATTGATTTCATCAAATATTTCTCTAATTGCCGCTAGCTTGTCTATTTTTTGTCTCTCTAATCGTGTGTCTTTATCGTCAAATCGGATATTTCGAAGCAAAAATTTGAATCGTTGTAAAGACATCGCCAAACGAAAAATTTCAAATCCCATTCCATCATTTCTAAATAGATCAATAGTATTTTGATAATTACTCTTCATCACTCCGGCAATATAAAGTAATCCTAGAAGAGCCTTTAGTTCATCTATATCTATCGGTCTCGCTGTCCTATTTTCTACGGAGTATTTTTGCAATGATATGTACTTGTTAGTATAGACAACAATACTTTCCAACAAACTATCAGTGAAAAATAAACTCCATATCTTAATCGCCGTGTTTTTCTGCTTAGCTTCACGTCTAACTCCTGGTAGTTGACTTACGATATTATCCGCCCTAGTTCGCACATTTACTGGACCTGGTGCACGTTTTTTCCATCTAGTGCCGTCTCTTCCAAAGAGGCAAGGTTCACGAGTTCGCACAGGAGGTTGGGGCACTACTGGATCTGCCTCTTGATCGGAAATGTCTTGTTCACTATCAGTGTTCACATCTTGAATTTCTACCGTCTGTTGAATTTCCTCATTGTCACCCAGACTATTATCACTATCATCAGCTTCCTCTGATTCATTGGGTTCTTCGTCCATAAAAAGTTGTAAATAATTCTGTTCTTCTTCGTAATTTCGTGTACACATTTTACCCCAATAATCTAAATAAATTATTTACATTAGCCGAAATACAATAACAAATTTTTTCCGCCTTACAATAACCAATTTGTCCCGACTTACCGTTTCACATACAAACAAGAAAGCTAACGTCGGTCTCTCAGACCGAATCTGCCAATAACTTAGTAAACGTACTTGCACCGAGGATGACAAATGCACACTGCGTAGAGTAGCACGCGGCAGGAAGGTACTGTGAATCACTGGTCGATACCGTTAGCGATAGGAAAATTTTCGATCAACATCGGAGCGGTCGGTCTGAGAGACCGAACGTTAGCTCCGGAAGGTTAATGAAGTGGCATCAACCGGGCGCTCAGTCCTAATGGACCATTGTCCCCGGGCCCCAACTGGGGCAGCCCTATCAAATGTGACTACGGGGTATGCCAGTCTTCCTCGCAAAGCGCAAAACTCACCCACCCGGACGTCCTCAATACTGGCATCACCGAAAGAGGGGGCCCCCAGGATAGAGTTCCTGAGGGCCGTCAACCTCTCACAGCGCGCCACTATATTGACCGTTCATTTTGAAAGTGGTATAAGTCCATTTTCTCTTGTTTCGAAAAAATTGAAGGTTAACATATTTGTTAATTAAGAAATTTAGGAAAATTATATGAAGTC
Organism: Xiphydria camelus; assembly: GCA_963678675.1. Classification (NCBI taxonomy): domain Eukaryota; kingdom Metazoa; phylum Arthropoda; class Insecta; order Hymenoptera; family Xiphydriidae; genus Xiphydria; species Xiphydria camelus. The sequence continues at coordinate 19,095,582 of OY783194.1, forward strand.
TGGCAATGTTTCTACTGCTTGATCAATATGTAATTTGGTTATATAAATTTGTTTTAGGCATATTTTACTAAAATGATGTATACTTACGGGCTGTAAATGAACTTACACCACTTTCAAAATTAGACAATTGTAAAAATCGTTTAATTTCAATCTTGAAAAATCAGATATCACTTAAAATATACTTCATATTAATCCAATTTTGTTTACAAATAATGACACGACATAAAATAAAAGTAGTATTTTTAATTTTAGACGCTAATTACATTGTTAAAATTACAAGATATTGATAGTTTTTACTTATGCTCTGCATGTGGCAGTGTTTCGAAATATGCGTGATGCACCGGAGGTATATAAGGTAATAAATGCTTCATGTCTTTATATTTTTCATAAGTAATAGGCCTGGCATCTTGGTACAAAGGCGCCAGGGCGATTTTTTCAAATTTTAGCGGTCTTCCAGGACGTGTAGGTAATAAATTTATAGTTTTAAACTCTTTGTCCTTCATCGATGTTTTATATAAAATAGTGTATGGTGCACTTCTGATAAACCGCATCCAACATATTTACAACCAATTTACCTGTTCTCCATTAGTGTTTTTTCTTGTCTGTTTTTTAATCGCATTTTGATGACTTTTTATTGAAACGAAATTCTCTCGTTTCACACATTTCATGTAAAATAAATTTATCATGTTTTCTACATTGTGTTATTACATCATAATAATCCTGTGGCGTGTACAGAAAATCCTTTTTTCGCAATGCCATTTCTATAATGGCAAAATCTGCATCGTTCGGAAGGTATGAATGCCCCGAGAGTAAAAATTTGTAATCAATTATGTCAATGTTATTTTCCAACGACTGGACAACCTTCAACCACATCAATGCCATTTGTAAATTTCGATTTTGTCCAGTACACATGTCACTGTAGGCAATAACATGGCATTGGGTCGTTACATTTTCTAAATGCCTCAAACAGCAAGAAGCTACTTCTTGCGATCCCCTGGAAGCAATAGTTTCATCCCACACATACATATTAACTTTATTGTCGTGGAAATTGTGAAAACCCTCGTTTAAAACATACATATTTCGCTTATAATATGCGATTGAAACAGATAATTTGGGGTAAGGTAAGGCTTTTTGTAAGTCAAAAGGGAAGGCAAAGTATTTATCAGAATTTTTTGATGCCAGAATTTTATCTTCTTGTAATGCTTTTCTTGCTAATTCAGCATCTTGCAAGTGAACATCATGTCTTTGTACAAGAATTATTTTTTCTTCGTCATCAGTTGTTGTCTTAATTTTCATGTTTAAGAAATCGCATTTCGCACAGGTATCTTTACGTGGCAAATGGAAGTGTAACTTGAAATCTCGTTTAAAGGTTTTCCTGTATGTCCATTCATTAACGGAATTCAAGTTATTTTCCTTGCATTTTTCTAAGTATAAATCATACATTTTTCTTATGTTTAATTCAGGATTTAAAAACATCCGTTCTGGATTTTGGGATCGAGTATAGTGACTTTCAAATACCGGAAAGCTTTTTATGTATTCTATCACTGTATTCGTCAGTAGCTCACTAGTTCTTCTGCAAGAGCCATCCATTTTTCCACGCATGTCTTTCGGAATATTCTCATGCGCTTTTAGGATACGATCAAGTTGTCCAGTAAATATTTGGAAAGTATCAATGAAAAACTTCTTACATACTAAAATGTTTCCACCAGAAGTGACCAGGTAAAATTTATAAGCATATGCCCTCATAGTGCCCGAATTATTTCTAGGCCTTCTTCTATAGACAGTTTTACGTTCAACATTCCCACAGAGAAATATATTTTGCTTATTAAAATCACCTATATTCCAGAACTTATTAAAAATTTCTGTACGTTGTGTTTCATTAATACGTTTCATACATTTCTTCGAGCAATTACAATTTTTGGATTCAAATTTTTTTGCTGGAATGAATTTTCCTTTTTTTGTATAGTACTTTTGTCCAGTATTTCACTTAATTTTGTTTATTTGTTGCATATATTTTTCTTTATTTTGTTCTGTAGAATCTAAGGTCTCAGTAACAATATCCCCATCTGATGAAGATTCTACCTCTATTATTCTTCTTCTCTTTTTACGCTTCGTTAATTTGTTGTTCATAGCGGAATTATCTTCATCCTCTGAATCTAAGATTACACAGGTTTACAAAAAAAAAAGTCCGGACCATGGTATTCCGAGGTATTTTTGCGTCCTGAATCCGATCCCGAGGTCATCTGAGCCACATCACGTCAGAAAAACGAGATTTAGAAATAAATAAATAAGGAAATGGGACTGCCCTGAGCAGCACCCAGAGCATGACTCCAAGGTTCTAAGGCCATTAGGGTCAGTGCTGGGTCCACTGTCAATATGTCACAGTGAACGGATCGCCGGAATTGGATGCCTTGACAGGGAGATCGTAATCTGCGAGATACAACGATCATGGCAACATTTTATCCACTGGGGTGGTTCTGTGATAGTCCCGGTCGAGATTTAGGACTCCATTCCAATGTTTGGAAGGTATTCAAGACCTAAACAGCTACCCTCCAACTCAACAGGTCGCTTGAGAAATTGTCCCGGGTCCAGTTCCAAAAAATGGTCATTTTAACCTCTAAATGACCTTGAAATCTCGTTTTCCTGACGTGATGGGGCTCAGATGACCTCGGGATCGGATTCAGAACGCAAAAATACCTCGGAATACCATGGTCCGGTCAAATAGTCCGGACTTTTTTTTTGTAAACCTGTGTTATTCTTCTGTTTATATTCATGGGCTTTATTTCTGTGTGAATTTATTTAAAATTAAATAAAATAAATATTTTCAATTGTCATAAAATAATATTCATTTACCATTAGTTCTTACCTGTATCACTATCTGATGTTAATATGAAGTTATCCATTTTAGGAAAAAAATAGTATAAGTAACCTAAACTAGTAACTCTTGACACGTAATATGACACGTAATAATATAAAACAAATGAAAAATAACAAACTGCTGATCGGCAACCATCTGCTAAGCCATCTACCTCTGTCAATTGGACTTACACCACTTTCATAGTCGATAATTATGCAATTTCATTTACCGACCAATTTTAAATTGTACAAAACATGGGAATTTTTAAAGAAATTAAACACGGACTATATAGTTATACATATAAAATTTACATTAAATTAAGCATGAATTACGTGATCTCATTTTTTTTCAAAAATGGACTTACACCACTTTCAAAATAAACGGTCCATATATAGAGGAGTTTCCTCCTCATCTCCGCACCTGGAGCATAGGACCTCCGTACCGAGGCCCATCTTCCACAGGTGCTTCCTCATGAGCCAGTGTCCAATGACCAGCCCCACGACCAACCGTAGCTGAGCCCTGTCCAGGTTTAACAACCTGGTGCCCAGCTTACTGGGGAGTCCTCTAAAAAGGGGCCTCATATACTCCATACCCGGAGCCCGTGCCCAGAGGTCGGCGAAGTGTCGCACCTTCTTTGTCTCGTCCTTCTCTCACGTTCGTTAGCGAGGCTTCCTCGCGGCGTCTTTTCGTCGTGAAATGGGAATCTATGCCGGTACCTGCTGCGTCTGCAGGTCGTCTTCGTCTTTGACCCGGCTTTGGATTCCGTTTTTCACTTTCCGTTGTAGCGCGTCGAAGCTTCTTCCGTCTTTACTCGTCTTAATGGCGTCTTTTCTTCACTCGCGTCGTCTTTTCCTTTCCTGCCGCACTGTCCGCGATTACTGACTCGATTTTCACTCGTATCCCGGACGAGCCCCCATTTGTGGGATCTTTTGAATGAAATTACGATATTTATTGCGAAACAATTACAAGAAAAGTAAAATGCGAGTAAAATGCGTCGTGGTCGATACAGGATCGATGCGCGTCACTTTTCATCTCCCTGTACACTGCCTCTTCGATCCTTCGTTCGCCTTCCCCTTTCCGTCTCGTTCCCCGATTGAACGCCAGGTGGCACATTCCTGCTTAAAACTTGGGTTTTTGTACCCACAATAATTTGATCGCTTTCAATAAAATTGTTTTTAATGTTTTTGAACGATATTTAGTCAAAATTATAGATAATTTAATCCAAAAAGAAAAAAATTAAATTATCAATGTTCGATAAAAAATAGAAAAAATTGTGATCGCATCTCACTCTGCGGCTTAAAAGTTGCGTAATGTGGAGTAGAATTTTGGGAAAATGTTTTTAAAAAATCGAAGTTCTCGGACTTTTTGAAAATGTCGATTTTAATTTTTAAACGTTAATAACTAAGTGATAATTACTTCGAATAATTTTCTTTTATTTATTTTCTGAAACTACATTTAAAGACGAAAAAAATGATACCCTACTTTTTATAGATATCGATATTTATTACTAGTCTATTATTAACCCTGCAATGGGACTGTCTTTTTCGACCTACAGTAACCGGACTCATGGGTCATTGGTGTCTGCGATGATTTAAATAAACTTAAAGTTAACAAATAATTCTGCAAAAATTCATAGATATTCCTTGACATCTTATTTATCAATACGAATAATAAAAACATAATAAAGATTATTTTGTCATTAAAAGTTTTGATTGTGAATAAAGGAGGATGAAAAAAATTGAAGTAAATTTCATAACTTAATAATAAATTCATAACTTGTAAATAAATTTATTTAAAAAATCCTTTTAGGCTTTTTTACTTAATGGTAGGTACTTTAAGAAAAAAATATGGGGAAGTCACAGTTTTCAAAAAAGGGTACTTATTTTCAGAGTTGAATATTGCTTATATTTTAGGATGGCTTATAGAACCTAATATTGAAAAATATAAGATGTGGATGGTTTAAATGAAAAACTCTGTCGGTAAACTACCAAGTATTGACATTTATATGAAAGAAAGTGAAAAATACATAACGTTATATTATTTTTTAATTTTATGAACATTCTGCACAGCACGCGATTCGGTGATCGTCGCAAACTGGTTTTTTGCATCTGTAGCAGCAAAACGATGTTTTTCTGTCTGCTTTGGTTGGACAGAAGTAACACCTTTTTCTCTTCGGCAATTTGTCGCCACTGCCAACAGGCTCACTCTTCTTACCCAATATACACAAAATATTGGATTTCACGTGCTTTTGAAGTCTCGGGAGAGTAGCACGGTGCTCTAAGTGCTGCCGAACGAGAGCGATACACAGTGCGTTTAAAAAATCTGACCTGCTTATACCGTCGTGGTGTGGAAGAAAATTGTACAATATTGCGGAGTTTAAGGCGGCCTGGTCTAACATGCCGAAGAAAAATCGCATCGGCCATCGCTTTGTCTTTCTGGCACAACTTTTCAGCGTTATCATTTGATCGAAAGTGTCTACTCCGCCTTTGGTCTTGTTATAATATTCGATCATTTCAGGCTTACCAGATTCGCCAGCTGCACCTTTCTTATGCAAAGTTGACACGACAAGAACGACTTTGTTTCTTTTCGGGCAAAATTACACGATTGTAATATTGTCCTGCCTGTTATATGCATATCGCGCAAGTCCGACCGACGCTGGTCTTACATATGATGGAGGAATTTGCGGTTTGTTTTTTCGGGTTGTCCCTACGGTATTTAGTCCGAACTCGGAGCGCATTCTCGCACAATTTCTGATGGTGGTAAACCAATTATCGACGGTTACGGTACGGTTCGTATGATAAATTGGCTCACATAAAACGCGAACGTAATACTCGGGTACTAGTTCATTTTTATCGGGAGTTACTCGACCAGCGTACGGGATGGCGTTATACATGTAATGAGTCTTAGCGTCATTCATGCTAATAATTTTTAGACCATAACGAGCTGGTTTACTCTTGATATACACTCTCGCGCCAAAATTCCCGCGAAACCCTAGCAATTGTTCGTCAATTGTCACATTGTTTGACGGAGTATAAATAGCGCGACATTTCAAGATGAAAGTGTCCCACAAATCTCTTATCGGGGCTAGCCTGTCAATTGCCTTTCTTTCATTGCGGGTTTCTTTATCATCGAATCTCAACGTTGTTGCGATAAATTGAAAACGTTTAGCTGACATGACACTCATGCAAAAATTGTGACCGAATTCCAAAGACCACACCAGAGTCCAGAGTCACCTTATTTTGTTTACGAACCCCCGCTAAATACAGTAAACCTATAAAAGCTTTCAGTTCGGCCAAGTCTACTTTTCCATTATAAGTACACGGTACCAGATTGTCAGTGCGACGTTCGATTTCTTCATTGGTGTGGAGCACAATTTTCTCGAGCATTTCGTCGGTAAAAAGTAGACTCCATACCTCAATAGGTTTTCGGGCATTCAATGCCTCTTTGATCGGACCTGGTAAGTGCATTGTCAGCGCAGAAGGTCGTCCTCGAGTTTCAGCAGGTGCAGTAGACCACTTGTAGCCATTTTTTCCACGAATAATCGTCCTCCTACGGCCAGGAGGCGTAGGCTCGTCAACGATCTGCTCCGGTTCGGCTTCTTCATCGGAGTTGGTTTTATCGTCGTCGCTGTCGCAAAAATCATTGCACTCTTCTTCCGATGTACAGTGCTCCTCTTCTTCAACGAAATCTTCCTCGTTCGAATCGTCTCCTCCGAAATAATCAACTTGTTGGCGATCCCGGAGCCGTAACCTAACTTCTTCTGCACTTTTCAGACTCATTTTTTATCCGAGCGATTTCACAACTGTAAACACTATTAAATTACGAGTTAAGAAACATATTTCTAAAGAAAAAAACAAAAATTGTTTAAAGTGGATTTTACATACGTTAACCCATTAAGTCCGAGAAATGCCCAATTCTCAATTGAAGTTTGAGACTTATTTTCTACAACAAAAAATTGGAATAAAAATTCCAAGCATACCTATTCCACTATTTTTGGGTGTGCTCTTTCGATTGGTGCAGTCAGAATTACATTTTCATGACTCCGAAAACCAATATGGCGCATTCTAAATAAAAAGTGCACAAAATTTCGTGTGTTTCATTTTTATGTGATTTTTTTTCGCATCAATAAAGTCGCAGGATCGAAGCCAAATTGCGGCCAAAGGGGGACGCAATATGTGAACTTTAATTAGAAATTTGTTTATTTTGCTACGAATCAACGTAACCTCTTCAAAACTTCAATATATTGAAAAAATATACGTTATTTGATCAATTATGAATATTATTGATGAAATTGATATCTCTAGTGGTACAATCGTCCCGAAAATGTATGTACAGGGCTTTTCAGGGTCGCTGATCATGAATTTGAGGTTACATTTTTTAAATTCAAGATGGCGGATCCAATATGGCATACCGAAATTCATAAAATGCTTCTAAATCACGAGAAAATGTGTATGCGGGGGTTTTCGGGGTCGTCGATCACGAATTTGGGATTAGATTTTTTAAATTCAAGATGGCGGATCCAATATGGCATACCGAAATTCATAAAATGCTTCTAAATCACGAGAAAATATGTATACGGGGGTTTTCGGGGTCGTTGATCATGAATTTGGGACTAGATTTTTTAAATTCAAGATGGCGGATCCAATATGGCATACCGAAATTCATAAAATGCTTCTAAATCACGAGAAAATGTGTATATGGGGGTTTTACGAAAGAAAATTGGTTGTTTCCGTCCGTTAGCCGTTTCATGTGAACGTTCCTAACTCAAACCACGTGGAGGTGGACGGTAAGAGTCTTTTTCATACATTGTTTTTATTTTAAAAGTTTTTAATTTTTTTTATGCTTTTTTAGTTTTTCACGTTTTTTTTTAAATTTACATGAGATTTGTCTTTACAAGTTTTACAATAATACAAATCACAAGTGGAGCAGTATATGTGTGTGCGAATAATACATTCCCTCGTGGAACATTTTCTTTTACTAGTTTTCTGACAAAACTTATGTTTTTAATTATACCTCTTCTGTCCAATATCCAAATAATATCTAGCAATACTCATAGCAATATCTTTCGTACCAATCTTTTTTGATTCAACTTTTGATAAATTATAATCACAAGTGCGTTTGTGATTGCGGCTTGAATTAGACGTATAAAAACTACATGAGTCCACTTTTTGCTACGTATACATGGCTGCACGTTGTTGCAGTGACTGTCGTGGAGATCTACTCCACCCATGAATTGATTATAAACATGAAAAGCGTTAGGGAATGGAATAGATACTCTTGAATGATCTTTTGCACTATATCTTTTAGAAGATAACATTGGAGTCACTCCTGTAGCTGACGAAACTATAGAGACCTGCTTAGAATCCATCACACTAATATAATTGATTCCACTGTTTTCATCATGTTTTGAAAGAAATGTGCCTCTAGGAGCTTTTTTATCAATTATATTTTTGGCTGATACTCTGTTATCTCGAATGGTTCCTGTGGATTTTAGTCCCAATTTTTTTAGATGTAACATGAGATCAATGCTAGTAAAATAATTGTCATGATATAAATGATATTTCGATATATTAGAGGAGGGTGTATCCTTAAAAAATTTATGCAATAGATGCATGACAACTTTTGTACCGAGGGCGCATTTATTTAGCTTATCAACTTGTGATCCCTTCCCACAGTACAGATCAAGATCAAATAAATATCCGTTTGCTGAACATACTCCCCAAAATTTCAAACCGAATCGTATCGGTTTTCCGCGGATAAATTGCTTCAAACTAGTTCTGGCATAAGACTTAGCCATCATTTCATCGACCGATAACGCAGATTCAAAAAAGCCAAATTTTGTAATATTCTTACGGAACTTTTCCAGCAACACCCGAACTCGCCAAGCTTTATCATCTTTTTTTTCATCGCTAGTTTTTGAATACTTTATGTTCGATTTTATTTCAAGAAAAGTATCACGTCGCATGGCAGATCGAACTATTTCGCAACATAAAAGAGGGTTAAGCGACCAATAATCTTTTTGAGATTTACGTTTATTGAAACTTGATAAAATGAGAATTCCTATATAAGTGTTCAAATCATCTAGATTTAGAGTATACCCATTCTCTTTGGTGGCTTCCACGATATAATTTTTCATTTCGATTGAAAAGAAGTGTTCAAATAGTTGAACATATGAGGAATTATGTTTACTTCTTTTTTGATTTTCACTGAGAAAACATTTATTCATTATTTCATTACTATACTTTTTCTCACCATCAACCCAAACGTACTCATGATCTTTCTCTAACTTTGTTTGGTTATCATCGTATGACCTAGATACATTTGTGTATGAATACTTTGATAGAATTTCATCTATTTCATCATCGCCATCGTGATCAATATCGGATTCTTCATCTGAGCCTCCAGAATCACTTGAATTTGGTAGAAGTAATATTTGATCATAATTATCATCCGATGTGTCAACCTCATAATCCAGACGATTAGCTGTTGACTTTCTTTTACGTTTTGGTGCCATGTTTCAAGTAATAATAGGTACGAGCAGAGAAAAAGCGAGTCGAAAATCAATTATCCTTTTCGGGTAAGAACAAATATTCGACTATCCAAAAATTACATATAGTTTTATATAAACAATAGTATATATGAATTTCACGTTCAATAATAACTCTGAAAATATGATGTAAGCGGGGCGCTCAGGGAGGTGCTAATTTATACCCTCAGTGACGGGGTTTGTTTGTGGGAGAGGCGACGCAAGCTCTTCGCCACCTACCGGTCAGGCTCGGTACTGCTTGCATAGTGCTGCGCGCTGCAGCTATCTAAGGTGTTGCCTGTTTTCAGGCGCGTCGCGAGAGTCTGCGGGTGGGTTGCAACAAATATTAGTATTCAAATGTGTAATTAGACTAATGACGCGTGATGAAGCTACTAGAAGTGCCGGGTAACTGAATTTGAAATTATCATCAAGTCAAGTGGAGAGAATAATAGCGAAGTTTATCGCAGAAAGAACTAAATAATTAGAAAATATATAAAAATATAAAGTTTCTACGAGGTTTGAGTTGGGAAATGTTCACATGAAACGGACTAAACAACCAATTTTCTTTCGTAAAACCCCCATATACACATTTTCTCGTGATTTGGAAGCATTTTATGAATTTCGGTATGCCATATTGGATCCGCCATCTTGAATTTAAAAAATCTAATCCCAAATTCATGATCAACGACCCCGAAAACCCCCGTATACATATTTTCTCGTGATTTAGAAGCATTTTATGAATTTCGGTATGCCATATTGGATCCGCCATCTTGAATTTAAAAAATCTAATCCCAAATTCGTGATCGACGACCCCGAAAACCCCCGTATACACATTTTCTCGTGATATAGAAGCATTTTATGAATTTCGGTATGCCATATTGGATCCGCCATCTTGAATTTAAAAAATGTAACCTCAAATTCATGATCAGCGACCCTGAAAAGCCCTGTACATACATTTTCGGGACGATTGTACCACTAGAGATATCAATTTCATCAATAATATTCATAATTGATCAAATAACGTATATTTTTTCGATATATTGAAGTTTTGAAGAGGTTACGTTGATTCGTAGCAAAATAAACAAATTTCTAATTAAAGTTCACATATTGCGTCCCCCTTTGGCCGCAATTTGGCTTCGATCCTGCGACTTTATTGATGCGAAAAAAAATCACATAAAAATGAAACACACGAAATTTTGTGCACTTTTTATTTAGAATGCGCCATGTAATTCTGACTGCACCAATCGAAAGAGCACACCCAAAAATAGTGGAATAGGTATATTTGGAATTTTTATTCCAATTTTTTGTTGTAGAAAATAAGTCTCAAACTTCAATTGAGAATTGGGCATTTCTCGGACTTAATGGGTTAACAGGACTCATGGGTCACTAGTGTCCGTTGGAGATTTACTTCTGTCGGCAGTCGGAGGTAAACTGGCAGATTCCGGCGCCCTTGCGGCCACATTGTATCCCCACCCCAAACTTTTTTTACGTACCAATACAAAGAGCCCTGGCTTAACAGTCTTCGTAGGGTTTCACATTTTCAAAATACCGAGGACACGAATGACCCATGAGTCCCGTTGCAGGGTTAATTGAATATTTTTTGCTTCAAAATTAAAAAAATCGATTACTTAATAACGGTTTGGAATAAAAGGCTAAAAACTGGCGTACACGTTGCTTTTAAGAAGTACTAAAACATATCAAAAAATGAGCGAAATCGAAGAGGGTCGAGTCAAAAACTCGGTGACTTGGCATGATTGAACTGTATCAAGCCATTATATTCTTTGAAATTTTTTAATCCTTTTTTTTCATGTTTTAATCTACCAACGGAGGGTGAAATCTCACCTCTGTGAACCGTCCGCCCATACAGAAGTCAACACTGTCAGGCCAGGTGAACGTTGAGACGAATAATATTCTTCTTCCTCAAAAACGAAGTGAGGTACGAAGTAAAGTCAAGAGACAAAAAGTTGTATTTTTAGCTGCTTAATTTGAAAAAAAAAATATAAAATTTTTAAAAAAGTCAGTGGCGTACACTTTTTTTTTGTCAATATTATTCGTGAGACTGTCCCCCGGGACGCCACTGGAACTCATAATTATCTTCTAGTTAGTGCTAACTTAGCGTCTTATTGCAATAAACAACAGTGCCCAGTGTCAACAAAATCGGCACAAGGATCTTTGAGATATTATTAAAAAACCGATTTTTTTTAAACTTTGACGTCCTGTATCTTCAAAACCAGACATTTTTTAGGACACATGTTAATATGAACTTTTCTACTGGAAATTGATTCAGTAATGTGCCCTTGCAATTACGGCCTATCATTAAGTAACACCCCGTATACCGCATGTCCGAGCCCAAACCGCTCAAGCGCCGATACCTATGGCCGATAACTTGAAATTTGTCTTCGGCTTCGGTTTGCCGACGGTTGAAAATTTGATAGTTAGAGATGGCTTGAGAAGAGTGCGCTGTGTGCACTACGTGAGAGCGAAAAGTGTCAAACGTCTGATTTCCCGATAGCTGTCAACTCGGAGGATCGAAGTGTTTCGTCTATTATTCAATACTTCGATCTCTCGAATTGACAGTTATCGAGAAATCAGACGTTTTACACTTTTCGCTCTCACGCAGTACACACAGCGCACTCTTCTCAAGCCATCTCTATCAAATTTTCAACCGTCGGCAAACCGAAGCCGAAGACAAATTTCAAGTTATCGGCCATAGGTATCGGCGCTTGAGCGGTTTGGGCTCGGACATGCGGTATTCTATTCTATATATGTGACAGCGCATAGAGAAAGGGACCTAAGGGTAAAAAAATCAATTTTCACTTTTTTTTTTTTTTTTTGATGTGGACAACATCTGAGCATCGAATGAGACCGATCCCATGCCCCAAAAGTGCTCCCTCCCAGAGATATGCGCGTTTTATGAAATTGAAGTCGACGATTCTAAGCGCAAATAGAAAGGGACCTAACGGTAAAATTTATTTATTTTCATTTATTTATTTATTTTTTTCCTTATGAACAATTTTAAAAAATAGAAAAATCAGTTTAATCGACGGTTCTTGCGAATTGGTTCCTTAGAACTTGACGGTACCGGTCCTTTATTTTTTTTCGATTTCTTCTTAACGTCTGCTGCCTCCACTTCTTGAGGATTGTCCACTTCCACCGAATCTTCCTCTTCGTTTCCATTTCCAGAGACCAAAGGAAGAGGAGCAACCGAATCTTTTTTTGAATCGTCAAAACATAAACCCCGGATCTCTTTATACAAGTACCATTGACGCTTCATCGATAACCCTGGCGACGGAATAATAATTGGTTTGTCATCGAAACTGGTATTGTTACTCAGATGTATGTTTTCATTTATGCTGGCTGAATTCGCAAACAGTTTACATTGCACTGGTGACTGAGCAATAAATACAAAGTGATGATACTTCGATATTCCAATTAAAGTTTTATATTTAGTGGAGAAGTATTCGTCCCATTTTCTCCACTCAACAACAGGCTCACTTGAGTTTGGAAGTCGAATAGGTACAGGAACATTAAATCCATTACGAGATGATTTTCTAACACAATCAACTACATCCATGAAGCAGTCGACATTAGTTTGGGCATATTTTGATTTGAAAACTCCGAATAAACGATCAGGTGAAAACTTTGTGTCCGCTTAACAAAAAGTTCAATTCAACTGACTCACATCTGGAAGTATCGACAAGGTGTTGTAAATATCGTATCATCGCATTGTTTTTATTTTGTGAAACACAGTTATCAGCGAATATCGCTAATTTTTTAGTTGAATGCACTTCTCGTAGGTAGTAATCAAGCATTGATATTACTGAATTCGGACCTTTTCCAATGGAATCGCTTTCGTCAATACCGAAGATGTGTTGAACATTTTGACGTTCGTTTGTAATTCCGAAAATTGCTGTTTTGCGACCTGATTTAAAGTATGCAGTTCCTATTTGCTGTGGACCCGACGGAAAGCTAACATTTTGAGCATAATCCATAGATATTACTAGATAATCCTCCTCTGGAATACCTGGATACATGGCATTTGGATCAGGCTTGACTAATGTTCTCAAGTCGTTATAGTACTCTCGCTGAGTGCTGGCAGATTGCAAATGATCAGAATACACCTTCAATGCTGCTTCTTTTTCAACTTCAGTAACGTTTACTGTATTAACAGCATCTTTTGCAAGATTTCGACACAATTCGCACAAATCGTATGCCGGCTTCATAGTGACGATGTAGGGACAATATTTCTTCCACACCGTTTGGAAAGAGTGCGAAGTTTTACGATTTTACCACCCGGTTCGACGCTGTTGGTGTATCTAGTGTAAACAGATGTCTTACTTTCAGTAGTTGGAAGTTTCAATAAACGATAATCACGATGATTTGGTTGACGTCCAGGTAAAGTGATAGCAACAGTTTCAGCAAAACGGCAGATAAATGAAACAATTTCTTTTTTTTCCAAAGTAGTTAAAGCATCTGTACGATTAATTTTATTCGTCATGCCATGTTCGCGTGGATAAACACCATTTTTGTCGTAATGTTCGATTAGATTTTTGTAGCGTTTAATTCCCATTGCATACAGGAAGAAGTACATATCACGGCATATCGGCAAACTTCGAAAATAATATATCTGATTGTACCGTTTCTTCATAGCTCGCGATCGATCACCAACTTTTGACCTGAGCATTGCATCGTCACGGTGAGCTGCCAGATGTGCGAGAATAATTAAATCTTGGGATTCCTTATCTAAATTCATCAAAGACGTACGAAAATCCACAGCCATCTTCTTAGGGATCACTTCATTGCATTGATTTGAACAACACGGAGGTATTTTTGAACCATACAGTCGAGCAACTACCTTTTCTTCGCGTAAATCAAGATCAGATTTATCAAGGTACATATTATCGGTATCATCTTCAGAGTCACTATCCGATAATTCTGAGAAGTGATCGTCATCATCCTCGTCATCAGGGAAGCGATAAAGTAAATCTACTTCTTCGAATTCGTCCACCATTTCATCCTAAAACAGTCAGTAAGAATGTTATTAGTTTTAAATTATTTTCGCGAATAACATAATAAGGTTATGTGAAAAAATTTTCGTACTAACAGAGTGATATTCACGATTTAAAAGAATTATAAATGAGTATTTATTATAATTCACAATTAATAATTTTAGAAAATAAACCTGGATTCGAAAAAACGCGAGCAAAATTGATATCAAACTCATGGAAACAGCGCGCTAGGTAGAAAGCAGTAAAAACCAACTACACAAAACAAGAGGTAGGGACGACCTACGCGCGTTTTCAAGGTTGACCAACACGTTCCTGACGTCATGAGATGTGTCGCTTTTAAATGAGACCAATACCAACACGCTCAGTGATGATACACCAAAGATACACGTATTTAAATCTTTAAAATGGCTCTCCTGAACAAATCCAGTTTTTACCCTTAGGTCCCTTTCTATTTTGCGCGTCACATATAGGTATAGAGGCAACGGTCGCTCTGCATCACCTCACTGAACTGCGTCTCAACGTTCGCCCGGCCTTACATGTATTATACAAAACTAAAAACCAATTATCAATTTTAGGATATTTATAAAGTAAGTAGAATAATGTTTAATTGCAATCACTCAAACATTTTTTCTTCAAGCTTCATGAAAACTAAAGAATTTTACTAACTCCGCCGAAACAATCTCACCTCCATTACTTCCTTGTTAAAATACTATAAATCTCGTAAATACTGCTCCATCTATTCAGGATGTGCGAAGGTATCAATTTATATGTATTGACGATTCAGTAATGTTAAAATCATTGGTAAATCTTGAAGTGGTTTGTGATAATTTCTTAAAACACAGGTAAGAAAAGATATTTGTTCAAGATCATTTCTCACCTCCGTTAGTACATTATAAGAAGATATTATTTATTTAATTTGCTTGTTGACCTGGAGATAAGTAGAACACATCTACAAGTTTCTTTAATACCACGCCTACTTTTGATAACCTCAAAATGCTTTATTGTGTAACGGAAATTATCAACATTCTCACCTCCGTGAACCTCATCCTCCTCGAGCTCTAGAAGTAGAGTAGCATGCGGCATAAGATTAGAAGAAAGAATAAGAGCCCCATACACGCTACGGTTTGCCGGAGGGCAGGCCTTCCGGCTTGCGCTTATACACGGAGAAAAAAAAAGTAAAAAATTCCCCTTTTTTATGGGTAACGCTGCACCATTGTGACAATCAACCAGAAATTACAGTGAGATAGGTAAGAAATTATCAAAGGGCTGGAAAATTATTCTTCTGAAAAAAGGGAATTTTCGGTGAATTTTCAAATTCCCAGCAAAATAAAATAAAAACTACGCAGCAGTATAGTAGTAGCTCTACAGTTTATGGTCAACATATATTCTTCTGCACTGGATTTTTTCCCTTTTTCCTGGAGAAAATCTTCACCGACAAGTGCTAATGTTACATTCGGTCTTATAGACCAATCAGAATCAAGTATTCCGTTGTCCGTAACCCCACTACAACGGAATCTTAAAGATTTGTCGCTAAGGGATTAAACAAGATACTAAAAAGAAGACGTTTTGCTAAGAGATGTAAACACGGGGAGAGGAGTATGGGAAATTATTTTTCGTGTGAGAAAATTCATTTCGTCGACGAGATCTATCTTGGAAGAGATTTTCGAATCATTAACGAAAGTGATCGACGAAACTTTACCTCTGTTAACGAATTACTTTTTGTCCACGAAAAACATTTGTCACGCGTCGAGAATAGCCCCCCTGATAAATTTGAATCCTTATTAATATTCTTTTTTTTTTGAGAAATAAAATAATGTATGATTTGTCGTTTTTAGCAAGGAAAATTTACATTTACATGGGTTAAATTTTACCAGTTTATTTATCAAAAATTACTTTTCGATTTTGATGGAAAAATCTCATTCCAAAGGGGGAAAAATTCTACCGTCTGTCAATTCGGTGCACAGTTAGTCAGAAAAATGACACTTTTTCCTCATCTTCTCTAGGGGTTAGATGTTCTCTTTTTTTTCTCTCCGTGTACAGCCAAACCTGAGTGTAAATGTGACCACATGTACACTTAGGTTTGCCTGTATAAGCGCAAGTCGGAAGGCTTGCCTTCCGGCAAACCGTAGCGTGTATGGGGGCCTATAGAGCCAAACTAAATTTTCAAATTAAGTATCTTGCAAATAAATTACGTAAAGCAGAAAGACGAGCAAGAAAATATAAAGCACGAGCTCAATGACTAAAAAAAGCAAATAAAAAGAATTCCACGAACAAAAGTGAATAATTTGGTCAGTCTCTCACCTCCGTGAAATCCAATTTTAATTTTTTTGTTAATTTATGCTTAAATATTATCTACCATCTCGGAAATGTAGTTGTATGATGAGAGCTTAATTTCATGTATTTGAAAAAGGAAAATAACATTTATCCATTAAATTTTTTTTCTAATTAGAACTGAAATAGTCTGCTTTTCGTGAGAATGACCCGTATACAGGGTGTTTCAAAATTCAGTACAAATATTTGAATGGCGTATTTTTTAGATCAAAATAAGATTTTTTTTTTCCTATAAACATGTGTCCTAAAATACACCCCCTCCGAGCTACAGCGATCTTAATTTTCATTTAAAAAATCGATTTATGGCATTTTGAGGTCAACAAAACGATTAGAGCACTCGTCTTTCAAATTTTTGGAATATTTTATGCATAATTATTGCAACCACAGTTTAAAATAATCGATTTTTTCGTGTAAACTTTACTACGTAAACGACCCCCGTTCGTTCATCGGCGATTATCTCGAAAAATCAAAAAATGCAAGAGCCCAAAATTTTAGGTTTTTGTCTGTCCAAACAGATGGCCGTACTCATTTTAAAAATTTCTAAACGGAAACATAAAATTTCGATCATTAAATGTGCATATCCCCCTCAATCCCCCCTCCCCCCTAAATTATGTTTATGCCATTTTAGGGGTAAGAAATCAGTAAAACGTTCGAAACAGCAGTGGTTTGCAAATGTTTAAGAAATTTGATAAATAATTGGAGTCAGAATTGAAAATAATCGATTTTTTATCACAATTAAGATGGCTGTAGCTCGGAGGGGGTGTATTTTAGGACACATATTTATAGGAAAAAAAAGTTTTATTTTGATCTCAAAAATACGTCCTTCAAACATTTGTACTGAATTTTGAAACACCCTGTATATAACCAACTGAAGTTCTTTAGAGAGTTTGTTGTCTTTCTCGCTTATGGAACTACGTTCTTTTAATGTTGGTGTACGATGCTTAGCAATATGTTTAGAGAAAATTTTGACAATACGTTGCTCAATTTTTGACATATTTGAATATTCATTATTGTTCTTGCTTTTCTTCTTAGTCTCTTTCTTTATATTTCTTTTGTATTAAGTCACTATTATCTTTCTTAATTTCATTTTTTTCCAGCTGATTGTATCCAAGTCTTAATCTGAGTTGGCGTCCGATCTGACAATATTCCATCTTTTTTTGGAGTTTTCTAATTAAAAGCAAAGGTGGTAGTATTTTTGATTTCAAATAATGAACAAAGTATTTATATGCATTTTCCACTTCATGCTTTGTCCATCATTCCCTCGATGTTTTTTTCGTTTTTCCTGAACCTAAATACATAACGGAAATTGAGAAATTGCAGAATATAATATTTAATTATTATATTCATAGAATTTATTATGAATTTATTCGCATGTAAAATTATGTAAAACATACTAATTTTTCTATTACCATTCTCGTTGAATATTTCAACTAAGTAGTTATTTCTATTTGAAATAATAGATTCATCTGATGTCCCGTTTGATGGCATAACACCATCATCGATTGAAACTTGGTTGTCAAGTTCCAATTCTGCCACTGTGTATGTAGTATTTCCAATATCTGCAACCCGAATCTCTAATGAGTACTGTATACAATACCACCTTCAACAAACTTAATTCATTCAACTATTGACATAATTAACTTCGTAAATAAAAATAAATGCGATATAATAAAAAATTCGAATCAATATTTCAATAACAGATCTACATAAAGCAAAAAAAACTATTATATAATATAGATACCAGACAGCGTCGATTGCTCATAGGTTCTGGTCTCAGAAACATGGGATTCGTTAGAGAATTCGCTTAGTGACTCTCTATTTGCGGAAACATCTCCACTGTCGATTGTGTTATCCATACCCTGTGCCTTCTCCGAAAGCTGCGACATTTCTAAAATGTCTAATTTCTTCACAGGTTGACGATAAATATTTTTATGTATATTGACATGATGCCCCATAAAGTTTGCGACACACATTGGATATTTATTTCCGTTTCATCAAGTTGATATTCAGCACATTTAGTAGCCACATGTTTGCGTAAATGTGTACCACGCAATAATTTGGGATTCTTCGCTCCACATTGCACTGAGAAGTTACGCATTAAGGTTGGGACACACATTGCCGGGCCGTGCCAGGGTCGGGACACGGCCGTCATTCGGCCCTGGCACGGCACGTTAAAGGGTGAGATACATTACCGGGCCGTGCCAGGGTCGAACACGGTCGAAGAGGAAGAAATGGTCAGAACCCTTGCACGGCGCATGTATCTAGTAACCATACATGTCCGTCAGTCGTCAGTTGTCTTTGAAACTGCTATGTTGATTGCACTAAAACGCGTAAATTAACGGAAACATGAGAAGCGCGGCCGGACCGCCACCGTGAAAAAGTAAAACTGAACTAACTGGGGGGCTATTCTCGACGCATGAGAAACGAATTCGTGAACGGAATTATTGTTTTGTTTGAGAAATTTTGTACACGGAATTTTTTCCCATACGCGCGAAACTCCTTCGTTAACGAAATTACCTTTTTCGTTGACGAAATTGTAATTCGTCGTTCTCGCTGTTTTCGCCAACGAATGTTGTTTGGTATTTGTATGCCGGTGAGTTGCATGGCGAGGTGGTGGGCCAACGCGACGAGTCGTTGCTAAGTGATTAAACGAGATTCTAAAAAGAAGATGTCGCTAAGGGATGTAAACACATTTTTCGTGTGAGAAAATTAATTTCGTTGACGAGATCTATCTTGGGAGGGATATTCGAATCGTTAACGAAAGTGATCGACGAAATTTTACATCCGTTAACGAAAAATATTTCGTCCACGAAAAGCATTTCCCACGCGTCGAGAATAGCCCCCCTGGCCCGGCCCGGTAACGGTCCGTTAGCGACGCCCGGTCACAGCCCGGTAAAGTGAGAACAAAAGCATTTGATTCTATTCGACAGATTATCCGCCGGACGACGGACGATACTCGGCCGTGCTCCGCCCCTGGCACGGCCAGGTAATGTGTGTCCTGACCTTTAACGTTGTTGCGCGAAGAAATTCGAGCGAAGTACACCCAGAAGTTCCAAAAAAACGTACGGATTTTTCATTGGCATACCAGCTTTCCCACAGTGCTTCAGAATGACATCTATACTTTTACGCATCTGAGTATCTAATAGAATTGATACAGACCGGTTGAGCTTGCCTCTTATTTTTAGTCTGACATATTTCTTCGCTGCCTGCTGCTGGTAGGCCAGTAATATTGTACATAAAAAAGAGTCTTGCAATAATTAGGGTAAATCTGATTTTTAATGTGTTGTTAGGATCTACCTGGGTAGTATAAATCCAGATATGTGTGTCTGTGCAACCCTGAAAAAGTTGTGCCACCTGAGATATAGCCAAAAAACCGCGACATTTTTTAACTTTTTTCGATTTTTTGCTAAAAAGATACTAAAGGGAACTTCTGACGAAATAAGTCACTTTTACCTTTTCTAAAGTAGATAAAACTTGCTACAATTTAAGCTCTAGCGGAGCTCAGTAGCTCGTGTAGTTGATAAGATACAGCTTTGCAAAGATGACAATTTTTTTCTAAAACGGGCAAACTTTAGCTTAAGCTCTACTTTCGAGTGAAATATTTTCAAAAGTACTAATCCTACATAAAAACTTTCGAAAAATAAGATTTTAGAAAATTTAATTACCTTCCTGAAGGGTTTTGGGTTGGGGAATGATATTTTAAGAGGTAGCACTCTCGTGCGTATGTCACTGTTACGTAATAATGCAGCATCCAAGAGACGCGTAGGCGTCCACATCGTATGGTGATAATAAGAGACCGGGAGACGGCGCCAACAAGCATAATCTTGTGGGGATCTCGAGATCTCCCACGGATCGTGCGAGGAGTGGACGGTCGGAAGGAGACGATAGTTACGAAATATAACTGAAGTTTATTTTAACTATCGACAATGAGCCGCGGTTAGCGAGGTAGAGCAGAGCGCTGTGTCGATGCATCCGTAGTGGGCTCGAGTAGGCAGGAGAATGGGACTTCCGACTCTCGTCGCGTGGCTAGCTGTGTCTCCAGAAGCGTGGTGATTCGGCGCTACGATCGCCTGGCCGCCAGAGGCGTGGTGATCGGTTGATCACTGGACAAGATGTGTTGTGGCTGTCTGGCCGCTAGAGGCGTGGCGATCGCCTGGTCGCCACAATCTCACACTCCCTCCCGACGGCTTCCGTGTCTCGAACTTATATTTTTCATTTGATCGCTCTTCTCTAATAGATCGCTCTTCAATTAGTTCCTGTGAATCGATTAAACACAATTTATTAAAATAATTCAGTATTCATTATTTTATCTGTTCATTTTTTATGTAATTCAAATGCTAGTGGTTTGGTAAAAATGTCGGCTAGCTGATCTTTTGAATTAACCCACTTAACATTTACAAGCTCTCGTTTTACACACTCTTTAATATGGTTTACTTTAACTTCAAGGATGTGTTTAAACTTATTACCACCTTGTGTTTTTACACTTGTAATAGCTGCTTGATTGTCACGATACAGCGTCATATTGGTAATGGGGGATTTTCCAGAATCAATCTTAAAGAGTTAAAAATCGACACCATCTCTTGAGTAGCATCACTCATCGCCACATATTCTACATGGCACGTGGATAATGCAACATATGTTTGTTTATGAGTTTTC
Source organism: Xiphydria camelus (assembly GCA_963678675.1). NCBI lineage: Eukaryota > Metazoa > Arthropoda > Insecta > Hymenoptera > Xiphydriidae > Xiphydria > Xiphydria camelus. The sequence continues at coordinate 19,116,961 of OY783194.1, forward strand.
CATATTATGGTGTCACCAAACAGTTTCACTAGGAAACCACAAGTAGTAAGAGAGTTATTACAATCTGCAAAACTTGCATCAGAGTAGCCTTCTATGAATTTAGCATCTCCAGTGTATCTCAATCTTAGTCTTATCGTTCCTTTAAGATACCTGAACACTCTTTTTACCATTTGCCAGTCTTCCACAGTGGGACTGATCTGATGTCTGCTTAATACATTTACAGCGTATGCAATATCTGGTCTGGTTGCTCCAGCCAAATAAAGCAAGCTTCCTACTGCTTCACGGTAGGGAAAACTCGTCGTTGATTCAGATTCATCAATCAGTTCACCATCTATGTCAGATTCTCTCTTTTTCCTGGCTTGATTCATTACTTGATTTGTATTCATTGGAGTTCTTTGAGGATGAGATTGGTCCATTTCAAATCTCGCTAATATTTTCTGAATATATTTTTCCTGGCTCAGCTCAATGACTTTATTCTCTCGTTCTCTTCGAATAGAAATGCTCAAGAATTCTTTTGGCTCTCCTATAATTGTCATTTCAAATTCCTCAGTTTTGTTTTTACTTCTTTCAGTTTCTTTTCGTCATTGCTAGCCAGCAATATATCATCTACATAAAAAGTAGCAATATTAGTATTTTTCCACTTTTTCTCGCAATGAACAAGCAGGGTTCCAAGTCTGAATTCTCCAAGCCCAAGCTTCTAGCTACCTGACAATGAGTAAATTTGTCATTCCACTTCTTAGGGCTTACTCGAAGTCCATAAAGTGATCGCTCCAACTTGCACACATGATTTTGTTTCTCATAATCAGTCACTATTAGACTTTCGGGAATCTCCATGAAGATTTCTTCTTCGAGCTCACCATTTAGTCCAGTAAAAGTAGACCTTCTTTATAGGGGAGCAAAAAAATAATTTCCGGCAAGCTGGTTTTTTCAGGGTCGATAGAGGGGTATCTCCCGAGTATCCAGCCAAAAAGTCATCCTCCGCACCCTTGGCAAAATGTTGCAAAAGGGGTGGTTTTTGTTGTTATTAATTTTTTTTTTTTGAAAATTTTCTTTTTTCAGCATGTACATAATAATATTCTCTAAAACTTTGTCTAATAAAATTTTTTTCTAATTTTGATTTTTGACGGTCCACCGCCCATTATATGGGAAAACATTCCCGTGAATTAGAATCTTGTGCACGGTTAGTGGCATTAGATGCCAGGGATATTTTTCCACAAATATTTGTGCAGTATCCAACGCATATGCTCTGAATTTTTCGGTATCTATAATATGTCCACTAGCTATTGTTTGTAATATTATTTTAAAACGTTTTATTATTTCGACACTAACTTCTGTTATTGCTACTGATTTCTCAGGATCGTGGAAAAAACGTACAATAATATAAAATAATATAAAAACTATGAGCGTATTTTGTTATAGAGGACTTGTTATGTTATGCACCTATTCCCCTTTTGTATTTTTCTAATGTTTTGTGTTTATAAATAAACATATTTAAGTAAATTGATTAAATCTCTTCTTCGTTGTATTACTGACCCGAGGTACAACATATGGTGGTCTAAGGTACTTGGATTGAGATGGTACTGAGCGGTAAGAACCGATATTCAGAATTCCGACTATCTTTTGTCGAAACAATATTAGTTAAAAAATATCATTCACAAGTCTTTTTTCTTTACACATAGTACATATAAAGAGGATATTGTGATTCGATTAGAAATAACAGCGATTTATGGAAATTTATTTCAAGAAACGTCTGTAATGAATCCAGGTCCAACTTCTTAGGTAGTTTAATTTAACATTGAAAAGTAATTTGACATGTTATCATTTCAATATACATATGTCGAAGGAAAGTGTAAAAACAATATAATTCCCCTCATTTGAACTTCACTAGCGTAAGTCGCATTTGCTGTCGACACATTTTTAAATAAATAATTGCCAATTCGCTTACAAATGTTAGATAAAAATAAGCACATAAAACTTCGCAATAATTCATTGCAAATGTTGCTTGTAAAAAATTCCCGAAACATAACGACAGAAAATATAATCACTCGTAATTAGTGATTACACTGACTTCATTGATTACAGTGTGATTACACTTTGATTACCAAATTGAGTGACACCATGATTACGATTGTGAATAACTTCTCGATTCGGTGTAATATCAACATTAAAAAAATTAATTATGAGGAAATTATAACGCTATAGATTTTTATTAAGTACAAGTGACCCAAAAAAAACCATCCCAAAATACAATATGACTAACTACCGACTAAACTTCTATCTACCGGTATAAATGACTCGAGTACCGACCAAGCCTGGCCGAAGTAATTTTAAAGGTCCCTGCAACTGTGCGGCTCTGCACGGATAGGAACATACTTTATAATGGGCGCTGAACCGTGAAAAATCAAAGTTATCAAAAAATTTTATTAGGCAAAGTTGTAGAGAATATTATTATGTACAAGCTGGAAAAAAAAAATTAATAACAAATATCACCCCTTTTGTAACATTTTGCCAGGGGTGCGGAGGGTGACTTTTTGGCTGGATACTCGGAAGACACCCCTCCATCGACCCTGAAAAAACCAGCTTGCCGGAAATTATTTTTTTGAAAAATGATATCTTTACTGGGCTAATTGAGGAAGGCAGTCTTAACATCTAGTTGACACACTTCCAGATCAAATTAATTGATGATACAGATCACAGCTCTTACAATAGTCCAGTCATTTTAGGCATTTTAAACCCCAATCTGCGGAAAAATTCCTAGTGAAGTGAATTTTGGTATACACCTTTATTACGACGTTGTAATGAAGATGTGAAAAATCGACATTGATATCGTGCCGGCTAAAAAAGTTATAAAGGTCAAAAGGTCACGAAAATCAGTTTTTCGCAAATATCTCGCCACCTATTGCTCGGAGGTCAATAGATTTCAGTATAAAAATTGTTTGTCGTGAAATTATCTACAAAAAATGCCTGTTGCATTTTTCTGTAAAATTAACCATTTTCGGAGTAGAGCGCTGAGAAAGCGACTATATTATGACAAAGACTCGTTTCCTCACCACCTTCGAGGTAGAATGCAAGGCGCGTTTTTTTTACATGGTTTCCCCCGTAGGCATAATCCATGATATGTAATAAGAGGTTTTTTTTATTGAAGAGTGGATAATTTTTTATTTGAATACTGAAAAATACAGAAAAAACAAACTTTAGTAGGGGAGCGGGAGGCAGTTGTGGACATTTTCTGATTTTATGTAATTTGCTGCAAGATTATATATTAATTTAAGTGTCCTACTTGGTAACCAAAATAGTAGACCCTATGTCACTTTGAATCTATAATTGTAATTAGAGAATATTATCCTTTTGCTTTGAAATATTAATATATATGCTGATATGTTAGCCCCACAGCGGGGCACTTTTGGACAAAATCATATTCTAATAGGGGCACAAGTGGACGCATTGAACTCCTGTCAAATAATTGGATTTTTGACATATATAGACCACTAAATTCAACTAAAATATAATTTGTTTATTTAAAGTACAAATATGCTTGTAACATAACTTTTTTATATAAAACCAGCAGGTAGGAAAATATAATATTTAAACTTATCTAGCCTATATTGTATCCACCGAAGCTCACATTAAATTTATAAATTGAGGCAGCGCGAACAGTTCCGCCTTTGTTATTCGGCGTAGGAAGTTTGAAGATAATATCATCTTTTGGAATATAGGATTCGTCTTTTATTTGTGGAAATACAAATGTCTGATTTTCAGTTATCTTTAAAAAATTTATCAAACACTCACATTCAGTTATTTCAATGATTTGTCCTACAAAAAATTTTAATGTTTTCTTCGTAGCAAATCTGACAAGTACGAAATCATGTACTTCGATACTATTGGGATCTTCAAATTCTTCATCGTCGAAATCAATTGGACTGTCATCTGATTCTTCACACATATTTTCAATGTCACTCTCCGATGTTTCTTCCTCAAATGCTTGTCTGACATGTTTAATCGTTTTTTTTCTGTTTCTGCGGGTCCTTTTCTCTTCTTGAAGCTGCTTTCTTCTTTCTTTCTCGTTTTGTTCATTTTCTATTCGAGTCTTTTCTGGTGACGATGTCAGGATAGCAGAATACTTTTTCTTTCTTCCCTTAGTAGATTTTGGTCTGTTTGCTTTTGGATAAGGCATTACTTGTTCAGGAGTTAATTTTATATCAGAAATTATTTTAATCTTTGGTTCATCTGTGGTTGACATCCTATCTATATTTGGTGATGGAACAGCGGTTGAACTTGTAGCCAATTCTTGGACATTAGGTTCAACATTAATATTCGATGACGATGAAGGAGCCTGTGGATCTTCGATATCGGTAACTTGAGAAGCCATAAAATCCTCGTCGGAGAAAACATTTCGATTCATAGGATAACAGCCGGTTTTAAGAAAACCAGATATAATATTCTGTCTGCTGAAACCTTCATGAAACGCAGAAGCGCTTAAACTTGCGATATCGTAAATTGAAGCATTGGGTGCAACAAGGGCGTTAGGTGAAAAACGCTGATCTGAGATATTCAAGTTTGAAATGTTGAAACATTTGTGATTTACAAAGTAGAAATACTATTGCGCTATTTTCTCTGTTTGGTATATTTAACAATATTATATTATTGTTTTCTACTTTTACTTTTGTTTAAATTCGAGTATACCTGCCCTTAATAATTGTTTTTAATAAAAGTACCATCCGCCCTTGTTGCACCCAACTGTAAGTAGCAAGCTGTAATAGTTGTATTAAGGTAATATGAAAAAAAAACTATTGTTTCTTTGTAAATTTATTGATTACATAATTATTTTAATACTGCTCCCATTCGCTAGATTCATTAGAATAATCGGAACACACGCCCTCCTCCATTTCTGCTAAGGTAGGCTTACGAGATGATCCAGGTCTAGTTTTTAGTTCACCTTCGAAGGATATCACGTTTTTTAACCACGCGGCATTCTGAGGTTTCAGGAAGGGGAGTAGAGATAGCACATCTTTCTTTTTGACATCTTTAATACCAGGACGATCCACCGGTTGAAGGGCTAAGTGTTGCTTATTTTGTGGGGCATTGTTTTTCTTAAAAATAAAGTTCCTACCACATGTAGTATAAAATCTCGAAGGTGTTAATATGCCAGTAGGTTTATACCTAATTCGTACGTATTGCTGAATAGCAAAACGGTCATTTTTGCAAATGGGATTTTTTGAGAAAAAACACTTCAATCCTTTGTTCCAGTCCTGAATTAGGTAATTTGCCATATGCACATTAAATGGACTCGGGTTTGTCCGGGCTGAAGAAATGATATTTAAATATTGCTCGGTTGTTTCGATGGTTTCTAGCGATTTTAAATGAACACTGTAACGTGCTATGTTTCTATCGCACTGATTATAAGAGTGGCCGCGGACTGGAAATATGTGCTCGATGGTTACGTTCAAACTTTTCGCTAACCATGTGGAAAACATAACTATTGTAATGTTTTTATTTTGCCCTCCACAGGCGTCGGAGAAAAATATTATTTTTTTTAGCTCAGGAAAATCCGTTAGCTTTTCGCTGATAAAGTGGTATATAAAAGAACATACCGTATTAGGCCCTTTTTTTGAATCCCCTTCTAAAAAACAATAAAAGGAACTTGACCCATCATTGTGACAATGAACGTTAAAGTTATACACCCAGAGCAATCTCTTGTAGAACTGTGAAGTTATATTCAATTTCGGTAGAGCCAAATTCTGTGCATAGTCAAACTCCACAATAAGTGTATCACTGCTGGCATTATCTTTAACAGTTTCGAGGTACGCTTTCGTTAACTTATTATAAGCTTCTACCTTTTTCAAATGCAAGCAATACTGTGTTTTGCACGTATCTTCGGCATTAGCTTCTAATAAAATTTTGCATCTTGTGCAATAGTCGCAAACGTCAGTTCTAGGTTGTCGAAAAGAATATATGCTATTTTCGCGAAAATATCTGTGGTATGTATTGTAAGTCATTTTTAAAATAGTATTTGTCTGCTCCAAGTAATACTGCTTAAAGTGAATGTAAAGTTTTTTAATATTTAAGTCGGGATTTTCGAAATATTTTCTCTCAGTAGTTCGTCCGTAGTGCACTCCTTTATTTGGATACATAGCCCAGTGTTGTTTTATCAGCTTGTGAATATTTTCAGTAATTTTTCTAGGACGATTGTCGTGTTTTCCTCTTTTATCGCTTACTGGTTCTCCTGCAAAGAAACCCAAAATAATTAATTTAGAACATAACTCTTGACAGCTGAACATTAAGATTATTATTATAGAAAAGGGTACGTTTGTATTAAAAAAATAACTTGCACTTGTACTTCAAATTATCAACAAAGAAGAGCTTTTACTTATTTGTGTTTTCTCAAATGAAAATTTTATCGAAATACAAGCTGTCACACTTTAAATACCACTCCCTGTATATTAATAGTACCAAATACACGTGTTTGTTACCTGTTACTTTGAAATGCTGAATTCTTCTTAGACGTTTCTCTGATATTTGTATTAAAGTCAAAAGGAATTTTCTACATACTGAAACCTTCATCCCTTGTATTGTTAAGTAGTAATTCCACTGATTGTCTCGTTTAAGTTTAGCAGCCACATTCTCTTGAACTTTGGCAATTTTTTCCAAACAAGCCAGTAAAAATGTATCTTGTTGTAGTTTATCACCGATCCTCCAAAATGAAGAGAATACCTCACTTTGATCATTCCTTGTAATATTATGGGCACATTTTTTTACACAGCATTGCTTTATATGTTTAAAACACTTGCTATCGACATTTTTACCACGCACTGACTTATAAGCTTCACCACAAGCCCTTTTTCTCTTCCGAATGTTTCTTTTCCAATTTTCAGGCTTCTTCTCTTTCTTTTTTCCTTGTTTTTTAGGCGGAATGTATTCATCTTCTAATTCTTCAACACTACAATCACTCGAACTACTCGCAGTTGACATGTTTTTCGTTAAAAATTGTTAAAACTGATAGGTCTTGTGACAGACAGGTAATAATGCACTTCCAAGTGACGTTTGCGCGGTGGGTGCAACAAGGGCGTACGACTCATGCTCAAGACTAAGCGCGTAGCTCCATCTAGATGCAACAGATCCAACAATGGTTCTGCTACCTTAAAGTAGATGGATCTACGGTCCTTTCCATGTAATAATATTAAAAAGGGCGTTATAAGCCTAACGCCCTTGTTGCACCCAATGCTTCAATTGTAATTGCTTTTCCAGGATGATTAGACATCCAACTATTAAAAGCTGCTCGGCATCGAGCTTTAAAAGGCCCAAATACGGATACATCCAATGGTTGGAGACGATGTGTTGTGTGAGGTGGAAATGTTAGCAGGACTAATCCATTATCTCTACAATATATTATCAAATCAAGAGAAGCATGAGTGTCATGGTTGTCTAACAGAATCAAAGCTGGATTTTCCTTAGAGGCATGCATGCGTTTCTTTATGTGCTTCATAATTTCAAGAAACGCAGCATTTGTCATCCAACCACTAGGCGATGAAAGTCCTATACTTCCCTCTGGTGCCCCAGTTAGAAAAACTTCTTTGTAGCGGACTCTGGGAAATATATAGGCAGGTGGAATAACGTTTCCATCAGCAATTATTATGCCGCAGAATGTGACCTGCTCTCCTCTTTCAGCAGCAACTGCCTGTCCAACTTGTTTGCAGCCTTTATTTGTAATAATTTTTGGCATTTGTATAACAGTATTTATGCCACTTTCATCCACATTTACTATTCTGTCACTCGTAAATTTATATTTCTCAAAAACGTCCTGCAGGTTTTTAAAAAAATTATCAATATTAGTTCTGTTGAAACTAATATTTCTGGCCAAGCTTGTATTCTCTGGTTTTCTGAGAGATAAATTATGATGTCGGCGCATGAATCCTTTCATCCATTCAATTCCTGCGATTTTTTGTGCAAGCCATGATTGTGGTATCGTTTTATTTAGTCTTGATGCATATTCATACGCAAATTTACGAAATTGAAAATATGTTAATCCATATTGCAACTTGGAAGAATGTATAACATATTTCTCCAAATCGACCTCTTCTTCATTTGTAAAAATTTGTTGGGTTGAGTATTTTGAGCTATATTTATTTACTCTAATATCTATATCAAGCAAATTTTGGTCCCTCAGTTTCTTTAATCTTTTGTGTAACATGGATTTCTTTAAACCATATCTTTGTGCTACTTCCCTAATAGAACCGCTGCTATTACTTATATCCCGAAGCGCCTGCACAATTGTTTCTTCGGGAATGTTTGCCCTGGCGGTTTTCTTAATATAATGCCTTACCATTATACTCTGCAAACCAAAATTAAATACTTAATTAACCCTTAAATGCACGATATTTTATTTACAGGACGCCAATGGACGCGCATTATTTGAGGTTAGAAAATCTATAACGCATGAATGGCGCTCACCGTATACAAATACATGTGAGCGGTTTATTGCCTTTTGCCTACAATGCGTAATAAGCAACCAAATATTTGTGCAGTGAATTTAGAGTCAGAAAGTACCTGTTGCCAAACGGCAACACAATGCATTTAAGGGTTAAGACTATTACAACAGTTGGGGTACATGTGGACAGTGTCCACTTGTACCTCAAACACATGTCCACATGTGCCCCGTAGGTACTTAGAGAACAAGATTGCTTATAAAAATGTTTAGGTTAAGTAGATATTATTTATTGTGTAACTCACCTGCAGCAGATATCATAAGTAAAAATAGCACAACAGTAGAGAATAATCTAAAGTAGCTGTAGATCGTTTGCCGCGTAGTTTCGTTAAGAAAGAAAGTTTACTTTTCAAAGGCGTCGTAGATTCACAATCATTGTCAAGGATAAACAGTTACCAAACGCACTATTGGTATCATCCACAGGTAAATCATTCTAATGTCATCTAGTGATCATGAGGTAAACCTCCTAAAATGAATTTAACGCGGGTAATTTAAATTGTCCACTTGTACCCCTGTCCACAACTGCCTCCCTCTCCCCTATATAATTTTTTTGTCATTCATTGTCGATATTTTCAGTTTCTATATCATTAACAATTTCTGACAAAACGTCGAGTGGACTTATTCCTATATTTAAATCGACATCTTCATCATTTTCATCATTGGTTGACTGCGTTTAAGCATGACTGGCCACGGCAATGTCCACAAACTTTTGAACATCTTAATCCAATTTTTTTGCATCCACATTTGCCGCCACAACCTTTTGTACTGTTAAGAATAAGTGCCAGTTAACGTGAGATAGAAATAGGAGCTGGATGGGAAGGCTTGAATGAACAAAATAAAATCCTTTCTTTATTTATAAATGAAAACGTTCTTTCTTAGTCTTGATACACTTGACTCGTGGACGTACAGGAAAAGACTGACGCGGAAGTGGACTGTTGCTACATGCCTAGGTTGCGAAGTCGATCGAGAGGATCTTCGTGTATCTTCGGTCGTCTTCGTTTTACCAAGATTACCAACGGAACAAAGTGCGCCAAACTTACTTTCCTAACACTACCGCTGTTTCAGTACTTTGTTCCAGCTACTTTCAAATTCAATCTGTCGCAAAGCTCTTTGAAACGAACTCTCGGCACAGCCTTCGTTAGGACATCCGCTCTCTGTTCCTCGGATGGAATGTAGTCGACTTCTACAATTTTTTCGTCGAACTTTTCTCTTATATAATGATAGTGGATGTCTATGTGCTTTGTTCTCTTATGAAAGACGGGATTTTTGACTAGTTTTATTGCACTCTGATTATCCACGAACAGAGTTGTCGCTTTTCTACATGGACATCCAATATCATTAAGGAGTTTTCGTAACCAGACTAGCTCTCTCGTTGCTATCGATGCGGCTACGTATTCCGCTTCAGTGGTACTTGTCGTTACTGACTTTTGTCTTTTTGAGTTCCAGGTTATTACCCCATTCGCTAGACAAAAGACGTACCCCGTTGTTGATCTCCGCGTATCGAGATCTCCCGCAAAGTCTGCATCGGAAAAACCTAGTAATTCTGACTCGCTACCGCCGCTTTTATACTCGATCCCGAGATCAATTGTACCTGACAGGTATGCGAAGATTCTTTTAACCGCTCTCCAATGATCTAACGTGTGCTCGTTTGTATATTTACTAACCGCGTTTACTGCAAAGGCTATTTCGGGCCGTGTGACTGTCGCCAGAAAAATTAATGAACCGATAGCTTCTCTATACGGAGCGTTACATGATTTTTCGTCTCCCTCATTGAAAGCTTGTAGCTTGACATGGGGATCTGCGGGAATACATAGAGGTTTTGCATCTTTCATTCGAAATTTTTCGATTATCTTTCTTGTATATGCGGCTTGGTGAATAAGCATTGTTTTCTCGACCCTATCTCTCTGAATCTGAACTCCTACAAACATGCTTGAGTCACCTATCGTTATTTCGAACACTTCGCTTAATCTACTCAAGATTAGCTCTAGAGTCTCTAGATTCGCTGATGCGATCAGTCCGTCATCAACAAATAGCCCGAGATACACTGTGTCGTTTTTGAATTTGCTTACAAATATACATTTTTCAGCTTCGCATTCTACAAACTCAAACTTCTTTAGAAAACGCGTGAATCTCTGGTTCCAGCACCTTGGTGCCTGCTTTAAACCATATAGAGATTTTTTTAGCTCACACACTACACTGTTTGCACTTTCTTCTGTCTTGAGGCCTTCCGGAATCTCCATAAAGATTTCTTCTTCCAGCTGCCCGTACAAGAATGCCGTCTTGACGTCGAATTGCTTCATCTCCAAGTTCTTTTCCGTTATTTTCGCCAGCAGAACTCTTAGCGAATCGTAGCGAATTATGGGAGCGAACGTTTCATTGAAATCGACTCCTTCGCGTTGAAGAAACCCTCTCGCGCACAGGCGAGCCTTGAAACGATGAGTTCGTCCGTCTGCTTCTGTTTTTACACGAAAAACCCATTTCGAATCTATTGGTCTCATGTTCGATGTTCTCGGAACAATTGACCAGGTGTGATTCTTTTCGTGTGCTTCGAGCTCTTCTTTTATTGCACCTGCCCACTGCGCGGCTTCTGTGCTCTCTTTTGCTTCTTCGTAGTTGTTTGGGATTGCGTACTCGGCATAGTCGACTTCGTACCTGCTCGGTCTGCGTATACTAGTGCGATCTCGAAGCTCACGCTGTTCTCCTTGTTTATTTGACGGTTGAGGAGCAGCAGCTTCTTCCTCCACACCCTCAAAGACTTGGCTGTCGTCTTCTTCATCTTGCGCTTCTTCTTGAGCCTCTTCTCCCTCGTTGTTGTCGACTGTCCATGGAAGAACTACCTCGTTGTCGTCAGCGTCCTCAGTTGCGTTTGCGGCAACATTGCCGATTTTCTCATTGAAGATGACATCTCTTGTTTCTCTCACTTTTCGTGTCACGGGATCATACACTCGATAGTTCGGAAAGTTTTCCTTGTATCCAACAAAGACTACCTTTTTTGCGCGCGCGTCAAACTTCTTCGTAAATTGTTTCGGAATGTTTTCATACGCGTCCGAGCCGAATATTCGAAGGTGTTTTAAATTTGGCAGTTTTCCAACCCATTTTTCGTAAGGAGTAACTTCGTTTGTAGTCCACACCGTTCGATTTAATACGTACACCGCACAATTTACTGCTTCGGCCCATAATCTCAAGGGCAAGTTCTTCGCGTGTATCATTGTTCGCGCACTCTCGACTATGGTGCGATTATCGCGCTCCGATTTCCCGTTTTGCTGCGGCGTGTATGGCGCCGTCGTTTCATGAGTGATACCGCGCGATTCTAAGTATCCACTCATTTCTTTATTTTTAAATTCTCGACCGTTATCCGAACGTAGAATTTTCATTGTCTTCTCGAATTTATTTGCAACGTATTTTTCGAATTTTCTGAACTTTTCAAAAACTTCCGATTTATTTTTGAGAAAGTACACGCTCCGGTAGCCGCTCGCGTCATCTTTGAAAGTCAAGAAATATTTCGAACCCGCTAGTGAGTCCTCGGACATCGGACCGCATACGTCCGCGTGAAATACTTCTCCCGGCACTGTCGACACTTTTTTCGATTTCCGATTAAACGGTAATTTATGCGACTTCCCGATTTTACATGGTTCACAAAAGATTGAGTTCTTTTCTGACAAGGTCACACCTGTCACCAGGCCTTTTTTCACTAGCTCACGAATCGCTCGTTCGCCGACGTGACCAAGTCTCTCGTGCCATACGCTTAAATTTGTTGCCGCAATGTTCGCTTCCTCCGCACTACCGGTTTGTATCGTTTTAATTAACATTCGACAAACCCCGTTTGGTTGTTTAATACCGCTCGCGAGTACCTTGTCGTCATCCGTTATTTGCACTAATTTCTCGCGAAAAACTATTTCGAGACCCCTTTTTGTGCATACTCCAACCGAAAATAAGTTTTTTCTTAGTTTTGGAACGAGAAACACGTTTTCAATGCGCGCGTCTTCCCATACCCCATCAACGAGTTTCTTGATCATAACCGTTCCCTTACCGGTAATGTCACACACCTCGTTGTCACCAAGAACTACCGTATGTATCATGCCAAATTAAACAAGCAGATATACCGACATTGCCGAAACTTTACCGACGGTCAAGAATTTTATAGTTAGAGTTGGCTTGAGAGGAGTGCGCTGTGTGTGCTGCGTAAGAGCGAAAAGTATCAAACGTCTGATTTCCCGATAGCTGTTAATTTAAGAGATCGAAGTGTTTCGTGTATTATTCAATACTTCGATTTTCCGAATTGACAGCTATCGGGAAATCAGACGTTTGACACTTTCCGCTCTCACGCAGCACACACAGCGCACTCTTCTCAAGCCAACTCTAACTATAAAATTCTTGACCGTCGGTAAAGTTTCGGCAATGTCGGTATATCTGCTTGTTTAATTTGGCATGATACATACGGTATTGTCTCTCCTCGTGGCGTTGGACGAAAGTCTGTTAGCCACTCGCGTCGGTACGTCAGATGACATGATGCCCCACTGTCGATAAGCCAGACCTCACTTAGATCGGCATTCATTAACCCGCTTGTCTGATTTCCCGTTGACTCCACTTGTGCAGCCACGGCGCCACTCGTTCCCGTTTCGACAATGAACGCACAATCCCGTGTTTCTCTTTCGGACGCGTCGCCGCCATCTTTTCTTTTTGCTGGCTTCGATTTGCACTCTCGTGCAAAATGTCCGATTCCTTTGCACTTGAAGCACTTGATGTTCTTTTTGTCTCTTTTCACTTTTGTCTTTTTCACTGCAGCGAGTGCACTTGTTGCTTCATCATCCGCGCTCAAGCGCGTGTCTTCTCTGATGAGCCTCTCCTGCAGATTTTCCAGTGTTTGTCGTTCCGGATCTACACTATCCCAGGCTATTTTCAGCATCTCGTACCTTGGCGTCAAACTCGCGAGAGTCTTGGCAATTATCGTCGCATCTGTTTGCTTTTCACCAACATCACTTAGCTGACCCGCCATGTTCACTACACGTGCCACGTGTTGCACTGCAGTGTCTCCCTCGCCCATTCGATAGCCATGAAACTTTTGCAACAGCCCGAGTTTGTTTGTTACCGTTTTCTGCTCGTGGATTAAGCACAGTTTCTTCCACATTTCCTTGGCACTTGAACACGACAAAACACATATTTGTTGAGCCTCTTCCATCGACGATAGCATTATATACCTCGCGGTCGCGTTATCTTTCGCAAACTTTTTGTGCGACGCCGCGTTTTCCTCGCCATCGCCCGGCATTTCCACCGTTCCGTCTACCACGTCGAGAACATCATTCATTAGAAATAAGGCATTTATTTGCGCCTTCCACCCCTGGAAATTTGTTCCGTCGAATTTCTTTATCCCTTTTGCAGAGATGCCGGCAAACATCGTGGATACGAATCGCTCGCACACGCGGCTCACTCACGACACTCCGAAGAGATTTCAATATGGCTGAATCTCTCGACCACGCGCTCGCACTCGACGACTCAACCGACAAATTCCCTCCAACTCGAAATTTTCTATCTCTCGTTACGTTACTGGGCCCATAACCTGTTAAGAATAAGTGCCAGTTAACGTGAGATAGAAATAGGAGCTGGATGGGAAGGCTTGAATGAACAAAATAAAATCCTTTCTTTATTTATAAATGAAAACGTTCTTTCTTAGTCTTGATACACTTGACTCGTGGACGTACAGGAAAAGACTGACGCGGAAGTGGACTGTTGCTACATGCCTAGGTTGCGAAGTCGATCGAGAGGATCTTCGTGTATCTTCGGTCGTCTTCGTTTTACCAAGATTACCAACGGAACAAAGTGCGCCAAACTTACTTTCCTAACATGTACAATTACAAAAGATTGTGTTCAGTAGATCATCGGGTGCTGGTGGTAATAAAGTTGTTATTGGCTGTAGTATATTATTTTTTAACTCCCAACCCCACTGTTCTGGATCAATTTCTCTTCCTAGCCAGGTTTGTATTTGATAATACACTCGATAAATAGGCTGTTGAGCTGCTGAAAAAGTAGGTGGTAATAATGGAAATTTCACAGCTGTGCTTTGTCTTGTTAGTTTAGCAAAGCTACAGAGTATCTGTAATTATCTATCGAATGTTCTGATTTTGGAGCACCGTACATTGCTAGTAGAAAATGTGTTCCAGCATTGACAATGATATCTCGAGAGCAATTTTCTTGTTGGAATATTTCTGCAGAATTGTTTAAATCGGGTCTTTTTTCAAACATCTTCATGACGTTTATTTTTCCTTTCCCAAAAAGTGCTGAAGTTGTATCACATCCGGTCATGGCATGTAGAAACAGAATATTTATCTTGCAATGTGGATACTTGTTGAGGCTATCAGTCGAGTATATTTTTGTTTCAACATTGTTTTTTTCCTGGATTTAAAAAAAAATTGATGTAGGTTGATCAAGTATTTGTGTGCGTGCTATGAGAAGTACCAACAGATCTATGTCTTCGCCAACGATAATTGTAGTATTATTTATTGATTTTTCAATCGCTGTTTCAACTATTAAGACGTCAGCATCATCACGTGATTGTCTTGTAGCAATACCAACTTCTTCGAACTTCTCAATAAGCATTTCAATTAATTTTCTTTTGTTAAATCGATTAGATAAGAATTTTTCTTGACTGATAGGAACTTCCATCGATTCATTGAAGTGCACTTCACAAGAAGTAGAAACGGCAGCGGTTCGTCTTAGTTGTTCCATCGCTTTGATATTTTTACTGGTATCAGAATAACCATAAAAAATTACAACAGTATTTGTACCAAAATTATTTGATAAATAATTAATATATTTGTTAATAATAATATGAAATGTATCATTTTTTGCCATACGACACGATGCATAAGAAATCCACCATCGATTATGTATGTTGCATTATCACAAACTACTTGATAATTAATTGGTTCGAAGTAGTCGTATATTTTCGACTTTTGAGTTTTTCTCATGCCAACATTATCAAATAGTGCTGTTGGATATGGACTTAATTCATATTGTAAATATTCACAAAGATTTTCCTCAAATTTTTTATTTAAACTAATTCGTTGAAATAGCAATAACGGATCGATCGTTACCTTGCTGTTATGAACCTTGATAGAAGTGTTTACTGATGATAATGGAAGAACTCTGTCAGAGCGTTTTAATGTAATTTTGTCGAATGTTACTCCTATAATTTTTTAAATTGACTGCAGACCAATTTCTTTGGCATTATAACAGTTGATTTTATTATTGCCAACAATTCCTGTTGATACAGAAACTACTTGATTGCAACTTGAAAAAGGATTATGCAAGGCAAACCACTCTACAAGTTTTTTAATGTCAGTATATTATCTCTTTCAATGCGTGAATCTCTTGAGTCTACATGTTGATCTGCGGTATCAAATGAAAGGTCGCAAAATTTTTCAATTTCTTCACAAATTGCATTTGTTGCATGCATGCCATATATCCACTTAGATAAGACACTTTCATGAGTACTCCTTTCTCGAGAAACCCCTCCTTCAGTTTTCATAGACTTCATCAAACTTTGTTCAATAGTCATGTCTCCAGGTTCCACAGTTGAATTTTTCTGTGCGTCTTACTGCAAATGTTTTTGTAAAGTTTATATAGTCTTGGTTATCCATTTTATCTTTCAAAGCTATCATATCTTGCAAGTATAAATGTGCAGATTTAGCATACAGGAAATGTGACCAGATGCATGAAAATATGGAAGCATTCGCTGAACACTTGTAAGATGATCATTCCATAACCCTAGTCTCTCAGCACGAATGAAATCATTAGCTATTGATAGGTATCATCTCAATGTATTGTAGCCATAACTGAGCAGGACCACCGCTTTTCAATTTAGCTACTTCGTCATCAAATAACTGTATTAGTCCGTTCAAAACATCTTCAGATTCTTCAATATTATCATAAGACATTGTCCCTCTCATAATATCCATGATGTAACCATCCAAAAACTCCTGCAGATTTTGATCGATTGTTAATTTATCATAAATAAGCTTCATTAGTGCAACTCTAACAAGTCCATGTCCTCTTACACTTCTTGCAAAAGCATGGCCATCTAACATTTTGTCAACTGAATTTGGAGCATAAATAACACTAAGAGCTTCCTTGAATCCACTTTCTTCCATTATATATCCTATAGATCCAAGAAAGGACATAAGCATATGAAAACCACCTAGTCTTACAATAACGTTAGATATAATATATCAGATTGAACATCAGCAGCAGCTGCAATTTCGCGAGCTTTATAGTAAAGTGGCTGATCAAAAGTAATGATGTAACAATTTTGTCCATGTGATTTGGCACTACGTACTGCACAATCTAATGTGGTGTAAATTGTATCTTTATTACTTGCAGGATGATGAATAAAGGGTAGGAACATTATCGTCGATGTTGTAAAGTCTTTATTATTTTTTGTTAGCTTCTCTAAAACTCCATTCCACCCTGGTAGACCATTGACATCTCTCCACTTTGCGTATGCCAACAATAAGTCGACCTTACTACAAATTGCTTCATTTAAAATAACATTATAATCAATTTCTTCAACTATAATCTTACTCATTCCAGCTACTTCATTATTATCGTAAGCTAAAAGAGGTACGTGTGAAACTGCAGCTAAATCCTCAGCGTTTGGTTTACTCTTACATTTCACGATGGGCATATCAGCTACAACAGCGTTACTTGGAGAAATTATTTTTATTACACCCATTATATGCACAGTATTATGCCCATCAATGGTGGAAACATTAATGTCTGCATTATCTGCAGCATACTGTAAAATTACATCAGGCTGTGAAAGAATACGAGGTTGAGGGTGATAAACAGTTGACACTTCATACGTCACAGCATCGCTACATGGAGCACAGAAGCCAAAACTTGACAAAGCATCTAGTAATCTTTTGGAGACATATCTTCTATGAAGGAATACAGAAAGGCTAAGTAGCAGCTGTGACGAAAACGATCGTGGACGGATTACACTCATTATAGCATGGGCTATGGCTGTAGATTTTGCTTCAATTTTTTTGTTTGGCCTTTTTTTAATCTTCACAATTAATTCATGCAAAAAATGTGTTAAAGTTTTAGGAATTTCGTCATTAATATTATCTAACATTCGACTTGGTGGTGGATAAGAGTCGCGAATAATTGTAATGGAACGAATATCTTCTTTAACCTTTATGTGACTGAGAAGGTACCCGGGTAACTTTTGTATTTTTAGACAGTGTTCATTTGCGTATTAAGAGCTGTTGTGCGTGGTGGTTCTGCGAGATCTCTAAACTAGCTATTTAATATATTATGTAACATTTTTTGGTCACTACAATTATTATTTTAGCGAGAAATTATTATTTGAAATGTTTACACCCTCTAATGACGGTTTAGGTACCGGGGTACTTTTACGTATTTTCCACAGAATTAATAATATTATGATATAAAAAACAAATAAAATGTTTTCATTTTATTTTTATTGGCTAAGAAGTATGTAATATAAAAATAATATATAAATTATTATAAAAATCTAATCAGCTTGTAGATTACAAGTTTCGCAAACGGTCTTGCTCACAGAATGTTCATTGCAAACTGGCTTTATGCAAGAAATGCACGACTTTCTGGTTTTGCGTTGTTTGTGGCCCAACTCTCGACATAAATAGCAACTTCCAACAACGGGAATGCGTCCAGATGCGTCACGAAGTTGCCGATCCTTGTCTACTTCGACAGGTTGCATTATTTGATGGCCAAGTACCATTTCTATGGAATTGCGTGTAAAATGATTTCCAATTACTTTAGGAATTTTGCTCCGAGTTTCCACAGCAGGCATGCATAGTTGTTTTGCGAGTTCTTTTAGAAATCTGCGTTGTCGGTCAGTAGATCCAAATAATTGGGGATGGTGTTCTGTGTATATAATGTATGCAGCCAAAGCAGCTATGTCAACCATATTGTAGAAGAATGCCAATGTCCAACGATTCGTTCTACGCTTTACAGTATACTCTGTTAACATTTTATCCATTGTGTCGACGCCTCCTTTTGTTTTATTGTAATATTTTATAATAGCCGGTTTAGCAGACGCTGTTTGC
Source organism: Xiphydria camelus (assembly GCA_963678675.1). NCBI lineage: Eukaryota > Metazoa > Arthropoda > Insecta > Hymenoptera > Xiphydriidae > Xiphydria > Xiphydria camelus. The sequence goes on from OY783194.1 coordinate 19,135,531, forward strand.
TCTACTTCGCCTGGCATATGCATTGATGATAAAAGAATTACCGACTTACTCTTTTTGGGTACATAAGAACATACAGTTGCTTCTTTACTAAAAGCAAAATTGGTAGATGAAACAGCTCTGTTCTTAGATGGCTGCATGTTAGGTGGCAAGAATTTTTTGTTTCTTCTGACGGTCCCTACTAAGGTCCAATTCCAGGAATTCAATGTTTTCGCTAGTTGCAAACTTGTAAAAAAATTGTCCGTTGTTACGTTCCTCCCAGAGCCTTTATACAGGGCAACTAACCTCAGAACTGTATTCTCACCAACACTGACTTGACGCTCAGTATGTGGCAGCTTCCCAGTGTAAAGTTCACCTAGCAATGGATAAGCTGTAGCTGTATCGCAGGCCCAAAATACTTTTATCCCATACTTTCCAGGTTTTGATGGGATGTATTGAGTAAATTTTGTTCGTCCTCTATAAGGAAACAGTTGTTCGTCCACTGTGATGCATTCATGTGGTTTATAGTTATTTTGCAAATTTGAATTCAACATTGACCATATGTCACGTATTGGAGCAGCTTTATCGGTTGCACTGCGTTTTTCACGAGTACTCTGATTATCGAAACGGATAAATCTTAGAAATATAGTTTGAAACGGTCACGAGACATGGCCGCACGGATAAGAGGGAAGGATTCTAACTTCCACATTTCAGATATGTGTTCTTTATTGGATCTATGCACACCACTTGCTAGAAGAATACCGAGGAATGCATCGAATTCCTCTTCAGTTAATTGTTCGAACTTTTTTGGCTGTGATCGTTTGGGATCTGGATATTTTTGGAGTAGCTTATTGTAATATTCAGTTATTGTTCTGCCTTTTCGGTTAGTTTCTCTTAGAATTATGTCACACATTTCAGTAGACATAATAGATTTAAAAACTTCCTTTGCTGTGAGAACAGCACTGCAAGCTTTTGCCCCGCCTTTTTGGCGCAAGATATTACGACTAATTGTTTGACCTTGGGGCAATGGAGCGGTATACCACGGGGTCCCGTCTCTGCCTTTCAAATTTTCAGGTTGTGCGAATTCTGATTCTTCCTCGACGCTTTCGTCTGAATCCGACTCTCCTTCTTCTATTATAGGCTCTTCCTCGGCATCAGAATATTCGGATTCGATCCTTGCTGTTTCTGGAATATATTCCTCGTCATCAGAAGCAACATATGGCTCTTCTTCAGACTCCGATTCTTGTAACATCGCCCTCATTTCGGCAGGTGTCAACCTGCAAGAATGTCCCAGTTCAAAATTGTCACACAAAACATTTTGCTTTATTAGAAGTACTAACAAAATTTGGCAGTAATATTCGTTGATTATTACGGAAGCCAGGTGATATGGAATGTATTAAATAAAACACTGTGGTTGAGTGGAAGTGATAATTTTATTAATCAAACGCAACTAACGTCTTTACTCTCTTAGGAGAGCTCCGAGAGACTGACGCACAAAGAAAGATTTCTAATGCACTTGGTCCTTAGTTCTTTCTTTCTCTCTCTCTCTCTCTAGGTGTATATCGTTTCATATAACCATTTATACGATATTTGAGAGCGGACCCTACGCGCTGCTTTCTTAAGAATAGTTTCGTCATGACATCATCAGTTCGCCTTACGTATCAGATTATTTAATAAATCTACTGAACTGATTTTTGCTAATACCAATACTCCCACTCAAAAATTAGATCATTTATATTTCTTATTAATTTCGTTCATTATTGGGGAATACATTGATAGGTCCAACATTTGTTGCTAGGGTTTGGGAAAAACCCCAATTTATAAAAACCCAACCAGACCTTCGTTAAATACATAGCTTTTACATGTCTTTACATTTGACATTTCTTTGTGTCTCAAATAAAGGATTATTATTATATTTCCTCCCTCCTTTTTTTTGAGTAAAAATGAAATTAGAAAGTTGACGCTTAAGAAGTTTTGGGATCCTGTAGACCAATCTGTTCACGAATGCCTAAGAATTTGATTACAGGTAATGATTTCGTGAATGCATCTGCCAACTGGTCACCTATGGAAATATATTTAATTATTACTTTTCTTTCTGTTCGATCTTTTCTCGTGAAAAGTGATACTTGACATCAATATGTTTCGATCTTTTGTGAAAAGTTGGATTGTTTGCTATAGCAATACATCCATTGTTATCTTCAAAGATAACTATTGGCTTCAATAATTCTACTTTAATGCTTAGTAAAAGTGATTTGAGCCAACATGCTTCTTTAATGCCCTCAAAAAGAGCCATGTACTCGGCTTCTGTTGAAGACGTTGCCACCGAGTTTTGTCGTTTTGTATTCCAACAGATCGTGTTGTGATCGAACATTTTGAATAAGTATCCCGTTGTGCTTTTGCGGTCGATTTCGCTGCCTGCCCAATCAGAATCTACATAGCCAATTAACAAATTTTCGTAATTACTTTTTTTTGTAAATCAACTTGAGTTCTAATGACCCTTTAATGTATCGTAAAACTCTTTTCAAGCATTGCCAGAGTTCTTTGTTGTTTTTAATGTGACATCGACTTAGCAAATTCAGGGCAGTACAAAAATTTGGCCTTGTACACAACATAGCGTACATTAAACAACCAATTAGGTTTTTACAAGGCGCATCATAAAATTCGTCAGAGTTAAGTTCGGCATAATTTAATTTAACCTCTAATGGACTACTAGCAGATTTACAGTCATTCATATTGAATTTCTTTAATATTCTTTTTAAATACGAGCTCTAATTTAAAGTTATAGTTCCTTTTTTTCTTTCAATATTAATACCCAAGAAGAATTTTACCTCTTTCATGTCCACCATTGAGAATTTATTAATTAAATACCCTTTAAATTTTATCATTGTATTCTCTTCAAATGTTATTATCAATATGTCATCTACGTAAAGTAAAACGTAAATATTTTTAGTAACTTGACCTCTGTCTAAGATATACAAGCAATGATCAACTGAGGAGTTTGTGAATCCGTGTTCTTTAAGTACTTTGTCAAATTTTTGAAACCAGCAACGAGCTGATTGTTTCAAACCATATAACGCCTTCTTCAATTTACATACATAATTTTTTTTCGACTCTACTCCCTCAGGTATTCGCATGTATATTTCTTCTGTTAATGACCCATTAAGAAATGCAGTTTTAACGTCCATTTGATGGATCAGTAAATCGTTTTGATTTGCAAAAGCCAACATTAAACGTAAAGTTGTTATTCGTGCGACAGGAGCAAAAGTTTCACAATAATCAGATGGATATTGCTGGCTAAAACCTTTTGCAACTAGCCTTGCTTTATATTTAAGTGGGTTTCCCTCAGAATCATTTTTAATGTTAAAAACCCATTTGCAATCTACAATATTCTTTCCGATTGGGCAAGGTACTAATTCCCATGTATTATTTTGTAATAAAGATTCCATCTCATCTTGTATTGCCTTTTCCCACTTAAATCTATCATCTCGATCTTTTATTGCTTTATATGACTGGGGAATATCATTTACCACCTGTGCACTTATTTGATAGCATTGTTCCTCATTATAAGAAACAGGAGACATTTTTTTAATTCGTGCACTACGTCGTGGCATAGGTTCGTTTGTTTTAGCTTGAGAGTTTATGTCGCTTTGCGGCATTTTCTTTACTTGATCTGTTTCGGTCACAGATTTATTTATATTATTCTCTTCGCTCCTACTGATTTCCGTTTTATTATCAGTTTTCTGCCTTTTTATACTTGAATTCTCAAATCCAATTTCATTAATGTGTACTGGACGTGAGATTTTAAAATTAACTTCATCGAATATAACGTCTCTAGCAATTATGAATTTATTTGTTTCGACGTTCAGCACTTTATAGCCACTTTGGTGGTAACCAACTAATATCCCTTTGAATGACTTTTTGTCAAACTTCCCTTTTCTTGTTTTATCAAGAATGTAAACTGTACTGCCAAAAATTTTTAGGTGATTTAATTTTGGTTTTCTATCGTGCCAAAGTTCATATGGAGTTTTATTTCCATTAATGGCTTTTGTGGGGGTTATATTAATTAAATACGTAGCGGTTAAAACTGCTTCCCCCCATAACTCCTTTCCTAAATTAGCCCCGTGTATCATTGCACGCGCTTTTTCGACTATTGTCCTGTTCATCCGTTCTGATATCGGATTTTGTTGAGGAGTGTGCGGTACTGTTAAATGATATTGAATCCCATTTTGTACACAAAATTCTTTGAATTCGTTAGACAGATATTCACCCCCATTGTCACAATTAAGATAAGCAATTTTCAAATTGAAGTGTGTCTCACTTTTCTTAACCCTTAACTAGTCGCGTGGATAAAAATTACATAATTAGTCGCGTGGGGTCAATATGACCCACAGATACATTTTTGAAAAGGGATACAAAAACTTACGAATAAAAAATATTTTATAAAAGTTTTATTAGCAGATAACTATAGTTTTAAAAAATGAGTAAAAAAGAGAAATTATAACGTTAGAAAATTACAGTTTTTAATCGCTAATAATTGACTTGTCTTCAACGCAATCCGCACACAAAACAGCTTCGGTATGCGTTTTACATATGAAGACTCCACATTGGCTACATTTTACAGAATATTTATTGTCATTTCTCCTTGAACATTTTTCACATCGTCCGCGAGAAGGTCCATTTCGCCGATTCCCAGTAACTTCTTCAGGAAGATCAACCTGTAGGCGAATTCGTTTTCTTGTAGTTTTCGGGACATACTGGGAACTAGAGCGAGATATTTGATGAGTTTTGACCAAGTCCTTGGCTAATTCTTTCAGGAAGCATCTTCTTACAATTTTTGCTCGGTGAGGAGAGTTTAATTTGTATATAATTAACGCATTGTGGGCAGCAACATTTAGGAAGTGGAAAAAGACGGCCATAGTCCACCTATTTGTTCTCCTTCCAACATTGTATGTTGCGCACAGTTGATCGCACACATCAACTCCCGCCTTTGTACAGTTGTAAAAGGTCACTAACTCTGGCTTATGCAAATCACCCGTAGTGTTATCAATTTTATCATCATGGTGCATACTGGACACGAGGATAACACTTTTCGATTTTTTCGGTACATAAGATACCATAGACATTTCTTCAGTGAATCCAAAAAGACTGCTTCTTGGAGGCTTAGATTTATGTGGAAGAAACTCTTTAGGAATTTCCTTTTTATTTTTGCGTAAGGTGCCTACCATAGTTAGCTTATATTCTGTAAGTAGCGACTTTACGAGTGGTATATTGGTATACCAATTGTCGGTAGTTACATTCCGATTTGAATTTTTGATCGGTTGCACTAATCGCTTGACAATATCCGATGGGGAATTACTGACCTTATAAGGACCTTCTGGATGTTTTCCTGTGTATATTTCAAAGGTTTTCAAGTAAAATGTCCTTGAGTCGACCATTGCAAATACTTTTATCCCATATTTACTGGGCTTATTGGGAAGATATTGTTTGAAACGGCAGCGTCCACGAAAAGGTATAAGCTGTTCGTCAATTGTTACATACTCCCCGGTTGTGTACGAAGAAGAGAAATTATCTGATAAAATATCAAGAAGCTCTCTAACAGCGGCGAGATTATCTGTCAATCGTCTTTCTTCCCTTGTTGAAAGGTCGTCGAATCTTAAACTTCGTAAGAGAAATAGAAACCTCTTGGAAGACATCGTTAGGGGAAACATTTCACAGCCCGTACCATCCGTCGCCCAGAGTTCTTCAAAGTTTAAGTGCGCGGACTTCAGTACACCACCAAGGAGAAGTAGTCCAATAAAAGCACGCATCTCCTCAATATCGACATCTTTAGCATCTCGAGGTCGATCAAAGTTATCACGCACAGTTGCAATATACAAATTTGTATTTTTCACGAGCAAGTTGATAACACGTTCATCAAAAAACAATGCAAATGTTTGCAAAGGCGAAGACGCAGTTTTTGCTGCTATTCTCACAGTTGGAAAGTGAGAAACAATGTTGTGTTTTCTCGTGCGCACATTAGGTTTGGAAGGAATTTTCTTCCATTTTAATTTTCTATCTCGTGAAATGAAAAATAATTTCGACTCCTCTCCGCTTTCCATATCTTCATCACTTTCTGCTTCACTAGCATTTTGCTCAGAATCAGAACTATGTGAACTACAATGGGCAGAGTGGTCACTATCGGTATCATAATCTTCTTCTGGATTAAAATCTTCATCTGGTTCGTCATTCCAAAAGTTATCATCTCTTGCTTCCAATTCCAATTCAGTCAATGCTTTGGATGTCGTTGCCATTCTAAATATAATTGTAATTCTAAACTCAATCATTCATGTGGATTTGAGTAGTAAATGCCAGAATGTACAAGTAAAAACAGTTTTACTTACAAATACAAAATAGAATTATTTTTTAAACAGTAATAAAACATAACCGAAAAGGATGAGGTTTTTAAAACGTTTAATCCATTTATTACATACAAATAATAACAGGGCTAATAAATAACGCATATTTGAACTTACCTATGGTCATAGATTGAAATTAACCGAAAATAAAATTGTTACGCAACTAGTCGCGTGGGGTCAAATTCGCACTAAAGGTTAAATGACACTGTATCAATGAAGCCCGCAATGATACTGAGCGGTAGAATCGCTGCCGTACAGCGAGCTAGGAAGGTAGAGTGGAGGGGGTTATCCTACGTTTCTCAAGTTTGGATTTATTTCAATATAAGAAAACGGTTTGCACATTTTGACCCCACGCGACTAATTAAGGGTTAACAAAATCTTGAAATGCAATAAATGTCTGATTTGCGCGCAATTAAATAAACGACTGTATAGTGAGTATATTCATCGATAAAAGAAGCAAAATAGCTTTTTCCGTCAATTGTTGCAGGTGACATTGGACCACATAAGTCAGAATGAATTATAAATAATGGCCTTTTCACGTGAGATCTATCTCTAGATTTTGCGAATGGGAGACGCGCCTGTTTTCCGTATACACAACCTTCACAAATTTCATCCGTGGGATTTATGGCTTGTAATTGTTTATTATCAAGAACTAAATCATTTCTTTTAATTTCTAAAAATTTCGATTTTTCTATATGCCCGTCGCTCATGCCAAAGTTTATACATTGTTTTTTCATTCGCATCGGTTTGATTACACATTTTCTTACGAATGGTAAAATTGATACAACATAAATTGTTTAATGACTCACCAGTTGCAATAACCTTGTCACCTTTCTCAATCGTTACCTTTCCATACTCTTTAAATGTTACTCGCATTCCAGCTTGTTGAATTCTGCTTACAGATAGCAGATTGTGGGGTAGATCTGGTGCGTACAGGACGTTGTACGTTGTCTAAGGTTCCTTGAACTCCTTGGTCTGTTGTCACCTCTATTCTTCCCCTTTTTATTGCAGTTATAGTTTCGCTCTTCTTTGTAATTGTTATTTTAATCGGTTCCTCCAAATCGGTTACAGCTGCAAATATGTCCAGATCATTAGTTAAATGGTCAGTAGCACCTGAATCCAGCAGAAAGGTTGATTTATCTGCAGTGTCTGAATGATTGGTTGAGAGAGTTCCGTCTCCACTCATAAATGCGAAGCTCCCATTATCATCTTGAATTTAGACAGTTTGTATTGTTCTTTGGCGGTCGTCAGTGCTTTGAGTCATTCTTTTGTAATAAAAGCAATTTTTCTTTTCGTGATTTTTTCTTCCACAGAGTGCTCACATTTCCTTGCGTTATTTATGTTAACATATTGATTGTTGCGTGGGTTGAAACTTTGTGAAAATTTATTGAATTTTCTTTGTTTAAAATTTTGTCGAAATTTTTTTGATTTACGTTCGGTTCCATTATTCTTCCTCTGCACTTTTTCTCGAAATTGAGTTTCGGCATGCAAAACTTTTGCACTTGTGCCACTGTTTTCGTTTTTTAATTTTATTTCGTAATCCAATAGCCTGGTTTTTACGAATGCCAAACTTAACTTGTCGTCTGTGAGAGTTTGAATCGCTGTTATAACCGAATCATATGAGTTGGGTAGTGTTAACAGTAACCTGGCTACTTTATTCATTTCATTCAAAGTTCCTCCAGCAGATTGCAATTCAATTATCATTTTATCAAAAAGTATGAAATGGCTCGTTAGTGGTCTGTCTTCTTTTAATTTAAAACTTAATAATTTCTTTTCTGCTGCCAGTTGTGCTGCCAAGCTTTGTCGCTTATATATATTTCGTCTAGTTTCTTTATTATATCCGTCGCGGTGTCAGTTTCTGTTGCAAAAGTAAGCATTGAGTCACTCAGGTGTTCGATGATTATAGCTTTTGCCACTCTTTCTGCCTTTCTCCATTTATCCGTCAATTTTTCAGGAGGTGTTTTGTCCAGAACGTCCAGTGCATCTTCTTCCTCAATCACTGATCGGATTCGGAATTTCCAGATGGCATACTTCTCACCATTAAAAGGATTAATGTTTTTTCTTTTTCTTTTTCTTTCCTCACTCATTGTCACTGATTATTATTATATATATTTTTTTTTTAAAGAAACACCTTATTCACATTTGCACTTACAGTGTCAATAACGAGTTTTTATATATTTTAATTATTCACTCCAATCTATGCCTGGGCCCATAACCCGTTGATTATTACGGAAGCCAGGTGATATGGAATGAATTAAATAAAACACTGTGGTTGGGTGGAAGTGATAATTTTATTAATCAAACGCGACTAACGTCTTTACTCTTAGGAGAGCTCCGAGAGACTGACGCACAAAGAAAGATTTCTAATGCACTTGGTCCTTAGTTCTTTCTTTCTCTCTCTCTCTCTCTCTAGGTGTATATCGTTTCATATAAACATTTATACGATATTTGAGAGCGGACCCTACGCGCTGCTTTCTTAACCCTCTTTTTGGCAAATATAAACCCAGGTGAAAAAAAAGTTTCTCGTGGTTGTTTATAATATTTTGGACTATTTTATACCGATATATGATATTAGATATCATGGGAATGTATCACAAAAAAAATGTTGTATGTTAACTAGGGTTAACATTGCCCATTATAGTGCATTTCAAAAAAATTGATTCATGTGTCTTGAAATTTACATTGTCAAATAGAGAAAAAGTACACATTAGTAAATCGACATATTTATTTTATTACATAGAATAATTTCACAATTCAATGTGCATGAAAATCCATGAAACAGTTATTTTTTGGTGTAAAACATAGATTTAAATTACATTTAGAACATGCTACGGTGGTAATACCAGTTTTACAGTTTCGGCATCTCTTTTTCTCAACAAATTTTGGAAAGTGGCCTATCTGATCATATCGTACATCATTAGGAGGCCTTGGGGCTGCAGGTTTGTTAATTTTCATTACTCTAGGAGATAATAGAGTTGGTCGTCCTTTGCGGTTAATGTTGTATATAACATTAGCGATATTTAGACGAAATTCTTTCAGGGATAAATGCTTTTCTTTTACATCATTGTTTATAAGATTAAAGTCCCGTTTGTACAGAATCCAACTATTATTCACGCAAATATCTAAAAGTTGCGAAAACATACACATATAATATTTGTGTGTTCTATAGCCTGTTCGATATATTGCAATCAGCATATCAGCAAGATCTACCCCACCCATATGCTGGTTATATTGTTTTATGATCTGAGGACACTGAATGTCAATCTTAGCTTTAGCATCCTTAGAATATCGTTTGATAGTGCTTATGGGTTGGGAACCTATGTAAGAACTGGCGATAGTGACACATTTTGTATCCGCTCATTTTACAATCACTATCTTGTTTGCATTATCAGACTTTTCTTCAAATGTTCCTCTGCCATTATTTAGTAATTCTTTGTCTGATTTTAATATACAGTTAGCAAGCCTATTTGATCTGAGCGTGCCGAGAGATAAAATTCCGTACTCTGTTCTCAAGTGTAGGTACTATTAGGTCAATCGAACAAAAAAAATTATCAAAGTATATCACAGATAATGGTTTATCAACAATTGACTGAGATAATGCCAGAACAGTTTTTGCAGATAATCCAAAATGATTTTCGTTTTCTGGAAATGTGTCTTATAAATGTACTCTGGCCTTGGTAAAATAAAAAATCATACACGAAACCAGATACTCCTGCTCTTATGAATACCTTGATACCCCACTTCTTTGGTTTCTTTGGCATATATTGTCTAAGAGATCCAGCCCTGGTTCCCTTGTAAGGTATCATCATCTCATCTATGCTCATCTTTTTTTCCTCTTCTATTTTGAGACAATTAAGTCTAATACGTTCTGAGAGAGGTCTTATCTTGAAAAACCTATCACTTTTGTCATCTTCCATATTATTGGCAAAATGCAAGTTTCTTCTTATTTGCTGGTATCTCTTTAGAGTGTTTTTGCGAAATTAAAGGATAATTTATAGCATTGCTCCAGTAATCCAAATACGAAGGCAATTTGATTACACCCATGTACAACTCAATTGAAAGAAATGCTTTGATTTCTGTAGCATTTGTTTTTACAGAAGTTCCAGTTTTTTGAACAGAATACAAATTAGTATTTTCCACAATCAAATCAACAATTTCGTTATCAAAAAACAATTGAAAATATTCAAAAGGTGACTTAACTTTTGAAGGTTTTGTAAATTTATTTTCGGGAAGATCAACAGAGTTGTAAAAATGTTTATTTTTCCATTCGTAATTTGTTTTTGTTATCTTTGGTACTTTTGGCTTTTTCGTAGCAGTAGGTAGTGTAATTGAATTGGAATTGTTTCGAATCTTCCGTTTTGATCCATGTCTAGTACTTGTAGCAACAGGTTCATGTTCAATAATTATAGGGATTTTGTCAATGTTGACTTCGGTTGGCACATTTGCTTGATTCATATTATTTTCATTTTGGAAACAAGTTCGGGATTCACATTCTTCGTTGTCTTCTAAAAAGTCGTCTAATAATTTTTGTACATTTTCTGGTATTGACGGTGCCTCTGACACATCATCAGCATATTCTTCAACTAGCTCGTTATCTGATAATTCAGATTCAGAATCTGCTGATGGAACGAGTGCCAATATTTTCTTGGCTCTCGATGCAAAAAATCTACGTTTCATCTAAAAAAAATACGTCATTAGCTTCGAGTGGAGTCAGATAATAAAAATTGTAACTTACCTTTATTTTAGGTTAAACGTAACACTTCACTTTTGTATATGTATATTTCTACAGATATCTAGATAGATAAAAATACCTATAAAAGATACATCGAATTAATTTGATGATGACATGAGAGCATCCACAAAATTGCAATGTCAACTGTAGTTAACGTTCCCCGCTTTGGGTGAACTGAGCAATGTAAACTACAGTTAACGTGTTTTTCAAAGTTGCAAAACATTGTTGTAACATGAAAAATTCATTATTCTAAATATTTGAACACAATCCTTATATATTTTGAAAAGATGATGCAAGATTCTGTATTTGTATGTAATTGTATAAACAATAAATACGAGCAAACTAACCTCAATGACACCACGTTTACACAAAACTGCACAAGATGAAGAGTTGGCTCTGCATTATCAACCCACAATTAGTTCATCAAATTATCACAAGATGGCAGAATTATGTGGAATATTAAGAATAATGTTAAATTAAATTTTCATTGTAAAATACAAAGCAAATCTTTATGTTTTCTCTAAATTAAAATACTTCAAAATATATGTTAACTACAGTTAACAAAATCAAATTTAGGGTTAAGAATAGTTTCGTCATGACATCATCAGTTCGCCTTACGTATCAGATTATTTAATAAATCTACTGAACTGATTTTTGCTAATACCAATAATATTTTCATATACCGCCATCTTTTCTTCTCGATGTGTCACAAAGTCACAACAACATAGAATAGGTATTTTTATATAGGACTTCTTTATTTATTGCCATTTATTAGATTTTTTCGCAAGAAAAGAATAAAGCTGAAAAGCATTCTGTCATAAGATATTTTTTAGTTTTGATCAACTGAACCAGAGAAACTTTTTCAATAAATCTCAATATTGAATAAATAGAATTTTTCCTTGCAAGTGTGGAAAACGTATTTTCCACACGCGTTAGGAACAACTTATTTCTATAAGCGTGCGGAAAATTCAATTTTCCACACTGATCTTAACGTGGAAAATGTTTTCCGCACTAGTTCTGAAAAATAAATTTTTCACATTAAGATCTGTGTGGAAAATTGAATTTTCCGCATAGAAAAAATACTTTTTCAACTTTTACTTCCTTCCAGAAATTTGTATTCAAAATGAATAAAGTGATTTATTTTTTACCTCTTATTCCGCCGTCGTACTGCACTAGACTCTTGACTAGGGCCAGCATCAATATCTGCCATCTTGAGACAAACGATAAACAGTAAATTTCTACTTATTACGACCACTCTCTCCCAACTTGTTTACACGACAACGTAAGACGCACTACTGACCGCACAGTTCGCTGTTAGACTTGTTCAGACAGGTCGCCGTTAGACTTGTTCAGACGGGTCTAACAATAAAGTTGGCTACGTAACTTTCAGTGCGTAAAGCACTGCGCAAGATTGAGATCAGCAGCGTGCATACAAAAATTTGTAATAAATTCTTATTTTCAACTACAAATACCTTTTCCACTATATTTATAGTAAATACAAACTTTTTAAGTAGCTAATTTCAACTTAAATCATAGTTGGTACCCGGGTACCTACAGCGTCATTAGAAGGTGTTTTTTTCCCAGTCACATAAGGGTTAATTATTGATGCAGCAGCTTCTACAATTCGAAGACGTTCATCACAATGATTTTGTTTTTTTTTCTTCGTACCACGAATTAGTCAAAATATTAGTTGCAGTATCTCGAAAGCAAATTATTGTTAAAGATTTACTTTTCGTGGTAATTACAATATTACTCCCATATCGAGCAATCAATTTTGTTATTATTGTTTTATCGTCTGGAACGTAATCTTTCATCACATCTTTTAACTCAGCCAATGTGAATTGACAATCGTCATTATTTTCGATGTAATGAAAAACATTCTCCATGGCAATTCTAATATTTTCATCCAATGGACGGCCTGCGTCACCCTTTCCACTAACTAATAAGAAATTGGAGAAACATTTATCATGATACTTACCTTCGACAGATATTAACAATAAGTCATACTCAAAATTCACACGCTCCTCTACACTTCTTCCATATTTATCACCGCGCGCCTCTGCAGCTTTTAATACTGTGTCTTTAAATGTAAGAGTACTCACTTCTCTAATAACGCGTCTGTATTTTTTTCTCTCTTTTTCTCTCAATTACTTCACTCGCTTCTTCTCCACAAAACAAACATAATTTTTTGAAATCAAAAGAGCTGATTCTTTTCTTACGCGGAGATATTGATGTACTCGGTTCTTCTTGGCGTCGTTTAAAAGCCGCAATACTCAAATTTTTCGTATAATTTTTACGACAATTACTATGAACATTTACAAAAGTCACAGTACTTAAATATTCAATATTACCATCACCTCTAGCGATACTAGCATTTTTTAATGTTTGTAGACCACGCCTAACTTCTACTACATCACCATCCGATAACAATTCATTGCATATAAAACATGTATCACTCATTATTAAAACTGTTCAAGAGCATGAAACTACTAAAATAACGTCTTTAACACTCAAGAAATAATTTTCAACTGAGCTAAACACAGTCCGACAGGCAGTAGCAGGTATAAAGGGACGGGTCTCGGAACAATAAAATACGGAACATCTGCCAGTGGAGGTCGTTTGTATAATATTTAGTAGATTTTACTAAGTTTCCAAACCTCTATAATATAAGTATATTTTTCACAAAACGCCCAAGTATCAGATAGAAGTTTTGAAGACACTTACAAACATGAATAAAAAGCAATAGAGTTTACGTCTTGGTATACGATATACAATACCGTATGTGAGTGCATTCTAGTCGCTTTCTCAGCGCTCTACTCCGAAAACGGTTAATTTTACAGAAAAATTCAAGAGGCATTTTTTGTAGATAATTTCACGACAAACAATTTTTATAATGACCTCTATTTACCTCCGAGCAATAGGTGGCGAGATATTTGCGAAAAACTGATTTCCGTGCCCTTTTGACCTTTATAACTTTTTTAGCCGGCACGATATCAATGTCGATTTTTCACATCTTCATTACAACGCCGTAATAAAGGTGTATGCAAAAATTCAGCTCACTAGGAATTTTTCAGCAGATAAAACCTTAAATGACTGGACTAACAAGCGTCAATCTCGAAACAGGAGCATAAGTTTCACTTAACTCATAAAAATTTTTATCTTTAAATCTACGTATGACCAACCGTGCTTTGTATCTTATCTTGCCGTTTGATTCTCTCTTTCGTTTGAAAATCCATCGAGAGTCGATGATGTTTAATTTTTGCCCATTACTCATTTTCGTAGGCTTTTTAACTAATTTCTAGACTTTATTTTTCTCCGTAGATTTTAGTTCTTCATTCACAGCATTTTTCCATTCGTCACACTCTTTTGAGCTCATGGCCTCTTTGTAGTTGACCGGATCAGTGCTAATGCTGGATAGTAATGCATAATACACTTCATCGTTGAATTCATCAACTTCTGCTCTCTCGTGATTGGCCAAGAAACACGATTTTGAAGCAGTCTCTCTTAAGGGATCTACCCTAATTAGACGGGGGAAAAAAAGGGCTATTTTCACGAATTTTTTTGACCGGTATAAATTATAAATATGGATATAAAAAGTGTTAGGCCTAAAAACGCACTCTTGAAATACACAAAAAAATATTTTTATATTCATTTTACTCAGTTTTCGTACAGAAAAATGGGGGAGAAGACAGGTCCAAAAAAAAGATGGTTATGCGCTGTTGATAAAATCTCTGGAATGGATGATCTGAAAAAAAAATGGTTTTAGATTCAATAGGTAAATGGCTATAGCGCATATCATACGATTTTTGATTTTTTTAAAAATGACAAAATGGCGGCCATTTTTCCAGAAACTACGAAAAGACACGTTTTTTTTCATCGTTTTTAGCCAAAAAAAATAGTTACACTCAAAATTTCAAAATTCGTATGATATGCGCTATAGCTATAGTCATAAAGAACATGTGGTAAAATTTTGGTAAGGGTCGGTTGAATAGTTTCGGAGATTTTATCAACGAGCCGTCCAAAAACGTCATTTCGAAAAAAACGCGTTTAAAGTTTTCTTTAACGAAAAATCGTGAAAAAATCTTACGTATAATCAGCGATGCCTGCACCATACATTATGCCTTCAGTTTCTTCATAGCGCTCATTTTCATCCAAAATAGCCTGCCTTCGTTTCATTCTGGCTTCCTTAGAAGCATCGCTGCTGCGGCGGTTCGCAAGTTGTATACGTGTTCTGTGACGGTCAGCGACGAACTGCTCGGCGGTCGGGCCGATTTTGACGCCCATTACTTCCAAGATTTTTAATACTGGCTGTAATCCCTCGTTAAAAATACAAGCAGCTGTTTGACACGTTATTTCAACAATTTTTTTTCCGCTAAAGATGTGTTTGGGAGCCATTGACCAGACGCATTTGTTGAAAGATTCGTTATTATTCTGCGTGTTTCCGCCAAGGCATCTTTCAAGTAGTTCTTGTTTTGTCAAATCGTCGTAGATCAGTTTTAGAACTTCTTGAACATCTTCAGCGAGAGCAGGGGGATGTTTGAACTTATGAACGGATTTATTTTTTACAGCTTTCTTGTATTTACACCAGGATTCAGAACAGTATGAATGCTGTGGATTGCTGTCAGTTGAAATCTTATGATAAAATCCTGCCCAGATCTCCTTGCGCATTTTTTCCACTGAATCGGGATGTCTTTGAATTGCTAAACCATAGTTTTTTGCCTGTCTTTCATTAATTTGATCGTTAAATCCTGAGTTTTTACAACAGGAACTTTTTTTACGGCGGTTTTCTTCTTTTTCGCGACAACTGTTCTTGCTGCTCTTTTTTGACGTTGATGTTGACGGTTGAAAATTTCAAACACGACTAATGTAGAGAGAACGTTGTATAGTCGGATGATACTTACAAAAGATAACAGCACCTCATGTATACAAAGGCAGGTAAGTAGTACCGTTTTCCGAGCGGTGCGTATATTAGCGCGCTCAGATAGCTAAGTAAACGTCGCTCAAAAGTACACTTAGACTGCTCGGATCTTTATACAATTTTAGTATGATACTTTTAAATATGTATACTTTCGAAAAATGCAATAAAAAAAAATCGATTTTTCGAAAATTCTAATTAGGGTAGATCCCTTAAACTCTCATCAATGGGCAAAGTCGAAAAACTGGTATCTTTGATTGGAGGTTTAGCTTATTTTCTTGGTCTACCTCTTTTTCTTTTGGCTTCTCCCTCCGTTTTTGAAATCTCTCTTTCTGTTTTCGAACTCTCTCCCTCTGTTTTTGAAAATTCTCTTTCTTCGTCACTGTTTTCATCGAAATTTACAAACCAACTCTTTATTTTATTATTTACTTCGATGTTTTTCGGAATATCTTTGATTCTATCTCTCTTGAATATATCTCCATAGACTAATTTTTCATTAAATTTTGCATCTCTGCTCTCATAATATTTTCCCTCTTCTGGTTTCAGGAATTGGTATCCAGTAGGCGTGTATCCTACAAGTACCACTCGCAAGGCAACAGCTTTAAACTTAGACCCGGTTTTCCTCTGAACCTTAATATACGCAATGCATCTAAATCTTTTAATTTGACTGATTTGAAAATTGTGCTCAGGTGTAAATTTTTCAAGTGGAGTGATCATGTCGTTCGATTTGTGAGGAGTACGATTGTATGCGTACACTGCAGCTGTCACTGCCAGATCCCACATGGTCTGGGGCAGTTTTGCATCATAAATATATGCTCTTACTTTCTTTTGAATTGTTTGATTGAATCTTTCCGCAGTGCCATTGTGTTCTGGAGTATCTGGGCATGAGAGAGTTGTGATTCAGCGCCTAATTTCCTCAGTACTTCCACCATGTAACCGCCGCACAGTGGTCAATTTTCCGAGATTCACGATTAAAACCTATAACTCCTGTGATTCGTCAAATATCACTCTTCAAAAAGAGAATGTTAGTAATTTCTTTATGCAGTGTTCATATTTAATATTTTTTATTTATAATTTTATATATTGTTTATATATTCATGTGATAAACTAAATCTATCTATTTATTACATTAATACATTACTATTCATAATAAACTAAAAAATAAAAATTATTAAATAACATCTTCAAATTCTAATTCTCCTTCTTCCATTTCCAAATCTTCGTCTTGTTATTCCTCTACTTCCTCATCTGTATATATTTTTGGATCACTCTCCTAGTTATCATCTTTTTTATTTTTTTCATCTTCTTCTCTCTGCTCTTCTCCATCTTCTGTTCTCTGTTCTTCTTCATCTGAGCATATTATCAACACTCGCATATCTGCATCAACTTGTGTAATTTTTCTTTTTCGTAAACTTAAACTACTTAAATACGGATCGGAGAACTTAATAGAAGTCTCTTAAATAGATCTTCATTAACTTGCATTGCATTGACTTTCCTTGTATGCCTTTGTCGGTGTAAATGAATGTCTTTATTTTTGGCTTCTTGTGCCTCCTCTAATAGCTCTGATAGGATACTGTACTATCAGTGGTTCATGTATCAAAAGTTTATGAACAGATGTTGGCATATAATACCAACTGTATTTTTCTACATATTTTTCTGCTGTCCTGATACAATATTGTTCAAAGTTCTCTACTTGTATTTCGTAACCACTATTGATAATTCTCAGGATAACTCCAAAACAAGAAATTCTTCGTCGATCCCTACAAATCAATGTGCAATATTTAATATTTAGCAAAAAATTAGTTAATGCAATTTATAATCATACCAGTTATTTCTGCTGATAAGGCTGGCTTTGCAAAAAACCTCCTTGCTATGTTGCCATCGTTCGTGGTCACAAATCCTGATTTTGGGATGTCAACCAAGAGTCCCATTTTCCTTCTGAATTCATTCTAAATTAATTTCTTTCGGGTGAGAAATTGTTCGGTATGGTTTTTTGTTATCTAAAAATAGAGATTATGTTAATTGTATGTCTGATCATTGTCTGTTCTACCAAGAATTGGAATGTTATATTATTTGATATAATAGTGACCATACTGACCTTCCATACTTTAAGCTCTAGCCTGTAGGAGATGTGAAGCAGGCCTTCAAAACATCGTATGTAGGCATGTAGCACAGAGAGTCCAAATTGCAAAGTTTCTTTGTCAACTTGTTGTGAACGTACAGAGACTATGTTGTTCATTTGCGAAATTTTAACCTTACAAATATGACAAGTCATACTAGAAGTTTTTGAGAGGGCACTGCAAACCTAAAATTTTTGTAACGTTAAACTGACTTTCGTTATCAAATTAACTAATGAGTAAGTAAACATAAGTAATTCGATTTCCATTACTTTTCCATCCACCATTGTTAAAAGTAAATTAAAGGGGGAAACTCCTCCAGACAACAGGTTTTTCAATAATTTTTTACAAAGAACTGAGAGCATTCATTGCAATGAATAAAATTACATAATAATATTGACATTCAAATGTATACACACAAATTTTTCTAGGAGTGAAAAAGACAAAATGGCGGCGCTATAGTTGATTAAACTTGACTCCTCGAAATTTGCGCCGTGGAACGCCCAGGTCCTTGTAGTTAACTAAAATCAACGAACCAAATTTTTTTCATTAAAATAAATCATTCCGCTTTGCATAAACCTAAATGTAACAAAAAAGAGAAGAAAAAAAGGAAAATTTGAGAACAAAAAGAAAAAACGTTAAGTTAACTTTTTCTTTTTGCCCTCAAATTTTTCTTTTTTTTCTTTTTCTTTTGTTAGATTTAGGTTCATGCAAAGCGGAATGACTTATATTAATGAAAAAAATTTGGTTCGTTGAGTTTAGTTAACTACAAGGTCCTGGGCGTTCCACGGCGCAAATTTCGAGGAGTCAAGTTTGATCAGCTGTAGCGCCGCCATTTTGTTTCTTTCACTCCTAAAAAAATTTGTGTGTATACATTTGAATGTCAATATTATTATGTAATTTTATTCATTGCAATGAATGCTCTCAGTTTTTTGCAAAAATTATTGAAAACCTTGTTGTGTGGAGGTGGTCCTGGGGAGTTTCCCCCCTTAAATTGGATTGGACCCATTTCTGATTCATATGGCTTTAATTGGTGAATTTGTGCAGTTATTTCCGCTTGTTCCATTCTAGAAATTTCTTCTGATTCCTGAACCCACTGAAGTTTTAAAGGACGACATAATTTTTTGGAAGCAGGATGGGGATTTTTCCATAATACTTCTTTGGAATCTTTATCTAACAGCTGTAGCGGCACTAGTGATGCCATGAATATGCTCTCTTCTGCACGCAAAACATCACCATGTTGAGTTTTCGGTTGTTTGTAAGATGAAAAGCTAGAACTGCCGTCAAATCCCCATTTGCATAATAAGACTAAAGATTTCCTTTGCACTTCCAGTAAATCCAATGAAACACATTTTAGTATGCTTTCACACGTTCTACTCAGTAAATTTTGGAGCGACATTGCACATTTTTCCTCGGAAATGGCAATTTCTGTCGGATAAAATTACTTTTTTACCTCTAACACTTTATAGTAAGGTGGATAAAGATCATGCCCATGTTCTTTTGCACCACGTCTCAGAGTTACATACTGTTCTCGTGTTAAATTCAAATTGACAAGCATTTCCACAGCTTCTTCAATGGAATAAGAAAACTGCTGCTGTTTAGAAATCTGCCAACTTTTTAAAATTCGAGAAGCCTTCGTGGGACTTGCAGTAGTTATCTTTGTTATGAGCTTCGCCGCATCTACACTTCCAACTTCATGTAGCTTCATCGCTAAGGCAAACGCTAATTCTGCTGCAGATTTTTCTTTCCGTAGTTCTACTGTTTTTCTGCGTTTACTGCCTACTGAAGAGTCTTCAAATTCTTTGGGTGGACGACCTCCTTCACATAAAACTATACATTACAACAGAAAGCTGTGAATAAAAAATATCTAATCTTACCACTGCTTGCTGATGTTCCTGTGACAGAAGAAGAACTTTGTCGGCCTCGATAAACAATATCAGGGAAATTAATGTCTGTCCAACCAGTTGGCATTGTTTGAAAGAAAAATGCCGTTGACACGATATGCTTGTTTCCACCGTAAAAAATAGGGCGCAAGAAACGAATTTCTCACATATTCCACCAGAGTTTTTGAAGCACTTTCATCTCCATCTGTACTATAATAATTTTTTAAGAAATCCAGAACACGGTTCTTGCGCTGTTCTATAGTTTCGGACGCAAACTTCATCATTATTTCATGCAACTGCAAACGAGTTACGCCCATAATGACGAGAATGGGCATGTTCACAACTTTTTGTACAACTGTTTAAAGTGCATGAATCGGAAGATTAGGGTATTAAAGCAATGTAGGTAAAGAATGGGTCATTAAAAATATTCTTTTTGTATTGTCCAAACCGCGTTGTGGATACGGTTTCATTAAATAACGCGACAACGGAAAGGCTTCATCGCCCACAAAATAGTGAGGAGAGAGAGTTGTTACTTTCGTTCTCATCATCGGGTAACCGGGATGGAGGCAGAATATCAAGCCCTTCATTGACAATCCAGTGTTTCATTGCAGACGCACGAAATATGCCTCCGTCGCTATTTCGTCCAGCATAACCCGTTTCAATAAATGTAAATATTCCGTCAGCGTCACAACACGCCATCAGTAAGACAGAATGATAATGTTTGTAATTGAAATTTTGTGATCCAGTATTAGGAAGCTTTTCGATACAGTTGGTTGCAGTTGGGAAGCCCTCATAATGAGTAAAATCGTTGTGCAATACTTTTCCACTGATCCCTTTTAGGTATGCTAATGTACATTCCCTGCAATCTGTTCCATATTATGTTGGTAGTTTCTGCTATAATTTTCGAGACTGTGTTTTCGCCTCTAGTGAAGTATAAGGAAATTGCCACAAATGTAGATCCTGTTGCTAGATACCTGAAATATAATATTATTGTCTGTTAAACTGTAGATTTTGTTTGGCATTGTTCGTGTAAAAGAAATTGTCTATCATAGACCTCGCGTCTAAACATTATCAAATTAAATTCGCATCCTCTCTGTACGTTTATCTCAATACTTTTTTTTTCCAGTAAGCGAATGTAAAGAAAAATGGAAGAACCTACGTACAGTATTTGTCCGTCATATGAAACCTGCCCCAAGCGGATCGGGGTCGAAGGAAAAAAAAACCGTATTATCTGACTGAGGCGGTGCAATTCACAATACCATTTATAAAAGCAGTAAAAGCTACATCGCATGGAAATCTTCCGTGCGTTGACACAGAGGCTAATGACATTCCAGAAAATGAGGAGGACGCACAATCAGAATCTCAGTATCAATCCCAGAAGCAGTCCCATTATGACCAGTCATCCCAGAATGACCCAAGTAATCGAAGTAATTTCAAATAAGGTTTAAGGCCCATCACAGCTTGAACAATCGGTACAGCTCGAACAACGAATTCAACCTAAGCCACCTCCACCAAATTCACTTGATGGTCGTATACAAAGCCGCTCTACTCGCAAACAAAAACGTTCAATCAGTGAGGTCGACAACACATTTATAGACTACTTTAATAATAATATTATAATAATAAGCGGTTAGAGGACGCGAACGTCCCTGAATGCCACCGAAAACGTAGTTGTTTTATTGTAGCCCCGCTATGTTTGGGGAGTGTATTTTAGATTTGCATCCTAGCCCTTTTGGCCAGTCTGCATATCTCTTCAACTCCCATATTTCCAGGCTAGGAAACGCCTCGCCAATCAAGCGATGTCTAAGAACCCCAAGTGCTGGACAGTCCAGCAGCAGGTGCTGGGCATCTTCCCTCTTCTTTTCGCAGTACCGGCATCTATCTGTGTCTGAGAGACCCAGGTTCCTGCAGTGAGAGTTGAATCATCCGTGACCAGTTAATAGCCTGATCATAATGCTCAGACTCATTCTGTTCATGTTCACCAGTGACCTGGCTCTCTTTTGTGCCAGGCGGGGCATTAAATTCCTCGCCTGTCTGCACGTTTCTAGATTAGTCCACGGGTAAAAATGCTCCCTGTGGAATTTCCTTTTAATTTCTTGCCTGCCCATAGCAAAGGGTACTCCCACCGGTATGAGGTTTTCCTTTTTGGTACCCTCTTTTGCCAGCTCGTCCACCACCTCATTACCATGAACTCCCATATGTCCAGGGACCCATGCAAGAATAATCTTGTTGGTTTTCCCTAGTGTCTCCAGCACTTCCATAGTTTCCCACACAGTCCGTGAATCTGTGCTGGTCCTGTGGAGTGCTTTTATAGCAGCCTGACTGCCTGACCAAATGTAAATATATATGTTTACAGTACGCTGGTCTGTGAGCAGTTCTAAGCAGCGTCTTATTGCTAAAACTTCTGCCTGAAACATGTAGCTTTATCTCCCAGGGCAATGCTTACCCAGATGTATTCTTGAGGTTCAAAGACTCACGCCCCAAAGCGACCCTCGTACCCCGACCCGTCGGTGTACCAGTGTTTAACAGTGGGGCCCGGAGCCCTCTTGGTCGTTTCCCAGAGATTTCTTTCAGGCAGGTAAACCGTAAGGCCAAGCGAACGTTGAGACGCAGTTCAGTGCGGGGACGCAGGGTGACCGTTATAGATAGATAGATATAGGTATAGAGGCAACGGTCACCCTGCGTCCCCTCACTGAACTGCGTCCCAACGTTCGCTTGGCCTAAAGGTCTTCCTTATCTGACATCTCCTGGTTGTTTTACCTTGGCTCAAGGTCATAGATCCTTGGTCAAGTATGCCTAATCTGGCGTGTGCCGCTCTCGCCCTGATCCATTCACCAAGGCAGTTCATTCTGTATGCCGAGAGTTCCGCTCTTTCTTTTACCAAAAGATCTAGAGGTAGCACGTCTAGTGCCACCTCCAGGGCCTCGGTTGGTGTGGTTCTCATCGCCCCTGTTGCAGCCATCAGGAACACGCCTTGGAGGGCCTTCAACCGGTTTCTTGATTCGATCCTCCCAATCCTTGGCCACCAAACCACTGCTGCATACAGTAATCTTGGCAATAATACCATTTTATACAGCCATAGACAAACGTTGGGACTAAAGCCCCAGTTTCTGCCTATTGCTCTTCTGCACGCCCATAGCGAGGCATATACCTTTGCAATCTGGCCCGTGATGTGTATTTTCCAGTGCAACTTGGTGCCTAAGACGACCCCTAAGTATTTCTGTGATTTAACATACTCGATGTTTGTCCCCCTGAACCTTAATGGTGTAGGGTACTCCACTTTGTATTTCCTAGTGAATATCATGGCAGACATTTTCTCCGGGTTCACCGAGAGATTAGTCTTGTGACGTAGCGTTTCCCTGAGGGCCCGCGCAGCCCTCCGCTAATCACTAAACGGCGGCTACGCCGCCACTCGCGGGTCTATAATCGATGGGCGCCAGGTACGGACACGGCCGCACTACGTGGAGAGGCAAGCACTCTCTCCTGAAATCCGCGGGATCGGAAACGATCCGATCGCGATCGCGTCCGGCTACCACAGCATTTGGTAGAGGGGCGGTTCGTTGGACATTGGCTGGGACACGGGAGGACGGAACCTACGGGCGAGGGCGCGAAATGAAAGCTGAAAACAACGTCGACTCCTAGCTAATCGCAACTCTTTATTTTCTCGACTCTCGGGACGATGGTCCCCGCACACCGCTCGTACTCGGGAAACGATTCCCGACGCAATACCGGTGCCGCGTGCACCTCGCTAAACGCGGCGACGTTAAACGCTATTCGGACACGCGCCTACGTTGTCGCTCTTCAATTAGACGGGCCCGTACATCGAATCTAACGACGCTCGTCGGTAACTAGGGGACGCGGACGCGACAATATTAGCACGCGACGGGCCACGTGAACGCTACGCGTCGTCCTCCCTACGTTAGCGCCGATTTCTTCCCGTTAGCACGGATCGGGGAATCGGTTATCTAACTCGCGATACAATGGACGACGCCGTCGGGACGCCCCGAACAACGGCCACGCGGGTACCCCGCCGTCGGGAGCACGTAGCGCGCGGCTAGAACGAGTCCAGACCGAGCGCGAAGACAAAGGAGAACATACCCGAAACCTCGTCGAGCCTCGTGCGCCGTCTCGTCGCTTCCCTCGACTCCCTTCGTCTGGTTCCCAGGTCGTAGGGGACGATCGTCCTCCGCTGTTCTTCTTCTTCTTCGCTCCTCGCTGTTCCGGTACGCACGTGTTCCGTTCTCGCGTTTCGTTCTCGCTTTTCGTTCTCGCTTTTCGTTCTCGCTGCTTTCTTCACACGTACCTCGTAAGAGCGCTCGACCACGAATGCCGGCTTTTCCAGCCCAACCCCGTCACGTGGGCGCCTCGCGATCTTCCCGGTTGCCCCGCGGGCTCAAGAGGTGGCTCTTCGATCGCCCCCGGCTATCGATCCGTGTCCTCCCCGTCGATCGATACTGACGCGTCCCGTCCGTATCGACGTCGCGATCGCGCACTTATTTTCAAAGGGGGCCGCTTGCTCCCTTTTTGTGACGCGGAGCGAATCTCCACGTCACAGTCTTTACACCATTCATCCACTATACTCACGGCACAGCTAATCCTGTCCCTTAATACACTTAGGAAGTTACCCCTGACCACGACCGCAGCATCCTCTGCATAGCCATAGACCAGGAATCCCTCTCCTCTCAGTAATTCTAAGAGCTCGTCCACTACAAGGCACCATAGTAGAGGTGATAAAACCTCTCCCTACGGACATCCTCCCAGTGGTCGCCCCCTTACCTCTATGTTTTCTTCCTTGACGATGACCAATCTGTTCGCCAACATACTCTGAGTCCAGTCTATAAGGGTTTCTGGTAACCCTCTTCTAGACATGACCTCAGTTATAACCTTGTAACCGGTGCGATCAAACGCCCCTTCAATATCTGTGAAAAGTGCCATAGCATAGCCTCCTCCCTCCATCTGCTCCTCCACCTTTACCACGAGGTGATATAGAGCAGTCTCTGTAGATCTGCCCTCTCTGTAGGCATACTATGCAGGGGATAGAGGTCGTTCCACTAGGTCTGTACTTTTGATATGTCTATCCACAAGCCTTTCCAAGGTTTTCAACACAAAGGAAGTTAGACTTATGGGTCTGAAGTCCCTCGGCCTAATGTAGCCGTTTTTTTTCGGGTTTGGGAATGAAGGCGATCCTTGCCTCTCCGCAGACCCTTAGGACTGAACCAAGAGCGACGCTAGCTCTGAGCAGTTTGGTTAGTGGTCCAATTATGACACCTAGACCCTTTTGAACCATCAAGGGATAAATGCCATCTGGTCCTGGTGACTTCAGTGGTTTGAATGTGCTAACAGCCCATTAAACCGCCTGAGGGTATACAAATTTGGTAGCAAGAGTCCAGTTTTGTGCTTTTTGCCCATTCCTGTCCTCTCGCTTTCGTAATTCCGTTTTCTCAAAACCCGGAAAATCTTCTTCTAGTAGGAGCTCCAGAGTTTCCTCCATGCTCCAGGTGTATTCGCCGTCTGGTTTGATTAAACAACCCACCTTAGCGTTGTTCTTTCCTCCCAGTACTTTAACTAGTCTGGAGGCCTCCGCATATTTCTCAATACTACTGCTGAAGTCTATCCAGCCTATTTTCTTAGCGTATGCTAGTTCTTTGTTATATTTCCTCTGAAGGGATCTTCTCTCCTTCAGAGCTTTTCTTTTATTGGACAGGTCTCTAGCATTCCTGACCTTGTTTCAAGCTTTCCTTAGCAGGCTTCTTATTGCAGCCAGCTTATTATTCTACCACAACTGACCTTTTTGGTTCCCTTGGGGGTATAAACAGCACTACTTGCTTCATATGACAGTCTCAGCGCTTCTGCGAAGCGCTCGGCTGTCACTTCGAGCTGTTTCTTATTACAGAACCGGACAGGTACATCTCGGATCCTCTGTTTGAGTTCCTCCACATACCTATCCCAGTCTGTCTTTTTCGGGTTCCTTCTAGTGCCTTCCTGATGCCCTCTCACCGTGAAGAGTATTTGGCTGTGGTCAGATCCTGAAGGTTTTTTGGACACCCTCCAGTCTCCAACCTGATCCAGTACTCCCACGATGCATAAGGTGATATCTAACATTTCATGTCTTCTACGGTCTATGAAGGTAGGTTCTTTTCCCCTGTTCAGTATCAACAGATCTGATCCCAGGATGTATTCGTACAGGGTTTCTCCCCTGGCATTGGTGTTAGTGCTCCCCCATCCCACATGGTGTGAGTTCGCATCACACCCCACCAGGAGTTCACCCTTCCTTTTCCTCACCTCCTCTACAAGATATTTAAATTGAAGACCTTGGGACCAGAAGGGGACATGCCACCAAACTAAGTTATGGAGAAAACGTCATTTGAAACTTATTCTCAAATCGTGAAATCCAGGTTTTTAATTTCTATCGGAAATAAGGCCAACATTTGTTTGAAAATATGTAATAAAAAACAGAACAGAGGTGACGCAAATATTTATTTAAGGGCTTTCGAGTTTTTGAACATTTTTATGAAAAACCTGAGGTTTATCCCCTTTTACATAAAAAATATTATATTCTAAATAAACGGTCATAAAATGCAGTTCAGTTGTCATTATTTTCAATATCCGAAAAATCATCCAGATGTTCAACATCTTCCAGTGGTTCATTATTAGTATCTGGTAGAATCTGTTGGCAAGCACCAATCTCTTCATAAAATCTAAGGAAAGCTGGCGGAATAAACTGTAAAAGCTGGGAAATATTTTGAATTTTTTTTCTGTTTATTGGAACAGGTCCACTATATTTTAATTTCAAATCTCTGGAAAGTAAAACTGACTTCCTTATACCTTTCTTTCCAATATTAACTGCTTTAAAGTCTTCATTTATAAGATGTTTGATATACATTATGTTAGGTTGTTCAGATGAAAACTTGAAGCTTGATATTCTGGAAAAGTTAACTTTTTCTTTGTTATCTGTATAGCTTTTTTTTGGTAATATCGCTTTGTAGCTCTTTAAACGAAAAAAAATCAGATTGTTTCAATACAATCACCTCAAAGCAATTTTTCCTTTTACATTTTCTCACTGCTTCATACCAGTCGTCTGGAGTATAGACTTGTTTCATTCGATGACGTTTATATTTTTCAATGGCTGCGAAATTACGGTCACATGGTAATCTCGTATGTCCTACTACTAAGTATTTGTGCTCAACAGAAGTGAATACGCCTTCTATAGTGAGTTGTTGCCATAAACAAATTAGAGACCAATTTTTATTTTGGCCACTGCAGTTATCTGTATACACAATCAGCTTATCAGCAATGGGTCTATTAGTCTTAAAATGTTTATATAAAATGCTGGCTATTTCATCGCTACCTCGCTTGCCAATATTTTCTGGCCACATGTACATGTAGGCCTTGCCACTAATACAGTCATGGATGCCGAGGTTATAAACCCATGCCTTTCTCAAATAGAACGCTGCTCCTACTGTTAAATTTGGCACTGGCATAGCCTGTTGCAGGTCGAAGTTGATAACCATTGAATTTCCTGTAGCCTTGGCCTCTTCTGTATCCTGCTTCATTAAATCCTGCATGGCTTGGGCACGTCTCTGGTGTAGTTCCAAATCAATTTTCAATTTCTTTGCAACTTCTGTGTCAGCTTCATTACTAATTTTTATATTCATTGAATCGCATACTTTACAGGTATCGCTCTTAGGCAATTTAAAACCTATATTATACTCGGTGCAGAATATTCGCCTGTATTTGTCTTGGGTTACTGCCACAAAATTATTTTGGCGGCACCAGTCCAAATAATAATCATGATATAAACTGGAGATAGAGAGATCTGAATCAAGGTAGACTTTTGCAGGGTTTCTTTGCCTGCTATAATGACTTGTGTATTTCGGAATTAAATTAATATGCTTTCTAACATTTTCACAGTGCTCTTCCGGTACCTTCTTCTTGTTGTTATCATGCCTTCCTCTTTGGTCTGACTGCAGTAGAATTACCTAAAAACACAGAGAGGTTACCAACTCTAAGTCTGTCTCATCAGTAAAATATCACACGTTTCGCCTGTAAAGGCATCATCAAATCTAGATCAATATATTAAAATCACCATTATTACAAAGAAATTGTATGAAAACAACTATACCTGCTTTATTTTGGTCAACCAGCCTTTCAGTCCGTTTTTTTGAAATGGCGTGTATAGCAAGAAACTCCTTTTTACAAATTTCAACTTCATGTCCATTTACTTTGACCCTATATTGGACCGATATATTTCTGGAGGAATTAACACTTTTGGTTTTCTTTGGGTAACTTCGCTTTTTTAGAATCACCTTTATACTTGAGAACAAGTAAACATTTTGTTTATCATAATCACCCATGTTCCAAAAGGCATTAAATATGTCATTTTCTTTGCCTTCCAAAAGCTGTCTACATTGTTTTTTGCAACCGCAAGGTGCACCTATTTTTTTTGGCTCTATTTCCTTCCCTTTTGTATTTACATAGCTGTGACCTAGATTTCTTTTAGTCTTGCGCTTAATTTTTTTATGTCGCTGGATATTTTTGTGTCTCCATCTAGACGACGGCTTCTTTTCGGGAGTGGACAAGGCACCTCGAGAAGTCTGGAGAGTATTAGGACCCTCATTTTCCTAAAATAAGATATGTGTTATTAAAAGGGGATAAGCCACAAAAAACCCATAGAACGCTTCTAATATTTTAGGTTAAAAAAATATAAGATAAGGGAACAAGCCACACATTTTACAAACTTACCGTTCTCGAGTCTGTATCTTCCGAATCACTGCTATTTCCGGACGCTGTATAGTCTCTGTCACCTTCACTTTCATTCAAAACCGGATCTTGATCACTATCTTCAGAATCAAACTCAGAAAAATCTATTTTCCGTTTACACGCACGAGAATGTTCGGCAGCCATGTTGATTACTACTGTGGCTTGTCCCCTTTTGATGCAATTTTAAAGTAATGTGTCAAAACGGGACTGTATCACAGCGGCGATATCTATGAGGTAATAGCTGAAGTTTGCTTCTTGGGATATTATAATGGCCTTATAGTTTCTGTTTTTAACTTAAACTCATGTTTGATAAAACTGTGGCTTATCCCCTTCTGGTCCCAAGGTCTTCAATTCCCCTATAGGTGGAGGTTCTCTTGAGTCATATGGCAGATAAGCTGACTCTATGATAAGCTCTTGTTTACCTCCACTCCCATCTGCTAGGATTACCTTAGCTACCGCTAGGTCTCCGCAGCTCAGTTGTGGAATGAAAACAGCCCGTACTCCCTTTACAAGAATGCAAGCTCTGATTTTTTGCTCAGAGTTCGCATAAAGTAACTTCCCGCTTCCCCCGAGCCCCTTTATAGCACCCTCTATTAACCAAGGTTCTTGTATTAGTACTATGCCTGTGTGCATCTTAGCTAGCTCCTTGGTCAATATAGCCGAGGCGCTCTTGCTATGATGCAAGTTAATCTGCACAAAATTGAGCGACAAATGAGCCATATCAGGGTTCACTTGCCCGCCTCAGTTGTCCCTTTATCCCCACCGCGGTTCTTCTCAAGCAACCTTACAGTCGCTCTTTGAGTCCCACAGTGAGGTTTGAAGTTGCAGGCTTCTAGGCACCGCAACGCTTTGTCATTGACAAGTGCAGAAAAGTGGGCGCTTGTAGCTCCCTTACTTTCACTGCCCTTGACAACCTTCCAGTCCTCCTTGGCCAGTCCTGTATTCTGTTTCACCAGAAACTGTATAGCCTCCGAGAACGTCAATTCCTCGGCCTCAACATGGACCACTACCCTGTGGCGCTTTGGGAGCTCCTCAGTTGAGACCACGCCGAGACCGAGATTCCTTATTTTGTTTGCTGGGAATGGGCTTTTCAGCCACATCCCAGTTTGTTCGTCGGTGCAGCCTACCACCGCTGCACCATCTCTTTCTCAAATCCCTTCCAAGATGGGCGTCTTTGTTCCGTCGGATATTGACAGGATCTGGGCTTTGATAAGTCTCTTGATCGCTGTCAATTCGTCCGCCGTCAATCGTCTCTCAGGGTACACTTCTGGTATAAGGGCCCACCTAATCATTTTTGTCGTCTTCTATGCGAATGTTTCCGTCCGAGTCTTTTTCTCAGTCTGTGTCGTACTGGGGCTGGGCGTGTGGTGTCCAGGAGTCATTCGCTTGATCCCCTTCCCACTTCCGTCTCTCGCCCCGGCTGTTACTGTCCCAGAGGTTGTTAGGACTTGTTCATTCTTTACTCCCCCTTGCAACTGTTTTTTCAGTCGTCGCCTCGCAGCTCCATTAAGTTTCTGCTTAGCGATTTTCTATCCACCGTCAGTGTGTTCGTCACCTTTCTGGTTCGTTTCCATCCCAGAAGGTCGTCCCGTATTTAAATTAAGGTTAATTAATTGGTCCATTTTTGTCCCACAAGTATCAGACTAATGCGGTCTCACCTGGGGAGAGGTCTGTTCACCCAGGGCTTGGCTACTTACTACCCAGAGGGCGCCCGGTATCTGGAAGGCACCGTTTGGGAACGCATCTTACCCTCTGCGCCATACAACATATCAGCACGGTAGCACACACCCTATGTTTGGTGGGAGCTTTTGGTCCGCGACGAGAGCCTTCACGCCTCCGTTGGTGGGTTTATACACCATTAGAAGCGCTTATCACCCTCATTAACCGTTCCTTTCGCGCTGCTAAGGCGTTAATCAACTCAACCCCCCCTCACACCCGTCAATTGGGCTTGGTAAGTGAGGTGCTCGGGTAGACTACTTTAAAATGAAAAAAGCTGCTATTACTTCCACGTCAAGCGGACGTTCAGACGCCAAAAAAATGTTTCTCCTTAGCTTATTACCTGAGCTGGATGAAATGAATAACCAGCAAATGAAGATGTTTAAACGGAAGGTTTTGTAAGTAAAACATGACATATTAAGTACAAACACTCTAACCTCTACTCTGGTGTCCTCATCATCTGGCGTTTCCACTCCTCTTCCATCTCCCGTGTCACAAACATCATCCGAAAGTGCAACTGCTCATTACGAAAGACCTCATAAAGAATTCGTAGGCGATCCAATACTCCGATATCAGATCTCTAATACTGATCAAAACTTGCCATAAATCACAGAAGATCCACTACTCCAGCATACTCTCGACAATAATAGTCAAGAAATTCAACAAGAAACATAACAAGTATAACCCCAATATCTTTCTATGCATATTAAACAGTTATAATATGTTGTAAATCTATAGGCATAAATAAGAAATTCAACTAGACACACAAGTATAACCCCAATATCCTTCTACGCATATTAAATAGTTATAATATATTGTAAATCTATAGGCATAATTTTAAGAAATTCAACAAGACACATAACAAGTATACCCCCAATATCCTTCTACGCATATTACACAGTTATAATATGTTGTAAATCTATAGACATACATATATTAGTCTACTGCACCTTAACCCTTAAACCGAAACACCGGCTTATAGTACATAATGGGAAACATCCGGTCTGAGGGACCCCATACTAGAGATATCTACATAGAGATATTCTTTTTGATTTTAGAGGGAACGTTTTATATTCTTAACCATGAAAATCGACCGAACTACTTAAAATCTATTTATTTAAACAAAGGGGTACTTACAAAAATATTAACAAAACTTAGAATGAAAGTAATACACAACGGTATGACAAAACTTAGAATGAAAGTAAACAAAATGGTATTTAATTATTAATAATAAAGTTAGACCTCCATTGTGGCACAATTGATGCATACTTTTCTGCTGCACTCCAAGCAAATAGGATTGCTACATTTTATGCATTTGTATGACGTTTTTCTCTCTTTCTGAGGTGGACATTTAGAAGAGGTTTTGCGTTTTTGAAGTTTGTCGGATGGAACTTCGTCGGTAGGATTTTCTAGTTCTTCGGGAATGACTTCACGTATTAGCGACTTTATATCTCTAGGAAGATTTGGAATTGATAAGCGTCTCCTAAGATGCGGTTCTATGAGTGACATAGCCAAACTTTCAATAAAATTGTTCCTTCTTATTGTAGGATTTTGACGATAACACAAATATAATATGAAACTGTTGACACAGCTTACGTTTACTAGGGTGTAAAATATTACTAACGGCCATCTCCTGGTTCTTCTGTTAGATGAATATAAAGCACTTTTCATATCTAGAAGGTCTACACCACTTTTTGTTTCATTATAGTAGCAGACAATTTCCGGTTTATTTTTATCGGGATCGGTTTCGACCCTATCATGCATTGATGATATAAGCACAACTGCTCTTTTTACTTTCGGAACAATAGACAACAGTGTTACGGGCATATCAGCCGCGAATCCATAAAGTACTGATCCTATCGGTCTGGATTTATTTGCCTTGAACTCTGGTGGTATAATAGATTTGTTTTGCTTCATAGTTCCTACATACGTGAGAGATCTTTTTCTAAGTTCTTCCACCAACTCCAATGATGTAAACCAATTGTCGGCCGTGATGTTCCGGTTCGATCCTCCAAGCGGTTTGCATAGGCGTTGAATGTTCAATTCAGGCAATAAAGTTGATTGAGTGGGTTTCAGAAGCCTACGTTCTTCTTCAGAGAGTCCAATTCCGTCGCTGTCTTTTCCCGTGTAAATATAAGCATTAAAAAGGTAAGAACTGTAGGAGTCAGCCAAGCATTGAATTTTAATGCCATATTTCGCTGGTTTCTTTGGCATATACATGCGAAATCCACATTTCCCTCTAAAAGGGACAAGCATTTCATCCACTGTTACGTTTTCACTAAGACAGTACATTTCTTGAGAGTTTTGAATAAAAGCGTTGAATATTTCGGAGATAGCTGCGGCACGGTTCGTTTTTTTTCTCTCCTCGCGAGTTGTGGAATCGTCAAACCTAAGAGCAGTTCCTAATATTTCAAAGCGCTTGACAGACATGGTTGCTCTAAAAATAGGTCTCCCTGTTAAACCTTTTGCAAATAATGACTTCATATTTTCATGGCCAGATTTATAAATTGAAGCAATTGATTGATTTATAAGCAAACCGATAAATGCATGTATTTCAACAGTATCAGTATTTCTATAATTTGACTTATTGCTTTCGGGATTTAGTTTGTTTCTAGTTGAAATTAATTTAGCGTTTGTGTAAAGGACAATTTTATAAATCATTTCATCGTCAAATAAACATTTCCAAATTTCGATCTTGCCGGGATTCACCAGTTAGGTAGCTTTTCGTGTAAGTCCAGATAATTGTCGAATAATGTTATGTTTTGGTGTTTTTCTAACGACAGACGGTGCATTTTTTAGCCATTTATACGGCTTCTTATTTTTCCTCCCAATAAAAAAACTGGGTTTTTCTCCGTTACGTTCTTTTTCATATTGATTGTCGCTGTCTTCACCAGAAATTTGCTGCTCAACTCTTAACAGGTCATCCTCTGCATCGCTACTTTCACTTCCTTCACTCATTTCCACTTCTTCCTGCGTCGCCTGCTGTTCCTCATCACTTAGCACGTAGTCCGGATCTATATCCGAGTCGTCAATCTCCTCGTTCCCATCAGATTCATTGTCGCTCTCCAAATACCATTCCATAACCCTTTGCTCAAAATTATTGTGGCCGAAACGAACTGTTCTTTTTTGTGGACATTTTGATACATTTCCACTGCTCGTAGATGGAAAATCCATGATAACGAGCCCTAAAAATAAATAAAAACGTTTTTAGAATTACTATCACAAAGACTGTATATCTATTTTATAATCCGTCCTAAATTGAAAAAAATACAGTATAAAAGTATTTTGTAATTTATACATAATGCGAAACACGGTGTTACATACCTGTATTATTACTGGCGTAAAACGAAACACCCGGCCTGTGAGACCGGAACACTTTTGAAAACCGACGTGTACGTTAGGACAACAAGAGAAATACTAACCGTAATTGCGCGCGATCCATACCTGTGGAGTTATCGGAGGCATATTCGGGAGGGGAGAGCCGCAGACCAAACATGGTTGCCACCGCTTAGCCTACAGTGTTGCTACAGGTCTGACAGACCGGTGTTTCGGTTTAAGGGTTAATGTTATTATTGGGTTGGCAACTAAGTAATTGCCGATTTTTCCATATAAATAAAACACATTCTTTAAATACAAAGCATGAACTTTAATCAATTATGTATTTTCCATTTTGTTCGATGACCTTTTGCCATCTTTCTGGTAACTTCATCATTCCACGTTCGTAAAACTTCTTATCTTCATCGGCAAAAAACTGAACCAAGTACGATTTCACAGCGTTATCATTATTGAAAGTTTTACCATCCAAGGAGTTTTGCAAAGATCGAAATAAATGGTAATCTGATGGAGCAAGGTCAAGGCTATATGGCGGATGTAACATCAATTCCCAACCAAGCTCCAATAATTTTTGGCGAGTGACCAAAGATGTACAGTGCCACAAAAAAGTATTTGTACACCTTGGTTGCTTAACACATATGTTTATTTTGAGCTGAAATTACAACGGAAAATATATAACAAAACATATGGAGTACTAGTACATTAAGTAAACTATAACATAAATATAAAGCAAAAGATTAAAAAGAGTTATACGTTAATTAATAATGTGTACCGAAAACAATGCGGAGGAGCATACACAAAAAAGTATTTGTACGGTTTTTAACAGACAAGCTTCTTATACCCCTAGTATTTAGTGGGACCCCCTTTTTTTTGCAGCACGGCTTCAAGTCGCCTTGGCATGGAAGAAACTAGTTTACTTGTAGTTTGTGTATCAATTTTTGCCCATTCTTGCTGCAGAACCGTTTTTAACTCCTCGCGACTGGAGATGTGGCGTTTTCTGACTCTTCGACCCAATTCCTCCCATAAATGCTCTATTGGATTTAAATCCGGCGATTGGGGAGGAGTTTTAAGGGTGTGAGGTGTATTGTACAGGAGCCATTCCCGAACAATAAGTGAAGTGTGCTTGGGGTCGTTATCCTGTTGAAAGTAATAACGGCCCTCCAAGCCCAGTTTGACAGCACTTTCTTGCAAATTTTGCTTTAAAATGTTTAAATAAACATATCGGTCCATGATCCCATCGATAATATGCAGATTTCCCACTCCATTTGATGAGAAGCACCCCCATACCATTACGCTTCCACCTCCACCTTTTACAGTGGGTAAAATATTTTCTTTGTTGAGTTCAGTGCGAGATTTTCTCCACACCAACCGTTTGCCATCTGACCCCCAAACGTTGAATTTAGACTCGTCTGACCATATAACGTCGTTCCAAAATTCTGGGGGATTGTTAATGTACTGCTTTGCAAACTCCAACCGTTTTCTTATATTTATTTGCGAGAGCAGTGGTTTTTTTCTAGGCGTTCGCGCATGATACCCGTGTTTTCGTAGGCGCACTTTAATGGTTTCGGGATGTACTTCAACCCCTCTTGTTTCTGTTAATAATGATGTTATTTTAGGAGCAGTAATAAAGGGATTTTTCTTGACTTCTCGTAGTATAATTCTTTCATCTCTGTCAGTAAGCTTAGGCGGCCGGCCGGAACGACTTGAATTTACTACACTATCCGTGGTTTTATATTTTCTAACAATATACCCTACAGTTGTGTGCGGTATTTCTAACATTTGACTAATTTTTCTGTAGGAATATCCATGTCTGAACAACTTAATTACATCGGTGCGTTCGGCAGTGGTGAGTTCGCGCGTCTTTGGTGCCATTATAAACACGACTGAATTTATTAGTGCCACTGCCCGCTGCCCGCTACCCGCTCCCCACTCCCCGCTCCCCCCTCCACGCTACCAAACAACCGCTTAGGTTAGATGGGGGAAATTTGTAAATCATTCGCCCAATATTGCGTCATGGTGTACAATCATACAATGGAATTGTGCGGTGTACAAATACTTTTTTGTTTCTGAATCTACAGCTTTTTTATTATTACAATTATTATATTTTTACGGTTTGCTTTTTTAAAAATAGCAGCGATGCCATTTGAAAAGGCAATATTAGTATAATCAACCACAGGAATATTACATTTATTAATGTAATAATGATGTGATAATATCTACTTAAAGAATATATTCAGCGCTGTACAAATACTTTTTTGTAGCACTGTATGTGGCCTAGCGTTGTCCTGGTGAAAAATGACACCTTTTCGATGGACCAATTCTTGCCGTTTTTCGTTGATCGCTGTACTTAATTTGTCCAGTTGTTGACAGTACACATCCGAATTGATCGTTTGGTTCCTTGGAAGCAGCTCAAGATACACCACACCTTTCCAATCCCACCAAATTGAGAGCAAAATCTTCTTTTGGTGGCTATCAGCTTTCGACTTGGATTGTGCTGGCTCGTCAAGTCTGGACCATGATCGTTTTCGACTGACGTTATCATAAACAACCCATTTTTCATCGCCAGTGATGATTCGTTTCAAAAAAGGGTCGAATTCATTGCGTCTAAGATGCAAATCGCAAGCGTTGATGCGCTTCATTAAATGAATTTCTTTCAATTCAAGTGGAACCCAAATATCAAGCTTTTTAACGAGTTTCATACGTTCTAAATGTTTCTCAACCGCTGTATGTGACACATTTAACCTCTCTGCTCTCTCGTACAGTTACATGACGATCCAACTCGATTATGGCTTTAATTTGATCATCATCAAGCTTATTTGGTCGACCTGATCGTTGGTCAACTTTGAGTGAAAAATCTCCGGAATGAAATTTAGCAAACCAATTCCGACACTCTGTCTTTCTTTTAAGGCTTCCTCACCATACACATCACGTAATTTTTGAGCAGCTTGCGCTGCGTTCTTTCCTTTACGGAAATAAAAGAGTAAAATATGACGAAAATGCTCGTTTTTGCACTCTATATTAAAACTGATGCCAAACTAATACTTTTTAATAAAAATATGCGCAATTTGCTTCTAAAGCACAGTAAGACTGACAGCTAACAAATGTCAAAAGGAAAACAATATATCACTGAGAGAAGCCATTGAAAAATATGGCGAGAGACATCTATGTGCGAAATCGGCAATTACTTAGTTGCCAACCCAATAGTATCCTTTCTTCAGGGGACTGACACATTCTCTCATATTGGAATCTATCTGCTGAATACCGGGGCTAACTATATTGTCATTCCATACCAAATCGGACACTTTTTGGAGTAACGTTTCGGATTTTGCTCAAACTTGGATATATTGTAGTCTTTATCGATGTTTAAGCGTATCTCGAAGGATTTTTCAAAATTTTGAAAATTGTTGATTTTACAGCCACTTGAAAAATAACGCTGCTTTTTATTCATTAAATTATAACTGTCAAATCGGTTGTCGGCTGAGAACAATCTTTTTGGTACTAAAAGTGAAAGAGTTGAAAAACCAGAGAAAAATTGCGTCGATCAAAAAATTTTTTTTAAAATTTTATTTACACTTGATTTAAACAAATGTATTTTCATAGCTGGCCACTTTTAAAAAATTTGAAAAAAAGCAAGCATATACTTCGATATCCTCTCTTTCACGACAAATAAACAAAAATAACGACACTTTAAAATTGACGACACAACAATTAATTGAAGTTGACGCCGCGTCGGCCTCGTCACGTCGGCCCCGCCGCTAGCGTGTCGCCAAGCCAGTCGAACCTACGACCGGAAAATTGAAGTGCATAGGTTATTAAAGACTAGTCTATTTTTTATAACTATATTTATGTAATTATTGTAGGAATCAAATCAAAGCTGGGAAACATCTAACCCTACAAACCTTAAGGCGCCATTGAACTCTGCATTAAAACCCAGAGAGTTAATACCGTTTTTATTATTAGACAAAATTTTAATATAGGGGGTTCAGAGGTGTATACTTATAAGGGCCCACATATATTTTGAACTTACCCGTGTTTGTAATATTTTAACATGCCTGTACCTCAAAGTGAACCCCAATATATACTTGTTTTAGAATCAAGCATAGGGAAGCAGTTATCGACAGGTTTTCTAGGTTTCTCTTGCTACGTTTCAATTTCATTCTCTTTTTTAGGATAATTCAAATACACCAAAGCGCTTACTAACCGAAGGCGGCCGACTACTACAATAAAAACGTTAACTTCTTCGGTAGTGGCTCAAAAATATGATGTACTGCTTGACAGGCGCCTTGTTCTTGTTAATAAACAAATAAAGGAACTGGAAGAAGAGAGCGATTTCAATTTAAAGAAGAAAAAACTTGAAATTGAACTGCTTGAATTAGAAATATCTTCTAAAAGACGGCAGTTAAGAATGCTTCAGAAAACTAACATGCTGTAATATGTATATTTGGTGTCCTTATGTAACTTTCAAGGAATAAATGTTAAATTAAAATTTAATATATATCGTCAGTTTTTTATTTGTATTTATGTACCGACACAACTAATTATTATACACAGTTTACTTAAAAAATAATTTAATAACGCCAAAAATTGTTAACACCTTTCACAAATTTACAAAGAAGTTGTTTATCAATATTCTTCTATAATCATAAATATTATTTTCCCTATAAATAGGTACTTGCGGAATATTGTCTCGTGCTATTAAGTAATTAAGCTCTTCCAGATTAATATTTTCAGGGGGAGGAGGAACAGCTTCATTCATAGCTCGGACAATATTGTGCAGCACAGCAGTTGCTACTATAATAATTAAAGAAAAGTATGTAGTTTACATCTTAGGCCATAAGCAAGTGCTGGAAATCGCCGCTTCCAAATTCCAAAAGTTCTTTCTATTATATTTCGTGTTCGGATGTGTGCCTCATTATATCGGTTTTCCTCAGGCCTTAGTGGATTAAGAAGAGGTGTGAGTAAATTTGGCCTCAGAGTATAACCACTATCACCTAGAAAAAGAAAAATAATATGCAGTAAAAGTTATAATAACCTGGGGGTGACCTGCACCTTGTTAAGATTACAAGAATGGATTATTTTATTACTCCAGCAAAAAGATACGTAGGTATTTTAAATTTTGTTAATCTATTGCTGAATGATTAATAATAATTTCTGTTACTAATTTGAGTCAAATAGACATACCAAGTAGAACACTATCACGGAATTCTCCAATTTCAAATCGTGTTCTTATTCGACTGTTGTTGAAAATTGTCATGTCATGCGCTCACCCTGGCCAACGGGCTACAATATCCGAGATGTTTAAATTACTATCACAAATAACTTGTGTATTTATGGGAAAGTAACCTTTTCTGTTCCTGTAAACCTCTCCATCTTCCCCACCTAAAATAAACACAACAGAAAGTTTGTTGCAATACGGCTTCATCCATAATTAGTAAATACTGTAACCATGTAGGTAAATTGGTATACAAAATTTTAATGATCTATTTTATAAATCAACAGATGAAGCAGTTTCTTACCAGGAGAGCGGATTTTTATATGAGTTCCGTCTACACAACCTATTACTTTTGGGAATCGTGCAATATTGTAGAATTCATTTTTCACGTGAGGTACATCATGTTACGACGGAATTTTTATGTATTATGGTGCTAGCCTAGCAATCTGGCGAGATACCTTAAGGGGTTAGGTCCACTTGTGGCAAGCGAATGTACGAGATTTTCTCCATTTTTTTTTCGGCAGCATAATAAATATTTATTTGAAAACGATTAATACTGTCGATTAGTACATGTTTTCAAGTACTTGTACAAATTTTTTCATAAAAAAAGATTTCAAAATGGCGGTGCTGCAGCTGTTTTCCGGAAGTGCCTTTTTTTGAGCATCAGTGGCGGTGGACATAATAACCCGGAAACAGTTCATCCAGAATCAAAATTTGAAAAAGATTTGGTTAGTATATTGTATTGGCTTGTGATTGAACGAAGGATTTGTCAAAATTTCGATTTTTTTAAAAATGGCACTTTTTACAAAAAGTTATATTTTTAAAGGTCTTCAATTTTCGGTTTTTTCGGTGTAAAAAAATGTGTCCACAAACAATGAAAATCCTTCGTTCAAGTACAAGCTATTATCATGACAAACAAGCAGAAAAAATTTGGTGATGATCGATGTACTAGATTTTGAGTAATCATGACCACCGCAAAGGTGTTTTTTGAAAAAAACGTTTCTGAGATAATCGCGTTTAAAGTTTTGAGCTGCGCGGCCGAGCGGCAAGGCGGCGCGCTATAAATGCCTATAACTCCGGTTCTAATGCTCTGATCATTATAAAATTTGGTGAGCGTATTCTTGAAGGCTTATTATTAACGAATATGCAATAAACAATTTTTCGATTCTCCCGACCCTGACAAGTGGACCGAACCCCTTAAGTATCACCCTTGATGCTGTACTTTGGTGCATTCCCATAAAATCTCCAACTGTATTTTGATGGCTATATGTTGCATAAAAGCGAAGTGCTGTTTATAGTTGATTGATGGGAGAAATGCTGTTATTCCTAAAGTAAAAGTATACTTAACAAAAATTACAGCAATTACACATACACACTCATTTTAAAAAAGTAGTTTCCATTACATCTTACTTACAAATCATTCTTAAATTCAAGATTTTGTTCGATATGTTCCAACACATGTACAACTGTGTCTTTTTGTAGCCGAAATCGTCTAAAAAATGATAACTCGTCCATAGTATCAAAGGGATTATTCCGATCATATATTCTCCTAGGAAAACCAAAGTCTAGGATATCCAAAAGATCCCCATCGTCATCTAGAAATATCTCCTCCTCTATTTCCATGAGTAAAGTAAACAAAACAAGAGATTCTAATTTTTGGTAAATGTTGGAGGTTACGGGAGGCTCGCTGAATGAATACCACTACCACTACCACTACTTCACGAGCCGTACTTTATTTTTAAACGCTTCCTTTATTTTAACCAATAGATCCGCCCTCAATCGGAATCACCCGTCCTTATACACTCGCTATTACTGTAATAAATGTTCGATGCCGACTCGTACACGCGCTCTCGCTACAACAGTCAAGCGAAGAAGAAGGCGCTTAATCAAAACGCTCGACTAGCGTTTCGTCTAGTGCGGAGACGCAACCATAGAGGGCGCTGTAGTCCAACACTCCCTCCCGCACGACATGGTTGTATGCGCTAAAGATTATTTGAGGGGCTTGGAGTGAAAAGTGACAATATCCAAGAAAGCGATTTTTCAGGAAAAGGAAAAAATCGAAAACACAAAAGTTTCACACTGAAACTTCTCGTCTATTGCACCAAGTGTTGGGAACGCGACCCGATAGACGACTCCGGGCGATGTCTGAATCAGTCGGCGCGCATGCGCGTAGATTTGATTATGATAAACTGCATTCAAGGTGGATATTGTCACTTTTCACTCCAAGCCGATGTTTTCTTTCCGTTTTCGCCCAGTTTGATCAGCTGTGATGATGTAAAATCGAGTGTAATTCATACTAAACACTGAAGTTAACGTTGAGAAAGAATTTTACGGCAAAATAGTAATGTATTCGCAAAAATCTTGATTTTTTTATTTCGAAAAAAAAAATGAAAAATTTAACAAACATGGTTGAAAATACTTGGGAAAAAAATAGATAAGAGTACAATAGTTTCGATTACTTCTTACGCTAAACGATTAAATCAACCGACTCGTTGAGTGGGACACAATCAGGGTCGTCTACATTTTCAGCTTCCAGATCCATATCTTCGATTTCAACTGTCTCATCCAAAACCGTTCTGTAAAATTGGAGCCGATTGTCTGTTCTCCAATCATCGCCGAAGTGCTTTTTTAATAACTTCTCAACATCGCTTTTTTTTTCTTTTTTAAGGCTGTTTCCTTCGGCAAGTGTAGTAAGGCGAATATCCCTCGGCGTTTTCTTACGAATACAAACAGAACCATAATTTGAAACATCGTGGTAGTAATGCGGCTCTCCTTTTATTTCGATCATGGCAGGATTTGTTGGTTTTTTTTTCAACATTATTCGTTTAACCTTGGAAATTTGAAATGGCCATGTTTGTGTATGCTTGATAACACCCTTCATACCGCTTTTGAAATCGTATATCTTTACTGACGGCGACACTTCGATAACTTCACCAACATTCCCAATAATCGTGAGCAGCTCCTTCGGATCCGTAATCATCTCGTATCTCTTTAATTCACGTTCAATTTTTCCGAATACGCGGTCCGGGGGTATGAAACTATGACCAGTTACTGGAAAAATTAGGCATACGTCTTCGATATTAGCTGGAGCATACTTTGAAAACCAATACATCACCATAGAAACGAAAATCGTGTTCTTATTTTGCCCGCCGCAGCCATCAGCCATCAAACGAACTCGTTTATAATTTTTCAAATCAACGGATTGCAGCAAATGGAAAATACAAGATGCGATGAGATTGGCGTTCTTTTGGTACTGATTTTCAAACCAACAGAAGCTTTTTACATTTTCTTTAGTTAGAGTTGATTTCGAATGCCCGATGACTGCAGTAAAATTGTATAAGTATAGCTGGCGCGAATAATATGCAGCGCTGTCCTGCACCTTTGGAAGAGGCTGGTTTTTCTCACAATCAAAGGAAACCAAAAATAAATCTTTATCGGCATCTCGTAGGTACTCGAAGAAAGCAGCAGCACGTTTTTTATGAATATCCCTGGAGGCAATGAGCTCGCTTTTCTTTTCTTCATCTACAACAGATAATCATTCGAAATAAATAAAACGAAATGAACAAAATAACATTGAGAGTTGATTTTTATCAGTGTATTACCTTTTTCTTTATTAATTCGTTCTTTGAAGCTCAAGCACGTCGAACACACATCGCTGGCCGGCGAACCAAACCCAAAATTCATTTCAGTGTTGAAAACGAACCGAAAATACGATGATTTTACACCCTCCAGCTGCGTCCACTCCGAATACATCCGATACAGCTTCTCAATATTCAAGTCACAACTGAGATACCTTCTAACTGTCTGGCTGCGACAGTAATGTGACTCTTTTGATGGAAACTGCGACATGAATAGTTTTATATCTTCAGTTTGAAGAGCAGATCGTTCCTTGACAGATTGTGCAACACCGCCTCTTCTTTCGTTCAAATCACTATTTTCCATGT
This sequence comes from Xiphydria camelus, assembly GCA_963678675.1. NCBI lineage: Eukaryota > Metazoa > Arthropoda > Insecta > Hymenoptera > Xiphydriidae > Xiphydria > Xiphydria camelus. Next base: position 19,178,514 of record OY783194.1, read on the forward strand.
ACCGTTTGGCGATATTGTTCACCCGACGACGCGAAATATGCAAAATATTTAAAAATGCGGGCTGGCATATTTGAACTAACGCATGTCTACTATCCCGTACGAAAAATTTAGTGCGGACTAAGCACGGCGAGTATTTTCTGTCTTCGTCTTTCACACGTTCTCTGATAGGAGGACTTATTTCGAGATGTTTGAGCAGAAAAAGGTTCTGAGATTTACGATCCTTGTACTTGTAGAACATTTTATGGAAATTGTAAACTTCCAACGCCGTGAGAGATGAACAACGAAAAGCCGCTTCTTTTTTTGGATGAGTGCAACGTGGCCGTACCGGTGGAAATGCTGGTAAATATCTAAAATGAGAAACGAATACAATCAACTCGAAATGAACATTATCACAGCGTGAATGAGATAAATTAGCTCTGAAGTGTATTCTGTCGTCTTACCTTAGTCTCTTCTCTTTTGCTTGCTTCCATTCCCCCGGCCGAGGTGTTTTTTTCCGAGATACACTATTTCTCTTCGAGTTACCCATTTTTAAAGTTACAAAAATGCGTGAATATCAACAATAATCCATAAACTTTTAGAATATTAACGTGATTTTTAACCAACAAAATAGCAAACTGCAGAACTGTATCAGAGAATAACTATATAGAGAAGGGAAACTTAACAGCTGTTACTTTGTTCTCGGGAAGACAACGGCGGCCATGTTTTGATTGGTACAAGTCAGAGTCGTCGTAAGAGAGAATCTGAGTTGGAAGCACAGAGTGGTATTCAGGACAACTTGCGATATATTGGAAGACAAGATAATTATCAGTCATCGATTCTATGTATATATAAAAATGCAAGCTATAGAATGATAGATTGCAGTTATAACCTTTGTTATTGCAGTTTTTTGCTGCACACAGTCCTTGATTTTTTTTAATCAATTGTTGCTCTTCTCACAGAAATATGCAATCCGCAAACTAACGTTACCGCTACCACTGGAGAACCGAACACCACGAAATCCCGATAACAAGTGACGCCTATGGGTACCAATCAAAACATGGCCGTTTTCGGCTGCGCCGACTGGATGCGCCTGCTACCCCCCTCCACCACAAGATTCCCTTCTCTATATAGTTATTCTCTGACTGTATCGTTATCACTTGCTAAAAATTGTTACACAGCCGTAGCACATCTTACTAGTGCCTCAACTTCTGACGAAAACTATCTTGGAGTGTAAAAACTGTAAAAACGGGTATTTTCACTGGATATTGTCACTTTTCACTCCAAAGGGGTTTTTCAACGTGAATTTTTGGCATGAAGGAGTGGAATTTTTTAAAAACTAATATGCTCACGTGATAGAGCGTGACGAGTAGTATCTGAAACCAAACGTAACTCATTTTCGCCAAAAATGGATATTGTCACTTTTCACTCCAAGCCCCTCATTTAGCTGTAACAAATTTAAATTTGGTTATATACACTCCGTCCTTTCTTTGCGTTGAAAATTAATTTTGTTAGTCGCTCGTGAATACTGAATGATAGAGGCTTTGTCAAGATATCTGCCATCTGTTCTTTGGATGGAATCCAGTGAATCTTAATCAGATTTCGTGTAACACACTCTTTTACATATGCTCTCGTACTTCTGTCATGTGTTTTAATTTATTTCCACCACTCGTTTTAGCACTGGCTTCAGCAGCCTTATTGTCGCACCACAGAGTTATAGGACTGAGTGAAGAATTCATCATGATTCTCAGTGAGTTGTTCAAAGCTATCATCTCTTGGCACGCTTCACTCATGGCGACGTACTCTGCTTGACACGTCGATAGAGCTATACCGCATGTCCGAGCCCAAACCGCTCAAGCGCCGATACCTATGGCCGATAACTTGAAATTTGTTTTCGGCAGTGTTTGCCGACGGTTGAAAATTTGATAGAGATGGCTTGAGAAGAGTGCGCTGTGTGTACTGCGTGAGAGCGAAAAGTGTCAAACGTCTGATTTCCCGATAGCTGTAAATTCGGGAAATCGAAGTGTTTCGTCTATTATTCAATACTTCGATCTCTCGAATTTACAGCTTTCGAGAAATCAGATGTTTGACACTTTTCGCTCTCACGCAGTACACACAGCGCACTCTTCTGAAGCCATCTCTAACTATCAAATTTTTAACCGTCGGCAAACACTGCCGAAAACAAATTTCAAATTATCGGCCATAGGTATCGGCGCTTGAGCGGTTTGGGCTCGGACATGCGGTATAGGATTGTTTATGTGCTTTCCAAGCTACTGAATCGCCAAATAGTCGTATTACGTATCCATTCGTGGTAAGTGATCCTTTGCAATCTGCAACACTTGCATCAGAATATGCTTGCAGATCATGTCGTTCGCCTCTAAAAGCCAGTCCTCGTTGTTTGGTTCCTTTCAGATATCGAAACACTCGTTTTGCCATCTTCCATTCGTTTTCCGTGGGATTTATTTGGTGCCTGCTTAACACATTGACCGAATATGCAATGTCTGGTCGGGTGGCATTTGCCAGGTACAGAAAACTACCTATTGCTTCTCGGTATGGTATATTTTTATTTGTTACAGTCATGTTTAGCGTTTTCTCATCGTTAGATTTCTCTCGTAATTTTCTTTCTCTATTTGTCACATGATTTGTTATCATCAGAGTACGTTGTGGATACACTTCTTCTAACCCAAATCGTTTCAAAATTTTATCCAGATAAGTTTCTTGACTCAAGATTATCGTTTTCGTTTCTCTGTTTCGTTTAATAGTTATTCCCAGGAACGCTTTTGGCTCTCCTAGATCTGTCATTTCAAATTCCAGTTGTTCCAGTCTCATCATTACTTGCTAGAAGCATATCATCCACATACAGTAATAAAATTAGGAATTTCTTTCCTCGTCTCCAGATGAAAATACATGGCTCGGAATCAAATGAAGTCAAGCCTGCTCTCACAGCTGCTTCCTTGAATCTCTCATTCCATCGTTTTGGACTTATTCGTAGACCATATAAAGCCTTCTGTAATTTGCGAACTTTGGTTTTCCTTATTTCCTCTGGGTAATTACATCCATCTGGTATTTCCATGAAAATCTCATCGTCAATCATGCCATTCAAAAATGCTGTCTTCACGTCCAGCTGACAAACGTCTAGATCATACTTATTTACAATGGCTATTACTGATCGTACTAGAGCCAGGCGTGATACCGGAGCATAGGTCTCTGTCAAATCGTAATTATTCCTGTCTTTAAACCCCCTGATAACTAGTCGTGCACGATGTCTTATGGAGCCATCTTGTTCAATTTTTTTCTTTAATACCCACCTAGAGTCTATTATATTTGGCGTCTGTCGTTCTCCCGTTGCTTTGGGTCTGTTCACTAGTTTCCACACTTCGTTTTTCTTCATCAAATTTAATTCGTCCTCTATCGCTCGTAGCCATTTATCCTTTTCCTTTGATTGTATCGCCTGTTCGTATGAAGCCGGGTCATCGTTTATTTTTGCTAGTAGAGCAAGAAAGGCCTCGTCTTTTAATTCGATGTTCTCATCATAGGTGTCCTCTCCCAGTTTTTTCCTTTTCTTATTTGCTTCTCTTGTTTGATCATCCGTTGTACTAGTTATTGCTTCTTTATCGGTCACCTCATCGTCTCGTTTCTCTCGTTTCCTTGGATTTTCTCTCTTTCCTTTGATCTCTTCCTCCGTTTTTGAACTTTCTTCGATTTCCTTATCTTTATCCAGACTAAGTTCTAAAAACCATTTGTCTTTATCCACTTCGTCAAACATATTTATCCAGTATTTGATACTGGATACTGTCCTTCTGATAGTTGTCTCCATAAACCAACTTCTCGTTAAATCGTACATTTCGACTCTCGTAAAAATTTCCCTCTTCAGGTTTGAGTAAAATGTACCCTGTGGGAGTATATCCCACTAGTACTGCTCGTCGCGCCTCGTATCTGAACTTTGGGCCAGTTCTTCTGTGTACTTTAACGTAAGCAAGGCAACCGAATCGTTTTATTTGTTCGATGTTGATAGGATAGTTTGGAGCAAATGATTTTAATGGCATTTGTAATTCATTAGATTTATGTGGGGTTCGATTGTAAGCATAGACTGCTGCACTCAGGGCCACGTCCCACATGTTTTCCGGAAGCTTACTGTCGTACATATATGCTCGTACTTTCCTTTGGATACTTAGATTGAACCTCTCCGACACGCCGTTATGTTGTGGTGTATCTGGGCTGGTTGTTGTTGTACCCCTAATTTTTCCATGACTTCCATTGTATATCCTCCAGTGTATTCGGTACCCTGGTCCGATCTGAGATAACATACTTTAGCATCATAGCCTAGGATGTTCCTGGCACTCCTCACAAATGCTTCAAGACATCGTCCTGTTTCACTCTTTGCCGTCATTGAGTATGCCGTTGCCAGTCGTGACACGTCGTCGATGAATACTGATATGTACCTGTAACCTTTTGGGTGTGTTGCTGGGCTTATTGGTCCCATTGTGTCCGAGTGTATTATTTGAAGTGGCGCTGTAGCTCGTTGTCTCGTCCGTTTAAAAGGTAGTTTGTTGAATTTAGAAATCATGCACACTTCACAGTCCAAAATCGAATCGTCGAATATAGCGCTTTGCAGCTTTTTGTTCTCTGGAAATTTCTGTTGCAATGATTTTAAATATGCAACCGACGCATGGCCCATCCTTATATGCCATAGTAATACATTGTTATTTTCGGCAAATCTTCTATACTTGTCGTTAAATGGCACTTCGTCTTCCGATATTTTAATACTAATCAGTTCATCCACGTCGTGTAATTTTCTATCTCTAAAGCCGGGTCTTCACTGCGCGAAACTCTTTCGCGAAACTGTTTCGCGAAAATATTTCGCAAAAATGTTCCGCAAGTGTCGGAACGAAACGTTTCGGGTTCCAAGCGAAAATAAGGTGAGCCGCCAGTTTGCGCGAGACAATGGTGCCGGCGAAACACACGGTGCACGTTCACACTGGCGGCACTCGGAAGGCGAAGCTCTTTGATGCGCGATCGAAAACCGACTGACGTTTGACTCACTTCGAAACATACTCGCGAAGCAAGTTTCGGGGTGAGTACAAAGTATACACGAGGCGAGGCTAGTTTCGCGAAAGAGTTTCGCGCAGTGAAGACCCGGCTTAATGATTGTGTCGAAATTACAGTTTTGTAAGTTCGTTAGTTTCACGGTATTGGGTAGCTCCAAAGGAGTGAGACCACTGGTTTTAGATTCCGGCTCACATGACTTTTCGTCTTTATTGTCTTTTATTAAATTCTCCTTCCTCGTGTCATCACTCGTGTCTGTTAAACCTTGTGTTTCCTTTCCATTTTCTTGTTGTTTTAATAACGAAGTCTGTCTACGGGTCATGTGTATCTAGGTTGATCGCTATTTTCATCTGTCGTTGAGTAGGCAACTGTCGTTTGATCTATTATACCGTCGTTTTCTTTAATTTGTTGTGAATTTCTATTACTTTTATTTACTTCTAGCTCTATAATCCAATAGGGCTTTCTATAGATTCCTGAGATGAATGACTCATTTGAGACTGGATCGAATATGTTTATTTCTTGGTTATCGAGATAAATACTTAAACCCATTTCAACAAACTTTCTTAGAGATAATACATTTTCTGCCAATGATTTCGCACATATAACTTTATTTAACTCCATCGTTCTATCATTATCAAGACAGACTTCTAAACTTTCCGCTCCCTCCGTTTTTAAGTCTGCGGCAGTGTGCTTATTTGCACACTTAATTAATCTTTTGTTTGAATTATCAAAAGTTTTAAAAATTAATTTAGAATTCGTTAAGTGCTCTGTTGCTCCAGAGTCTGCCAAGAATCTTGCAAGTAGCCTGTCTTCGTTCGTCACGTCATGATCTGTCGTTTCGCTCGTATATGTTGCTAATTGTTTTTCTGAAGTCATTCTAGCATTTTTACATTTTATAATAGATTTAAAGTTCTTACCCCTTTATCTTCGTGTACTCCCGTCACTCGTGTCTCTCTTGTCCTTTGCGTAGTCGTTTGACTGTGGTTTTGTTCTGCCTCTCAGATTGTTGTATCTGCCTCGATTAGATTTATTTACTGTGAATTTTGTTCGCTTTGGATTGAAACTGTTTCTCTCCCAATTCCCCTTTCATTTAAAGGTTCTACTCTCGTCATTTCTGAACCTGCCTCCTCGTGGAAAGCTCAAGTTACCATACCCTTTGTTTCGCCTAGTAGGAGTAGCTTGTACTTCTAATTTGCTCAGTCGTTGCGGGCATTTGTTTGATTTAGTCCCTTATTTCACCGGGCGACTACGATCGGCCGACTGTCGGCCGATGGACCCTATTTCACCGGGCGACCACGGTCGGTCGATCAGTCGCGCAATTAGGAACAACAGTCGCGCAACCAGTGCAGACACAAGAGAAAAGACACTTTCATGGCAGAATAATTGTATTTATGAATAAAAACATAGTTTTTAACACTTACCTAAATCTCTTTTTTCTACAACAGTTAGCTCCTGTCCTCCAAATAAATTCACAATATCCTCCCAGCATTTCTTTTTCAAGTCTCTATTGGAATAATCTTGCGAAGAAGTATCCCAAACAGCTGGTCTACTTTGGATTTCAATAATAAACTTCTCTGTGTCAAAATTATTATCCATTTTCGATGTATCAACACGCAACGCAATTAAGGAGGATCGTCAGAGAAATGACTTCTCAGAAACCGTAGTTGAACATTTTTTTAAATACTTGTGAACTCATTTTAATAAGAGAAAAAAAAATCAAACAATTTCACTCTACAGTTTTCTCGTAATTAATTTTTAAAAATTACGAGATTAGAGCATTGAGTCTTATGGGGAGCATATTTCAAATGCACAGAACTTGCGATTTTCAACCGAAACAAATTCTGAAAATTATGAAATAAGTTTCAACGCCACACGAACTTGTTTTTACTAAATTATAAAGAATTTTCACTCTACAGTTTTTTTAATATAAAGGAAAAACTGTCGAAAAATTCAAAAGTTTTCATGTACTCGTCCGCGATATGCAAAAACGTGGCAACATCTCACTACGTGATGTCACAAGCTATTGGCACGAAGCGTGCTCTTTCTCACTAACCAGTTTTCCAACTTGAGATTGAGGTTATAAACAGACGTCATGAACCGCTTCAACGCGTTCTCCGTCGATCAGAATTCTGTTTAACCTACCGATTTGCTACCGACTTACAAATACCCTTTCTCACTAACCAGTTTTCCTTCCCATCGGAGTTTGAGCACGTGAAAAATTGTAGGGGAGAGTCTGGAACAGTGGCCACCTTTTTATATAAAGAGATGAGCCATTGAAATTATTTACTTTTTTGAGCTTTTGGCATCATAACAACCTAATACTTAAATTTAAAAAAAACGTTTTTTTTTAAAAACAGCAGTTTTTAAAAACGTCTACAAGGTGGCCACTGTACCTTCAATGACGGTACAGTGGCCATATCTGTCTGGAACACTGGCCACTTTTCAAATAAGTTAAAAATGAATCAGAAAATGCTATTTATTTTTAAAAAAGTACATTACTAGTTTAGTTTACATTGTACGAAGACAAATCTATAGGAAAAGAGAAAAGATTAGCCGTTCTTGATGTTCCGCTGATTTTTTTAGGTTGCATCAAATGAAGAATAATGTCATCGGCTGGAACGGTCGATATGTCTGGAATATTTGGATATATAAAATTACTTCCGTGTGGCGCCTAAGAAAAATTATATTGAACTCCTCGTTGTTTAACTTATTTATTATGCGACCAACATAATATTTAATTGTTTTTTTCGTCGAAAACTTGACTAATACAAAAGAGCCTTTAGTTATCGTCGCTACATCATTCATTAAAAGATTATCTTCTTCTCCCGACTGACAAAAGATATCAATGTCTTCAGAATCTGTCAACTGTTCGATGCTTTCATAAAGTTGAGTGTTTTCAGAAAGTTTAATTTTAGAAACTTTACTTTTTTTGGGGGCTTTGGTGCAAGATTTTAAACTATCTCCAAGGTGTCTTTTTACACTTAAATTTTTGTTTAAACTCGATTTTCTAGCTTCCTTCAATTTTTCCTCCTCTTCGAGTTTTTTTTAAAACTGGGGTGTTTGTCAAAATTTCAGATTTTTTCTTTTTTCTCTGAAACTTTCTATTTTCATTCGAAACTGTTACCTTTGGAAATGGTTTAAGGTCAGTGGGTGAAACAAGCAATTTCTGGTTCCTAATTGAATTTTCATTCCTAGCGCTTGTCGATGGCATATCAATCATGACTTCATTATTGTAAATTGTTTGTTTCGAGTTGTTTTCACTCAAACCGTCTTTATTTATTATTTGTATGTCTGTTACGGTTGAAGGGCTAAAGTCATCGTCGTTAAATACATTTGGGTTGAATGGGAAAATCCCCGTAGATCGAAATCCTGAAATGCAGTTTCGAGCAGTCAATGCTAAAGGATAAGCCTCACCCAAAATTCCAGCGATATCGTAAATGGTAACTCGTTTCCCTGGATTACTAAGAAGCCATGCTTGACAATGTTGATTGTAATATTTTTTTAAAGGATAGTAAACACTCTTGTCTAGAGGCTGCAGCTTATGACTAGTGTGAGGTGGTAGCGTTAGTAATATTACATGATAGTCCTTAGCCATCTTTATGATTTGTAAAGAAATGTGAGCTTCATGGTTATCCATGATTAGTAATACTGGTGATTCAGCTGTGGGTCTGGCATGTCTAATAAAATGTTGAAACCATTGCACAAAGAGTTCCGACGTTATCCAACCTGAGGTTGAAGCGACCCCGAGAGTTCCGGGGGGAGCATTCTTAATCATATAATTCTTGTTATTTTTTCTAGGAAAAATTAAAAGGGGGGAACATTATTTCCAATCGCGTTGACACAACCTACCATGGTAACCAAAGTTCCCCGTTCACTAGATGTTACTAGGCCAACTTGTTTTTGGCCTTTTCTTGCAATGACTTTCCCTGCTTCTTGAACGGTTGTAAGCCCCGTTTCGTCCACGTTGTACACTTGATCGGGTCCTAATTTGTACTTATCATATATTTCGTGAACATTATCAAAAAATCGTTGGACGACTGGCTTGTTGAAGCCCATAGCTCTACCTAACGACGTAGCTTCTGCCGATCTTAAGGATAACTCACTTCGACGCTTGAAAAATGCGTTAAACCACAATCTACCGGCAGTTTCATTTTCTACCCACGAAGGTGGTATTTTCTTCCTATTTGCCAATGCTAAATCATACGCTAATTTCTCGCACATTTAGGATTCAAGCCGTGATGGAGTTTTGCCATGGTTTGGAAGTATTCGCTTAAGATGTCTTCTTCTTCCAAAGAAAATATTTGGTTTACAGTATAATTTGGTTCTAATCTTGGTGCTCCTTCTAAGATGGGTGAGTTCCAATCAATTTCATCTCTTCTATCCTTGACTTTGTTTACATAATGCCTTAAAGTTATGCGTGGAATTCCGTATTGCATTGCAGCGGCTTTAACTGACAGTCGAAAATTTTCTATATCACGAAGTGCGTTGCGCATAGTTTCAGCGGAAGTTTTACCTATTATATTATCTGTTTTTTTGCGACGAGGCATTTTGTAGCATTTCTGAAATAAAAAAGGTCAAAACTTAAGCACAATATTTAGGAAGGTACAGTGGCCACCCTTTTAAAGACTTACAAAGTGGTGGCCACTGTACCTACAGTAGATGGTGGCCACTGTACCATCAGTCACGCCTTAAAATTAAAAATTACTTACAAAAAAAATTATGAAAAGGATGCAGAAAAATAATATGCCAGAGGATACTTACATATATTGGCTATCGTTTGCCACGGGTCTTGTATTTTTACTCGTTGAAAACACTAAAATATTACAAAAATACTTTCCCGAAATATGTTTACAACACGTGCTAAATTTTGAGGTTAAGCATTTACCCAAGAAAATGATTCAAGAATGCTACAACTAACATCATGAATAGAAACGGTAATTAATTATAACCTTACTGGCTAGATGGCGACACACAATCTTTCTAAATAAAAACTCTGTGGGTATGTGGCCACTGTACCTGCATGGCCACTGTTCCAGACTCTCCCCTACATGTCTTGGCAGTTCTTTTACGTCTGTTTATATACTCGCTAACTTGAGATTGAGGTTATAAACAGACATCATGAACCGCTTCAACGCGTTGTCCGTCGATAAGAATTCTGTTTAACCTACCGATTTGCTACCAACTTACGAATGTTGAAATGCTATGTTGCCACGTTTTGCACACATTTTACATATTTAAAATAAATTAAGTTTGAAGTTATAGAATTGTTTTCGAATATTTACCTTACTTCTTTAGGTTGAAAGTAACAAAAAGAAACAGGAATTCAGCACCTATACTTATTATTGCAGTTTTTATAAAACTTGAAATTTTACTATTTGAAATTGGCAACACACGTCGATTTCTTAGTTCTTTTTCCCCGTCTACCTCACCCCGAAGAGCACTGACGATCCTCCTTAACACAAATAACGCAATTAACGCAACGCAACTGACTGTGTCGGGCGGGTGCAGAAGGGTCACTGGTAGTGCAACTAGTCGCCGAGTAAGTGAGACCCCATACAGCGCTATGCATTACTGGCCGCCCGGCCACCGTGATCGCGCCGCCAGTAACTTTTCGCTGACCAGTCGATGCTGGCAGCGCGACTAAATTTGTCTGGCGACCACATGGTCGCCAAGTGAGGTACCCTCCATAGAGCTGTATACATTTGGTTTGGCCGCGCGACTGATCGGCCGATCGTAGTCGCCCGGTGAAATAGGGCCCTTATGCTCTGTTATTTTATTGCACTCGTAGCATTTATATTTTCCTGGATTTGGACAATCGCGGTGGGTATGACCGATATCTCCACAGCAATAGCAGCGTTCAGCTGCCTCTCCTTTGTGTACGTGCATCGCTGTCGTTCTCGTCGTATCAGTCATTGATTTATTATTAGCTTCATGTTGGAGAATAAATTTCTTTAAGTCGTTGTAGCTTAGTCCTTTTCCAGTTTGAGTTTTCGTCATAAACTCCACAGATTGTACCTGAGGAACAGCTAGCATAATAGCATTGTAAAAAGCGTCTCTTTTTTCACTCTCTGTCAAAGGATCTGCATTAGGTAGCCTTTCATATGTTCTCACTACTTCCTCGAATTTATCCCAAAATGCAGTTGTTTTTTCCTTTTCTGGTACATACTTCATGTCATATAATTGTTTTCTTACTGTTATTGTAGTTACATTCATTTCGTCTCTTTTTATTTCCTTCAATTTGTTTAACATTGCAACTGGATCTTGAAATTCATCGGCCTTTCTGTAATAGTCTAGATCAATACGGTTAATCAAAATGTCTCTAACTTTGAATGCATGTTTTTCTCTCGTTGTATCGTCAAGTTTTCTGTTCATCTGTACGTTTTTGTCAATAATGTATAATAACTCGATGGTCCTGAGCTCCGACGTGAAGTAATCATAGAAATGTTCAAATTTTGTTTGATTTGTTAATTTGTACTTTCGTTTTAAGCCTGAATCTTTACTGATTAATTCTAGTTTAATTGTATCTTTAAGATGGCTCATGACTCCTTCACGTTGGTTGTTGTTGTCATCTCTGTCATTTGCTTTGTCTCTCCCAGGTACTTCTGATTCGTTCCTTTTATTTCCTTTATTTGTATCTCCATTTGTTCGTTCTTTTTCATTTTCGCGTGTCTCACCGTTTTGCCCATTTCTCGTTATCAGATTTTCCATGAATACAGTAAGCTGCTGTTGGTTGCGCGCTTGTACCTCCGTATTGGAACTTAGTTTGTCCAAAATATTCACCATCCTTTCCTGTGTCTCATTTACTTTCTTTATCTCTCGTTTCAGTTCGCTGATCACAGATTCCTTAAGTTCCGGGGTTTCATCAAGGGTTTTTATGGATTTAATTGCTTTATTTTCGTCTTTTTGAAGACTATCGAAGACCTTTTGGTTTGTCTGGGAACCGAGCTGTGATCCCTCTAGCCAGTCTGGATTGAAATAAATTCTTTCAACCTTTTTGATGGCCGGTGGGGTCTTGTGTGTCTCTTTTGCGCTCTCGTTCTCTTCGTCAGATCGTTTTCTCTCCTGACTACCTTCTTTCTTCTCGTCCTGTTCGTTCCTCTCGTTCTGTTCATCACTCGTTTTATTGTCCTCAACCAGGCCTGGTATCACATCATTCAGTCCTTGAGTCACGTTCCCTGTCTCCGATACCTGGGTGTCTTCTTTTGTCTGTGCTGGCATTGTCAGAGCTTTTCCCTGACTTTCCACTATCATTATTGTTTCCGCGATTACTCTTTTCTCCTCGCTGCTTAATGAAGCTTTGCCTATAATATAAGTTATTTTAGCGGTTTTATAGTCATCCCTTTGTGCTCAGCATGGCTTTGTCTCCGCTCAATTTACCGAACGCAAGTTAACCGAGTTGAGACGAATAACCGTGCTGGTATCCGAACACAAGATCACCCCCACGATTACCCTCATACATGTAGCATCAGAGCGCACAGCGATTAACACCACATGCACGAACCCAAATCGCCAGGATTTAATTATTTTATTTTAACAGCTCTATACAGGGTGCGTGAAAAGTTCGGGCAATTTTTAAAAATCTTTCAGCAGTACGGAAATATTATCTAAACGAACAAATTCGCAAAGCCAAAACATAAAAAACTTTATTAATTCAATAACAACACGCAAAAACAAAGATATTACTACAAATGTTCAAAATTGCCTCCATCAGCCTCAATACACTTGCACAGTCGTTTTGGAAAATTGCCGATAATGGTCGCACACATTTCTACGGTAATATCGTCCCAGGCACGTATCAGAGCCGCTTTGAGCGCGTCGACGATAGCGTATCGTGTTCTTGAAATGTTTTGCTGTAAGATGGACCAGACGGAGTAGTCCAACGGGTTGAGATCCGGCGAGTTCGGCGGCCAAACGTCTTTGCCCCAAAAGCCGGGAAACAACTCTTCACAGACGGCGATTGTCGAACGGGCTGAATGCGCCGGCGCCCAGTCCTGTTGAAGTACGAATCCTTCTGGGCCGAAGTGCTCTGTCGCCCATGGCTCCAATACGTCGCGGAGGACTTGCTGCTGGTAGTTGGCGGCGTTAATCTTACGTTTCGTTCGATAAAGATTAACGGCGTCTTCCCGGTGGCGCAGATCCCGGCCCACACCATCACCGAGGCTGGAAAATGACTACGGCCGATGGTTTTCGCAACCGCAGTTTTCTGCTGACCCTTCTTTAACAGTTGGCGGTGATTTTGGCGGTTGTGGAGTGGTTCGACAGTAAAAATCTTCTCATCGGTGAAAAGCACCTTCGATAAGCGACCATCGCCGACCAGCCGACGCATTTGGCGGCATTTCTGCAGCCTCTTCGCCTTCATCGCTTCATTTAAGTAGTGGACGCGGGCGATTTTATAACTGCAAAGTCCCAGCTTCTTTTTGGCGATATTGCGAACTCGTTCCTCGCTGATTTGGAGTTCATTCGCCATTTTGCGCATGGACACCTCCGGATTTCGACGAATCCTGCATCGCACCTTGTTGATGTTCATTGGAGTAGTTACGGTGGTTGGACGACCACTCCGAGGACGATCCGCAGTCCCTCCCGTCTCTCTGTATCGATTTACGATTTTGTAGACGGTCCTTTGCTTGAAACCAGTCGTTCGAATAATGTCGGCCGTCTTCATTCCGGTCTTGTACAACTCGACGACGGTGATACGCTGGCTTTCACGATCCATAACTTTAACACAACTGAAGATAACGAAACAAATAGAGTACTTTGTAGATCAAAATTGCACGTAGAATTCAATAAAATCATAAACAATAAAGAAAAATGTAATGACGAATGCCAAAAAAGTACAAATATAAAATTGCCCGAACTTTTCACGCACCCTGTATAGTTTCGAACCTTTGATTCTCGTATCGTTCACTTCGTTCCTATTCTGTTTTGTTTGTACGTACCTATAATATATTTCATTCCGGTTTCTGTTTTAAAATACAAGAATTTCTCGTCCTGTCGTATGGTGACTTGCTCATTCGGATGAATTTCCGTGAATTTGAAAATTTCCTCATATGTTCTAAGTATTATCTGTAGCGTCATTTCGTCTACATAAACATAAATATGAATCTCACTTCGTTTACTCGTTTACTTTCATCCTATTAGTTTTCTTTCGTCAAGCATGCTTTACACTCGTTCTATTTCAGTCGTTTTGTTTTATTTTATTCTGGTTAACCTTACTGTATTCGTGCGCATTCATTCTTTCACTCTTATTTATTTATCCCCATTACACTCATAATTTCATTTCTTTTTATTTCAATTTCTTTCGTTTACTTACCACATGTCGCGGCGTCTGTTTGATCCGCCATCTTTTTACCTTTTTTCCCTTTCTTCTCTCGTAAGTACTTTCCTCCTCAACGTTTCACTTGTTATTCACTCTTGTTTTAATCTTCCCGGACACGCGCAGTGGAAGCGTGCTGGGCCCATAACCTGTTGGATGTTATGGGAGGCTCGCTGAATGAATATACCACTACTTCACGAGCCGTACTTTATTTTTAAACGGTTCCTTTATTCTAATCAATAGATCCGCCCTCAATCGGAATCACCCGTCCTTATACACTCGCTATTACTATAATAAAAGTTCGGTGCCGACTCGTACACGCGCTCTCGCTACAACGGTCAAGCGAAAAAGAAGGCGCTTAATCAAAACGCCCGACTAGCGTTTCGTCTAGTCCGGAGACGCAACCATAGAAGGCGCTGTAGTCCAACAGTAAAAAGTACCTGTCACTATTTTTGTGAGTACTTATTTTACACTTTGGTTGACTTCAACAATTCAGGTTACAAAACAAGGCTTAAGCCGACTCGTCCCCGAGATTAACGTTAATCGAGATTAAAGTTGCTTTTGGGTACGGTACATAACAGAACTTATATTTGATCCAGATTACCTGTTAATCGCGATTAAAGTATTACGGTGCATACGGCCCTAAGTGTTTAGAAAACTCTGCTCGCCCCAAAAAATTCCCCGAGGAGCGATAAAGTCCCGCGTTGCCGTAGCAGACGGGACATCGAAAATTCATCGGGAGAAGAACCTCGATCCTGAGAGGGACACGTGTAGGCCAGTCAAAATCGACAATAAATTCGCAAAACATGATGTATCTCTGATTTTTTAGTATGTTGTTTGGACCCATTAGGGCTATGTATACCCAAGTTTGCAACTCTCAAAAAGTTGTGGAAAAATTTTTATACGCCAAAAGCCGCGAAATTTTTGGACTTGTTTCAGTTTCTGCTCTATATCTCCTAATCCATGCATTTTTCGTCGAAAGCTATTCTATACGTTTTTTAAGAGTATTAAATTTGGGATAAATTAAGCTCAACCTGAGCTCTGTAGATTAATTACTTACCGAATTACGGCACTTTGAAAGTAGGCCAGTTTTAACAAAAATTGAAAATTTTAGTTTTAGACCTTCTTTGGACCGAAATTACGTCGAAATCATTGATCCTATGAGTAGAACTTGTACGATATAATTTGTAGGCAAATTAATTAGCTTTAAATTAAGTGGAGAGCGAAGTCTGTAAGCTTCGTAGTTCTCTCAAAATCTAAAAAATAACCGTATAAGGTAAAATTACATTTTTCCAGAAATGTTGCATAATCTTTCCTATCTTTTGTTGTTTGGTTTGGTAATGAAAAAGAAGGCATGAAATCATTTTAAAAAACGGTGAAATTTATTAATCAGTGAATCTAATTAGACAAATAGTCAAATTCGTCTTCTCGTTTTTGATGGCCCTGGGCCGTCACTTTCGTTGCCCTCTTCAATAGATAGGTCTTCCACTATCGGTGGGTCTCCGTCTTCGTCCCCTATAGATAAGTACTCCAGTATTGGTGGATCATCAGGGTTGTCTTGAGGCTCATCATCATCGTCCTCTTCAATATTAATAAGGCCAGCGTTCTGGCACGTTTCCCCAGAGCAGGTAGCACACATCACAGAACATCTGAGCCCTGCTTTGAGGCAAGTGCAGCCACCTCTGCACCCCTTCTTGCATTTGCAAGAGAGGAGTTTTAGAAGTTCTGCGGGGGCAGGAGCTTGCCGACTAGTAATGGGGATGAGTCCAGCCGACGTCAATTCCCAGCCCCAGTCGGTGGCCTCTTTCTCCACCCCCAACCACTTTTGCACCTGGTGGTATGTGCGGTAGTGATGATACGACGAAGCCTCTGTGGTTGGGGGCAAACGGGTCAGATTCGCTTTGGCGTTGGCTGCTGTCTTCACAAAAGTACGGAAGCGTACATCGTTGAGGGTGTCTTTCGTTTCGTCTCCTCCGTATACGGCAACTAGGCACTTGTCACCGGCTGCTGCGACTTGTTGGTGTGTGGCATCTGTCTGGAGGAAAACTCTTGCTTGATTCACTAGGGCTTGATTCTGTCTGAAGTGGCCCCACATTTTCATCTTCCCCTGCCAGAAGAGGGCAGAGGTGGTGTCGCACCCAGTAAATGCATGGATGAAAAGTTCAAATCCAGGTGGTAGCTCCACTTCTCCTTGGTTAAATGAGCTGGTGGAGAATTGGACGCTACCCGCCTCACCTCTGCCACTCTTTTGGAAGTATACATTTGTTTTAGTGGATCCAAGACCGCAGAGGAGCACGAGCAAATCCACATCCTCTCCAAAGATAATGACGTGGTCGTTGGAGGTACTTTTTTGCAGAGCAGTCACGACGATATCGCGGTCTGCGTCTTCCTTTGATATTTTTGTCTCAATCCCCTCGAGAGAAAAACCAGAACAGAGAAACTCAATGAGACGAACCTTGTTTTTGTCATTCGAGAGCATCTTCTCTTGGGGGACTGTGATGATGGTCGATGCGTCAAACACAATTTCCGCTGATGCTGCAGAATACCGTCGTGATCTCTCTGCAAATTTGGTGCTCTTTTGGGCGCCATCCTCAGGATACCCGTCGAATACTACACACACATTTCTCCCAAAGTGATTAAATATATAGCTTATGTAGCTTGCTGTGATAGCCCGTACCGAATCATTCCGATGCCACATGACTTTATGGAGGAGGTATCCTCCATCGACGACAGCAAATGTTTGTGCCTGCACACTGACGTTCTCTGTGGTTTGAGTGAAGGCAGCGTAAAAAGCTGATTTTGTGCCTTTATGCATCCTTTCATCGGAAAATAGGGCCATTGGATATGGAGCGAGCTCGTATGTGAAGTGGGCCTTCAACTGTAGGTTTGACTGTTTCATGATACACATGCGCTGGAAGATGGTGAGTGGCTCGATATCGACTCTTTTCTTGTGGATCTTGATGGTGGTAGGCGTCGCCAAAGAGAGGACTTTTTCTTTCCTAGAGAAACTAACATTCCCAAAAGTTTTTCCAATAATTCGATTTACCCCTTTCAGTCCTTCTTCTCGGGCAGTGTGGCAATTTATGTGGGGGCCACCTACAGTACCACTGCTGATGGATACGAGTTTATCTATCGATGGGAACGGTGGATGGTTATTGAACCAGGCGTTTAGTTTTTTCACGTCAGAGGTATCTCGTGCTATTTGAGTAGGTCGCATATCGACATGCTGTTCACTTGTTGTGGAGGAAATATCCCAATACCTTTCTACCTCTTCACATATATTCAGCATATATACCATTCCGCTCGTCCAACGAGAGAGCACACTTGTAGAAATATCTCTGCCATGGGTTAGGCCACCCTGGCTCTTCATTGAACGCATCAATACCTGTTCAATTGTCAAGTCAGTCCATAGACCTGACCAAAATTTGTCGGATCTGCGGATGGTGAAGCATCCTTTCGTAAACAATTGATATTCTGTTGGGTCCATCCGGTCTTGCAGAGTGCTCATATCTTGTAAATATAAACGAGCACTTTTCGCATAGAAGAAGTGTCCAGACGAGTGGAAGAATGGGGGCATTTGGCTGATTATTTGAAGGTGAAGGTTCCAATCTCCCATCCTTTCGGCTTGAATGAATTGCTTCATGAGTAAGGTCATTCGATAGTAGAGTACCCAAAGTTTTGCGGTCGGGCCTTCTTCTTCAAGTTTTTCAAGGGCACTTTTGAATTTGGCAGTTACACTTTGTACGTGTTCATTGTCTTCTGCAAACAGTATGAGTGACCTTTCAGTGCCAAGCAAGAGCCTCTCTATCTCAGCCTTTTCGTCTTCAGTGATATCTATCTCGTTGAAAATCAGATGAGCTAGTGCCCGGTTTGTGAGGGTATGGGCTCTCACTGCACGAGAATATGCATGCCCATTCATCACTTTTTCGACACTGTTTTGAGCATATATCGTGGCAAGGAGCTGTTTGAGGCCACTGCCCGCCATGATATTGCCAATTGCTCCCATATATGACATTAATAGGTGGAAGCCACCTAATCGTACTTCCACGCCAGTCAATTCAGCACCGGGACAGTTTTGGACAATGTCCCTTGCTTTCATGTACAATGGCTGGTCGTAGGTGACAAAGCATGTCTTCTGTCCATGGGCCTTGCTTCTTGCAGCAGCGTCAAGGAGGGATGTTAGAACTGTGTCGTAGTCAGTGGGAGGTGCGTGAATAAATGGCAAAAATAGAATTTTTGAACAACTGAAGACCTGGCCATTAGTCATTTCTTCCATGTACCCATTCCATCCTGGGATACCAGCAAAGTCACAACTTTTCCCGAATAACCACAGCAACTCAAGTGCAGGAGGTAGTATATCGGCAGCCATTTTGAAACCTTCGTGAACGTCGACGATTGTAATTGCAGAGAGCCCAGCGTTTTTTCTCACGCTGCAGCGCTGGATTTCTGAGACCGCATAAGAACTTATTTACTCAGCTGAAATATTGTTTCTCAAACGAGGAATCGGAGTGTCAGGTAACACCATACTGCGAGGGGTGACAACCATGATGCCTCCCATCTCGTGAAAAGTATTATCACCGTCAAGAGTGTTTACATTCACATCTGCATTGTCGTATACAAACTGAACGAAAGCTTTCTTTTCAATGGACGGAGTTCCCCCTCCTCGTACTATAGCTGAGCTCTCAACCAGCATAGCTTCATTGTAGCTTGAGGAAAAACCCATAGCTGCGCAGAGGTTGACCAGGTATTTAGATCCAAATTTCCGATACAGGTAGGTACCCAAGCCTATCTTGATGGAGGAGAGAAATGAATGATTTCTTGCTGCAGAGATTATTGCGTGAGCAATAGATACGCATTTTTTCTTCCATCCTTCGAGGGAATGGCGTTTGTGTTTCAGCAAAATCGTCTCGAGGAACAGCTGCAGTGATTCCGGAACAACAGACTCTGAATCTTTTAAGAAATTGTCGGATGGAGAATACGCGGTTGTGTCATACAATTGACAGCGAATGTCTTGTAAGACAATCTCGGCTGCACTCTTCACGACTCTTAATCGCTCTTCCTGTGGATCACGTTTCTTCTCGTTATACCAGTTGTCATAGAGTATCTTGTTGCCGACATCTGTGAAGCACATGACGACATGGTGACTGCGGCCGGATCCTATCTCGGCAAAAGTTATCTTGTCTCCAAAGCGATTCATCAGATGGGCCTTGACAGTTCTGATGTCAGGCCTGTAATCACCATTTATCTGATCAATGAGGTGGTTCAAAGAAAACTGGCATTCATCTCTGTTCTCTAAAATGTACGAGAATATGAATTCCATACACTGAGCAACATTCTTTGGTTCTGGATACAGTTTTTCTCTCACTGCTGCTGGGAAGCTGTAGAATTTCTTGTAGCATAATTGGTGATACCTGGCATCAGCGGCGACAAGATCTGTCGTACATGAAAGGCGGTCGATTATCTGGTTACCCCAATCGTCACCACGGCGTCTTGCAGTCTCGAGAATCGTACCCCTTATGTGGAATGATTCAACTGTATGAACCTTATTTCTGCGTGACGTAGGAAGTCGTTTTTGAAGCTGTAGAAACTTTTCGGTAATTTCTTCTCCACAAAGGAAACAAATTCTTTGGAAATTCATTGAACCTGAAATAAAATTAAAATGAGAAAAAGATTTTAATTGTGTTTCAAGAATCACATATTAATATGACTTAACTAACGATGATGCGTTACAAGTTTTTATTATTACCTGTAGATGATCTCGAGGTTGATGGTTGGGGAGAAGGAATCTTATCTCCTCTCCGACGAACAGAAGCTTCGATGTTACGTGGGGCAGTATACCTGTGGAGCAGTATCCATGAAAATAAATGTATTGATAGAAATGAAAATTATTGTAATTGTAAAGAAATTAAGAGTGAAGAATCTTGGACTACATTTTGATAAAAACATGAAATGGAAAACATAATCAAAAGATATGCTGGCATATAAAGAGAGAGAGAGTTCTCTATTTACTAAATCAATTGTCCATGAACCTCAGAAATTTGAAGCCAGAAAAGAAGATGAAGAATGACATTTTGAATAATTTATTACAAGAAATTAACAATGCATAAAATAAAATATTTGGAAAGATAAAGGAAACTTCAAATAAAGAAGAAATAGATTAAAGAAGATGAGGAAGAAGAATTTGTTTCTGAACAGTACAAGAGTACTGACAAAGGAATGAAAAAAGGAGATAATTAATTTAATTATTAAATAATTAAAAACCATTATTATTATTATTACCTCTTCCTGCAGGCATCATGAACACTGACTTCATTTAGTTTCTCCAAAAACTGAGCATTTTCCTGGAGATCACGTTTCACACTGATGGCAATTAATGACTGGATACCACGTTTTTTAACAACTACCACTGATTCGTCCTCAAGTGTACACCGACATGTAAAACACGAACCCGGAGTCACTGACATTGTCGAAATCTTTTCACTTTTGAAAAATAATATTATTACTATTATTAGGTATCTGACAAATGAATGGGTGTCTGGAATAACGGCGTATGTTGTTTTCCAGGAGCGCGTTTTAAAGTTGGAAGTACCAGAATATTTCACAATGATTATTTTATTTTCTTTTTTTTAACACCCTTATTCCAAAAAAAATATATTGTCATAGGTACAGGGAAAACTCACCAATGTTGATGATAAATTGTCAATAAAAATGAAAAAAACCATTTTGCATTTTTCGTAACATACGCCCTTATTTAAGACAGCTAATCAAATATTTTATGTTTCTAATTTATTTTTATGTATTTTATTTAACATTTTATTATTGTTCTAAGAGTCCGTAAAGAAAATAATTCACAATTAAATTGAGCTCAATCTTACATATCGTCGCCCTAATAAGAAAAATGCCTATCTCCGCGTACAGGTAGTGGAGTTAGGCACTTTTCTTATTAGGACGACGATATTGAGATACGAACTACTCACAGGAGAAACAAAAACTGTACTGTGAGCTCGGAGCTCGGAGATAAGAGACCAGATAGTGTGGCGTGAAAAAGAGGGTGAGGACAGAGACTTAGAAGAGGGGAACTAAGGAACTCCTGCCCACGCACAACGACATATCGTCGGCTCCCCGGGGGTTGACGAGCGAAGCGAGTAGGGGGCGAAGACCCCCTAGTATTAAAAAAAAAAGAAAGATGAAAAGTCAGTCAAATATTCGCTTGTTGAATATCCGCGGTACCCGGCTATCCATACTACAAATTTCAATATGCCAGTAGAATTTCATAATAATAAATACATGAATTAGCTTCTAATGTTATAAAATACTGTTTTACATATAAAATATATAACTATACATATAATAATATGAATTACCTTGAAAATTCCACGGCTGATAATTCTTCCATTATTTTATCTCTACCGTAGTCCCAGGAAAAACGCAACACGCAGAGAGCCCTAAAATTAACCATCGGTAAGTATTTGCCGACTGTTCTTGAGTCTTTTATAATTAGAGTGTGCTTTAGAAGAGTGCGATGCATGGGTATGGAGCGCCCATTTGTTTAATTGTAATACGCGCTTCCTCTTTCAACTATTCCAGCATTCCATGACTTGTACTTCTATAAAAGACTCAAGAACTGTCGGCAAATATTTACCGATGAATAATTTTAGAGCTCTCTGCGTGTTGCGTTTTTCCTGGGACATACGGTAGATTGCAATCGACACATGATAAAAATTTGCTGCCAGATAGATTTCAGTCTCTTTGACCGGCAGGCGCCGGGTCGTAAGCGAGGGACCCCTCGACCGCGTGCTCGAATTTCAGGAACCTCGCGGGAGGGCATAGAAACCCTCTGCCTTTCGCTCTCCTCAGACAAAGTGCAGACCCGTAATAAATTCGACTATTGCGGTGCACGTGCACTTGTTCGGGGATAGCACCAACCGGCCGGCGCCGAATTTGCGTACTCTCCTGGCACCAATTCTCATGCTCCAGTTCGGTGGTTTCGAACAATTTCCTTATCCCACCATGCATAGAAAAAATAGTGAGTGTTATAACACTCGGTGGAAGTGAAACTTATTGGAAACGTAATCGAAAGGGTATATTAAAAGCGTAGAGAAACTGTAAAGAAATTATATCCCCTATCGATTACGTTTCCAATAAGTTTCACTCCCACCGAGTGTCATGACACTCACTGTTTTTTGAGATTTTGAGAGAACTACGAAGCTTACAGACTTCGCTCTCCACTTAATTTAAAGCTAATTAATTTGCCTACAAATTATATCATACAAGTTCTACTCATAGGATCAATGATTTCGACGTAATTTCGGTCCAAAGAAGGTCTAAAACTAAAATTTTCAATTTTTGTTAAAACTGGCCTACTTTCAAAGTGCCGTAATTCGGTAAGTAATTAATCTACAGAGCTCAGGTTGAGCTTAATTTATCCCAAATTTAATACTCTTAAAAAACGTATAGAATAGCTTTCGACGAAAAATGCATGGATTAGGAGATATAGAGCAGAAACTGAAACAAGTCCAAAAATTTCGCGGCTTTTGGCGTATAAAAATTTTTCCACAACTTTTTGAGAGTTGCAAACTTGGGTATACATAGCCCTAATGGGTCCAAACAACATACTAAAAAATCAGAGATACATCATGTTTTGCGAATTTAGCGATATTTTGTGTCGATTTTGACTGGCCTAGTGGTGGAGTCGCTATCTCGCAGTGATCAGAGTTACTCTAAAGGGAACTTATAACCAACGGTTAACCAGATGAACCTGACTTTTTTTTTCAAAAGTTTTATGTATTTCTTTGATTCTCCACTCAAGAGGTGTTTATTAAGACAAACATACTTAATTTTTCCATTTTCCCCCCTCCCCCTTTTGTAAATGGTATGTTCTTTTTATGGAACAGTAAGACAATAAACTACTATGTTAATACAATAAAGAATTTCTTTATTTGACTTAAGTAAAATAGTTATAAACTATTATGAAGGAGTGTGGTAATTATAAAAGCATTTCTTCGGATGCAAGGCCACTTTGCACTTGACACAACTAAAAAGTGAATTTTTATGGCAAACTTTACAATGCATTTGTTTTTCTTGGTACACGATCAAGTGGTCCTTCCTGTCATACCTGGAATATTCATGAAAATTTTTACCAAACTTTGAAGGCCCTCTTTTTGTAACTCTCTTATAACTTTCTAAAATTGCCTTCCTCAAGCTTCTTCTGAAAGCGAGTAGATCCAGTTTTCCGTCATCCAGCCGATGAAGCTGCCAAGCGTTTTGCATACTCATATCGATGCAATGAGAAAAACAAGGAAAATACCATTTTTTCTCGCGTATTGAGGTTCGAGTCACACTGATATTCTGGTCAGCCCTTTCTACTCCACCCATATTTTCAATATATTGTTAAATTAGCTTGGGCTGGTCAACGTATATTTGCTTTCTTTCTGAACGGGAATATCTCTTTACCTTGTTTATAGGAAAAACCGACGCTGAATTGGACATTATGGTAATAATGCTATTATCATTCCATTTACAGGCGATAAATTGGTTATTGGCCAACTTATGCTGGAAGCTTCCTCTTTCAGATTTTTTAAAATCTTTTGCTGATTTCATTGGACAGTTAGACAATCTATTTTCGCGAACAGTTCCAGTTCCTTGAATACCTTTTCGTGTTAGTTCTTCAAGAAGCCAAAGGGAAGTGAAAAAGTTATCACAAAAAATACAGTAAGGTTGATTTTTATCTTGCTGTTTTATCTAAGGCTAATCTCTTCCCAGCGGCATTTCGATGTCTTTTCAAGAAGCTGATAATCCAGTCGGGGCCTGGCATGTTAGCTTTGAAACGATGTAGGACTCTGCCGGTTTTATCCAAATAGCTTTTTACAAACAGTCTTAAATCTTGTGGTGCTAATGGAAAGCCCCAGTCGGAGCATTTCAGTATACTGGTTAAAATTGCCTCTTCTTCTTTAGCTATCAATACTGTCTGTCCACCAGTTTTCTTGATTCTACGTCCATGGAATCTATTATGAAGTATACCGTAAGCCACATTGTATGTTCTGGCTGCTGCACGCAAAGACAGGATACCGTTTGCAACATCGTTGAGAGCGTTTTCTATTTGTTCTTGTGAAAAATTGCCGTAACTTCTGCTGCCAAGATTTCTTTTATATGCTCTACCCATATTATATTTTCTTCCTGCAATAATGGAGCAATAGAATTAATTTATTAATATAGAGAAATTGATATTCAGAGACTGTGGTGAGATTGATCATGTGTTGTTTACTGTGATCAATCTCACCCCGATATATTTTCGAGGTTATTACACAAAAATGAAAATATTTACTGACTTTGGGCTTTAAAGGCAGCCTTCCTGATGAACGAATGTATCACCTTCTAGGACACACGATGCTGAATATGTGTAAACAGATTTTTAACAACTAAAAGTTGTCGACTCATAGAAATGAGCAAATTTTTACTGTTTACTTTAGTTCGCTGTCAAACGTGCAACAGCTCGAGCACAACGCGAAAAACAATTGAATCGGCACGTGACATTCTCATACTAACAAATATCGGAAACTGGTGGCTCCAACCCTCAATGTGGCGCGACAATTTGAATTTATTCACGGTAACACCAATTGATCAATTTCACCCCGTGAGATCAATCTCACCCCATTTCACGGTATCGCTATTTTTGCTAGAATCCTATTTGAAAATTAATTATCTCGAACAATTTTGCGTATTATCTGGCAACAGTGGTTTTTATCTATTGAAATACAGGGTGGGGCAGAATAACGAGCGATTTTTAAAAACCCGGGAATCGCGCCGTATCGTTAGGAGGTGGGAGGGATGCTATCGGCCATGTTTCCTGCATATTAGCATTTAGTAACAATGGAGCGGTGGACCTCTCAGCAGCGCGCGTACGTTATGAAGGCGTTTTATCAAAATTATAATTCTCTTACATACGTGCGCGTCGTGCTTTTCACAACCATTTCAACATCAATCGCAATCGACCGGTGCCGTCTGCCTGTGCCATTAAAATGTGGGTTAGGAACTTTGAGGAGACTTCGTTAACGTCAACAAAGAACCCTGGAAGGCCAAAATCAGTGCGCACTCCTGAGAATATCGAGCGCGTAAGAATTGCTATCGAACGAAGCCCGCGTCGTTCAGCTCGCCGGCATAGCACTGCACTTGGGATTTCAAACCGAACCGTCAGACAGATTTTACACAAGGACTTACCTACATCTCCATCCATACAAAATCCAAATCGTACAGTCCCTTAAAGAAACCGATTATGTGAGCCGACAACGATTCTATGAAGAGTTTTTAGATTTAATTAATCAAGATGAGGACATTGTAAACCATAAAAAATAAAGTCATAATGCTTGTTTATGTTCTTTAACAAAATAATAAATTCTTTTGTAAAAATTGATTTTCTTCTTTTTTACAGTCTTTTTAAAATCGCTCATTATTCTGCCCCACCCTTTATATATAAAATAATCGATTCTTGGTGAGGCAAATTAATTTTTCAGCAATCGATTATTTTGTACAGATTTAAATGGTTGAAAACCACTGTTACCAGATCGCAGGAGCCGCCTCTGGTTGAGAGGAAAACTGAACGTTCTTTGGGTTTAAACTTAAATACATCAACTTATGGTGTAGTTTCTAGAGAAAAATCAGCAACATACTATTTTAATTTGTTTTTATTAAGATAAGTTATATGAAATAGGTTATCGACCAAGAGTTTGAAAGTTAGAAATGTTCATGAAAATCCAAGTAGGTAAACTTGAATTTTTCAAGAAAACTTGACGTGATAAAACTTTCTTATTGTTTTTGTTTACCAATACCAAAAAATACATAAAGTTCAGTTGTCACTTCCCTTGTATTTTTTTCATCGCAGGCCTGTGTAAAATGTATACTTTATAAATACCACTATATCCTATCTTAATCTATCTTATCAATTAACTAAGCTTATTTATATATTTACTATTCTTGAGCAGGCCTTTATTACGATTATTTATTTATTTATAGCCTGTATCTAGTTAAATTATTTATATATGTAGTTGGTCAGTTGCATCATACGCTATTCTTTTTTTACTTTGAAAATAAGTTATCATATCTTTCACAGAAGTCGATGACTCAGAATTGCGTTTTCTGTTTGCTTTGGGCATAACTGGAGTTTTAAGCGCAGGGGTAACTCTAGGAGCAGCACTTGATGTAGGTGTCAATACTGAGGGTTGAACCTGTATGATATCCATATTCGGTGTTTGAGAATTATCTGACTGTGAAATTTCTTGTAAATTTTGGCTATAATTCGTTTGTTCTGATTCGGAAGTGTCAAACATTTCTACGCTTTCAGGGGCTCCATATTTACCATTGCTGTAGAGCCTTGTGAATAGACATCGCTGACATTAGATTGAGTTTTGGCAAAATTTAAAAACTGTTTGAATGCTTCCATGTGATCTGCCCACATCCATTTTTTTGTATTAGTTGCCGCTTGTCCTGTTTTAGTTTTGATAGTTCTAATGTACTTGGCATAAGTATCGCGCAGATTCCTGCACTTTTTTTCAATCTCTTCCCCTAAAAAATATTGTTTTAGGTATCTGGCCACCAGAGATACATTTTATACAATTGACCATAGTTTTAGAGTTGGTTTTTCGACTGTAAGTGCCATAGTTGGAGAAGTTTGTGCAGCTATATGTAGAAATTTGCAATATACATATCTACCCAAACCCACTACAGAAATTTGGAAAAAATCTGAAGAAGGCTTTAGAAATACATGGCAATTCCCAAATTGTATTGGCAGCATCGATGGCAAGCATGTTATTGTCAAGTGTCCAGACAAAACTGGATCTAATTATTGGTGCTATTTAAACAAGTTTTCAATAGTATTAATGGCTGTTGTTGGCCCGGATTATAGATTTATTATAGTTGATATTGGCGGTTTTGGTAAAAATAGTGATGGTGGAATTTTCGAAGCTTCCAACATGGGAAGAAGATTTGAAACAAATTTAATGAATGTGTTTGAGCCAAAAAATCTCCCAGGACAAAATGAACCTTCTCCTCGTGTCATAATTGGCGACGAAGCTTTTGCACTAAAATCATATTTGTTAAGGCCCTTTCCATACAAGCAAAGTTAAACAGATGTTTTTTTCTGGAAAATTATAATAAAAGACTGTAGAGGGCGAGAAGAGTGATGGAAAATGCTTTCGGTATATTAGCACAAATTGGTGTATTTTCTATAGACCAATGGAAACAAAAGTTGATACTACCATTCTAATTGTAAAAACTGCATCTATCTTACATAATTTCTTACGAATAAAAAAATGTGATGATGAATTTATCGAACTTTTAGACCCAGCAAAACCTGAAGTAGGATTTTTTCAAAATTTTGACAATGATCCAAGGAGAGCAGCAAAAGACTAGAATTTTCTGTACGAGACAATTTTGCCACTTTTTTAAATTCAGACTTATGAAAAAGAATGTTTATTAGAAGGATATGGTATTTACGTTTTAATGTTAATTAAATAAAACACAGTTTGTTATATACACTTTATAATAACTTTTCTTTATTATCACTTGTTCGGAAGAAACGACTTTACTCTTTCAGATTCTCTAAGAGACTAAAAACAAAGTAAACGGGGAAACATACGGAGATCTGTTATGGAAAACGAATATCAATAGCAACGATTATTATTAATATGCGAATAAGTCGTGTCGGCACTATAACGGCTACTGCGTACACCATTTGTCCGCTTCTCTAAAGCAACCGCTAATATTTACTATCGTCTTCGCTGCTACATTAAACCAGCGCTCTCTAGGCACGGTTGAAATAGCGATTGATTCTTTTCGTTTCACTTATCATTGAACGTGAAATTCAATAATTCCAACACGCCCCTTCAAAAAAATAATCGGTATTACTTTTAAAAGTATTACTCATGTGACGTATAATAACTAAGTAGTAAAGATTTATCTTCCGAGTATTCACTGGGGCTATACATATGGTCCAACATTTGTGTTGCATAGGATTAGGGAAACCCAGAAAAAAAAACCTAATCAGACCACAATACGTTTGGTAACGACGCTACCCGGCGCTACCGGGTAGTCGCACACTTCGGCACGCGCTCTGACTGGCCCAGCTCGGGTAAGACAGCAGATAAAGATATGTTGGGCGCCAGGTGTCCCGAGACACCAAAGATATTCACGATAGGCCACAGTCAGATCACGTGAACCGGAAACGGAACTCCGCTAGCTCAGCCCCGTATCGGCGAAGGAGAGAGGCGGGGTCGTGAGACAAAGAAATGAATTTGAGGCGGCTTCTAATCAAAGAAATAACACTTAGGATTTTTATTGAGAGAATAACTTATGCGATATAATATGGTCGGTTAGCACAGATATCCGGTAATCACACGAAGACGGCACGCGAAGATAATACCGGAGATACGCGCGAAACTAACATCGAAGGCAATACACGGAATTACGTACGGAGACAGCAGATAGTAACCGAGTTCGATTCCGGACGCGGAAATACGCACGAAGACAGCAGATAGTAACCGAGTTCGATTCCGGACGCGGAAATATGCACAAAGACAGCAGATAGTAACCGAGTTCGGTTCTGGACGCGGTAATACGCACGAAGACAGCAGATAGTAACCGAGTTCGATTCCGGACGCGGAAATACGCCCGAAAACAGCAGATAGTAACCGAATTCGCACCGGTCGCGGAGATACGCCCGAAGACAGCAGATATTAACCGAATTCATACCGGTCGCGGAGATACGCCCGAAGACAGCAGATAATAACCGAATTCACACCGGTCGCGGAGATACGTCCGAAGACAGCAGATAATAACCGAATTCAAATCGCACCGGTCGCGAGGTTCGACCGCGAAGATAATAACCGAAAACAAAGAGAATCACTAGAACTAACATTAAGGGGGAAAGCCACTGTGATATGTTCAAAAAATAGATTTTTTTATTTTTACATTTTCTTAATGTTCGAGGTTTCAAGAATCTGTTCCCTAAGTTTCAAACCGAAATTCGAAAATTTTATGGAGTTATGAAAGGTTTTGTGTGAGTAAGCGCATACGCTCGAACTTGACCGCGCGGTTTTAAAGGCTTTTATCTCGAAACTACATTTTTCCAACTGGGCGCCATCATAACTCAGTCAATTTTTATCCGATTACCTTGAAATTTTCACAGAATATTTTTAAAAGAATTATCTTCAGTTAAGCGTATGATTTTTTCGATTAAGCGATTACTTGTTGAGATATAATTAAAAAACTGAGCAATTTTTCTCTAAATTTCGAAGTTCTATCTTTAAACATGCGTTACTTTGTTAAAAATTAAAATTTTTATAAATCCATACGCTTAACTGAAGCTAGACTCGTGTAGTTTAAGAAAATAATTGATTTTTTTGGTTTGGATATACCATTCGGACACAGCAATGGCGCCCATGCGCCAAACATTTTTCAGAGAAGCTTTACGGCATCGCGTATTATTGTGTAGTTTATTGATATTATGTATTGCTTTTTTTTTCTAATATACTAAAATATATGTACCTTCATGTAGTTGTAAAAGTTTTTTCCCTCGTTTTTTATTTTAATCAGAAAAAATTCACAAAGTTATTCTACATTTTCCGGTCATCACAGTGGCTTTCCCCCTTAATCGCGAATCGATACTAGACAGCAGAGAGTAAAGAGTCGAGCACACGGAATGCCTCACAAAGATATCACCGTACTATCGGCACTAGATATTCCCCTATGCCGGTAACCGCACTACCGGCGTTACATATTCTACTAAATTGGTAGCGATCTCAATTCGTCTCAGGAAATTCGGTTGCCGGATGCTACCGAATTTCCCAAGCATCCCCAGATAGGATAGCTTAAACGATATCACTACGCGATCACACACGATCGACGACTAATACGCGAAACAAAAAGATAAAGATACTACGATACTAACACACACCATTCCGCTACACTTCCACGCGATACACGATAAACGGTAGAGTGCTGTAGATAGAAGTGGGCCACGTTTTTATTTTTGGTTGTAAAATGGTGAAAAATGAAAATTTTTTCTTAATTTTTTTTAATCGCACGGGTATTCCAAAACGCAACTTGCCATCATAGCAGATGCTTGCAATTAAGTTTTGAAGTATTTTATTTTTTAAATGGAGAAAAAAGTGTATTTTCCGTGTTTTCCGAAAGTGTAGGGAGAAGTGGTCCACCCAAATTTTTATCTGAAAAAATGCTGCTAAATACTACAAATTCTTGTCCTGGGGGTTTTCAAAGGCGCTGATTACGAATCCGTTGTCAAATTTGCAAAATTTAAAATAGTTTACACGAAATGAGGGTTAAAAATTGAAAAAACAGTGACTTCAGTAATAATGTTCATTTAATGTCTGGAAAGAAGGAGTAATAAAGTTGGAATGACAAAGGTGTTGCAAAAAATTCACAGATCTCGCAATCCTTGCAACTATCGGGGACATTGAAAATGATTCGAAAAATATATAAATGATATTTTATTAACTATGTCTTACAATGCAAAAAAGAATTATAATCATATAATAGCATATTGTATATTTACCGCGATATTACAAAGTAATTTTTTTTGTTTTACGAATACAATGAACAGGAAATATATAAACTATTACAATAACTACAATATATACATTGGGGTGGCACGTCAGATTATGTTAGTTTATCATGTTTTAAGAATTGTCACCAAAGATCTGCACGATAAAAAGTTTTCTAGAGGTCGCTCACGAATTTTGAAAACTCAAAAACAGTGAAAAATCGATTTTTCTTTTTCATTACATTTTTTTTTTCTTTCTACTTCGAATACAACATACATCTCTAACACTAATCGAATCTAAAATTACTCTGTTTCGTAACTCTCATTTTCTATATAATCCTCAAACTCTCAATATCCTCATCGCTGTCGTAAATCATGTCATCATTTTCAGCTCCGAATTAGCATCCTCTTCCTCCTCCTCCTCCGGAATTCAAAAAAGCTTTAGTCGTTTTTCTGATTTCACACTAGCAAACTCGAGAAGTAGGTACCTTTATTGGTAATAAAAATCTCTCTGTTAAGTATATAAAATAGTTTTTCCTCACTCATACCCATTTCGAGTCCTTTTCCAGCCTATTTTTAGATCGTAAGTTGGCGTTTTTCCCGCGTGACACCGACCGGGAGTCAGCAGGCTGTCAAAAGATTGTTTAGTCTGAAGTGGGTCCTTTTTCCAAACTGATAAACGCAACGTGAAATGAGCCATGTATAGTTCTGTTTATTTTGTTTTGAGAAATGGGCATTCGTGAGGAAAAATAGTACATGTCATTCGGTTGAAATCCTCGGATTTTTAAGACTGTGTTTAATTAGGTCGTAACAAGAGGCCTTCAGCGAGCTTCATCCCCGAACCATGCCTCGTGTTGCGACCTAATTAAACACAGTCAGAAAACCTCGGATTTCCGCGTTATGACATAAGATACTATTTCGATATCCGCTGCCTCATTCATTGATATACCCAACATCCGACCAAACAGATCACCTCGCGTACTTTATTATTAATTGTTATTTTTGGAAACTTATTGGAAACATAATCAGTAGGGGATATAAGCGTGGAAAAACTGTAAAGAAATTATGAAAACAGGCGAGGAAATAAAAGGCCGAATTGAATATACATTGTCTCTGTTACTGGTATATAAAATATAAATTTATTCCTTGAATTGTTTTTAAACGTTTTAATTAAAACTATTGTTCGTCTTGTACATTTTCTACTCTATCGCCAGTTGAGTCTACAGCAATAAACATTGGATTATGGTAACTGAAATATGAGACAAAATGTTTAACTCTCTTCGATAGTATCAATGTTTCTCACAAAAACTGCATCAATCGTAGTGCCTCCTTTCGTAGTGGGATCATTTCTACTATTAACTCTGATTTTAAAAGCGGCTAGCGGGGCAGGGGTATGCTTCGGCTTTTTTCTATGCATGGTGGGATGAGGAAATTCTTCGAAACCACCGAGATGGAGCATGAGAATTGGCGCCGGGAGAGTACGCAGATTCGGCGCTGTCCGGCTGGTGTTATCCTCGAACAAGTGCACGTGCACCGCAATAGTCGAATTTATTGCGGGTTTGCACTTTGTCCGAGGAGACCGAAAAGCAGAGGGTTTCTGTGCCCTCCCGCCAGGCTCCTGAAATCTGAGCACGCGGTCGAGGGGCCCTTCGCTTGCGACCCGGCGCCCGTCACTACAGTACAGGGAATGCGGTGCGCATGTGCAAACCATTTCCACCTCCAGTGGGCCTACGGTGCCGTACCCCCTCCAGAGGAGCGCGTTAAGGCTAAATGTACCGTGTTTGGTTCAAAATTTTGCCACCACGTGGCAGCACCAAAATGAGCGAATTTTACTTGACGATTTTCTCCCAAACGAACGGTTCATTTTTTAATCTGTAAACGGATTCTTGACTGTTTTCAATGTAGAATTTAATGAAATTGGTTATTAAAATTTTAAGTTGAAAAATTTTACAAAAAAAATGCTTAAAAAACGCCAAAACTGTACTTTTGTAAAAAAATAGGGTTATAGAGACAAACAAGAAGTCTAACTGATAATTGCTGCGAATTCGAATTTTGATTCTACCCAAAAACGTGATCGTAATCAGTAATTTCTGTATTCAACCGAGCGCTGGCGTGGCGAGCGAAGATAGCGAGACGGGGCGGGGCGAGCTTGCTTTCCACGCTCTCGCGGTCGGCCTTCCTGGACGTGTCTCCGCAAGAGTGTATGTAGTAGGTGCCGGCTTGAAAAAGGGCGCGAAGCATGAGACAGAGCGTGGCTACAGAGTGGGGCAGGTTCAGGAGAAATAAAACGGTGTAGTCTCGCTTTACTAATAGTCCAGTCAAATTTCTGTTCAAATCGAAAATTGAGACATAATGGTGAAAACTTGGCAAAAGTTATATTTTGATGTTATTAATAGAGGGAACATATTAAAAGAAGTATCACCCCCCGGCGAAGGGTGTAAAAAATGTTTATTGTTGAAAAATCGGTTCTTCGCTAATATTTTGAAAAATACGTGATCCATTGAAAAACAGTTACGACAAAAGTTGTATATAATAAAATTATCTACAAAAAAGGTTATACACTTTTTAGCCTATCTTCAACCCCTAAGAAGCTAGGACCTCCAGATGAGTTTGAATGTTCAAATATTCACAACAAATCCAAAAATGAAGATTTTTACAATCTTTTTTTTGTAACCCGTTTAGAAAGATCTCATCATTTTTCCTAGCGAAACCAAATTTTGTTTTTCATTGTTGTTTACACATGATTGATTTTTAAAGTTTTCAATGCTTGAATTTACATAGAAATTCGCAATGAAAAATTTTTTAAATTATACCATCATTTATTTTGGATTGTTTCTGAAGAAAGAAGATAGATAGCAATTCAATATATCTTGCCTGGTTTGCAAGATATGCTAAATTGAATATGAAGGGTACAGGGGTAAAAGAGGGAATGTCAAAAAAAAACAAATTTACAGGACAGCAAATTTGCGCGCGGACATCCCCTCTATTTGCATGTTATGCTAAAATTTTAAACGTCTGTATCTCTTGACTGTACCTTTATTGCCTGTAATCCTTTGCCAGCTGAAAGAATGCGAAATTTTCAACTAGATGGTGTAGAAATGACGAATTGGCTAAATTGTGACATTCCCCCTTTTACCCCTGTACCCTTCCTATAGTGTCGCACCGTTTTCACTCTCGTCGCTCTGACGTTTGTGTGCGAGCGCTGCTGCAGTTGTCTGCGAGTGTCAGTGAAATAAGGGGGCCTTTCTCGAGTCACTCGCATTAGCTTCTTTCCAGCGCCTCCTAGGAAAACGGTTCTAATTGTCAAAAAATTATTCAGTAAAATTTTCATGTCAATAAATCAAAACAACAATTTAATATATTAATATGATTTCAAATATGTACTACTGGATTCAAAGAAAAATGATTTTCATAATTCCCATCGTTGTCGATATCTTCATTATCTTCGTCACTGCTACTCCAGTCCGTGGCTTGATCGTTGTCAATATTGCCTTCTCCGCCAGTTTCTGTATTAATGTAATATAATTATGAATAGTCACAAATTGATGTAAGTATAATAATTTGACATAATAATTACATAGGTGATAGAGTTTGTAGAGAATCACTGACATAATTTAGTAGCTGATCCCCTTTAAACCATTTAAAATGGTATTGGCCATATTGACAACGATCAAGCCACGGACTGGAGTACCAGTGACGAAGATAATGAAGAAAATCATTACATATTTCTTTGAATCCAGTAATACATATTTGAAATCATATCAAAACAATATTGATTAATTTATTCAATTTTTGTTTCATTGATTTCTTGATATGAACATTGTACTGAATAATGTGTTGAAAATTTATTTTTTAATCATATTTAATTGTATATTATGAAATTTTCCGATAAATCCAAAAAAACACTGTTCAACATATCATAACTGAGTAAATGAAAGATGCGCAGCAAAAGATCGCAATAGATCGAATCGCTCATCCATGAGCTTTCGCTCATTATTCATTTGCACCCGCTTGCATATACTTATGTCGGGGATCTTTCTTAGCTCTATTGGGACATACACAGAGAAACTTACAGCCTTTATAAAATAACGAAGGTCTGGCCGTCGCGGGCTCTTGGGCTAAGTATTTCACACTCTCGCGGTCGGCCTGCCTCGACGTATCTCGCGCGTGCCGGCATTGGAAAGACCGCGAAGCATGAGACAGAGCGTAGCGCGAGTGAGGCAGGTTCAGGAGAAATGAAACGAGCCCCTCGACCGCGTGCTCAAATTTCAGGAGCCTCGCAGGAGGGCATGGAAACACTGTGCGGCGGTGTTTGTTTATGCGTCGAAGAAACTATTGGGGTCCACCCCTAACTTGCACAGTCTGAGATGTCCCTTATATTAGTGTATACTCCCGCCTCGCTCCCGAGGATCTACGGGGGGGGGGGGGGGGTCGGCGAGCGTAGCGTATCGAAAATTACTGATTAGGATAGAGATACTGATTGTTGCAGAATTTCCGACACGGTTTTGATTTCGCATTGAACGGGTATATGTCTGTATAAGTGACTATTTTTGAAAAAGTGACCTTTTCAGTTTTTTTCTTGTAGAAAAATGTTTATAATAAACTGTAATTTCTTATAAACCAATTGAAGATAGAAGAATACGGTATACGGATGAAGAGCACGTAGCAACGGCTTCCCTCTTTTACCCCTGTACCCTTCATATATTGTCGCACCGGTCTCACTCTCGTCGTCCTGACGTTTGTGTGTGCGTGCTGCTGCAGTTGTCTGCGAGTGTCAGTGAGACAGAGGGTTGCTGTCGACGTTTCGAAGTAACTGTTCCGTTGCAAGGGTTTCGTAGTAATGCGACCATGAATACCTCGCCAACCTACGAGCCCAGGCAGTATGCATTATTTTATTTGCATTAGCTTTTTTCCAGCGCCTCCTCGGTAAACGGTTCTACTTTTGGTTGATCAACAAAATTGATTCAATTTCATTGAACAGTGCTTTGAGTGAACAAATATGTATAAGTAAATGGTACATAAGTGTACGAAGGAACGTTTAATTAATTTTTCATTTGCAAGCACCGTGCCACGTTAGCTAACATGGAAATAATCCCCTCCTATTAAGAAACACTGGATTAATTCCATGTTATCTAACGCGAAATTAAATGTGCACGGTATTAGAAAATAAAAAGTTGATAAATAATCAATGTCTCTTCTACGCCTTCGTATTAGTATACGCCTTGTGCGTATCTCGAAAGTGCGCCGAAAGCGCCGCGTAGTGGCCAAGATTGGCACAAATGGGTTACACTGTCAACCAATCAGACCTTCCGGCTTGTGCTTATACAGGCAAACCTAAGTGTACATGTGACCACATGTATAGTCGTACACCCCCGTGCCGTGTAACCCAGTACAGCACTTTTTGCTCACCAGGCGAGTAAGGCGGCGCCACCATCGATGCGCACAATGCGTATACTCTCGCCTCGCTCCCGAGGATCTACGGGGTGGAGCATCGCGAAGCGGCATGGGGGAGTTGGCGAGCGTAGTGAGCAGAGGGCGGAGCCCCCTACTCTGTTAAAAATTACTAATTACGATGGAGATACTGCTTGCTGCAGAATTCCCGACACGGTTTTGAATTCACATTGAACGGGTATATGTCTCTATAAGTGGCTTTTTTTGAAAAAGTGAATTTTTCAGTTTTTTTCTTTTAGAAGTATGTTTATAATAAACTGTAATTTTTTATAAACCAATTTCATTAAATTCGATACATGAACAATTAATAAATCCGTTTTCAGAATGAACATATGTGCAGCCGTTTCCGAATAAATTACCAAGTAAATTTTGCCCTAACAGTGCAGCCATCTATTGAAAAAATTTCATACTATTTGTCGGGGACATTTAGCCTTAAACGCCGAATAGTTCTTTCTTCGAGCTCGTGTTTTTTTCTTCGTCCCGCGTAGCTGCCTCACCACCCGTACCACTACATAGTACCATCACCCGTACCCACTCTCAGGGCCGGTTTTACCAACACGGTATAAACGCGGTATAGCGCTATACTGAGAATAACCAGCAATAAGCCTTAAGGCCATCACACGTGAAAAAACGTAAGCAGTAACAGTAAAGATTGACCAATCAGAAAGCCTGTTTAAGCATAATTCCGTAAGAATAGTATTTCTGATTGGTCAATCCTTACTGTTACTGCTTACGTTTTTTCACGTGTGATGGCCTTTACGGGTATTCTCAGTATAGCGCTATACCGCGTTTATACCTGTTGGTAAAACCGGCCCTCAGTCTACTACATACACACGGTAGAGAGCGCTAGAGTGGGGGCTTTCCGGTGGCGCACGCACGAGAGCGCTAGAGTGGGGAGCGCGACATATCCGTCTTAGGCTGGCCGCATACTTACTACTATCGGATCTGATTGTCTGAAACGATTGTCGGATCCGGAAATCTGAAGTTCAAAATACTCTAAGTTTATATGACCCTACCGCACACTGCCGATCCGATGTCGGATCGGACGTCCGATTCGGATGCGACTTACCGTCGGAGGGCGGCCGCACACTTACTACTATCGGATCCGATTGTCTGAAACGATTGTCGGATCCGGAAATCTGAAGTTCAAAATACTCTAAGTTTATATGATCCTACCGCACACTGCCGATCCGATGTCGGATCGGACGTCCGAGTCGGATGCAGGCCGAAGGCGTCCGACCGTCCTACCGACTATCGGAAGGCGCGTTCTCTACGATTGTTTTTATATACTACGCAGCAAACATACGATTGTGTTTCGGCAAGCGCAACAGCGACTCGATCCAGTTTTCCAATTTCAGGGGGGCACGGGCACCCTCTGTCCTTCGCTAGTCGCCTTCCAAGTCAGTCGTCTCAAGATCAGTTGTGGTCTATGAGAGTCGACTTTTGAATGCAAACTGGTGAAATCATGTGTGTTCCGTCTCACGATAGACGGACATTACACATCATTTCGTACCGTTTGATATATCACGACCACGAAAATACCTCGACATCTATAATTAATATTGCCATCAGCGAAGCATATACGAAGCGTACCGCAGAATATGTACAGTGCATTCACAGCGTGTAAGCACCTAGACAAGGAATGTAAATATCTGGACACGGAAAGTTGGACTTTCCCGATCGAGCCTCCCGTTGGGTTGTTACCAAGGACGGTTTACAGCCTTTTTACGGGCGTTTTTATTGCCCGCAATTTCGAGTTTTCTTTCACGAGTCCCGCGCATGACGAGGACTCGGTCCCTAATATCCTTGCGTCTCAATACCGTTTCCGACAATCGGATCCGATAGTAGTAAGAGTCTGACGCATTTTGTCGTATGTCTGCGGTAGTCTTCCGATCCGACAATCGTTTCAGACAGTCGGATCCGATAGTAGTAAGTATTCGGCCAGCCTTAAACTGGCTCGTCGAAAACCTAGAAATGTCCCCCCATATACGGGAACATAAACATTTTCAATGTTAAAAAACATTTTGCAGTGTTCACAAGCACAGATTTTAGGCGCAATTGGCGCACGTGAAGTCGGTGCAGTTGGTCATATCGACGCACTTTAAGTGGAAGGGTCTGTCGCAGTTATCGCACTCGATGGAGTTTTTTCTTGTCAGCTTTGCTGACATCAATTTATTGCAAACCATGCAAAAATCGATGTCGTCATCTGAAGAAACCGAAGACTTTCTTTTTTTGCCTTCTTTCGCAGCTGATTGTGAAGAATTGGCCTTTTTGGAAACTTTCGTTGGTATCTGCGATTTTTGACGCCGTGCAGCTTCTTCCGCAACCTCTCTATTTTCAGGGGATGTACTGATGCTGCTTCTCATCGGTTTGCGGCCACGATTGGATTTCTGCTTCGGAGCGACATAATTAAGCGGTCCAATACAGTCCAATATTAAACGTGTCGCTGATGTAGACGCGGTTGAAGTAGATGTTGAAGTAGATGTTGTTGACTCTTCTCGCGCCCCAGGCTCTTCTTCAACTCTAACAAGTTGTTGGAGTTCGTCTTCCTTCTGAACAACTTGATTTTCAACAACTTGGTGCTCTCCGTTAAGGGTTGCAGCCACAAAATCGTCCTCGTCAAAAATTTCTGGATTAAATGGGAAAATTCCGGTTTTCTCAAAACCTACAGCGATGTTTCGAGTGTTGAGACTATTACGCAGGGCAATGGCAACAATTTCAGGCACATGCTGGATTTCCAGTCGCAGACCAATATGATTCTTTGATCATGCATCGCATTGAATGTAGTAGGATCTTTTGACCGGCCCAAACACACCAACGTCTAAAGGCTGAAGCCGATGGCTGCAATGAGGCGGCAATGTCAGAATGGTGATACCATGTTCAAGGGCGAGATCGATAACTTCAATAGTGACGTGCGATCGGTGATTGTCCATTAACAATAATAAAGGATTCTCTTTTGACGCATGTGCAAATTTGACGAAGTGTCGCATGAACTGGACAAAGTCAACGGCAGTCATCTACCCTGAGCCTTTCGCGAAGCCGACGGCGCTTGGTGTGGCATTGTACATGAATGATGTTTTCATATTTTTGCGCGGGAACAAATAAAAAGGAGGAATGAAATCTCCACCAGCACTAACAGCCGTCACCATCGTCACATTTGTACCATGTTCTGCAGATGAGTGCAAATCAACCCTCGAACCTTTTGCAGCAACGACTTTAACGGTTTTCGTCGGAACCGTAGGGAATCCGGTTTCATCTGCATTCCAAATACGGGCTGGAGGGAACGGATGTTCATCCAACACAGCACGAAGCAGACGGAAAAAGTCGTCGACAGTTTCTTTATTGAATGCTTTTGCTCTATTCTCGCTGGTTGATATTGGCGTGCGCAAAGAGAGGCGTGGGTGGCGTTTCATAAAGGCGTAATACCAATCTGCTGGCCATGTCCGTTTCATCCCATCCGTCCGGGTAATCGATTCCCATTTTCTTGGCATACTGAAAGACTACCTTGCGTATGTTGTTTATGGTGAGACCATAGTGTAGTTCAGAGCACTTGATGATGTATTCATTCAGTTCTTTTTCCTGGGCTGCAGTGAAAATCTGTCAATAAACGAAATAAAAACATTCGTTAAAAAACAAAAAATTCAACAGATATGGTAGTGTATAGAAAGCATGAGCCACACAAAAATTAAACAATTAAAAAATTGAACAATTATTGAAAAACAATTTGTCAACTAATGATAAGTAAATATTCAGTTAACAAGAGATAGAGAAATGTAAACAAATATCTACCGTTTTTCCACCGTGTGCAGGTCGTTCTTGTAGGATATCTAACAATTGTGCGTCGGTAACAGCGGCAATATCCGGATATCGGTCGGTCGCAAGTTTCAAGTAGCGTTGAAAAGACGATCTGCTAACATCGGTAGCAGCAGAAGCAACACGCCCCGATATTTTATTTATTTTCACTTGCTTTATAGCAGCAATCAATTTTTCATAATTCACCTCTTTTTTGGGAGTTTCCTTTTTTTGGGAGGCATGATGGCTGAAATGATAAAAATAAGTAAATAAGACATTTGCATAATTGATCAAAACACTTTACTGTGCAAAAAA
This sequence comes from Xiphydria camelus, assembly GCA_963678675.1. Classification (NCBI taxonomy): domain Eukaryota; kingdom Metazoa; phylum Arthropoda; class Insecta; order Hymenoptera; family Xiphydriidae; genus Xiphydria; species Xiphydria camelus. The sequence continues at coordinate 19,218,959 of OY783194.1, forward strand.
CGGCATTACTCAAGTGGCCCATGTCTGTCCACAAATAGTGGCCCACTTCTATCTACAAGCGCCTTTTTTTTGCATATGCATCCCAAAAAAACACAATGTCAATAATGGGCAAAAATCACTTTGCATTTCAAAGATTATACGTCCAAATAACATATTGCATATGTACCTGAGTTTTTCTCATAAAAATGAGATGACAAATCGCATGAAAGCGTACGAGGGTAAATACTTTCTCGGCGAAATTCTTAGCGCGTTTCTCTGTACAGTGCGAGAGTAGGTTAATAACCTCCAAATGCTTCCAAAAAGTGAGCTCGCGTCAAAATACGATAAATAATGTGCACGGTTTGACATAGATGTCACTAGTCTTACAGTTATTCGGGTGGCCCACTCCAACCTGTGGCCCACTTCTGTCTACAGCACTCTAGGCCTTTCAAGGGCAATACTATACGAAAAGGGACGAAAAGAATTACTATTCACGGCCACGTGTCGCTAATAAGGAACCGGCTTACCGGAAAAATTCCGCAGTTGACTGCTGGGCAGTTGACGTCTGGTCACACCGCTGGTCCGCACGAAAGAGGAAGAGTCCAGGGATCGCGCGCTGCGGCTCGTTAGGCGGAGAGAAGGCCCTTCCCCACTCTAGGAGTCCTTTACGCGATCTAATTGGTGATCGATTTCCCCCGCTGATTTGCATGCGCGATGCTGCTATTACCGCTGCGCGCCCGCTCCGTAGATCGCCAATCGAAGCCAATATCGCCTTCCTTGTTGGTTCAAATGCGTGCGCAGCTCGCTGGATTTCTTCGTGGCTCCGGAACTATCCCCTCACGGATGACTGCTTGATGAATCCCTCCGGAACATTCCCCTGCGGGATCACGCGAAGGATTCCGATACGGAGTTAGCCTTCGAAGATTCCTCCGGAACATTCCCCTGTGGGATCACGCGGAGAATCTCGATGCGACGCTAACTCCCAAGTGGTCCATCTGTGCCGAAGAAACGGGGTGCCTGTCTACACAGGTTACGTTCCTCGCCGGGTACGCTGCTCGTCTGCAAGTCCCAGTCCTGCGCCTGGCAGGGAAGTCGTAGGCATCTTGCCGCACGGCATCTGGCGCTCGTTGCAGCCCCTTGTCCTCCAGCTCCAGCGTCCTTGTAGCTCTATTTTAGTCTTACAGATCTAGATACGGCAGCCGGTTCTAACAAAACTAATTATTAACGCTCTAAATAATGCTCTGGGGATGGCGGGACCGGCGGTGCGACGTGAGAGACTGCGTCTCATTGTAACGTGTACGATTTGCAACGTTACAGTTTATATCTCTTATCGATAATTATAACCTAGTTATAATTTTTTTTATTTATATTTATATAATGAAACTAATTAATTTTGTTTATTCCAATACTCCCACTCAAAATAATTAGTTTCATTAGAACATAATCTCTCTATATCTATATAATTTCTTAATTAGATACATTTGAACTGTATCTTTATATTTTAATATTCCTTTAGACCAATTTGTTTGCGAATATTTATGAATTTAGGAGCTGACAGTGATTTGGTAAATGTATCCGCCAGTTATTTGTCTGTTGGAATATATACAATTTTTATACTTTCTTCTTTTCTACCTTTTCTCTGCAAAAATGATATTTAACATCAATATGTTTAGTTCTTTTATGATCAGTGGGATTATTTGCTATTGCAATACATCCATTATATACAGGGTATAAATTAAGTACTTCGACAAACTTCGGCAAATGATTCTTTCAGTGATTTTAAGTCAAAAAGTTCATATAAACATAGGTCCAAAAATGCTTCATTCTCCAGATACAGGGTGTCAAACTTTGAAGAAAAAATCGGTTTTTCGTAAATATCTCAATATTCTTTAAGCCGATTTTATTGAAATTTGGCAGATGTATTAATGATAGTAAGAGGTTAATGTAGCTTTAATTAGATTAAAATTATTAAGTCCAGTGGCGTCCCGGAAGGCACCTTCCCCACTATTTTTGAAAAAAAATGTGCGCCACTGACTTTTTTAAAATTTTTATTTTTTTTTGAATTGAGCAACTAAAAATACAACTTTCTTGTCTCTCGTGTTCTTTCCGTATCTTGCTTCGTTTTCGAGATAAAAAATAATTAATTTCGAAAAATAAGCAAAAAATGTTTCTTTTATTGATTGTATTATCAGGTAAAAAACTTAAATTATTTACAAGACTAAAACTAAAATAGTTAATAACATTATTTTACAATAGTTGTTGAAAATGACCACCGCCTACTTCAACGCATGCAATAAATCGTTTTAACATTGATTGCCGAACTCTTTCGAATATACCTGGCGTCTGATTAATAATGGCACAAGATTCAAATATCCTATTTCTTAGATCTTGTTCATTTTGGACTGGACTTTTATAAACTAACGACTTCAAGTGACCCCACAGAAAATAATCCAAAGGATTCAAATCTGGTGATCTGGGAGGCCAGGCTTGTGGTCCTGCTCTTCCTATCCAACGGTTAGGGTAATTCTCGTCCAGAAATTGACGCGCAACGACACTAAAGTGTGGCGGAGCTCCGTCGTGCATTAACCACATCCTGTTTCTGGTTTCTAAATCAACTTCTTGTAAATGGTTGGGCAATTCATGCTCCAAAAACCTTCGATACTCTTCGCCATTAAGCCTTTGCGGAAGAATGCAAGGTCCAATAAGGTGATCACCGATAATGCCTACCCAAATATTGAGAGAAAATTGCACTTGAAAATGATTTTCTACGATAGCATTCGGATTATCCTCAGCCCAGATATGGTTGTTATGAAAGTTAATTATGGCATTTCGAGAAAACGAGGCTTCATCTGTGAAAAGCACATGGCTTAAGAAATCCGGGGTTCTTACTAATCTATTACGCAACCAAACACAAAAATCGACTCTGAGGGGAAAATCTCTATGTAATAGAGCCTGCACACGTTGCATATGATAAGGATAAAGTTGTTGGGACCTTAAAATTTGCCAAACAAGTGTGTGTGTAATATTCAATTCACGACCTATTTTCCGTGTGCTACTTTGCGGGTCTTCTTCAATTCTGTTTAACACAGCTTCTTCAATCGCAACTGTTCGAACTGTCGCAGGCCTTCCCGGAACATCTGTTGTCCTTTTAAAACTGCCAGTTTCACAAAGTCTTGCGTGGATATTAATAAAAGTTTGGACGTCTGGCACCACTCGTTGAGGAAATCGCACCTGATATTGTCGTCTTGCCGCTCGTGCATTACCGCGAGCCATTCCATAAGTAAAATGAATGTCTGCCATTTCTGCGTTTGAATATTGGTACATTTTGGACAAAACACACGATAAATTATTACTTATAACGTCAAAATGATAAACAACTACCTGTTTTCTTCTAAATCAACTGCCATGACTGATTCTGCTACCATGGAAACCTATCAATTGTTTACCAAGGCTTTCTATAAATTCACTATTTTCTTGTGTACTGCATGCCCCGGAAGTATGCAATAAATAATTTAAAAAAAAATAAAAAATAAAAATTTCACAAAATTTAACTTAAAAATTCATTTTTGTTGATTAGCTGCTTTCAATAAGACAAATAAACGCAAAATAATTGCGAATTTTGCCAGTGCAGTGGCGTGAAAATAAATATTTTTATTATTTTATTGTGTTGTTTTAGGGACATGTAATGAAGTCGTTTTTATTTTTTATTTCGAAAACGAAGCAAGATACGAAAAAAACACAAGAGACAAGAAAGCTGTATTTTTAGTTGGTGAATTCAAAAAAAAATAAAAATTTAAAAAAAGTCAGTGGCGCACATTTTTTTTCAAAAATAGTGGGGAAGGTGCCTTCCGGGACGCCACTGGACTTAATAATTTTAATCTAATTAAAGCTAAATTAGCCCCTTACTATCATTAATACATCTGCCAAATTTCAATAAAATCGGCTTAAAGAATATTGAGATATTTACGAAAAACCGATTTTTTTTTCAAAGTTTGACACCCTGTATCTTGAGAACGAAGCATTTTTGGACCTATGTTTATATGAACTTTTTGACTTAAAATCACTGAAAGAATCATTTGCCGAAGTTTGTCGAAGTACTTAATTTACACCCTGTATGTGTATATATATATATATATATAAACAGTCATTTTGCACTTATGCACTTTTCATGTGAAGCCGACGATATGTCAAATGGCAGTTTGGGGGACATTTTTAGAACCCAAAATTAACTCGCTATTTCGATAGAAGGAGTCATGCGTAGATGAATTCGCGATGAATTTTTGAAATATACACATTTTATCAGAATATATAAAGGAAAAAGTAAAGATTGTCACATTTCAGGATATTTGGCACAATGGCAGATTTCAGGACTTTCGGCGTAACGACAGTTTTCAGGACATTATACGTATTGGTTGATTTCAGGACTTCTTCAATAGCAAATCAGTACTCCAATATGAAATGGTTCTATTGCACATATAAATTAATGAAATTCGTGTCATGCTACGATTTTGTTTGCGATGTGTATGTTCTGAATTATCTTCACTTCCTACTTTGCACTTCTTCATCAAGCGTCAGACCAATGTGCACCGTGCATAACTCGCACAATTCACACCCCGTTTTACGAACAGAAGCTCGGTTCCATATGGGCGTCCATATTTTCTCACACGTATTTAACTACATATGAAGTGCTACATAAATAATACTGATAAAGTCTTTAAATGTACCGACAGCTTACAAGTCCTGAAAACTGCCTAAGCATCTGTATCTTTCACAATTTAGTGGCATATTTCAGGACAACGTGAAAAAAATGCCTACACTTCTTCTGGGTAACTTCAGGAGGTGATTCCTTTTACAAAATTTGTCGTTCTAGATATTTGCTTCCATTATACTTATTTTGACACTGATGTACCCATAATATGTGACTAATATTGGTGATATATTCGGACTCATTGGCAGTTAGCAGGACTTTTAAAACTTTCGGTATTTTTCAGGACTAGAACGTGAAATAGGTGTTCCCAATGATATTGCGTTGTCCAATTCACTGAATATTTATTTACCATACTGCAAGCCTGTATACAGTTTGAGATACCAATTGGCTTCTGAAAAATTGACTGAAAAATTGGAATGAAAGAGGAACCGACGTTTTACACAGAAAGAAAATGAAGGCAGAAGAAGTTAAAAAAGAACGACATAAACTTTATTTTGTTCGATATTACATACCTTACAATTATATCAAACGCATGACACATATAAACATCGTGTTTATTTAACTTTATATTATCACAGATTATTTTCATTGTACTTTGGTTTTTCAACTCATTTTGTACTACAAAGTAATGACTCACTATCTTTTATTGACTTTTTATCTTATTATACGATAGGAACTAAGTTAAGAACAAGAGGTTAACGATGTCAAAATAAACTTTACTCTTATGGAGCGATCGCGCTTCTTAAAACTTATAAGGAACTAAAAATCACATTTCGGTGCTGTCTTTTCTCAGATCATTGAAGAATATTTTGTTCGTTTAACTTCAAAATTACTTCAGACTTTTTTCTTTGTACTTTGCTTTCTGAGCTTATTTTTTACTATAACGCAATAACTTTTTGTCTTATCATACGATACTTTTCAAGTAAAATCCACGTATGACAAATCTTATGAAAGAACCATTAACATTTCTCGAAATAGAATGTTCGGAACAGAAATATGATATTTTTCGTAAACCTTGCAGTACAGAAACAACGTTACAAACAACGTTATAGTGGATAAACTAAACATTGCTTTTGTTGAATAATCGTGCTTCGTAGAGCTTATTAGAAACTAAAAATCACATTTCGTTGTAACGCTGTCTTATCTCAGACCGAAATTATGCAACCTTAACCCATTCCCTCCCAAAAAAAAAATATCCATTTTTTTGGGTTTCTATAGTTTAAACGTATTCTACTATGTGTAAGAGCTCCCCAAAAATTGTTTAAAAAATTCTTATAATGCTGGTTTTGAAAAAATGACATGGGTCGTAAACGACCCACTGGGAGTGAATCGCAGTCCAATACACCTTAAGTTGTAAATAATGTTATATTTTTATTTCGTGCTATTTTTTTTCATATAAGTTTTCCGGAGTTAAACAAGTGTTTTTTAAGTCCTTTTAAGAAATTAAAAGAATTTTTGGTTGCAACCTGCACATGGACTCTAGGTTTGGAAGATTGAAGTCTACGTTTACGGTAAGTTATGATAAGGTAAATTGTTAAATACACGAATTATTTTAAATAAAAATTCTTTAATTTCAAAAACATGTTTTTATTGCACTTTCTTTCATTTCATCAAGTGATTTACACCGTAAAACCGCTAATACAAATATAAAGAATCAGTCCAATAAGGCAATTGGTCATGGCCTTTGGCAACATTCAGCCTTACTCTGTAAATCACATAAAATACAACATGCAACAACTATCAAAATTGCATTTATGAAATACCTACTTATAAAGAAAATCAGTCGAACACGACATTTGGTCATGGTTTTTGGCAACATTCAGCCTTCTCTTTATCGATCTTCAATATTAGTCAAAAATACTGAATACTAAAATACTGAGAGGCAAACTTCTCTTCTAAATCTAAAAAGCAATGCTTAAAAACAAAGTATCAAAGAAGATAAGAAAACACGTTAAAAATCTATTTAGAATTATGGAATCTTGCAAAACATTCAACATGTAAAGGTACATCACAGCGCTGGCAGGCTCGAATAGTTTTATTTTTGCAAACTTTACAACGCCTTCTAGGTTGGGGGCTTATGAGTAAATGACCTGCATGACTATTTTTAACAGCCTCTGTTACAGGAGCACGAGGAAGTCGGCGACGAGGAAGTGTCCCATGTTTCTCCATCAAACTCTTCACAATAAAGCGACGACATTCCAGAGCATCAAGCGTCAAACCGAAGGAACGTGAAAGGATCCAAGCGTTGCTCATGGCCACATCGAAGTACCAAAAGATTATCGGTATGTACCATTTCTTGCATCGTATATTGATCCGGTAATTAGAAATGTTGTTGTCCATTTGGTCGACGCCGCCCATGTTTTTATTGTAGTGGGCGATCAGATTAGGTTGTGGAATTTTTATGAGTTTCTTCTCGGCAAACGAGTAGCGGTGAGCCTGCTGCAAAGGTTCTACTCCGTGCTCACTAGACAAAATGTTTACGACACTGTTGTCCGTCCAGGTAACCGCAACGATATTGTCTTTTCGATCAACCACACTCTCAAAAGATCCCCTTTCTCGTTTTTTCATGACCTTCTTACCAGGCAACGGACAACCTTCCATTCGATTCTCTCGCACGGTCCCTGTGCATTTCATACCCCGTTTAGCGAGCTCAGTCAACAACTTTGGGCACGTAAAGAAATTATCACAATAGAAGCTAAAAGCCACTCCTTGGTAGATTTCAGATACAATATCACAAAAGTGTAAAACAACTTTTTCTCCTAACGTTACGTCTTTAGAACGAGGTTCTGTTCCTTTACCCTGATATATATCAGCTTGCAAGCAATAACCTTGCTTCTGTGCCAAAGTCCATGCTTTGTAGCCAAATCGTATGGGCTTTCCTTTTATAAATTGGCGACAGCCATGACGTCCAAAATAAGGGATCATAGATTCGTCCACTGAAAGTTTCGTTACGTTAGGAGCGTTATGAATGAAGTTCTTGTTCATTACTTCAATAAAGGCTCGAATTTTAGCCATATTATCACCTACTTTTTCTCGGAGCAAATTAGTGTTGTCACAAACGTGAAAATAACGCAAAATATCGTTAAATCTATTTCGACGGATTGTTTTAGCAACAAGGGTATTGTGCACGTCATCAGATAGCTCCCAGTACATATGTTTCCTTGCATGAGGAACGTAACCACTTAGATAGAGTATACCTAAAATACAATAAACTTCCTCCCTGGTAAGGTTTAGGTTAGGTTCATTATTTTGGGCAGCGTACAAGTTTGTGTTACTGACAATCATCTCAATTACTTCCTCCGTTATAAATAATTCCCAAAAATCTAATGGATTCGAATCTTTGTTTACAGGTGATATTGCGCCAGCAATTACGCTAAGAAGCTGCTGTTCCTCGATAGCTGATGGTTGGAGGTCTCCTTGCTCCCAGGGCCTAGTAGGTTTTTTCTTCTTTGATGATGACGGGTTTGTCTGTTTGTTCTTCGTAGCTGATGACAAATTCGACTGTTTTTTTTTCGTGGATGATGACGGATGCGCCTGTTTTTTCTGCTTGGACAAGGGCTGATCTACCTCTTTTTTCTTTTTTGAGGATGACAGGTTCACTTCTTTTTTCTTATTTGATGATGACGAATTCATGTTTGTTCCCTTCGTAAACGATAATGCAGTCACTTTTCTTTTCTTTGCAGGCATTTCAGTCTCGGATTCGTCGCCGAAATTGTCGTCGGTCACTGATTCAGAGTCATCATCGATCGCAGATTCAGGACAGAAATCTTCGTCAGGATTAGAGTCATCGCTGGAAACATCGTCTGAGTCGACATCTACACCAACGGTACCTCGAATGACCAGTTCAGCTTGGGCTTTTAGCTGATTTCTGTTCATTTTGTCGGGATTGCAGCAGTTGTCCTCGTCACCCGAATCAGCATTTGATAAATTACCGTCGTCTTCCGGAGGCGTAATAAAAATATCTGCGGAGGTCCCCGGAAGGTCCGAGGCCGTCATCATGTCCAACTCGGCTAGAATTTCTGCAGTTGAAAGAGGTTTTCGCCTGCAAAAGTGTACAAAAGTGTCATTATTGTAAGACAAAATAATAAAATAAATTCACAAAAATCTACAAAGTATTGTATTTTTCTCTAAAAATATTATTTTTAAACGTTTGTTTTCAAAAACGGTTACGGAAAGCCCTCGTCGTGCAAAAATAAGCACAAGAATGTAAACCTACATTGTTCCGCGATTCACTCCCAGTGGGTCGTTTGCGACCCACGCTATCTTATATGACGTCCAGCTCATGAACCAAACAAAGTACAGTCAACCTAAATGGCTCTAAAGATGCAGTATACATACCCCCGTAATATTCACACCAGATATAAAATATTGTAACACTTTTTACCACTGAACTTACCATTGTCGGCGAGACCGCACTACCGGGTCCGCCATTCTCCTCGACGCTTCGCCGCTACTGCCGATCAGTGGAGGGGAGTGCCTGGCTGGCGCATCAGAACACTGTTTCCAAGCCTACTACATGTGTTTAGCACGGTAGAAGCGCGCGCGAAACAATAAGTGGCGCTGCAGAATTTTTTTTCTTAGGTGGGTCGCAAACGACCCACTGGGAGGGAATGGGTCTTTTAATATGTTTTTTTTGCTCAGTCTTGTCCTTCTTTTTTATTTCATTTGATATCCAAGTTTTAATGACTGGTGGCGAGCGTCCTACCAAACAAGGATATTGGGAACACAGACTCTGGATGGTTTTCAGGGACGGATTTTTCTTTGTATTTATATTTTTAGTGAACAATTTGATCGCTATGCTTTTTTCTTTGTCAGTCCACCTGGGTTTGCTCCTGACTTGTCCATACGGCGACGCTGAAAGAACCGCATCTTTTTAGAAACTTGAAGATGTAAATAAGTAGGTTGCATTACCAAATTATTGCATGAATGGTACTTGTAAGTTATTCACAATGAAAGTGGATTTAATTTCATCGAGGTAATTTGTAACAAAACTTGAGGATCTTTTATTTCCTACATTACTTACTGGATCGTTTCTTTGCTTTCTTTCCACTTCCAGAACATCCTTGGGAGTTTTCTATGTTTTCTTCTTCCATGTGAGTAGAATAATCTACTTCACGAGAAGCGTCGAAAGTTTCATCAAAACGGTGTCCAGTTGAACTTGCTTTCATGTGAATAATGATAATTTTCCGGAAAAAGTACAGTGGAAACATTAGAACATACTTCATTAAACGATTGTAGTAAATAATCACAATATTATAATTAACTTACAACTGGTTTTCGATGTTTCTTTTGAGATCTTACGGCCCCTGGTATTACGGGATTTTACTTCAGAATTAAACGCTCCATTATCGTCCTGACTGTGAAAATCATTCTGCTCGTACTCGCTGCCTTCGGAATCGTCTGAGTCTCCCTGACCGTCTCTGTTACCGCCTTGTGCCAATTCTAAAACTTTCGACATTCGTAGAATTTCTCGACTCACTATAGGCTGCCGATAATGTTCTTTATGAATTTTTTCGGCATGTCCCATAAAATTGGCAACATCAGCAACTTCATTCTCAGACAGATTAAGGTTAATACAATATTGGTCGCAATGTGTTTCCTTAATCGAGTTTCCGTTAACTTGTGCGGGAAATCGGCTCCTGATTCTGTGGCAAATTGTCGCACGAGGAAGCAGGCGCGAAGGTACTTGTGTCTGGATTTTTCAGACCCGGGAATACCGAAGACGTAGCGGTTTTCTACAGGAACTCGAGCCTGTTCTCGATACTTCAATATCATTTCGATACATTCGAGTAGATCTTGCGATAACAAAACAGGCACAGTTCGGTTCAGTTTCCCGCGGATTACAAAGCGCACATATTTCTTTGCAATCGTTTGCTCGTCGGAAGACAGAGTTTTCAGAAGATCTTTATCGATACGCTTGTAGTCTTGAAAGTCTTCGATGAACACTCTTTGTATTTCACCAGCTCGGCGGCGGTTGAAGACTTGAACGGATGTAAGAGTAGCTTCTGCCAGTGACAGCCATGCTTTATAGGTAAATCCTGTTTGCAAGCTTTGGTGTGCCGAATTTCTCTTTTCCTTTAGATATACGTGCAAATTTTGTATATCTTTTGTAGATGGAAGTTCAGTCTTCTTCCGTCTTTTCTGTTGAGTTTGTGACTCCACGACCGTTTTGTTTACACTGACGCCTATGTCCTCTGCAAGCAATTTCAAGAAATCTTCGGTGTTTGTTTTCTGTGTCGCATCATGACGCTTAATGCAATCTGTTATCAGAAAAACTCCGATCTTTTTAACATGCGAGCCAAGGCTATAAGCTGTCGACGGTGCGTTGTAGGTATTCGTCACTTCATCAAAGCCGGCTACTTTATTTATAGCTGAAATAACGTCGTCATAAAATTTGGGGTCGTATAATGTTGCAAATTCAATGATGTCCTTGTTAATTTCCTTCAGTGCTGACAACAAACGTCCAAGCACTCTTAAGGTAGCCCTGATCAGGTCGTGTTGATGCTGCAGTTTGTATTTAATGCACAATTTATTGCCGTAGAGTATGATCAATCGGTCGTATCGAACGAGACGTGTAATGTCGTCTTCACGTAAAACAGGAAAGATAATTTTCCTTAAGACTTCAGAAGTTTCAGGATGGAAACGTCGTTACCGGAGACGTGAATTGTTCCGCTGCAGCCATCTGAGATTGTGTTTTTTATCACTTCGTCTCGCATTGTTCGCACAGACGTCTTATCCGGAACATTTACAGCATTTGTATCCGTATTTGTTTCCCGAAGAACAGAAGAGTCTTTGAGGGACAATTCTTGGACACCATTTTGCTCTCTATCATGAATCTTGTTGGACAGAGGTTTCAAATAATCAATGAGTAGAATCTTCACTTCAAAATCTGCAGATATTGATGCCGATTGTCTCCCAGTTGATGTTTGTTTGACATTGCTGCTGGTGTGAGATGCAGAGGATTCTACTACAGATTGCTGTACACTTTTCGTAAATGTGGCATCAAGGTTAGTAGAAACTGTGTCACTTTCTGTGGAGATTTTCGGAATTTTACGAGGTTTTTTTCGAACTGCGGGTGAGAACGTCCTTAGCAGTATCAGCATCATGCGAAGGAGTCTCACAACTCAACTCTTTTGCATTTGATGTTGTCGCCCTAGGTGTGAAGACGTCAGATGATGCACTGTTAGTGTCATCAAAAAGAGCTCTTCGTACTTTGCATTTTGAGGGATCAGTCTCAATAATATGCTGCTTTTGCTTCTTCATATCTTCAAGGACTTTAATGTCGTCTGTGAAACAATACAAGGGAGAATAAAACAATTTTGTACGCGGACATAACTCTTGCAATAAAAATTACTCAAATTACACCAAAGCGGAAGAAAACTTATTAAGAATTAACTTTTAATGCAAAGGTACCTCAGACAAATAAATATTTCACTGATTCACTCACATTAGCTTTCACTTGACTGAACATAGTTAAGTACTACATCAGTAAGAATTGAAATTTGCTCACTGCTGTATGGCAGTGGCAATTAAAATTGACACACATAAAGACTTGCACTATAGAGAAGCAGAAAGTCTCGAAATTTGCTCATCGTTGCATGTCAGCGATGAGTAAAATTCCCATACATAAATACTTGCACCGAAGAGAAGCAAAAAGTCTCGAAATTACCTCTTCGCTGCATGGCAGCGGTCAACAAAATTCACATACGTAAAGACCTGCAGTGGAGAGATGAAGAAAGTCTCGAAATTTACTCTTCGCTGCATGTCAGCGATGAGTGAAATTCCCATACATAAAGACTTGCACCGAAGAGATGCAGAAAGTCTCGAAATTTCCTCTTCGCTGCATTGCAGCGGTCAACAAAATTCACATACATAAAGTCTTGGACTGAAGAGATACAATATTATTATTAATGCCTCTCAGTTGAAATCAAGAATTTTCGATTACACTTACCATTCAAACACAGTATTCGAGCAGAGTATCTATTGCCATTAGCGTATTTAACGCAACAGGTGTCTCCGTTTTTGGAGGTTATACGCGTTTGTTGGCATATGTAAAACAGTCCGTCCTCAAATTGCACTAGCGCAAACATTTCAATACTTTCTCATATTACTGACGGACACAATACGTATTCGAAGGAGTTCGCGATTATAATTACAAGCGGAAATTGCGTGTAATAAAATTTCTAAACACACGTGTCCGGCACATGCCACTATTCCACGCGGTGAATTCAGTACATTTGGCTGGAGTTTTCAACTCCCACCAGTGGGTACATCTGCTGTCTCTAAGCGAATGCATAGAAAGAGCAAACAAACTCACTCAAGCATCAACCAATAACCGCTTTGCTATAGACGTAATAAAACGCCACAGTCGAAATGGATCCCACTTCATAATTAAAGGTGGCATTCCCAATGGATAGATAAAAAATCATCTTGTTGTAAATACATATGACAAAAGCATTTTTTTTATTTCAATTTTTTATACTACAGTCAGTAATCTGGTGTCTTCGGGGTCACACATTTTGAATCCGAGCATTAACTGCATAGTGCATGCTTAGCAAACAGTATTAATTGCTATACATGAACCACGAAATAATCTTGAAAATCCATACTTTTGTGTAGAATAGTTCTGAATAGCACCGAAAGACTGAAAAGTCTTTTCAACTGCCAATGCATCTGTACTTTTGGATATGTAGTGGCACCTTTCGGGACATCGTCAAAAAATATCTAATCCTTCTCTCGGTCATTTGTGCAAGTGATTCACGATGCAGTCACTGGTCGATACGGGTGTTTGCTTCTCTCACATCAGTTATAACTTAACTCTGTACCGTTTGCTATCTGTCGTCGAAATACTTATTGCCGGTACGCGTGAAGTAGGATGCGTGCATAATTAGTGCAGGCGCACATGTAAACTGCACAGAGCATGCCTAGCACATATTATTAATTGCTATGAACCACGGATTAATCTTGAAAGTGCATATTTTGTGTGGAAGTCCTGGAAAGCACCGAAAGACGGAAAAGTCCTGCCAACTGCCAATGCATCTCTACATTTGGATATGTAGTGGCATCTTTCGGGACATCGTCAAAAAATATCTAATCCTTCTCTCAGTTATTTGTGCAAGTGACTCACGATGCAATGTCACTGGTCGATACAGGTGTTTGCTTCTCTCACATCAGTTATAACTTAACGCTGTACCGTTTGCTATCTGTCGCCGAAATACTCATTGCCGGTACGCGTGAAGTAGGATGCGTGCATAATTAGTGCAGGCGTACATATAAACTGCACAGAGCATGACTAGCACATAGTATTAATTGCTATGAACCACGGATTAATTTTGAAAGAGCATATTTTGTGTAGAAGTCCTGGAAAGCACCGAAAGATGGAAAAGTCCTACTAAAACTGTCAATGCATCTCTACATTTTGTAACGACGCTACTCGGCGCTACCCGGGTAGTCGCACACCTCGGCACGCTCTCTGACTGGCCCCGCTCGGACAAGGTATTGAGATAATGAAATGTTGGGCGCCAGGTGTTCCGAAACACCAAAGAAAGTCGAAATCGATAACAGTCAGATCGCGTGAACCGGAAACGGAACTCCGCTAGCTCAGCCCCGTATCGGCAAGGGAGAGGGGCGGGGTCTCAAGACAAAGAAACAAATTTGAGGCGATTCATAACAAGAAAATAACACTTAGCTTTATTGGAGATCTTCTTATACACTACGGGCTATTCTAAGAGCCTAACGGCTACGGCAAGGTCGGGCTTCAAAACAGTCCTTATCGCGAAACTAACAAGCAGAATAACCGACAATAATTCGCGGGAGAGATAGGAACGGTAGCCGCGACAAATTCGCGAGGGAAGAGGCACGTTAGTCGGAGAAATTCGCGGGAGAGGTAGGAACGATAGCCGCGACAAATTCGCGAGGGAAGAGGAACGTTAGCCGGAGAAATTCGCGGAAGAGGTAGGAACGGTAGCCGCGACAAATTCGCGAGGGAAGAGGAACGTTAGCCGGAGAAATTCGCGGGAGAGATAGGAATGGTAGCCGCGACAAATTCGCGAGGGAAGAGAAATTCGCGGGAGAGAATCAACCACCCTTAGCGGAGAACAGAGAGTCGAGCGCACGAGCTATTTTATGCGATATATTGCCGCACAAAGGGCAGTCTTCTCTATTAATCGATAACGCACTCGATAGCGCACGGAACGAAAGGAAAACGGTATTACCGCACTACCGACGCGCACTATCCTGCCGACGATAACGCGGGCTAAACTCGTCTCAGGGAATTCGGTCGCCTCGTGCTACCGAATTTCCCGAGCATCCCCAGATACTACAACCGCAAACTAAATCGCTAAACGATAAATGTGATTACTATTAACGCGCGACACAAGATACTATGAAAAGAAAACTCTAAGAACGCCACGGGTCCGTCACCCGCACTCACGGAACGAAACGATAGGCCCGTCGAGGGCAAGGGAAATCTAAATCTCTACTACTACACAGTATCGGCCACGTGTCGCGAACAAAGGAGCCGGCTTACCGGAACGGAGGATCTGCTGTTGCTGTGGCGATGGGGCACGTGGGGTCGCTTCGCTGGTTCGCACGAGATAGGAAGAGTCCAGTGATCGCTGCGGCTCGCTAGGCGGCGAGGGCCTCTCCCCACTCCTAGTAGACCCTTTCCGCGATTTTAATTGGTGATCGATGTCCCTCATCGATTTGCATGCGCGACGCTCTGGTTTCCGCTGCGCGCCCGCTCCGTCGATCGTCAATCGAAGGAAACTAGTTCCTTCCTGTTTGGCGCGGATGCGCGCGCAGCTCGCTGGATTCAATCGTGGCTCCGGAACTGTCCCCTCACGGATAACGGCTTATGAATCCCTCCGGAACATTCCCCTGCGGGATCACGCGGAGGATCCCGATACGAGGCTAGCTTCTGGAGATTCCTCCGGAACATTCCCCTGTGGGATCACGCGGAGAATCTCGAGGTGAAGCCTAGCCTCCAAGCGGTCCATCCGTGCCGAAGAAGCGGGGTGCCTGTCTAAACAGGGTACGTTCCTCGCCGAGTACGCTGCTCGGTTGCAAGTCCCAGTCCTGCGCCTGGCAGGGAAGTCGTGTGCATTTCGCCGCACGGCATCTGGCGCTCGTTGCAGCCCCTTGATCCTCCAGCGCTCCAGCGTCTTTTCGGTCGAATTACTGATCTCGCTACGGTATTCCGCTATGTCGCCCCTACTATTACAAAAGTTTCTAACGCGCTAAAATATTCTTATTCTAAATACTATCCTGGGGATGGCGGGATCAGCGAAGCGACGTTAGGGAATCGGCCAAATTGTAACGTGCACGAAGTGCAAAACGTTACAATTTAGATATGTAGTGGCATCTTTCGGGACATCGTCAAAAAATATCTAATCATTCTCTCGGTTATTCGTGCAAGTGACTCACAATGCAATGTCACTGGTCGATACAGGTGTTTGCTTCTCTCACATCAGTTATAACTTAACGCTGTATCGTTTGCTATCTGTCGCCGAAATACTCATTGCCGGTACGCGTGAAGTAGGATGCGTGCTTAATTAGTGCAGGCGCACATATCAACTGCACAGAGCATGACTAGCACATAGTATTAATTGCTATGAGCCACGGATTAATCTTGAAAGAGCATATTTTGTGTAGAAGTCCTGCAAAGCACCGGAAGATGGAAAAGTCCTACCATATATCTGCCAATACATCTGTACTTTTGGATATGTAGTGGCATCTTAAAAATATCTAATCCTTCTCTCGGTCATTCGTGCAAGTGACTCACAATGCAATGTCACTGGTCGCGATACAGGTGTTTTCTTCTCTCACAGCAGTTATAACTTAACACTGTACCGTGTTTGCTATCTGTCGCCGAAATACTCATTGCCGGTACGCGAGAAGTAGGGCGCGTACACAATTAGTGCAGGCGCACATGTCAACTGCACAGAGCATGCCTAGCACATAGTATTAATTGCTATGAGCCACGGATTAATCTTGAAAGAGCATTTTTTGTGTAGAAGTCCTGCAAAGCACCGAAAGATATAAAAGTCCTACCAACTGCCAAAGGATCTGTACTTTTGGATATGTAGTGTCACCTTTCGGGACATCGTCAAAAATATCTAATCCTTCTCTCGGTCAATTTTACAAGTGACTTACCATGCAAAATCGCTAGTCGTTGCATGTGTTTGCTGCTCTCTGTTGTAACTTGGCGTTTTATCATTTGTGATATTTCGCTGACATATGCATTGTCCTTACGTATGGCAATGTGTACTTACTCGTAACTTAAATTTCATTTTTACACATGTGCCATTAATGCACGCAAATATTGTCATCTGTATGGCACTTGATTAACCAATAGCGTTAATTTCAGCGAACAACGAATTAACCTTGAAAATATCTACTTTATATTGTTGTCCTGAAAAGTGCCGAAATATCAGAAGGTCCTTATAACTGCCAGTGCGTAGGTTTATTACATATTACAGTGAAATCGGAAGGTACAGCGTCTATGTATTGTTATAGAATACAAACATCTAATTTGACGAATGATTTAGAGGTATGATAGCATTGAATTACTGTTTAATGAGTGATTCGGAACTTTCTTATGTGTCCCTTGTGAAAGACCTGAAATATGCCATTAGGGAGCGGAACAATAAAAATAGGGAAGTAGAACGTGCAACGAAGGATATTAGTGTAGATAACTGTTTTAAGTAGTACGATAACAATTTCTGGATAGCGAATAATGAATATATAGCTAAAAAGCAGTTTCATAGACGTAACGGTCTTTTTAGGGACTGTCCCCATAACATACATTTGACAGAAAATTTTTTCAGGACAGTCCTCATAAGTACCATGTGTCCCCGTAATATACGATGCGTATCTGAAAAAGTCCTGAGAACTGCCACATTTGACATATATATATATGTCCAACGTAAAGTTCCAGGTCATTTTTTGCAACCCATTGTAAAGTTCCGGGACATTTGTATACTTCCAGGACAGTCCTGGAACTTTTTTATATTTAATGTCAAGTTCCGGGACAGTCCTGGAACTATCGTAGTATATATCAGATGTATACTTCCAGGACATTCGAATATTTTACGTCTTATGTATATTTCCGGGACATTTCTGTTTTTTCGCTCAAACATTTATAACACTGTTGCAAGTAGTATCCCATCCCTATATGATACCCATGAACAAAATTTCTTCCTTCTATGAAATTTTCGCAGTGAATTATATTCATATGAGATTTTCTTACTACCGTGTACTCAAGATTGATACGTTTTATTTTCGCAGCCTCTCTCCACAGAATGGTAATCTTCTATAATAATTTCTTCCTCACTATACCATACGAACTAACAAATGTGACTTCCATAGAGAAATAATCTTCATCAGGTTGATATACTTTCCATACACACTTCGTCATTTTCTAACGCTTTTTGGTTCACTACCTGATGAGAAAGGCGATCAGAATCGGACAGAGGCTATTCCTAGAGACTGAACATTTTTTCATGTCTTTGTTATGATTATCGACAGAATCGGACAAAGGTGAATGTGTGCTACGGACAAGTTTGTTCGGCTTTGTACGTCTCCGTATGCCACTAGTCAGTGAGAATATGGTCTCACGCACACATATGTAAGACATTGAGTTCCAGGACATTTTTCGTACCTATTGTTGAGTTCCGGGACCTCTGTACACTTCCAGGCCAATCCTGGAGCAATCCTAGTACTTGATACGTTTACCTCCAGGACGTTCAAATCGGACGACCTCCCATAAAAGTATGTAACTGCAGCATTTGAGTTCATAAATATTTTGCATTTGCAATGATTGCTATTGCACTAGGAAAGGGGGGTATGGCCAAGTGACTTCCGTTAAAAAATAGTCTTCATCAGGGTCAGATATATTCTTTATATACTTCGTTATTTTCTAACGCTTTCTGATTAATCACCTGATGTGAAAGGCGGATAGAATTGAACAGAGGTTGTTCTTATACAGTGAACATTTTTTTTATGTCTTTGTCATGATTATAGACAAAAGCGGACAGTGATGAATATAGGCGGCGGACAGGTTAGATCGTTTTTATACGTTTCTGTACGTCCCTAATCAGTTAGAATGTATCAGTTAGACACTATGCACAAAAATGCATATGTAAGAGGTTGAGTTCCAGGACATTTTTTGCGCCCATTGTTGAGTTCCGGGACATTTGTATAGTTCCAGGTGAGTCCTGGAACTATCGTAGTATATCAGAGGTTTACCACGAGGAATTGAGCTCGTAAATATTTTGCTTTTGCCATAATTGAGATTGCACTAGAAAAAAGGGAGCGGCCGAGTGACTTCCGTAGAAAAATTGTGTTCATCAGATTGAGATATTTTCCATATATATGTAGAGGAAAGGAACCAAATTTGAGATACTTTTTCTTTAAATTAAAAATAAAATATTATTTCTGAAAATTCTTGTATTGTTTTTAATTATATCTCATAATTAACTTTCTTATATAACATTGGTATTAGCAAATACGGTAAAATATTTATTATTTAATGAAAAATGAAGTATAAAATATTTTATGATAAATGCGTGAAAGAAAAATAGGGGTCTCCTAATTTGAGATATCACGGTATCCAAATTTGAGATACACCCATAATTTGGGACACTATTCGAAAAATCTATTTCCTTAGCAGAAAGAGCAAACGAAAATGTTACTTTTGATCTCCCCGCAATCTTCATGTGCCCATCTGGAACAATGAGCACATTTAGCCCATTTTTCGCCATGTTTATCTTGGGAATATCGATCTGAACAGAACAGGCATTCAGCATCACTTTCCCCACTTTCGTCCGAAGAAGAATCGGCCAACACAAAATCTTCGTCGACACTTTCTGAACTTGAGCTATTCCAACAATCTTGTTTCCTTTTCGACCTTTTAGCTTCTGATTGAGAAGACTTTTCCGTAGATCCAAGCTTGTGTTTTTTACATAACTTCTGCCCTCGTGACGTGGAGGGTCGTACCTCACTCGGATTGGATATTTTGTCAGTCAAATTCTTCTTTGGAATTTGTTTCTTGCTTCTCTTTTCAAGGCTCTCCTGTAAGTCTTCTTTGTATGGAGTCAGTGTAATAATACTTGCCTTTCCTGCTCTAGAATTTTCCTTATGGGCGTCATTTTTGTAAAAAGGCAACGGACAAATGTCTTTTAGAGAAATTAATATGTTTTCAATAATTTTTACAGGTGGAGGTGGAGTTTTCTGTTTTCTTTCAAGTGCTGAAGTAGATGGAGGAGTCAATTCAATAGATCTTTCGTTGACATTCTCATTTAGCTGATCTATTTGATTGCCTCGATCCTCTGTTTCAGATTGTGAAACTTCTTTATGGATACCGAAATCATGATCTTTTTAAAAGTATGACGATTTAGAGGTACTAATCCGGTTTTTCTAAAACCATTAATAGACGTTTCCATTGTAGCAGCTCTATTATACGCCTTACTAAAAATGCCAGCTATTGCATATGGAGAAACAGTGCTTAATTCGTTTTCCCAAAGCAAATTTTCTATCTCCTGGGCATAGAAAGTTTTGAGGGGAGACATAAAACTCACATCTAGAGGCTGCATCTTGTGAGTCAAATGTGGTGGCAGACAAATAATTATTACATGATTTTGTTTGGCCATATCTATGAGCTCAATGTTCCTCGTATGAGAATAATAACCATCCAATAGAAGCAAAATGGGGTCACATTCACTGGGCTTTGTAAATATAATAAAATGAGCGAACCATTTAGTGAAGATATCCGTTTGTACCCAGCCTGACGGATGGCATGCTGCAATTGCTCCAGCAGGAGCTCCAAGCATCAGTTCTTCTTTCATGTTTTTCTTCGGGAAAATTATAAGTGGCGGGACATACACACCTGAAGCGTTCATGCATGTGATAATAGTTACTAATTTTCCCCTTTCGGCTGAAGTGAGCGACGAAATTTGTTTTTCTCCTTTTAGAGAAATGACCTTGCTATGTTTATGTTGTACCACAGTGATGCCAGTCTCATCGACGTTAAAGACCCTCTGAGGTGGATTGGTGATTTTGTTCAATTCTGGCTGATATAAATCAAAAAATTTTGAAACATTCTCGGGAGTGAAAGATTTGATCCGAGCAGCTGATATTCCTTGAGGAGTTCTCATGGAAAGCTGGCGGTGCCTCTTAAAAAATAGTTGCAGCCATTTTTTCCCTGCTGATTTTTTATTTGGATTGAACGGATGGGTTATGTTATTTCTAATTGCCAACTGAAATGCTAATCGCTTGATATCTCGCTGTCGCAGCCCAAGAAAACGCTCATCCATAGCCACTGCATACTGAACTAGTTCCTCTTCAAGATTTGGAGGAAGAACGGTCTTTCGGCCAATTTTCAAACTGACCAGTTTTTGTGGACTTTTAGCGGATTTTAAATATCTTTCCAAGGTCCCCTTGGGCACCCCAAACACTTTTGCGGCCTTCAAATATCCCATCTCTTTACTTCTAACGATATTGACAGCCTTTATCATGTCATTGGAGTTCCAATTTTTATGTTTGGGTGGCATCTAGGAATATAAAATACAGAAAATAGTGTACTTTACTTTGGTTCCTATTTTGAGATACGTCTCAAATTGGGAACCAATAAGTGTCTCAAATTAGGAATTTTCGGTTGAAAAATTGACAGCCATTCTTTTAGGTTAATTACAACTTTATTTGAAAACTATAATGAGTAAAGTATAAATCAAGACTAAAATAGCCAGCTATGCATTATGAATTGTTTAAAACTGCTTACCTTTATTTTATGTATAAGATTCCGTTCACCGCTACAAAAACTCAAGATTAAGAAGATACAAATATGTGACAGTACGCATCAACAAGTGTGTAAACTGGAATTATGTAGGTATCTACATTACCTTGTGTCTATTTATAACAAGTTCTCACTATGTTCTCAAGATGGCAATGCACAACAAAAATCTTAGAGTGGTGTCTCAAATTAGGCGACTATCTCAAATTTGGTTCCTTTCCTCTACTTCGTTATCTTCTAATGCTTTTTGATTCGTTACCTGATGAGAAAGGCGGTCGGAATCGGAGATAGGTTGTTCATACACTATTTTTTAACGTCTTGGTAATGATTATAGATAGAAGCGGACTGGCGTGAATATAGGCGACGGACAAGTTTGTTCGTCTTTGTACGTCTCCGTACACTTCTGGTCAGTGAGAATATGGTCTCATACATACATACATACATAAGATGTTGAGTTCCAGGACATTTTTCGCGCCCATTGCCGAGTTCCGGGACATTTGTATACTTTCAGTCCAGTCCTGGAAGAATTCTAGTATACCAGACATTAAGTTCCAGAACGTTGAGAAATTTTTCGTTTTCTGCATATTTTTGAGACATTCCCCTTTCTACAACTAAAGAGGCATAATACTGTACGCTGCATATAAAGTCCATGCAAGTACATTTATTGTTGGAAAAATCCGCAATGAATCTACAAATTGTGCTTCCGACTCACCATGTACTATTCACTTCAGGGATATGGACAATGTTATAAGTAGTAAACTTCAAAAGTGCCCATGTAAAATGTGTCTCGAATGAGTGCGATGTTTATATGGCACAATTGTCCGTAAATTTCATCTAAACACGATGAGAGTTGAGAAGTCCGAGTTTTATTGGTTGGATATGTCCTTTGATGGGTCAGTGAGACGGGTGTAGTAAAATAGTATTCCCAATCTGACTGTAATTAAATTCATACGTGTAGCCGTGGGCGCTGACATGGACGACGTGAATACTTGGCGATAGAAGCGCTTCGTGAAACTGCATTTGTGCATGAATCACATGGTGTGTCACTAGGAGATCTTTATAGTTCTTCTACTTTAATAATGGGTGCCTTGCTTATTAGACACTGATATTCGTAGACGATTTGGAGAGATTCGTAGAGATTCGTAAAGATTGACATCGACTGAGGTTTGTAAGAACGCGACTTGCGGCCGGAGTACAGTAGTCGAAAAAAACACCTTACGGTTCACTGTGTGGGATTAGTGGTTGCAAGTCTCAAAGTATCTGGAACACTTATTTCCGTACTACAAAAACTTGTGACGATCACAGCAAGCGTGATTTTATTTGTTTTGGTCAAGAGACCTCTCCATCTCTTGATCTCCGTAGCTATAGACTACTGAGTGCTAGACGAAAACTACCATGATTACCGATACAATTGTCCCTTAAGAATGAATACCTGGTACTTCCTCAAGATGCAAGGGCAGAAAAGCTGTAGCTCGAAGCAATCTCTCTTTTTAACATAATTGCCAATTATTTCACGTTACTAACTTAAGGCTATGTGGTATCTTTGAATACCAGGGTTAAATAATTTGTTTTGCAACTCTCTTGAAAACGAATTCATGAAATAAAATTTCGTTCTCGCATATGAAAGAGTATTATCAAGAGAATTGGGGGCTGGTTATTGTCAGACTGAAAACGGGCAGAAATTTTTGACTGATTTTGACAGTCAGCGATCAAAGACAACTCGAAATGACACATATCATTTGATCGCTGACTGTCAAAATCAGTCAAAAGTTTTTGCTCACTTTCTCACAATAACCAGCCCCCAACTCTCCTGACAATACTCTTTCATATGCGAGAAATAAATTTTATTCCGCGAATTCGTTTTCAAGAGTTGCAAAACAAATTTTTTACCCCTGCCAGTATTCAAAGGTATCACATCACCTTAATATTAACGTGAAGCATACATAAGTATGGCTTAATGAGACGAAACGTGCATGTGTAAATGCGCATGTATACGTGGAGAAAATAAATAAATTATAAAACATGTTCATTGAGAAAACTAATATATTCGACATAGTGTGTAACATTATAAACATATTGATATACCTAAGAAACAGGAATGCTTAGTGTATTTCTTAACATAGTTTTCAACTTTCTTAAGATTAATTCTTTGAACAGCCTTTTTGTCGGAAACAACTATTATTTATAGTTTAAGTAAATGCTATTAGGTTTCAACAAAATACGACGCTATGAAAACTATACATTATATTTAATCCATTTGTGCCCACGACATTTTTTTAAAGGAAACATTCACTTTTCTTATATCTATAGACTAAATGTTGTCCAATACTTACACAAAAATAATCATTTTGAAATTTTTTGAAAATAAACAAAAATATGGGGGTGTACTCATATGAGTACAATGGGCACAAGTATAGTGTTGAAAATCGGGGGTCTAAATTTCAATAAATATAAAATGAAAATAAATTATATTTTGTTCTAAACTTAATAACATAGTGTTAAGAACCAAAATATAGTTATGACGATGCTAGCCATTGGTGTGAAACTGGATAAAACAATTTCTTTCAATGCACAACGTTACTTTGCACTTTATACATTTCCAGCGGGATCTTAGATGGCATTGACCACAAAACGTAACTGTCTTTCTAATTTTGCTGGAAAGTGGCCACCTTCATCACGTATGATACTCTTCACAACAGAGGCAGATGATTTTGATTTGGAATAAGTTGATTTTGAGTAGCACCTTAGATAATGCCGGGCGACGCTCCGGATAAAACTGAGCAGATCAACTTTTTTTTCTGTATTCAGAATGTAAATCCTCCATGCATTCGCAAGTGCTGTATTCATCATATGGGTAAAAATAGGCCACCACCATTTTTCCCCTGCATTGTGATCCTATAATTGTTTACTGCCTGATCTAGTAAGTCGACACCCCCCATTGAAGCATTATATTTGGAAAACAGCTGCGGTTGTTGTGGTACATCAATCTTTTCTTTTTTTGCCGAAGACCAACGCTTGACTTTTGACAGTGGTTCGATTTCATCGTAGTTGGTTGCCATGGTTACAACATTGTTGTCCTTCCATTTGACAAATAATAGGAAATTGGATTCATCAAAAACGTGGTCAAAATATCCGCGCCCCTTCTTGTTCATCGTGTTTTTAGATGGTAAAGGGCAATTTTTTGTTCTGTTCTCCCTAATAGTTCCTGTTGCTTTGAAGCCTTTTTCTCGTAGCATTTTCAATAAGCTGTGGCTCGTAAAATAATTATCAAAAAATACTACGTGATCTGTTGGGTCATCAACGCATTCTAGAAGTTGCAACACAACTCTAGATCCAAGGGGTAACGTTGACTTTTTATTTTGGGTTTCACTAGAAGTGCTGGAGGGTTTCGCGCCGCAATAAATATCAAAATTGTAGCAATATCCTGTAGAACTACAAAGCATCCACTCTTTATAGCCAAACCTCACTGGCTTCCCCCTAATAAATTGCTTTGAGGAATGGTGGCCGAAGTACTTTACCATTGCTTCATCGATAGAGAGATGCGAGTGAAAAATGCCGAATTGTTGGAAGTTTTTGTTGAGCATGGTCAACAGGGGTCTAACTTTGAATATTTTATCATTTTTGTCCAGGCTTGAATTATCAGCAAAAAGTGAAGATATTTTTTGATGTGAAACATCTTATGCCGCGCTTCGGGGGTGAGACCGGCTGCTCGTGAAACGTCGCTGGAGTGGCTAAATACGCTAAGGCCAGGCGAACGTTCAACATTGCCTCTATATCTATTCTATATATAGATATAGAGGCAACGGTCACCAACTCGGGACGCATCGGCTCTCTCCGCCACGACTCGATGATCCCCTTTCACCGAGCCCTGGCTTAACCACTTACTACTTCACGCTCACTGTATCGGTGTACGAAGCAGTATTTACCCTCATTAATGAAAGCATGAGGATTGATTGATCATTGGTTAGCACGTTTAAAAATAACATTTAAATACCGTTTGTATAGGAAAATTGTTAGATGTGAAACATCGAAATTCTTCTTTGTAGAAAGTATACGATAGGAAGGATGAACCACGCATCCGTTGAAAGAATACGTGCGCCAGTGCACGCATTTCTATATATGACTGTGATACCATTAAACAGTACGAACCGTTGTGTCGAATTCCGTTTATCGCGAGACGGAACAGCGACTGATGGCAGAGTTAAGAGAGAGTAAACTAAATACGCTTTTTGAATTAGACACAACGGTTTGTACCGTTTAATACTATCACAATTATAAATACAGATGCGCACTGGCGAACGTGTTCTTTCGTTTTCAGCTAGATTTACTCAAGTGGACACAGCATTGAGAACAATCTAGCGAGAGTTAGTCTAGAATCTCGGTTGAGAAAAAAAAATGATGTCGCTACAGTCAATGTTACAACTGACCTTGCGTTACAATCGATATCACTCTCCCCTACCTAGTATGTAATAATATGTTACCGATAATAACAGTGCACTATCGGTATGTAACCTCTGAACGGCACCTCTCAAATAGCCCACGCCTCGGATAAATGCTCCATTTTGAAGAGTCTTCTGTATTTAGACGAGTACTATGAATCAATTATGTAGTTAATTTAATGAGCATTAAAAAGTTCTTCAAAAAGTTAAGCGGCTCAGCGTGCCAAAACATTGATGCAGCATGCCCCGAACATGAGGTAAATTGCACAAAACACGCATAGATTATTATTTTTCTTTATAACTCCATTAAATTTTTTAATATCTTCAATTTTGTTCCATAATTTTATTTCCAATACGTTAAACTATATAATATAACTCTCAAAAACTAGTTATCATTTTAAGTAAAATAGAGAAACAAAAAAGCAAGTATTCAATAGTCTTAAAAGTTCTATCAAGCCATATAATCCTAAAAATCGAGGGGGGGGGGGGGGGAGGTCGAGTTTGGTATGACTGGATAGAACTTTTAAAAATATTGAAACCGTGTTTTCTTGTTTTTCGTTTTGAAGTTTTTTTCCATTCATTTTTAGGATTTCGTATTTTTATGTTTCCCCCATCGATTGGAGCGCCATATACCCAAGGTACAAAATAAGTCAAAGAAACATATGAGGCTAAACTTATTCACCAGGAAAGGAAATTTAATCGCCATTATCTTATTATCTATGAACTTTAGGCCCACATCGATGTAAGATACTTTGTTGTAGAAAAAAATACGCGTGTGTATAATAACATATAATATAAAACAGTTTTTATAGAAAAATTGTTAGATGTGAAACATCGAAATTCTTCTTTGTAGAAAGTATGCGATAGGAAGGATCGACCACGCGTCCGTCGAAAGAACACGTGCGCCAGTGCGCATTTGTATTTATGACTGTGATACTATTAAACGGTACGAACCGTTGTGTCTAATTCAAAAAGCGCATTTAGTTTACTCTCTCTTAACTCTACCATCGGTACTGTTTAATAGTATCACAGTCATAAATACAAATGCGCACTGGCGCACGTGTTCTTTCGACGGACGCGTGGTCGGTCCTTCCTATCGCATACTTTCTACAAAGAAGAATTTCGATGTTTCACATCTAACAATTTTTCTATAAAAACTGTTTTATATTATATGTTATTATACACACACGTATTTTTATCTGCATCAAAGTATCTTACATCGATGTGGGCCTAAAGTTCATAGATAATAAGATAATGGCGATTAAATTTCCTTTCCTGGTGAATAAGTTTAGCCTCATATGTTTCTTTGACTTCTCAAATATCTATTTTTTGATATGATTTTTTATCATAATTTTTTCATTATCTTTCGTGATTCTTATACCGCTGTTTTTATCTCACAATATCGATTTCGCGACATAGCGTTGGATATGCATGGTGTGGATAAATCCTCATCCAGGCTCCAATATAAACGTTCCCTTGCCAGCCTATGGTATCCACTGAATATCAGGATTCCTATAAAATTTCTAAGATCATCTTCAGTGACAGAAAACACATGGTTATTCTTTTGAGCTGCATATAACTTCGATTGTCCTGCTATGTGTTTCAGAATTTCCTTATCAAACAATCTCTCGAATGTCTCCACTGGAGATTCCTCATGCACACGTTCTTTCAGGTCATTCAGGCGTTCAAGATGTCCTCTGCTTTCATTCATTTGTAGATCTAGTATTTTTTTAGTCCATTTGGGTTCAGTCTCATTGTCTGTCTTCCTTCTTTTTTGTGGGTTTGAATTCCCTTGGTTACATTTGGTCACAAGTTCGGATAATGGGATATTATCATCATCACTATCGCTGGAGCTATCATAGTGCACTTCAACTTCTCCAGGTACATCAGCCGGAAACTGTGGCTGGTTACACACATCTTCATCGATATCTTCCTCATCTGTTTGTGTGTCTACGTTTGGTGGAAGCAGAACAACATCTACCTTTTGATGACTTGTGCTTGCTACACAATCAAGAGCATTTTCCAATCTGTCATAGCGTTTACCATAGAAGCAGTCAGAACTTATAGTTCCAGATGTCAAAAAATTGTCAGGATCCATCCCAGTAATGGGACTATAACAAAATAAGACACATGATATTTTCTCCTACACATGTGCCCAGTGTACTCATTTGAGTACAGTAAACAAACAGCTCACTATGCAGATAAACAAATGTAAACAGCATGCGTAACTTATCCGTAATCTACTTATATATATACCTTCCAATATGTATTTGATCACAAAAACGATTATAATATAGTTTTATAAACCGAAATATCAAGTTTAGAAATATCACCACGTGTATGCTTTCTTTCATGAAACAAACAGTTGAATTACGAAACGTTAACAGAGCCTCTATAGCCATGCCTTAGAAACTTTACTTCATAGATACTACTGAAACATATAATGTGGCGCATAGTTAAATTTTAGGTCCTAGATGTCGCTACAGGTAAGATTTGTAAGCTGTACCCAAATGAGTACAGTGGGCACAAATGGGTTAATGAATATCTCACATGCATCACAGCTTCCTTGTATCACATGTATGTCAGGGAAATGTATTGCAACTGCATGAGTGTGGCTTTCGCAAAGTACATGTTAATACTACGTTCTTCAATCTATCAAAAATAAAATGCTTAATGATCTGAAATCAATGTTATCTCTTCATTCAGAAGCACAGCCACAAATCTTTATAACGTATTCTTGACTTGATTGGGAAACGCTTTGCATTTATACAAGTATAACTTTTAGACGAAGACATTACAACTGCATCCTCGTTAATGAAGTAAGCAATATAAATTTGATAAGAATAAAATAGTATTTAATAGAAGAAAAAGCAGATGGAAAATACCATTAGGCGTTCATTTAGAAGCACTGCCGAAATTCCTTACATCGTATTTTTTTTGTTTGGTTGTGAAGGCACGTCTTTATTTGAGGTGCTGTTCTCTTCTGAAGGCACAGATGTTTCATAATTGCGTCCTGAATTTGCGCCAGTGACGGTAATTTCGTGCGATTCGATCCACCTCCAAATAAGGACATGACAACGTTCTTTTCAGTGTCACTCCAACATTTTCGTTGAACTCGTTCATAAGGAGGTGCTGCACAGGGAAATTGTAAATAGACATATTTAAAATGAATTGTACATATTGTTAATAAATACATTTAAGTTATTAATAGTGAATAAGAATATTTATATTATTCAAAGATGGTTTTGTTACGCAAGCTTCTACTTACTATTTCGTTTCTTCTTCGCTGACTTGCGCGATGAATCTCGTTGGTTCGATGATTGAAGGTGTATCTCTCCCTCCAGTGAATTTTGCGATCCATCCTTTTTTGTAGCTGAAGGATCTGATGTTAAATTCATTTGATGTTGCTCATCTTCGTCAGTATCTTCGCTGTCGTCACTGCATCCATCATTTGTACTCTGAGCCTTTTCTAAAAGCCTTGACATGCGAAGGATTTCTCTGTTTAAGGGGGTATTACTGTCTAGACGCTTGTTTTTAATGTAATTTTTAGGAATTAATTTTGCGAAAACTATCAAACCTACAGTGCCGGGGTTTTTGACGCATAATAAGACATGTTTCAACTAACAACACAAATTTTTCTAAAACATTTTATTGGAATCTATACAAGTTATGCGCTGTTATGCAGATCGTGGCGTGAGACGCTCGTCCAATCGGGCGACCATATTGTAGCGGTCCTAGTCGTCTGAGACAGAAGAACAAATTTTTTGTTTAATCTATATGAATGTAGTTATCGTCTGAACTAAAACTAAGTAGGTACGAAATTTTTTATCGCAATCGCAGCTGTTTGAAGATTAAAGTTTAATTTTCCCGAAAAATTGTCAACTAAAACATGAGAGCAGGGCTAAAATATTCAAGCTATCGTTATTATTCTAGTTCAGACCATAGGTGAAGGTTCCGTCGATATGTGTGCAAAACCAGAAGTCAATCGATCCAATAGTTTTTGAGAAAAACGTGCGCCCGACTTGAAAAATGTCGTTTCGAGAAAAACGCGTTTAAAGTTGATAACTACTTGCTACGCCCCAACGCACCGCAGCCTTTAAGCCTCTGTAACTATGGGAGTTCTACGAATTTCAAATTAGTATTTTTAAGACACATTCTCAAACCCCCAAATTATAAGAAAATGCAAAAAAAATCGAATTTTTGAAGCGTCTAGACAGTAATACCCCCTTAATACAGGTTGTCTATAAATATTTTTATGGATGTGCTCAGTATGACCCATGAAATTTGCCAAATCGGTTACTTCTTGTTCAGAAAGGTTCAAAGTAATGCAGTTGGTAGCAATGTGCTTTCGCAAAGCGGTTCCTCGTAATCTTTCTGGATGTTCTGCACCACATTCGGCAGAAAATCGACGCATCAGGATGCAAGATTAGAGATATGAATTCCTGCTTCTCTCTATCTCCCCCGTGCACACCGAAGACATAGGGATTTGAGTCACTCACCTTAGCATCCTTCCTTTGTCTTAAAATGAGCTCAATGCATTCGACGAGATCATGGCTTAACAAGACGGGAACTGTTCGGTTTAATTTTCCTCGTATTGTAAATCGCACATACTTCTGTGCAACTTCCTGACTTTCTTTTGAAAGAGAGTTAAACAAGTCTCTGTCGGCAGTCCCGTCAATTCGCTGGTAGTTCTGATAATCTTCTATCAGAATTCTTTGTACTTTTCCAGCTCGGCGACGATTAAATAGCTGCACAGATGACAGTGTTGCTTCTGCCAAGTCAGTCCATGTTCTTGTTGAAAACGACTGCTGTAGATTTTTAAAAGCTTCCGTTCTCTTTTGCAAAATATAAGTGTGTAGTGTGGGTGTAGTTTTCTTATATCATCCATGGGTGGAAGCTCTACTTTCTTATGCCGTTGTTGCTTCGTCTGTGTTTCAACTACAGTTTTGTTAATTTTGTTAATTGAAAGTTGCATGGCCAAAATTTTCATAAAATCCTGGACATTTTTCTTTTTTTCGGGATCATTATCTTTGATACTTTCAATAGTAAGTATTTCTCCGACTTTCTTTAGGAGTGTTCCTAGCGTACTCGCAACACTGGGTGTATCATAGCCAGTTCCGGTTTCGTTGATGCCTGCTTCGGTATTGATGGCTTTGATTGCATCGTCACAATACTTCGGATCATAAACTGAAGATAGGTCAGTTATTTCCGCATTTATATTTCTCATTGTTCTCAGGAAACGACATAGCAGTCGCATGCGAGCCCTTATCATATCGTGGTGATGATCACTCGCCTTGTATCTCTCGCACATATCGTTTGCGTATGTGACAATTGCACTGTCATATCGAATAAGCGGTAAAAGGACATCTTCTTTCATCACCGGGATCAGTTTTTTTCTTACGACTTCTGATGCTTTTTGGTGTACTCTACCCAATATTCGCTTTCCCATAACTTTAACAATACGTTTCTTTTTCGAGTTAATGCCAGTACACTTAGCGAAGTGAACTCTGAGGCTACTTTCTGAATAGTACCCTTTGCAGTTTCCACAAGGCAAATAATTTTCAGCAACTCTTCCTGAGGTAACTGTAGGCCTTCTCGATACAATCAAAGTCCCATCATTGTGGTTTACATCGGTGTTGGAAAGGAAACTTCCTCTATTATGTATTACAGCAATAATCTCCTTCCTCTCTCTGAAGTTCTTTGGAAGACTCATAAACTTCTTGACGTCCTCTTCATCTTTGTGTTTAAGTTGAAGGTGCCTAGCAATTGCTTTTTGTGGCAATAGAAACAGAAGTGAACTTTCTTGTCACCCATACGTCCACGGGATCTTTCAACTTCCTGACTAGCAGGGTCACAATGAATGGTTCCTGCAGCATTTGCTGACCTTGTTATGTCCATACTGCATGTCTTATTTCCTTGTGACGTTGAGACTTCTTGAACACCTCGATCAGCGACATCGTTAGCATCAGAAAAAAATTCCATTGTCACTTTCACCGTCGCTGTCGCTTTCATCTGGTTGGTAATCAGAATCTTCAGATCCACTATTTGATCCATGACAGCTAAGACCTTGAGATATTACAAAGAACACACACGTAGACTAAGTACGAGAAATTACTATTTTTATATTATGGTACAACAATGCTTCATACATGTGTATATGTAAATCGGAAAGTGCAAGTAAACGGTAACTTGAATACAAATTCACATGTCGGCAGGTGTAAAGACAAATGAAGAACATGACTACGATAAAGTTTCAAGTAAAAATATCTACCTTATAATTAAACATTTTCAATTAATAATCAGAAACGCTTCTCTGTAAATATATTATACATCATGCGATACAGTCTCCGCAACATGTAGTAAAAGAAAATGCACACTTCTTGAGATTTTAAAAACTTAAATGAATCTATTTATCTTCATTATCTATCTCTTACTGAATTAGTAGATGTACGCTAATTTTTTACATAAGAGTCCAGTTGAAAGTGATATTAAAGTGAACAAAAATGGATTTCAAGTTGAGCAAGAAAGCTAATCGTTGCATACTAAATTTTTTGAATTACATTTGCACTCTATGTGATTAAATCTTATCTTCCTAGGTTCACTTATTGGTGACTCAAAGTTGAAAATATGTATGTAAGAAACTTTCCAAGCAAGTTAATTATAAATTAATCATTAACTAAATAGTATAAAACTTAGTGTATAAAACTTTGCGTATCGTTTCTTATTGTACGTACCATCCGTCTCGACATTTATTCCGTCAATATCGCTCTGTTCTTCAACTTCATACATCGGTGCCGCTTCTATCAGTTCTTCAGAATCGATTGCATCTGAATTTGGGTCTTCTTTGGTCATATTTCTCTGGACATTTCCTCCAGTTTGATAAAGCTCAACTGGCAGATCGTCAGCTGTAGTATAATTTAAAAAATTACTTGTTATAAAAAGAAAATACTTCATAAATAAGGTGTTAACAATTGTTTTCCACATTACTTAACAGTTGTTCTAAATACGTGAAGTAACAAATGGTCATATATCTTGAATTATATACGGGACAAACATATATGCAGTTTCTGCGTGAATTTGTACATTTTAGTACTTCGCTTGACCATCTTCAAATTCAATTTTGTCCGCTATAAGCAAGTCAACAGAGCGTGACTAAGGAACTAAATGCTTAGTAATAAAAATGGGTGTTTTTCTTATTTACATTAATTTATTGGATTGCAAAACTAACTTGCAAAAATTCTTAAACTCAATTTGAAAGACCATTGTGCAATAAATAATTCAACATTTATTGCGAAAGATTATGGTTATCCCGATACAAAATTAATAAACATGTAATAAAAACTTTCAGGCTTTCACGCCCTACTTGAGCATTATTTTAAGAATCGCTGCTCTTGGCTTCTGGGCTGTAACCGCGTCTGTTGCACAACTCTTCACCGTCGTATCGCAAACTGGTGAAGTTTATTGCATTAGGATATTCACTGCTTTTTGGAAATGTAGCAATAATATGTCTCGAACGTTTTGCCACTTATAAGTTCCAACATGGTATTTAAGCAAAGTTATATTTCACTAGTTATAGTAGCAAACGCACCAGTCAAATTTTTCAGAACTTCCCTTTATACGATCTTCATAATAAGTCAAGTAAATTCAGACAGAAACACGATTCTTCTAATTATAACTTTTTAAAATTCCTTATAAACTGGCTTATAGGTATATTGAAACTCGTAAACTTTTCTAAAAGATGATATTACAAGTACAAGTGACATTTTGACTAGGGTAACATGAAAGTAGTTAGTACCTATACTAAATCTAAAACTCTAGGTATAAATTGTTTGTATACGTACCTTCCATTTTGCCATCTACTTCGATGTTACCAGTTTGCTCTGTTACCTCCCACACTGTAGACGATCCTCTCAATTGTATGTGACCAGTTGTACCTGAAACTAGGTCTTCTGTACTTTCAAGAATTTCCATCTCAGTTTTGCAAGGACCAATTAGTAAGATTTGAACTATAGCAAAAATGTTTAAAGTTAATATTGACAGAAGCAGTATATTTTACAATTAAAATATAAGTTACAAATCCTAACTTAAATGTGAAGCACAGCTGCAAAAATTGTTTGCTTAAGAAACAAATCTCGCAAAACAATAATGCATCTGCCACCTTCTGTGGACATTTCATAAGACGCAATGTTCTGAATCCAATTTCTGTCTGCTTCTCTGGGGTACTGGCCACAAATTCTTCTGTTGAAACTTCTCCAGCCATGAGTTTATGCAGAAGAAACTCTGCTGTTTCGTTGCCAATACCGCAACTAATGTTGAAGCAACTTTCATTTCCACTCAAGTCGTTTACTTCAGTGGAAAGGTTGAGTTTTTTCCTAATTGGATTGCCACTTGCCAGCTTCAGCAGAATTCTTTGAGACGTCTGCCATAACATCCGTAAGAGAGACCACTAGGAAAGAAGATTTATTTACATCGACATTTTGTACTGATTCTCCAGAGTTTGTGGACAATATACCTGCTCGTGGTAAATTGTCAGTTTTTCCGCTGTTACGTTCAGCAAACGTCTTCGAAGTTTCCTTAGGTGGAACAGGATTAAACTTGACAACACTTTTGATACTTTTCCCATGAATCGTGTCATTTGCAATGTTTATTTCGTTAGTACCACTTTCTTTTTCCATCTCAATTCTTCTCCGAATTTCCATGAGTGCTTCCCGAGAATCTACAATATAAAATAATTTATCTGTACATATCGCTCTTGCGAAATAGTTAAAGAGCCAAAATAATCTTAGTGTTTGTAATACAAATGATGAATGAAATGTACAGAATGTGTTATTATTTTTTACAACCTACCTGCTTTCGCCAGGACAGAAGCTGCGTATCTGCAATTACCACAATTAACATTGCACTCATTGTTATTCAATATTTTAACACTTTTAGCTGGACAAATCTTCCAAGACTTGTCCGTAAACTCTACGAGGTAGAACATTATTTATCCATTTATCCAAAGATTCAGAAGTACCGTGAAATATTCAACCGCCAAATTTCACTTTCGTTGCACTGAAGTTAACTCTGTCAGCTGTAACCTTCAGGAACAGACAAAATTTCGAGACTTGCTACTTGCTAGAGGAGCAAGTATTTTAATATCGATTTTGCAATCTGCTGTGAGTGACCAGTGTACTAATTCCATGGATTTCAGTTTCTTTGATACTCAACACTTGAGATACTCTCATTTTGCTCACCGCTGTCACACACCGGTAACCAAAATTCAAGCATCACTGTACTGCATAGGAGTAAAACTTAATAGAAGTTAATTTATTTAGCTGTCAAGAGTTGTGCCAAAGACAAAAATAGACGACTTGCTACTTCCTAGTGGAGTAAGCATTTCAACATCGATTTTGTAATCTGCTGTGATTGACCGGTGTGCTAATTTCATGGATTTTAGTTTCTTCGACTCATTTTGCTCATCGCTGCCACACACCGGTAATCAAAATTCTAGGTTCGCTGCACTGCATCCAAGCAGAACTTAATAGAAATTAATTTATTTAACAGTTAACTTACAGCGGAGACGAAAATATAAAATTTGCTTCTTCCTAGAGAGGAGCAAGAATTATCTTCTATAACACATCTTTTATAAGCTGCTCTGATTAACCAGTCTACTAATTCCATGGATTTCAGATTCTTTGCGACTCAAGACAAAACTTGCATTTTACTCATCTCTGGTATACACACCAGTAACCAAAGTTCAAGCTTTTTTTGCTGTACTGCATCGATGCAAAACTTGCTAGAAGTAAATTTATTTTGCTGTTAACTCTTGTAGCAGAGATGAAAACTCATGTCTTGCCACTTCTTAGAGGAGGAAGAATTTTAACATTTCCTTCTATATCTGCTGACCTTGGCCCGTCTGTAAGTTCAATTAATTGCTGTTTCTTTGAGGCCCAAGACTTAACCCCTGCATTTTGTTCACCATTGACGCATGCCGGTGACTTTAATATAGGCCATGCTTCTTCTCATCGGAACATAAATTTTGAGATCAATTTTGTGATCCACATTCATGTACTGGTGTACAATCTGCGTGAATTAATCTCTATAATACAAAACTTACGAATGTATTTTGTTACTGCCCATTGCCATACAACGGTGATATAAATACACGATTCGCTGTAATTATTTAAAACGGAAGCATGTGTACATAAATTTTGTCCACCATGTTATGTTAATAACAGGTATGAAGTTTACTTACTTCACCTTATAGCATTTCTGGAATGAATATCTCTAGACCCAGCATCCGAGCAGGGCTTGTCTGAAATGAATAATTGGAACTGAACATTCTTTTCTCTTTCCTAAATTCATTTTTTCTATAACAAGTACCTCAAGTTCATGAGCAGAACGAAGAAAGAGCATTCATTGCTCCCTTTCTAATTTAAGCACACGCAAAGGGCGGTTCGTTCCACCGCTCTGTATAAAAAGATGAAAAGTATGTTTATGCAATACTTCCTCATGAGGTTATTGCAAATTTCATCAAAATACATTTTATGTATTGAGTAAAGTTCCAGGAGACTTGAAATCTCACCGCTGTAGATGAGTGATCTCATCGAGATCTCATCGATGTAGTGTTCTTGAAGGAGATAACTGCAAACACTGAAAATAATGCAGGCGTAATGAATTATTCTTAGGCAGCTTTCTGTGTAAGCCGACGACTCGATTATCAAATTTTATTCGAAGTAGCAGAGAACGTGACAAAATGTTGTGAAGTACTTCATTTATGCTTCGGGACAACACCCTTTAACAGGTTTTCATTAGTTATCCGCAGGAATAAGTAACAGTTTACGTAATTTCCTTATTTTATTGAATGTCCTTGTACTTAACAATACATTACATGTCTTTGTATTAACCATTACATCGTTAATCGATGTATATACCATTATTTATCAATGTATAGGGTGCGGCAGAGAGGACGGACGGTTTTTAAAAAATCATAAAATAGTTAATTTTTACTCAAAAACAAATTTATTGATGGAATCAGGTTCGCAAGGAAATAGCATTTCAGACAGTCAAGTGTGGAAAATCACATCAGGCATGTGGTGGCCAAAATCGTTGATGCAGTGCTGGAGGCGTTCTTGGAAGTTCGCGTAGACTCTCTCCAACATCGCTTTCTCAACTTGGGCAACTTCCACGCGAATTGCGTCCTTCAATTCGTCCAGAGTTCGGGGCTTGTTCTCGTATACTCTAGCCTTAAGGTGTCCCCATAAGAAAAAATCGCATATGGATAAATCTGGGGACCGAGGAGGCCAATGAACATCGCCAAACCTGGAAATAAGGCGACCAGGGAAGAGAGGGCGAATAACGTCCATTGATGCTCTGGCTGTGTGGGCGGTCGCTCCATCCTGCTGGAACCACACACGTCGGATTGGAACACGTCGCCGTCGTAATTCAGGGAAAAAAAAGTTGGTGATCATTTCGACGTAGCGCTCTGAGTTCACGGTAACAGCACGACCATTACCGTTTTCGAAGAAGTAAGGGCCAATGATGCAAGTTTGTGATACAGCGCACCAAACCGTTACTTTTGGGCTGTGCAGCGGTCTTTCGTGTAACTGTTGCGGATTTTCATTAGACCAATAACAGCAATTCTGCTGGTTAACCATGCTGTTTAGGTGAAAGTGGGCTTCGTCACTCATGAACAAAATGAGGTTCTCATTTTGATCGATCAGTGCTTCCATCTCACGTGAGTCGTTGGAATAAGCTATAGATTTTTCATGCTCAACCCCATTGGAGGTGCAAATTTGAAAACTGTCGTTTGTCCTATCTGGAGCAATTTCACTATTTGTGTCCTCAGAGCTCTTTTGTATCTGTGGTTCTTTTTGGACTTCAAAATGCTCCGTTTGTGAAATACGATGAAGTAAAATCAAAGGCAAATTTTTATTCAGCTTATTTTTCATCCTCAGTGAAAGTTTCTCATCTAAAAAATACGGATAAAAAGCCACAAGAATAAAAACACAAAAATCTTAAGAATGAAAACACTTTAGTTAACTATTTAATAAAAGTCTACAGTAATCATACTTAAATCATAATGAGCAAAAAATATTAAGATCTAATTTAAGTATGTCTTACATCAGTTAAAGATTCCAATGCAGGGTGTGCATTTTAGATAGAAAAAAAGTTTGTGTGCGATTTAAATTTATTTTCAATCTTCTGGCTTAATGAGTGTAGAATGTAATTGTGCCATTTGATTGCAAAGTTATCAGAATCCATCTCTCTCTCTGGTGATTGACACCATTCAGGATTTAAAGCATAACATAAGCATTAAATAAATTAAACCGACGTTATATCATTTCACTGTTCTTGAGACAAGCTAATTCAGAATACAGTTCGAGTTCATACTTTTATTATAAAAAATACTCAAAACAAATGTGGAATTATCTCCTTTTAAAAACGAAACAACCGTTCATCAGTATAATGCATTTGCAGTGCTCTCAATAGAAAGTGGACTAATCGAAGACGCTTTCCTACTAATTTGTAGATTAATAAAAAAAGTCGTTTTATTGTTTATTATAATTTATGATCCTGTATTCACCTTATGAAACTTATATTTATCCTTCAAGCTAAACAACTTCATTAAACATATGCTCCACTGTACGAGTTCTTTCTCTTGATAGCATCTCAAATCTTGATTGGGCTTATCAGAGAGGAGTTTGAAACTTTGCAAAACCTAATACTGCTAATACCAAATACAAGTTTAATTGTCAAAGCGTTTCAAATACCCCACCTGATTAGAGCATATACAAGTCCTTCAATACCTCCGTGTGACAAAATTCTTACAACGAATCATTTATTTCACCCAGATGATATACATTATATAATATATCAATGGAGCATTGTTTTCAGGTTAAGCTTGAAGGATGATCGTGAAATTCATAGAAGTCGATTTTGCAAACGCAAGAAGAAATTTATCAGTGGAAGCGAATAATAAAGTAACTTCCACCCGATGTTTTAAGAACTGTAGAGTCAAAACTCGTGCAAGTTATATATTATATACCCCATATTCTTGCTACTCTTGCTTATGTAGTTCTCAAATCTGTAAGACTTATCTTAATAAATTCTGTATTCAAGCTTCACTTACCTTTTGCAGAATCTTGATTTTTAGTCGTATTGACTTTTGTCTTTAGGCGCGTATTATGCATATTGACTAAAAACGCATTGAAGATTCAGAATGCACATGCATATAAGAGCCAATTCGGGCCAAATGCGAATGCCTCACCGATAGTATATCTATAGTTATCACAGATCGACACTGAACTGCACTGTGTGTCACATGTTTTGTTAGAGCCCTGTAAGAGCATTGGTTCGCTTCAGTGGAAAGTGCAACACATTATCGGTCTATGTCGTAAATGGAAAACTCTTAGGGCCGGTTGTATCGCAATTGGTAAACTCTCAGGCTAACAGAACTCAGGTTAACTATCGGATATCATTGAACTGAGATCAACAAAATTTCAGTTGTATCATTTCGGTTTAGCAGAAGGTTGCCTGAACCACTAGTCATTTAGAGTTGGCTACCATGAATGTTATGGTTAGCTAATTTCCCCTTGCTCCTCTAACTTATAAAATTTTTTGACATTTATGCGTTTTAGA
Organism: Xiphydria camelus; assembly: GCA_963678675.1. Classification (NCBI taxonomy): domain Eukaryota; kingdom Metazoa; phylum Arthropoda; class Insecta; order Hymenoptera; family Xiphydriidae; genus Xiphydria; species Xiphydria camelus. The sequence goes on from OY783194.1 coordinate 19,258,497, forward strand.
GCAGGAGCTAAGAGATTCCGTATGCAAACATAGCTCACCGCATTCTGATTGAAGATTTAGGTTAAGAAAAACCTAAGGAATGATATCGTGGAGGTTGCCGGACGGAATTAATGGTCAATTTTTTTTATCGGCCCTATAATAGGAGTTTTCGATTCCGTCGCTGTAGCTGTGAAAAAACTAACTAACTATTAAAAGGTTTTTTATGTAAGCTATGAAATAAAAAACGGCATCATCATAATACAATACAAATCTAATTATTAATGAAAAAAGAAATAAGTGGTTTACATATTCATTAACACTAGAACTACTGAAAGGTCGTACATACAATTAATGTTGCTGTTTTTGCAATTACAGGACATTGTTCTGCAATCAGCATAACATTTCGTCGGTCTTATCACGTAACGGCGTATCTCAGAAAATTTGAAAATTGAGTTAAGACCGCCAATAGGCTGCTCTCTTAAGCCTTATATTTTTATCTCACGACCCAGCATACCTCAACATTTTATACTTTTGCTATTCCCCATATATATTTTTCGTCGTATCAAAATACTCAAGATTTAAATCTCACGTATAGGCCTAACTTAGGATAGGTTCATACGTGTGATTTAAAAGGCATTCAAGCGCATAATTTTAGACATAACAAAAATCACCAAGCTATAAAAATAATTGCACAGGAATGATGTAAATACAATGCATCAGAAGTGCAAATAACTTTGGATTCGTTGAAATTAAAACCGATATTACGGGTAAGTAACTTGAAACGCAGTTCACCTGCTGTAGATTTTTCTTTGACAAATAAATAACTGCAAACTTCTTCAATGTTCTTAAAATGCATTGGAATTTCGGAGTTATTTGCAAAAGTCGAAACAGCATCCTGAATGAATACTTCGGATGCAGCGTTTACACATTGCTTCTTAGTTGTAAATAGGTTTCTCGTGTCGCAACTTGTTAGAGCATGTAACACAGGTAAAATATCACAAATTTGTTCGCCAAGTGATTCAGCTGCTAAATGACAGCTTGAAAGACTTTGTCTAACCCGATCCTTCAAACCAGATACCTCGACAACCAATGTTCGACAGTCTACGCCAAAAGTGAATGCTAAGCACGAAAACATCAGTATCCGAATTATTTATAATTACTTGTTCAATCAAGTCTAGCACTTCAGATAAACTATTACGTTAGGGCTTGAAGCATTTCGTGGGGTCTTCGTATCCACCGGTAATATACAGTTCTGTTTCAGCATTGATGTTTAAAAAACTTGGAGCATACGTGCAAAAAATTGAACAAGCTGTAGTTTGTTTTGAGGACAAGAAAAAATCTTTGCAGTCGGCCGGGATTTTGGTTGAAGGACTTGATATAACAATTTGCTTCGGTTTCGTTCCTTTCGATCGTAAAAAAAAGCAACATTAATTATATCTCCCTTTGCAAATGCATCCACAACCATTGTCAGAACTTACCCGCGTAAGTGTACAATTTTGTTATTTCTCAATACTAACACTAGAACTATCGCAGGCAGTCAATTTGACTGGTGCTTTATTCTGAGTGCCAGTCGACCCCAATTATCTCGTAACCCGTGAGGTTTTTGTCAAAATTGATAGAATACTTTTTTGTAGAATATATTTCGATCTACAAAAAAGTTCTACAAATTTAATAATTTTTTATTTTGTTTTCTAAAGCTTCTGTAGCAATAAAAGTGCTTAGTTTCCATCATTTCTTGTATGTATTTATTTACCTTTACCATAGGGCCACTCAATCTTTACACACACAAATTGTCAGTAACAAAGAAGTTGAAAATTGTTTATAATAATAATATAAATAAAAGTAAATATAATAAATTTATAATAAATTTTGAATTTGAATAAAAACAAATCTTAAATTAAACCTTGAAAATACTGCCGAATTAAACGATCTCTAGTTATATTATTCGCATTAAAACCAGCTTGTGCATCTGCTACATCGACATTAATGATATTTGCAAATTGAATGGCACCTTCTACCTCTTCATCTCTGTGGGAATTAGAAATGGAACTCGTTCTTGGTTTCAATTTTACTCCTTTAATCGAAAACTATCTACTAAAGAATACAGTTTGGATATGACGCTACTGCGCGTCGTGCAAGCTTGACAATTTCTCGACGTTATGCTTTTTTAGGTTAAAAATTTTGGCGTTACTGCTCGCGAGCAGCGACTCGATTCGACTAACTGTACACATTGCGAGCGCCCGCTAGCGGCAGGTACGGCTCAGTCGGTATAGTCCCTTCGCTTGCTCCGTTATTCTCGAATGAGGAGTACACTGCGTCGTTAATCCCCAATACCGCCACAGACAATCTCCTTCCAGTTTTGGTTCACCCACTTGACGAGCTGTTATGCAACACTGCACATGCTACAACGATTGCTTCCACTTTGCGTACATCAATACGAATTCTCAATGATAATATAGGGAACCTCCTTTTCCAAACCCCAAACAACCTTTCAATAGGATTTCTTTACATAGGATTACAGCATAGCCACCATCTCCCAGCAGTAGACTATCACCAAATTCGCCATTTTCAAACCTTGCTCTTATTCTTGAATTGTTAAAAATTGTGGAATCATGTGCGGAGCCTGGCCAGCAGCAAACAACATCCTGAATATTTAGATTATGGTCACATATGACTTGTACGTTGAATGAAAAAAATTCTTTTCGGTTCCTGAAAATTTCAGGATCATCGCCACCAGGAGACTGTATTCTTATGTGTGTACAGTCTACTGCTCCTATACATTTTGGAAAACGGCTTATACTGTAAAATCCTTGTTTCACTTTTTGAAATTCTTCTTCCGTAGATGGCATATTGATGAACTGATTTCATAATTGTGCGATACATCTGAGTACTTTGGGAACTGTACGACTTACTGTAGATTTAACTATACCACTAAAGTCTCCAATAACTTGTAAAATTGACCCTGTCGCCAAAAACACAATGTAACTAATACCATCTCTGAGGGCGTCAATGCAGTATTTCTGGGAAATTGAAAAATTAAACAGGTAAATGGAAAATAGAATGCGGCCCATTACTCACTCATTATAGGTACTCGCTCATTTTTCAAACACACAATTTCGTTTCTAATTTCTTCAGTTATTAATTCCACCGTCTCTTTAGAAAGGTGAAATCTCTGCCTAAATTCATTTTCGTTCCATTTAAAAAAACGATTTTCCCTTTGACGGAAAATTCTGGGAGCTCTTGGGATCGCTTCTATTTCAACTAATTCTAGAAAATCCTCACCATCTGTCAAGTCTTTTAAATATTCTCTTAATGCCATGTTTTTATATAGGTAAATAATGTCACGATATTTGACTTTAAACAGAAACTGGGTATTTTGAGGTTATAATTTACTAACGAGTAAAGTTGAACACGGTTTAACCCTACAAATTGTCTGGTTCAGTATGAATCCTAGTTAAACCAATGATCAGAGGTGAACTTCTATGATACAACATACATTTTGATGTGAACTCAGTTCAAGCGTGGTTCAAGTTAGAATTGAGTTTAAACCAAGTCGTTACAACCCGCCCTTACAGAAGAACTTTCAGGCTTTAAATTATAAAAAGACAGTACGAGGATCGATTACACCGAGAACGTGCGAGTGGGAATGAGAAGACACAGTGACGCATTAGTCTCTGTCGCACACTTGAACTGGACAAGTCTGGAGAAATGTACCATATGTCCGCGATCAAAGCACCCATAGCAAAATTGCGAGTTTTGCATGAGCACCCCTGTAGGTCTCCTCGTCCAATAGAATCACCGGAGAAGCGTGATGCGCATGCGTAGTCCACGGAAGTGTTGGCCTGTCAGAAAATTCAGTAGGCCTATTCTGTAACTCGTTACGACCCGTAACGACGGTTGTCGTTAGCATTAGTCCAATCAGGATCAAGTATTCCGTTGTGATGGGGGTCCTGATTGGACTAATGCTAACGACAACCGTCGTTACGGATCGTAACGAGTTACAGAATAGGCCTACAGATCGGTTATCGAAATAACCAATCTGAACTTGCTGACACGCCAGCACTCGCGGATGACTACGCATGCGCACTCACGCTTCTCCGGTGATTCTATTGGACGAGGAGACCCACAGGGGTGCTCATGCAAAACTCGCAATTTTGCTATGGGTGCTTTGATCGCGGATATATGGTACAACAAAGAGACCCTTATTTGCCATATGTATTATGACACTTAGCCGAGTTCATATGTGCCGTATGTCTGCGATCAGAGACCATAGGAAAATTGCGAGTTTTGCATGAGCACCCCTGTGTCCGATTGAGCACCCACTTATCTAGTGGCATCCAATGAGAGTCAGCGTGGTAGCGTCACTGCGCATGCGAAATCATCCGCGGGGTCGACGAATGTCGTCTGCGAGCTGTCAATTCAACTCACGCGGGATTTTGTGGTTAAGAAGCCGTAAGCGTTTAACATCATCGCGCATTATTAAGTAAAAGATTCCGAGTATTTATATTATATTTTAATATTTGTCTATTTATATTATTTTTTAAATGTTTCTATTCTTAATTTAGCCTATAAGATTATATCTGTACTTTTCTGATTCTTTATCTATGTATATTAACCTTTTTTAATCAAGCTAATAAATTAATTTTAAAAAATTCAATTTCTGGTTATAAATTTGGATGATATATTTTCGTCGAGGGTAAGGGGAAAGAGCACACTTTTTTCAGGATTTATAACCGTCTGCAAAATCGATCAAATGTTAGATTTTGGATGGCTCTAAGATGAGTCAATTTTCATTCCGTTTCTATTATCGGATCTTCGTGAAGCTTTCACATTAAATACTGGACGCAGTACTTTTTTGACGTTTTGCTGGTGGGTCTCTGAACGCGTAGCCATCGACTAAATGTACGTCAATAAAACATGTTTTAGCGATGAATGTACATTTCGATCTAATAGTGAAGTTTGGTTTCACTATTATAAGTATTGAGTGATAGAAAACCCCCACATTCTCCTACCTCGGCGACTTGAAGGTGTTAGCAATGTTTCGAGCTAAAGTGAGTAGTTCCATATAGTCTCCTCTTGGTTGAAATTCCTAAAATAATGAGTAATTTTTGATAGTAATTGAATAGTTATTTTATTATGAAATAAAATAATAATTCACCAATAAAATTTACCTCATCTGAAGTGAAATGAATTTCAAAATATCTTCTCTCTTATTGTTAAGAATTTCTTTCACATATGGGTCTTGCATTCCCGTTTCATATTTCAACTGATCAATCGTATATCATTTTCGCTTAAACCGATTAAAAACTCCAGGACTTGGACCAGACGACACAGGCCAGACAACATCAGCCACACTTTTCATGACTAACTCATAAATGTAATGCCGGCAAGGAAACCAAAGTAGTTTTTTTTTCCAAAGCTTCCTCAATCAGTACAGCAGCTCCACGTTGATCACCTGCAATAACAATTACTCCCGGTACATAACTTCAGACCAAAAAAAATGTAAATAAAACTCTAAAGACGACAATAAAGCGCAATCTTCAACTTCGTCCTCAAATCAAATATTTAGTTATGTAAAAAAGCAAATACCTGAATTCACAGATGCAGTGTCAAAGCACATGCCTTTAATGTTCTCGACAATATTCCATCGATTCAATTCTTCAACGATAGCTTTGGCTTGATTAGATCCTGTGCCACTTTCTAATTTTGGGACTGCTAGTAGTTGCTCATAGTTTATACCGGTTAAAACAATTGGAAGCCTCTCTACTTGATTCATCCCACCACAATCCGGTAGTAGTTTTCCATCCCAGTGCAATATTGCGTTTTCAATAATCGAACTATTTCATTTTGATACGTTCTCTGTGCACCGATCTATGGCTAATATTAATTTTATTAGGATCGTGACCCAAACTTTTCGCTGTGGCGATTAATATGTATGTAGCGCTTCGACTAGAGACATTTGATCTGTCCAAAGCTGATGCTAATTCTGGAGTCATGACATTAATTTTTGGGTCAAGTGGAATCTCAGGAAGTTCGTCCTCAAAATTTGAAATTGTCCGTTTCGGTGCTTGCGAACAAGCACTAGATGATGCACTAGATTCTTCAAAGAAGACGGATGAAGTAGATAAAGCTTGGCTTAAAGTTGAAAAAAATGTTGACATGTGATTAGATTTTTCAGCAACAAATCGAAAAGACGGTAAAATTAATATTATGTGAACAGATCTGACACTTTGTATTTAAATAACAATTATATGAACAACAATCCCATCACCCACCACCACCATCCCATCACCACCCACCACCACCCCACCACCCCACCCCACCCCATCCCACCATTTTCATCAGCGACATTTTCTTCTGAATCTAGAGGAGCTTCGTCATTTTCTAAATTGATTGACAGAGGCGTGTGTCGATCTTGATTTCTTCGTTCTGTTAGAAAAAGTTGTTCTGGAGATATCTTGGGAGACGATTGGCTTTTTAATCGTATATCGAATAGTTCACTAAATTTATCGGTAAACGCCTTTAGTTTTGATGTGTGGAAAGCAGAATGATTCTTAAAACGACTTTTTTCTAAATTTCTTCACTCTGTAAAAAGTGACTCTAATTTTGTGATTGCATGTTGACTTTTTACAAGTGGTACATCAATAATGCTCCAAATATCTTGAACTTCTTTGATAACTGCAGTAGAAAACTTGAACGAGAATATTCTTATTCAAAACTTTATATTTAAACATAAAATAATTTAAAACTTCACCGTTATTAGGAAGTTTACGTTGACTCAAATTATTATTCAAAGGGCCTATCAGATAAGCAGTGTTTTGTGACATAGTGAATGTTTGGATTTAAAGAACTAATTGAATTACTAACACTAATTGAATTACTAACACGAATTCTCGCATCGAAGTCGAACTGCACTCGCGGATGATTACGCATGCGCATTCACGCTTCTCCGGTGATTCTATTGAACGAGGAGACCCACGGGGGCGCTCATGCAAATCTCGCAATTTTCCTATGGTCGAAATGATCGCGGACATATGGTACAATGCGAGATTACCTCGAAAATATCGAAATAATGAAGCCATCTATTCCATTGGTTAAATTATCAATCAAGAATCGATTGAAAGAAGCGGAAAAATTTGAATCTTTTTTGAGTTACTGACTGAATAAATTTTTAATGCGCGCGCTCGCGCGCGCATGGCTTCTATAGTAAGTCAAGAAAAAATTCACTTTTTATTTGCTCTACAAGACGAGTAGGCGATTTTTTTAACTTCGTCCAAGGTTATCTTTTTGTTAGGAATTCAATTCTCGATGGTCGATGTCTTTTTAAAAATAAAAAAGATCATATTCCATGAATTTTAAGGCATAAAGTTATTGAAAAATGTTTCATTGTTGAAAAATCCTTATTTACGCGAACGCTAACTGAAAAATCAAGATAGCGAGCCCGGATTTGGTAGGAATTTTTTTTTCGTAATAGAAAAATTCTCCAAAAAAGATTTGAAATCAATTAAGATCGCCATGTTCAAGATTTATATATAAAAAGTAAAAGGCATCATTTGAAAGGAAAATTATTGTAAATCAGGTTACTAAAAAATTCGACTAAAAAAATTTATAAAAAAATTTTAATAAAAAAGAACTTGCCGCGTTTAAGTTTTCATATTTTGTCCACTATACCGAATATTGGCAGTGCTTGGACTGTGCTAGAGTGATTCATAAATTGCACTGTTGAAGTCAAATTCAGAGTAATCCAGAAGGCCCCCGCCTGATCGGTTTCCCGTGCGACGTTCGGTATACTGGTGGTATCATATAAGTGTATGAATTTATTTAAAATCATAAGTGCATAAACATCGAATATAATTCTCTGTCTGAATTTTTTATTTTGAAGGAAAAAACGCGGCGTTCTTTTTTATTAAAATTTTTTTATAAATTTTTTTAGTCGAATTTTTTAGTAACCTGATTCACAATAATTTTACTTTCAAATGATGCCTTTTACTTTTTATATATAATATAAATCTTGAACATGGCGATCTTAATTGATTTCAAATCTTTTTTGGAGAGTATTTTACGTATCAATTTTGGTTCGCACTGAATGAACATGCCGCCTTTTTTTTTTACAGAGAATCTGTTTTTGTGGGGGGATTTCACTACTTTTTGGAATTTATTCATGAGGAGAATACGGACATGTAGGAGAATAGCTTTTTATTACCACAAAATTAAAGTCTCACATTTTATACCCATACGAGCTAATTAATTATAACCACGTTACTTTTGATTTATTCTCGTGATATTTTGAAAGGGATTTATAAACTAGAGTGCCCTTATATTTTTCACTTTGCCTTAGTATTTTGGAGAAATAAAACATACCGCTTTCGAATTTACAGGCCATCGGATTTTTCTTATATTTTGGTCGTCTACAGAAATCCATGTAGACATTTTACCTTTAACTCTAAGTATACTCTTCCAATAACCGTGACGAATTGTTTAATCACATGTAAAGGTACCACTTATGACAGTATATATATTGTTACATATTAACTCGAGACGTTGGAATAGTTTCAAGAAATCCTTTTGCATGCACCGCTGAAATTTCGCCCCCCCCCCCCTTACTCGTAAATAAATTTCCAGCACAGAGAGCATCGATATTTTGCTGCACCTATATTCTTCTGGGATATAAAAACCCTATATAATTCAGCCCTAACAAGTACAATCTTATCGAACTGTACCTTATCGAGGAGATCTTTCAACGTAATGATTCCGAAATGCTTCTATGCTGTTTTGCAACATTCGCGAATTTATCGAGAAATATATATTATGAGTAAAGGAATGTTTCTAACATACGGTAATGTTCACGAATATTGTAAAATATCGCAGGAATGTTACAGAAAAGTTGCTTGCAAAAACGTGCTTTGCGGGGTGTAAATGATGATATTTTGTAATTTCCATCGTTACACCAAAGGCAAAGAAGAGATGAAATAGAAGTGAGGTACATCATGTACACTTCACGTTTGACAGGTCGGTATATAAATTGAAACTTGTGATAGTATAATATGAAAGAGGAAAAACTTATATCGATAAAGAAAAAATAATAAAATAATAATAAAGTAGTTACTCCATTATTGTAATCCAATAACATTGTATCCCTTATTTTTCTGCCACGACTTTAATTTCTGATAGCGAAGAAAAATCAAATTTATTGGTTGATCCATCCACTATCAACAATCAAAGTCGTGGCAGAAAAATAAGGGATATAATGGAATTGGATTACAATAATAGAGTAACTACTTTATTTTTTTTTTTTCTTTATCGATATAAGTTTTTCCTCTTTCGTATTATACAATCACAAGTTTCAATTTATATACCGACCTGTCAAACGTGAAGTGTACATGTACCTCACTTCTATTTCATCTCTTCTTCCCCTCTGGTGTAACGATGGATTACAAAATATCATCATTTGCACCCCACAAAGCACGTTCTTGCAAGTAACTTTTCTGTAACATTCCTGCGATATTTTACAATATTCGTGAACACTACCGTATGTTACAACTCATTCTACTTCATTCTAACAACTTCATTTTAACAATGTTATTTACTCTCCCCCGTGAATTCTGAAGACCGTGGATGCTCATAAATTCTGTCTTGCACACTTTAACTTCTTCATTACCAGTGGCAATAACATACTCAGCAGTGAACTTTCTTCTGGACTCATTGTTTTTTTGTTTTTTCTTATATGACCTCTTTTTATTCTCAATTCTGATGCAGCCGAAAAGGTAGCTGTTTTGAAGATCGAATGAACTTAGATCCCAAAACTTTGTAAATATTATCTCAGGATTGATTTTCAACTTCTCCCTGCATTTATTTTTGCAGCTACAAGCTGGGCCAATTTCGCGAGGTTTAATTACCTTTTTAGCCTTTTTTGATGTGTACTGCTTTCCCGAATTGCGTCTTCTTTTTCTCTGAACCCGATCATAGTTTTGTTCACTTCTTTGTCTCCATCTTGTTGGTTTTCGTTCGTGTGTATGTTCCTCTTCACCCCGTGAAAGTGTTGAAGTGGTGTTGGAAAGTGTCGTTCGGTTTCCTGGTATTTCATCCTAAAACAAAAATTTCCAGGTATAAAACAAAGGTATAAAAAAGAAAACCATCCTGAATTTTCTGACAAGAACATGATAAGCCACATGGCATATCATATTCTTACCTTAAAATTTTTAACCAATTTTTACTTTAAGCCATGATAAGCCACAAAAATCAAAAACATAACCCTACCTCACTAGTTTCTGCTGAATCGTCGCTGTCACTAGGCGCAAAATCTTTGTCCTTCAGGCTGTCGTCACTGTCTTCCGTAAAAGCTTCATCAGCACTGCTATCTTCATTTTTATTGGCATTTGAAGAGGCACATACTTGCGAGCAGGAGGCCATGTTGGTGTGGCTTGTCATCTTCTAAAGGCCTGTGTCCACGATGCTAGAAATCGGTCCGAGTTCTCGGTCCGAGATAAAGTTACTAGAACTCGGATCGTGGACACAGCCAACTCGGACGGAAAACTTCCCTGCTTAAAATTTCGGATCACTTCCGGATTAGTTTAGGATAAATTAATCCGAAGTGATCCGGAATTTAGACGGAATCTTTCCGAAGTTTGTCCGATTTCATCCAATTTCTGTCCGAAAACACAATCTGATCTGAAATAAATCCGCAATTGTCTGGAATTTATACGAAATAAAGAATCAGAAATTATTTTCATCTGCAGATAAATCTGGAATTCATCCGTTTCTGTCCGAAATTTGTATGAGCATAAACTTCAACCCGAAAATAGTCCGCTTCAGTCTGGAACTTAAACGAGTTAAAAAATCAGTTCAATGTATTTGTAAAGTGGAATCTGGAATTTATCCGTTTTTGTCCGAATTTTGTCTGAGAATTATCTTGAATCCGGAATCTGTCCGACTCCGTCTGGAACTTATACGATTTAAAAAAATCTGTTGAATTTATTTGTAAAGTGGAATCTGGAATTTATCCGTTTTTGTCCAGATTTTGTCTGAAAATTATTTAGAATCCGGAATCAGTCCGACTCCGTCTGGAACTTATACGATTTAGAAAATCTGTTGAATTTATTTGTAAAGTGGAATCTGGAATTTATCCGTTTTTGTCCAGATTTTGTCTGAGAATTATTTAGAATCCGGAATCAGTCCGACTCCGTCTGGAACTTATACGATTTAGAAAATCTGTTGAATTTATTTGTAAAGTGGAATCTGGAATTTATCCGTTTTTGTCCAGATTTTGTCTGAGAATTATTTAGAATCCGGAATCAGTCCGACTCCGTCTGGAACTTATACGATTTAGAAAATCTGTTGAATTTATTTGTAAAGTGGAATCTGGAATTTATCCGTTTTTGTCCAGATTTTGTCTGAGAATTATTTAGAATCCAGAATCAGTCCGACTCCGTCTGGAACTTATACGATTTAGAAAATCTGTTGAATTTATTTGTAAAGTGGAATCTGGAATTTATCCGTTTTTGTCCAGATTTTGTCTGAGAATTATTTAGAATCCGGAATCAGTCCGACTCCGTCTGGAACTTATACGATTTAGAAAATCTGTTGAATTTATTTGTAAAGTGGAATCTGGAATTTATCCGTTTTTGTCCAGATTTTGTCTGAGAATTATTTAGAATCCGGAATCAGTCCGACTCCGTCTGGAACTTATACGATTTAGAAAATCTGTTGAATTTATTTGTAAAGTGGAATCTGGAATTTATCCGTTTTTGTCCAGATTTTGTCTGAGAATTATTTAGAATCCGGAATCAGTCCGACTCCGTCTGGAACTTATACGATTTAGAAAATCTGTTGAATTTATTTGTAAAGTGGAATCTGGAATTTATCCGTTTTTGTCCAGATTTTGTCTGAGAATTATTTAGAATCCAGAATCAGTCCGACTCCGTCTGGAACTTATACGATTTAGAAAATCTGTTGAATTTATTTGTAAAGTGGAATCTGGAATTTATCCGTTTTTGTCCAGATTTTGTCTGAGAATTATTTAGAATCCGGAATCAGTCCGACTCCGTCTGGAACTTATACGATTTAGAAAATCTGTTGAATTTATTTGTAAAGTGGAATCTGGAATTTATCCGTTTTTGTCCAGATTTTGTCTGAGAATTATTTAGAATCCGGAATCAGTCCGACTCCGTCTGGAACTTATACGATTTAGAAAATCTGTTGAATTTATTTGTAAAGTGGAATCTGGAATTTATCCGTTTTTGTCCAGATTTTGTCTGAGAATTATTTAGAATCCAGAATCAGTCCGACTCCGTCTGGAACTTATACGATTTAAAAAATCTGTTGAATTTATTTGTAAAGTGGAATCTGGAATTTATCCGTTTTTGTCCAGATTTTGTCTGAGAATTATTTAGAATCCGGAATCAGTCCGACTCCGTCTGGAACTTATACGATTTAAAAAAATTGTTGAATTTATTTGTAAAGTAGAATCTGGAATTTATCCGTTTTTGTCTGGATTTTGTCTGAGAATTATCTTGAATCCGGAATCTGTCCGATTCAGTCCGGAACTTATACGAATTAAAAAATTATTTTAATTTGAGTGTAAAGTGGAATTTGGAGTTTGTCCACTTATGTCAGGTAAGTATAAAAATCGAATTAGAAATGCAGCCTTTTTCGCCTGGAAGTTGTTTGAAACGCGGGACCAAAATTTATTTTTATGTAGAACGTTATTTGAAATTCGTTAGCATTTATATAATTGAAAAAGAAGGTTTTGTTATAATTGACATATATATATTTAACATTGTTTTGTTATTGTATTTCAATTGTGTTTGGTAATGTTGATATAAACATTTCACTATCTACATTGATGACAATACATTTTTTGCTTATATTGGTAATTGGTAAAAGTTTTACATCGTGTTTTGTTTTTACTTTGACTAAGTTCTTCGAAGTAAAATTGCTTAATTTACATTTTGAACACGTTGGATCTGCATCTGTACAAGTGATAAGTAATTCATCGACTTCAAAGTATTGAACTTCTACCCAGGTTTTTTCATCAAGGTAAATTAAGTTCAGAATTTGAATAAATTCTCCACTACACAGACGGAATACAGTATTATCTGATTTTTTCGGACGGCTATATTGCAGACTATGTACAACCATGTGGCGAAATATGCATCGGTCAAAAGTTACAGCTTTATTAGTTTTCAAAAGCAGAGAGTACTTAGAATCCACTGTGCCTTTGCCTAAAAGCACGACATCATTAGAGTTACTGCGGCAAAAGTTCACTGTTTTGTTTCTAGTAAATAATGACTCACAATAATTTAAGCAAGAAGATATTTCTTTTGACTCTTGTATAATACTTTTGAAGACGCTAGCTTGTAAGGATTTCTTTGCCATTTGCTCATATACACCTTTTGGACCATGCGCATACTCTTTTAAGTAATATATTGCGTTTTCAAAGGGAAATGTTGATGTGGCCCATTGTGGACCGCTGAGTTTAATGTGTTGAATTAAGTGCGTTAGGCTATGCACATTAAATGTAACATTGTCTTCGCCGTATAAAATTTCAAAAAGGCCGATGAAATTCAACAAATCTCTTTCACATTGATCTAATTCTATTTGAGATATGTTTCTTTGCAATAAAGTAAATATGTTGTTGGACAGCAAAGCAAAATGCTTGACAGCACATTCGTTCAAAATCCCATTAATACAAGGTATAGCATAGAATAACAACCAAGATCGCCATTCGGAAGCTTTCCATTTACACTTGTACATTAATGGTCTTACTAAACGATGAATTTCGTTTGGTGGAGTCATTTTCAATAGTCGTTTATTAATTTAAGTTAACTGCGACTTTGTAATGTGAATTGGACTTTTCGAATTTGTCCAGATATTCCATAAATGAACAACTACCCCAAGTAAATCGGCATGAAGATAATCCCTTACAAAGCTCCACACTATATCCAGTGACTCCAATTCGGATAACACCGAATAACCTTTTACGCCATTAATGGATTTTGTAGTTTTTGCTTCCCTCGTCTCCTGAGCTTTAGCAATTTTCATTACAGCTTCCATATCATTAAAATGCGATTCATGAGTCCTAATTGGTGGGTTTGTTTCTTTTAAAAGATACCGCATTGAACCTCCGACATAGTCACCAAAACTATAACACCATGAACAGCCATAATGGCCATTAAATAGAACACGATTCTGTATAATAGGTCGTGCTACAGTATCCACGCTACATAATAGAGGTTTCAAAATAATTTTCATAATCTTGCCTTCCTCATTTATCCACTTAAATCCTTCTGTGCTTAAAACTTTAAGTTGGTCAACGAAAGGTCGAAGATACATGTTCATTAACGCAGGTGTCGGTTCTTTTGTGCCAATCTATAGACCTGCTAGAATTACAAATTTGAACCGTAAATGTGGAGGCAATTCATTTATAATAATAAGAATTGGCCAAAAACTTCTTTTAGAACTATTAAACAGTGCAGCTCCATCGGTGTTAAATGTACAAGTTAATATTAATGAATTATTTACATAGTTTCCTAAAGAAATTAACTGCTTGTACAGTTCACCATCGTTAACATCAGTAATATTTCTCTCATGTTGAGGCCCTGATTTTAGTTTTTCTAGATTTTCGAACAACCCGTTTCGTATGAGATCTATATTTAAAAAGGTTCTTAGTTGATACGTAATATCAATGGAAATGAAGTAATTCGGAGAGTTCATTGACACGAGATAATGCTTTTTACATTTTTCGCAAATTTTCTCATGTTTTTTGAAACTTTTTTTCGAAGTACATGCCTCTAAAGGTAAAAAATAAATTGAACAATAAAAATAATATTGAATTACCTCATTTGGTGGATCAAAAATATTTGAGAGATAATAATCGCTGATTGTCCAAGTTTTAAAGTTTGGCCCAGCTAAAACTTTTACCATATTTATCAACTCTCGACGACCTTTATAGCTAAGCGAAAATCTTAAACTAAATCCGAGGATCATTAGAATAACTTCTGATACTTTTATTCCTGCTTCGGAAAACATAATTCTATTGTCATCTAGTAAATACTCTTTCATCTTAGGTACGTCAAAAGAATTTGTATCACTATTTTCTACTGATTCACCGAGAAGGTTTGGATCTTTATCGTGATCAAATCTTGATGAAAAGTAGACTCCAGGAATTCTCTCATTATTAGTATCTTCGTCAGATGAATTGTCTCCAGAAAAATTCTCGTTGGAAACATTGATCAAAGAAGAAAAAGAATCTTCAGAATCAGCAGTATTTTCATCCATAAAAAGTTGATCGACATCTAATTGACTATAATTCTTGTTGATGGAGGTTTTCTTTTCTATCCCTAAAAATAAAATAAAAATATAAAATGAAATGAAAATGAAGGCGGGAATGTACAATCACGAACATTTTCTATTTATATATAGCACACATAAAAGGCTTAAAAAACGCTCATATTGTACTTGAAACATCAAAATTTACTCTAGTCTCGATTCATATACAAAACTGTATTAGCGATATAATGTTTTCAAAAAGTTCCCGTTTTTTTTTACAAAAGCAATAACTAACTGGAAATGATAAATAAATATTTTTTATAATCAGCAGAATTTGAAAGGGCTGTTTATTGATACTACAGAGTGGATATTCTTGGATCAAACATGACTATTAGAGGCCTAAATATATTTTGTACGTAATTAATTCACTGACCTTGAAATGTGCTTTGGTTCGACTGCAAATGATGCAAATTTTCATCAAGTGATAAAACTGTATTTTCCAGATCATTGTTGAACTCATTATCCTTTGGAAGTTGATACTCGACAGTCGGAAAATTCTCTGACATTTCCACATCTCTCTCTAAAATATCACAAGTAAGTTATAATATTTATAAAAAATAAAATCGTTCACTAATTATTTGCTATTTTATTTAAATTAATTAAATTCGTTCCAGTTATGCTAATAGATTATCTTATTACCTCCATCGATGTCCATATGCATTTCAGGTGAACTAGGTACCAATATTTCATTCTCGAAACTTGGCTGTATTGATGAATTTCGTGAAGTCAATTGTGACAATTCTGGAAAAAAATTTATATTAGAGTATATAGGTTATAACCAAAACAATCTCAGAAATAACTAGTTGTTCATTTTTGCAGCTTTATCAAAGTATCGACATATACAGAGGGATTTCCTCGAGGATTTTTTCAATAGGGTATTATATGCATTATATGATAAATAATCGAATTTTAAGGTTATAGTTTTCTCTTTTTAAAATTCTCTAAATTAAGAATTAAGTTTACACGTACAAATAACAGGTGAAAATTCTTACCAGCATTCAATCCATAATCTAATTTTGATTTCCAACATTGCACAGTTCTCGGATGAATATTTTCGTTTTTAGAAGGATTTTGCTTGTAGCTTCTCTTCACCGGTGTTTTATCTCTACACTTTCTCTCATTAGAATCACTATCACTGGAAGACATGTTTCTCACAAGAAAGTGTCTAATCTGACAGCTGAGAACAAGTAATTCATTAATTACAAAGATTTATTAAAAAACCCCGATTCTTTCAATATATATTTTGAAACCACAAAAGATCGTCGCTCTACGTGCTTGACGAGTTTTGAACTGAACTCGGCTGGGCTCCACTCAGCTGCTTGACCTCAACGATGGTACCTATCACACATACACAAATACTAACCAACCAACGTCGTTCTATTTCTCTTTTTAAAATACCCGCGTTTACGATTTCCATTGTGTAGACCAATAGGATATACGACCTGGGATAACTTTATTTGTTGGAATGTGAACAGTCAACGGCATTGGTTGTCTATGCCCGTGCGCACGCATGCTTCGTTAATTTTGCCTCAAAGGACGCCACTACCACAATCAAAATGCAGAAGAAAGGTTCATGCGGGCACGTGATGTACGTGTTATGCCGGTTAGCAAAAAGTGTTTCGACGTATGATTTTCTGTTAAGTTTTGAATTTTGCGAGTATTTACATTGAGTGTATTGAATTATTAAAATGTTACTTTACTTCAAATTCACCAAAAAGTGTCCCCAGTACCCATCAGCAAACTTGACCGCTATTCTGTCCTCGGACATTGTGCTGAATTTCAAGAAAAATAATCCACCAAACACAAAATACAAAGTAGTTTGTGGCTGTAAAGATAAAAAATGCACAGGAACCGTTGGTCTAGCTGCAAGTAAGTTTTATTATTATTCTATTGATTAATAATTGAAATAATGTGTGCGGTAAAAAGTGCCGTAAAAAAGAAAAAAGTGAATTACTGCGAGCACGTGCATGGTGCCCATATATTTCATTTAATTTCAAATCAGTTTTATGCATTTCCAAAAAAAAACAATAACTATTAGAAGTGGAATAAGAAAGTTTTTATTTTTAAAACCCTTTATTGAGTCACAAGGGAAGTAGGCAGGGATGGGCGTTATAAGAAAAATGAATAAATAAATGACTAACAAATAAGATTAAATTTTCATTCATCATTCAAAGAATTTTGAATAACGAATAAATTTTTATTCGTCATTCAAAGACGTTGAATAACGAATAAATTTTCATTCATCGTTCCAAGAATTTTGAATAACGAATAAATTTTCATTCATCATTCAAAGACGTTGAATAACGAATAAATGTTCATTCATCATTCAAAGAATTTTGAATAACGAAAAAATTTTCATTCATCATTCAAAGACGTTGAATAACGAATAAATGTTCATTCATCATTCAAATAACTTTGAATAACGAATACATTTCCATTCATCATTCAAAGACGTTGAATAACGAATACATTTCCATTCATCATTCAAATAATTTTGAATAACGAATAAATTTTCATTCATCATTCAAAGACGTTGAATAACGAATACATTTCCATTCATCATTCAAATAATGTTGAATAACGAATAAATTTTCATTCATCATTCCATCAATCTCACTAGTGAGAAGCTTGCTTGCTTCACCGGGTAGACGATCAAGGTAAATTCGAGTTATCTAAATTCTGGTCTGTGAGGCGATTATAACGCGGTAAATTATGCATAGTTGTGTAGGGCCCTAGAACATTGGCGCCCTAGAACGTTGGCGTGTTGTCAAGCGAGTCGCGGCAAAGTAGGCGCGATAGTGGCAGCGATCGAGACAGTTGACGCAAGGCGTGAGATCTAGGAGGACATATCCGCATATCCTTTGTGCAGTCAGGCTAGTGTCTCGTTTCCCCCATCCCATCGCCATAGGAAATACCATTTCCTATAGTTGCATATGAAAATAATCTCTTAACAGACATCGACGATGGCAAAGGCGTGTTATATTCTATAAATATTATTTTCACCGTCGTTTTCACCCTCTACTAAGCCTTCAATGAGGCTAGCACAATAATGCAGTACACATATATGTACGCTGTGTTTACATTTTTTGTACCTATACACATACACGTTAAATCGAAGCGTTCGTCTACCTCTTCATGTTCTGGCTTAGTTAGTATGACTGTAATCATTGAGCTTGGATGTAGTGTGACGTTATAGTAATTCTAATTACTGGAATTAAACGAATAAATCGGTGATCGCGCTGTACTGTGCCTGTTAGTATCGAGATAATCATTCGATATGTCATCTCTAGTAACTGATAATGAATCAGACAGTAGTATGACTGACACGTTGACACGTGTGCGGGGAACGGAAAAGGGAAAGGCGCAAAGGGGCCGCGGAAGGAAAGGCGCGAAGGCGCCGCGGTCGGGGAAAAGGCGCAAGGGCATCGCGGTCGAGGGAAAGGCGCAAGGGCGCCACGGAAGGAAGCGGTGGAAAGCGCGAAGGCGCCGCGGTCGGGGAAGGCGTGAAAACGCCGCGGAAGGAAGCGGTGGAAGGCGCAAAGGCGCCGCGGTCGGGGAAGGCGTGAAAACGCCGCGGAAGGGAAAAGGTGGAAGGCGCGAAGGCGCCGCGGTCGGAGAAAGGCGTGAAAACGCCGCGGAAGGAAGCGGTGGAAGGCGCGAAGGCGCCGCGGTCGGGGAAGGCGTGAAAACGCCGCGGAAGGAGGCGAAGGAAAGGCGTGAAAACGCCGCGGAAGGAAAAGGGGAGAAAGAAAAGGGAACCCAAATGCGAATCGAGTCGTCTATTGGAAGAGTCCTAAGAAGGACTGAGGAAGATCCAGGCGTCTCCCTCAACGCCGGAATGACCGCTACGTTTTTTTTTTTTTTGTTTGAAGAAGGCGAGGAGGGGAATCTTCACGAAGACACCCAAGATGTTGGCAGGGTAGTGTCGGATTTCTACCGACTAAACCCCTCCTCGTGGTTACCAACCGCTAGGGTTATAAACCGAGTAGAAGACGAAGTAGGGGGGGGGTGAACGACTTAGTAATGTGAGCACCTGCAGCTAGATGAGGCCACAGGCGCGGAAAGCCCGAGAGCGAAGTAAGGGGGAAAACGATTTAAGGTTAGGTGACGGCGTTAGTTGAGAAGAATACAGGGTCTACGGACCTTATCCGTGGGTCTGAAGTGTAATTGCTGAGTGCTTTAATAGAGGGGTTTACGTGCGACTTGACGGAGGTACGAAGGTTAACTGCGTACTTGGTAGCCGCAGTATCGAGAGACGGAAGTCCGGTTTCACGAAGCAGTTGTTTGTTCCTAATGAACCAGGGGGAATTAAGAGAGCCTCTGAGGAGTCTCATGTAAGTGCCGTGGAGTCTGGATAGTTTCGAAGGGGAGGCCGAACCCCAGACGGGAATGGCATACGAGCAAATGCTCCTAATCAGCGCGTTGAAGGCCCTGACCTTGGTGACCTGAGAGATATTCCGGTTGTTGAAAAATGGTTTCAGGGAGACGAATGCCCCGTTGGCTTTGCCGCGCACGGAGGAAATCTGCTTGACCCAGTTTAACTTCCTGTCAAAAATTACTCCTAAGTATTTGACAGAGTTACTCCAGGGGATTAGATGATTATTTACTGAGAGACGATCCGGGGGGATATTTCGGCGAGAGAAGAAGATAGCCTCTGATTTGGCTTCGTTGAGGGAGAAACCCCACATATGATACCAATCGAGGAGTTCGGGTAAGAATTTGTTAACAACTGAGGAGCAGAATTTCTTGGTTTTCGAGGAATATAACAAAGCGACGTCATCTGCGTATTGCGCAGTGATGATTTTGTCGTGGGTGGGGATATCGTGACAGTATAGATTAAATAGAGTAGGCGAGAGTTTAGAACCTTGTGGAACTCCGGCCGTGATAGGCTGCGGATCAGAGAAGCTTTTCCCCGAACGAACTCTAAAAGATCTGTCTGAGAGAAAGGACCGAATCAGACCGATCAGGTAGTGAGGGAGTTTTAGCTCGTTTAATTTGTAGATTAAACCCTCGTGCCAGACTCTGTCGAAGGCTTGCTTGGCATCGAGCAGGAGCATAGAGGTGTGGCGAGACTTGTTAAGGTTGTCCGCGACGAGTTCAGCAACGCGGAGGAGTTGGTGGCAGGTACCGTGCCGGGGACGGAAACCATGCTGGAAGTCGGGGAGGATGTTGGCCTCGGAGCAAAATCTGTTAAGGCGGGTTAGTATGATACTTTCCGCAACTTTGCTGAGGGCAGGGAGCAGGCTAATTGGCCTGTAGCTGGAGGCTTGATTGAGAGGCTTACCCTGTTTAGGAAGACAGATGGTTGTTGCTGTCTTCCATGCGGGGGGGAAATATTGCAAACGCATCATAGCGTTGATGATGTTACAGATGGCGACGATAAGGATGTGCGGGAGAATTTTGAGGACCCCATTGGGGATGGAGTCATAACCTGGAGCTTTATTCTTCTTTAAGGATTGAACGGTTAACGCGATTTCGCAAGGAGAGGTGTGAGGGAAGGAGAGGTCTTCGAGACTGATGTTTTGGACGGCATCTGTGATAGTGGAATGAAAAAAGGCGAATTTGTCGCATATAGGAAACGGGGAACATTGTTCTCTAAGGGATTCAGCGAAGATATTAGCCTTGTCGCTATCTACCGGGTAGGCGATTCCGTCTTTCAGGAGAGGAGGGGAATAAGGCTGTCTATTCCTGAGGGATTTGATGACTTTCCATCAACTTTTTGGGCAGGTTTCGGCTAAGGAAATGTATTTGTTGAATTGTTCGTTCCGAAAGATCTGGAGTGCGGACCTGAGGTCGCGTTTTAAAGAATTTAGATGGGGGCGGAGGGCGGGGTTGCCTGTGCGTTGCAGATGTCTGCGGATTCGTCTCTTTTTAGCTATAAGAGCTCTGATCTCGGGTGGAAGACGGGTGTCAAAGGAGCGGGGGGAAATCGGGAAGCTTGCTAGTTCCATTTTCGATTTGATTTCATGGGTGAGCGAGTCGACTGCAGAGTCAATGTCATGAGTGGTACGAATGGTAGGACATTTGAATGTCGTGGTTTCAAAATGGTAGCGAAGTGCTAGCCAGTTGATTTTCGACATTGTCGGAATTTCAGAGGAGAGGTTTCCTGGGATTTCCAGCAGGACCGGGTTATGGTCGGAATTTAGAGCTGGGATAGTCCAGGGGTCTTTGGATAACGTTACATTCTTGGAAATGAAAATGTCAAGAATATCGGGATTATTAGCACCTGAGAAATGAGTTGGGGCCGAAGGAGCTTCTACGGAGAAACTATGCGCTCTGAGTAGATTGAATAATAAGGTGCCTTTCGAGTTTTTAGCGCGACATCCCCAGGAGTCGTGCTTGGCGTTGAAGTCACCGGCCAGGATCGTAGGAGTGTTCTGGTCCAGGAGGGCAGGGATTTCGGCTAAGTTGTTAGCGCCCGGAGGGGAGTAACAGGAAATGATCCTCAATGGGTTGTTATTGTGAATGACCTCGATGCCGCAGGTCTCCAGAGAGGGAGTATGAGTGCTGATTGCCTTGTGGCGGAGGGAGTTACGGATGATTGTAGCTACACCCCCGTGTTTGGAGTTTGGCTGGTCGCGTCTATAGACGGAGAAATTGGGGATGTAGAGCTTATGAAGGGGTTGTAGATGGGTTTCCGAGATACAGGCCACATCAATGGAAGACTCGTTGAGGAGTTTCGTTAGGAGGAGCGTTCTGTGTTTGTTGGCCGCAAGGATGCCGTTGGCGTTCCAGTTGAGGATGGTGAGGTGACCCTTAGTGGAGTTGGACGTCCGGCTGTTGGAGTGCCCAGGTGAATTTGGTGGCGAAGTCGCGAAAAAGCTCTAGAAGAATCTGGTTTTGGTGGGGGGCGGCTGGGGCCGGGGGTTGTTGAGTGGGTTGGCGCGGGGCAGGGGAGGTGGAGGGGCCACTGGTGACCTGCGCGAATGAGCGAGCAAGTGGTGGAGGAGGAGGAGGTGCGGTTAGGGCCGAGGGAGATTCGACACCAGGGCGGCTACGTAGGAGCGCGGTCGGAGCGGTGGCCGGGGGCGTGGGGGGAGATGCTCGTGTAGAGGCCGAAGTTGCTTGAGGAGCTTTAGGACAACTCCGGAAGGTGGCACGGTGCGGGCCGCCGCAATTGGCGCAGGTTGGCGATTTATCTGGCTTGTCTTTGGACCGACATATAGAAGTTTCATGGTTCCTAGCGCAGAAGGCGCAGACCCAGGAGGCATGGCAGTAGTTTGCCGTGTCCCGGAATTTCATGCAGCGACGGCACTGCGTGATAATCTTAGATTTTCTTTTCGGTTCAACTTTTACGCTGAGACCGGAAAGCGATTTTATGTTATAGATGGATTTAGCGGATGGGGATTTGGCGTCGAGGTAGACGCAGACAAGAGGCCATATATTATCGCCTTTCTTCATGTGGTAAACAGACTTGACTGGCAGGCCCTTGGTAGCGAGTTCGGAGCGAATATCGTCTTCAGAGAGGGATTCCAGAACGCCCCTGATCACTACAGTCAGGTCTTTATCCTGGGGGATTTGATTGGTGGTAAACTGGATTTTGTCTACGTCCAGCTTGGAAGTCAGGCGGCGAAAATCGTTAACCGATTGGAGGTATACTTTGACCGAGTCAGAAGTATTGACCGCGCGGCGGAAGGGGATATCCTGATCTGCCAGGAATTTTTGAATGGAAGTCCATTTGGATTTCTGCGTGATGCAGATGGGCGGGAGATTGGAGGAGCCATTTTCCTCGGACTCTGAATCCGAGACGGAGTCGGAGTCGGACCCCGAGGAACTGGCTGCTGGAGTGATTGATTTCTTCCGCTTGACCGATCTTCGGGACTGGGTTAGCCAGGGATTCCCGTCGATTTCCATAGCGGGGGTGGATTGCGTCGCGATAAACGGCGAGGAGGAGGGGGAGGACCTTTGGTGGATGGAGTGCAGGAGGGCCTTCACTCTGGCGATCTGGGCGTCGGAGTCGGCGAGAGCCTGGAGGATACGGGATCTATCATCCTCGAGGCGGCTGAGGGTCGCGCTTAGGGATTCGGCGGTTGGGGAGGGTGAGCTGTCCGAGGTAGGAGGGGAGAGCTCAGATTGAGCGATGGAAGCAGGGGTGAGCGTATCTTGCGATATACTCATATTGGTTAGTGGGAGGAGAGGTGAAACAGAAGGCGATCTACAATGATGGAATTAGAGTTGTAGAGCCCTAAGAAGGGCTAGTTGAGTGAACGGCGACTGCCGCCCGGCGGGGCAGCCGCTGTATACCTGTACGTACCTTAGTGGATATATAAGAGTGGCAGCAGCCCGCCACGGTGGACCTGAACCTTTAGGGGGTGGGGCCCCTGGGTGAAGAGGGTCGTGGTCACTGAGCGACCTTCCTTATCCTAAACTGCGCAGCGATTTCAGAAACGTCCGAATGGTGCGAGAGCTCCGGTAAGACTGGTTGAGTGTGTGAGCCCGCTACGCTCAACGCCCGCTCTTATATACCTAACGCGGAGGGGACTGTTGTCGGTCCTATTGGCCGGTAACGGTCGAGTGGGGGCGACTTGCGGCAGTCTCCCTGATTGGCGCGACGTGACGTGCTCGACGCTACGCCGCACCAATCCCCCGCGAGCAGGCCAGTGTCCACTGCGCGCTGCCCGAGAGCGTCAAGCGCTCTCTAAAGACTAACTATGCTAGGGACTTATACTTATAAAAATGACGCACGTCAACGTTGTCAAATTTGATTGTTACTGAATCTGAGGCAAGTCAATCTTGTGAAATAATTTCTAACTTGCAAGCAGCTTGCAACTCAACGGCATATCTAGACGGTCACTTTTTTAAGCCTGATTTTACTAAAAGTAGCAATGAAAACTCTGTGGCTGCTCAGTGTCAATTATGTCCGCAAGTGAAAATTATAAAAGGACCAATTAAATCGGCATCTAATTTTACATCTCACCTGAAGGTAAGTTCCGCCTATTATTATAATTTACGCAACTATTGCCGTTCTACCGATATATCGTTTGAAGACTATGTTTTTTAACATGTTAATTCAATAGAGAATGAAGTTCAAATCATCACATAATCACTCATTTTGATATATGATTATTAATAACTGAGTTACAGCGTTTTTCCGTATGTAGCAGATATTTCGGGAACGTTCTGTCGGTATAATCATTTTCTGCTTATTGAAAATATATGCACCCTATACGTGAGGGACTAGTCCTTGAACTATACATTAGCGGTACAGCACGGTGTGTTTAACATGTCTCCAAACTCTATTTTATAAAATTAGCCCCTTTTCATATACACTATACCTACTTTGAGGACTAAAAATTACAGTGTGTATACTTCAAGGGCAGTAAATACATATATGTAGCACTTTCTAATATGTCTCCGAATTATATCTTATAAATTTAGCTAATTCATACACATTACCGCTAGTTTGAGTACAGAAAAATACACGATATGTATACTTTGAGGACAGTTCGACTCTTCGAAACAGTGGCGTGAATTTCTATGTACTCAGGTAGAAGCGCGCGCGCGTGGTTATTAAAATTTAACATTTCACAAGTTCTCATTGTGAAGGAAAACGAACCAAGTACTAGTGAAAAGCATTGGTTTAGGGTTTAATTTCTCTATTGCTCAGACCAATATTTCTTGATGTTTTGAGACCCTAGGAATCCAAAAATATGGTTTTAGCGAAATGTCCGTCCGTCTGTCTGTCCCCGTTAGTCCGCGTGTCAGATAAAATATTGAAGCGGAGTGATTGAAGAAACTACTAGATCGATTGATATGAAAATTTGCAGGTTTATTCCTGACAACTCAAAGATGAATTTTGCTAATTGAGCTCGCTACTACTTCCAATTGAACCGGATAAGAAATTTGAAAATTGGAAAAAGAATTTGTTTACATTTAGACGCGAATATCTTTGGAACTATAGATGATACGAGAATACGACTAAGTGACTTTTTTGTAAGAAATTCAGTTACCTAAAAAAAACGTCTGTCTAATTTTCTCGTATCTCTCATGTTTGCAGAGTTATTCACAAATCAAAAAATATTTTTTTTGCTGACAGACGGATGAACGGGCGGGCAGAAATGTTACTAAAACTTGTAGTCATTTCAGCTAGAACTCAGTGTTGATGATTTATTCACTTCAAATATGAGATTTATTTCTATCCCTTCAGAGAGTACACTCAGAAGTATACGAGAGACAATACAAGGTATATGCCTTGGTAAAACGGCAAAAACTTGATCAAAATTCGTCTCAGTCTTTACAAAAAGTGAATCGTTTATCGCGACAAATGAAGTACGAAGAAAATGTCCAGAAATTTATACTCGAAAGTATGAGTCCGCTT
Organism: Xiphydria camelus; assembly: GCA_963678675.1. Lineage (NCBI taxonomy): Eukaryota > Metazoa > Arthropoda > Insecta > Hymenoptera > Xiphydriidae > Xiphydria > Xiphydria camelus. The sequence continues at coordinate 19,284,121 of OY783194.1, forward strand.
TCTACCGTGGAAATGCCATCATTTAGAAAAATGATTGACGGTAAGATGACATTCTCTATAATGCGTCAGCAAATGTTAATTTAATGCTTGTCCTCAGATCTTGGTGCAAAGACCGACAGTGTGTCTGTGAAGCATATGTCAAGACGGACTCTGGGGAAGTGTATAAAGGAGAATCATCTTCGAAATATGAAAGAGATACGCGATATCTTAAATGAGAGGGCCGATTATGTTTGCACTACAGCTGACGTTTGGTCCAGTAGTACTCGGCGATTCCTCGGAGTCACAGTACATTGGGTAAAATTATGAAAATTGAATACAACTATATTCGATGGAACTTGAACGACTTATAATCTAAATATAGTTAGTTACTATAAAATGGTACTTTCAGATTGATTCGAATACATATGTGTTGAAGTCAGCCGCGATCGCCTGTCGTCGCTTCCCTGGAGGTCATTCTTATGATCGTATAGCCGAATTATTGAATCACATTCACTTGTCTTTCGGTTTGGATACTAAGAAAATTGTTGCTACAGTCACAGACAATGGCACAAACTTTGTTAAAGCATTTCAAGAATTCGGGATCAAGATGCCGATCGTTTTATTTGATGGTAAATATTTCTCAATTTTTTTTAATTAGTAAAATATTCAATTAATTTCTGAGTTATTTTTGAGTTTGTTATCATTTGATTACTACTAATGCTTAAATATTCTCCATTGTAGAGAACAATTCTGATTCCGAAGACGATAGCGATGTCGATGTAGCTCGATCTAATAAGGATGGTGATGATCAATCATCCATTTTGTCGGAAAATTTCAAGGACTTTGAGCCGGCTACACCTGACGACGAGTCTCGTCGGTTTGAATCGCTATCATTGCATTTCCGTTGTGCAAGCCACACATTAAATTTAATCGCTTCCACGGATATGACCAAATGTATCAAACGTTCGCCAGCTTTATCCACACAACACAACGAAACGATTACACGTTGTCAAGCTTTATGGAACTTGTTACGCTCACCGAAGAAAAGGGAGGTGATGACTCAACATCTTGGTAAAGCGTTGACAAAACCAATTTGCGTTCGTTGGAATTCGTTGTTCTATAGCTTGCAGCTGGTTGTTTCGCTGCGGGACGAAATATTAAAATCTAGCGACACTCTCGAAATTACTAATCAGATGCGAGACACAGACTTTGAATATCTAGAGGAGTATCTTAAGTGCTTGCGGCCATTAATTGAAACAATTAATAAGTTGCAAGGAGAGAAGTACTGCAGCTATGGATATTTATTGCCATGTCTCGTATCTTTGCGACGTAAATTATTGGCGGTGAAGTCACGATGCAAACTGCATTATTGTGCTAGCTTCAATGAAGGCTTAGTAGAGAGCGTTGAGATTTCACAAATTCTTTGAAATTGAAGATTGCGGACATTGGGCGGCTATCGCAGCCGTAATCCACCCAAAGCTTAAAACTCAATGGCTAGGGTGCTTGACGGTTGCTGCACAGAAAAAAGTGTTTTCAGCTGTGATGGCGGCTGCTACTGAGGTGGAAACTTTAATAGCATCAAATGCTACCAAAAACGATGAAATTGATAGCTTTTTTTATTTTGGTGATTCAGGCAGTACTGGTGAGACATCGTCATCAGTCTTCGAAAATTCCGATGGTCAAATTGAAGTGAAGCGATGCCTTCAAGAGCCAGTTACCAGTAATCTTTTAGCTATCAATGTTTATCCGACGGTGAAAAAAATATTTATAAAATATAACACGCCTTTGCCATCGTCTGCGCCTGTTGAAAGATTATTTTCATATGCAACTATGCATAATTTACCGCGTTATAATCGCCTCACAGACCAAAATTTTGAAATACGTGTACTAGCGAAATGTAATGCCACTAAAAAGTGGCATTGAACATGATGACGGTCGTGGTTCAATGCCAATTCTTTGATCTTATGATTCCTTGTATATTATAGTATCGTAGCATATTTGAATGCTATTAAAAAGTTAATTTGATATATTTTTGTAATTTCGTAGTAGGTATAAGAATTTAGACTCCCCATTAGATTTATCGTATAGATAAATAAAGGCATTACATCCATTAGCACTTTTTTTCTGTTAGTATACTTTCTTTAGATATAACTCGAATTTACCTTGATCGTCTACCCGGTGAAGCAAGCAAGTGAGAATGATGGAATGATGAATGAAAATTTATTCGTTATTCAACATTATTTGAATGATGAATGAAAATTTATTCGTTATTCAACATCTTTGAATGATGAATGAAAATTTATTCGTTATTCAAAATTCTTTGAATGATGAATGGAAATGTATTCGTTATTCAAAATTCTTTGAATGATGAATGAACATTTATTCGTTATTCAACGTCTTTGAATGATGAATGAAAATTTATTCGCTATTCCAAATTCTTTGAATGATGAATGAACATTTATTCGTTATTCAACGTCTTTGAATGATGAATGAAAATTTATTCGTTATTCAAAATTCTTGGAATGATGAATGAAAATTTATTCGTTATTCAACGTCTTTGAATGATGAATGAAAATGTATTCGTTATTCAAAATTCTTTGAATGATGAATGAAAATTTATTCATTATTCAAAAATAATGAAATCACGAATGAAAATTTATTTTTCATTCGAATAAAAATTAATTCAAATACGCCCATTCCTGGAAGTAGGTATACATTTTATGTTATAATATTTCACTTTTATTGTAATAAATAAAGCTAATTATGAGGAAATACTTAACGTTTCATTAGATTCCGAGGAAGAGCTTAAAAAGCTAACGACGACTACAAGGCTGAAATGGCCTCCAAATAAAGTTTTGCAAAGTGCTGCTTCCGACACTTCTTCGAGTGAAGATGCTATAAAAAGTAGCAAGGAAACTGCAGTATTAAAAGCAAAAAAAGTTAATATAAATGAAACGTACCTTTTCACTTTAATTATATATTTTTATTATTCTCTAAAAAAATTTTTTTATGACACTAATATAAGCTTAGGAGCTACATTTTCTGTTGATTATTTTCAAAGTTGAAAATTTTCATGTTACTTAATGTACACAGGAACGTGAAGCAAAAATGAGTCGATTAAGTGTGAAACTGTCCAAATTAAGTGACAGTAAAGCTGTAAGTTGTCAATAATTAAGTACTATTCTCTAGCTCTATTTCATATATATTTTAATATTTTAGTTAAAATGTATACATTTTCAACAGAAGGCTCCCAGTGTTTTAAAACAAATAACTGCAGTTTCAAAGTCGTCAACAAAACGAGACAATACAGTGAAAAGCACAAGTAGTCCTACTAGCAATAAAATACAACCTGCAGTGTTAAAAATTGGACAAATTCAGGTATTTTTAAATATTAAACAATAAGAAATTAGTTTTAGCACAATTAAATAATTAAGTAGAATTTTCTTTTTAATATTAACAATGGTGCTTTTTTCTAATATAATTTTTAATTGACATTTTTTCATATATCAATACATTCTTTACCTCTATATAATATTTTTATATTTTCTTTGAAAATTTATTTCTTCAAACAGAATGCTTCCAACGCCTCAGAATCAATAGATCCCGGTACAAAGAAATCGCCGACAATCAAATCGTCAGTATTGGTTACAAAGCCAACGAGTGTCGTAAAACGAAATAATCCGAGTGATGAAGAACAAGGGGTTCAAAATGAAAAGGTACAAAATTAATTTTTGATATGTAAATTATATATATAGGTATGATTTTTAAAACATTAAAATTTATTATTTATACCTTTATGTCTATCTTTCTTTCAATATAATAAGGAAAGCGACGGAAACGATGAGAGTGGTCTCATATTGGATTATATAAAACGAATCAGTGAACTGGAGCTCGAGAATAAATCTTTAAAAAGCATTATTCTAAACATGAAACGTAAAAATGTAAGTTGCTTAAAACAAGTGCAATTTTAAGTATATATAGATATATATGATTTTAGTACTTATACCGCGTGTTTTCGAGGAAGCTTGACATAGGAGACACGCGAGTGCGAGAGAGAACATACGGCGAGTGCATAAGAGTCTCTCTCTATCGCACATTTCCCTAAACTTGTCCAGTTGGAGTCTGCGACAAAGAGGCTCTTATGCACTCGCCATGTTCTCTCTCACACTCACGTATCTCCTATGTCAAGCTTCCTCGAAAACACGCGGTATAGACCACTGTTTTTTTTAAATAGAGTGATGATAATAGTAATGGTGACAACATCTTCAACGAAGAAACAGAAACTCTTCTACGTGATTTTCGACGCCAAATTATCAAATTAGAGATGGAGAATAGGTCCTTGAAAAATTCGAATATACGAATGCAGAATAAAGTTGTCGATTGTTTTGAACAAGTGCACTGTAACTTTTTGGATAAACAATTGCATATACAATACTTTTTAGATTTCCATTGAAAGTAATGTATTTTTAATATTATTATTCAAATTATTTGCAGCAAGTATCAAAAAAGTTGATATAACAGCTCAACAAGAGCTGGAAAAACAAATTATATCCGGAGAAAAGCTTGAAATTGGAGAAGTGAATCCTGCAACAAATGAAGTATGATAATTTAGCTATTTTTCATATGTACTTCTCATATATTTTTCGATAAAATTTGATAAAATGGTTTTTTTTACAGATTCATGCGGGCCACGGGGTATGGATTGATCGAGACATGTATGATACTATACGCTTTCAACCAAAGATCAACGCCCAGAAATTTATAAAAGCCATCGCCACAGCCATCTTTTCGAATGAAGTCTTAAAACGCAGTACAGTGAGAGGCTTCAAAAGTGAAAAATCTGCACTTTCTCCAGTACGTCTCAGAGCTCTCACCGGTAATTATTATTTTGCATAATATATCCTTAATCAAAAAAATGAGATATTAAACTCATTGAACTCAATTATTGGCTGAAAGTTGAGTGAAAATGGCCCGTTTGAAGGGTAAAATTCTTTTAAAAATCTCTTAAAATTGCATGAATTTCTTTAAAATTCCACGAAATATCTTGAAATACCTTAAAATTCTTAAACACCTTTTGAAATTTCTTTCTAAATAAAGTTATATCAAAAAATGTCTCGAAAATCTGCTATACTGTTATTGCACATTTGACTGGCTTCTGAATGGTTTGAAGTTGGAAAAAGGAAAAAAAAATAATCGCAACCTTAACGCGAGTGTTGGTTTACTAATTGTTTTCAATTTATTTTTTCTTTAACATTTTTAAAGTATACCATTGTATATATTGTGTACATATACTGTTTTTCAGACATTTCGAAATATTGGATGGAAAAAGTTAAGAAAATGGATACATCAGCAGTTCAGAAAGAACTACGTTCCATCACCAGTTATTTAAATCACAAAATAGCAGATCTGAATAGAGACTTGACTCTAAAAAGGAAACAATCTACGAAAAAAGACACAAATAAATCCAGAAAAAAGCAGAAGACTCAAAAATCTCAAGAATTTATTGAGAATCTTGATTCCAATGTCGAAGAAAATGACACAAATAAACCGAATGCCGTCCAACCTGAGAAAGCGGAAGATTATGGAACAAATAAAGGATCTGATACGATCTTTTTTGAAAGTGTTGAAAATAGAATAGACGAGTTAGATGAGTTGGATCCTCATGATTCAGATGATGTGGTTCCTCACGAGTTAAAAGATTTGGATACTCTTGAATTAGACGATGACGATCATGAAGACGAAGAGGAAGGAGATCAGGTGAATGATTTTGCAAGTACCGAAAACGAAGAGGTTGACGATGTTGATCATCGTAAACTTATAATAGATCAAGATGATGATGAGATAGAAGATGAGAGAATGGAAGTTACAGAAGGTGAGGTGTCTAACAACGACGAGGATTAAAATAAAGCTGTTATAATCGCGACGTTCTTGAAAGTAATAATATATATTATAATAATTAAGAGTAATTATTTTTTCGGATTATTAATAGTAATGATTATTAATAGTTATGATAGTCATTAACTTTAGTTGAAACCTAAGAGAAATGTGTTCCGTTGTTCGTAATGTACATATAATAATAAATTATATGCAGATAATGAAAAAAAGATTAGTTTTGTATTGAATATTTTTTCACATTCTAAATTTACATTCCAAAATATTAGTTATATAAGATTGAACTTTTTCGGTTTTTATCAAATCTCGACGTTTCGAGCTAAGCTAAATGAGAAAAAGGGATTTTGACGATAGCATTTGTTTGTATGTCTGTCCGTCGTTGTTCTCTTTATCGTTTTTATTATCGTCCTCTATGAGCATGGTCATTTTTAAAAGAATGCGATGTAGTTACTTTTCATCGCCTTGACACATTTCTTTGAAGCCTAAAAAGAAAGTGCAAGGTCGTTCATTATTGTTGAGATCCTGATTAATCACATTTTTCAGATCGTATAAATTTCAAGCTTTACCGGATGAGCTCCGGATTAGTGACATTCTTCAAACTGCAAATATTTCAGACTTTAAACAGAATGAGATCCGGATTAACCGCATTCCTCACACCGAAAAAATTTCGGATTTAACGGGATGATATCCGCATTACCTGTATTCCTTACGCCTACAAATTTCGGACTTAAACGTATGAGGTCTAAACTAATCATGTCTTTTAGACCGGGCAACATACCGATATAATCCGAATTGATCCAACCCACCTTACCATATAAAAAACGGGCATGACCGGATACAATCCGGATTCATCAAATTAGTCAGTCCGTAGAAATTTCGGATTCTACCGGACAATATACGGATGCATTATAATTCCAGATAAAATCCGGATTCCGAAATTTATCCGAAATTGTCCGGGACGTTATCCGGTTTTTGTCATCCGGATTTTATCCGGTCATGTACGAAAATTTTCTGGAAGAGGTAGCAATTAAAAGGTACTTCATGCGGACAATTTTCGAACAAAACCGGATAGAATCCGGATGACAAAAACCGGATAACATCCCGGACAATTTCGGATAAATTTCGGAATCCGGATTTTATCCGAAATTTTAAGCAGGGTTGGATGAAAAACTCGTATGACAAAATGCATCCGGCCCCATTTTTTCATACTAGTTGCTAAATTCACATTGATGTAATGCTTTACTGCCAACTTTAGAAAGAAAGCTTGCGGTTACGTTTGAAAATGGCTAGGTTATGTTTGAAAATGTACGTTGGCACAAGCAAGCACGCAAAAGATAATTCGGATCAAACTTCGGTAAATAATAGTTACAGTAATGTTTAGAATTTTTGGTCATTGAATAAACAAATTATATTTAATTATTTCATAATTAGCTAATTCTGTTTAAATAAAAATTAAAATAGGAGATACGTGTAATAATGGAGCAGTTACGCATAACGCTCTACTGCCTCTAATTTTTACGGCTCGGGGCTCTGTAGCGGGGAAATCTAGATTCGTGGTTACTTCTATTTTAGCTAAAAGGGAAGAGTCTCTCTCAGACCGCCCTTTTAGCTAAAGTAGGAGTAACCACGAACCTGGATTTCACCGCTATAGAGCCCTGGGCCGCAGAAATGAGAGGGAGTAGAGTGCATTTTTTTAATGAAAATAAAAACAATTATATAGATTTTCTAGATCAAAATGGATCAAACCAAGGATAATATCCGGACGCTAGTAATGCTATACGAACAATATCCCTGCCTATATGTGGTTAAGTCGGCGGATTATTATAATCGGATGAAACGCGACAGGGCGCTTCAATTAATTTGTGATCAATACGAAGATATCACAAAACTCCCAGTAACGCCGGAGATGGTGAAAAAGAAAATTAACAATTTAACCCTTTCTGTACCGGAGCTCGAATACGTATGAGTGCCACCATTCCCAGCCTATTATTTGGCCTAGACACCCACCGACGTATATATACGTCAGCTTCAGAAAATGTCAAGATACCTTTAATTAAAAAGCAAAATAAAGCAATATATGCAGCAATGGAAACGGTTTATTGCCATTTATACAATTATATTATATCAGTGGTATGATATATGGCAAAACAAGGACTTGCGCATAGGCCAACATTGCAATCTGGACACATGTATCTTGATTCGCGTCTCTTCTTTTTTTGAGAGCAAATAACACATCTGCGGACCTTTTTTTCTGGGACAGTTGATGGAAAGTGTCGACCAGTTAAGCGTTCCGGATGTTTAGTAGCAGGTTTAATTTTGATAGTGTCTGGTACATTATACCTAAAAGTAAACAAAAACTTAGACGTAAGAAACTACATGAACTGTGAAATAAACAATGTTACCTTTCAAGAATCTGTCGAATAACATTTAGTTGGAAATCTGCTAGAGGCATTTTATTAGGATTCTGAGTCTGATAAAGGGCATGTGCATTTAGAAGACAGAGATCAAGTACATGGAAAAAAAGCTTCTTGTACCACTTTACAGTTTTTCTTATGCATTCGGTTGAACTCAACATCATATCGGTCCTGTCAACTGCACCCATATTTTCATTATAATCTATAATGCAGAGAGGTTTTCTAATTACTTCTTTAGTTTTCCTGTCCTTTTTCTGTGTATCTACAATTTTGTCTTCGTGTAAAGTAGTTAACATATGAACATCTCTGCGGTCCTTCCATTTTAAAGACAACATATTTTCATTACTCATAGATACAGTTTGTCCTTTAGCTAATTTTACTGATAAATTTGGCATATGCTTTCTATTCGCCCTTACAGTTCCGCATGAATTGGTTTTTTGTTCATGTAGGTAAGTAGATAAAGTCGGGGAAGTATACCAATGTCTATAAATAAAGTATGGCCTTTATCAAGATAGGGCTTTAATAAAGTTGTCACTACAGAACCTGATACGCCCAAGTCTTCATACAAATCTATTTCAGTTGCTTTCCCAAGATACACAATAAAATCCAAAACAAATCCTGTTTCACAATCGCATAACAAGAACAGTTTTATCCCAAAGCGGTGCCTTTTGGTTTTGATGAACTGCTTGAACAGCAAACGACCTTTGAATAAAACCAAACTCTCATCTATTACCAGATTTTGAAAAGGTGTAAAGGAAGCCTGATACGATTTTTTAATTATTTCAAATACTTTTCTCAATTTGAAATATGAATCACCCTCTTTTTGTTGGGAATTATCTGCAAAATGTAGCATACGAAGGATAGATTGAAAACGATTTCGTGGCATTAGTTTTGAAAATATTGGCGTTTGTAGCAAGGTATCAGTAGACCAGTTCTCAACAAGTTTATTTTTTCGGTGACGGGCAGCAAGCATCAGAGTGGCAATAAATACAAACAATTCCTTTTCAGTAATCGAAGTAAATTTTATATTATTATTAATCTGCATCTGTTGTTCAGCAAACCTGTTTGTTTCGGTTAAAAGAATTTCTATTACTTCTGCATTTACAAAAAGTAGGAAATAATCAAGTTCCTGGAACTGGCCATTTAATATTCCGTTATTGATACCGGAATTTTCTTCATTAAAATGATGTATTTTTGATTTGAATTTGTTATTAGACCACTTTATGGACAATTCTCTTGGAAAAGCACGTTTTATTTCTGGCATATCTCGTTGCTCTGGGACAACATTCGTAGTATCTTGTAAATCACCGTCCACTACATTTTCAACAATTTCTTCTAAATTTTCATTTTCACTGAATATGTCTTCAACTATTTCATCGTCATTTTCACAATCGTCCGAGTCGGGATTATATTCACTGTCACTGTGCAAATACGGGTCTTCATCCGAGTCCAAACAGCTCATTATATTTTCATACTCCTCTCTTGTCATACCACAAATATCATCTTTATAATTTGCAGTAATTGCAGTACATTTTCTTTTTGGGCGAGAAGGTCCTGGATTTGAGTTCATGGCGTTTTAATAAAAAAAATCGCACTTAAAACAATCACAAATATGCCTGCAAACAGCTTTAAATACACTGATTAATTGAGGTTATGATCTCGGCAGTTTTTGCTTTGCGCGCGCATGCGCGCGTATTAACACGGCTCTGGTTTTATAGGCACTGCAAGACTGCCGGATATATATGGCGCAGAGTGTGAAAACATTTTTTTGTCACTCAGTGTCAAATACTCGGTTTCATGGGCATCCTCGACGCATGTGAAGTCATCTTTCACACACCAATTCGTGAAAAGTTGCGCAGTGCGTGAAATAACCTGCGCAGTGCGTGAAATCGTCAACCTCGTATTTGACACTTGTGACAAAAAATAGAATTCGTTATTCGCTTGTTTCGCGCCGCTTTAACGAGTGTGATTGCCGTACTCGCTTCGCTCGTGCGGCAAACTTCACACTCGTTAGAAACAGCGCTTCACGCCCTAATAACGAAAATAACTATATTGGTGTCGGATAAATCCGACGGTGGGTTTAGTGACATGAAAAAAAAAATTTTTACCGTATATATACGGCAGTGGTATTCTACACTTTTCTAGAATTAAACGTATATATACGGCGCTGGGTAAATTGACTCAAATATGCCCTGCCGCAAATATACGGCGATGGTAACTAAAGGGTTAAGGTCGCAGTATTTAGATCAGCTGAATAAAATAAAGAAATCAAAAAGTAGTGGTGCATCAGCCGATGATGTGCATAAACCGTCGTGGTGGCTCTTTGATGAATTGAGTTTTCTAGACCCTCATGTTGGACAAAGAAAAGGAGAATCCTCGATAACAGTGAGTAAAAATGAATGATTGGAAAATTATAAAAGTATCCCAGACAACACGCTTGTCAGAAAGAGTTCTCATAAAGAGGCCTTTAATGCATTTGAAATCTTTACAACTTCTTAGAGATCTCTTCCTGATATGCATGCTGTTTGGGATTTCAGCTAGAATCCATTTGATTTGCAGATTTTAAATCATTCTGCAGAAGTTTCAGACAATGAAGAGCTGCAATATGTGGACGTGCAAAATTGTCTAAAGTCACGTAATGATGAAAAAGGTATTAAGCAGATATCATATTAATATTTAGCAATTTTATGATATTGTAATGTGTAAATATGAGTTTCTTCACATATAGACAATATTCGTGGAAATGTGTCATCAACTCCGTCGAGCAGTCGTTCAAATACATCTTACGGTATAGCACCGCTATCAAGAAAAAGGAGAAGTGACGCATCAAGTAGCAGCACTGATGGGAAAAAAGATTTCTGGGCAATGGCATCCCACACACTGCAGACGATTAAAAGCGAAGAAGAAGAGGATGGTATACGCTACTGGATCTTATACCTAGAAAGTGAACTACGCAAAATAAAAGATCCGAAAAAATTAAAACGACTCCAGAAGCAGATTATCTGTTTGGTCGATGCTGAAGACAGCGAATAAGAATAAGAAGTCGCAGAGGTGTATACAGAGGCATGTCCCTATACATAGTTATATATTGTTCTGTTTTTATATATTTTTTATTGTCTTTAGAAACATACATTTCTTTTATAATTTTCGATAATAAACATAATTTTAGCACAGATTTATAGCGCATTCATAACAGTTTACACCTACATCTACAATAGTTTACAAAATAAACTTCATACTATCAACTTGAGTCGAGAAGTTTGTGAAGACTTTTGAACTTCATTTGATTTATAAAGGAAGCTTCATTTTGGGTTTGAAAATGAACTCGCATTTGGTAATATAAAAGTGAATTCTCTCATTAAGTAATAAGAATAAATTTGGGACTATATTGATGCATGTAGAAGAACTCATTTTAAATACAAGAATTGAAAAGAAACGCTTTTAGAATTCTCTGTGCCATCTGGGCAAACTTTAAAACAAATGTACATAACTATTACGTTTATTGCTTTAATGACAACTCAATAACTCAAAGTTAAATCATTGCTTCCTGCCACTCAACTGCTCCAACAGTATTAAAATATTGTTTAAAAACATTACGAATATGAATTGCTTCTCTACAGGGTCTAGCATTTAAAACTTCTAAATTGCGTAATTGTCCATTATCATTCCTCCATTCTGCAGGTACTACGGTTTGATTTTCCAAATTTTCAATATCAACAGCTCCATGTAAATAAGCAGCATTTTCCTTGCTAAGATAATTATGTAAAACACAGCAAGTAAGCGTGATATCCTGAACTGTTTGCACGGGTAAATATATTTTTGTTAAGAGAACTCGAAATCTATTAGCTAATATACCGAAAGAATTTTCAACAATTCTTCTACCTCTACTCAGTCTATAGTTAAATATTCGCTCATCGTGACATAAATTTCGTGATGGGTAAGGTTTCATTATATGTTTTTGTAGTGGGAAAGCAGAATCGGCTAAAACTACGTGAGGAACGGGTTCATTCATATGAGGTAATGGTTTATCTTGTGGCAGATGAAGTGGATTTAGTGGATTATTAAGAAGTCTCGCAAAGTCACTTTCACGAAAAACTCCTCCATCACTTACCCTACCATTAACACCGACGTTTACATATATGAATTGATAATATGCATTGACTAATGCTAAGAGAACAATACTCCTAGTACCTTTGTAGTTATAATATATCGATCCTTCATTAACTGGTACTTTGAATTCTATATGTCGTCCATCCATGACACCTATACAATTTGGAACATTCCACATCTGAAGATAATTCATTGCAATTTGTTCCCATTCAGCAGTTGTAGTTGGTGCCTATTAACAAAATAATTCAATTATTTAGCAATGATGTAAATACTTTTGTCTAAAAAGAAGCTGTAACTTTCCTCTTTCCTCTTCACATGTTTGCTATGGTGTATATTTCTCACCTGTAAATAGTCTTTACGAAGAACCTCATAAATAATACGACATGTCTCCGGAATTATGCAAAAAATCGTACATGCTGGAATTCTTGTCGAGTATTCTAAGCTTCTATAAGTCTCACCAGTAGCTAAAAATCTGAGAGTGAGCGAAACTCTTTCTCTTGCAGATATACATTCCCTCATTACAGTATTTTGGCGTTGTATATACGGAGTCACCATTTCCACAAGTCGGTTAAATAAATCTTCACGCATCCTGAAGAATCTTTGGAAACATTTAATATCTTCAATTCTCAGCTCCGTATGTGCTAAGTTGATAGTTCCTCGTAATTCACGCGTTCTACGAAGAATCCATTCCCGAGTCCAAATTGATCGACGTCGTCTTTTTTTTCGTTCTTCCTCTTCTACCTCTATCCTCTCTACAGCTTCAGCTATTACTGCGATTGCTACCAATTTTTTCAATCGACGAGCCATTTAAAAAATTTCGATCAAATTCACTTTTCGACAAATATTATTTATGCACGTTTATTGGAAAAAATACTGAAAATTGAAAAAAATTAATAACTATTATCCCACTTTTCTATACCAATTGTACACTTATTTGTGTATATCGTACATACCTAACACTTATTTTAAGGTTAGGATTCAGTACCACGGTGAAAACGTACGTAGTGATTGATTCGAATGTTGGCATCAAATACAGCATTCAACTTCAAACAATACACTCGACTATCGCGCCATCTAGATTCATTAGAGGGCGAAAAGCTAGTAACTAAAAGTGTGACCAAGAACTCGGACCGATTTCTAGCATCGTGGACACAGGCCTTAAGTGCAGAAATAAGGCGAACAAGAGCAATGCAAAAACGTAACTCTCTGCAATACCGCTGCCATCTATGGGAGAAATGCGAAACCCACCTTTGTGTGGCATGTCATGATTTTGCCTAAGTCGACGGACCAATAAAATAGATTTCTGTAAAAATGTGGCTTATCATTGTGTTGCAATAAGGTCTTCAATTATATGTTCAGTCGCACCTGAATCAACAAGAAAAGTGATTTCATTCTTATTATATATATTCTGAGATAACGTACCGGTGTTCAATGCTCGATTATTTTGATTTCCTTTTCCTCTATTATTGCTAAGTGTGTACGATTTAGTCATTCTTTTAGAGATACCACCTCCACCTCTGCCTCTATAACCACCTTTGATTCCGCCACCCCTGCCTCTACCCCTAGCAAAGCTTCCTCTATTATAATTATTCTGATTTTGTTTTGATCCCTCACTGCTATATTGCTTCTGATTGTTATTATAATTGCCTCTATGTGCATACCATCTATCTCTTCCTCTAAATAATCCTGCACTGATAGCGATGTCTGAGTTTTTGTTGGGACATTGATCACCTTTGTGATTTGTTATATTTTGACAAATGTAGCAAAACCATAGGTTATATTGTGTTAATGGACATTTTTGAATATGATGTCCAATTTGATTACATCTAAAACATTTTTGTTGCGGACCAGTTTGCCACTTGGGCATTTTATAGGCACTTTGCGCTATCGCAACTTCATCGACATTAACATCTGACTTTTTCTCGGCTTCTAATTGTAATAAAAAATTTTTCAATTCATCTAGATGCATTTCTTTCATCTTAGTTTGTCGTCTAATTAAATCAGCTGATCTAATTTCTGGCACGGCACCTGATACTGCCTGATAAAAGGCTGATCTCTTTTCCTCATCTGTCAAAGGCACAGCGCCATCACAATTTTCATAATCTCTAATTATCGAATCAAATTTTTCAGTAAAATCGGATACTTTTTCAAATGGTTTCATTTTAAGTTGATATAAACGTGTCCTGACAGATGTGTGTGTTACATTGGATTCGATTTTCTTAAGTTTTTAAAATTTTTGTAGAATATCTCTAGGATCTTTCAAGGTCACCATTTTTTAATGATAATTTTCGTCTAAATGATTAATAATTATGTCCCTAACCATACCTTTTCTTTTTAAATTCTTTTCTTCACTAAAATCTTTAGAAATTTGAACTGATGGATCGATGACATCTAAAATATCATTAGTTGATAGCTCAGATTGTAGATAATCCATCCATAGATTAATATTGATTTTAGTTGTAAGTTTATACTCTCCTTTGTAATTTACTTTGACTGTCTGTGATTTCCTTCTAATGTCTTTTTCAAATCTTTAAAAGTTTCTGTTAGTTCACTTCGAATATTCGAATCGTTATTAACATTTTGATCGCTATAATCAGACATACTATTGGATTGTATAAGTTATTATTTGAATTGTTAGCAATGCTAGTGAGATTATTCATGTTTGATGAGCGATCGTTTGTTGGTCTTTGAGTGTTGGTAGAGTATAGGGTAGCGCTAATACTCGGTGAAACAGAGTTCAGGGTAGTGTTGTTACTCGGTGGAATACTTTTGTTCGCTTCTAAACTTCTAAGTTTAATTTTTTCGGATTCAACTATATTGTTGGTGATCTGTAACACCTTATTAACTATTGAGTCCATCATTTTAGTGGTTTCTTTTTGCAAATTTGCAGCCTTTTCAAAATGCTCCAATCTCAAGGCCATGTTTTGCTGCAAATTCTAGGACGGCAACCAATTAATTACAGATGGAAAATGCGATCGAGCCTGAGTATCAGTAATATGTGAATTTGTAACTGTAACTGTTTCCGACAACTCAGTTAGTGATGTCATCTCTGTTACTGTAAACAATGTGCACTCTAATGCATGTTTGGATTTAACATCTAAGAAGAATTCTAATTAGTACGGATCTGTCCTCTAATACGTCTTAAAAGAATATCATCTAAAATTGTTTACAGTTATTTTCATCTAAGCGTCTTTACTAAAATTTACCTTCATTTATAATGTTCTGTGATCTCGAAGTATCTGTACTCCTCTGATCAACTTCCATTTCTTTATCTAAAAGTTTATCTTCTAACTCTTTCGGAATCTCATTTGGATTTGCCATCTTGATTAGCGACTGTGATCACTCTAAAAAAGAAACCAAACATTCACTCTAATTACCTCTAGACAAAAATTGTGCCGTTTTTAGTCGCTAATCTTTGTTTCGCGCTTCTTTTAACCGCACAGCAAGTCAAAAATTGCTTGAAATAGGTTGTTATTCTTACGGACCCTAGCCCGACACACGTACTCCCACCAAGCTTGATTCAACGAACACAATTGAACCGACTTGAGAGGGCCGATCGTGCGCGAATGCCGCGCCGATAAATCCGCTCGAAATAACCACCCCCGTTCTGAACTCGAGACCCCACTTCACAGCAAGTTATGGCTAGAAACCTCCCACACAGACCTCTTTGTCGAGTGGGAAAAATTTCGTTCCTAAGAACGTCACGAACACGCAGAGCAATGCTCACCGACAGGACTAATGTAAACACCATCGGTATTTCACGATAGGCGTTTTCTAAAGCATCTTTCGACTTGTCTCAGCCTGTGTCTTTGTTTCGTACTCTGATATACTTGTTTGTTTTCCTTTATTTACGATATTGATGTGACCAAAGACAATTAATAAACTTCTAATTCACTTCACTGTACTGTATAATAATTAGTGAAACTACATAACTCATTAATAATCTGAAGAGCAGAAATCTGAATTTTGTTTTGTTTGTGGTATCACACGTTCATACATGCATATTTTAAATTAAATACTTCCGGAAGCATGCACTGACTTCTAAAAAACTATTAACTTCTAACAATGAAATGTCGACATGCACTTTAATGGCCATATACATTTACAAAACAAAATGTACCTTTGACGTCACCTCGAACTCCTTTTTTCTAGTTACTTTCTCACTTAGAACTTTGTATGCGATAAAAAGGACGCACTAAGGCCCATAACCTGTTGGACGCCACAGATTCGCAGGATTACAAAAAGGAACTATAGTCTTTCTTTGTTGGAACTCTTCTTTATTTAACACTAGGTCAGCGATCCTTCGCGTTTGAAGGGCTGAACAGGAGTGCCCAAAGAGCGCGCGCTACGAGACTCAGCCGCTACAGTCCTGCACGCACACACTCACACAAATGTCAAGGAAGTGCATCTCTCACAGTTATTCATCTAATAAAATCAAATCAATTAAAAAAATTAAGTTACCAGGTGAATGAAAAAAAAAACATCTCGCAACAAAATATTTTAAACTAGATGCAAAGATAATTTTATCGAGAATATTACTTACTGTGGTAATATTTTTTATTAAAAATTTTTTTCACAGTAATAAAAAATGACATAAATGATGCAATAATGTTGACCGGTAAATTTTCTAACCTCTAATATCTCACCTGATGCGTGAACATTGAATTTTATTCACATTTGGTGGCACCTCTGCGATTCCAGATTTGTCGCGAGCGCCAAATACGAAAATTCGTAGCGGACTATTTTCGAGCGAAACGGATGTAAGAAACCGTTTGAGGGGAATGACGCAAGGAGTGGGAGAAGGCCATTTATCAGAATGCGCCTTTCCTGCAGCCCCTGCGCCGGACTATATGCGGAAGTCGACTGTAGTGTAGTGCATATGTACAGTAGGTATATTCAGTTTGCAAGTACTTTAACCCTTAACTACTATTGTTGTTTTCATACCCGGAATTACTATCGTGGGGTGTTTGAACACCCCAATATTATATATGTATATAAAATATGTTTTGTAATTTTTACATGTTTTGTGATATAGGTATTCATACTGGATCTATATAAAGACCTTATAAGCAAAATAAAATTGATTACCTTTATAAAAGAAAAAAATTAATTAAACATTAGCAATTCAAACCTATGAGATACGAGCAAATATCCACCGCTCGGGTGTCCGGACACCCCACGATAGTAGTTAAGGGTTAACTTTGCAACCAGGTCAGTTCCCCTTTAACCTCAATCGCGCTGAATAATCGTGAAACATTTCATTCAAAACAATCTCACAGTATAACTAATTGTAAACCACGGTTAAATCATCAAACTACTTTTTCTCTTTAAATCAAATATATTATCAGTATTAAATGTATGAGTGCAGTATTAAATCATTTGAACTAGCCGATAGGTTTAAAAATCCACCTTACGGTATGTTCAGTAACTAGTCGTGTCACGCAGTAGTGTCTTCGGGATTTACGATCCCGAGGAGATCTAACCCTTGATCGAACGGCGACCGAACACTATGATTTTCAAAAAATTTTGTTTGGGATAACTGTTAGTTTTTCTTGTTGATTTACATATATTAATGATAAGAAGCAATGAAGCTGCAACTTTATATGTAAATCAGTGTGAAATTGTAAGAATAATTTCAATAGGTTCTGGTAAATAATTATAGATTCTATTGCATATTTTCATTATGAGTTTCAACTATAACTATGTCAAAATATTACTACTATTTACGAGAATTTACAAATCCGTAAGGAACGGGTGGTGTACAGGTGATGGGGCCGGTCCATAGTGACATAATGGAGAAAGCTTGGTACCTGTAAAGGTACCTGTAATCTTTCACTTCGTTAAAGTTAATTAATTCCTTGTAAAAGGTTGATATTTTGTGCAACGGAATAAATATTATAATGTTGTTCATTTTCTACTTCCTCGATGCATTTTGTTTTTAATAAAGGAACATTAGCTTAAGTCGGAACTCCCCGTAGAACCAAGTTAGAGATTTGACTTCGATTTTTGTTTGCTTTCACTTTTCTTTTCTTTCTTTCTGTACAATATTGCCGCCGGTTGTGAGGGCGATGTTTGGGAGAAATCTTTGTGATTCTATGAGCGACGCATGACCTATTGGAGTGCTATTTTTATGACTGCGTAGATGACAGGATTGCGGGAGACCAACGCACCTGAAAGAAAGTCTGAGAGGATTCGTCATGAGAACTTAGAATCGACGGGAGACCACCGTACTAGACTCCACCGTTGTCTCGAAGCATCGATCGGCATTTCAAGAAGCGCGCACTGTCGCAGAAGAAGTTGTTCGGGTGCCGTGCGATCAATGTTAGATCTCCGCGGGGTCGTAAATCCCGAAGACACTTGTTCGTGATACGGCTACTTACCAAACATACCGCAAGGCGGATTTTAAGCTCTCGGCTGTTGATTGAACGTGTGGTGAGGTGAAGTTAAACCGAGCGGTTAGTTCGAATGACGACACTGCACTCACTTATTACTGATAATATATATTCGAGTTAAAGAGATACAGTAGTATGATGATTTAACCATGGTTTACAACTAGTCATTTCGAATACACTATACACGATACATACACACACTTGAATACTCGTTTGGTTGAATTCGCAAGGTGCAGGGGATCGTTTACCCTGGTGATAGCGTATGAGATTGAAATGAAGACGAACCGTCTAATTGCAAGTTAAAGCGCTTGCACACTGAATGTACTGTACGTCCCGCGGAACACTTCGGTTATGCATTGATTAACACGCGTTTGGTTACGGCTTATATATCTTACATCTAACAGTAGTTGCAAGACTGTGGGGATATCGTGGGCTGATGCAGTGCGCCCTGATTGGTTGGATGGGGGTGACGGTGTAGATGGCGTGAGCTGATGCGGTGCGCCCTGATTGGCTAGAGGAGGGATGATGGTAGAACAAAAGATGACGCTGGGTATTTTCCGAAGTCCGGGCCTAATGGGCAAAGGTATGACGCGAGGTGTTATCCGGGTTCCTAACGGTTAAAAGTACTGGATGCTCGTTTATGACCCTACGGATGGGCCATGCTACCTCGCACGGTTGATTGATCCTTTGTATCTTAATGAGTTAGGTATTAAGTCTTCCCGATCGGTCATCTATTGAATTCGTTATTCTCCCCTTTACAAGCTGATTTAGTATTCGATGGATAGTGGTATCGATTACAATAGGTACTGCGGGAGACGGCTTATTCCGACCCATCCGGTAATTAACCTTTCCGGGAAAGACTGCAAGCGCATTTGCAACCTAGAGTCGCCGAAATATACCGCCCGCATTATGTCGAGATTGACCTTAGATTAACGAGATATATAGATCGCGATAATATGAGCACAGTCCCATTTTAGTTGGCCCACCCACTAAAATAACAATTATTAAATGAATTGTAAAGTTACTGCTGCCTTATATTTTTCTAGGCTGAAATGTAATTGTAAAATTATTTTGTAGTAGATACACTGCACGGCACAATGTGTTTCATAATGTTCCATTTTTTAATAAAATCAGAATTGAAGAAAATAATGCTTTTGGTCATATTTTATCCGCCGACTATTTCGAGCATTACTTACGAATTAATTATTTAATTAATTAATTACTGTTCGCGCAGCAGCTGTGGTGACGGGATCGCGTGAAATAAACGAACGTGGTAGTCATTCGTTGGCCGATTAATTCGGATTACTATATTTAATAGAAACACAACGCTCGCGTGGTCGAGGCATCACTGCGAGAGGAAGAACACAAAAAGCGCATGCGCGTACAACCGCACGCGGCACCGCAGCGACGCCTTATTAATAACAGCGTGAAAGATCGCACCTATTCAAATCAACTCCAACACACCCTACTCGATCCGAGCGTCGTTGAAATCGATTAGCGAACAGATTTGACCCAGAGCAATTCGATACGCTTAAAATGTTTCGGCTTCGGTAGCGACTTCGTGAGAACATCCGCAGGCATCTCGGTAGTCGGAACCGATCGAACCGATAAAATTCCATCCTTGACGGCCTGACGAATATAGTGATGTCGAACGTCGACGTGTTTCATCCGGCCGTGAAACACCGGGTTCTCTCGGCGGCGCACTTTACCCCACGATTGTCGCAGCAGATGAAGAAACCATCGAACTCACGCAGCTTGAGCTCTCGCAGCAGCATCCTCAAGTACGATAGCTCCTTAGCGGCCTCGGCGAGCACCATATACTCTGCTTCGGTCGACGAGAGTGCAACCGTCTTCTGCTTCTGGGCTTTCCAGCTCAGAGCGGCTCCATTTAAGACGAAAGCGTAGCCAGTATAAGACTTCCGGTCCACAGGATAATTCGCTCAATCCGAGTCAGAATACCCGATCATCCCGTCAACAGACTTTCTGAAACATAGACCGAAGTTAGCCGTACCCTTGAGATATCGCAAAACGCGCTTCGCGGCTTTCCAATGCACTTCGGTGAATCCATGGTTAAACTGGGCGAGATAGCTTGCGATGTACGCAATATCCGGGCGCGTAGCGACAGCCAGATACATCAGAGACCTGACAAGCTCTCGATAGGGCTTCGCGGAGTCCTCCCGCTGGTCCGTGCGAGTTTCCAACGACGCCACTTGCGCACCAACCTTCCCAGGAGTGGCTACGGGATTCGCCGCCTCCATGTGGAAACGCTCTAAGATTTCGTTGATATATTTCTCCTGGCTCCAGGGAAATAACATCCTTCTCCTGGATAATCTCTATTCCAAGGCAAAACCGGGCTACGCCAAGGGCCTTGACCTCAAACTCTCGTGCGAGTTGCCGACTCACGTCCTTGATCCACTTAGTATCCTGCGAACTGAGTAAAATATCGTCAACATAAACCAAAACCAACAGCAGCGTTTCACCACGCCTTGAATAGTACAGGCAGGGATCCGCGTTTGTCGAAGTCAAGCCCAGACGACGGATAACCGCATCCAAACGCGCGTGCCACTGCCGTCCGGCTTGTCGTAAACCATATAACGCCTTCTTGAGCAGGCAGACTTTATCCCCACTCTTCAACGAGCGCATCATCTTCGCTGCCTTTGCTCCAATCCCGTCGTTTTGTCCGTCTCGAGACACGATCTCTTGTAAAATTTCTTCTAACATTTCGAGCTTTTCCATAAATACCTCCTCGTCGAGAAACCCGTTTAGATACGCCGTAACGATATCGTACTGATGAACGACCATCCCGTAACGTACAGAAAGCGCCATCACCAGCCGCAACGATCCCAACCTCGCAACTGGCGCGAACGTTTCGACGAAATCAATGCCCGGACGTTGAGAAAAACCGCAAGCAACCAGACGTACCTTTCGGCGGTTCAGAGTACCATCGGGCTTCAATTTATTCGTGAGAACAGGGCGACATCCAATTACAGTCCTCCCCTTCGGCCGTTCGACGAGCTTCCAGGTCTCGCGGGCGAGAATACTCCGGAATTCGGAAACCATCGCTTCCTTCCACTCGTCCGCCTGCGGCCCAGCCATGACCTCCCGAAGACGAACCTCCGTCGCATAAACCGATGCGACATTCGCCTCTTCGAAAACCTCGTCATCCATCGGCTCGTTTTCCAACTCCTCAGGCACTTCCTCGCCGCGTGAAACTCCTCCCATCGATGTCTTTGGAGACCCACCGCCATCCTGCGAACCTCTTGACGAAACACTGACTATTCGATATTCTTTCCGAGGTCGTCCTCGGCTGCCAGTACGCACAAGACGCGGCCTTCCAGGCGCTCTCCGTATGACAGACTGTAATCACGTCCTTGACAGGATGTAAGATCGGCGCGACGTCAAATTCTCTCTCCTCTGCTTGCGATTTCTCCAAAACTTGCTCATCAGCTGCTTTATCACCTATAAAATCATCGGAGTGGAAATCCACAAACTCCGAACAAGCTGTTCCGAGCTCTGACTTCAACTTTACGTCTCGGGCTGTAATGACTCGACTCTCAGACGGTATCCACACTCGATACCCCTTTGATACGTCCGAGTCCCCGACAAGAACGCCTTCGCGGGCTTGCGGATAAAATTTCCCTTTAGTCGGAGCTTTATCAAGAACGAATGCCTTTGTGCCAATCACCCGGAAATGCCGTAGATCCGGGATTCTTCCATGCCAGGCTTCGTAGGGCGTCCTCCCTTCCAGGCTTTTCGAGGCACAACGATTTCGCAAGTAATTTGCAGTGTACAGCGCCTCTGCCCAGAATGACGGCGCGAGATTCGCGTCGAAGAGAAGACAGCGAGCCATTTCTAAAAGCGTCCGATTTTTCCGCTCAGCCACGCCGTTCTGTTGCGGAGTGTGCGGGATGGTGAGCCTGCGCCGAATACCTTGAGACTTCAGGAACGCGTCGAATTAACCATTGCAAAATTCTTTCCCATTATCGCTCTGAAGATTCTTGACCTTTTCCCCAGTCTTCTTCTCGGCGTAAAGCTTGAACTCCTTGAAGGTCGCGAAAACGTCGCTTTTTCGCTTTACAAAGTAGACCCCACACCACCTCGTGCAATCGTCAATGAACATGACCATGTAGAGCGCCCCGCGCTTCGATTGAACCCGCATGGGCCCGCACACATCGGTATGAACAATCTCCAACTTTGTCGTGCTTCTGGAAGAACTATGCGAGAATGGCAATACGGTGAGCTTACCCTTCATACACGCGTCACATGCCGGCAGACTGCGAGCGCTCCCGAGATCCACGCCCGATACAGCGCGCTTCCTCGACATTTCGACCTGGACGGCTATTCTGTAAATGGAGACCAAATTCGTCCGCAGATCCGGCACCAAGAGCGTCTCTTCGAGGTTTACTCTGCGATCCTTCGAGCCATCGGAAACTCTCAGCTGGACGATCCCTCGCGCCTTGATGCTCGTTGAGGCATCGCTCGCCAGGTTCAACTGGCCGTGCTCAACATTCGTGAACCGCTTAAAAACATTTTCATCGCGACACACATGAGACGTATTCCCGCTGTCTATACACCACTGACGGCGTCTCTGCCCCAGACCAACTCGTAGAGCCAAAACTTGCTTCATTTCACTTGTGAAGAAGGTATCGTCGGCCTCTGCCACCTTCGCCTGTCCTCCAGCCTTCCATGGACAATCCGCAGCCTTATGTCCAAGCTTGCGACACTTGAAACACTTTATTTTGGCACTCGGATTAGAAGATCCAGACTCCGCCTCGTCTCGCTGTGAAGATCGCCGCTTCTTCCATCCGCTCTTCGGTCTCCGCCAGGCAGACATCGCTCCAGCCTCTCCGTCGTGCATTTTCTGTTTACGAGCCTCGCTTTCCTCCAGTATTTTCACCTTCAGAACCTCGGCTTTGGGCAGCTCGTCACGAGACTTGATAGCGCATCGAAAATTCTCGTAGCTAGGCGGAAGGCTATATAACAACAAAAATACTGAGCAAGTCCTGATTAATATCTACGCCCATCACAGATAACTTATCGACTGCATCGAAGAACCGGTTCATGTGTTCGCGAACATCCTCGCCCTCTGTTAGCTTTCGCAACGCCAGCTTTTTCAACAGAGTTGCCTTGCGAGCCGGACCCTTAGACGCATAGATTCCTTGTAGTTTGACCCAAATGTCCCGCGACGTGGTAGATCCTCGAACGTGTTGTAGCTCCGTCGGACTACTTGCCAGAATTAAATCAGACTTGGCCTGCTTGTCTTGCGCGAACCAAGCTTTCGATGCCGCCTCGGATGTCGCATTGTCAACCACCACCGTCGGCGCCGGAATCTCACCGCTCATATATGCCCACGTGCCATTTTTGGTCATCAACGCTCGGAGCAGCTCGATTTTCACAGTACTCGTCATTTTGACCACGAGCTCTGCCACGAGAATCCGCATACACGCCACTCACGTGGTTACCCTCAAACGTCGACCGGCACGCACAATTTCACTAACACGATTCTATTCCCGACAAATAAAACGGAACTGGGCCCATAACCGGTTCGCGCAGCTGCTGTGGAGACGGGATCGCGTAAAATAAACGAACGCAGTAGTCATTCGTTGGCCGATTAATTCGGATTACTATATTTAATAGAAACACAACGCTCGCGTGGTCGAGGCATCACGGCGAGAGGAAGAACACAAAAAGCGCATGCGCGTACAACCGCACGCGGCACCGCAGCGACGCCTATCGATAACGGCGCAAAAGATCGCACCTATTCAAATCAATTCCAACAATGAGGAACTTGCATGATTTTTTTTTATTGGCTTAAAAGATAGAGTAAAAAATTACAATTTCAACGGTATATAAACTTATGGTGTTAACATGTCGGAAACCTTCATAAATTTGAGTTAAATATGTAGCGCTTGAAAGAGCCGCGCAAACAGGGAGACGTAGGCGAATCCTATGTGTGACGTCACGCAACGCTAACAGCATCTTCGCCGCGCGTTTGCAACTGGGCTTGGCGAATTTGTTATTACATTTATACGATGGGTGCAGCGCCAGATAGGAAGTACCTGCTTCAACTATATTGTGTAGTGCCTCAGTGTCCGAATACAAAACGTAATCACCCTGATAAACTATTTTTTTCACTGCCGAAACATGAAAAGCTTAGAAGGAAGTGGTGTAGAGCTATGAAACGTGATGAAAAACGGAATCCGAAACTTTCGTCAATTTCATCATTGTATTGCTGTGAGGATCATTTTAACGTAAATATAGCATACGTTATTCCCGTTGTTCCATTACCTATGCGCACATTGTAAGTATTCGAAGAAATAAAAAAACAAAATTTCAGTTAAAAGAAGACGTTGAAAATTATTGGCAGTATAAGCTTATGGAAAATGTGCATCCCAAGCTAAAGAAAGGGGTGATTCCGCACATTTTTTCCTGTCAAAAGCAGAAGGCTCCTCCTCTTAAAAGACAAGTAGCTGTTAAGAGACGTAGAATAGATGTAATAAGTGACGCGATACAAGAAATATCTGATCAAGCAATTCAAGATCCGATACCATCGACATCTAAAGACTCGACAAATATTTCTGAAGAAGGGGAATTTCAGAAAGTTGGCACGGTAGGTTATACAGTAAAAAGTTAATTAGGTATCAAGGTTATTGAATTGCGATTTATTCTTATAGGTCCAGGAAGCAACAGAAATTAAATTTATGGAAAAGGGAATTCAAGTAAAACTGAAGCCCTCCTACCGAAGCAAAGGTACAAATACAATAAGGGATATCAAACACACAGCTCTATCACCTATGAAAACAGCTACTGTTAGCATTCACACATCACCCCTCCAGCCAGGAAAGATAGCAGTGAAAAGAATATCGGAACTTTCATCATCAGCGGAAAGTGCCCTCCTAGACCCCGACGTAAGCGATGTAGATTATGTGAAAGATGATACGCCATCGGAAGGTTCCGAAGGAGTCGCCGAAAAGCAGTTACAAAATTGGATAAGACAAGCTACAGAATTATCAATTGAAAAAAATCCTCGAATATTCCTTGGTTTACCGTTAGAAACTTATTTTTTGATTGATTTGTTGACTGAAAAAATAAAAATACAGAGGCTCCACGTTCTCATTACATTAAAAAAAATTCGTTTAAATGATCCATTCGCTATATTAGCCATACATTTTGGAATGTCTGAATCAAACGTAAGCCGCATATTTAAACAATCACTGGTTGGGTTGGCTCAGAAGTTACAGGAACTAATCATTTGGCCTTCCACTGATAAAATTCGCCTTCATTTGCCCATACCTTTTAGGGCAAGATATGCAAATATAGTTGCTATTATAGACTGTTTGGAAATAGAAATCGAAAAACTATCCGATCCTGTGCATCAGGCAATGACATGGTCCCAGTACAAGTCATGTAATACCGTAAAATATTTGATATCATGTACTCCTGATGGTCTTGTGAACTTCATTTCTTGTGGTTACGGTGGACGTGCAACAGATTCAGCTATTATTGAAGACACTGTGGATTTTTAAGTAAACTTCCGTCTGCGTCAGCAGTGATGGCGGATAGAGGATTTAAAAATGTCGCAGTATTACTTCAACAAAAAAACTGTGTTCTTATACGGCCACCGTCAGTCTTTACGTCAATACGTAGCAGTGCTGAAAAAGTTAAGGAATCTAGAAGAATTGCTGCCTTAAGAATACATGTTGAACGTGTAATTGGAAGGTTGAGGGATTTTAATATACTATTGCCCCACGCGTGTATCGATCATAATCATGTGCAATTTACGGATCACATAATCACAATTGCATGTGCTATAATAAATGTACAAGAACATTTAATAAAACAACAGTTTTAAAGACAAACAACGTGAGTTTTTATTTGTCTGTTAATATACCTACCCTGCATCTACAAATATTTAAGGGGCTAGTCTAGTTTCTCGGGCGGAAAATGGAGGTGATTTTTCGGGACTCATAAAAAAAAACCATGCTGTCAAATATTTCATAATTTTGAGAATATATTCAGATACTATTGACAAGTTAAAAAATTTCATGAAAAAATATCGACTGTAAGCCGAGTTATACGCTCCGACGTCGAGTCATCCAAAAATGAAGTTGTAAATCGGCTGCAGTTGTAGAGGTCCTCAGAATGCCAGTATCTGAAAAATTTTTGTTTCACATTAAACTAGAAATCTCTCCCCGTACCATGAACTAGGATCTTTTGAAAATATTGAAAATTATAAAAATGGCAGCGTTTTGAAAAAAAAATTCAATTTCTCACAAAAAACGCTCGTTTTTTGCACGGCAAATATATATTTTTTGAAATATCAAAAAGACCCTAGTTCACGGTATGTAAAAACATGTTACGAATATTCGTGCAAAATTTCAAATCGATTCGTTAATTTTTCTTTGAGCTAGAGCTGCAGCCGGTTTTGAAAATGCAGTTTTGAGAAAAACGCGTTTAAAGTTTTGACAACTAATTTTTCGGTTATAAAATTTAATGTTTCATACTTACACTTATTCTGCGATTCCAGGGCCATACAATTCGCCTTCCTCTTGCTCGTAAAAGTGCTGTTCATCAGCTGCAGCTTTCCTACGAGCTGTCCGAGCCTCCTTTGAAGTCTCCTCGTGCCTTTTCTCGGCCAGCTGTATACGTGCCATGTCGCGACTGTTGGCGTATTCTAGTGCGTAGCGGCCAACAGTTATGCCCATAGTGCGAAATATTCTTAATATGGACTTCATGCCATCATTAAAGATCCCCGTTGCAAAAAAATTGGCCAATTGTATGGTTTTTAGGCCGCTGTGAAGATGTTTCGGAGCAAAGTGCCATAGCAAGCCGTTATAGCTTTCATTATTATTTTGTGTGTTGCTCCCTTTGCATCTGTTTAGCAATAGACAACTTGCAGAAAATTTTTATATGCTTCAAAATATTTGTTTACTATTGGATACTAGTCATATACTGAAAAAACAATAATATTTTATGAAATGCTTGTGTCATTTATTGAGAAATTAATTAATAAAAACCTATAATAATGTAAACAAAACCATGTGACCCTAAACGTAATTTGATTGGTCCACGTCACAGTATACTTAACAACGCCGAACGCCATGTCAACGTACACTAGCATCCGTAACAATAAGGTGGGCAAGGCTATTTTCTTCATTTTCTCCTATTTCGTGTGTGTGTGTAATGAAGATTTTGTTGTAAACAAACTATGGAGCAATTAAATGTAGCTGCAAAACACCAGTTTTATAAATATTGTATAGTGCCAATATGTTCCAATACGACTGTAACGACACCCGGCAAGCTGTTTTTCTTCGTGCCTAAAGAAGAAAAAATTAGGAAAAAATGGTGCGTTGCCATGAAGAGAGATGAAAGAAAAAGTAAAAAACTTTCAAGTACAAGCCCATTATACTGCTGCGCGGACCATTTTATAGTAAGTACCTACTTAATTACCGACTTTTCATTTTTACATAACCTTACTTGTTAATCATGTTTATGTTCAACTATTTATTTGCAGTTGGAAGAAGACATGGAAAATTATTGGCAATATAAATTAACTAGAAATGTACAGAGAATATGTTTAAAAAAAGGAATTTTGCCCCATGTTTTTACTTGTCAGAAAAAAACTGTACCTGAAAGACAAACTGGACTTAAACGCCGTAGACTTGAAATTGTTCAACAAGCTGAAAGTGAATTTACTGCGGTTTCCTCGGAAATAATGTTGGATCCCGAAGTACCCAGCACATCTAGTACCTGCCTTCTTAGAGAACCTATTTCAGAATGTGAAGTTACTGAAGCCTCTGTTACTCAAACTCCAAAGCAAGATAAATCAGTTCAAACAATGTGTAGAACACATTACAGAAGCAAAGGCATCAATATAAAACCCGCCCAGTCGACAGTAGCGGTTTCACCTATGAAACTGTTCCAAAAAGATATTGCGACATCACCTTTAAAATTATCCCAAGACTCCCAAGTGAAACGTAATTTGGGTTACGATTTAGTTAAGGAAGCATCCTTTTCTTCTGTTTCGTCAAGTACTAAGGCTTCAGACGAATATACTGAAAGTAATGATTCAGAGTATACAACTGAAGAGGAAGAAGCAGAAAATGAATTCAAAAGTCGAATGTTAAAAGATTCATTGTTAGCTGCAAAAAAGGAACCGAAATTACTACTTGGGGTACCCAAAGAGAGCTACTTTATTATTGAAATGTTGGCAACAAAATCAGGTCTTTCTATTGTTAATATTTTAATAACATTAAGGAAGATACGGTTGAATGAATCTTTCGCTATTTTGGGTCTCCATTTCGGAATGTCGGAAAGTAATGTTAGTAGGATATTTTCAAAAACTGTACTAGTTATAGCTCCTCTTTTCAAGGAATTTATTTTCTGGCCAGATAAACAGAAAGTTCGGTTGCATTTACCTATTTCATTTAGAGCTAGATATGGTAAAGTAAGAGCTATCATCGATTGCCTAGAAATACAAATACAAAAACCAAGTCACACTGTAAATCAAGCTCTAACATGGTCACAATACAAGGGATGCAACACCATAAAATATTTAATTTCGTGTACACCTGATGGATTGGTGAATTTCATCTCATCTGGCTATGGTGGAAGAGCTTCTGATGTGACTATTGTAGAGGACTGCAAATTCTTAGAAATGCTATCACCTGGTGATGCAGTGATGGCACAGAGGCTTCAAAAATATATCTTCTCTCTTGGAACGAAAGGGTTGTACACTTATAAGACCTCCATCTGTTTCTGCATCTACACGAAGTTCAACAGAAGAAGTTAAACAATCAAAAAGAATTGCAGCTCTTCGCATCCATGTAGAACGCGTTATCGGTAGGTTACGAGAATTTAATATGCTCTTACCTCATGCGTGTGTTAACCCTCTGACGCTAAACTCTTAGCAATCCCTGTCGCGTGAGCTGGAGAAAGGGAACAGCCAATCGCGCGCGGTCGCTTTATGTGTTAGTGACTGACGTCACGGAAATGGCCCCCCACTCTCATTCAGCCAGGCTCGTAGTTAGGGGCCTGCTCACTCATATACCTCACTCGCACTCACGGGATTTCGCGCGACGGCACGGCAATGAAATAGGGGCCCCATACACGGTACGATTCGTTGCCTCGATCCGTCGTTTCAAACTGATTGAAACGACGAATCGATAGTGTATGTCAACATAGTTAATGATTTACTTAGTCGAAGACTACTTCATTGTCACTATTAAAAAAAATGGCTTATTAAAATCACACCGCAGGTAACTTTTAACGTTTCGTCGGTGCCCAGCGACCATACGGGTTGCGACGGCCCTGTCACTCTCTTCCCACTACACTAACGTCTCACGCTTGACTCTGCCCCGCGCAGTGGTGGGGAATCGAGCTTTGCCGTCAGAGGGTTAATAACCATTTGATATCTAGTATTGATGATATTATCGTTATTGTATGTGGCCTAATAAATATTCAGGATCATTTAATAAAGATACAATTATAAATGTTAAATATAAGTTATTCTTTGCAATTATCTGTCAATCATTTTATATCAGATTAATTTTATAGTAGATAACAATAATTTTATTTTATATCAATAATAGTATATTCTGAAATTAGTTTATAATGCAACAGATTATGACATGAGTAAAATTTATCGCATTCGGCTGTGCTCATTCGATAATATTACGAATGTCATAATCGTGAATTATAAACGAATTTCATACGCTATTTTATCGTCGACTTCGAGGTTTTAATTTAAAATTTAGAAATTGTCACTGTTAATATATTTGACAGGCGTGCTATAATATTCTAAGATTGATTGTTATAATTTTATAATTATGGTACAGTCTCTGCGGTAAAGCGTAGATGCCAGAAATTGATAGATTATTAACAGAGTGTAAGCGTATTTTCTAATCTGTGATCATCTGTGATTATTAACGATTTTGACAACCATAATCAAAACATTATGATGACAGTCGATGATAAATATTTTTTTGTGCATTTAATACATTTTCTACATTTGTATTATCTAGAAAACTCATAGTTCAAATAAGCATATTATTAGACTAATATTTAGATAAAATAAATAAAAAAAGCTCCTTTAAATATTTGTGAATGTCTTTAATTAAATTTCAAAAGTAAATACAGATGCAATACATAACAAACATACACTGTGAAACATACATAGCTTTATAAATTTGAATAATAATTGTAGGTATTATTAAGAAACTGATTTTGGTTTTCCACTAAATTGATTTAACTGAGCTAAGACAGATAACAATAAATTACAACTGAAATAAATTCGTATTTATATTTGACATGTGCCCCTCGTCTAGAAAACACTGGCCTCCAGTGTTTGGGTTAAAGTATAAAAAAACCCAAAAATGCAAGTGTCCCTGCATATTACAAAATAACTTGCCAAAATTTCACTTTATAAAAGTCAACTTGACTTAAGATACAATTTATTATAAAAAAGTTAATGAATAATGATCACAACCAAACAGAAGTAAGGTGAAGTGGGGTAAATGTGATATAGTTTTTGAATAGTTCACGAACAAAGGAATAATACTTACACTTTTAATGGAATAAAAAATAAATAAAAAATACTCAATGCTTTGATTACAGTTCTTAATCGATTCTAGGGCTGAAATCTTTTCAGCTCCTTTTTGAAAAATGTCAGGTAATTTTTTTTAAAACGATGTCAATATATCACATTTACCCCGAAGTTTGGGGCAAATGTGGCAATGCTACCTACCTACCTATAAATAAGTTACTTGAAATAGAATAGGGCTAATGTATAACGATTGTAGTTTGCTCATTATTTTGCTTTTTACAAAATTAAATTACAACAATCGAGTACAAAGTTATAAACTTTATTCAAAAACTAAAAAAATAATTTTATTTGTAGTCAAAACAAATGTTATATGGAATGTAAGTACAAACATAAAAAGAAATATTAGATTATATATTCAAAAGAAAAATACGTCTTTCCTACATTAACAGGCTAAATTATAGCCTTCAAATGACACTGAAAATATAAAAGAACCACGTCTATTGATAATGGGCTCTGGCAGAACCATAACAATGTCAGTTTGCTCTACAGTGTCCATATCCTCCACGTTTGGCCATGAAAATATATTTTTTGAAAATTTTGCGAACTTAACTATCCAACCATCATCAAATGATTCAGTCACCATTCCAACAAAATGCTTTCTTACTTTCTTTGTGCAGTATTTAACTAGCACCCAAGAATTAGGGGTTACAGTTTGATCAACATCTTCATTTTTATCCACGTTAGCATCTTTCAGCTCTTGCCAAAACTCTTCAGGGTTATCGGAATCCATATAAGGCGGAGACTCAGGTTCGATATCTTCACTACTTGAGGAAACTGATTGTTTTTTAGCATTTCTCTTAGTTGGTTTTGATTGCTCTGTTTTTTTTGATTGTTGTGGTTTCTCGTGTGGTTTTTTAAGTTTTTCTTTAAGTCGATCCAATGCCTCTTCTGAAGTTAATAATTCCGATCCAGGACATACCCTTGATTTTTTTTGTTGCTCTAGTTTAGGTGCTTGGCGAACTGCGGACAGTAACAAGTTCTCGAATGATGTACTAGCACTGGGTTCTTCTTCCGGCATTTCTTTCGAAGTAGTAGCCACTGCAGCGTCATCTGCTATCGAATTTCCGTCAATAGCTACAGCATTTGTCGCCACCATGGTTTCTTCGATGTGCTGATTAGTCTTAAAATCATTCCACCTTTTCAGAGTTTCTGG
This sequence comes from Xiphydria camelus, assembly GCA_963678675.1. Taxonomy (NCBI): domain Eukaryota; kingdom Metazoa; phylum Arthropoda; class Insecta; order Hymenoptera; family Xiphydriidae; genus Xiphydria; species Xiphydria camelus. Next base: position 19,316,665 of record OY783194.1, read on the forward strand.
TGCGAAAACTTGCTCTGGTATAACATTTTTATTAAGTGGCGAAATTCCGCCTTTTCGGAAGCCACTCTTTATAACCTCAGTTGAAATACCTTTCCAGGTTTGACAGAGAAACTGTGAAAATATTCTCTTTGGCAGTTTCTGGCCCACATGCTGTCGTTGCCAAGATATCAACTTTTCATCCCATTTTAATTTGAAGGGTCGAAAGACAGAAAGGTCTAAAGGTTGTAGTAGATGGCTACTGTGCGGGGGCAGTTTTAATATTGTTATATCGTTCTGAATTGCTGCTTCAAGTATTTCCAAATTTATATGAGTTGAATGACCATCATAAATTATCAAAACAGGACGTTCTGGACCAAGTACTGGAATCAAAGTCTTCAGGAAGTAATTTGTAAAAATGTCACACTCCATCCAGCCTTTTCTGCTTGCAGCATAAACGGTGCCAGGAAAGTCTTGTTTGGGAGGAGGAAGCCACTGATCCCACAAGTGTTTGCCTTTATATATTATTAACGGTGGAGCTTTACCGCCAGCTGCATTGCACATCAAGAGAAAAGTTGTGTTTTCTTTACCCGGGGAACTTATTGTCCTCGAAGATGGATTGTTAACTGCTCCGACCACTTTGGATTTTCTCGGGTCTATGCTTAAGCTGCTTTCGTCTAGGTTCCATATCCTGTGAGGCTTGTCAAAAATCTGAAGATCTATCATAGTATTTTCCAACAAGTCAAAATAGGCATAAATTATGAATGGATCTAACGCTTTCTTCCTAGCATATTCCACATTTTGTGGGATCTTGAGGCTCATATTATGCCGTCGCTTGAAGTTAAGAAACCAGTCCTCACCAGGGACTCCATCTTTAAAATTCGTCTTGATTTCATTTTCCCTTACAAACTTCCCAACCATTTCAAATACTTCTTTCCTTGACAAACCGAACCCCCACTTTTCTAGTGTCTTCAAGCCATTGGCTAACTTCAGTTCTTCTGCGATTGGAATACTTGTTGGACGTCCTTTATTTTCTTGTTTCTTTCCCCGGATACCTTTAATACGACTGTAGAGGGTAACATAAGGTATTTTAAATTGTTTACAAGCCCCATATATCGTTATTCCTCCTGCATTCACTTCGTTTATTGCCAAAGTTAAATCTTCCTTCGTATATTTTATATCAGTTGTATTTCTTTTTTTGATATAAGTTCGCACCATGATGTATCTAGAACAACGGGGTAAATGTATTACATATCTCACAATTGCCCCATATTCATGTTTCACATTTGCCCCTAAAATCATTTTTCATGGGGCAAATGTGATATAATAAAAAAAATACATAATCGTGATGGTTTAGTCATAATGATTGGTACACGCGATAATATACAACTATAAAGAATAAGTTTCAAAATACTAAACCAGACTTACCTCGGAAACTATAAATTTCACATAAGAATTCCTAAATACGTGTCAACTTGAATATCAGGTTATGTTATGACGGATCGTTGAATCGCTAGCTGCAGCTACTCTGAGTAAAATTTGAGTTCACTCTAATATTGCGCTTATCCCTATACAAGCTTAAAGAGTTATAAGGTAGATAGCAACACTAGTAATACATTTGCATCAAATTTATGAACCATTATCACATTTGCCCCATTATCACATTTACCCCACTTCACCTTATACATTACTAGGTAGCTAAATAATAATTGAATAAAAATCATCTGTGTGGTTATGCATACAGTCTCTTATCTAATTAAATGCAAATAACAATACAATAATGGTTCTTTAGTGTGAACCACATGAATAGAGAACAACAAAATATGCACTGGAATATTACACTCTATGTCAGTTTGTCTATTACACTTGCGTTTTTTAGCTCTCGGTAGCTCTGTGGCATACTTTTTAATGGCCAACTTTTTTTGTTAGTTTACATATATAGTAAGTTTATTTACAAATAATTTACACATATTTTGGGGAAAATGAAATCCTTCCAAAAGGACATACACTTGTCAATTAATCTACTACAATATTCTTGATCATAATCAACAGTTAATATATGTACTGTCTTGGACTGTTCAAAATTTTCATCAGCCACACAAAAGAAAGCTCGTTCCTTTTTGCACATTTGCATTTGTAATTGGACTTGAGCCAAATACTTTGCAGATATTTTACCTTCTTTGGTTATATATCTGCGCTTCGACTTTTCAGACATTGGGCACTTTACTTCTAGAACAAAGTGATCAGAGATACCATCAGGTGATGCTCCTAACACCGGGTATTTTGAATCCAATACAAGTCCACATTTATTAAACTTCATTCTAGTTTGCTCCTCAACAACCTTTACGACATGTTTCTCTAACTGCCGACCTCTTTTCATGGCTTCTGTGTCTTTTAATTTTCTGGCTCCCAAAATTGATTCCACCAGAGATCCGTCAGCAGAGTGACAATGCATCACCTCGTAAGCTTTTGAAGCAGTTATTCGGCAAAATCTTAACTCGTGCCATAGCGGACTGTCAGATTGATTACGCGTTACTTTTTCTGCCTCGAAGCAATGATCTGGATTAATGAAATGTTCACAAAAGCTTACAAATTCACACGCAGTACTCGTGCCATCATGATTTTCAAAAAAATTTAGCAATAAATAGTGCAGCGATAACATTTCTGAAGGGCTTGTTGTTTTAAAATATTTCGTTATCACAGAATCAGTCCTTCCGACCTCCAAACTATGGTTTACAAACATATTCAAAAATGAGTTGTCGGTATCAACCACTTCACGTTGTAAGGATTTTCCCAACTCCCTAGCTTTCACAAATTTTTTTGATGTTCCTACGCTGGCTAAACTAGATTTCTTCCAATAACATTCCACTGATGTTTTTGATGGTTCTTCGCTCCTTCTATGAATCCATGTTAACAGTGCGATAGAATGTTTACATCCACCTGAAATATATTATTTTTAGATATTTAGTCATTTTTCCCTACGGAGAAGACTTGATTCTTTAATAATAAATCAACGAAAAAATAGGTATACCTATTCGAGAGTTGACACTGATACTATGTAGGTACCTACTTAACTTACCTAGAGATGCAGTACAGTCTTCACATTGCACAGAAATTATTTTCTCTTCATCTTCGTTACAAGTGAGAACAACTCCATATGCTTTTTTTCTCACACTGTGTTCCGGAGTTACTTTGGCTTTAACTATGCAAATATTTCCATCCCTCTTCACTTGTACATAGCCAACAGCGTTATCGCCGTAACTTTCTCGCCCTGATCTGGAAAAATTATTTTAAAATTTAGGTTAGGTTTGTACTCTAATTTCTAGAACGAAAAATTAAACAAATAAAGTTTAAAATCCCCAATAAACCCAAACTATGAATATGTACACACCTTGTCGCTTTGATTCCCTTAATTTCAGCGCCCATGAAATCCGGATTGTCTCCTAAAAATGAGAACATTGCCAAAGAATCTATCTTTGGCAAGTTATCCGACTGCGCCTGCATAAAGCCGATTTCAGTCGTCATAGCTTTTACTTAAAGCAATGTTTAAGGTATTTACTTAAAGTCAACGAACTATTTTAGTAATTACTAAATTATCTTTTATCAACAATCACTTTCAATCACTTAAAACTTTCAGAATCACAGATCATAACGCACAATCAACGATGAGACCGGATGAGACATATTTGTTTACTATACAGTGACGTCACGGCAATGGCTGCCGGTTAAGCGTCGTTTTCGCGCCATAAGAAAAATTTCAAATTTAATTATTTTATTTCTCATAAACCGTTCTTCAAAAAATTCATAAAATAATAATACAGATGTTTCATGTCATGCAGATTGTTTTTATACCAAAAATAAAAATTATGCAAGTTGTCTATTCCATTCTTGACAAATCCGTATAAATTGGATGCAAAACTTTTAAAACTTGTGGATCTAATGGCAGATAATCGTGCTTGAATTTTCTCATATTGAGTCCTTCAGCTTCCGCTCGACGATACGCGCACCAGCTATCCGCGCCGACCGGGCAGTTTTGATGTTGTGGATTCTTGTCAGTCGAGCCCATATGAAATAAGTAGCCCAAATTTCCTTATGCATTTCCTCTACACTATCCTGATGCCTTATAATCGCTAAACCATAATATTTCTGGAGTTTATTTATGATTTGGACAGTTAACTTTACTGTATCTTTACTCCTTCCTCCTAAACCTTTAACTTTTTTTTTTCATTTCGACATCGTGTACCCATTCTTTTCTTGACGTGTAGATAGCATTCTAGCTTTTCAACAGGAGTATCATAAGGATTCATATCTAAAATACCTTTAAAAGTAGCACTGTCTCCGTCACCGATGTAGTGTGTATACTTCACATTATACATTTCGAGCGAGCGACCGAACATTTCTTTTATGCCGTCGACTTCCATTTTCGCAGCCGATCCGACGTGATTACATAGGCAATCATGATCGCTTGAGAGCCATTCCTCATATGCTTCTGGATCTTCCTCTTGTTTTTTTGTCCAGTACTCACACACTTTACAATAACTCGATTTCACTGATGTATCGATGATTTTCTTGCTATATTTTCCTGCGAGAGTCATCACGCCATATCGTGAAGTGTGTCCCCGTTTTCTCCACGTACCATCTCCGGAAACTGTTAAATTCATATTGGAACCTTCTTCTTCAAGCGTTTTTTCTTTTTCTTCTTTCACAGCAATTTTAGTGCAAGATTTATACACCGCCTCTACAGCTATCAAAATATTTTTAAAGCAGCCTTGGAAGGTATTAATATGAAATGTTTTTGCTATATCCATTAAACCACAAAAAAGACTCAGACCTTCTCTTCCAATCCCTAAAAGCCGCATCACAAGCACTATTCGTCGATTAATATCATAGGCTTTTCCACTCTTCGGACCAGATTCGATGTAAGAAACGCCACACTGACACGAGACAGCAATTTTAAAACCTAATCCTGCCGGACTCGCTTCTTCGAATTTTACATTTGTTTTGCAATTCTTGCAAAGTACTATGTTGCTAATTGCAGTAAAGACGGAGAAAAATTCAATGATACGATAGCCGTGAGTATTATCAATAATAATCTCATCGTCAACGTTACGCGCCAATTTTTCAGCTGTAGCACTTGTATTCGCCGTTGACTGCTCCAGTGTGTGCCGATTCCCATGGAAAGTTCTCTTCCTACTCGAAGATCTGCGCACTGGGTTCTCTTTCGTACCCTTTTGATTGTCGTAAGGACTTTTCTCACTCATTTTCACTTTACTTAGCTGTGATGCGCTCTAGACCTCTGCTCAAACGGAACTGAAGCGGACGTTTCGGGCGCGCCGGCGTTCGTATGATTTCTCTATCTGCGTCCGCCCCGTCGCCGCGCGCCGACGGTTAGCTCCGACTAAATCCCCTCCCATTTAAAAAATATTTATGATACGACTATAAAACTTTGGGAACTTGTTCTCTGAATAGTAGGGTAGGTGGGGGTAAAGCCCCGCAATTTTTATTTCTTACAGGATTGTTTAAAATAGAGGGTGTATTTTTTGTTAGAATATGGTCAAAGTCTTAGATAGGGGTGTTATCTATAACCTGGTTGCAACTCCTGTGGAGTCCGACTGTTAGTTAATATAAACTTAAACATTTTCAAGAAAAAAAATTTGCAGGGCTTTGCCCCACCAAATGGGGCAAATCCCCGTAGTGCGGGGCTTTACCCCGATGCTGATTGAAGAGGACAAATAAAAAGCTATTTTATAAATACATTTATATTAACATTTGTTAATATTGTGTCCTTTTAGAAACACAGGAACATAATATTTTATTGATAAAAAAATAGAAAAACAAATTAATATATGCTAAAAGTACTCAAATCCTCTGTGAAGGTGATCACATTTTGAAACCTAGCAGAGTTTATCATCATAGGTTTTGACAATCTCAAAATAATATCTTTCTCAGCAATGAAAGACTCTTCATTTGTTTCGGAAAACTTGTAAGTATTTGGTAATCGTTTGTAAAATACTCCTTGGCAGCCGTCATAGTAGACAGAGATGATCTTGGCTACGTAGTGCCGAAAAGAATTTTTCGTTTTACCATAAACTCTAACTACGATGTAATCATTTGGCAATGTCATTTTAGAATTCTGCTCATTCTCTTCCTCTTGAACATTTTCCTCATTGTCAAATATAAAATCAGAGCTACTGTCATGAATAGAATATTCAGCATCTGTATCTGAAGAGTATACCTCGTCACTATTTGTCTTCTTCTTTTTTGGGTTGGCGGCAGAGAAGAGTTGTTTAGTTACATTTTCTTTTGCACTTTTTTTCTTTTCTATGGAACGTTTTTCCTTTTCAGCAGCTTGTTTTTCTTTTTCAGCTATTTCTTTTTCCATGCGTTCCTTATTAGGTGTTGAAGTAAGCAACACCGACTTCAACCCTTTTCCTTTGCGTTTCCTCTTTATTGTTATCTTAGGCAGAGGAATTATATCCCCAGGAGTTGTTAAACGAGCCTCAGTGGGATGAGCGTTTTCTTTTGAAGGCGTTTCAATAACAAAAGAATGACTGCTGCCTTGTTGCGAAACTTCTTTTGTGATAAGTGAAACTGTAGCACATGGTGGATCCCGAGGAACTGCTTCAGAAACAGCAGACGCAACAACTGCTAGCTCAATACCATCATCATTAAATATTATCATTCTATCATCATCGGCTAGCTCTTCTTCTGGTGGTTGGTCTGTCACCTCTGACGGTAGAAAGTCAGCGTCAGAGAAGATATTCTTATTAAAGGGGCAGATCCCAGTAGCTTTGAAAGAAGAGGCTGCATTTTCAACAGTGCTCGCTTTTTCAAAAGCCACCTTGAAGCTTTCAGCAACATTATAAATGCCGAAGGTCTCTCCTGGGTGAGAGACATCCCATGAATCCACAGCTGCATCGTAATAAGCCTTAAGTGATCGAAAAATACAACGATCGAGAGGTTGAGTTTTGTGACTACTGTGGGGTGGCAAGGTAAGGAGGTGGATATAATTCGATTTTGCAAAAGTAACTGCCTCCAGACTTATGTGGGAAATATGATTATCAAGTATTAGCAAAATCGCATTGCTCTCACTTGGTTTTGCATACTTTTGGAAATGTTTCAACCACTTAATGAAGGTACAGCCATATCAGCCCTTTATCGGTTACAGCCATATTGCATCCTAACGGACCGCCCTTAATTAAAAGCCGATTTTCTCTTTTTCGTGCGTAGATAAAAAAAGGAGGGACAAAATACCCTATAGGATTCACCGCGCATACGGCGGTTACTGTTTGGCCTTGTTCCGCTGCTACTGTCTTCGCGACTTCCTTTTTTCCCGTGGGGGCTACATGTTTTGGAAGTATATTTGGGACTGTTTGTACCCTCGTTTCGTCCATATTAAATATTTGACTGGGAGTAAAACCGTACTTCTTCATAACAGCTTCCAAGTTGTCGAAATATTGAGAAAGTTGACGCTTATTGAATCCCATTGTTCGAGCAACACTTGTTTTCCGTGGAACACGCAGAGACAGCTTATTTCTTTTCATGAAGGCACGCGTAAAATCTCTTCCAGCGAGTTGCCCTTCAGTCGAAAATTGATGTTGAATGCTGTTCTCCTCAGCATATTTAAATATAAGAAAGCGCAAAGATTTTAACGTAAGGCCGAAAAATCGCTTGTCGAGGTCGATACAGTGGCTTACCACCTCCTTTTCCTGATCTAGCGAAAATGTTGCTCGAAATCGTCCGAGTTTATGCCCTCCTCCTTTCTTGAGTCGGTCTCTCAATGTCGACTCATGAAATCCGATTTCTTTGGCCGCTTTACGAATGGAAACACCTCGAGCGATCAGCGTACGCGCCACAGTGAGTTGATCGTCTGTCATTGGCATGTAGTTAGTTTTTCTTTTGTAGTTCCTAAACAGAAATATTGTCTAAACTGTGCACAATATATTTTTAAATTAAAGAGGGGCAAAGACCCGCATGCGGGGCTTTGCCTCAGAAGAGCTGCGGCGTTTTGCCCCATTTGGTATCATTTAATTCCAATCTTTCTTCCGATTATTGTAAAAAAAGTGAAGCGAAATTAAAACAAATAGAAATAAAGTTCAAAAGCCATATTATTAACTGAGCATTCGGTCTTTATAGAAATCGTAATCACATGCGAAAATTATTGTAGTGGATTAATATGATTGCTACATCAAAATAACAAGAAATATACTAACCTCATTTTATCAACTCACAGCTGACCTGCTGCCGTCAATTTTCGTAGCACACTAGACACTATCAAGACCGACCTGCCGCCTGGCGGACAGCTTTGGAATCGTTCCCGGGCTATTCAAATAACCGGTGCGTGACTTTGCCCCGTGCGGGGCTTTACCCCCACCTACCCTATACTATCGAATTAGGCAAAAAAAATCGATTTTTTGAAAGTGAGAAACTAGACTAGCCCCTTAAGGTAAATGACACAAAAAAGCTGTAGGTACGTATCTACAAATTTTACTGTATGAAACTTTTAAGCAGAGTCGGAAATATAGCATGATACCAAAATAATTCACATTTTTCGATTATGTTTTTACAATATTCCTCGTCATAATGAACATTCACAATATTTACATGCTTAGTTTGTTCGAAATTTGGGCATGCTACACAAAAAAAAACATTGCCTTTTCTTAAATAACATCATTTGAATCTGTACTTGAGCTGCATATTTTGACGTTATTTCATTATTAGACTTTATGTAACGGGACTTTGCCTTTTCAGATGTAGGGCATTTAATTTCAACTACAGCCTCATCTGAAATAGCATCAGGAGAAGCACCAATAAATGGATATTGAGGATCAAGTAATAATCCACATTTCCTAAAGTTTATACCTAATTTTTCCTTCACCTCACTAAGAACCTGACATTCGAGTGCAGAACCTCTTTGCATGGCTTCTGTTACTTTTAATTTTGATGCTCCTAAAATGTTTTCCACTAGTGTACCACTAAATGTTTGACAGTGAGCCGCATCGTACACTTTAGAAGCAGTTATGCGTGCATAACGTAACTCAAACCAAAGTGGACTTTTAGCCTGGGACACGGTCTGTGCTTCTGCCTCTTTGCAAGTTGTTTCGGACATTTGTGATCGTAAAAAATTCAGAAATTCTGATGCACGTATGTCTGGACTATTGATATAGGGGAAAACATGGAATAAGTAATGAATTGATAATTTCTCCACTGGTGTAAACGTTTTGTAGTATTTTGTCAGCACTGTAGTTTTAAGCCCTACTTTCCTGCAGTGAGAAATTACACTTTCAAAAAATTCTCCATCAGATGGTAATAAATCTGCCACGGATTTTGTCCCCAATTGTTTAGCTTTCAGTAGTTTCAAGGAAGTCCCTACTGATGCTAGTTCTGGCTTTTTCCAATAACATTCTGTTTCTGTAGTAGCTAGATCTTCAGTTCTGCGATGCAACCATGTAATAAAAGCGACTGCATGTTTGCATCCACCTAAACAAAAACAATAAAATAAATCGTTGGTATATCTATCGACCGATTATACGCATTCATGTGAAAGCTACGTTTGAAACAATAGACTCGACCGATCGTCAGCACCGATCATCGGTCCCATGTGAAACGGGGCTTAAATTTATTAGGCCTAATGAAAACAATCACCTACCTAATGCTGCTGCACAATCTTCACATTTAACTGAATGTATTTTCCCTTCTATTTCATCGCATTCTGCTACCACAGTATATGCCTTTTTGCGAACGTTATGCTCAGGTGTTATTCTAGCCTTCACTATGCAGACACTGCCTTCTCTTTTCACTTGCACGTATCCTACAGCTTTATCTCCGTAGTTCGCTCTGGCTGATCTGTTAGATACAATGAAAATTAATAATGTGAGTTTTATAGAGAAATGTTTCCTATTATATTAAACATGAGCATTTGTTATCAATTATATAGTAAAAGGTGATTCAATTTGGATTTCCACATAAACGAAAGATTTTAATGTTTCTTTCCAATAGTATCAGTAGTAAAATAATTAATTTGAACACGTTGTTCCGTCGTATATTGCTCCATGACTATTTTTGTTTATGTTTCTAGGTTAAGAATCTCACGTGGCCATTGACGCTATTAACGAATACAGTAGCGTTTTAAAAATATTTTAGATTGTAATGTAGAAATTCAATTTGAATCACCCTTTACATAGATGTGCTTACCTAATCATTTTAACACCCTTTGTTTCCGCACTAATGAAATCACTATTATTCGATAGAAACGTTGCCAGCATAAAAGCGTCAATTTGCGGCAAATTATCTGACTGAGCCTTTTGAAACCCTTCATCGGTCACTTTTCTTCACTTCTCGCTAATAGACTGAACAATAACTGATAAAGTACGGGACGGAGCAACCTTACTGTAGCGTGATTAGATGCGATATTTCAATCGGCTACATGTCAGATACTTCACAAACTTGAGTTAAACGTGTAGCGTTTGAAAGAGCCGCGCATTTGTGACGTCACGCAACGCTAATAGTGTCTAAGCCAATCATACTGCGTTCTAGGTGGGGGCGTGGTTTAGGCGTTTGAGGCACGATTAATTAATTCTTTTTCTCTAATACAGTTACATATCATTAAAAAATACAGTGCTCCCTGGTGTCTTGTTTACAGGGGTGGTGGTGTTTAATAGTAACACTCTGACACATTCGGAATTATTTGAAGGAAGAGATATTTATTGCAAACTATACAACACAACGCTGCTCTTACATATTCCCTCAGTCCCGTCTCTAACTAACTACTTTACCCCCGTTCTCTCGCTCGAGTCTAGCGCTCTCGCCTCCAGAGGTCGCGTCGGTGCTATAGTCCCGCATAAAAGTAAAAGAAAGGAAAAAGGTTCCATCGCGTTTTCTACATTTCCTCCCACCTTGAGTTCTCGACTCAACATACCTTCCGTACAATACATTATAACATTAAAAGGATAAATAGACGGAATACAATTTATGCATAATAATCAGGTTTTTTAACGATACGTCCGCTTCGAGTCTTTACATCTTTTTTATTAGAACTGATTTCGGGCTCGCGTTCCTTCTTATTATCTGTATTGGAAACAAACTGATCGTTTATCATCTTATGCGGATCATCACCATTCACATTGGTGCTTCTAACTTCTAACGGGTGAATTCGCTGCAATGGTCTCTTTAAAATACCATCTTTTGTTTTTAAGATTGCAACTCTTGCTATACCATCCTTGCCTTTAATCAATTTCTCAATTTTCGCTAATGGCCAATTTATGCGTTTTCGATCATAGTCGCCTATCAAAACAACATCTCCTACTTTTATTATACGAGGTTCTTCGACATTACTCTTAAAAACTAGTTGACTAAGATACTCTCTACGAAAACGATCGCGTAAATGATTTATTACTTCCTGTTTACGTTTAATACTGTGATTAAAATCTATTTTTCTGAGAATATCAATATCTAGACATTCTGACTCTTTAATGTCATTTAAAAACATTGCAGGAGTTAGAGGTTTTAAATCATCCGGTGAATCAGAAACGTAAGTTAAAGGTCGTGAATTAATCGTACGTTCGCAGTTGACCAATACCGTGTACATTTGGTCGTATGTAAGACAGGCTTTTCCCAAAACTTTGCGTAAGATAACTTTTACCATACCTACTAATCGCTCCCACCAACCTCCCCACCACGCTGCCGTGGGTGGATTAAAAATCCATTTTATCTGTTTTGCTGAGCTGGTTTTGGCAATTGTATCCCAATTTAGTTTCTTAAAAGCGCTATTAGCGCCTACCAGATTTGTGCCATTATCACTGTACATAATCGAAGGACGGCCGCGACGTCCAATGAACTTATCTAATGCATCTATAAATGCTGCCGTGGACATAGATGTTACGAGCTCTAAATGTATCGCGCGGTATACTGCACATGTAAACAAGCATATCCAGGCCTTTTGCTGCTTTTGTAAATATAACGGTCCTGCAAAGTCTACACCTGTGATTTCAAAAACAGCAGCTTCTTTCACTCGATTCAGCGGCAAAGGAGCTGGATCTACTTTCATTGCCTTAGCGTTTTGTCGTTTACAGATAACACATTTTAAAATTACTTTTCATACAGTTTTTCGCATATGAAATATCCAATACTTCTCTCTTAATTGGCACATTACTGATTGCACTCCCGCATGACACATGTTCTCATGCATTTCACGAATTAGTAACTCTACTACTTCATGATTGCTATCTAATAATATAGGGCACAAAAAGGAAAAACTATCATTTCTTTGTATTATTCTTGTTTTTAATCGTAACAGACCATCGGTATGTTTAAAAACTTTAGTTGCTGACAATTTTGGATCACCTTTTGGTAGAAACATTTCTTTTTGTAAGCTTTTTAACAATTTGACTTCTGTATCATAAATTTCACCGTATGTTAAATATTTGCTTTTTATACTTTCTTTTCTTAAGAATTTGATGAATCTGACCATAATGCTAAAAAATCTTAGTAATTTGTTATACGATGAGAATTTATTTACTAGGCTTGTGTCTGCGTATTTAACATTCAGCATTGATAGCTCCGCCGATTTTTTCAATTCATCATACACCTCTTTTTCGTCAATTTCACCTTTTAAGTTCGGCCAATTCTGAGGATGCTCGCGTAACCAAGCCGGCCCCACCCACCAGCGCGAATCAAGTAGTTGTTTAGCTTGGCATCCACGTGACGGAAGATCGGACGGATTTTTTGGTCCGGGTACATACTTCCACGTCCACGATTTGGATAAACAGCGAATTTCGCGTACGCGATTCCATACGAATATACCCCACTGACTGTCTCGATTTATCCAGGCTAGAGTAGTAGTCGAATGTGACCAACAGAATACTGGTATATCTTTACAGCTAAGAGCTTGTAAAACGTTATCAGTTTGACGACTACCTATGCACGCGGCCAAGAGTTCGAGTCGCGGAATGCCGGCTTTATCTGGTGCGATTTGCGCTTTTGCAGCAAGCAAATGAACTTCTACATGATTTTCATTTTCTACTCGTAAAAATGTTACCGCTGCATACGCCATTTTACTTGCATCACAAAAGGTGTGTAACGAAAAAATACCTGAACCAAATTTTCTCGGTATTTCAATACAGTTTAAATAATGTAACTGTTTATGCCAAGTTAAAAATTCCTTTCGTGTTTCTTTATCTACTGTCGTATCCCAGTTGTATCCCATATTCCATAGTTTTTTCAATATTAATCTTGGGATTATCGTAACTGGTTCTGTAAATCCGATGGGATCAAACACTTTATGTGTAACCGAAAGAATTATACGTTTCGTTACATTATTGACGCAGTCATTGTTCGTCGCCGGGTTAATCATAATAGTATCATGAGATTTATTAAACAAAACGCCGAGAACGCGTGTAACTTCTCTTTTTGAAGAATCATGATTGTACTCCCACCCTCTTAATACAAAACTACCCTTAGACATTATTTCTTTAGCCTGTTCGATGAAGGAATTTAGTTCCGATCGAGATTTTACACTCGTAACACAGTTATCAACATAAAAAGATTTTGCCAATTTATCAATAATATCATTAGACCATAACTCCTGATTTTGCACTTTTATTGTTTTAAGGAAGTGATATTCTAAAGCTGCTCCCAATAGAAACGGACTGCTCGTAAGGCCGAATACTACACGCCTATGTCGTAGGATTGTTAGTTTTCCTTCTAAAAACCATAAAAAGCGTAAATAATCCCGATCCTTTGCATTGATTTCGATTTGAAGAAAAGCTCTATAAATATCTGCAAGCACAGCTATCTCATTTTCGCGAAATCTCAATAACGCTGCTGGAATTAATTCGATAAGGTTCGGTCCTTTCTCTAAACATTGATTCAATGACGGAAAATCTTTTTCACTCGCGGACGCGTCGAACACCGGCCGTACCAGAGTGGTGCTATTGGGTTTCACAACATGACGGTGCGGTAAATAGTGAGCTGAATTCTCCAATTCATCATCTGGTACACGTTCAATCACGCCTTGTTCAAGCCATTCTAATAAAACTTTATTATACTCATCTAAAAGACCGTCTTTATTTAATTTTTTCACTGTACTTTCCAATCTGGCTTTAGCTACATTAAAATTATGTGATACGGGCGCGTGATCCTCGACCCAGGGCAGATCAACTGTATAACGTCCGTTTTCATTTAAAGAGACTGTTTTCAAAAAATGATCTTTTACTCTCTGTTCGTTTGTAGTTTGTTCTCTTTTTTCTACCGGATCCCGTATACCTATAGTATCTAACTTCCAGAGATCTTCAATTTTTGCTTCACTTACGAACATGGAAAATTCCGTCAAAATGGAGTCTTCTCGATCGTCTATACGATTTTTTCCCATTACTACCCAACCTAATTTTGTCTCGAATGCGGACAGATCGTTGGGTAAATCGTGTTTCTTTCCTGTGAAAAGTTTGCCTGCCACGTCAGCGCCTATCAAAATATCTATCGGTTCATTCGAAATATTTGTATTATTTTCCAAATCGGTGAGGGTAATATTATTCCTCTTCAATTCTTTAGTCCAAGGAGCTTTTTTAATTTTCGAAATATTGGCGCAAATAGTGTCCTCATTCATTACTTGAAAATTACACGCAAAATTACCTTCCAAATTTTTCATGCGCGCTAAATAAATATCATGTTCTTTGGATTTTGACCTCACACCGCCAAAAAGTGCGTGAGATGTCGACCTTTTACCAAGAGGCTCATATGCCATGAATTTCGCTATGTCGGATCGAATATAAGACCTGTGAGAGCCTTGGTCGATAACTACGCGCACTACCTTTTCTTTTGAGTCGGAATATAATACGACGCGTAACGTTTGTAAAATTACCTCCGGCATACTAACAAAACTCGCGAGGTTTTGTTCAAAATCTTTCTTATCGGGCGTCTCGTTTTTATCTAAAATCGCGCTAGCTTTCGTACCGTTTAAGCTTGAACATACGAGTATCGAATGACGATCGCCACACCACGTACAAGATATTTTAACTCTACAACTTTTAGATTGATGATTCGGCTTCAAGCATTTAAAACAACATTTTTTCTCTTTTATCAGTTTTGTACGTTCATCGCACGACAATTTTCTAGCTTGTTTGCAATTCGCGTTTTCGTGATCCTCGCCGCAAAAAATACATTTTTTTCGTTTTTCCTCACCTGAAAATAAAACGCTAGCGCTCGGTTGTCTCGTAGGTGATCTGACCTTTTCTTTACCCTTATCTTCCTTGTTTTTCTTTTCCGCTGGGGTCGATGCTGAAAAACCGTTGATCGCCATGTTTATTCTTTCTTCGTTTCCAACTTCAGCTTTCAAGAACTGGAGAAGTCGCGTGAGCCGATCAGGAATTTCGCCGTCCTCTGCTGCGTCGTCGCTTATCGTTGAACTCAGCGTTGAACGTTGCCAGGTTCGAAGAATTTCCTCTGGCAGCGAGGACTCGACGAGTGGATATAGCATAGTTGTACAGTTGTCTGTTTTGACGCCGAGCGTCTCCAAAGCACGAATATGTGCCGATATCTTGTCGTATATTGTTGAAACTTTCACTTGTTTCCCTTTCATAGTTGCGTTTTGTAACGCCAACGAGAGCAATTCTCGAGTATAAAATTCGATAAGTAAGTCATCTCGGCCGAAACGGTTTTTAAGACTCTCAAAAGCCTTTTTATAATTTTCAGCCGTTGTTGGATATCCTTCCGCTATTTCTTGAGCTTTTGATCCTTCTTCCATCATCTGCTTCAAATAATCCAATTTGTCTTCGTTCGAGAACGACTTATCATTATGAATTTTTCGGAAGTGTGACCAAAATTGTAGCCATGTGCTCATGCCGCCACTGTATTTCACCACTTTCAAGACTGGCCGCTTGAAAGGTTTTTCATTGCGAGTCGGTGGCTGATTAAGATTTCCTTCTTGTTGAGTGTTCACATCAGGTTGGCCTAAAAATCTTAACCTCGATTCCAAGAACTTTTGTTTGTACGCGTCATGAGCCTCCATTTCTGTTTCAATATCCTTCTCCGTGGCGTCCGTTTCCGATAACAGGTCGACGTATTTTGTATTAGCAAGTTCAAGTTCTTGCATTCTTGACTCAAGCATCTGTAATGCAACTTGTCGTCCTTCTTGTGAAACAGTCGCATTTTCGCATTTAGCATTGAAACTATTTAAACTCTTAGTAAAAAGCGTACGTTGCACGGTTCTTTGCTTCTTCACAGTCTCCATGTTGAGGTTAGTTTTAACACGAGGCGCAACTTTCTATTTTTGTTATTCACCACCTGGTCCTGTCACGGTCGCCAGTTGTCTTGTTTACAGGGGTGGTGGTGTTTAATAGTAACACTCTGACACACTCGGAATTATTTGAAGGAAGAGATATTTATTGCAAACTATACAACACAACGCTGCTCTTACATATTCCCTCAGTCCCGTCTCTAACTAACTACTTTACCCCCGTTCTCTCGCTCGAGTCTAGCGCTCTCGCTTCCAGAGGTCGCGTCGGTGCTATAGTCGCGCATAAAAGTAAAAGAAAGGAAAAAGGTTCCATCGCGTTTTCCACACCTGGCTTTTATAATACGATAGCTTCATTCAGTAAAATTTTCAAGGAAAAAAATATTTTATGCAAGTTTCTGATTACTAATTACGGCCGTTATTAAAAATAAAGGCGATGTTACCCAGTGGTGAATTTCTCAAGTTGTTGCAACATTTTTTTCATTTTATTTGCAGTTTGTTATCGTAACATGAATAAACTGCTAGTAGGTCTTAAGCTCTATAAAAATGTTGGTTGAAAAATAAATAACGTCCATGTTAACATAAACTTTAGATTTATCTTGACTGGGTGTCAATAACCAGAAAAATTTTGTAAACTGGGCCAACTGAAGCGGGACCGGGCTCATACTGAGTTGTAAAGATCGATATTCAGAATTCCGACTATCGTTTGTCGGAACACTGCATATCTGAAACAAGAAAAAGGAAAGTTATCGCAAATATTCGGATAAACCGTTTATGTAGGTTTAAAGTTAACAGTTTGAAGTACCTATTCACACAAAATCTCCGATATACAGGGTGAGTCACCAGTTATTGCCACCTAGAATAACTCCGAAAGTATAATAGTAATAGAAAAATTTTTGAAACAAAAGTTGCATGGGACAACGGGGGCTGTATTATGATGTTAGTTTTTTGTTGCTAGGTGGAGTCGCTTCAGAGATTTGAAGGTCAACTTTGTTGTTTTAAATAGGGTGCTATATTTTGGTACTTATTTTCTGATAGCGGCTATCGAGACGAATCCAATGATATGCAACATTAAGGTATTTGAAGGTTAGCGAAGGTCAAAAACTGAAAATGAAGTGATGACCATTGGTATCAATGCACTGCTGCAATCTCCTTATCACGGATTGAGTGGTATTCCTTATCACTTCGGCACTTATCGTAGCACATGCTCTGACAATTCTCTCTCTCATATCTTCAGGCGTAGTTGGAATTTCTTGATAAACAATGTTTTTTAAGAATCCCCAAAAGAAAAAATCCAGAGGTGTTAAGTCTGGCGAACGAGCCGGCCACGATACATCTCCGCGTCCAATCCAATGATTTGGAAATCTTCTTTGCAACTCATTTCTAGCCATCAGCGAAAAATGTGCCGGACCCCCATCATGTTGATACCACATTCTGTTCCTTATTTCTAAAGGTATTTTTTCCAATAACGGGCCTAATGTTTCTTGTAGGAATGTGGTGTACTTCCTACCATTAAGATTTCCTTCGATGAAATAGGGGCCCATAATTCTGTCCTCAATAATCCCACACCATACATTCACCGACCACGGTTTTTGGTTTCATATTTCGTTTAAGTTTTCATATTTTTTCCACTATATACTGGTGGTATCATATAAGCGTATGAATTTATTTAAAATCATAAGTACATAAACATCGTATACAATTTTCTATCTGTATGAATTTTTTATTTTGAAGGAAAAAAACGCGGCAAGTTCTTTTTTATGACAATTTTTTTAATACATTTTTTGTCGTCGAATTTTTTAGTAGCTTGATTTACAATAATTTTCCTTTCAAATGATGCTGAGGAGGCGCGAAGAAAGGAGATGAATAGTGTGGTTGATCCAAGACTATTATCGACTTTATTCCGCTCGACGATACAGGTCTACACGCGGCTAGCGAACGAGATCAACTGACCAGGAAACCGTTCCGTGCACCCCGAGAAAGGGGTTCCTAAACGTACCTGCGTACGTTAGGGGGCGCAATGCTCTGCTAAAACTGGCGATGGTTAGTCATGGCCGAGAATGTTTGTCGAGGACAAAGTTCTCGAGGAAAAGGACCCTCGCCGTTTTATTGCAGGGTTTCCGAAAAGCCCGGTGAGGGTGCGACATGGCACGTCGCTACAATGTCTTTCATTTTTTATATATAAATCTTGAAGATGGCGATCGTAATTGATTTCTAATCTTTTTTGGAGAGTATTTTACGTATCAATTTTTTGGCATTTTCCTTTCAAATGATGCCTTTTATTTTTTATATATAAATCTTGAACTAGGCGATCTCAATTGATTTCAAATCTTTTTTGGAGAGTATTTGACGTATCAATTTTTGTTGGCACTGAATGAACCTTTTTTTTTTACAGAGAATCTGTTTTTGAGGGGGGGATTTCACTACTTTTTGGAATTTATTCATGAGGAGAATACGTACATGTAGAAGAATAGCTTCTTATTACCACAAAATTAAAGTCTCACATTTTATACCGATATGAGCCAATTAATTATAACCACGTTACTTTTGATTTATTCTCGTGATATTTTAAAAGGGATTTATAGACTAGAGAGCCCTTATATTTTTCACTTTGCCTTAGTATTTTGAAGAAATAAAACAGGGAATCGACATTGAATGCTCGCTACCTGGTGGCGGATCCCGCAACCATTATTAAGACGCTACGTATAAAGTACGGATAGTTGATCGTGTTTAGTGAATGAAATTTACGTGACAATTTATAAAGTTTAAAGAATTTAATGAGTGGGGTGTGAGCTTCGTAGAACGAATAAAAAAAATATGTAAAGTCTTGTGCAGTTAGTGGCTGCGAAAGTAATTCGAAAAAACATTTATCCTTGTGTTTTCACGGTTTTCCAAAACCAAATGAACATGTAGTATACATTGAAAACCTGTTTGGAAAATTAGAGAAAATAGATAAATTGAAGGCATGGCAACGTGCTACAAAAGTGGAAAATATTACAGAAAGAAAAAAGTATGTTCTTTACATTTCACAAAACAGGATTACATATTACCAGGTATATATTTGATTATGTATTGCTGCAACTTGATTTTGGAGCCACCTAACCTATTATAATAAGAGTTTATTCACATTTTTTTTATTTATTACAGATATTCAATCGAAGAAAAGGACTTTAAAAAAAACAGCAATCCCGTCCGGTAATTTACCAAGTACGTCTAAGAATGTGGAACGTGATAATGCACGACTACAAAAACGATTGAAAAGAGCCAACATCTCCGAAACTAACATCGACTCACACTCGGAAGGGAAATGCTCTGCTGCTTTAAGAAGTGAAGGTGTCCCAGAACCAGCAGACTTTACCAATGATGAAAATGAATTAGGCACTCCCCTGAATACATATTACCAGGTATGCGTTTGATTATGTATTGCTGAAACTTGATTTTGGAGCCACCCAACCTATAATAAAAGTTATCCACATTTTTTTTATTTATTACAGATATTCCATCGAAAAAGAGGACTTTAGAAAAAACATCAATGCCGTCCTGTAATTTACCGAGTACATCTAAGAATGTAGAACGTGATAATGCACAACTACAAAGACGATCGAAAAGAGTCAACACCTCCGAAACTAACATCGACTCGCAATCGGAAGGGAAATACTCTGCTGCTTTAGGAAGCGAAGGTGTCCCAGAACCAGCAGACTTTACCAATGACGAAAAGGAATTAAGCAGTCCTGTTGATCCGTGGATGACAATCAAGGAGGAGCGTGAACGCAAAAAAAATATTCCACCGACGACCGACATAGGGGTTCAAGTTAAGGGCGATTTCCTGGTGTGCAAATTTATTGATTTTTTTAAAAATGAACGAGCTCTTAGTACTGCAACGGGAATAAATTCTTTTAAAGTTCTAAATTGTATAGTAGAGATGATCATCAAGGCTTTTGGAGAAAAATTGGATCAAAGTAACTTTAAAATGAACTTATATGACAGTGTAGTTATGTGACGTATGTAAAATTAAAGCAGAATATCTCATATCAATTTCTGGCTCTTTTATTTAATTGTTATTCTGCTACTTACTGTCGGCAGGTGATTTTAGAGATGATTAATATTCTTAGTGAGATATTGAAAGTGGCGATTAAGTGGCCTACAAGGAAAGAAATATCAAAAAATGTGCCACTTTGTTTTGAAGATTTTGAAGATGTTAGAGTCGTCATTGATTGCACAGAAATATTTATTCAAGAGCCCAAAAATCTTTGTTGTCAATTAATAACTCACTCTAATTACAAAAAGGCTCGAACTGTAAAATTTATGACTGGTGTAGCACCTGATGGAAGTATTACGTTCATAAGTAAAGCTTGGGGTGGGAGGGCTTCGGATCCAAGAATATTTGAGCAGAGTCATTTGATTCATTTGTTAGAGCCTGGTGATGCGATTATGACCGCGCGATAAAGGTTTTACCATTGATGTGAAATATGTGCCAAGAACCACTGGAAGCTAATAAGACCACCATTTTAAGAGATAAAAAACAATTCTCAAAAACTGAAGCCATGATGACAACAAAAATAGCAAAAGCGCGAGTTCATGTAGAACGATCAAATCAAAGGGCTAAAATGTACAAAGTTGTAGGTGAGACGATGCCTGCTCAGCTTGTTGGACATGCTGAAGAAATTTTTATAATAATTTGTGGTACCATAAACCTTTGCTCTGCAATTCTAAAAGATGATAAATTCATGAAACAGCGCTGAATGTTTGTAATGAAATATTTCGATGTTTTAGACGTATGAATGAGGAATAGCCCAGTGAAAATGTACATTAATTGTTTATTATATTATTTGTTTTTGGTATAAATTATTCATTAAACATTGTTCTTATCGTGTTCTCTTTGTCATTGAACTCATTTTTTGTCACACAAATTGCATGCAACATAGAATCATAATACATTTGTTTTAGAGCCAACAACATTTCCATAATAAAAATATTATCTATTTCAATTTCCAACGTATATATACTTTTATCATGGTCTGCGTAAAAAACGAAAGAAGTTTTTGAGAGATTTGTAATCGCCATTCCCAGCTGAATTTGTCCATAGTACGTGTTTCGTTTTCAATCGCAGTCCTTGATCACCTTCGATCAGAGTTTTGCCTACTTCAGCCTTTATCATTTCATCGATTCCCACCGTCTGACCCTTACAGGGACACTTGATTTCTAGTAGTTGAGAAGGTTTTCCATTCTTAAAAATGATTCCATCAGGTGAGTAGGCCAACCATGGATTTAATTTCGAAACAATTAGGCCGGCTTCGAAAACTTGCTTTTGTGTTTCTTCTATGAATTTGTTTCGAGCTTTACCTTCCATCTTTTTACCATACTTGGTAAATTCACTCTTGAAATCTTTTGGCGTAATATGGTCGTTACACTTTTTTGGCCAGTTTGGATTTTTGTTTTTCGTGTATGTGAAAAGGCCATAACAGGTAGAGCCTGTTATGCGATATCGTCGCTCTTTATGCCAGTTTGCATAAAACAGTCTTGTGTCTTCACAAATATTTCTCCTATCACCTGACAGTTCCTCTAAAGTATTTTTGCAGCAAGACTGTACTTCTTTGCACTTGACTTCTGCTATTTTCCTCATTATGTCACTCTCTGGTGCCTCACAAACGCTTCTGATTGCCTCTCGCTCCACCTCGGTCAGCTGCTTCACCTTCTCACCTTCAAAAACTACGGGACTATGTCTTCCAAACGTGCGTTTCGCAAAAGCGGAGTCGGGAAGGTCTTGAAGAATGTCGTCCTGTAGTATGGCAATGTTTTGATCGTCTAATTTGAATTTCTTCACAGGCGTTTGGAAACAGCTATGCTCCTTCAACGGGTGTGACACGTACTGAGCTAATGCCTGCTGATGCATTGCTTTCTTCCATTTGCAGGGCTTATCAGTACAAGATAAGACTTCAAATGTCTCAAAATCGTAGCTACAACAAAAAAATCTATTATTTAATTCATGTTCTTGAGAAGTTACTATCACATTTTTTAGTTTAAGAACTTACCGTGAGCAATAAAGAAGTGTTGCAAGTACATATTTGTACTTTTCTGAGAGACCAGCCCTACAGGAACACTTCATGGAGATAATAACTCCGCTTCTTTCAATTTCTTCATTAATTTCATGCGGTGCATCTTTTAAGTGAGACGTTTGTAGACAGAAAGCTGTCAAACTGATACAACCGGGTGTCACATTTTCCACATTTCTACCAATTTTTATATTGTGGTTTGCATTAAGGACACGATTTCCTTCAATCACATTGCGACTGGAAGGATTTGTTTGGGCCCAATCATAAATGTGATCCACAGTTATTAACATTTTTACTGCTTTCTCAAAAATCGCGGGTATTCTCGACTGGTTTAGGTCTTATTCGGCGCCATATTGGTTAGGCCACGCCCCCATGTCGATTCCCATTCGAATTTACAGGCCATCGGATTTTTCTTATATTTTGGTCGTCTACAGAAATCCATGAAGACGTTTTACCTTCAACTCTCTAAGTATACTCTTCCAATGACCATGACTAATTGTTTCATCATATGTAAAGATACCACTCATGACAGTATATGAAGGGTACAGGAAGAAAACAGGGAATATCACAAAATCAACATCTTGAGATATTAAGCTTTCTAAGTTTTATTTTAATGCAGAAAAACACAAGAACTCTGAAAAAAGTTCTGAATAACATACAGCTGAAGAAAAACTCTTTTCAAACTCAAGTAACAAATGCAATTCGAAAATAAATTCAACTTTTAGAGAATAGCACAGAATATTGCAACGCATGTTCCACATTGCAGGCATAAAGTAAGGAATGTCCGCCCGCTACTGGCTATAATAACCTGGTGAATAATAAAATTTAGTTAGAATTGAGGTTGTTGATTGTTTTTAGTTATTTACCATTATATTCTTTGTCATTATTTTCGTTTAACCACGTGAGGAAGGTCGTCGAAAAAGAAAGCTGCATCTGGATTCTTACAAAACTGTTTTAATTTCATCAGATCCAAAAATTTCTCATTGTTAATTGGGAGTAAATCTGGAATTGCAAACGAATATTTTTCATTATTAAAAGTACTAAATTGTAATGTTAAATAAAAACATACCATTGTACTTTATGGACGGAAGCTCAAACTCATTGTCGGCCAGATTACTTTTTGTGGACTTCTTCTGGACTTTTACCACTGGACTTTGCAACCAAGAGCCGGAGTAAGGATCACGATATCTCATTAAATGTGAATGATCCTTTTCGCACACAATTTCTCTTATGGGCTGAACTCGGAAAGGACATTTTGCAACAAATCTGCTTTGCAAGAATGCTGTCCAATTTTTGACCATAGCTGGCTGCACTTCAATAACAGTGAAGGGAGTAGGGTTCTTCCTAGAACCACGAAGTAATTCGTACCAGTCGTTCGGTACTTCCATCCTTGTTTTTAAGTTCACCAAACCCGTATTTTTGTCGCACTCGAGATACGAGTGGCCTCAAATGGGGAACGTAATTTTTACAGATTCTAGGCGTTTGACACTGTGTACCATAAAATGCATGAATCTGAACATAGTGAAATTTTTGTTCTGCCCCCCAGCAGAATCGCAGAAGATGTGTAGATGTTTCACTTCATCGTCCAAATAATTCATGATGAAATCAAATAAAAATGAGCAAACTTCATCTGCCCCTTTCTTAGCGAAATGTTCGGGGTAAGTATAAAACAGCGACATAGCCGAAGAAAGGACGTGTATGTTAAAAGAATACATACTTAGTTGCCTCAGGTAATAGACATCATTGGTTGACACACACATTGGGGAGAGAAATATTTTTCTGGAAATCTAGGGAAACAGCTACAAAATTTTTAGTCGTTCTTGCTTTATTCTTTGCTTTCCTTTTTTCGTCATAAAATCTCTGAGCTTTTCTTCTGTGCACTTCATTTTCTACTTCTAATCTTCTCATTTCTGTTTCTGAGTTTCCTTTCTGTTTGAGCTTACTGATTTCTGCTGTAAATCTGTCACATGCATTACACGTGTCTGTGCGCGGATAGCCAAAGCTTATATTATATTTTGTATTGAAAATCGTTCTGTAGGTCTCATAAGAAACCTTAACATTGGGATATAGTTCTTGGAACATTGTATACATTTTTGCTATGTTGAGACTCTCAGGAAGGTATAACCTTTTGGACTCTTCAAGACTGTAATGAGATAACCTTCCCTTAAACGACTTTATGTGATCCATTATTTTCGTGAACGTGGTGTCAGATAATTTTCTTATTAAGGCAGCATGTTTACCACGTTGATCTTTTGGTGAAAACCCGTCATATTTTAGCGATTTTTGTAGGTATTCCAGCTTACCCTTTAAGATGCCATGGATACTTAACAAGGCCTTGCTGCAGACAGGTATTTCCACCATACTGTCTTCTCTTTTCACCCTTACTTTGTGTGTAAAGCTGCTCTCATGATAACGGGCTTCCATTTCTGGTTTTCTGCTTCTACGCCTTTGGATTGGAACAACGGAGATCAGACCACACAAATAGCTGTTTTGCTCGTCGTGACCAGACATTACGTTAAATTCTCTTAACACTGCTTTGCGTTCCAAGCCACTGATAGCTTCAAAGCATTTTAACCTCTTACAGTTGCATGGTTCTCCTTCCTCATGCGACGCTAGCTTCATTTTTTTCATAACGTCTTGCATCCGACCGGTTTTTGGCCTTTTCTTCGGCTTAAACTCACTTTCCGCACTCATGTTTATCAAAGACCACTATGAACTACACGTTATAAACAAACACAGCCGACACGTGACACCGACAACATCAGTTCAAAAAATTAACACGAGTAGTAAATACTTATCGGTAGATGGCACAAATGACAGCAATGTCAAAATAATAAAACACCTTCTAAAACTGCGTGTACCTATCTATTCAACAGATCCCTGCAGACGTCACACTGCTGAGTGGATATTCCTACTTTTATTCCGGTGACGCTTGGACATCTCTTGTTTTATGCCTGTATACCAATATTTTATTTGCATTTTCTGAGGACATCTATCGTTTAATTCCTGTAACAGTCTTACCACCAAAAAGTACACATAAAATACTATAGATGGCGATGAAAACCCAATTTTCGACAAAAGGTGGATATTCCCTGTTTTCTTCCTGTACCCTTCATATATGTTGTTACATATATTAACTCGAGACGTTGGAATAGTTTTAAGAAATCCTTTTGCATGCACCGCTGAAATTTCGCCCTTACTCGTAAATAAATTTAATTTAATTATTACCACATCATTTACAGCTTCGATGCTGAACTTACGACTCATTTCAGTCCGAATAGAACATTCATTGCAAATATCATCATAAACATGCCAATGCGAATAAAAATCATCTATTAATTGTTGCAGAAGAATTGCACGCCCATTTGAAAGTAATGGTACTGACAAAGTATATGTATTATTGAATACGTAGTTACATCGCTTGCACCGTACAGTATAGTTGCGTCGAACATTGACTAAATTACCTATATCACCATCAGTTTTACTAAACAGCGTTTCTAGAAACTAAGCTGGATTCTGCTCATATTCACTACTGAATACCCCGTCAGCAAACTGTCTAATCTCAGTAGGATCAAGAGCAGCAGAGTTGTCCATGTATGTTTTCAACATCGTTTCTATAATAGTGGATAAACTATTTTTTTTCTTAAGTAAACGGCTTCGTATTAAAGAAGAATGGAAGATACACTGCAAAACTGCATTTACATAACTGTAAACACCATCATTATTTTGCAAGCCATGAATTATCCATCCCAACTGCTCAGGTTGTGATTGATCATTATTTTCGGGATTAAGATTTTGTTGTGGAATGACCCACGGAAAATCAAGTACGCTTATGAGGTATATCAATTTGGGGAAGATCCGGTCGGTAAATCTTCCTCAATCGATTATATTCTTCTATGGCGGATACATTCACTTTCATGCTGTGTGGATCGAAATTAATCAAGTGTAAACCTTGTAACGTCGTTACTCTTGAAAGCGCAGCATATGTATGTCCACAAGTAAATATGCTATTGCCAGCATCAACGACAGTATTTTGTAAACTCAAACCTTGACTCTTATGTACAGTTATGCCATAGCTCAAACTGATTGGAAATTGCTTACGAATCACATAAGCACCATTCATAATTTGAATTTTAACACTCACACGTTCGATTATTTGATCGTTTCCGTTACTTAAACGAACAGTAATTGATTCAATATTCGCGTTGTCCAAGCTTTTCGATACTGCAATTACGCGACAAATGGTTCCATTGACAAGTCCTACGCTGATATCGATATTACGTCTAATCATAATCTTCGAACCTAATTTGATTACAATCACTCGTTCAAGACCAGCAGTATTAGATGAATCATTTTCCAGCTTTCGTAAAATTTCTGCAGCTTTTTTCGAAACATTTTTCGGACAATCAATTTTATCGTCAGCTGTAAGTAATAATTCATCTGAAGGAATCTCTTTGAGCATGTTCCTCCTGGGCTCGTGGAACTCGTGAAGACGGCACTTCTCACTCTCGGTATTCCTCTTTGTGCACGAAAGCTATCGATCGTACTCGGAGCACGTCTTGTCGAAAACTGATCCCTTCTTCCCGAACGCGGCGTTGCTCGAACGAAAATCAGGAAGAAAAAACTAATCCCGAGCACCGCCGTCGTATTGACGCCTCGCGTCTCAGAGGTGGCCTCATGTGAGTTGTTCGCTATCGATTCCCGGTGATAGCGCGGATCCGTTTGAACGCGTCTCGCTATTATTGACGCGCTATCGCACGTCTCCCGATCGCAAGACCCTTTCGATGGCCTATCCGCTCGCCTTTTTGTGACGCGGAGCGATTCTCCACGTCACATACAACAAATCTATACGTTCATGACTGCAAATGATACCAGTACATTGTCGAGAATTCGGTTCGTCTTTTTCCTGATTATTAGGTGCTCTATTTTCATCGGATTCGTCAAGGTTGTTGGAAGCTAAGAGAAATACCTCATCATTTTTCTATATGTAAGAGATTTGTCAATTTTTTTTTCATATATACAAATAAATCAAACATTGAATGTTTTTAAGAAGCTGGCGGAATTGTGATAAAAGTGTTCTTGAGTAAAACAAGAAATACAAATTGGCTACTTAGCTGGAACATTTAATTAATTAAAATAAACTATACAGGGTGATTTTGTTAACTTGAGACAACTCAATATGTCGAAAAATACGTATTGCACGACAAAATATTCTGAATAAAAAGTGAATGTTGCCGAAGGGGACATCATTTAGTGCTAGCGCTAGCCACCCCTACCCCTCCTTAAGGGTGAAAGGGAGGGTAACTTTGGAAAGTTAAATGGGACGACCCGATTTTTTTCACAGATTTCGATAGTACATGAAAAAATGAGTAACTTTTATTTGATACTTTTTTTTAAATATCAACAGATGACGCTGTAATTAACCTTCCATTAGTCGCGCGGGTTTTGGTAACACCTTTAGTCGCGTTGTATCCCACAGATACATATGATAAATATAATATCTTTAATCAAAAAAATCAATGTAATATTTAACAAATAGTTTCTATTTATGTAATTTAATAAAATACATCATAAGAAAACAAAAACAAAGTAAAATTATGTGAACGTTAATCAGAATATTCATCAATCCCGTCATCTGTATTCAGACATTTTTCGCATATTGTTCTAGCGTGGAATTTCAAACACAAGTGCGTGTTACATTTTTGACAGTTATATGCAGAAAAAGTATTTTTTTTATTAAGGTCGTAGCATGGTTGACATCTTTTTTTTTTTCTTGGCAGCTCTCGAGAGGCCAGCTTCCGGTGGAATTTCGCTTGCTTCCTGATCTGCTTCGGGCTGCTTGTACTTCTCTAACATCGTCTTGATATCTCTTGGTAAATTTGTTAACTGCGCTCTTTTTTTCAATTGATCATCTAATAATTGTAGCCCCAAATTTTTTAGATAATCTCGTCGTGTGCAAAATTCGTTTTTATTGCCCAAAAAAATCACCCGAGAATTGACCCCTGCTATATTTAGCAGGTGAAAGAAAATCACCATGGGCCATCTTTTGGTAGATCTGCTGACATTATACGTAGCACAAAGCTTATCAAGAACATCAACGCCTGACTTTGTAGCGTTGTAAAATTGAATTATTTCTGGCTTTTTTTCCAAATCCGCTGCAACATTTTTGGAGCCAATATGCAAGCTTGACAAAAGAACAACCGTTTTTCCTTTTCTTGGGACGTACGAAACTAAAGTTTCATTTCTTGCATATCCAAAAATACTTTCATATTGATTACGTCCGTTGGGTGATATGAATGTAGCCGGAATTTCTCTTTTATTCTTACGAATCGTTCCTACGTAAGAAAGTTTTTTAGTTTCTAATTTTCTAACTAGTTCCAAGCTCGTAAACCAATTGTCTGCTGTTATGTTGCGACCAGATTTTAAAATTGGCTCGGATAATCTCATGACTACATCTGCAGGAGAATTGCTTTGTCTGAATGGTCCCTCCGGCTGTTAACCACAATAAATTTCCATATTTGCTGCATAAAATAATTTAGCATCGCTTAGACAGACAATTTTTATGCCATATTTATTTGGCTTGGAAGGTATATACTGCCGGAAGCCACATCTTCCCCGAAACGCGGGCAGCATTTCATCTATTGTGACATTCTGTCCAAGATGATAATGAGTTTTGCAGTTTGCAATAAAGGAGGTAAATAGTTCTCTGACTGCTGCTAATTTATCAGTCGTACGTCGTATTTCTCTTGTTTGTTTATTATCGAATCTCAAACATCTTAATAAAAACCTAAAACGTTTCTCAGACATGACCATTCTAAAGATATCAATTCCTAATCCATTTGATACCCAAAAATCAGCTAAATTCCGATGACCGCCTCGAAATACACCAGCTAGATACAGCAGTCCTAAAAACGCTTTTATTTCAATAACATCTGTTGGCAAACAATCTCTAACTCTTTGGAACTTTGCTTTTAGAGTATCTATATACTGATTTGTGCATTCAGCAAGCATAGTGAGAATATTCTCACTAAAAAATAGGTCCCAACAGTCTATTTCTGTTTTTGCATCTAATGCACTTTGACCAACAACGCCCGGTAATCTCGCCATGATATTATGTGGTCTCATTCGAGTTGGCTTGGCAGGAATTTTGTCCCACCGAGTCCCATCTTTACCTAAGATAAACAACTTCATGTAACATAATATCCCCTTACTGCATGATTTTTTATATCTTCAAAAGAAAAATTCCTGTAGGTTAATTTTGACTTTTTATAGAAGAAAATAACACTAAAAAACTATTTTTTACAAAAATTAATATTTATTTTCGATTGGCTGTCAAACTATTTATTTCCCAGAAATAAAGTTTCATTTAGTAGGTAATGCAGATTTCATGTAAAATAAATGTAAATGGACAGATATTTGTGGTTAAATTTAGGCTATTGTTCAATAGATGGTGCAAACAATCAAAATATTTCATATGCCATATATGGCACACCATGCAGTAAGGGGATATACGTAAAAGACAAATTATATTCACTCACTAAGAAAACAGTTTTCCTGCTGTTCTTCCTCAGATTCATTATCGCTGACCTCATGGTCCGTTTCAGAATCTGTTGACCTGGTTTCTACGTAGTCCTGTGTCTCAGAATCGTCAGACTCGTCTAAATCATCTTCAGGATCCTGATAAATTTCTTGTACGTCGGAATAAGTCACACGATTTAGTTCATCAATGCCCTCCGGACGATTTTTACTCATTTTTATTACTGATATAGACTAAATTATTAGTCAAATAAACACTAAAGGCACGAAAATCAACTACACGCAGCTTAACGTACGTTTCTCACCAAGACCAAACTTACGACTGAGGCGGACCGACAGTTACGAGAATAGTCGCATTGTATCTCTCAAGTACAAATTCGTGCGCCCGTGCGGTTTTATTTACATTGTAATCTTCCAGGTAAAGATCTGGTCTTATAAGCTTAGGACAGTGTTAAATATAAGTTACCTAAGGACTACTACAAACAATACAATTGTAACGTTATTCTGTTTTGAGAAATCTGTATAAATAACGTGCATGTATCTGTCAGGTACATGCGCGACTAATGGAAGGTTAATTATTCAAAATTATTCAACCGGTTGGCAGGATCTCGTTGCATACTCACAATTTTGAACACGGTCTGATTTGGCTACTAGTCAAAGCGATGTCCTTACCAAAAGTCAAAAGAGTAATGGATTATTAATCAAAATGATTTTATTTGGTAGCTGAATACTTAAATAAAGATTACAAATCTATTGGTTTTACAGCAAGTGTTCAAAGTGATGCCCTTCCACTTCAATGCATTTATTAAGTCGTCGATGGAACTCGGCTACACAGCTCAAAAGCATGTTTGGTGTTATAGCTGCACAAGCATTTCTTATGCGTTCCATCATATCGTCGCGATCAGTTGGGACTTGTTCGTACACTCTGGATTTTAGGTATCCCCATAAAAAAAATCAGGCGACGTTAGGTCTGGTGATCTGGCAGGCCAACTTACCGGACCCCGTCTACCAATCCACCTATTAGGATAACCGCGATCTAATTCTTCACGGGCTATTGCTGAATAATGGGCCGGACATCCATCGTGTTGAAACCACATGTTCTGCCGCACCGCGAGGGGTACTTCTTCCAGCATAACAGGCAGCTCCTCTTCCAATAACCGGCGGTATCTTGCTCCATTTAATGTTCCTCCAATAAATATGGGGCCGATTAGTTTGTCGCCTATGATTCCGCACCAAACTTTTAGAGACCAGGGACGCTGATGCTCGACTTCACGTATCCAGTGCAGGTTTTCGACACTCCAGTAATGCATGTTATGGCGATTGACGGCACCATGGTTTGTAAAACTGGACTCATCGGAGAACAATACGCGATCGAAGAACTGCGGATCCCTTTGCAGCTGTGCAAGCGCCCAATTGCAAAATACCACTCGATTATGAAAGTCCTCCCCATGCAGTTCGTGATGCAAGGAGATATGGTAGGGGTGGTACTTGTGTCGTTTCAGGATGGTCCGAACACTGGAGAAGCACATATCTGAGTCTTCGGCGATTTGCCTGAGATGCTTGTTTTTGGATTATAAGCTATGGCAGCTAATACATTAATTTCATTATTCCCACGCGTAACAGTAGCGGTACGAATTCTTTTTTTAGGCTTGACACTTCCCTCAGTAGTAAATTGGCGCACAACACGATAAATAGTAGCACGTGAGCGTACCCTTTCCGGGAAACATTCTGCATAAAGTGCAACCGTACCGGCTACATTTCTTCCAGCCTCTCCATAAATTAAAATGATCTCTATTTTCTCCTCTAACGGTAAATAATCCATTATTACGCAGCTATTGCACAAAAAGTTACACTTGCTGTTACAACTCCTTTAGCAGGGATCACGCAAAGAATTTGTCGCGCTCAACAAGTTGGGACAAGTCGTACAATAACATTCACTAATGCCTTCTTTCCGGCTTTAAGTTAGGTTTCCGAAAGAGTGATGACTTTCTATGGTATGAATTGTCAACTGTTTTAGCTGACAGTCATGAAATTTTTGTAGAAATCTATCGCTTTTTTGAAAACCTAACTTCAAGCCGGAAAGAAGGCATTAGTGAATGTTACTGTACGCACCGGCGTAATGTGCCATTGTCGAATAGAGCATCAACGGGCGGGAATCCAACAAAATGTTTCAAATAAAAGTTATTCATTTTTTTATGTACTATCGAATACCCCCCCTTTCACCCTTAAGGAGGGGTAGGGGGTGGCTAGCGCTAGCACTAAATGATGTCCCCTTCGGCAACATTCACTTTCTATTCAGGATATTTTGTCGTGCAATACGTATTTTTCGACATATTGAGTTGTCTCAAGTTAAAAAAATCACCCTGTATAAGTCAATAAAAATCAAAATAAATCAATAAGTGAGGCTACGAAGGTAGTGTTACACCATTTATTAATGTCTCTCGAAAATCTTTACATCCTACAATTTATTTTGTAATCGAGTGTTATTGGTTGATTGGTTGGTCGTAATGTATGTTTTCTAATTTACCAGATAATTCTCACAAGGCTCGAAAAAGTTAGATTACTAACAAGGAGAGAATTCGAGGTGTACCTCACCGATTTTCTTCATTCTGCGATATGTTGTAGTATATCAAAAAACATTAGACACATTTTTTTGTACGTGCTAATTCGCTCATTTAAGGGGTGAAAATCACCCCTAAACTTGACCCCCTAAAACCAATTTCCTACGATTTCTCAAAAACTACGTTGAATTTCTTAATGAAACAAATTGAATATTATTCCTTATCGAAAGACGATGACATGTGAAGTACTTTTACACTCGGGGGTTCCATGCCTCATTTTTCGTA
This sequence comes from Xiphydria camelus, assembly GCA_963678675.1. Lineage (NCBI taxonomy): Eukaryota > Metazoa > Arthropoda > Insecta > Hymenoptera > Xiphydriidae > Xiphydria > Xiphydria camelus. Next base: position 19,349,304 of record OY783194.1, read on the forward strand.
GGGGTAAAAATAAGTTTTTCCACAATTTTTTCGCTACAGATGTTACCAAATTTATTAAATCTGGATAATAATTATTCTATTTAAAATAAAAAAAGAAATTAAAGTTGACATATTTCGCGTTTAAAAAAAAACGCTCGAAAGGGCAAACTACCCCTAAATTAAATGTATTTTATTTTTAATAAAAAAATTCTTATTTTCTTCATTCTGCGATATGTTTTAGTATATCAAAAAACATTAGACGTATCTTTTTTTCTTACGTGTTAATTCGGTCATTTAAGTGGTGAATTAAATGATCATTTATTACCATTGCTATAAATACATTTAATATTCTTTATTTTCAATGTTTGATCGTACTATAATTTGACAATTATCAATTTTTATAACTTGAACAGTAATGATAATCATGAAAAAAATGTTTAAGACATAATGATTTTTTACACCATGAACATCTAACAATTGCAATATTAGAGCAGCCCTCTATTTCACAGTATACATTAGTGTCCTCTCCAAAACCATATTCAACCGGGTTCTCAAAATCATTTGGTTTTTCATTAGTATAGCCAATTTTAAACCACGAATATTTGAATAAATGTATGTATCGTGGAGAAGATAACTGATTGTGAACCAAAGATTGGAGTTTGATGATGTTGTTTCTTAAGTGGAGATTTAAATCTTCATTCATCAGTATTACATTATCAAAAAAATGTCTAACATAATTCTTCCATATTCTAAAGCCATATACATCTAAAATGGCTGTATTTTACCAGTTGTACCTTTCGGAATGATTTTTAAAGCGATTTCTTTATTAGGAGGAGTTGCTTCCTGTACAACAGCAGAGCAATGTCCACTCCACGAATCAACCAGCAAAACGCTTGACGCTCCAACATTTGGAAAATATACATCTTTCAGCCAAGTTTTAAAATGATCTGAAAATATGTCAAATTTTAAGCAATTTTAATTATGTATGCAAAGTAGTGTGTCGAATGTAAAATTTCGCTGTTAATACCTGAAGTCAGTTTTCCTGATTTAGCAGCCATAATATAAACGTTAGGATGTCTAAATAAACTCTCTTCTACTAATGGTCCAAATTCACCACTTCTTTCCTTCAGTACAATAAAAAGTGATGACATGAGCTTTCCATCACCTGATACCATTGGCTGAATGGTGTAACTGTGGGTCGTTGAAGTAACAGACTGTACTAAACATTGAATTTGTTGTTGTCCTTCAACTGCTAAAGTCCGTAAAGAATGTATTTCTAACTGAAACCCACTCTGATCTGAATTAAAAACGTTCTCTATACCTTTCTCTTGAATTACTTGTTTCTTTTCAGCTACAAAAGCATCAGCTTTTCTTCGTAAATAGTCAGCACCTTCAAGCGTTTTTTTAGTAACGAATTTATTTATTTTTGTGCTCACAATTCTATGGGCTTTTTTAAAATTATGTACCCACTGATGTGAAGCTTTGAAACGTAAATCTTCGTTTCCGATATCTTTTTGCGCCTATAAAGCCCATTTTTGCAAATCTCTGTCATGTATAATATGACCGGCATAAAAAATAGACCTTTTTAAATTTTCCAAAATAAATGTAGAGATTCTTTCTATTTTTTCTCTATAAGTTCCTCCTTTATTTAGCGTATGTGCCCAGTGTTTTAATTGGGTTATCGATTGAACTTTCCGGAACCTATTTTGTACAGTTCTTAATGCAAGATTTTTTGTAACTCCACTTCTCCAGAATTCTACAGCTTTTGTGCTTTATAATTGTGAGATAATTCTTCAGAATCTTTTGTGTACACTTGTATAAGTTTTCATCTACCGTATGTCCAATGGCTAGTCGAGCAGGTGCAGCGACCTGAATTTTTCTGAAATTTGACTTCGGCAGTGTTTTAGTTAGAGTTGGCTTTGGAAGATGGCGCTACGTACGAGCAAAATATTTGAAATGGTAAAAGCGGGTGGTAGATAAATGCGGGAGAAGTGAAGTGTAACCTCAAAATTGTGAATGTTGGAATAATGGTGAGTAATTGTTTGAAACGATAAGACATAATAATTCGGGTTTCTTTTCGACGTTCAACCAAATAACACGACTGATATTTAATTGCAGAGAGAAGCTGATGCGACTGTTAGTCTTGGAGGAAGGAGCTACCGTCAACGTGGTCCTCACCAGAGTGGTCGAGCTCTGCCTCGTCGACGAAAGGTGCAATTGAAATGAAATTAAAGTCTGAGTCAAGGTGAAAATTGGAAGACATGGAAAGAAAACGCGGCAGAGTCGCCGACAGAAGGAGTGAGTAAAGTGCGAAAGAAAAGTGCAGTGACGCAGAAAAACCACGTGGAAGACAGTGACGAACAGCAGCAGCAGCTGGTCGACACTGCTCAACTCCGCACCAGCTCCTGAATGATATCTCGCCGATCGCGATACGCGGCCGCTCCGATGGACAATGATTCCAGACATTCGAGTCGTAGTAGCAGCAAGGACAGCAGCAGCAGCAGCAGCGTCAACGGCAGGGGCACTCTTTTAAAGCAAAGGCAGTCCAAGACCGACTCGAATAGCTGTAAGAGAAAGACGCATCGGCGGAAACATGAAATATCGAAGCAAGACTTGCAATGAGAGTGTGGTAAAAGGAAGAAAAAAATGACAGAGACGAGGCGACGAGACAGAGGAGGAAGTCATCACCACGAAGGGTTCCTGAAACGGTACCAGTACTAGCAACGTGTGTGAAGAGTTCAAAAGAACGGGCCATCTACACCCAGTCGCAAATCATGCAGAGTTCCTGTGACACCCGACAGCGGCATCACGTCAGGAGTATGAACGGTGGAGAAGAACGGGAGCCTCGCTGAAAAAGGAAGGAGCAGTGTTGGCGATGGCGGTGACAGCCCGGATCATGAGCAAAGGCTGAAGAACCTTGAGCGTTTTGGATAAGAAGTGGACGTGACTCGAAGCAGTTATCGTAATCAATTTACGCCGACACTGGTGCCGTAGCCAATCTCGATCACAATGGATTCTTCCAACTAGAGGCGGTTTCTATATCACTCGTCGCCGTTGATCCTTTCCCTCTTAATCCTTGTACATAATGCATCTGTTAATATGAAGTTTGATCCGAAACCCTTCCATCCTTCCTATTGTAACACTCTCGTAACAATACGGTCTGATTATTTTATATTCATAAGGTTTTATCAGCTTTACGCGTTATTCCTCGTTGTTTTCGTTATTTAACCTTGCATTCATACATTATTACTGATGGATTATTAATAAATTAATTCATGAAAGTGACTCTACTGGCTTGTGCTATTTTTCGTCCGGTATTTCCTTCCGCAAGATATTTGGATAAATGTACCCCTTCGATCTTGAAGAGTTTGGTTGGAATAAGCAAGACGGATAGTGGACAGAGTTTAGGCATTAGGAGGCATACAAGATGTCACAATCAGCGGGACAGGATTTCGTGTAATCATGATTTATTAGAATTTTTTCATTCATAAAATTAGCTCCCGCAGGGGAAATTACATTTTGAACTGTAAACTATGAGATAGATGTATCTCATCTAGAGAGCTACTAATGAAGTATAAAATATCAATTGAACACAGATTTGTTGATACAGAAACGATTACTATCCACTTCGTTGTTCAAATGCCCCCGCGATCGGATCAATTAAAAATAACGTTAAAGAACCACAACACGATGATTTCTACACCGACATTTGCGGGAACGGCTCGTAATATCTTATATCAAGGCAACTACATCGCGACTTTTTCTGTTCCGCGATAGGCTTCGCTTCCTGAAACAATGTTACGTTCAATCGTCGTCGTCTCCCAGTCCCAGGCTTTCCACAGATATCGGTCACAGACAATGTACCACCGCTGGGAGGAGGGGGATCGGCTGAACGAGCAGTAGGGCGAGGCGGAGATGGAGGTTTTTCTGTGTGCGTGTGGAGGTGGGGGTGGGGGGGGGGGGGCGGCGGCGGCGGCTCGGTTGGGGATTAGTACCTCCCTCAGATTTCTGTGGAAAATTATAATAAAATATAATACATAACCGCGTCCGCGTCTCCTTACTCTCCACCGTCGTTCCTCGTCGCTCGTCTTCCTTTTGAAGGTGACTTGCAAGGAAACCGTTTCATGTGTACCTCGCCGATTTCGTTCATTCTGTTATTATGGTATTCGACAACAAGGTCTAAGAGAGAGATACGTATTTCTCTTCTCAGCTTATAAAGTTTCTCCGCAGAATCCGCAGATTAAAAAAAACGTGTCTCTTACATTTTGATGTAGAATAACAATATCAGAATGAACGAGGTCGGCGAGGTACACCGGAGACAGTATTACTTTGTTAGATAAGTTTGTAGGTGATTCTACTAATTGTATGCCAATTGTCAGCTACTCCAGTGTGGAGTATTACCAGGAGATGCCACGAGGAGGCCAATTGACACGTTACACGAATTTCGTACGACCTTTTTATCAATTTCTGAGGTTTACGAATTTCGTGTAACTTGATCTCCCACCCTACCGCCCTCGCTGCATGCGACTCCGAAGGCCGAATGGTGTTGGGGCTTGAGGGTAGTGGGTCTCGTCCAGCACGTGCTCACAGCAGATGTTCTATGTGCCCTCCTCTGATTTCCTCTCGACATTGATATCGTATGCGCTCCTCTAAGTTTTCTTGCGTATTCCGCAACATATTTCGGGGAATGGCGGCACATTCTTGTTGAATCAACCTTTTCAGGTGATCGACGCTCTCAATTATTCGCACCCCATCATAAATTTTCATCTTGAGGTAACCCCATAAAAAAAAGTCCAGTGGAGTAAGGTCGGGCGATCGAGGTGGCCACTCTGTTGGCGCTCTTAATCCAATCCAACGAGCTTCGCCAAAGACATCATTCAATAGTTCAGTAACTCTTTGACTTGAGTGTGGCGGTGCGCCATCGTGTTGAAAAATGACCTCCTGATCGTCCATCACTTCAAGAATAGCTGGCAGTATTTGATGCTCCAAGAGGTCCAAATAGGATTGAGCATTTAAATTTCCGTCTATAAAAATAGGACCAACAATTTTATCGCCAAGGATCCCCGCCCATACGTTCACTTTCTGCTTATTTTGCACATTTTGCTCGCGAAGAATATGAGGATTCCTAGCGCACCAGTATCTATGAAAATGTGACCGTACTTCACCATTCACAAAGAAAGTACATTCATCTGTAAAGCAGATACTTTGTAACACATCGGGTTGTCGGTCCATTCGTTGCAGCATCGTTTGGCAAAACGTCAATCTTCTTTGGCGATCACCGCGATGAGGTAACGCTTGGTGCGTCTGTCCTTTATAATTCTTGATTTTATTTAATCGCAGCACTCGTTGCACAGTGGACTTGGGAATCCCTGTTTGTCGCGATATCCCTCTAATCGACTGCTTCATGTTGTTTTCCACGATCTGGAGAATGGTTCTTTCAACTACCGGATCTACTTTCGGGCGTCCTGGATTTAGTAGATTCACGGTCGACCCCGTCCTTTGAAATTTTCGTAGTATCACCGACACCGTTGGAGCACTCAATTGGCACTCTGGATGTCTCTCCCGAAAAATGTGTACCACTTCACGGTGTGGTAATTGCGCCGCCAACATCACTATCTCCGCCTTCTCGGCCTCGGTATAGCGTCGCATTGTTTTTCAGTCACTGGCGCGCTTACACTGCACTAATGATGCACAAAAACTACGAACACTCTATCGATACGGGAATGCTCGAAAACTCCTTTTGCTACTTGAGTTCGCTAAGATGACCTGTCTTCACCTACGGCTCAGATGTACGACAGTGGAGCTCTTTCTCTACACGGCACTTCAACTCTGTACCGCACTGATTTGAAACATTTGAATCACATAACAGAGAACCATACTTTTCAGGAAAGACAAAAAACTAATAAATAGCCTAACTAGAAAACAGCATCTACTTCTTTCCTGAAAAGTATGGTTCTCTGTTATGTGATTCAAATGTTTCAAATCAATGCGGTACAGAGTTGAAGTGCCGTGTAGAGAAAGAGCTCCACTGTCATACATCTGAGCCGTAGGTGAAGACAGGTCATCTTAGCGAACTCAAGTAGCAAAAGGAGTTTTCGAGCATTCCCGTATCGATAGAGTGTTCGTAGTTTTTGTGCATCATTAGTGCAGTGTAAGCGCGCCAGTGACTGAAAAACAATGCGACGCTATACCGAGGCCGAGAAGGCGGAGATAGTAATGTTGGCGGCGCAATTACCACACCGTGAAGTGGTACACATTTTTCGGGAGAGACATCCAGAATGCCAATTGAGTGCTTCAACGGTGTCGGTGATACTACGAAAATTTCAAAGGACGGGGTCGACCGTGAATCTACTAAATCCAGGACGCCCGAAAGTAGATCCGGTAGTTGAAAGAACCATTCTCCAGATCGTGGAAAACAACATGAAGCAGTCGATTAGAGGGATATCGCGACAAACAGGGATTCCCAAGTCCACTGTGCAACGAGTGCTGCGATTAAATAAAATCAAGAATTATAAAGGACAGACGCACCAAGCGTTACCTCATCGCGGTGATCGCCAAAGAAGATTGACGTTTTGCCAAACGATGCTGCAACGAATGGACCGACAACCCGATGTGTTACAAAGTATCTGCTTTACAGATGAATGTACTTTCTTTGTGAATGGTGAAGTACGGTCACATTTTCATAGATACTGGTGCGCTAGGAATCCTCATATTCTTCGCGAGCAAAATGTGCAAAATAAGCAGAAAGTGAACGTATGGGCGGGGATCCTTGGCGATAAAATTGTTGGTCCTATTTTTATAGACGGAAATTTAAATGCTCAATCCTATTTGGACCTCTTGGAGCATCAAATACTGCCAGCTATTCTTGAAGTGATGGACGATCAGGAGGTCATTTTTCAACACGATGGCGCACCGCCACACTCAAGTCAAAGAGTTACTGAACTATTGAATGATGTCTTTGGCGAAGCTCGTTGGATTGGATTAAGAGCGCCAACAGAGTGGCCACCTCGATCGCCCGACCTTACTCCACTGGACTTTTTTTTATGGGGTTACCTCAAGATGAAAATTTATGATGGGGTGCGAATAATTGAGAGCGTCGATCACCTGAAAAGGTTGATTCAACAAGAATGTGCCGCCATTCCCCGAAATATGTTGCGGAATACGCAAGAAAACTTAGAGGAGCGCATACGATATCAATGTCGAGAGGAAATCAGAGGAGGGCACATAGAACATCTGCTGTGAGCACGTGCTGGACGAGACCCACTACCCTCAAGCCCCAACACCATTCGGCCTTCGGAGTCGCATGCAGCGAGGGCGGTAGGGTGGGAGATCAAGTTACACGAAATTCGTAAACCTCAGAAATTGATAAAAAGGTCGTACGAAATTCGTGTAACGTGTCAATTGGCCTCCTCGTGGCATCTCCTGGTAATACTCCACACTGGAGTAGCTGACAATTGGCATACAATTAGTAGAATCACCTACAAACTTATCTAACAAAGTAATACTGTCTCCGGTGTACCTCGCCGACCTCGTTCATTCTGATATTGTTATTCTACATCAAAATGTAAGAGACACGTTTTTTTTAATCTGCGGATTCTGCGGAGAAACTTTATAAGCTGAGAAGAGAAATACGTATCTCTCTCTTAGACCTTGTTGTCGAATACCATAATAACAGAATGAACGAAATCGGCGAGGTACACATGAAATGGTTTCCTTGCAAGTCACCTTCAAAAGGAAGACGAGCGACGAGGAACGACGGTGGAGAGTAAGGAGACGCGGACGCGGTTATGTATTATATTTTATTATAATTTTCCACAGAAATCTGAGGGAGGTACTAATCCCCAACCGAGCCGCCGCCGCCGCCCCCCCCCCCCCCCCCCCCACCCCCACCTCCACACGCACACAGAAAAACCTCCATCTCCGCCTCGCCCTACTGCTCGTTCAGCCGATCCCCCTCCTCCCAGCGGTGGTACATTGTCTGTGACCGATATCTGTGGAAAGCCTGGGACTGGGAGACGACGACGATTGAACGTAACATTGTTTCAGGAAGCGAAGCCTATCGCGGAACAGAAAAAGTCGCGATGTAGTTGCCTTGATATAAGATATTACGAGCCGTTCCCGCAAATGTCGGTGTAGAAATCATCGTGTTGTGGTTCTTTAACGTTATTTTTAATTGATCCGATCGCGGGGGCATTTGAACAACGAAGTGGATAGTAATCGTTTCTGTATCAACAAATCTGTGTTCAATTGATATTTTATACTTCATTAGTAGCTCTCTAGATGAGATACATCTATCTCATAGTTTACAGTTCAAAATGTAATTTCCCCTGCGGGAGCTAATTTTATGAATGAAAAAATTCTAATAAATCATGATTACACGAAATCCTGTCCCGCTGATTGTGACATCTTGTATGCCTCCTAATGCCTAAACTCTGTCCACTATCCGTCTTGCTTATTCCAACCAAACTCTTCAAGATCGAAGGGGTACATTTATCCAAATATCTTGCGGAAGGAAATACCGGACGAAAAATAGCACAAGCCAGTAGAGTCACTTTCATGAATTAATTTATTAATAATCCATCAGTAATAATGTATGAATGCAAGGTTAAATAACGAAAACAACGAGGAATAACGCGTAAAGCTGATAAAACCTTATGAATATAAAATAATCAGACCGTATTGTTACGAGAGTGTTACAATAGGAAGGATGGAAGGGTTTCGGATCAAACTTCATATTAACAGATGCATTATGTACAAGGATTAAGAGGGAAAGGATCAACGGCGACGAGTGATATAGAAACCGCCTCTAGTTGGAAGAATCCATTGTGATCGAGATTGGCTACGGCACCAGTGTCGGCGTAAATTGATTACGATAACTGCTTCGAGTCACGTCCACTTCTTATCCAAAATGCTCAAGGTTCTTCAGCCTTTGCTCATGATCCGGGCTGTCACCGCCATCGCCAACACTGCTCCTTCCTTTTTCAGCGAGGCTCCCGTTCTTCTCCACCGTTCATACTCCTGACGTGATGCCGCTGTCGGGTGTCACAGGAACTCTGCATGATTTGCGACTGGGTGTAGATGGCCCGTTCTCTTGAACTCTTTACACACGTTGCTAGTACTGGTACCGTTTCAGGAACCCTTCGTGGTGATGACTTCCTCCTCTGTCTCGTCGCCTCGTCTCTGTCATTTTTTTCTTCCTTTTACCACACTCTCATTGCAAGTCTTGCTTTGATATTTCATGTTTCCGCCGATGCGTCTTTCTCTTACAGCTATTCGAGTCGGTCTTGGACTGCCTTCGCTTTAAAAGAGTGCCCCTGCCGTTGACGCTGCTGCTGCTGCTGCTGTCCTTGCTGCTACTACGACTCGAATGTCTGGAATCGTTGTCCATCGGAGCGGCCGCGTATCGCGATCGGCGAGATATCATTCAGGAGCTGGTGCGGAGTTGAGCAGTGTCGACCAGCTGCTGCTGCTGTTCGTCACTGTCTTCCACGTGGTTTTTCTGCGTCACTGCACTTTTCTTTCGCACTTTACTCACTCCTTCTGTCGGCGACTCTGCCGCGTTTTCTTTCCATGTCTTCCAATTTTCACCTTAACTCAGACTTTAATTTCATTTCAATTGCACCTTTCGTCGACGAGGCAGAGCTCGACCACTCTGGTGAGGACCACGTTGACGGTAGCTCCTTCCTCCACGACTACCAGTCGCATCAGCTTCTCTCTGCAATTAAATATCAGTCGTGTTATTTGGTTGAACGTCGAAAAGAAACCCGAATTATTATGTCTTATCGTTTCAAACAATTACTCACCATTATTCCAACATTCACAATTTTGAGGTTACACTTCACTTCTCCCGCATTTATCTACCACCCGCTTTTACCATTTCAAATATTTTGCTCGTACGTAGCGCCATCTTCCAAAGCCGACTCTAACTAAAACACTGCCGAAGTCAAATTTCAGAAAAATTCAGGTCGCTGCACCTGCTCGACTAGCCATTGGACATACGGTATATCTGCAGTCTATATTTTATCATTGTCTTCTACAATTCGCATGTCAATATCTTTATACGATTCTTGAAAGTCTAATGTTTCATCTTGAAAAAATTCTATGCCATTATATTCTTTCATAGCATCTAATAAAATATCTCCAATACTTTGTTCTAAATTAATTTCCTGCTGTTATTGGTGTTTCCAGTAACTTTTTAATGCTTGAAATGTCACCACAAGTAAATTTATGACGTTGATTGGATTGACAATCATTTTGTAAACAATGTATCTGAAATCACGTGATATTTTATTAAATGTAAATGTGTGTTATAATAATATTGCGTGATTAAATTAGTAGTAATTCTTTCTCAACAATTCCAAGGTAGGTTAGAAAAGAATAATTAATTCGTACATCTATTATTCAAAAAAAGGGGTTCAAAAAATTATTTTCGCAGATTTTAGAAATATTCACATAAACCCGTGTGGAAATGTTCATTGGGCCCCAATTGGGGCCCAATTGGGCTTTCGTTGGGCTTGTAACGCTCCGCCCAACCTATGCCCAATTTGGGCCGCCCAATTGGGCCCCAATTGGGCACCCCTATTTATGCCCAATCAACCTGAAATGTTACTTTTAATGAATAATAAGATTAATAATGAATAATAAGATTAATAATAATTAATAAGATTTTATATTTTCTCATGAAATGTACAAAAGTAAAATATAAACGTATTCAAGCGGAACAATGATTGATACAAATCATACGCGCGGGTTTCCTTAGTTTTTCATAAGTACAATTTAAGAATTTTCTATTTTCATATTTTATAGATTTATATGCAAGGGGGATTAGGGTGCGATTAATAATGTAAAAGGCCAAGGCCATACAGTAAGAAATATTAATAATAATATAAACGTATTCTTCAGTTTTTAGGGCTCTATCATACACTATATATACTACACTACATACACTATATTTATTTAAATACTAGCAGCCCGTCCCGGCTTCGCACGGGTAGATTGTGGATTGATTTTGTCCGTCCACCATTGTTTAAATACATTTTTAATACAAAACTTTTAGTATTTTTCCCGGGCTACGCAATGGTCATATTGGATTTGACCTTGACCATGACCTTCAAGGTTATATCGAGGTCAAATTAATTTTTTTTCACGTTCAAATGTGTCCTTGACCATTTTTTCATGTTACCTTTATTGTCAGCGGAGGTCAAATTTAGGTCAAGTATAGTTCGACTTTTTGAACACCCTGTATAAGATTTACTAACTCAGAAACCTTCGCGGATATGCGTCCAACTGTTCCCCAAATTTTCATCGCAATCGGATGAACGGTTTAGGAAGGCATAATAATCATCCGTACCGGTACTTTTTGAACACCCTGTATAAGATTTACTAACTCAAAAACCTTTGCGGGCATGCGTCCAACCATTCCCCAACTTTTCATCGCAATCGGATGAACGGTTTAGGAAGGCATAATAATCATCAGTACCAGTACTTTTTGAACACCTTTTATAAAATTTACTAACTCAGAAACCTTCGCGGACATGCGTCCAACCATTCCCCAACTTTTCATCGCAATCGGATGAACGGTTTAGGAAGGCATAATAATCATCAGTACCGGTACTTTTTGAACACCTTTTATAAGATTTACTAACAATAAGAAACCTTCGCGGGCATGCGTCCAACAATTCCCCAAAGTTTCATCGCAATCGGATAAACGGTTTAGGAAGGCATTTGATATTACCTTAAAGGTCACGGTCAAGGTCAAATCCAATACTACCACTGGGTAGCCAAGGGAAAATCCTTAAAGTTTTGTATTAAACATTTTTCTCTAAAATGTTTTCCCGCTGAGATAATCGGCCGTACCGGGACTTTTTGAACACCCTGTATAAGATTTACTAACTCAGAAACCATCGCAGGCATGCGTCCAACCATTTCCCAAAATTTCATCGCAATCGGATGAACGGTTTAGGAAGGCATACGAGACATACAGACAGACAGACAGACAAACATTCATTTTTATAGAAGATACAGGGTGTTACTTAATGATAGGCCGTAATTGCAAGGGCACATTACTGAATCTATTTCCAGTAGAAGAGTTCATATTAACATGTGTCCTAAAATGTCTGATTTTCAAGATACAGGACGTCAAAATTTTTAAAAATCGGTTTTTTAATAATATCTCAAAGATCCTTGTGCCGATTTTGTTGACATTTGTCACTGTTGTTTATTGTAATAAGATGCTAAGTTAACACTAACTAGAAGATAATTATGAGTTCCAGTGGCGTCCCGGGGGACAGTCTCACGAATAATATTTTTTTTCCTCAAAAACGAAGTGAGGTATGAAATAATATCAAGAGACAAAGAAGTTGTATTTTTAGCTGCTTAATCTGAACAAAATATAAAATTTTTTAAAAAGTCAGTGGTGTCCACTTTTTTTGTCAATATTATTCGTGAGATTGTCCCCCGGGACGCCACTGGAACTCATAATTATCTTCTAGTTAGTGATAAGTTAGCGTCTTATTACAATAAACAACAGTGCCAAATGTCAACAAAATCGGCACAAAGATCGTTGAGATATTAAAAAACTGATTTTTTTTTAAACTTTGACGTCCTGTATCTTGAAAACCAGACATTTTAGGACCCATGTTAATATGAACTTTCCTACTGGAAATTGATTCAGTAATGTGCCCTTGCAATTACTGCCTATCATTAAGTAACACCCTGTATATACACTATGCAAAAAAAAACAAGCTCGAAGTCGTGAGCAGACCGGGCAAGCTATAAATGGCGCATGAAGTCGCAAGACGAGCTACTTCGTTCGATTCGACTAATAAGAAAGAAATTTTAAGTCGACTATATATACGGTCGAACTACCAAGTCGTTCGACTTGAGTCGATTCGTGGCAACGCGCTTTAAGAGACTAAAAACTACTCGCTCCAGCTACTCGTTCTCGCGCCGTCGTCTGTCGTATTCTCGCCCCCGGCGTTGCCACCTCGGCTTCACGGATGCCACGCTCCGCGTTGGACTTCCCTGCCTTCTCGTCGTCCTCCGTCCCAGTCCCCTGCGTAAACCGGCCCATACACGGTGAGGCAAAACTGTCACTTTTGCATGAAGAGCCAATGCGCGCGTGCAAATGCGACCGTTTATGGCACAAAACTGATGGCTCCGTCAGGTCTAGGCATGGCGCGCCTGAGCTTGATTTTGCGTGTCGCGCCGCGCGCAAGCTTGCCCGTGTGTAGATGATTCATGCCAAGCCTGTCAGTTTTTAATTTGTTTTCGAAGTATGTATACCGTATGTCCTACGACGGCAAACCGCTCAGGTGCCGCTGGAGTCATGTAAGGTAGGTACAATCCGGCCAACAGAGTGTTGGCAACATATACAGGGTGTCCCCTCTCAATTGGAAAAAACTTCTAGGGCATATTGAGGAACCATAGAAAAGCAGTTTGAGATATGAGACTGATGTCCGGAAGTGCATGGTTTTCAACATACAGGGTGTCAAAGTTTTTTTCAAATTACTCTTTTTTTATCAATATCTCAAAGGCACGTTGATCGATTTTCTTGAAATTCGCTGGTGATGTAAGCTTTAATAAGACGCTCAGTTAGCACTAATTAAATGGTAATTATTACTTCCAGTGGCGCCCCGGGGGACAGTGTCACGAATAAAAATGACAAAAAAATGTACGCCACTGACTTTTTTAAAAAATTTTATATTTTTTAGAAAGCTCAGTTAAAAATACAACTTTTTTGTCACTTGATATTTTTTCGTATCTCTCTCCGTTTTCGAGAAAAAAATTTGATTAACAACTCTATTAAAAGGTTCATTATCTGTTAGGAAAATAACTTTACTTTAACTTATTATTAATAGTGAAGCAAATGCTCAAAGTGTTCACCATGCATTTCGATGCATTTTCTGCACCTGTCGACCCAGGATTCGCGCACCCGAGCAAACACGCCTGGATCGTTCGCGATAAATTCCGCTGCCACAACAACTCTAGCAACTAGGTCCTCCATGGTCGGCACAGGAGTTGCATAGATCAACCGTTCCATTTCGCCCCAAAGAAAAAAGTCCAGGGGGGCCAAGTCCGGCGACCTTGCTGGCCAAGGGACGGGACCACCTATACCAATCCACCTGTTGTTGTAGGTTTGGTCGAGATAACCTCTCACCGTGCGCGCAAAATGCGCTGGACAACCATCGTGTTGGAACCAGGCCTCTCTACGCAACTGGAAGGGTACATCTTCTAGCAGCCCGGGCAGAACATCTCGCAAAAAAACTAGATAGCTGTTCCCGTTGAGGTGATTCGGTAGAACGTACGGCCCAATCAAATGGTCGCCAAGAATACCTGCCCAAACATTAACACCAAACTTCTGCTGATATCCTCTGATGTGCGTAGCATGGGGATTTTGTTCGCTCCACTCGTGGTTATTACGAGGATTGAATGTCCCCTCGCGTGAAAATCCTTTTTCGTCGCTCGTGAGGATTATACTTAAAAAATCAGCGTTTTCATCCGCTTGACCGAGCAACCACTCGCAGAACTCGAGCCGCCGAGGAGCGTCGCCAGGCAGTAGATGCTGCATCTTTTGAAGTTTAAATGGATGGAGATCGTAGCTTTTCAATACTCGATGGACAGTATTTTTGCTGCAATGAAGTCGCGACGCAATCAGACGAGTGCTAGTGTTGGGCTCATTCTCAATGCGTGCCATGACTTCATCCTCAACGGCATCTCTGATCGGACACTGCCTTGCAAATTCTCGAATAGGCTGTAAAGATAACAAAGCCTCTTAGATTGGCTGTAAAACAGAAACGCGCAAGAAAAAAACACAGAAAGTTGCCATTTCTGCAATACTTACCACGAATGAGCCGGTCTCTCGTAGATTTTGATTAATTTTCACAAAAATCTTATGGTTTGGCAATTCACGATTTGGGAACCGCTGCCCGTACAACCGTTGTGCTAACAAAGAATTACCGCGCGCTTCCCCATACAAGAGATGCATATCTGCAAGCTCGGGTAATTCAAAACGATTCATTTTTGCAATTAGTGTAACGTTTGAAGATAGTTAAGTACTTATAAACTGACACTTTTAAGCGCCCTATACACGCTCCGGCCGGCCTGTCAGTTCTGCCTGAACAGTCCGCCTGAAGTCCGGCCACCGGATGGACTGATGTCTCTCCACACGCTCCGGCCGGCCTGTCAGTTCTGACTGAAAAATTTTTTTCTCGAAAACGGAGAGAGATACGAAAAAATATCAAGTGACAAAAAAGTTGTATTTTTAACTGAGCTTTCTAAAAAATATAAAATTTTTAAAAAAAGTCAGTGGCGTACATTTTTTTGTCATTTTTATTCGTGACACTGTCCCCCGGGGCGCCACTGGAAGTAATAATTACCATTTAATTAGTGCTAACTGAGCGTCTTATTAAAGCTTACATCACCAGCGAATTTCAAGAAAATCGATCAACGTGCCTTTGAGATATTGATAAAAAAAGAGTAATTTGAAAAAAACTTTGACACCCTGTATGTTGAAAACCATGCACTTCCGGACATCAGTCTCATATCTCAAACTGCTTTTCTATGGTTCCTCAATATGCCCTAGAAGTTTTTTCCAATTGAGAGGGGATACCCTGTATGTTGGATACATCAACTCATATCATTTTTCACAAACATATTCATCAAAATTTCAATTTTTGAGATAGAGCAAAAAACTTCCTGCGTTTAACTCTCAAAATGATATACTTTTAAGAGAAAAAAACAGTATTACAACGAGCTTTGAAAGAAGTATATTTAATTTACAGTTTCAAGATATTAATTTTCATGAAACTCGTACAATGAAATCGACCGGAACAGCTCGCAAGTAAAGTTAATGCATTGTTTATTTTCCCTTACAAATTGGTGTAATTTTATTCGTCCTAAATCCATCACGCAAGATTAATTTGGCGCGTAGTCCGTCGCGCAAAGACGGGACTTTTATTAGAATAGGTATTGCGGGAAACGGCTTATTTCGATCCGTCCGTTAATTAACCTTTTTACCGGAGAAGGTGTGCGACTCTAGTCTTTATGACCGTCCCGTCGTTTTGACGGAAAGGATCGGAAATGATGAACGCCGTCTGCGACGGTCCCTGCCACATGTTGTCCCTGCCGGGCCGTGTTTTGCCGGACAAGCAAGTGGGCGGTAGTACATTTATTTGTATGTACTAGCTTTTCTCCCCAACCCCCGGGGGGTAAGTACCTGGCTCCGCGCATCGGGTCCCAAGGTCGCCGGAGTTTTTGGCGACACGGTTTTGTCCACGCATTTATTAAAAAACTATTTTATATAACAATAAAATAAAAAAGGAGAAGGAAAGGATTTGATCCAGTCAGTATTTTGACGGGCGATGACGCGATTAACCACTTTCGTGCGTGGTTCTGAAAATTTACCGTCGCCACGACGATGACCCTGTCAAGAAATTTGCGTAGCGGCGGCGACGGCGGGGGTAGCTGAGCAGGCGAGGAATTACCAAGGACAGTGTCCCGTTCTTCCTCCCCTGCGTCCTCATCCTCACCCGGGGCTGGGATGTTCTCGGGTCGTTTATATCCGCAATTTCGAATTTTTTCCTACCCAGCTCGCGCCCTGGAGGGACTCGGTCCCTAATTGCATTGCCGTCTCTGCACTATGACACGTGCACGTGTTTTAACATTTCTCCCACTAATAATATTTCAGCCAATACGCTTCCGATATTTCCCACTAACAAACTCTCGAACCTAAGCAAGTTAGTCGAAGAAATTTCTGTAGCCAGTTAGTTGTTTTTTCGAAAAGAACGAGCTTCGTGTTCCAGTCGTTACCAAGTACGCAAATTGAAGTAAGTGCGTAGTGCCGTAAAACAAATAAACACAGTACAGCAATTTGTGTAAAAAAAATGGCTGTTCGGCATCAAGAAGACGTTATGCGTGATTTCATAAGTACCTACCAAAGAAATCCATGCCTTTGGAAGGTTAAAAGTAAGGAGTACATGGATAGGAATAAGAGGGAAGATGCCTATCAGCTACTGGTGGACATTTTGAAAGAAATCAACCCAGATGCAAACACGGAGGTGGTGAAGAAGAAAATCAATTCTATGAGGAGCTGTTTCCGGAAGGAATATAGAAAGGTCCTAGACTCTAAAAGATCGGGTGCGGGTGGAGAGGACATTTATGCTCCCACTTTGTGGTATTTTGATTTACTAATATTTCTGAAAGACCAGGAGGCACCAAGAAATAGCCTAGGAACTCAGAACCCCGACTTCGTGAATGCAATTGCACAGGTATGTACAAGATGATCACGTTTAAAGCCGCGTATCCATGTAGCTACAAATCGTAATGTGATGGCTATCTTTTTTTTTACGGTAATCGCTTCTCTCAAAAATGTGTCGCTTTTTTTTAACAATTGCATTTATTAATTCGGCCAAGTAACGACATGCGAGTAAAGTTTGTAACTTTATCTTCAGTACCTAGATTCTGAAATCATAAATATCTTCCAATAATCTGTTGCCATAATGTAAACCATTCTTATATCCCCACCCCCCGGGGGGCAAGCCTCTCGCACCGCTGTCGCGCCGGTAGGTGATTGCTGGGGGGAACGGGGTTCAGGTCGGACAGTCGGTCGGTCGGTCAGGTAGCCGGAGTTTTTGGCGACACGGTTTTGTCCACGCATTTATTGAAAGACTATTTTATATGGACCTCGTTATGCATAACTTGACTAAGCGCCAAATCGCCAATTTGGAGATAATATCACCGTCTTGTGTCTACAGATGTAAACTAATTATAAAAAAACTAATGGGCTTAGAAAAACCTTTATTGAAAAAAAAAATCAAAAACGCTAAACGCCAAATTCTCCATTTACTTTTGTCATTACGCATTACATCACCAAGTTCCAAGAAAACACTCGAAGATGTCAGTATGAGAGTTCAGCAAAATATGACCTATTACCAAAAAGTAGAATTTGCAGTTTTTCTTCTCAATTTAACTTTATTTTTAAAAATACTTATCTGTAAACCTCACCGCATTATCTTTATGCAATAAAAAATAATCGAATAATACACTCTCACGATTGAATTGCCAACAAAAAAATACATGAGATTGCTTGAATGTAAACTAATTTCTTTTTAGTACTTTTGATGTCCATATGAAAAAAGAGCTGGAACTGATGAATAGTTTTTTTTCCGGAAGGCAGAAAACTAAGTCATTTTCCTCAATTCATTGAAATGGCGCTTAGTCAAGTTATGCATCACGAGGTCCACATAACAGCAGGAGAAGGATATATATAACAAATTGAAATAATGAGGAATATAAGTACATTATTATGTTTCTAGAGTGACAATGATGATAGTGATAGTGATGATGCAGAAGCCCAGGGCCCTTCTACTCCACATATGCCACCAACATCTTCATCCCCTGCCGCTGTATTACCGAGGCCATCTTCAGTAACGTCTCGAAGGCAAACAAAACGTAAACGGGACGGTGACGATATTCTGCAAGTCGTGGGAGACAAACTCCAAACTTCACGAGTGGAGGATGAATTCGATATAGTGGGGAAAAATGTTGCAGAAAAATTGCGGAAATTAGATCCGAAGATGAGAATATTTGCGGAGAAACTTTTGAACGACACTTTTTTCGAAGCACAATTGGGAACTTTAAATAGATATGCTCACATTACCATTCCACAACCATCTCACTATTCCACAGCTCCACCTCCTGGCCAGTCTCACTCCAATGTCCACATTATCAATCGTCAGTCGAATACAGCAGATACAGCAGGACAATATTTAGCTCAATTTACCAATGAATGACACCCATTCCATTCTTCGCACTATGTACGCACAATTTGTATCTTACGTAAATAAAGAAACACGCAAAATATCTTCTTCTCCTTTATTTACGTGTATAGTAGGTTAGGCTACATAGTCCTTAGGTACATACATATATAACATAATGATGCGACACTAAAACTATCAAGAATTGTGACGTAACTAATATATCTCTTACTGTCCTTGATATGTAATGCAATCATGTTGCCAAGGTACACGCCCAACATGATTAAAGTACCTTAAAAATTGTTCTCGAACGTGTTTCGTCTGCTGGCTTGCGTGACGATTATGACCACGTTGCAACGGGACAATTCTTATATTTTCTGGTTCAGGACCAACGTGTACGTAATTCACACTGTTATCACTATCTCGAGATAACGATAGACCCAAATATGAATCAGATTTTGATCTTAGAAAATTATGCAGTATGCAACATGTTAATACTATTTTTTCAATTTTGTCAAGTTTCACATTAATTTCGGTATACAGAACGCGAAATCGGGAAGCTAAAATTCCAAATGTACATTCCACAGTATTTCTGGCACGAGACAGTCGGTAATTGAATATTTTCTTTTCGTAGTTCAACTCCTTGTGATTGAAAGGTTTGAGAAAAGTAGAACGCAAAGCAAAAGCTTCGTCCCCGATAAAAACGAAAGGTAAACTTGTTTCAGTTCCAGGTACGCATCTTTCACGTGGGACATTTAGACGATTATCTGTTAGCATTTTGTAAAATTGTGTGTTTTCGATAACGCCGCCATCCGAAATTCTACCATTGGTACCGACGTCTACCAATATGAATTCACAATTGCTATTTACAATGCCTAACAAAACTATACTGTAAAATCCTTTATAGTTATAGAAAAACGATCCGCTCTTTGCTGGCCGTGTAATTCTGATGTGCTTGCCATCTACTGCACCCAGGCAATGAGGAAATTGCCACTTTTCTTGAAATTGATTCGCTATCTCTATCCATTGTAATTCTGTCGTTGGAAACTGTAAAATTGCTACTTTAATGAGATGTATTTATTAATGAGACTGTATTTATTACCTTCATATAATCCTTCGCAAGTACTTGGCATATTGCCACACAGACATCAGGTATAATTTTACCTAATGATTGAGGTGATATGATTGCGGAAAATTTTAAGTCTTCAAAACTTCGACCAGTCGCTAGAAACCTTAATGTCGTTGACAACCTTTCATGGGGACTAATGGCTTTCCTCATTATAGTGTCTTGTTTTTCTATTAACGGAGTTACTAAATCTAGTAATTCAATATATGTGTCCTCGTCCATGCGCAAATAATTTCTGTAGTCATCGACTTCTAACCGCAATTCATTTAATAAATTTGTGTGAGAATATTGTTCTCGTTTCTTCAACCAAGTTTTTGTCCATTTCGATCTTTTCCTCTGTTCTTTTCTTCTTTTCATTACTACTGCGATAGCAGTGGCGATTAAATATAAATCACTTTGTCGAATTACACTCATAACCCCACACTCACTGTAGAAACTGGTAACGTTGCGCGCGGCGCGACACGCAAAATCAAACTCAGCCAGATCTCGTCGCGCCATGCCTAGACCTGACAGAGCCATCAGTTTTGTGCCACAAACGGTCGCATTTGCACGCACGCATTGGCTCTTCGTGCAAATGTGACAGTTTTGCCTCACCGTGTATGGGCATTCCAGTGTGCCAAAACTTTCATTTCACATTTGCTCGCGTGCAAGCACGCTTCAGTTTTGCCTCACCGTGTATGGGCCGGTTAAGCCAAAGCCGATCCAATGGCCTCGATGGTTGCCTTTTCTGAAGAAGGGGCTTCCTTGCTGCTCCTTCGAGTTACGGCATCTGACAAAAAACATTACAAAATGATATATTGTAATCATTACTTTGAAAGGTTTTTACTTCGTAAATATATTTCAAAAACAATAATTTAAATGAAAAAATATTAATCACTCTCACCTTGGAGCCTGAACTCTTTAAGGAGAAACTTGCTAGACGCTTTGCGGACGTTCGTGAATTTAACAGCCAGATCTTTTGTTAAATATTTCTTCATGGTGTTCACCACGCTTTTGGAAATATTTTCTTCTACATCCATGAGCGAGTTGAGAGAAGAAATCTGCAAGTAAAGTTAAAATTTGTAATATATGGACGTGCGTCACTTTAAATGGATGAAAATTTTCATCCTTCAACATCCTCCCAACCGTGGACTTGCTGATTCTAACCTCTGTTGCCACAGCTCGAATACTCGTTCAAGGGTTGGCATCGATATTTTGCTGCACCTGTATTCTTCTGGGACTTCCTAAAATAATTATAAAAACCCTATATAATTCAGCCCTGACGAATACAATCTTATCGCGCTATACCTTATCAAGGAGATCTTTCGACGTGATGATTCCGAAACAATTTTATCGAGAAATATTTATATATTTGTAAAACATACGGTAGTGTTCACGAATATTGTAAAATATCGCAGGAATGTTACAGAAAAGTTACTTGCAAAAACGTGCTTTGTGGGGTGTAAATGATGATATTTTGTAATTTCCATCGTCATACCAGAGGCGAAGAAGAGATGAAATAGAAGTGAGGTACATGTACACTTCACGTTTGACACAGGTCGGTATATAAATTGGAACTTGTGTGATAGTATAATACGAAAGAGGAAATATATCTATAAAGAAAAAATAATAATAAAGTAGTTACTCCATTATTGTAATCCAATTCCATTGTATCCCTTATTTTTCTGCCACGACTTTGATTGTTGATAGTGAAGAAAAATCAAATTTATTGGTTGATCCATCCACTATCAACAATCAAAGTCGTGGCAGAAAAATAAGGGATACAATGGAATTAGATTACAATAATGGATTAACTATTTTATTATTATTTTTTCTTTATCGATATATTTCCTCTTTCGTATTATACTATCACAAGTTCCAAACATTGAAACATAAAAATTATAAAATTTTTCTTGCTGGGGTAGTGATTAGGTATCTTAGTTGGGGCCAGATTGGGGTGCCCAACGTAGCCCCAACTAGTACCTTGGTTGGGGCCTGATTGGGCTGCCCAACGTAGCCCCAACTAAACGCTAATACTATATCGTATCACCTGACCCAAATTCCAGTCACTAAAAGTTCGGAATAAGTTCTAAATGTCCAGATTTATTTTTACTTCCAGTACATAAATAAAACAAACAATTGTATCTATTCGATTTATTATATTTTATTCAAATTGGGCCGCCTAATTGGGGTCTAATTGGCGCCCAATTACTGATTGGGCCAACTTGGGCAGATTTCCACACGGGTAATAGTTATATTTCACCATTAACTTAATAAGTTAATTACACACAATTGCGTTATATAAATCGCTAGGAACACCTAATTATAAGGAGACAGTAATATTGCTGGTTATAATATAGGTACGCTATTATCTCGACGCTTATTATCAGTAATTTTATTATAATATAGGTAATTAATAAATAGGATAGAGAAGCAAAATCCCATATTATAAGGAATAAATTGAATAAATTTATACTTGATTATATAAAATTTATAAATAAAAATAAAAAATTTATTTGCTATAATATTTTACCTTTTCATTAGAAGGTTCTTTTTAGTGGACAAGACATTATTATATAGATAAAACACTTATAAAATAAAATATAAATGTTTTAATTTGTTTTAATCTGCTTTGGGAAGGTCAAGAAAGAACCATACTAACTTGGTAAAAAAACGCCAAACTAACAATTCAGTAAAAAAATGTTTAAACTCACCAAATTTACAAAAATATTTAGGCACTTGTACATCTGTACTGAAGAAGTCATGAAACTCGACTGAACGTTTCAACGAAAGAATGTTTAACCTTTAGAGGACTGGGCATTTGGATTTGTATGGGTCGAGCCAGTATATTGGCTTTCCGGTCCTCTTAAGGTTAAACGCGTTAATCGTGAGCCAGTAGGGGAAGGTCGGGACCCTTCGTACGGTTTTTACATTTTATTTTTTTTTATTTCGACTATTTCATTTAAAAATCAACTGATTGCATATAGTACTAGTATATTTATCTAAGATTAATATAAAAAATTGTCAGATGATTACATCTCATATTTAATGCACAATTATGACTTAAACTAAATCTGGAATTCGTACGAATCTGCCCCATATGTGGGGTACTTTCATACAGTATCGGGGGTACCTTCAGACGCTATGGGGCAGTTTCGTACAAGTGATTAAAACTGCAAATAGAATCAAATTCTTTTATTTGGCAATGAAATTAAATACATAAAATTAAATGATTTCTCTTCTAGTCAACAAAAATTAAAACTTCTTTGAAAAAAAATAAACAATTTGTGGCTTCATAAATTCTACTTAATAGGAAAATAACTAAAATTAAGAGATCATACTTTTGTAATCTTTGGTGCAAGTTAGTACTTTAAACAGTTTGCAGTCAAGTAACGAGATGAGGACACTATTGAATATTAAAATGAGACAAATTGACTGAGAAAGTGAACAGTTTGGAAGTTCTTGAAGTACAAATTGATGGTAGCTTAGGGTTAGGTAGAATCATTTCAATGTCAGTGATATAAACAGTATGCATGTCTTCAACATTTGGGAAAACGAATGTCCATGACAATCGTTTCCTTCTTAGATAAGAGACTTTAAATTCGGTTCGACTATAGTGACTCATAACTTTACCTACATAATAAACTACAGACTTTTTCTTCGCAAACTTGACTAAAATAAAAGAACTGTCTTTAATGTTGTCTGGTATCACATCTATTGTCAACTGTCTTGTGTCCATTTTAAAATCGTCATAATCAGTTTCATATTCATCTATGATGGAACTTGAACTCTCTTGCAAGATTATATCCGATCCTTCATATTCTGATGCATTACTCTCTGTGTTTTTAGCTTTCTTGTTCTTTGTTTTTAAATTTAAATCCTTTAAAATACGTTTCATTTGCTTGGCCCTAGCTCTTCTTTCCTGTTCTAGATTCTTCAATTGTTTTTCTTGGTATTTGTCTTCAATTTTTTTTTTTCAGGCGTATCAGTATAAATACATGACTTTCCTGGCCGTCTTCCCTCTTGTTTGTTTTTTTATTTCTTACAGCAGTTGGATACGGTCGAATTGCCTCTGGTGTTACAAGAGTTTTCTGTGTTTCGATTTGGTTTGTGTGTGTGATTGGTGGATTATCTAAAGCTTCTGGTTCACAAATATTTGTGTTAGACCTTTGCAGTTCACAGACAGCAGTTATCGTCACTGAGTTACATGTTTGGGATCTAGATCCTTGCGGAACATCCAAGAAATTCTGTACTGCAGAAGTTGAGGGCTGGCAGAGATCATCGACAATTAACTGCGGTGTAGGTGTTACCAAATCTTTAGTGATGTTCTGATCTGGTGGCGTATGTTCCAAGTTGCCTGCTGTATATACCTCAGTTGGAGCAAACTCTTCATCACTAAAGGCTAACTCATTAAGGGGCCATATTCCAGGTGTACTAAACCCACTTGTGATATTTTTTACTGTGAATGATTCGAAAAATGCAATTTTCACAAGTTTGGGAATATTGTAAATGCTCAGTGCTTTACCAGGATTCATAATATGCCAGTTATTGAAGGCAGTTTTGAGTTTTGATTTAAATGGTCCGAAGACTCCAACATCGAGTGGCTGCAGCCGATGAGATGTGTGTGGTGGAAACGATAGGTAAATTATGCCATTTTCTTTAGCGTAGTTAATAGCTTCTAGGGTAATATGACTTTCGTGATTATCACACAATAATAATATAGGGTTATCTTTTGTGCAGAGTGTGTGCTTCTTGATATGTTTTAAAACAGAGATAAATATATCACTATTTATCCAGCAGCTTTTATTTGCAGCCCCAAGACTGCCTTCGGGTGCACCTTCGAGAAAATTATCTTTATAATGCACGCGTGGAAACACGAAGAGTGGAGGGATAGTATTTCCACAGGCTGATATGATACCACCAAAAGTAATAAGTTCCCCTCTTTCTGCTGATACAATTTGTCCGACTTGTTTTTGATTTCGTGGGGCCAAGACCTTGGGAGTAGCTAGAACTGTAGACACTCCTGATTCGTCAAAATTAAAAATTCTGTCAGCAGATAAAGGATGTCGCCTCAAAACTGTCTTCAAGTTACTGTAAAACTCGGTAACCGAGGTTTTATTGAAAGCGAAAGATCTGGCCGCGCTTGTGTTTTCGGGTTTTCGTAAACTTAGTTCCGGGTTTCTTCTACGAAATCCATACGTCCAATCCTTTCCAGCCATTTTACTTTCTTCCCATTTTTCTGGATATTTCAAATTTAACGATTTAGCGTACTCATACGCTAGCTTTCTTACTTGAATTATCGTCAGTCCATAGTGCATCTTACAACATTTGACAATATATTCATTTAACAGCTTTTCTTCTTCGATAGAAAAAACTTGGACGCTTGTGTATTTTGACTTAAAAGTACGGTTGCTAGACGCTTCGTCATCAGTCCTATTCTTATATTTTTTACTCGGCTTTCTAGTGTAGACAGTTTTAAGTTATACTTATTCGCAGCTTTTCTATATGATAATACTCCTTCTACCACATCCTGTATTGCTGACCGCATAGATTCCTCATTCACTTGTTGGGTACGTGTTTCCTTCGGTTTGTAACTTCGTACCATGTTTCTGTAAAAAAACGAATACCTATTAAGTAGGTATTATAAAACATACATAAACAAATAGGCGACAAGGTAACGGTTACAGCCGATGCAATATTAACTTGCGGCCAGGTTTGTCATCGATAGGACACGAAATTAGTCATTAGCAGATTAGAACTCATCTATTGTGCCAGTCGAGGCACCTTCATACGCGTACGAATGTAGCCCACCTGGTTCTGTCCGAAAGTGCCCCACCAACCAAATAATTATGAAATATAACCTCTTTTCATATTAGTATGCAAACTGGATAAATAAGTTATTCAAAACATGCCTTAGGAATGTTTACTAGTTACTGGAAAAATACTGTGTAGAAAAGCTTAACATATCCAGTGTAATAATTGACAACAACATTCATGAAAAAATTACTTACCGAGCACGAAAATACGATGTTGCCTGTTACTTCACTCTGACAGATGCGAATGGCGCGAAACTACATGGACATAATGGCGACTACTCAACTCACGCGCAAATGTAAAGGCACGTCCGCACGGTTTTTCATTTGTGTTTTATAACTAATGTACGAATGTGCCCCGCGTACGAAGGGCGCCGATCTTCCCCTAAACAATCTAATTATAGTACCATGTCGCATTCAAACTCTTCCATTAAAACATTTTGTACAGTATAAATGTACTCGTTAATCTAATATAACTCGGCGAGTTTCATGATCCGGACTCTCTCTCAATTACAGAGAGAGAGAGGGAAAGTTTTTTAAAAAATCCCAAAACATTTCAAATTTATTTTTTTAATTTTTGACAGAATAATTTGCATTCAAAGTAATACATTTGGTAATTTCTGGAACGAAAATATTGTGGAAAAACTTTTTTTTACCCCTGCGAAAAATTAGGGATGCAACCCCCGAGTGTAAAAGTACTTCACATGTCATCGTCTTTCGATAAGGAATAATATTCAATTTGTTTCATTAAAAAATTCAACGTAGTTTTTGAGAAATCGTAGGAAATTGGTTTTAGGGGGTCAAGTTTAGGGGTGATTTTCACCTCTTAAATGACCGAATTAGCACGTACAAAAAAATATGTGTCTAATGTTTTTTGATATACTACAACAAATCGCAGAATGAAGAAAATCGATGAGGTACACCTCGAATACTCTCCTTATAAGTACAAATGCACATACAGTGACAGTTCGAGGATGGGGGACTTAGGGCGCGTTCGCTTTGGACGCTTACGCGCTGTGAGCGCTTACGCTTATAAGCGCTAATTCTCGACGTTTCTTTAGGTTTGTAAGCGCTCACATCAAAGCAACAAAACTCGTTCGTTTTGAATGTTGTGAGCGTTCAAAATGGCGCTAACGAGAATAATTCCGTCTGTAGTATCAATGTTATTGGATTTTTTTGATGATGTCGAAGAAGATCACAACTCTTATATCGAAGATTTAGAAACTTGTGTAATATTTCTTGCCCAAAGTCTTATAAAAAAGCCGATACCACGATTGCGAAATTATGTGGAGGAGGTTATACCAGCTTATAATAGTGAACAGTTTAAATCGCATTTTAGGTATGTATTATGTTTTTACGTATACTATATAAACCCTTAAATAAATGCTCGAGGACTTACTTAATTTTCTTATTATGAAGATATTATTATACTTGCAATATATTTAATAAAAAAAAAGTTTCTTTCATGTGATTATTCTTATGGAATTCTTTTTTCTTATTCTTTTTTTTATTTTATGAATAATGAAATGTTTTGTTTAGGATGCGGCGATCAACATTTAATTTCATTTTGCATCTTATAACACCTTCATTAGTGAGGTTAAAATCAGGTCGTAAAACAATATCTCCTGAGAAGCAATTTTTGATTACCATATGGAAAATGAGTACGCCTGATTCATATAGGTAGGTATGTTAGACCATCTTTCAATCGCTTTCAATCTATAAATTATGCTGAATAACTTGAGATATTATATCATGCCTAATCTTTTGATTATTTTTAGATCTATTTGTGAAAAATTTCATGTCGGAAAAGCAACTGCACTGAAAGCTGTACGAAGAGTTACAAAAGCTATTGTAACCCTGGCTCCAGTTTTTATCACTTGGCCGGAAAACGAGAGAGTGCAAGCAGTTTTTCAAGGATTCGCTGCTGTCAGTGCTTTTCCCAAAACAATAGGGGCAATTGATGGTACCCATATAAATATAAGAGCACCACATGTCAACCCTGAAAGTTATGTTAACAGGAAAGGTCATCACTCTATACAACTACAAGTAACTTATGTCTATTTTATTTAGTGCATGAAAAATATTAATATGTACTTGGTTATGATTTTATACGTATTACTTTTTAATAGGCTGTTTGTGATCATGAGCGCCGATTTACTCATTGTTTTGTTGGGCACGTTGGTTCTGTCCATGATCAACGAGTTTTCCGCTTATCCGAAGTTTATGAGTATATGGGAAACCCACGAAAATTTCTAAATGATTGTCATTTAGTTGGTGATGCGGCTTATACAATTCACAATCATCTAATGACACCATATCGAGACAATGGGCATTTGACGGACAGAGAAAAAAATTACAATTTTTGTCACGCATCCGCTCGAATGGTGATTGAAAGAGCATTTGGATTATTGAAAACAAGATTTCGGAGTTTGCTCACCGTTCTTGATATGGAACGTGTTGATTTAATACCAGATTTCATCCTTGCGTGTTGTATTTTGCACAACATTTGTTTGTTGCAAAATGATGAATTTCCCATAGAATTGGATTTCAATGAAAGTGATCATGTCACGCATCTATTAAATGTAAGCAGGGATAGAAATGAAGGTCATTTGAAACGAGATACTATTTGTAATAATTTAATGATGCGAACTGTGTGAAAAAATATATTTATATTATAATTGTAATTAAAAAAGTATCGTAATATAAAAAAATACCGTAAAATGTGGTTACTTTATGACTGGAGGGGTTATATTGTAACAGAGCATAAAATTATAAACTCTCAAATTTGGGCGCAAAATTTGAGTTTATAATTGTATGCTCTGTCACAATGTAACCCCCAACAGTCACAAAGTAACTCCACTTTACGGTAAGTATAAACAATCAAATTATTTGTTATTTTGTAAAACATTGACCATCCTATCAAGTGAATCGAGAAGTCTTAGTCTTAATTCCATGTTTTCTCTGTGTCGCCTTTCTGAAGTGTGTCGCAATTCTGCAAGCAATTCTTCAGCCGGGAGTACGGATCGTGCTTTTTCTAAAACAAACACGAAATACAAATCAAATTAATTATCTTGAATGATCACATTAAATTACTAACTTACTAGGTTTTGGATTTTCATCGGTTTCTGAAAAATTCTCTATGCTCGATGTGCTGCATTCCGATTGACCTCTAGATCTCTTGCCAGTCGATGATACCGTAGCTACAGGTGACATGAATGGCTTCGTACCTAGAAGTTCGTCCATCAACTGGCGAAAAAAATATAATTAAATACTTCATGTTAACGAAAAAGTGTAAATAGAATTTCAAAGAATATTTTACATTAAGATATGGCCATGCTCTTGTTGAATTGCCGGATTTGTTGTTGTGATCTTTCACAGCTTTATATGTTCGTTTTAGTCCGGAAAATTTTGATAAACACTGTGGACCTGTAACGTTATGCCCATGTTTCAACAATTCCTGGGCTATCAAAGACCATATTTTTTTTTGAGAAATCTTTCCCGTATTAAAGTCATTTTGACGAAGACGATACTCCTCGATTAATAAAAGAATTGCTTCATGCGGCCACTTGAATGCTGCAAAAATAAATTTATCGATAAAGAACACTAGAGAAATATTACGAGTATCTAAAACAGTATTACAAAAAATACCTTCGACAGCTTCTTCTGCTGATCGAGGTATATCGTTTCCTGCAACATTGTCTGAAGCCTCTCTATCAGTCACATCACTGTTGTCATCTAAATAATAATGATCATATAAATTAAACAATTTCTTTACAAAATAGATTTCTATCACAAGTCATGAAATGTGTCACTCAAGCAATAATCCAAAGAAACCTAAAACGTTGGTAAACTTACGACACAAACACATTGCCTCATTCAACTTTAGTCTAGCAAAAACAGGGTCTGGAAAGGAAGAAAAGTAATTCCGTGCAATGTAAAAGAAAGAGAATAGTCACTCAAATTTTTTGTGGTTCAAACAAAATTGCCAAATGAATAATTTCATCTATTAAATCAAAATTAGAAGCCATTTAATTTATTCTTCTTAAAAATAGTGCAAATTTTTAAATAGAATAGCGGCCGTAGCACACCACCCACTAACAAACACCAATATCGCTACCTAGTATATATTACATTTTATAATAAAACATCAACAATTAAACTTACCGATCGCAATACGTTTTGCTTCATCTGCTGTTACGGATACGGTATATATTTTATTCGTATCTGTATTTTCTAAGTACACGGAAATGTTACTCGTCGCCATTTTTTAGGTTATATATTCCTAGGTTGATGTTCTCACGATATGCTACGCGTTCCTTTTGGAAATGAAGCGCTTATTAGCGCTCACGCTTTTGCTGCCCTACCTGGATGAAATAAGCGTTTGTGAGCAGAAGTTATGACGTTACAATGACGTCATCATTGCCTTTGTGAGCGCTCAAAGCGTCAAAGTGAACGGCATAAGCGATACTTATAAGCGCTTAAAGCGTGTAAGCGTCCAAAGCGAACGCGCCCTTAGGGAACGTGTTAGTGCGAGTGTGAACACACGATGATGACATAAGAGCCTCTCTGTGGCACGCAATTCTCCAGACAAGTTCAAGAAGGATAAAGAATTGTGTGGAACAGAAAGGCTCTTATGCCGTCACCGTGTTTTCTCACTCGCACTCACACTTTCCCTATGTCCCCATCCTAAAATTATCTCTGCATACATGAAACATGACATATAAATGACAGAAATGGTCAAAAAAGCAAAAAGAAACTCGTAAATACAAGATTAATTTTTGAGAAAGATATTCTAATACTGATTTTTAATTGTTTCAATGTGATTTACCGAATAAGATTGTTATAGAAAGTTTTTATTCATCCGAGAGACACATGAAAACAATGTTAAGATTTGTTCGATTAGCAAACAATTGCAAAAACTTTGTAAAGGATATTGCAAGTCTTTGGCATAAACCGATACAGTTTGCATTGACTTATTATATTTTATTGAAAATGATTCCTTCTTGAACCTATATACATTTCATACTTTTGGTTACACCAGAGTCAGAGTTATTGGAAGAATCCAGCGGGCTACGATTATATGCAGACCCACTTGTACAATGTGTTTTTCCACGGTTCTTGTGTATTTTTATGAAATTATTAGATTCCTTTTCAGAAATTCCTGCAAAAATGTATATTTAAAGTTGCATACTTTCTTTAAAAATGTTGTCAAAATATAAAAAAATTTTGAAATCTTATTAAAAATTACTTTTGGATTTGTTAGTGTGCTTAATTCTTCTCATAACGAATTTTGATCTTGAGAGGTGCTGCTACTGGGCTCATTGCCGTTACTATCACAATTTGAAATGTCTTTAATTTTTTGAGATGCCTGCGGATCTCTTGACAAAGAATTCAGCAACTTATTTACACTTCTTGTACTGAGAATAAGAAGCGTTACCTCAATTTCATTTTTTCTTGACAAAGTACTCTCAGCAGCGCTGCTCTCAATGTCGGATAATACAAGGGCTCTTTCTAGTCTTCTCAGCCCTTGCTTATGGTTGTCTTAAGAAAAAGTATATGTAACATCGAAATAGACATTTTGCAAAAAAGAAATGCTTAAAACGTATTATGTAACATCGAATGAAAAAGCACTAGTAAAATACTGATTCAAGATTTTTAAACAAATATTTATAGGAGGGAAAAAAAGAAAGCAAATTAATTAATTGAAAATTAGCAGTATACTCAGTGTAATTCGATAAAATACAAAAACTAATAACAACAAATGAAGGGTCGGGGAACAAAAGGGCCTAACCCACAGTTTTTTCGAAATTGAGTTTTACACATTTTTGGATTCCTCAACCAAACGCCGTTTCGGAGGTGTAAACAAAAAAAATAAAAAAATTTTTTTTTCATTTTTTAAAAATTCATTAAAGTTGAACAAGGTCCTAACCCGAGGGGTACTGAGCGAACAAAAGGGCCTAACCCAACGTTGCACCTTATGGAAGAATTGTTTTTTCATTCAATTCGTCTAGGTTTTAACATAATAAAAGGGTGTGTGGTGACATCTATCGAGAGTAGGTTGTGTCGAAGGCTTTGGAGGAACTAATCACAGTCGATTTTATCGATTTTACATCATATGGTCCACGTGTAGATCCAAGAACAGAGCAAGGTAAATAAACATTGTTTGGTGTTTTGTTTGTAATTTTTTTTAACGATACAATTTCGAAAAATTACAAACAGGCCTTTGTTGAGTACAGTTTCACGATCATTTTGGTATTTCATTTGTGGCTCTAGGTGTGAAATTAGTGGAGTATGCCGCGAAAATAAACAGAGCGTCGCGAGATGCGGCGTCAGGGCCTTGAGTACGTGACGACGAGGGGAAAACGCATACTTGCGAAAAAAGTTCCTGTTGTCGATGTAAGTAAAAAAAGCTTGATCGAACAATTTTCCCGATGATACATCTTTACGAAAAGCCGTGTAAATTATTATATATATATATATATATATATATATATATATATATATATATATATGTGTATATTATATAATTACATAATAATTTAAATTTATACAATAAAATTTTCAAAGATTGTTACTCTAAAAATTCTGAAATTCGAAAAATGCGGGTTACAAAATCTTAGAACGGAAACATTCGGAAGTTGGCACTCAAACATAAAAGAAATCCATTCATAATAATTATTACTGATTGAATTTTTCGAATATTGTAAATACATCATTGGAAATATATTTAAATGTAAATATAACAGTCACTTCAAAAAAAAAACATAACAAAACAAACAACCAACGCACTTTATATTTCTTGCAAATATTGTTCTGAAAAACCTAAATCTCAAAAAACTTCTCAAGCAGATCAACTTGAATGTAAATTTTATCCTGAATGAGTAACCACTAGTTTCCACTAGTTTTAGAGTGTTATTTAACTCTAAAAAATGTGTGAAGTTCACTTTGTTTTAAGAGTGAATTAATATCAGTCTAAAACGAGTGAAATTTCATTCATGTAGAGTGAAATTTCCACTAATGCTTTATTGGCAGGAATTTCACTCATATAGTGTAAATCATTCATTAGAAGAAATGTAGTGTTTGCCTTCTTGAAAAAAATTAACGAGTTCTTTTTTCAACTTCCAGGTAACGTGCAAATGTAGCTACAACTGCGCAATGCTCTCTCATACTCATGGGGAGTACCTTTTTCGAGTCTACCGCACGATGCCAGCGGCAGCCCAAAAAGCTTATCTCAACAATTTGATTGATATAGTCCCTGTTCAGAGACGCTACGGCCAGTCCCAGAAACGTCAAGTAACTGCGTTTTACCGAATATTTGACGAAGAAGGCACATACTCCCAAGTTTGTCGAAAAACGTTCATGAACACGTTTGGATTATCCGAAAAAATTGTGCGCACGGTCATCGAGCGTAAAAAAAAGGGCGAAGATTTTGTCAAAGAAAGACGTGGGGGAGTTCGACGTGTCAAGTACACAGACCAACATCGTGAGATGGTGAGAGCTCATATTAATTCCATCCCACGCGAGGAAAGCCATTATGGGCGTGAGGAATCTTCAAAACAATTTTTGAGCGCAGACTTGAACAGAGCGATTTTGTTCCGAGCGTTCAAGGAGAAACATCCCACTACATCGATCACAATCGACTTCTATAAGAGTGTCATGAAAAAAGATTTTCCAAATTTGAAATTCGGACGGCTTCGCGTCGACACCTGCAAAGTATGCGACAAATTGAACGCCATATTGAAATCGACAAAAGATAAGCTGCTCTTCCAAACAACAAAAGCGACTTTATTGGATCATCATTCTAAAGCAAATCTTGCCAGATCACACATGACTGTCGATATTACAGCGCCACTCCAGGACACCACATGCCTGATCGTTGCCCTTCAGCAACTAATACCACTACCAACTCTAACCCATAGCGACATGTTATACTTGCGCCAGTTATCCCACTATAATTTTGGGATTCACGTATATCCTAGTAACCAAGGGTTCATGTGTTTGTGGAACGAGGCAGAGGGAGGTCGAGGGTCAACGGACATTGCAACTTGCATCTTCAATTTGGTCAACAATATACAAAAATTTAAATGCAAGGACAATATTATAGTGTGGAGTGATAACTGTTGTGGACAAAATAAGAACAAATATATGCTTTTTATGTTCATGTACATAGTACATATTGGACTTGTCAAATCCGTGGAACACAAATTCGTGGCGACGGGACATAGTTTTCTGCAGTGTGACAGGGATTTTGGGCTGATTGAAAAGAAGAAAAAAAGAAAAATTCTGTACGGACGTCAAGATCTGGAGAAAATCATTCATGAGGCAAGAAAAGTCCCCTTTGAAGTTGTCAACACATGACGAGATTTCTCGATTTCAAGAATGCAGCTGATTACCTACTAAATACCACGAAACTGGCGTTGTCAAGCGCCGTCTGGATTCGGATTGATGTCCCCGGGCAAGTGAAGTTGAAACGAGCTTTCGACAATGATGTATTTGAGGAATTCAACATTTTAAAAAGAGGTACATACAGTCAAGGTTTTTGGAATGAAGTAACTTTAGAACTAAATAATATGAAATGTTAGAAATTTTACAAACATCTTCTAACTGTAAAATATAGTGACTTCTAAAACCCTAGTTATTTTTAAACATCTAGTAATCTACTCACATGTTGCAGTTTTTTAAAATGTAGTAACTCTAAACAACGTGACGATTTTTAAAAATCTATCATTAGTATTATGTGCTCTTTTTTAACGCCGTACAGAAATGCAATCTACAATATTTCTTCGAGTTAATTCTCACACAAACAAGAGAAAATCCTACAAAAAAATTCGAGTGGAAATTTCGCTCTGAATAACTAAAATTCCACTTGTTTTGGAGTGATATTTCACTCTTAAAAAAGTGGAATCCATTCATGTTTAAGAGTGAAATATCACTCCGAAACTAATGTATTTTCACTCACTTAGAGTGACGTTTTCACTTAAGTTAGATTTTCAGATTTTTTACTCATATTAAGTGAATCTTTCACTCGGGCAAATGTAGACAGTGCTTGTTATTTCCACTGTCGTCATGTTTTAGGAAAAAATATTTTTTACCAGCTCATAAAAACCATATGTATTTTTTGTTACTTTTACAGGAAAATCCATCGCGAACTTTGACAAAATTGTTTTGATGCAAGTGACACCGAAAGAACTTTCCGCGGAAAAGAAAAAAGATCTCCGCCAGATGATTGAATTTCTTCCGGTTGAAATCGTCAACATTACGAAAACTTTTTGTAAAATTTATGTGCATGGTATATGTATACAACAGTGTTTTGTAACAAAATATTCACAATACAGTTATAGTGAATTTTTGTAGTTGAAAAAATATATGTGTGTAAATTATATCTGTCGTGGTACATGATTTTTCAAAAATTACGTTCAATACCGACATATTAAAAAATGGTAACACAATAACGTAATATCAAAGCGATAATAAAACTCAATAACACATTGTGTTACTCAATTTCTTTCGGTTCTGTTTTTACTGTGATGTGTCTTTTGGTAAGTATAATAATCATTCAGAATAATTACGTTCAAAAAATGAAGTCCACGTCGATTGTTTGAATTAGTATAACAATCGCAGAAATACACGGTTTACTTGACATCTGAGCCGTCATCAAATAATTAGTATTATTTTCAAAAACAATAACAATAAATGTCAGCAGAACAATAACAATATAACGAAAATAAAGTACAGTCGTGAGAAACGATTCTGTCCTGAAATGGGATTTTCAGCTTATTTTGTTGGTACGTACCAACAAAATAAGCGAAAAATTCCTAAATTCAGGACAGAATCGAATCTCACGGTTGTATCACCCAATATATAGATCAAGTTCAGAAAAATGTACTAGATCATAAATAATTAATTGTTCACAACATAACAATGATATTAATTAAGAATTTACTATTGGATTTGTTAGTATTTATTCATAGAGTTGCTCCGCAGACCACGCGGCACTAAGCCGAGTGAATGCTTGCTGCTCGGGCTTAGGCCCTTTTGTTCGCCGGGACCCCTTGGGTTAGGCCCGTACTTAACTTTGATGTCCCATTAATCGAAAACTATTTGACGGATTTGCATGAAATTTGGAAGAGCAACGTTTATGACTAGAGATAATCGATTACATACGTTCAATATAAGTTTTTTGGTAATTTCGCGGAACAAAAACGTTTTCCTCGCGTCCTGGAAAATTTGGAAAAACGGGGTTAGGCCCTTTTGTTCCCGGACCCTTCAAATATAAACCGTAAATGGTGTTCGATTTCGAAATGAAAATGACCACTGTGCATAGTAGTTAAGCTAGGAGAGTTCTGGGCCACCCCGGGGACCCTAGACTTATCCCCACTCCATCCTAGGGACCCTAGCCTTACCCCCACTCCCGGAGCGCCGCCATTGCTAGCCTAACCCCGCCCCCGGAGTGCCGCCATTGGTAGCCTAACCTTACCCCCCCCTCGGTTACCCCCACGCCCACCTGGGGACCCTAGCCTTACCCCCACTCCCAGAGCGCCGCCATTGCTAGTCTAACCTTACCCCCACCCCCGGTTAACCCCACACCCTTTTTTTTTTTAAGGAGGGAGAATGCTTTTTACGCACGACCGGGTTGGCAAAACCCGGACAGTGTGGGACTCGAGACACCCCGCCGCAGTATATTTTGCCTGCGAGTGCAATACGGGGGCCCCCTACCCACTAAACCTAAA
The DNA here is from genome assembly GCA_963678675.1 of Xiphydria camelus. NCBI lineage: Eukaryota > Metazoa > Arthropoda > Insecta > Hymenoptera > Xiphydriidae > Xiphydria > Xiphydria camelus. Next base: position 19,385,686 of record OY783194.1, read on the forward strand.
CCTCCGTCCTCACCGCCCAGATGATGATGAAGAGAGCTCCTGGTAACGACCAGCAAGGGTCTTGCTGCAGGAAACTCTCTCTGGGCATGAGCTCGTCCCTCTCCTCGTGACAAGTGCCCGCGACCTCGTACCACGTCATCTCCATGCACGACGTATCTCGTCCGGCTGACAAGAGCCGTCCTCAAGGCAAAATCGGTTGACACCAACCGACCCTTGGGACTTCCCACTTTCGCCGGGGGAGGACCTAGTCAGCTCAGGAGCCCCGAGGGCTGCACTGCTCACGACTCGCGGGCTGACACGGTACCACTCCTCCAATTACTCCAACTATGTGTTCTAAGGAACACCCCTAGCGTACATGCCTGTCGCGCCTTGCGTCGGCCGGGAAACAGAAGCACTCCCAATGGAGTGGTGGGTCACCCCACAATATCTGCTCTCGGCGACACAACATTTCCACACACTCATGCACGGGCCGCTCCAAAGATGCCGGGAAGCTCGACCTGACATCTTGGATTGGCCCGGCCCACATGTATACACTCACTCACGTACACACCCATACCCACCCCACTCACCCTCCCATTGACTCACCCATACACAACACGGCCTACTGCCTTATCATGCACCAGGCTGGGCTTCAACCAGTGACCGGAGCACTCCTAATGGAGTGGTGGGGCAGGCCCCACTCCTCCGGTTTACTAGCCAGCCAGCGCATCTTCGTACCCCCGGCACGCAGTGGCAACTTAGCCATTACGCCCTTCCCTCTCGCGCGTCCTCTCGGCCTCTTCCTTTCGCGTAAGGACCGCCTTGGCAAACTTTGCCACGGCTGCCCACACCTCCTTATCTGCTATCATTCGGGGTATCATAGCCCGAAATGATTCGTAAATATACACTTCCGAGGCAGATCGACGTATTTGACATATCGGGTCTATAACTTTGAAATCAGAATATAAAACTCGAGCTACGTTTCCGATGTACAACGATTAGTAATCGTTGAGAGGGGAAAAGAAATTACGTATTTCGACGGAGATGTTAACCCTTTCCTTACGGCAGCCCGCTCCGCTATAGTACCGCCACCCGCGGATCATCGCGACGTGATGTGTACACTTTACATATCGGCAGTCTTTCGATGCAACTAGAACAACATAACAAATTGAAGCTTGATTTGTGCGTAGAATATATTTCTAGCAGGATTTAATTCAATATAGCTCGATACAGCCAAGAGAGGCTCTTTGATTCTACCGGCGAGAACCTACACAGGTGGTCGGATACACATCGATTATAGTCTGTGCTCGATATGAAGATATCGCGCGGACGCCAACTATAGTCACCACCCGTACGCAGACCGGCTAGCGGGTCCCGCACACACGCACAGACCGTCTTGCTGACGCCGGCTGCAGGAGGCACCCACCCACCCACACCCACCCACCCACACACCCACCCACCCACACACACACACACACACACACACACACACATGGGCTGTCTTGCTGATACTCGGATACTGTTGAAACCCACACACAAACAGGTTGCCTCGTGAATACCGACTATAGTTGTTAGCCTTAACGAAAGGGATAAAGGCATAAATGAACTAAATGCAGCAATTTTTAGAGGGCTGCGGTGGAAGATGAACAGTTGTTGAGAGAAATTAGAGCTGGTCCAGAATAATGAAATATCAGAATGCTTCCGTCACGACGAACCTTATCGACTACGAGTTGCAATTTATCTTTTGAAGTTCAGCGATGATCAATCGTTGAGAGAGAGAAATTATTTCTTTAGTTGTAAGAGGGAGGAGGTAGATACACACGCTAAAGATCATGAGTTGTGAGAAACTAGAGTTAAGGTTATATCCACCTCAGCAAACACCGCCGAGCCTTATCGACTAAACAGCCTCGAGTGACGAGTTGCAATTTAACTTTTAAAGTACATCGATTAACAATCGTTGAGAGAGAGAGAGAGAGAGAGAGGGAGAGAGAAATTATTTCTTTCGACGGGGTTATTAAAGACACAAATTCATTCAGTCATTATGAATATTTTATTTCATGATAAACTCGAACAAATTGTACTTTCCACCGAGATACTTCAGATAGAGTTTGTTTTCACCACAGGCCTTCACCAGCTTGTTGAACTCCTCGTCATCATCACTGTCCTTGAAGAGTGTTGGTTCGTGATGGTAGGAAGACTGTGAAGCTCTTCTGCAGCTCCGCCACGATCTTGAGGCCATATTTTGTGGTTACTTTCTTCATACCAGTAATCAGGAACTCCTTCTCGATTTCCAGCTCAGCCAACTTTTTCGTCTCCAGATATCCAGCCGATCTGCCGAGCTCGTTCAGTTTTGAGAGGTCCATTTTTCTCAGCTGTTTCTCTAGCTGCGCCTGATGTCACCACACCAAAGATACGGGGTTTATATGGGCAATCGTAGCTCAGTAGTGGGGGAAAGCGTTCGGTTGCTTAGCAATCACCAACAACCAATCAGATGTCATAAGCTCTACGCGTCAAACCCGAGTGATTGCGGTATAGGTACACGTGCAGGTTCGGACTTGTCTTGCTGGGGATGATGACGTCATCGGCCGCACCGCTGCTTTTAACCGAGCTGATGACGTCATCGTGACCCTGGACCCAGCTCGTGCAGGTCCCGACTTGTTTTGCTGCGCATTAAGCATGATGGATCTTTTTCCAAGAACTGTTTACCGTGGCGCTGTTCCTGGAATCGCGGCGGCGGCTGCACAGCTTCTCAACAGGCACGAACGCGTTTGCCTCACCAACGCCGTCTTTGTTCAAGCATCGCGCTAGCGTCACCAGTCACACCTCAACCTCGAAACGCCAACATGTCTTCCGATCAGCGTCGAAATCGCTTCGAGACGGGTTCACATTCGAAAGTCCGCAACGACCAAGTTTTCTCAACGGAATTAACCGTCTGCTTTCTACAAGTTCCCGCGGAATGGGATAATTGGACGCTCGATCGCGTTATGAGCGCAGACTTTGTCCTATCCGAGGCACGACGGCAGTCTTCAGGTGCGATATTTTCCATTGAAGATAAATTTTATAAAATAATCGACGGGTGTGTCATACACACTCCACATGCATCCGTAAGAGCTCAACAGATGTAAACTGTGGGGCCCTCGCAGCATCGCATTTATCATTACGAGCGTGTAAGCAGTTTCTGAAATAAAAGCGAATTCAAACATTTATGTGCATTGATTCTGCTCCTCCTGCAACTCCTAAATATCCTCTCGATGTTGACACTGTGCAACCCCAAGTCCGGCAACTATACACACACACACACACACACAGACCTCTATATGTAAACCCCACCCTGAACTATAACTATTCTACCATCGGGGGATCGCTATTTAAATAATGATACAACATTTGATTCCTCAACCTTTTATTTGTTCAAAAAATTATCCATCTTGACAATAAACGTAATCCTTGATCATGGGGCGCGGGCCGTTTCCGCCTCTCAGCGCCCGGGGATGTATGCGACATCGACGACAATCGGCGATATCCTTGTATCCGGTATATTCTGACGAAATTCTGATCGGTTGCGAGACCTCTTGAAACCCTGTACATCGATCACGACTTCCATGGTGGAACTGAACTCCTCGGAGCTATGCCGCCCCAACTACCACGCATCCCTATCGACGATTCACACATATCCGCACACCTATATTTACACTTGTAATCCTATTCCACACACCAGTATTACACTCATTTACTCATCCGCATCCATATTTACATCTATAATTTTACAGCGAGCCCCAGGGCAGAGTGGTCGTGGTGACTGATAGTGAACTTGGTTGGCGTCAGGCTCTGGTGACTGACAGCAGTCAGCAGATCCTGGATATACATGATCGTACACCGATCTATCGATGATTAGCACTTAGTCCATACACATATATTTACATCGTAATCCTATTACTCATCCACATCCATATTTACACTAGTAATTCTACAGTGTCCCCAGGGCAGAGTGTCTATGGTGTCGGGAAGCAGGTACCTCTTGTCGTCGTGCGGACTGTTCGCGAGTTTGGTCTGCTCGATAGTCTGCACGTCGTGCAATCTCGACCGAAAGAGGTACTGCGATCGGTGTTGGATCGTGTTTTGGCGCAAGCAGGTGACGTAGTCGTCGAAATCGATAGTCCTCTTCAGCACCGCAGTCTTGACGCCCTTGGCCTTCTTTATGCGGTCCTCGCCGTTGACCCGCACGCTGTACATTTTGCTGCGGAGTCCGACGAATTCCGTCATTATCTGGCCGCTGCACTCGTCCTTCATGAGGCCGACCACCTTCTTGTTCGCCGGCGGCATCTCGAAGGCGTTCTCGGCGGGGTAGTCGGACGTGTCGAAACGCCCAATGTGACGCTTCATCACGTCGTAGATGTTGACAGCCCGCACTTCGTAGATGAGGCTGTCGGTGTCAGTGTAGAGCAGCTTGCAATTGCTCTCGAGGGTTGGAATCATGAAGTCGTAGTGAAACTCGTAAACGCAGGTCTTGGACAAGTCGAGCACGCAGAACCCCACGTAGATAGGCTTGTTCATCAGAACCTCGATCTTGTTGAGTTGCACGGCTACAAGGTTTTCCGCAAAAACGGCTCGGTTGTGGAAGTTGGGTTTGGCGATGAGTGCTTCGGCCCCGTACCGGCCCTCCCATTTGGTTACGAGTTTGACGTCAACGCGTTTGCGCACGTTCTCCATGGTCTTGCCGAACACCGCATTGTTCATGAGTTTGAACAAGTTCTTCTCAAACTCGTTACGGGCTCGTTTCCGCATGTCGCTGTTGAGGTCGATGTAGGTCTTGAGCCACGGTGACTGGTCGAATTTCAGGGCTCTGCGGATGTTGGCGATCCGTAGACCGTGCTCGAGAGCTTGCCTGAGGTTGCGGTAGTGGATAACGTAGCGTGATTTCTTGTACAACGTCGTCAGAAGCTTGGGCTCCTTCGAACCCGGCGGTTTCATCTGCTCCGGGCAGAGCGGCAGGTCTCAGTGGGCGTCGTGGATGGCTTCCGGATAGTCCAAGTCCACCTCGAGTATGTATCCAATGGGCGAGTCGTCGGGCACATTTCACTGGAAGTCGTCGTTATCGAGGTTCTCAACCCACTCGAAGCCTCCGTACGGGAGGTGTTGTGTCATCGCCCAGCCGCACAGTGGGGCGAACGGCCTGTTTCGCTGGATAAAAGTCGAAAAGTTGATGAATCGGTTTGAAAATCAGTATTATATGGTTTTCGGGAGCGCTGATTATGAATCTAATATCAGATTTATAAAATTCAAAATGGCGGACCGGAAGTGACATACTTTTTTGGGAAGAAATTAACGTAGCGACCTCAAACTCTGTATTATATGATTTTCGGGGGCGCTGATTACGAACAAGCACAATAAAATAACACTTCGTTCATACAATTTTTTCAATATTTATTATTGTTATATTCACATATAAAATTGGTACAAAATATTTTAATTTCGAAAGTCTTACTACTATTTTTAGACATCGAATTCATAATCGTCATCCTCAGAAATTTCTCCTGCCACATCAAAATCTGTATTATTTATATTTAAATTTGCTACCGGAAGTAACAGATCAATAACTTCAGCAGGCAAAGGCTTGCTATCTGTCACCTTAAGTTTTTCAAAACTTGTAATTAGTGGATCCGAAGAAGCAAGTAGATGGTGGAACATATCAAACATAGTTTTTTCACGTGAACATTTTCTTGCAAAATTTTCGCGATAGCGATGTATATCCTTGTTTCTTACTTCTTGCGCATCCTTAGATAATTGCCCGATGGGTAATGGGGCCCTTTCGATTATTTCAGCTCCGTGCATTAATACAATGTGTACCGATGTTGTCATTGGGTAAAAAGAATACAATTCAACGTATTTTTTGCAACATCCAAGCAATATTTTTTAAAATTTTCAATATTGACTGCAAAACCACACGATATAGTTTGTAAAATTACTTTACAATTCGCTATAAAGTGCTCGTCAATATTGAGAATTTTAGCTGCTAAAGGAACGTGTTCAAAAAATCGTCGAGCAGTGTTCCCATCATTGGTATTACCTGCACCCTGTTTTGAAGCATCAATATTTAACCCTAAGGCTTTTTTAAATTCTCTTTGAATATGAATCTTACGATCAGATGCTCGTTGTTTATCTTCGGCAGAACGAGCTTGCCATTTTCCATTGCCATTGACTTTATACGCTAAATGCAACATCCACTCCATGAACCGAATCCAGGCATGCAAAGAGGCAATTCCGAACTGTAAATACTCTGGATTACATGCTTTCGTATTAACAAGTTCTAACTTGTTAAAATCTTTTGACGTTAACTTACAAATATAACATCTTTGTGCCGAACTTGTATCAGTAATCGCGTTTCTAACCTTTCCGTCTATCATTGTAAAAGACAATTCATAATGAATTTCGATATTTCTATCAAGAAAAACAGTATTGAAAGAAGCGAGATTGGAGATTTGGTTTTCAACGCATTCTTTTTCTGATAGTGTTAATTGTACGGTTTCTTTTTGAAATTGCAAGCGAAGTGGTCTGCAGTAACGTGTCGATGATGGCTTTGGATTATTCCAAATGGATATTTCTTCGTCAGAAGGATTGTTAACCGATATCAGTTTTAATGGCACGACTGACGTGAAATAAATGTGAGCATCAGAACTTTCACTTTCCCCAAATTTTTGTTTGTACTGCTGACAAGATGAACCATCAAGACCCCATTTTAAAAACAATTTTAAGTTTTCAGTTACTGATTCATCAGTACATTTTATTACATCAGCTTGTGCTTGCAATAACCGTGACGCAGTATGATCAAGTAAGGCCTGCAAAGAAACTATCGCTCTTATCTCAGTTACGCAAATGGAATTCTGTGGTGGATAACAACGCGATTTAGCCACTTTAATTTTATAATAGCTGGGAAGAACAGAAGCGTCTCTATTATCATTCACTGCTTCTCTAATGCTGTTATAAGTATCGCGTGACAATTTTCTCTTGATGATTAAATTTAGAGCAGAATCAGCCGTGATTTCCTTACGTTTTATGCCAGATGTCGAGGCCATCGAAGCGATGTATTTCGAAGCCCGAGTAGGAGTAGTACTTGTTACATCCTTGACTACTTTTGCTGCAGCATGGGAACCAGAAGAGCGAAGATTCATTTCAGTAGCTAAAGCCAGTTCTTCAGTATTTAGCGATTTTCGAATATCGCTGACTTTTCTGCGCTTAGACCGATCACTGCATGTCGAAAATTCAACGGATGGCCTGCCAATTGAAGACGATGTTTCGCTTGAAGTTGAAACATGAGTTTTACATGGGCTGACGTTTCCATTCTAAAATTACAGTACTTAAAAATAAGTATTCATTGTTATGTTAAAAAATCAGTAATTTTTTTATTATCATACAAACTTCACGAACTTTTACAGTAATGGCCACATCAAGCCAACTCCCGTAAGTGTCGTAAAAACGATCCAACGTAGAGTGAGCAGCTTTCCATCTCGACTTCAAGTGTGAAATGACATTGCTCACAACTTTGGATGATTCCGTAGAAATTAAAAAAGGACAGCCTTTTAATGAGGAAAATTTATTCTCTAGAAGTTCAAATTGCTTTTTCTGCGGAGACTTCCATTCCTCTTTGATATTGTAACGACGCTACTCGGCGCTACCCGGGTAGTCGCACACTTCGGCACGCTCTCTGACTGGCCCCGCTCGGACAAGGTATTGAGATAATGAAATGTTGGGCGCCAGGTGTTCCGAAACACCAAAGAAAGTCGAGATCGATAACAGTCAGATCACGTGAACCGGAAACGGAACTCCGCTAGCTCAGCCCCGTATCGGCGAAGGAGAGGGGCGGGGTCTCAAGACAAAGAAACGAATTTGAGGCAATTCATAACAAGAAAATAACACTAAGCTTTATTGGAGATCTTCTTATACACTACTGGTTAGTCTAAGAGCTTAACGGCTACGGCAAGGTCGGGCTTCAAAACAGTCCTTATCGCGAAACTAACAAGCAGAATAACCGACAATAATTCGCGGGAGAGATAGGAACGGTAGCCGCGACAAATTCGCGAGGGAAGAGGAACGTTAGCCGGAGAAATTCGTGGGAGAGATAGGAACGATAGCCGCGAGAAATTCGCTAGGGAATAGGAACGTTAGCCGGAGAGATTCGCGGGAGAGATAGGAACGGTAGCCGCGACAAATTCGCGAGGGAAGAGGAACGTTAGCCGGAGAAATTCGCGGGAGAGATGGGAACGATAGCCGCGAAAAATTCGCGAGGGAATAGGAACGTTAGCCGGAGAAATTCGCGAGGGACAATCAACCGCCCTGAGCGGAGAACAGAGAGTCGAGCGCACGAGCTATTTTATACTATATCTTGCCGCACTAAGGGCACTCTTTTCTATTAATTGATAACGCGCTCGATAGGGCACGGAACGAAACGAAAACGATATTACCGCACTACCGACGCGCACTATCCTGCCGACGATAACGCGGGCTAAACTCGTCTCAGGGAATTCGGTCGCCTCGTGCTACCGAATTTCCCGAGCATCCCCTGATATTACAACTGCGAACTGAATCGCTAAACGATAAATGATTATTATTAACGCGCGACACAAGATACTACGAAAAGAAAACTCTAAGAACGCCACGGGTCCGTCACCCGCACTCACGGAACGAAACGGTAGGCCCGTCGAGGGCAAAGGAAATCTAAATCTCTACTATAGTATCGGCCACGTGTCGCGAACAAAGGAGCCGGCTTACCGGAACGGAAGATCTGCTGCTGCTGTGGTGATGGGCACGTCAGGTCGCTTCGCTGGTCCGCACGAGATAGGAAGAGTCCCGTGATCGCTGCGGCTCGCTAGGCGGCGAGGGCCTGTCCCCACTCCTAGTAGACCCTTTCCGCGATTTTAATTGGTGATCGATGTCCCCCATCGATTTGCATGCGCGACGCTCTAGTTTCCGCTGCGCGCCCGCTCCGTCGATCGTCAATCGAAGGAAACTAGTTCCTTCCTGGTTGGCGCGGATGCGCGCGCAGCTCGCTGGATTCAATCGTGGCTCCGGAACTGTCCCCTCACGGATGACAGCTTATGAATCCCTCCGGAACATTCCCCTGCGGGATCACGCGGAGGATCCCGATACGAGGCTAGCTTCTGGAGATTCCTCCGGAACATTCCCCTGTGGGATCACGCGGAGAATCTCGAGGTGAAGCCTAGCCTCTAAGCGGTCCATCCGTGCCGAAGAAGCGGGGTGCCTGTCTAAACAGGGTACGTTCCTCGCCGGGTACGCTGCTCGGTTGCAAGTCCCAGTCCTGCGCCTGGCAGGGAAGTCGTGTGCATTTCGCCGCACGGCATCTGGCGCTCGTTGCAGCCCCTTGGTCCTCCAGCTCCAGCGTCTTTTAGGTCGAATTACTGATCTCGCTACGGTATTCCGCTATGTCGCCCCTACTATTACAAAAGTTTCTAACGCGCTAAAATTTCTTATACTAAATGCTATCCTGGGGATGGCGGGATCAGCGAAGCGACGTTAGGGAATCGGCCACATTGTAACGTGCACGAAGTGCAACGTTACAATATATAAAAAAATTTATCGTCGTGTACAAGTTATACTTTCGCAAGTAATTTCTGGCAAAAAAAAACGAAATACACTTATACACATATTGTATTGAAAAAATAAGATACATAGATATATAAATATATTTATTTACAGGTCTAAGGGTTTATTCAGGTAAGAGGATAAGCCATTAGGCTGCGTTACCACCCGCTGCGCGCTGAAAGTATCCAGCACGTGACTCTAACAGCTGTATCTTTTTTTCGGGAGAAATCGGGAGCGAGTTACTTCGCATAAAAAAACTAGACACTGACGAACATTTTTGTGAAAGAAACATGGCGTAGCAACGTGTAGCAAAAAACTTAGCTCCAATTAAATTTAGAAAAAAGGTGCATTTATGGGAATTGCAGTGTAATTTTCGATAATAATGGAAGTAAACAAATGAACAATATTGCGTTAATTCAATTAGATATTATTATTATACATACCTTCACGATCAGTATCCATTTTGAATTATTTAAATCGAACACTTTGTTCTCAAAATATTGACGATTTTAGTTTACGTATTAAACACGTTGTCCGAGAGTAACACGTGCACGTTGTCGAGCGCAAACTTTGAAATGACGTAGAGGGTCAGGTATGCAACCTTTCGACCTATTTATTGCGGATTTCGATGCACCGAAGCCCCCTCTGTGAAACTGTGATGAACTAACATGAAAATTCAAACCTTCGATTTTCGACTTTTGGCCAGCGAAACAGGCCGTTCGCCCCACTACAGATTGTTAACGTCGTAGTACATGAGATACTTTGTCTCCTCCTCGGGGTTATAGTCCCTCATGTACTTGTTGTTGGCTCTGGCGTAACGGTTGCTGCACTGGCTGACACCGCCTCGAATGCCTCGCTCGACGAACAAGAGCATGTCGATGTCGGTGAGGAGTTGCAGCTCTATGCCGGTGTACTTTAGCATTACGTCCCACGTGAGGCCGGTGGTGGTGTAGTAATGGGCTGGATCCAAACCGTACACTTCGATGCAGTTCTCGCGAAAGTTCTCGAAAACGTCGGCCAGCAGCATGACGTCAGTCTTCAGGTAGAGGTCCGCGTACTCGCCCAGAGTTGCGATGTTGAATTCCCTCCAGACCCTCTGGGCGTGCTCGTAGTCCTCGGCGGAGATGCCGCAGCCGTTGAGACGGCTGTGAAATTGTTGCTTGGTCGGCAACTCCGTCGCGTCCAGCTTGTCCCACACGTCGATGAACTCGTAGGGGAAAACCCCTTTCCGCCTCAGCAATGCAAACTGCTCAGCCCGGATCTGCGGGAACTGGCTCTTGGTTATCGGCGCCTTCGCGAGGTAAGCTACGGTGCGTAGCAAGACTGGTCCGAACCTGCACGCGCCTGTCGAAACCTGCATGCCTGCAACGCGGCGAAGTTATTCCACAGCGGGCATCGGGTGTTGACCTCGACCACGCAGTATCAGGGCTACACATCTTGAGTGTATCCCCACAGACACATCTTGGGTGTATCCTCATGGGCGCTGTCAGCCACCAGGGGCTGGCGCACAGTCAGGTATCCTGGGTGTATGGAGCTCGCAGTGACGTTTTCATCATTATCATGCTTACCGCATAGCAAGGGTCTTTCGGAACCTACTCGGTCGAGCGATGGCACTGCGGTTGTCGCGCGAGCCTCAACTCGATGCTCGACTATTGCGATAAGAAATTTCGTCTAAGTCCAGCTCAGACTCTCGAGATGCAATTCGTTAGTACGCTTACTTGTGCTGAGAAGCTGCGTGTATTGCCTGTACCGCGCGGGCGGTGGTGGGGTGGGGGCAAATGCGTTCGCGCCTAGCTATAAAGTCATCGCTCAGGAATGCGGCTCGCTCGGCCCTGTTACGCGCGGGAAGTGGTGGAGTGGGGGTAAACGCGTTCGCGCCTAGCTATGACGTCATCACTCAGGAATGTGGTACGTCATCGCTCAGGAATGTGACGGTGGGGGGGGGGGGTCTGTAAGGACCCGCGAGGTTCGCATGCGCGTGCGCGCTTGTCGATAAGCTGTGACGTCATCGCTCGCGTGGATCTGTTGGGTGGGGTGGGGGTAAGGTTAGGCTAGCAATGGCGGCGCTTCGAGAGTGGCGGTAAGGCTAGGGTCCCCAGGAGGGTGTGGGGATAATCGGGGGTGGGGGTAAGGTTAGACTAGCAATGGCGGCGCTCTGGGAGTGGGGGTAAGGCTAGGGTCCCCAGGTGGGAGTTGTGGTAACCGGGGGGGGGGGGTAAGGTTAGACTAGCAATGGCGGCGCTCTAGGAGTGGCGGTAAGGCTAGGGTCCCCAGGTGGGCGTGGGGGTAACCGAGGGGGGGTAAGGTTAGGCTACCAATGGCGGCACTCCGGGGGCGGGGTTAGGCTAGCAATGGCGGCCCTCCGGGAGTGGGGGTAAGACTAGGGTCCCTAGGAGGGAGTGGGGATAAGTCTAGGGTCCCCAGGGTGGCCCAGAACTCTCCTAGCTTAACTACTGTGCATGATTAATTGTTATAAATTACGAAGGGCTCATTAACAATTAAATTGTATAACGTAACAGATTAGCTTACCTGCATCCTTCAAGATCTTAATCTCAAAAGTTTCCCATCCTTTTTGTGGGATCTTCCCTTCTTTTGCTCATTTGGACGAATTTTTCGTCTTTTTTTGGTGGATATGTACAAATCCAATGGTCTTTCTCAAAATGTAGCCAAATCCGTGGCACGACTTCGATCACATCTTTCCCTGCAGAAGTTTTCTCATTGAGAAATTGTACAACGACTTCCCTTGCTAGTTTATCCATTCTGCAGGAAAAGAAAGAAATATAATCAACAAAAGTCTGAAGAAATTGGCTGAAAGTTTTTTTTAAAAGAAAAAGTCGCCAAGGACGACTAACCAAAGAAAAATATTGCAAACTCATCTTCAAAAATATATTTTCAATTCGCCGATTTAAATTGTTAATGAAAGATATTCTGTGAAAATTAATCATACCTTGTATTCTATGGTATCCACGTGTCTGCTGCGGTACATAACCTCAAAGCAGCATGACGTCGTTAGCCAGTACCGATGATTTCGTTGAGAAAACTGCGCGCAAGACCAGTAATTTTAAAAGATTGCACTTTTTCAGTATCTTAAAGTTAGACGCACTAATCACTCGGAAAAAACTAGCAGCTGTAACTGTTTTTTAGGCGCAAGGACACTGAGAATAGCGAAAAGCAATGTCCGTTGATCATTGCGGTACAATAGAGGAAATGTGTAGTTGCAGGAATGACGTATAAGACCACGTGACTACTCAGTCGCTTCCATGCAAGGTTACTAGCGGTCATTCAAAATCTAACTAGCAGATTTAAACTTACGCGCTAAATCAACACTTTCGATTAATGTAAATGTACCTGTCTTTTAATGGAGCATTGCAATTGCAAACTTCGTATCACGAATCCGAAGCAAAACGCACTTTTTTAAAACATCACCGAGACGATAACAGGCAGCACTAACTCCTAATGCTCGTACTTCTCGGATTCCTAAACTGGACCATTTACAGGGGAAATTGCAAGATGTATCTTTACACTTATAAGTGTACACTGTAATATAAACATCTGCAAAAGGTGGTGTAGGATTCTTTGACTCCACAAAAATATTGTTTATTTGACATATGTTCCCATTTTGTAGCAGGACAATATTGTTCGGATGTTTTGTGGTCAATGTCATATTTTGCATGTAATCTGTTCAAGATTTGAATTTGGCACTTCTGCAATTGGGTTTCCGAATATTTTTTGTAAATTACAATAATCGTCCAAAGTATTCTTAGGAACTGACTACTCGTTACGCGATTCCAACTCTACACACGTCTACAGATTTGACTAAGTGGATTCGCAGGTGTTCGAACGAGAGATTTTATTTTTCCTAAAAAGTTTTCGAAAGGAAATGCAGAAAAAGATGACAATGGCGCTTTCATATAATTGACATCGTCTGTAACGTGAATCAAATTATGGAAGTTCATTACTTGCGACCCTTTCCCATAGAATGTTGGCAATAAAATAAAAAACTTGTTCAGTAAATCATTTGCATACGTCACATACGTTACTTTCTGTGAATATTCTGTACTTCAAAGAATTCTGCAAGCGGCAAAAAGTAATAAGTAATGTTTATAAGCATTTTCGGAAAGAACGTGATGCAAAAGACTTCCGCAGTACAAAAGAAAAAAACAAAATTGAGTCGCTTTCCAGTTCGCGAGATCGTACGAATCAAATTTTTTGCGTTGAAATTCGGAAGGAACGTCAGCAGATATGGATTCGAGCCTCTCTTTTAATAACAGTCGATTTTGCACAGGAATTTTGCAAACTTTTGGTCCCTCTAGCCAATGGTGCAGTAGTGTTTTAGTAATACCGTTACAAACCAAGTGCATATAGTCCAGTAAGACGCCAGATACAATATCAAAACCTGGTATTTTCAATAGAAGAGATATAACAAATTTAATATGATGTTTCTCTTGGTGCTTTGTCTTAAATAATTTGTGTGTACGTCGACAAGCGTTCGTTTGCGGAAATATCCTTTCCTTTGAGCCTTGATTCGTTTCTTTAGATCCTTTTTTTCCAGTCTTATGCTCGATCGAAAGTCCTCTTATCTCACATCATTCACAAGAAAAAAAATCCTGTATGTCCTTTGCAACATTTGATATATGCCCGTGCAGGAGTGTCACATATAATCGCCTTGAGTTGAAAAGCAATCTTCTTATCTTTTATTTGAATTCCATTTTCTATTAAATTTGTGGCTTCTTCTACAAAATCATGCATGAAATCCTGTACGCATGCTGGTTTTCCTGGACCACAGTATGCAGCTGCAATAAAGGGCTGGAACTGATGTTCAAAGTGATACAACTGAACCAGTATAGGTCAACATTTTTTAGAGGAATTTTGAAACAAATCGAGACCGTCAATGTTTACTACGATATTGATGATGTCGTCTCTATAATCAACCGATGAAATTTGTCGGTTGATTACATTGAAAATCCCAAAATATCTGTACTGTCCGTTCTTTCCATTACTGCTTAGCATTGGCTTAATAGGGTAATCAAAGAGCCTTTTTGTGTACCCAGTAACCCTTCGCTTCTGAGTACAACCAATAATTGGGACACAAATTTGTTCGTTACATAGTTGATGTTGTCCAAGCAAACGTTTCTTAACTTTTCACAGAAGGGGACCTTTTTTTCAATTTCAACGGTGACATTTTCATGCGCTCTAACTGATAAATCCATTTTAGATACTCGCTCAGGAGTAGACGCTGCTAAAAAAGCACCTGCTACAGTAGTATCGCTAAATTTACTGGAATCAACATTACTGTCTTTACAATCTCCTAAAGTGTCAGTACGATCGTCCTTATTAATTTCTGACACGCGCACTGAATGTCTTCATCTCTGGCATCGTAATATTCACAATTTAGTGATGTAACGTTCCAAATACTTTCATCACTGGAAAAAGTACATTCCAAATTCAATTTTCTTTGCTTCAACGAGCCTTCAATATCATTATCGTGTGCAATATCAGGAGAAAAAGATCACGCTCAAAAGAAGATGATAATTTCCTTTTTCGGTTTAGTGTACGATATTTTCGAGTGTGGTAGTAACTAGTCGTTCTCTATTTTTTAGTGTGATAATGTAATTAATCATATTCTCTCAATAATATTCACAAGGCGCTTGCATTAATACCGTTATTCACGGGACACTTACACTAAACTAGTTGTCGATATAAACTATCCAGAGTATATTTTGTAAACTAGTCTCAGCTGATTTTTAGGGTTAGGTTAAACGCCTTCCTGCCAATTAACTATAGTTTAGAGATTGGCCCGTTAGGGGGTCAGTATCGAGCCGATCGTTTCACCGATGCTGGAGCGACTCTCGGTGAAACTATAGTCCAGAGATTGGCCCGTTCGTGGCCCCAGTATCGGGCCGGTCGTTTCACCGATGCTGGAGCGACTTTCAGTGAAACTATAGTTTAGAGATTGGCCCGTTCGTGGCGCCAGTATCGGGCCGGTCGTTTCGCCGATGGAAGAACGATGCTTGGTAAAACCACAGTTCCAGTGTTGGCCCTGTCGTTTTGCCAATACCGGCCCAATAAAGATATCGAGTATTGGTGAAACAAGCGGGCCAGTACTGGGCCGTTATGAAATACATGAGCGGGCCAATACTGAGTCAGTTGTCAAAGTCGAGTATTGGCTATTACGGTCGGACCATTATTGGCCCAGTGGTATTACTGGAATACTGCCGGCAATTCCTACACGGGTACTGTACTGCCCTGCTAAGACAAGAAGTCGTATCTGCAATAGGATCCTATTACAGATACGACTTCCTGTCTTAGCAGGGCAGTGTACGATTCGGGTGAAGTTCCTTGAACATTCCAAACATTTTTTTAACGTTTAGTTCTTCTGGCAAATACGTTTTCTGGAATTTGGATAAGCTATAGTGACTTGCACGCCCTTTAAATGACGCGATATGGTTTTTAATAAATTCGACCGTTTCTTGCGTTAGTTTTTTAGGTCTGTTACCATGACGCCCTCTGAGATCTTTAGGAGCAACATCACCACACTTCAATGATTTTACGAGATATTCTACCTTACTTTTCGTAATTCCATGCAAAGCAATAAACTTTTGATGACAAACGCTTTGTTCTACTACATTTCCATCAGATGCATACCGTATTTTGTATGCCACCGCACAATCTCTTAGAGATGCATCTTCTTCAGATTTACGAGGCCGTCGTTGTGTTATGGGGACAATGCTGATTAGCCCGCACAAGTAAGAATTCTGTTCATTGACAGACTCCATGCTGTTGAACTCTTTAATAATCGTTTTCATCGCGAAGTCAGGGATATTTTCCTTGCATCTTAACCGCGCGCAACAACATTCTTTCCCTATTTCATGCGTTTGTAAACGTAACTTTTTACTAACTTCTTTTAATCTGCCATATTTAGGTCTCTTCTTCGAACCAAGCGGCTTCTTAGCACTGATACTGCCACTGTCGTCGCTACTGCTACTTGCCATGCTTTATTACGATACGGCTCTCCTGCAGGCTCAAACCCGACTGGCAATATTGCGTCGTAACGAATTTCAAAACTATACGTTGCAAATGACTTAGCTGCTTCTTCCCCTGTAACGCAAGGACTTAGCCTATTCTTCCCCAGTATGGATATCTTTTCAATCCTTTTATACAACTGATTTATTCGCTTTTCCCCTGCCTCACATGTTCACGCGAACTGTCCTACAATTGGCTGCAATTTGGTGTAAAAATAAAAAGATCGTGACCAACTGACTTAGCCTGTTTTTCCCCTGTACTCTTCATATGTATCCGACAAAAATAAGAACTATAAAAAAAAAGTCAATAACTAATACCAAAATAAACTGAAATAAACTCAATAACAATAAGTTAGATAAAATCTAACACGCGCGGTACCGATAGTGGGATATTTCAGAACGGTACCGATCGCGGGTTAATAATACCGAAATAATAATATTGCTGCCGAAGGCTATATCTGGCCGAGACACAATCGCTAGAAAAACCAATGACCTGATTGCCTCGCGATACGGCACGATACTCGACATCTCATCTTTTTCTTCAACCGGTTACAAGATAACATGCGGATCAATTGGAGTACAGACCGGTTTTGAATCACGCATCCCGAATTATTTTTAATTTTCTCGATGTATGCACTCTGATGAATTACTAGAGATTTGTTTATTCGATTCCGTTCGATCTGAATTCCGACAAACGAGTTTGAATCTCCAATTTTTATCTTAAATGCTTCGCGCAGTTTATTCGCTATATAATTCAACGTAGAATCCGTTTTTGCCGTGACGAGACCGTCTATTTTTTTTTTATAGAGGAGAAATGCGTTACGCACGGAGTGTGGGACTCGCAGTTTTTGCCGTGACGAGACCGTCGCCTACAAAAAGCGTTAAATAAATGGTTTCGCCGTTCACTCGTCCGACAAAGATGCATAGATCCACTTCACTACACGTTAGATCGAATTGGCTCAAAAACTCGAGGAACTTTTTGTTCCAGTACCTAGGTGCTTGTTTGAACCCGTACAACGATTTCTTTAATTTACACACCACTTCCGTTACTTCACCCTTTTCGACCCTTAATTTTGTTGCTGTAAACCCCCTTAATGTAACGAAAAAGAAAAAAACGTAAGGGTCTGGTATTTTATATGTAGAAAGTGTGTACAAAATTTGAAAAGAATCGGTGCAGTAGTTTTTAAATGACGATGTCCACGGACTTTTAAAACTTGGTTTCAAGAAAAAAGCGTTTAACCCTTAACCGACGTTGTGGAGTCCCATGGACTCCCAGGACTACCGTATGTCCCACTCTGTACTGGCCAGTTTGAAAGTTACCTTCGGATAGGCTTGGTCGGTAATCGAGACATTTTATACCGTAATTATAATTATTTTCGTAATTTCTATTATTCACAAATTCACAATTTCGAGGTTGGACGCTTCGATCTCCCGAATTGACACCAACTCTAACTGCCGACTCGACTTCTACCGTATTAAATGACTTGAATACCGACCAAGCCTATCCGAAGGTAACTTTCAAACTGGCCAGTACAGAGTGGAACATACGGTATATGAACAATAATTTTTCTTGTGTTTTTCATCTTACCGCTGCGCGCTCTTCAGTACCTTTCTACTATATCTCCACCATTTTTTTTTTAGGGAGGAGGAAATGCGTTTACGCACACCCGGACGAGAGTTCAATGTCCGGGTAGTGTGGGACTCGGGTCACTCGCGGAATGCAATACGGGGCCTCATACCCACTAAAACCTAACCTCCGTCAGATCACCCCTACGGTGTGATACCGGGAAAAACACCACGTAAAGCGAGCTAACTTTCGAATATCACACCGGGGATGGGCGACAAAAATCGTCCTCTATCTCTATACTCTCCGCCAACACGCCCCCAGGCCTACCCAGAGGACACACTTGCTAAACAAGTGCCACACACACACGTCTTGGGTTGAAATAGGAAGTTAAAGGTGGATAGAACTTAGAAGCAAAACAGAGAAAGGATAGAGGTGATCCCAAGGCATGAGGACTAGCCGACTCCTCAGAAGACCTCACACCTCAAGAGAGAGGTGTTTCATTCACTCCACAGAGCTCTTCCGCCAAGGAAGGAGAATGGGGAAGAGGAAATCACACGCACACACAACCCAGGGTGCCGGCGCCCATCACCCCCCGCGCAGGCCTCTCACCCCGCAGGCCTGGTGACGGACGCCCACAACCCAGGTCATGCAGGGACTTGGGCCGTGCAAGACCCTCCATCTACTCAGTGCCATTTTAACTTAAGGGGAGGCACAACCCAGCATAGACAGACGGCGCGACAGCATTAAAATCTGCCGCGTCCGGCCGCTTCTCTCTCACGTTCCGCCGCCTCTTTCTGCATAAGGACTGTGGTGGCAAAGTCCACAACAGCCTTCCACGCTAACGGGTTCGAGATCATGAGTGGGAGAATAGTCCCCCACCCAAGATCCCGGCCGAAAATGGAGACCAGGGCCTCCCTTTTTCCTCTCCATGCACTACACTCCACCAGCGTATGGTGAGCACTGTCAAACTCTTCGCCGCAGTGATGACATCCTGGGGTGGGTTCTTTCCCAATCCTGTATAGGAAGTCACCAAAGCAGCCGTGCCCCGTCATAAGCTGGGTTATATGAAACCCAAGGCCTCCTCTCCGTCTCTTCATCCACTCGTCAAAGACAGGGACGATCATCTCCCGCACAATTCGGCCCGGAAGCGCTTCGACCTGGATAGCGAGTTTCCACTGGTTCATAGCAATGCGATTCGAGGCCTTCTTCACCTCCCACACAGCTTCAGGAGAGTCCTCCTCCCTCCCCCGAAGGAACTGAATACGTTCGTAGGTTCTTAATTTCTCCGCCCAGATATGGATGGGGGTGACTCGAGCCAGCAGGAGGGCCGCCTCGAGCGACACTGACCTATAGGCCGATATCACCCGAAGGGCCATTCTGCGTTGTATAGCCAGCAATGGCCGGCGATACGTCGAGAGCGCTAACCGGTGACTCCAGATCGGTGAGCCATAAAGCATCACCGAAACCACCACCAGCGCGTATAAGCGACGCTTTGCCTCGCCCGGTCCCCTAAGATTAGGCATGAGACAGAGCAGAGCCCTGACCACGGCCAATGCCTTCTCAGCGCACATGGTGAAGTGCTGGGGGAAGGAGAGGGAGTTGTTAACATGACCCCTAAATATTTGGCCGTGCGTCAAACCTTAACAGCCTCCCCACCAACCATCACAGTTCCATCCTGCACCTCCGCAGGTTTGCCGAACGCCATGGCCACCGTTTTGGCGGCAGCAACACTGAGCCCAAGCTCCCTGATCCTATAGACCACGGCGCCCACCTGCTCGGTTGCGAGAGACGTGGCTCGCGCAATGTTCCGACCAGAGCTGAGCACCACGGTGTCATCAGCGTACGCGATGACGTCGCAGCCGGGTCTCATCTCCACCTCTAGCACATAGTCAAAGGCGATGTTCCAGAGCAGGGGGCCCAGAACTGAGCCCTGGGGAACCCCCGCCCTAACCGCCCTGACATGTATCTGGTTGTCACAACCTCTAAAGCGGACGGAACGACCACGCAGGTAGTCCGCCACGATATCGATCAGGTACTGCGGCAGGCCTTTCCTTCTCATCTGCCCCACAATGGCGTCCCACGGAACGGAGTTGAAGGCGTTCGTGATGTCAATGCTGGTGGCGACCACAACACGGCCGACCGCACCAGCAGCCTCCACGAACTCCTTCAACCGCGCCATAGCATCTACTGTGGACCTCTTAGCCCGAAAACCATATTGCGAGTCCGAGAGACCGCCTCCCGGAATCTCAGCTAAGGCGTCGAGTATTTTCCCGGCTATTATCCTCTCCAAGCCCTTTCCAGCATCGTCTATAAGACAGATGGGACGGAATTTCCGTTCCTCATCCATCCCATAGTCAGCCTTCTTGGGGATCAGGACTAAGTTCGACTGTTTCCACCGGGCAGGAAACCTGCCGAGCCTCAGACATTTCTCAAATAGGTCAGCAAGGGCACGATGGAGGTCGGGAGTGGCCCTGTACCACCAGGACGCCCTGATCCCATCAGGTCCAGGGGCCGAAGCCCTCTTCTTCTTCTTAACCAAAGATTTGGACAGGTCCTCCATCGAAATACTGATGTTCTCCGCCCGAACAGGACTCCCGTCCGGTCGAGATTGCGCCATATTGACCCGTTGCGAGATCGCAGCACCAGCCGGAAACAACTCGTCCAGGGCATTGTCAATCTCATGCAGGGGGGTGGTTTCAGAAGCCGAAGGGGTGGCCCCCCGAAGTCGCTTTAATGCAACGCGGTATGCCCGACCCCAGGGGTCACGTTCCAGATCGTTGATGATTTCCTCCCACGCGCGGAGCCTAGCCCGGCGTATTTCGGCACGAAGCCGGCGTCGGCAGTCCCTGAGATCCCTCAGGAGGGAGGCCAGGGGTTCCTGGTTAGTATCATTGAATCGTCTCCTGCACCTGGTGACCTTCCGGCGGGCCGCCGTGCAAGCACGTCGGAATTCCGCCAGGTCTTGGCTCCACCAGAAGACCGACCGGCTGTTCCTTCTCTCTTTGACACGGCGGGCAGCGAAATCGTATGCCAACGTCATTGCCTCAACAAGTCGGTCAGCCACAGTGTCCACCGTGTCACCAGGGCGCACCCGAGAAAAAGGGCAACACCAGGACGCAGCGATAAGCGCAGCCTCCAGTCTGTCCCCATCAAAGGAGACCTTGGACCAGCTAGGTCCAAGGTCCCCTCTAATGCCGTGCTCCGAGACATCACCCCGGGCATCCAACAGCTTAAAAGTAATGTAGTCATGGTCCGATAGTGATTCCCAAACACCGCCATCGAGAACCTTCCACTCTCGAATCCACCTCGCCAGACCCCGGGAGACCCAGGTGAGATCGACGACAGACGAGCCCATGTGTCTCACGCACGTAGCGACTGAGCCCACATTGGCCAGCCTAAGGTCGAACCCTGCCATAAAATCGGCAAGTCTGTCTCCCCTGGTGTTCGTATCCGAACATCCTCAGAGCTGCGAACGGCAGTTAAAGTCCCCAGCAACCACCATGGGAAGACCCCGAAAGCGTCTCAGGAGGGCATGAAGCTCACCCAGTGCCGATTCAAAGTTCCCGATGGCGATGTTCGGCGAAAAATAGCATGACACGATAAAGACACGACCCCTAGTCGCCGCCACAAAACCCCTGCCACGGTGTCTGAGCACCAGCGGCATGTCTGGTGATCCACGCCAAACAATGGCAGCAAGACCGGTGCGGTCTCCAAGCCACAGGGACGAAGAGGGAATTCCATGCGGCTCGGAGATGATCGCGACCTCGGTCCCCCAGTCAGCCATGTTCTGGAGGCACAGATCCTGTGCCCCCGAACTACGATTCAGGTTGATCTGGAGGAACCTGGCCATTGTCAGACCGACCCGCTGCAGGCCTCCGTACCTGCTTCTACCTTGGCTTAGGAACCGCAGGGCACCGCGGACCGCCGTAATAGTGCTTACAGTCAACACCCACAGCCTGGCATATAACACAACAGGGTTCAGCACTGCAGCCAGAGGAGGAGTGCCCAGCAGCACCACACCTGTAGCATGAGCCAGTCCTGACCACGCCGCTGGTACATTTCGCCTGTACATGTCCGAACTCCCAACACTTGAAACAGTGTAGGGGGCGATCCTTAAGTAGTTCGACCCTTGCAGAGGACCATCCAACAAGGATCCTGCCAGTTTAGCCGATCTTCATCGCAGCCTCTAAGGGGAGCCTGGCCCAGACTGACCCTATCGTGTTGCGCATTGGCGTAATACGGCCCATTTTGATGGAACCCAGGGGGCATTCGCCAAGTGTAGAAAGAGCACAGGCAACCTCATCCTGGGTGACAGAGATCTCCAAACCGAAGATCCGGATCTCCCCAGTCTTCGCGGGCAAGGCCACTTTAGCCTGGCCTTGAAGGGCCTCTTTGAGTCTATCCGCAAGTTGGGTGGCCTTGTTCTTTGCATCGTCACCAGATATGGTGAGAAGCATACCACCAGTAATGGCAGGGCGCATCCTGGGATCGGTGATACCGAGGTCATTTAAGTTAATCTTACTTTTCACAGCCGCCATCACCTCCTTAGAGGGGGCGCCACCGGAGTTGGCAGTTATTGAGATCGCTGCCGTTTTCGGGATGCGTCTCTTGGGAGCAAGAGGCTTGGTGCCGGGGGGTTTAGCCCCAGACCGTTTTCCACCCCCACCCGAGAGTGGTCCAGGAAGGTTCAACGGGCAGGGTGTGCCCCGTCCAGGTTGGTTGCCAGAGGAGCCAAAAGTGAAGAGGGAACCAGGTTTTTTCCCTCTTCCGATTCTTCTTCGGGTTAACCACAGCATGCCATTCACCGTCCTCCCTGACAGAGGCAGCACTGCTAACAGAAGCAGCATTGCGTCTGAGAGGAGGGAAGTCCGCCACTTGCAGGGAGAAAGGATTGGTAACAACCCTCTGATCTATAATTCTGGGGCGAGAGGGACCAGCCATCATCGTACCGCCAGAGGGGGGACGAGGAGGGCCAGTGCCTAGAGCTCCAGCCGTAGCCGGAGGTGTCCCCACAGCAACATCACCGCTAAGAATCAAGCAGCGCTGTGATAGCTCTCGCAGCTGCTTGTTGATTGCCTCCATTTCTTTCTTCTTTCCCGCAAGGGTTATGGAGTCAGCAGTGGATGGCCCCTGGCTGGCAGGCATCAGGTAAGTAGTACTTTCCACATTAGGAGGGGGACGGAATTTGGGAGGGAGCTTAAAGGAATCTCCAAGTCCCCCAGAGGAGGTGGAGGGTTTCTGAGGAGGGATGCCAGAAGGGGGTACAACAAAAGTTGAATCACTGGGTGGGTCCGCTGACGACGAGGGGCCAGACAACGCGGCCTTATCATTTGACCTTTTGGCCTTCTTGCTTGGGGGAGATCGCGTAGAGGGTGAAACCCGCGCCCCCTCAGGCTCCTCTCTAAGGCGCTTGATCACCCTCTTTTGGCTGGTCACCTCGTTGGAAAGCTCCACCATCCTAGACCTTAGGAAGGCGGAGTCACCTTTGTCATTGGCCTTAGCGACCATCATTCGGATTCCCTCGGTAAGCATGAGCACTCTGGTCCGAATGATGCCGCTAAGCGATCCCTTAATAGTTTTGGTGCGGAAGCGAGCATCCTCGATCTGGGCTAGCCAGACCTGGAAGGTCTCGCCCATGGCCGTAATATCGGAGTACTTAAGGATATCTACTTCAGCCCGGTCAGAGTCAGGTAAGGACGTATTAGGAGGGACAGGAGCCCTTGCATCCGCATTCTTCTGTTTCCCTTTAGTTTTCTTGGACTTTAGGGTTTCCTCATCCGCCAAAGAGGACGCCGAGGAGTCATGGCTCGAGTCCGTCGTCTGCCGGTAGAGTCAGAGCCAGCAACGGAAGCCGCTTCGCTACCGGAGTCATCTGATGAGAGTTCGAGTTCCCTCGCCACTTTCAGTCTACTGCCCGGATTTCGGAAGACAGGGCTGGACGAGGGCCCGCCGCTTTCAGCAGACCCTCCCCCAGCACCAGTCTCCGACCTGGAATACGCACCCGCGCCACCCAGAGGAGGCGAAGGAGCGGGTTCAGGCTCCAAATCCATATCGATCTGACCAGACTCATTGTCCAGGTCTCCTAGTGCAGAGTCTAGGGGACCGGATACGGGTCTGTCACTCTTATCATCGCTTTCGCAATTAGCAGAGGGGGGGTGCCGCGAACGGGCAGCCCTTGAATCGCTCTGACCGTTCTCATTGTCAGAAGCCTCCATACGAGCGTCATGTTTTGTTATTTCAGACATATTGTTCCCACGAATCTCCTCGGAAATGACTGTCCGCACTGGCAGAGCCGGGTTGCCAGTGTAAGGCCTAAATACGATGGGGTTCGGCCTGGTGCCCCGAAGGCACCGTTCATGACACCACACTCTGGTGCCACGCGGGTCCTCGGCACGGTTGCCCACACCTTGACCTTGAGCTCCCCTATGAGGTCGGGAAGACACCAGTGGCACCCCGCCACCAGGGTGATCCCCAGAGGGGATCGGTCGGCTCTTTGTTGATCGGCAGCCGCGGCCCCCGCCGTTAGCTCCCGCCCTACTGGCACCGTCGGGAGCCGCGGCCGCCGGCCGTAAGCCATACTAGAGCGACGAAATTGTTAGTTATTAATTAGCCTGCGAACAGAGCACGACGGAGTACCTGGGACCCAACAACGTAGTTTTCGAGACTTTTTTGAGAAATGGTAACACGTAAGAAAATAGTGCGGTCGGGTCATTTTTGAAAATGATAGCTAAACAATTATACAGACTGTTCCCCTCTATACACGCCAGCGTAGTACATTGCATAGCGGTTGGCGCTATCGGATCCAAGATGGTTCCCTAAAATTCGGTGACAATACCGGCAGCCCAGACACGAACCAAATAGTCCAGACACGAACCAAGTAGACGTTTCAGTCCGAAAAGCATCGGTCATCTCAATAGTGGTGAATGTGACAGATGTTCTGACAGATAGCTTGATAATCGTTTGGATTTTTTTTCGAATAATCAAGCTAGTGTTACCGAATAATCAAGCAATAAATTGTTACCGAATTTTAGGGAACCATCTTGGATCCGATAGCGCCAACCGATATGCAATGTGCTACGCTGGCGTGTATAGAGGGGAACAGCCTGTATCTTCCTCTTCTCAACGAAAGAATCGCCAACCTTCGTCTACATTCTACCAAGACTTTACGAGAAAATATCCAAAGAATACTAGGCATTGTAACCGAACCGACTAACGAGGAAGAGCCAGAAGTTCTACCTAGAAATGCAAGGACATACTGCTCGCGTTATAACGCAAAATTACGGAGAAAGACCTCTTACTTATGTATAAAATGCAAGAAGCTAATCTGCTTGCAATGCAGCAAGAAGATCTGCCAAAATTGTCTCGTTGATGTCGATGAAACGGAACAAATGATAAAAAAATCGTGGTAAGCAACACTTGCAGTTTTTTGTACAAATAACTTTTGGTCTACCAAATAATTTTCTTTTGCGAGCACATACTACTAACAAATGGCCACAACAGTTCATTCGTTTTAAAAGTATATTCGTATAAAGTTGTATACATTTAATGGAGAGAACAACGCACTAATCGTTTCTCTATAAACAAAGATTTTATTATTTTTTACAAACAAAACCTTAACCTAACCTAACTTAAACTAATTGATTCTATACAAACAAAACCGATGTAATAACTTAAAACTAATTAATCCTACCTGTAAATAAAGAAACAACATTCAATGTCGTTATTCACTTTGTTGTTTCTTAATAACTGCCGTTTAGTTTTATATTCTTAACTATTACGGCGTGTGTGCTTCGTGGCTTATATCGTCATTCTGACGCCACGTGTCCACTGTGCAACTCGGCCGCCTGCAGCGCCATAGGAAGTCTGACTTACCGACCTGACCCAAGCGCCAAATTCAAATATAGATGAAGGATACTTTCCTTACATCTCCCCCCTCCCCCCCTTAAAATTAAAGATATCGTACAAAGTTGTGGCACAAAATTACGCGGAGCTTATAATTGCATAACTGTATAACTGTACACGAAGATATGAAGGGTTTCTTTCAAAAACAGCATTTGTCAAAAAAATGAAATGTTCGAGGACAACAAAAAACTACCTATCTTCCTAAGAATGTATGATATTAAAAAGCAAGTTTCGGCAATAGTTAGGAAACTATATTAGTATTAGTTGTGACTAGGTTTTATTTTTTGAAAATCCTTAAACAAAGCCAAATTATGACTTTTGTCAATGACAAGTGTCGTTTTTGGAAGAAAAATCGTAAATTTGTAAGTATTATTTCTTTATTATTCCATAAAAATACATTTTAATATTAAAGGAAAGATAATTAATGCAAAACTAAATAAATGCTTTCTTCAGAAACCAAATTAATGCAATAAAATTGTTTTAATCCTCAAAAGCACTGCTATTATCTTCCTCGTCAACATCACCCAGGTCTGCGTTAACGTTTATGTTGTTTTCAAGTGTTTCATAGAACTTACGGTCCTCTTTATTTTTTAGTACTCCACAAAGAGTTTGCAGATCTTGTAACTTCAGTGGATTTATCGGAATTGGACGCTCATACATAGATAAAAGTTTAAGCTCATTAGTTAAGCATCTCTTGTTTCTAATTATGCATTGTCTCCACATTCCTGAATAACTATCCCTAACTTCTAAGAATGTATTACAAACTCGTACCCGATACATTCGCAAAGATTTTAGTTGAATCGGTGGTCGAGGATTTTTAAAAAAAAATTTGTCAGTTGACAATTTGAAATTAAAAATGTCTTTCTGTTGTACATTAACTAAATTGAATGGTGATGGCTTCTGTCGGCATGTCCTGATAATGTTATCCCAGTGAGCTGGCGTTTCAGCAGTTTCTACTGCTTTTCATTTAGAGATTATAGAAAAGTCCCCTGGTCGTTGGGAAGAAACAAATGTCCCCGGATAGGAAAGATGTAAGTAATGTCATCGAACAACTTAAGGCAATGAACTAAGATGTACATAAAGTGCATCATGACATAGTTTTTGTTTTGGCTTGGGCACCCGTCACTTAGAAGAACTAATTTTCGTGAAGTGATATCCAGAACTTTTGTAAAGTAATGGAATAGCAATGATGTTACTTCATTATGTCCCTTCTTCGCAATAGTTTCATTATAGACGTACATTGATGCACTATTATCTGTCAGATTATGGACACCAAAAACATAATACCACAGTTGTCGACATCGAAAAGCTAAATTGTTCCTTACATGGGGAAGAGGCAAGTTTTGCATATAGTCAAAGCATACGACCATTGCTTCTCCTGACTTAGCTTTAGATGTCCATTTCCTTTTTAAATCATAAAAGGCTTGTGCTTTTCTCAAATGAAGTTCTTTTTGTGTTGTTAAAGATGCTTTTACTTCTTCATTTTCGGCGGCAGATAACTTTTGAATTAACGAATTGCAAATTGTACATGTGTCGGTCCGCGGCAAGCCAAATTTTATGTTAAATTTTGAATGAAAAATTGACCAATAACCTTTATAGGAAACGTAAATCCTATACTCCCCTCTAAGAAAAATCTATACAAACTGGAAACAGATAATGTTTCGGGCAAGTAATATCTATTTGGATTTTGCCGCAGTTAATAATGTGACTGCCTAGGCTTAAAAGACCTAATGTGGTCACTGATTAGATTTTCTATTTCGATCGGTATAGCATTAGGCCTATTTGTATGATGACCCCTTTTATCTATTGGTGATTTTAAATTCTGACAAATATTTAATTGTAGTCGTCTAAGTCGGGCAGGTGTTATGGAATGTAGACTTAGAAACGCTTTTTTGCAGACGGGGACTTCTTTGTAAGTATTATGTTGCTTAGTCCGTACTTTATATCTATAGTGACCGACATGTTCATAATTAGGTGCAGTGATGTCTTCTTCTGAATCAGAATAATCTACAGGTACAGGGTTTTTTGGTTTACGAGATCTTCTCTGTTTAATAGTCGCTAGATGAATTAGACCACAGAGATGAGAGTCTTGAAGATTTTTTGTCGATATTTTATAAAAATCTCTCCAAATTGTTTCTCTTTCTGGCTGAGATAACACAATGAAGCAGTTACGAGTGCATCTATAAAGAAAATGAGGTTAGAAATAGACGTAGCAGTTAGTAATAATAAAACTAACCTGCAGTCTTCACCCATTAGTTTCTCAGAAATCTCCGTGACTTTGTGATTCACATGTGTAACTCCCTACACTTTTTTGTCACGGATAACATCACTTCTTCTGGGTTGCTTAACATGTTTTAATGGGACATTACTTTCAGCTTGCATTTTGACGTTTGAAAGTTATAGGTTATGTGTTACCAACTTTCCGTCAAAAATAGCACTTGTCACTGACAAGTGCTGTTTTTACGGAACATCCTTTTTTTCAAGTATATAAACGAGGCTGACATGGTTTATTTTTGGGATAAATAAATCGTATACGGTTAGATATAATGAAAGAGTAGACATTACTACCAATACTAGAAAAATTAATTTTTTTGACAAATGTTTTTGAAAGAGACCCTTCATATAATAAGACTTACAATTGAAGGCACCAATGCAAAAAGTGCCTAAGTCACATTTTGCCGTCTTCGAGGAAAACGCTTTTGAAGTTTTCTTTTCGTCTTGAAAATGTTACCTTTGCTAATATTTACTTGATTTTTTAACACATTATATTTTATTACTATTAGAACGAGTGGCTTTAAATAAAATTAAGATTAGTGTCATAATTTTCGAATAAAAATTTTTTTTTAATGGACAGGCACTTTTTTCTTTGGATTTAATGAAATTTTAATAAAAACGTGATATATTTTTAAAATATTTGTATTATTTTTAATATTTAAGGATACAGAAATAGATTAAAGAACCACCAAGTTATTCAGAGATATCAGTGTCGGAGTCTATTTTTTCATCCATTTCATTTTATAAAGCAGGACGCGTAATAGCTGTTGCATTATTTTCGGTTAAACTTCTTTTAAAAAATTCGTTTAACGTTTTCAAGTTTAGCGCTTTTTATTGACAGGTAAGTGTCTCCATACGCCAATGTTGGCCTCCCTGCTATAAGTCGACTTTGGCCAACTTTATAAAGTCTCGCATCCGTCCCTTCACCATCATAATTTTGTTTCATCTTGGGGCGGTCTTCTTTATTAAACTGTGTGCACCTGACTTTTGAAATGCCAGAAAGAGAAGGCTTAAGGTGTGGTGTAGGCCATCCCTTAAAATCTTTTATTTTAATAATCCTGTCACCTTCTTTGAGCTTGCCATCCGACCTTAACGAATGCTGAACACTACTCTTACCTGCTCCTTCTGTACTTTTTGTTCCACAATTTTCCAGCAACAAACAACTAGATAAACTAACTAAAATACAATAAATCACCACAAGCATGTACGTTTCTCTCACTGCTTTCCAAAACACTGATTGTAAACAACAAATTACGAGGGAATACTATACCAGTGGGCTTAGGCACATATTGCACTGAAGTGGCAACTATTTGTAAAATTTCATATTCTCATATAATCACTTAAGTACATCTTACACCCATTTTGGAAATAGTGGCAGGAAGCTTACGAAAAGTTTACCCAGATAGCATTGATAGTTCCAAATGGATGAAAATGTGACTTAGGCACTTTTTGCATTGGAGCCCGATGCAAAAAGTTTTTGTCTAATCATATATAATTATGCATAATCATCTATATATGATTGGATCCAAAAATTGGCCAGGTCTAATTATATATAATTAGACCTGTTTATACATGATCATATATGATCAGATCTACTTATACATGATCATATATAATCATCTATATATAATTGGATCCAAAAATTGGTCAGGTCTAATCATGAATTATTAGATATAATCATGCATGAACAGACATGTTCATATATAAATATATACAGAGTGTTCGGAAAAAACACCGACACAGAAATAGGGGTGATAGGTTACGTCATTACAAGTATTTTGATATAAGGGACCTATACCCGCAAGCGCCCCCTTCTGGAGATATCAACTTTTAAAGTTTATAACGACCGAGGTTAATCAAAGTAGAATAATATTGAGTTTTTTGTCTACCTGTACAATTGAAAAACAAATGAAAACTCCTTGTATCCGCATCATCTTCGAAAAGTACAAGGACTTGAGCCAAGCGGTTATCCTTTCCGCAAGCAGTTTGCGCAGTGGCACATCTATCCAGAATCGTTTCCGATATTGCATGGACATGGGTGGCCGTCATTTTGAGCATTTGCTGTAGTATATTGTTTTTGTATCTCGTAAAATTAAATATTCGTTACCATCTTGTGTGATACGTTTCTTATTATTCTACTTTGATCAACCTCGGTCGTTATAACCTTGAAAAGTTGATATCTCCAGAAGGGGGCGCTTGCGGGTATAGGTCCCTTATATCAAAATACTTGTAATGACGTAACCTATCACCCCTATTTCTGTGTCGGTGTTTTTTCCGAACACTCTTATAACCGCTTATACAGCGGATCCGAAAATTGATCAAGTCTAATTATACTTCATTATATATAACCAAATCTAATTATATATGGCCAGATATACAGGGGTCGGCATAAGTCAGGCAATACGCTGTCGAAAAATCGGAAGCATGTTCGTGCTTCAAACTGACTTATTTACTGCAAATGTGTTGCTTGACTTATACCGATCCCTGTATGTATCAGAGTTGGTACGTCGCATGATGAGAAATAAATTATTTTTCAGTTATTAGCTCTTAATTTTCAGATTACTCATGAATTATTAACTTGTTTTTAGTAGTAAATATGAAATATAGTGGTTTGTATAACAGAAATGCAAACAAATATTTTTAATTTTTCTAATATACTTCAATTTTTATTTCTCTTTAAATAGTTATTACTATACTAAACTTGAACGATATTAATTATTTATATTAATATTTTATTAATGTAAGAAAAGCGTATTATATGTCACATAATCTTAATTTTACATTCAGGACGATTGAAATGTAATTATCATAAAATACTACTTTTACATAGTGCGTAGCTTACGTAAGAAGAACCTTAGTGTGATAATTTTTAAATTTTTTAAAAACTAAATAATAATATGTAGTTGAATTTTGTTGTTGTTAATATAATAAAAGATCAATCATAGAAGATAAAAACACAAATTATAAAATGCAACAGTGAAATAGTTTAACATAAGACATACATGATTTGAAGTTTTTTTTTAAATATTTAAAAAGCATTTTTTTAAATGTTATCCAGTCTGGTTTTTATTATTTTTCTTCTCGAGTTCATGACTCCGCTTTAATTCACCAACTCTTTGAGACATGGCTCTTTCAATTTCGTTTCTAGTATGAGGAACTCCCTTGGTAGTTTTCCATCCCTTATTAGTAGCCAGTTGTAAAGCAAAGTCTAAAACAGATTAGAAAAAGTTCAGAGTACAATAAAAAACATTTTGTAAGTGTATATTTATAAAGTAATAGAAAGATATTTGAAATATAAAAAAAATTATTAATTCAATAATTTATGAACATACAAGCTTATATTAATTTTAGATCCAACAATAAAACTAAATATTTGGTTTAATTACCAACTATTTCATTTCGCGCAATTTCATTGAGCGGTTTTGCGGCAATGCTGGTTTCTCTGATTTATGAGCGCGAGGAGCTTGGCCAGTGAAAAAGTAGCGGTTAAATAATCCGAAGGTTTAAAAAAACACCAATTATTAATCTCCGCGCAACATGAGTTGCTTGACTGGACAATGTGTTGGCTGTCATACTCAGATTTTTTACACTAAATCTGGTCCATTAATTTTTCCATCTATATTATAAAAATTGTTATTAAATAACACTCATAATAATAATAATAAATATAACAACCAGTATAGTTACGGCAAGATAATTGTAACTTCAATCAAATTTAAAAAAATTACAAATCTTCAATTCAATGCGTACCTTTTCGTCTGCCCAATCTTTTCCATACAGATCATCATCTTTAATGAGATCCTTTATAGCATCTGATTGAGTTTTATCAGCGTTGTTATTGTAACTGACTTTATGTGCTGCAGGTTTATCACTAGGAACAACACTCTTGAGTTTCTTGTCTTTATCGCCATTGAGATCATCTTGTTCGTATTCATCAAATAAATTTTTGCTTTTATCATCTGAATTATTTTTTTTGCTCGTTTCTTCATCTGTGTCTACTTCTGACTCAGTTCGAGAATCATTATCACAATTCTCTTTTTCTGTTTTGGATGATTTTTAACAATCGAAGAGTTAAACTCTTTCCTTGATGTAGCTATAGAAATGATAAAGATTTTAAATTAACCTTAATAATTACCTAAATGTAATTATTGATATTTTTATAATTCAATTATGATAACTTAAAAAAATACTTAAAAAAGAAAAGAAGAGTTGAAGAAATTTTAAAAATAACAATCTATATATAAGAAAACGAAGACGATATTTACCGTTAAGAGGCCGACATACCTCCTCGAAACGCATGCAAAACTTGTCGCAGTAGGGCTATGCTCATTTCGTAACGGGAAACAATATCCATATGAAACTTATCACACTTTCAGATCAAATATCATTAAAGGTTTCTATAATAACCAAATTAAATATTTTTGTGTAAAAACGTCTGCATGGCACCTACAATATTGTCACTTTCAGCATCTAAATTGAAGACCGTACAAACATAAAAAACGATATCTGTTACTATAGGAACATAAAGTGAACCTTTCTGAACAAAATTCATATACAACTTTTTTCAGAATACGTAATAGAAACGATAATATCATAGCTCGCGTAAACGATTGCATCGTGAATTTTAACCGCAGTAATGTGCTGCCACACGTTAGCGAAATATACGTACTGCTTAGAGGCTTGAGCGGCGTTGCCAGTTTGTTTGCTGGTAGAGCGTATTCTCCCGCGTTAATTCTGTTGATATATTATGTTATGTTAATCATGGAACAAGAGGATTATAGGAAGAGTAAAAAAAGGCGAATTCCTATGTCAAAGTTCAGGTACAAGAGGAGGGCACCTGACGCTTTTCTCAATTACAGGTAATTGTCCATATTGTGTATATATATATGCGGGGTACGTAGATTAATTATTTCTTCCGCGATGTATAGGTTATCTTCTAAATTATGTATTTTTGATCCTCATTTTAGGCACAATGTATCGAATGTGGGCGACAGTGCATCAAGGTATATACTCTACATTACGAAATGAAAAGCATTGTCCTACTTAGTTTTCTTGCAATTTACTGATATCGTTTTATCATAAAATACAAAGAGTGTGCAGAGTACGAGTATCTTTTGCAAAGAAATCACTAACGTGATTGCTCATCACATGAAAAGTTCCGAAATAATTTGTTTAGGGGTGGGGTGGTTTATAACCTTATCAGAGTGTGATGATCTTTATAGGTATACAGGGTGTTTCAAAATTCAATACAAATATTTGAAGGGCGTATTTTTGAGATCAAAATAAGACTTTTTTTTTCCTATAAACATGTGCCCTAAAATACACCCCCTCCGAGCTACACCCATCTTAATTTTCATTTAAAAAATTGATTTGTGGCATTTTTAGGTCAACGAAACGATTAGAGCACTCGTCTTTCAAATTTTTAGAATATTTGATGCATAATTGTTGCAATCACAGTTTAAAATAACCGATTTTTTCGTGTAAACTTTACTACGTAAACGATCCCCCGTTCGTTCGTCGGCGATTATTTCGAAAACGGTAAGTTGTATCGAAAAAATGCAAGCGCCCAAAATTTTAGATTTTTGTCTGTTCGACCGTATGTGTGTATGGTCGTATTCATTTTTAAAATTTCTATAAACAGAAACATAAAATTTTTCGGGCATGGTCATTAAGATGGCTGTATCTCTGAGGGGGTGTATTTTAGGACACATGTTTATAGGAAAAAAAAAGTCTTATTTTGATCTCAAAAATACACCTTTCAAATATTTGTACTGGATTTTGAAACACCCTGTACATATCCGATTATGGACTTCGTCCGTCAATGTTTTTGCATATTACCCCATCCGTATCGCATAAGCCGTTTCGAAGTTATCATTAAAAAGCAATTTTTATTAGAAACTTTTGGCGCCACATTGTTGAATAAGATACGTTTGCAGACCATAGTTGAGAGGAAAGAAACCCTTTATTTTGATGTAATCTATCGACTATTACATTTTTGCTACTTAAAACTGGGACATTCTGTATAAGTATTTATGTTTTCCTTTAAAAGTTTTGAGGCAACTGACTCTCTTGCTATGGAAGAATTCAACATTGCGGTTGATGAACATATACCAGATAATCCTGATGACTTGCACTACAGTACACCGAATGACGAACTATCGACGTCAGGAATAAACGACAGAACCGCGGAATCTGCCGAATTACAATTGGAAGGTCGTCGCATCATCAACTTGCAATATTTTTTTGCCCAGCTGCAGCAAGCCAGTGCGCATTCATCTGTTTTCGGTTGTGGATTGCAAAATTTACGTTTAGTGACGGAAACGCGTTTTGGACTTAATTTTATACTGACACTTCAATGCGAAATGTGTTTGAAGACCATCAATGTGTATAGTGATGATTGGAAAACATCGGAAAATAACACAGACTTGAATTTATGTGCAACTAACGGTTTTGTATCGGTAGGAAGCGGATATGAACACATGTCAGAAATTTTTACTGTAATGCAAGTACCACCAATGTCACAGAAAACTTTCCAAAAAAATCATGACAAAGTTTGTGAAATTTTTGCACAATCGGCAGCCACAGAAATGGAGAAAGCGGCGGAAGAGGAAAAGGCTATAGCAGTTGCAACTGGGAATGTAGGGAGTGACGGAGTTCCAGAGATCACTGTTGTATGTGATGGAAGCTGGGCTAAGAGGTCATACCGTAGCAATTATAATTCGCTCTCGGGAACTGCTGCTATAATTGGGTACAACACGAAGAAAGTTCTGTTTGTTGGAATTAAAAACAAGTATTGCGTAATATGTGCAAAAGCTAGAAACAAAAACATTGATCCCGAAACGCATACATGTTACAAAAATTGGAAAGGTTCCTCCACAAGTATGGAAGCGGAAACTATATGTGAGGGATTTGCCCAAAGCGAGAAAATGTATGGTTTACGCTACACCAAAATGATTGCTGATGGAGATAGCAGCTGCTACCTGAAAATTCTAACCAGCAGACCGTATGGAACTAAAATAGTTGAAAAAATCGAGTGCAGAAATCATTTGTTACGAAATTTTTGTAATAAACTACGAAAACTCTGCGACACACCCAGTGTTGGCCCTGCCGGCTTGAGAAAAAAACTTTCAGGAAGCATTCTTAAAATGCGATGTTATGTATGCAAAGCTGTAAAATACAGGAAGAAGAATTTGTCAATTCCTGAAGCCTGCAACGGGCTTAAAAAAGACATTCTAAATGTCTTCAGTCACTGCTTTGGAGAACACAGAGACTGTAACGCAATAGGATATTTCTGCAATAAGCAAGAACCAGACAAAACTAATGAAGTTCCGCTTTTTGAGAAAGCGAGCATGGTGGCAAAAATAATGGAACCATTTCATTTCCTTGCTAGACACTCCCGAAGTCTGGTTCACGATCTTAATAACAACCCCGTGGAACAGTTTAACAATGTTATAAGTAAACTTATTGGTGGTAAACGAATAAACTATACGCAGAGAAGATCGTACCAGGGAAGAGTCTACGGTGCAGTTTTGTCTTATAATACGAAAACGCCATTACGTAGCTTTTACAAGTTTCTAAACGGAAAAAGCCCAACATCTAAGTTGATTCGGCAATATGAACAGAGGAGACGGTCGAGACGAATTCGAAATAGGCAGTTACTAAGAAGAAAAATGTGCCACACCCAGAATAACTTTGAAATGGAAAATAAGGACTACGGATCGGAGTGCAATAAACCAGACATGTTAAAAGAAGAGTACGAAGAGGCAAAAACCGCTTTCCTTGTTTCTTTACGCAAGTCCGCTGAGGAAATAAAAAAAATTGAAATCAGCACTCGCTTACAAGCCGGTAGCAGGATTTGGATGGAGGAAAGGAAGAAAATTCTTACCGCCTCAAATTTCGGACTTATATGTAAAAGAAGAAAAACGTCCAAATGTTCTAAAGTAGTGGAAGCACTTTTATACAAGGAAGGATTTCAGGCGAAAGCAACAAATCATGGAATATCAAATGAAGGCGTTGCGAAACGACAGTTGTCTGAGATGAGGGAAATTGAAATTGAAGATTGTGGACTTTTTATAGACGCAACTACGCAGTTTCTTGGGGCAACCCCAGATGGACTAGTTGGAAAAAACGGGTTAGTAGAAATAAAATGCCCTTACTCAGCAAGGAAGTTAACGCCAGAAGAGGCGATCGAAAAAAAAGGTAATATTTTGGAAACAAACAAAAAATGGCCAGTTTGAAATTAACAAGAACCATAACTGGTATTATCAGATTCAAGGCCAGTTACATGTAACGAATCGGAAATTCTGTTATCTGGGAGTGTGGACACCATTGGGGTTGAAATCGCAAATTATCTACCGGGATGACATGTTCTGGACAACAAAAATGGAGCCACAACTAACAAGTTTTTTTTTCAACTGCCTTCTTCCAGAACTTGTGGACCCAAGAACTCGGAGGATGCCCCTTAGAGAATGTCCACACGTGTAGTGGGTACATATTTCATACGGTTGCTTTGAAATATACATAGTTTAATTTTATATATATTATAACTATCTATGTACAGTATGGTACAAAAGTTACGCACTAATTCGTTTAGTTATGATTATTCGTAAAAATTCTCGAATACACCGATTCTTGTTTTTGATTCTGCGCATTTCTGTACAATCTCCTTAAACCAGAACCCAATGTATTATTGATTTTTTAAAAATAACTCCATATACTTTCATACATTTTCACAGATTCTGGTAGAGAAAAATTATGTGTACAAAGTTGTATATATTTCAATATGTTATATAAAGAAATATTCCAGTAAAATCGAGCAATTTGTGAAAACCAAATCGGAATTGCTTCATGTTTAACTCGTTTGCTCTGTCGTTTATTTTATTTGGATTTGGAGCCGTTACTCGAAAACGTTCCTGTGCAACATATTTAAATAAGCATCTTTTCAGTGCGCGTATAAAGTCTCCCCCAATTTTAACTTTTGAACCCGTTAAGTTACAAAATTGACAAAAATATGTTTAGGGTAATTTTTATGAGCATTCTTTAGAGACTAATTTGGTTTTTGAAAAATCAAAGATGGCGACTCTGGCACTAGCAACTTGAAAACTTTAAATAGCAAGGGGGGTCGTGGTGCACATCATAGCTAGTCAAATTAACTACGCAATGGTTTTTCAAAAATTTGAATCGGTCAATCCATCTCAAAGTTACAAGGGTTTGAATCCGGGTTGCAATAAGCATTTCAGGACCGCGTATCTGCTGCTGCACTTATCTCGGTCTAAACGGGAGCGAGCCGTGCTCTCGCCACGAGGCCGGCGCGGCGTGAGACTGGCCGTGCCACACTGCATGCATTCGGCAACATCGCTAACCTCGCGTAGCTCCTCCCCTTTCTAGCGTTTTGATATTACCTCGTCTCACCGCTGCCCCGCAGGAGAAACTAGTGGGCCTGGTATGTCGGCTTCTTAACCTTTTCGGCGAAGGCAAGTTTGTTTTGAGTTTGTTCCAGCATCTTTTTCAATTCATCCTTGGATGGACTAGACGATTTTTTTCTAGGAGCTTTGTCCGTCTTATCAAAAATACTCTGTTCAATTGATGATTGAATCACATCATCAGCCTTCTTTTTATTACTTTTTGTTAAATCCTGGGGGAATAGTATTTGTTATCAAGCAAGTACTTAAATCCATAGTAAAATTTTAATAAAAAAGTTTCGCGGCAAAATATTAAATGATCATCAAACGTCTTAATAAATAGTATTTGTATGAGTGTTTCAAACAAACAAAATAAGATCTTAAAAATTTTCCCTGAAATACAATCAAATATACCTGTGACAAATCATTTTTCAGTTTTGTTAAATTCAAAAAGTCAAGATTTTCGTACGACTCTGATGAATACTTATGATTAACCTTTCTCGGTCGTTTTTTGGAAGAGTCCTTGTTTTATCATCATCATAATCGTCATCACTACCACAGAAGACGAATTCCTGGACTTAGACTTTTTCGTTAGTTCATAGAAAGTTTTGTCAATAACACTCACATCATCTGAAAGATAATTTCATTGAAAGACATTGCTGATCAATTAAAAAGAGAATCATCGTACTAAATCAAAGATAGCAATAATACAAAAATAAATTTTATTAAGAAAATTAGTGTATTTGAAAATTACTTGCCAGATATCATGACAACTTCTCCCCGCTCTTTAATTTTATTATAAAAAAAATAAACTTCGTCACCTTTATTGGGCGGGTTAGCTTTGTCAAAGATGACATTTTTTTCATCAACTTTAGCATGTGAATTATCACGTCCACATTTGATAATAAACATGATATGGTTATGTTTTTTAATCAAAATTTTTAAGCTTATATTGAAGCAAATAATATATTTTTTTATATAACACTATTATTGACATGAAATATTTAATTTTAACGAGTGGACACACACGCTAACTTGAAACAAGTTGAGATCTGCTGTAGTGACGCCAAATTAAATATTGGAGAACCTTTGATAGCTCGCGTTGCTCTGATCAGACCCACACCACTCTGGTGTATAAATGAACTGAATTCAGCGACGCTCCTGCGGACTTTAGGCCAGGCAACATAGGCCAAAAAAGGGGGTGTAGGCGAAATAATTCTCGGAAAGCTGGAAATGGTTTTAATCTTTTCATTTGCATGTAAAAAGAGTTTTTTAAAGTTTGCACCAATTTTCTGCTTGTACTGTATGAGGGGTGTCCCAAAAACTTCGAAATTTTTCGATTTTTTTCAGTTTTTCACTAATAACTCCTAAATTATGTATTTCTAGGAAAATTTTACTCTTTTATAAATTAAAATACATAAAATTCTACGTAAAATGAGCCCAACATATTTGAAATTAAGTCGAGTAGTATAGACGATATGCATGTTTGAAAACAACCGTTTCTTAAATTTTGGATGGAAAAATCATATTTTGGATTTTTAGACCTTATTTCCATTACGTAAAATGTATTATATGAAATTATTCTGTATTTGGAATTTATATTACAGCGAGTGCTGTATCAGATATACGTAAGCTGCATTCTTCTGCCCCCTCCCTTGCTATTAGCGTATCCCATAAGTTTCTTCCGCGCCACGTTATGAACGACTCTAGCCGGCTATTATCCAGAATAACTAGAGATAACAGTGACTGCAAGAAATTCGTAGACTGGTTCCTTTGCCATAATCCCTTTCCAGTAGGGGAGTACGTAATGTCACTGTCTACTGGAATTGTAGGAGATGAAAACGTAAATGACCATCTGTCAGACCAAATCGGAAATTCCAGTCTCGAAAGCATTATTGGAAGCAATTTTGGTCAAGTGAAGTTCTCCAGAAAGAAAAGAGTGTTACCAATGCGAGGCTTCACCAGCAGTGTAAAGTTGCATGACGAAGTAGTGTGCCAATAGATTTATATACCATTTTCAGGAGAATCTTATTTCATAAAAAAACAGAATACGAACTCAGAAATTACTTCACATATGAATTGGCTCCATATCCACCATCTTTATTTGATGAACAAGGAATGATGAGGAAGTCACGTAAATCTATTTTTTATGATTTATTTGATCCAGTTGAAACCCCGTCAAATATCGGAACTGCTCTCTATTTGATTGACGGTGGATTCCTACTTTACCGAGTACTGTGGGAGTTAAGAGAAAGGTTCTCTTCAATCCTCAATAAATATGTAGATTATGTCAAAAAATACTTTGGGGCGAGATTAATCATAGTATTTAATGGTTATCCAGATGACCCTACAGGGAAGAGCACAAAATCTGCAGAACGCCTTAGAAGGAACAAGTGAAGGGTCGGGGAACAAAAGGGCCTAACCCCGTTTTTCCAAATTTTCCAGGACGCGAGGAAAACGTTTTTGTTCCGCGAAATTACCAAAAAATTGATATTGGACGTATGTAATCGATTATCTCTAGTCATAAACGTTGCTCTTCCAAATTTCATGCAAATCCGTCAAATAGTTTTCGATTAATGGGACATCAAAGTTAAGTACGGGCCTATAACCCAAGGGGTCCCGGCGAACAAAAGGGCCTAAGCCCGAGCAGCAAGCATTCACTCGGCTTAGTGCCGCGTGGTCTGCGGAGCAACTCTATGAATAAATACTAACAAATCCAATAGTAAATTCTTAATTAATATCATTGTTATGTTGTGAACAATTAATTATTTATGATCTAGTACATTTTTCTGAACTTGATCTATATATTGGGTGATACAGTCGTGAGATTCGATTCTGTCCTGAATTTAGGAATTTTTCGCTTATTTTGTTGGTGCGTACCAACAAAATAAGCTGAAAATCCCATTTCAGGACAGAATCGTTTCTCACGACTGTACTTTATTTTCGTTATATTGTTATTGTTCTGCTGACATTTATTGTTATTGCTTTCGAAAATAATACTAATTATCTGATGACGGCTCAGATGTCAAGTAAACCGTGTATTTGTGCGATTGTTATACTAATTGAAACAATCGACGTGGACTTCATTTTTTGAACGTAATTATTCTGAATGATTATTATACTTACCAAAAGACACATCACAGTAAAAACAGAACCGAAAGAAATTGAGTAACACAATGTGTTATTGAGTTTTACTATCGCTTTGATATTGTCGCTTACCAGCTGCTGCTGTTCGTCACTGTCTTCCACATGGTTTTTCGGCGTCACTGCACTTTTCTTTCGCACTTCACTCACACTCCTTCTGTCAACGACTCTGCCGCGTTTTCATTCCATGCCTTCCAATTTTCACCTTGCTCAGACTTTAATTTCATTTCAATTGCACCTTTCGTCGCCGAGGCAGAGCTCGACCACTCTGGCGAGGACCACGTTGACGGTAGCTCCTTTCGCCACGACTGCCAGTCGCATCAGTTTCTCTCTGCAATTAGGTATCAGTCGTGTTATTTGGTTGAACATCGAAAAGAAACCATAATTATTATGTCTTATCGTTTCAAACAATTACTCACCATTATTTAAACATTCACAATTTTGAGGTTACACTTCGATCTCCCGCATTTATCTACCTCCCGCTTTTACCATTTCAAATATTTCGCTCGTACGTAGCGCCATCTTCCAAAGCCAACTCTAACTAAAACACTGCCGAAGTCAAATTTCAGAAAAATTCAGGTCGCTGCACCTGCTCGACTAGCCATTGGACATACGGTATAATTCCATTGAAGATTGCTACATCACCATCAGACGTCTATGATAATTATGTAGCCTCGTCAAGTGATAGTTCACTCAGCTTCGGCAACGTACTGTCTTCTGCCAATGATGTTTTGTTTCCGTCGAATCACAATGATGATTCTATTTATTATCAAAAATTTCCATCCTTCAACCAAGCTCTCGATACTCATATTCGGCCATTTACCATTTCAATCAATCCTCATACTAGTGCAGTAAGCAATACTTCTGGCAATGTTCATCGACCACACAATGGTTCACATAATTTTTCAATTAATTCCATTGTTAGTCCTTCTCAAGTACAATCTTCATCACCTACTGTCCCTACAATTTCTCCATCATTACCTCCTGATACTGGATTTTGTGCTCCATCATTACAAAGCGCAAATTCAAAATTTTCATCAACTGCTGTCTCTACTATTTCTCCCTCATTATCTACTAATACTGGAATTTGTGCCCCGCCATTACAAAATGCAAATCTTCCCACTACGTCAAGTACACCTTTTACTCATGTATGTGCTGATATTTCGCCACCCACCATTACATATTCACAACGTCCCAATGTACTGACTGATGTTACAAATTCAACACACTCCACTGCTCCAAGTTCTGATGATGTTCCTCAGCCACAACAAAATATCAATCTCGATGGAGATGATGAAAATGAACAGATTTTCGACTTTACAGATGATTCTGATGAGGAATCAGTGACTAGTAATATAATATCTTCGTGCAACATGCTCAAAGGTTATAATTCAAAAATTACTATGCCACCAACTCTGCTATATTATTATTATTATTATGAATTATAAATAATTTAATTCTTGTATATATTCTTATACAGTTACAAAGAGAGATGTGACTTTTCAAAAGAATTTATACTATCAAATCAAAAATCAGTATTTGCAACAGGAGAAAAAAAATAATCAACAGAACTTTCAGGTAAAATAATTGTTTGTGAACCATCGATTTCATACAGGACGCATTTCAATTTTAAATTTAATATAAATTAATTTAATATGCTACAGTTGTCACCCGAGTTTTTCGAGCCAGGTGAAGACAAGGTAAGCGAAATTTAATTGAATTATTATTGAAATTGTTTAATTTAAACTGAAAACTGTTTTAGATTGAAATATTTCGAGGATGTGGATTTTTTAATCGCGAGAGAACTTTGAATCTCATCGAATTAAGACATCCATCGGGCACAAAATGGAAAGAATATGTTCGAGAAGTATTACTCGAAGTTTACGGGAATCAACAGTTACTATCCTTACATACGGTCAAAGGATCCCGAGGAACGCCACGAATTGCAGCTCAATTATTCAAAGGACTATACCGTAATTATTATACAATCTCGGACGATTAATTGATTATAAATACAATGATTTTTTAAATCGTTTGCTATAAATATTTGTCATTTGTCTTTACAGAAAAAATTAACTGTGATCGATTAGCTGCTGATTACATTCCCAAGACAAAATTAGTGAAATACATAAACGCTACGACTGGAAACAAGCGGTATTACAAGAAAAGAGTGCAAGAAAAGAAGAGAAAATAATATATTTGTGATCTACACTTCTTGACTGAAAATGACCAAAAAAGCCAAGCAAGTAACGATAAAAAATATATTTAATTAATATTAATCTATTGTTTTTCCATTCATCTTTTTATTAAAATATTATATTATTAGTTCTATTATTATACTTGTTTTCTGTTCGACTTAACAAAATAGAAGATTTATAACAGAAACTCTTTCTGATCAAAGCTGATTTAAAATAGTCCAAAGGAATAATTATAAGAAATATATGATGTTATTATGTTATTATTATTTTTAATAATTAACAAATCTATCTATATTATTTATCAGTTAATCATATTATTTATATGTAGTAATATATATCATTACGGGATTGATCTCATCCATGTAATATATGTTATAATATATTCATAATTTTTAATACGTTTGCAACAATTAAAAGTGTATTTTTTCATTTAGGTAAATTACGGTATACATATACCCCCACCTATTTCCACTCCCCTCCCGGGATACCTACGGCACGAACAACACTGAAAAAGTACTGAAAGAACTGAAAATCGAACAACTGAAAAA
Organism: Xiphydria camelus; assembly: GCA_963678675.1. Taxonomy (NCBI): domain Eukaryota; kingdom Metazoa; phylum Arthropoda; class Insecta; order Hymenoptera; family Xiphydriidae; genus Xiphydria; species Xiphydria camelus. The sequence goes on from OY783194.1 coordinate 19,429,318, forward strand.
GAACTGAATCTACTGAATATGCAGTTTTGTACAATTTTGAGTTCTTTTTCAGTTCTTTCAAATTACATTAGAAAATTCAGTTCTGTCAGTTCTTTTTCAAGTCTGGGATTTCGACTCGGACAGCTACGCATAGTTGATTTCGTTGCTGGTCCCCTGCCCTCCCGCGAGGCTCCCTACCCGAGAAGGCGTCTTGCGCTTACCGAAGGTATTATATACTCAAACACCACCAATGCGGGACTGCGGGAACGGGAGCAGGAGCGAGAAAGATTTGGAAAGTGCGGCAAGCGGGATACTCTTGTGTATTTACACTGGCGCGTCAAGAGTGAGCCGAATGAACGTAATTTTAGTTGTTATTTTTTTTAATTAAAAATAAATATGTACGATATTTCTCTCTCGTCAGATGAGGAGAAAATTCTGTTGATACTAGCAGCAGAAGATGATGAGAAAAGAAAAAGGTATGTATATAAATTTCAATAATGATGATTTTATTTAATTTTTGTTCTATTTTGTTTTATGTAGACATAAGAAAACAAGAATATGGAGGATATCCTTTATGGAGAATACCATACGTTAATGCATCAACTTCGACAAGATGAGAAAAGATTTTATATTTATTTCTGGATGACCAGCGATTGCTTTGATGAAATTTTAAACCTAATTAAAGATGAAATTTGCAAGAAAGACACAAATTATCGTGAAGCAATCTGTCTATAAACACAAATAAAACAAGAAATGACCCGCGGGAAGAATGCGAATCGCGGGGAAAATGGTGCACGCTGCGAACCAATATAATTTCGCAGCACGACTGCATTTCGTCGGGCTGGCTACCGCATTAAGGCCAAAGCACATCTAGGCGAAGCGACGCGCCGCGAAGCGAAGCTACCTTTTATATTTCCATTGATTCTTATGGGGTAACGCACACTTGAGCGAAGCGCCGCGACCTAGGATAAGCACACTTGTGCGACTGGAAGCGCAGCGAAGCGACGCGCCGCGAAGCGAAGCTACCTTTTATATTTCCATTGATTCTTACGAGGTAACGCACACTTGAGCGAAGCGAAGCGCCGCGAGAAATGTTTATCGTGGACGGAATGTAATTCCTTAACGGATGTAAAGTTTCGTCGATCACTTCCGTTAACGATTCGAAAATCCTTTCCAAGATAGATCTCGTCAACGAAATGAATTTTCTCACACGAAATAGTATCTTATATCATAAGGCGGAAATTCGAGATTTTTTCAGACTGTGTTTAATTAGGTAGTAACACGAGGCATGGTTTGGGGAGGAGTCTACGATCTATATAAACACAGTCTTAAAAATCCGAGGATTTCCGCCGAATGACATATACTATTTTTCCTCACGAATGCCCATTTCTCAAAACAAAACATGTACACGGCTCATTTCACGTTGCGTTCATCAGTTTGAAAAGGGCGAAAATGAATGAAAAAGGCGAAAAAGGTGAAAATGACTGACATTTCACGGCGCTTCCCTTCCCTCCCTTCTCTACCCGGGTATCCATATATGGATATTTTCAGGTATAGCTGTTTATACCTGGTAGAGAAGGGGATAGAATTCGCCGCGCTTCTCTTCGCCGCGCTTCGCTTCGCCGCGCTTCGCTTCGCCGCGCTTCGCTTCGTCGTGCTTCGCTTCGCCCAAGTGTGCGTTACACAGCCGCGCTTCGCTTCGTCGCGCTTCGCTTCGCGTCGCTTCGCTTCGCCCAAGTGTGCGTTGCACAGCCGCGCTTCGCGGCGCGTCGCTTCGCTTCGCCTAGATGAGCTTTGACCTTTAGTATGTATGCTTGTATCTCCCGCAGTGTAATTATGTCCCGTGCGAATCCCGCTCCCGCTCCTGCTCCCGCTCCCGTTCACGCAGTCCTGCATTGGTTTTAGGGGTTTGAGTACTTATACTTACCTGTACACCGCCCGCCTTGCCGTCGCGACCGGTACCACGCCGCGAGACCCCTGAAATTCGAGAGCGAGATCGAGCCCGAACGTTCGCGCTTTTGCCGAATGCACGAACATTCTCCAAATACTGTAGCGTGTGGGAGGGTAGCCGAAGACGTATACCGAATGTCCCAGGAGAATTCGAGCAAGTGCCGATACCTATGGTAGGCCAGTCGACAAGTGCATTAATAGCGGGAGTAATTCCGGATAAGCTGGAAATAATTTTAATTTATTTGATTTGGTGCTAGAAAGCACATATTAAATTTGCACCCCCCAAAAATTCAGGATTTGGCCGCCATCTTAAGAAAAGGGGCTAAGAAAATGTTTTTTCTTTGTTATTTGTCAATAACTCGATTTCTATCAATTTTAGAGGAAAATATGTAGTTACCAAAATTAAAGCAAATTAAATTATCTATAAAAATATTCTATGTGTTTTTTCCATGCGACTACCTGGTTCCAAGTTATATGGGCATCAAAAGCTGGATATATTATAGGCATTTATTATTTTCTTTATTCTAGGCATATTTAAAAACAAGCAACTGCTATTATGCTTTCATGATTGTATTTATATTTGTTTTCTGTCGGCTAATCCTACTCCTGTTGTATACGGAATGTTTAACTTAAGGTAGTACTATCACGATATCGATTCATCTACGGAAATTCTGAAATTTTTTTCAGACCTAGATCTCGACAAAATAAAACATTTTTGTCACTCAGTGTCAAATACTCGATTTCATGGGTGTCCTCGACGCATGTGAAATCATCTTTCACACACCAATTCGTGAAAAGTTGCGCAGTGCGTGAAATAACCTGCGCAGTGCGTGAAATCGTCAACCTCGTATTTGACACTTAGTGACAAAAAATAGAATTCGTTATTCAGTTGTTTCGCGCCGTTCTAACGAGTGTGATTGCCGCACGAGCGAAGCGAGCGAGCGAAACTTCACACTCGTTAGAAACAGCGTTAGAAACAGCCCTAATAACGAAAATAACTATTTTATTAGTGAAAAAAAAACGATCTACCGTCGGAAAATAAAGATTAAATTTTAAAGATGTGCATTTTTCTCCCATTTAACCTCATATATAAATGGGCATGCTTTGAAGTATTTTTCATATTTTGAAGCTAAAACATCCACCGATTTGTTAAAAAAAATTCAGACACATAGTTATATATTCATAAAAAAATATATTAAAAAATAGACAAGATCCACCGTTTAGTTATTGAGTAAAAAAATATAATGTAATGACGCTATCGATCACGTAGGAGGGGGAAAATTAAGCGGAGAGAATGTGGCAACAGCACGTGACGTATTCAGTAGCACACATAACCAAACACAACAATCTTGTCAGTATAGTGATGAAGCGGTGTTGCCACGTTTTCGATGCGGACCTTACGATACTAGTGTGCGTGTATCCGTATATACGAAATGGGAATGTATTGAGACAGGGCTGTACGAATCTGTACGCTTGTGGTGCATGAAGAAAATATGAAAGATTTTATGCTACAAAATTTATTTCTGTTTTTGTCCCGCAAAGGGTTACGAAAAACATTCAAACAAAGCTTCAATGAGTCAATTTTAGAAACTTTTTCCTGCCGAAATGAACATTTTCTTATACCCCCCCGGTGCCCCTATTAGGTGGTGAGCCGAGCGATAGTACTACATTAAGGTCATTAACTCTGTACCTAAGCACCTAGACAAGGAATGTCGGATGTAAGCATCTGGACAGGGAAAGTCGGGCTTTCCCGATCGAGCTTCCCGTTGAGGTGTTGGGGTAAGGATGATTACCGCTTTTTTTCTCGGGCGTTTTTTAATGTTTTCTTCATCTGTATGGATAAAAAAATACGACTCATTAAATAAATACAGATAGGTACCAGTGTTTCGTACAATTTATTACCAAAAGCTTACCAAACCTAGCATCGTTACCGCCAACCAAAGATGCAGCTCGCTTGCACTCCTTCCGTACTTACCATCAGGTACAGCTATGGTATGGAAATGAAAAATCAGCTTTAGATTGGGGATGCAAACATTCAAAGAATGTATTAATGCCCATTGCTACTTTACAAGACGCAGCACCCCAAGAATTATTGAAACTTATTTCTTGTAAATGCGCTAAATGTTGTAATGCAGCTTATAGCTGCCGCAAAGCAGATTTGTATTGCTCAGTACTGTGTGCATTTTGCCAAGGAAAATCTTGTTCGAATAGTTTGGAAGTGGTCGAATTAGACGACGAAGACCACCAGGAGAATTTCCCTATCGATATAGAAAGAGATATAAACCAATCAATAGAATATTCTGCACATTATGAACCAGATCCGGAATATGAGATAGATGTTGAAGACATTCAGGATGATATTAAGGGTTAATTATAAATATATGTTCAATAAAACAACCAGTAACATCAAAAAGGCGAAAAATCTCTGATGAGCCTACAACCTCAAAAGAAACTTAGTTATCTAAGTTGATGGCATAGTGGATTAGGCCTATTGGGGAGACCACTTTTAAAAAAAACGGGCCGGGTACTTTATCTTTAGGTGATGAGGAAGCAAGTACAAGTATATGACATGATTTTTTTACCAACTAAAAATGTATATCACCAAAAAGCAATGGAATGTGTTTAAGAGTGCCTACAATAAGAAAATTATTAAGTGCTCATAGACTTATCCAAGTTTCTAGAGTTCGACGCCAATAACTTCAAAACAGGTAGTTGTACAAAAAAATGTGCATAACGTTTTTAATAGAGTATCTACTTTAATTTTGGTAACTACACATTTTGCTATAAAATTGATACTAATCGAGATATTTGCTAATATTAAGAAACAATTCCTTTTCTTGGCCATTTTTTCAGGATAGCGACTAAATCTGGGCCTGTGTTTGAGGGTGCAACATTAATAGGTATCTTGTTGGTCAAAAGAAAAAAAGATTAAAATTTATTCCAGCTCTCTCTCTCTCTCTCTCTCTCTCTTGTCCGGATTTGCTCCCGCTATTAAGGTTATACACTCGAGACAATACACGTAACAATTTTGGACGCTCTGGGTTAGCGTTACGCTCAGTAAAGGTCAGTCAGTAAAAGGTCCGAGTTGAAGCAAAAAATTTTGGTGAGGTACAGTCTCGTTCTATCTACGCACACCTAAAAGTACAATACATGAATACGTACGCATACAAGTAACGCCGGATGGTGGCGACCGTAGCAGCCGCGCGCAATCTGTCTCTCTCGGGTTCTATTCAACCTCTTCGTCTGCTCCCTAACCTCGTTTAGGCTGTGCTCTGTGTTCTGTTACCAAGTTGGCGCTCTCAAATCAGCCGTCCCGGCCATTAAGCAAAATAAATGAACTTTCACTAATTATTTCTCAATAACCAAACGGTCAATTATTTTCGTTTTTTTTGCTGTATTCATTGATACTTTTTCTACACTATATGTTTCATTTCATTGAAAAATGTCGAGCCGTTGATTTAAAAAAAATTAAAATAGATGAAGTCCCATCTAAACACATGTAAATTTAATTATTTTCAAAAATGTATGACTAAAGTTTGAGACAGTCAATCGTCGTCGGGTTTCGCTCATTTTGTAGCTAATTTTTTGAACTATCTACTATAAAAAATTTTTTTAAATATGTCGAAGTGATCAGTCACGGGTATACAACCTTAATGCACTTATCGACTGGTCTAGGAGGGAAAACTCGAAATTGCGGGCATTGAAAAACGCCCGAGAAAAAGCGGTAGACCGTCCTTGGTATCACCCCAACGGGAGGCTCGATCGGGAAAGCCCGACTTTCCCTGTCCAGATGCTTACACCCGACATTCCTTGTCTAGGTGATTACAGGGTTAATGATCGAGTTAAACATTTCGTATACAACAGGAGTAGAGTTGGCCGACAGAAAACAAATATAAATGCAATCATTAAAGCATAATAGCAGTTGCTTGTTTTTAAATATGCCTCTAGAATAAGGAAAATAATAAATGCCTATAATATATCCAGCTTTTGATGCCCATATAACTTCGAATCGGTAGTCGTACGAAGAAAACACATAGAACATTTTTTATAGATAATTTAATTTGTATTTTGGTAACTGTATATTTTGCTCTAAAATTGATATCATTCGAGTTATTGACAAATAACGAAGAAAAAACATTCTTTTAGCCCCTCTTCTTAAGATGGCGGCCAAATCCGGGCTTTTTCTGGGGGGTGCAAATTTAATACGTGCTTTTTCTAACACCAAATCAAATAAATTAAAATTATTTCCAGCTTGTCCGGATTTGCTCCCGCTATCTGCTATTTTATACGACGGCGACATGCCTATGGCCTTGAAATTTGACTTCGGCAGTGTTTGCCGACGGTCGAGAATTTAATTGTTAGAGTTGGCTTGAGAAGAGTGCGCTGTGTGTGCTGCGTGACAGCGAAAAGTGTCAAACGTCTAATTTCCCAATAGTTGTCAACGCCAACTCTAACTATCAAATTCTCGACTATCGGCAAATACTGCCGAAGTCAAATTTCAAGTTATCGGCCATAGGTATCCGCACTCTTGCTTGAATTCTCCTGGGATATACGGTAGATGATACAAAACAGATATGTGTACGATTTAAAATATCTGTTTGTATCATCTAAACAGACTTTTCAAATTGTACTTAACTTTGCAGTCAAATAATCTCAGCTTACATGAAATGTGACTTACACCATTCTGGTTTTCAACGGCTCACATTACAGTGTATTCACTGCATAAGTTAACACAATATCTGTGTTCGCATACTCCTCGCACACCTTCAAAAAGCAAGGAAAACTACTCTGTCATCATTGGCTTTCAGTGTGTTTTCTTGTTTCATCATACGTTATGAATTATTTTTGCAAGAATCATTGAAATATACAGGGTGAACCAGGTTAAACGTCATTCATTTTTATATGTTATAGAACAACAAAAATAAAGTAGACTTTCATAAGAAAATTTTTTTCAAAAATGTTTACTAACAAAGATACAGGGTGTCAAAGTTATGGAAAAAAATTGTTTTTTCATCATAACTTCTAAACTACTGGATCGATTTCCATGAAATTTCGCACACAGACTAATATAATATAGCTCTAAGTGATGATCAAATAATTTAAAGAAATTCTCCAGTGGCGTAGATCCTGGGCGCCGGTACCCCCCTTTCCCCCTCCTAATCTTCGGCGCCACTGGATATTTTGCAAAGAAAATTTAATTATTGGATTCTCCGTTTAATTTAGAGAAAAAAATCACCTTTGCACATTTTTGATTTATGGCTTCGTTTTTGAGATATTTATTTTATTTTATAGGGTTGCGAGCAGGCCAAAACTAGGTTGAACGTCATTAATTATGATATGTGATAGAACAACAAGAAAAAAGTAGACTCATAAGAAAATTAAAAAAAAAATGTTTCCTAACAAAGATACAGGGTGTCAAAGTTATGATGAGAAAACCATTTTTTTTCGAAACTTTGACACCCTGTATCTTTGTTAGAGAACATTTTTGAAAAAAATTTTCTTATGACAGTCTACTTTTTTCTTGGTGTTCTATCAGATATCATAATTAATGACGTTCAACCTAGTTTTGGCCTGCTCGCAACCCTATAAATTAAAATAAATATCTCAAAAACGAAGCCATAAATTAAAAATGTGCAAAGGTGATTTTTTTCTCTAAATTAAACGGGGAATAAAATAATTAAATTTTCTTTCCAAAATATTCAGTGGCGCCGAAGATTGGGAGGGAGAAAGGGGGGTACCGGCCCCCATTATCTACGCCACTGTAGAATTTCTTTAAATTATTTGATCATTACTTAGAGCTGTATTACATTAGTCTGTGTGCGAAATTTCATGGAAATCGATCTAGTAGTTTAGAAGTTATGATGAGAAAACCATTTTTCTTCCACAACTGTGACAACTAGCTGATAAGAACAAAGCCCAAATTGAGCCATGAAGCGATAACCATTACATTTTTTATTTGTTTTTGAAGAGGGCGAGGAGGGGAATCTTCCTAAGACACCCAAGATGTTGGTAGGAGGGGGGAGAGAGAGAGAGAGAGAGAGAGAGAGAGAGAGAGAGAGAGAGAGAGAGAGAGAGAGAGAGAGAGAGAGAGAGAGAGAGAGAGAGAGAGAGAGAGAGAGAGAGAGAGAGAGAGAGAGAGAGAGAGAGAGAGAGAGAGAGAGAGAGAGAGAGAGAGAGAGAGAGAGAGAGAGAGAGAGAGAGAGAGAGAGAGAGAGAGAGAGAGAGAGAGAGAGAGAGAGAGAGAGAGAGAGAGAGAGAGAGAGAGAGAGAGAGAGAGAGAGAGAGAGAGAGAGAGAGAGAGAGAGAGAGAGAGAGAGAGAGAGAGAGATTTTTACCGACTAAACCCCTCCTCGAGGTTACCAACCCATGGGGTTATAAACCAAGTAGAAGACGAAAATGGCGAAGAAGATGATAATTAATAGAGGGCCCAACAACTAGATGGGGCCGAAGGCGTGAATGGCGCGGCTGCGAGGCTAGGGGGAACGGTTGAGGTTAAGTGACGAAATTAATTGAATTTCTTATTTAATAAGAATACAGGGCCTATACGGACTTTGGCCTTGGCTCTGCTTGAGTAGTTGCTAAGTGCTTTGATAGAGGGGTTGTTGTGGGACTGGACGGAGTTACGAAGGTTAGCAGCATATTTTAAAGCGGCTGTATCGAGAGAAGGAAGTCCGGGTTCACGGAGCAGCTGGGCGTTCCTAATGAACCAAGGGAAGTTTAGAGAACTTCTGAGGAGTCTCATGTAAGTACGGTGAAGTCTAGCTAGTGTCCTGGATGAGGCCGATCCCCAAACGGGAATGGCATAAGAGCAAATGCTCCTAATTAGCGCGTTGAAAAAAGGCCCGGACCTTGGTAACCTGAGAAATATTTCTGTTATTGAAAAATGGTTTCAGGGAGACGTACGCACCGATAGCTTTGCCACGCACGGAAGAGATCTGCTTAGACCAGTTTAATTTTCTGTCAAAAGTAACCCCTAAATATTTGACAGAGTTACTCCACGGAATGCGGTGTTTGTTAACAGATAGGGGGTCCGGAGGGATATTTCGGCGAGAGAAGAAGATTGCCTCTGACTTGACTTCGTTGAGGGAGAAACCCCACATATGATACCAGTCGAGGAGTACGGGAAGGAATTTGTTGACTACTGTGGAGAAAAATTTCTTAGTTTTGGAAGAATATAACAGTGCGACGTCGTCGGCATATTGTGCGGTTATTATCTTGGCGTGGGTTGGAATGTCGTGACAGAACAGATTGAATAGAGTGGGCGAGAGTTTGAAACCTTGGTGGGACTCCAGCCGTGATAGGTTGCGCATCAGCGAGGCTTTTCCCCGAACGGACTCTGAATGATCTATCTGTGAGAAAGGAACGTATTACGCCAATTAGATAGTGGGGGAGTTTTAGATGGATTAATTTAAAGATTAAACCGTCATGCCAGACTCTATCAAAGGATTGTTTGGCATCTAGCAGGAGCATTGAGGTGTGCCGGTTCTTATTTAGATTATCCGCGATGAGTTCTGCTACGCGGAGGAGTTGATGACAGGTGCCATGACGGGGACGGAAGCCATGCTGGAACTCTGGGAGGATGTTGGCATCGGAGCAAAATCTGTTTAGGCGGGTAAGTATGATATTCTCAGCTACTTTACTAAGGGAGGGGAGCAGGCTAATTGGTCTGTAGCTGGAGGCTTGATTGAGAGGCTCGTCCTGCTTTGGAAGACAGATGATTGTAGCTGTCTTCCAAGCAGAGGGGAAGTATTGCAACCGCATCATAGCGTTGATGATGTTGCAGATGGCAACGATAAGGATGTGTGGGAGAATTTTAAGTACCCCATTGGGGATGGAGTCGAAACCTGGAGCTTTGTTTTTCTTCAGGGATTGGATGGTCACGGCGATTTCGCTAGGAGAGGTGTGAGGGAAGGAGAGGTCGTCGAGTCTAAAATAGTGGACGGGTTCTGTTACGATGCCGTGGAAATTAGCGAAATTGGCACGGGTAGGAAACGGGGAGCATTGATCCCTGAGGGATTCGGCGAAGATATTTGCCTTGTCGCTGTCTACCGCGTAGGCGATTCCGTCTTTTAAGAGAGGAGGGGAATAAGGCTGTCTGTTCCTGAGGGATTTGATGACCTTCCAGCAACTTCTAGGGTTGTATTCGGCTATGGAAATGTAATTGTTGAATTTTTCATTCCGAAATGTCTGTAGGGCGTCCCTAAGATCGCGTTTTATATAGTTTAGATGAGGGCGGAGGGAGGGGTTACCAGAACGTTGCAAGTGTCTGCGAATTCTTCTCTTTTTAGCTATAAGAGCTCTAATCTCGGGTGGAAGACGGGTTTCGAGAGGGCGAAGGGGAATCGAGCTGCTCGCTAGATCCATTTTAGATTTAATTTCCTGGGTGAGCGAATCAACGGCGGCGTCAATGTCCTGGATAGAGCGTATGTTAGGACATTTATAGGACGAGGTTTCAAGATAGTAGCGGAGTGCCAACCAGTTGATTTTCGTCCTTGTCGGAGTTTCGGTAGAGGGGTTGCCTGGCATTTCTAGAAGGACTGGGTTATGGTCGGAATTTAATGCAGGAATGGTCCAAGGATCTTTGTTGATAGTTAGATTCTTGGTGATAAAAAATAACCGTTACACTTTTCAACGTTGCTCTTATAAATACTGAAACGTAAATTTGCATCCGAGAATATTCGCCATCTAGCGGGCAACCGGATACTAGCACAGCGATATGCAGGAGACCGAAATTTTTCTAAGTCTCGTTCGTCATTAAGACGAATAGAATGTATTAATAGAGTCGGAAGCGAATCAAAAGAGTATGAAGAGTTAAGTATTTCACAACCGAGCATAGAAAGAGCACAGAAGGAGCATCATAAAGTCACTCGGTTTCGACAGAGTATCAATCGAAATTCAACAGAGTACTCTGATTATTAAAAGAGATTGAAACTAGCACTGCGATCATCAACCGAAGACCAAAAGTTCGACTCGGGTCCCAAGGATTGTCGAATTTCTCCCTCAGACCGGTCTAGGGCCCAAGTGCAAGGAGCCTACGGGCGAATACGCGACACATTCTTCAACATGCCCAGATAGCAATCGTGCGTCGCACGTAGGACGCACGACGTGCGGTCTCACGCGTGCGCTCTACTACGCAGTCAAAATGAAGTCCAGGGGGGTGGATCTCAAATAGGGCGATGTGGTCCTTTGGCGAAAAGAGCGATCGCCATGTTATCGGCGGAGCGTTTCGTCCCGGAGTCGGCCTGTGGACTCGTCAGTAAGGCTAGGCCGACTCCTGCCTTAGACGCTCTGTGTGCTCTGTCCTCCATGGTTGTCGAACAGCTTCGGTCTTATGTAGAAACGTACTCGTGTTCGACCACTAGTGAGAAGGGCAGCGCCATCTGGTGGCGGGCCGCCACAGTACTCCCCCCAGTGACGGCTGCTGGAGGCAGGCGTAACGATGTGGAAGATGGTGGTGTGCGTGGCGATGGCTATGTGAGCGTGGTTCTATGTGACTGGGACATCGTGAGTTGGAAATTCCGCCGGTGTTCGTCGCAGCGTGTGAGAGATCGATCCTGTGTGTGTGTGTGTGATGATGCGGCTGCATCCTGCGTGGGTCCAGCATGGCCGTGTGTGTGCGTGCGCTGGCCTGGGGCTGCTGCCTGCGTGGGTCTAGCATGGCCTTGTGTGTGAGCGCTGGTGCTGTGGCTGCTGCCTGCGTGGGTCTAGCATGGCCGTGTGTGTGTGCGCTGGCATGGCTGGTGCTCTGGGGCGTCGTGGCCGTGTGTGTGTGGCTGGTGCTGTGAGCGTCGTGGCCGTGTGCGTGAGCGCTGGTGTGGCTGGTGCTGGCTGAGAGCGTCGTGGCCGTGTGCGTGTGGTTGGCTCTGCTTCCGGATGAAGGTGTCCTATCATGGGAGTTCCTTGGTCCAGAAGGTATGCTGCAGGAATGATGATCTTCTCCGCTGCATCACGTCGGGGTCACCACTTTGGCGAAAAGAGCGATCGCCATGTTATCGGCGGAGCGTTTCGTCCCGGAGTCGGCCTGTGGACTCGTCAGTAAGGCTAGGCCGACTCCTGCCTTAGACGCTCTGTGTGCTCTGCCCTCCGTGGTTGTCGAACAGCTTCGGTCTTATGTAGAAACGTACTCGTGTTCGACCACTAGTGAGAAGGGCAGCGCCATCTGGTGGCGGGCCGCCACAGTCCTGATTTGCGAGCGCCATCTGAGGACTGGACGCATACTTAAGTACCCGAAGTTACAAATATCCTTGGCAGATGACGCGCTGTAATGTATCCGTCGCTGTAATGTATCCGTATCCGATGTTGCTTCCGCTTGGTTTCCGCCATTTAGTCATGTTTCTTTATTTAGGAGTTTTGGCTTGGCGTTCGATAAAAATGAGTTCGCGTGCGAAACGTTGTTGTGTCCCAGGTTGCAACGATAGAAAAGCAAAAAGGTAATTATTCATTTTATTGTATTATTTTCCTGAATATCTGTTGGAATATCTGTAGCATAGCAGTTAACAGAATTTTAAGAACATAACCTGAAATTTCACAACTATTTCAAAGCATTTCGTGGTGTTTTCTGGATATTCCAACAGGAATTCAGGAAAATAGGTAATACAATAAAATGAATAATTACCTTTTTGCTTTTCTATCGCTGCAACCTGGGACACAACAACGTTTCTCACGCGAACTCATTTTTATCGAACGCCAAGCCAAAACTCCTAAATAATAATAGCTCGTTTAGTTCAACAGACACAATGCTTTAAATTTTGTTTGCTATGCTCGATAACAAATGGCCTGTATTTGTTAAACTAAACGCGATGTAAGATATGTTGAATTTTTTAAAATAAATACTTTAATAGAATCAGAACATGCAGAAGAAATATAGCTTTTGATAGAACTTTGAAAAACAATGTCATTTTTTCCTATAAACTTCTTTTTGTTAGCAGGGAGATAATTATTTTAATAATTGAAACTTGTCTCCTTTGCTAGACTGCAAAAGAAGTTTATAAGGAAAAGTGACATTGTTTTTCAAAGTTCTATCGATTCTTAAAATGTTAGTAATTTGGGTCATCACCTCCATGATTAAATCGAGGTTCCGGATTAACCGAGGGCTCTCTCGCCGAATGATCTACTGTTTCTCCAACGTTGGCGTAATATTTCCAGTTACAGGTACTGTGCGCGGATGGGCTGATTCAAATACCACACTAATCAAGTAATTAACCTAACTTAACTAATTCAATAAGCCAACCTGTCATCCTCCCCCCTCTCATCGCATAAACACAAGGAAACACGAGGAAAGTGCACTACGAATCATTTTACGCGTTTGATATTTCCGTAGGACCTCTTTCCATGCCACGACGACGCATCTTCCGACGCATTTCAAAGGTCCAGACCATCGAGGTAATTATTCAATCAATGTCGTATCTCGACACTTGCAATACTTTATATTTTTTTCTTCTCTATCACACCCTCCGTCACACTTGGTACCTCATACGCGATAACGCAGTTGCAGATGCGAATAATTCAAATCGTCAAGCACACAAAACGACGCGGCTCCAAGATCCTGAAGGAAGGATGGATGGTGCATTCGATGAATCGCAATCCAATGGTAGGTCGACGACGTGGCGCTGATTCGGTTTCGCTTTCTCCGTCATTAAGACTCGTGTTTTCAGAAGAAGAGACACTACTGGTGATTGGACACAAAGGCCATAACTCTGTTCCAAAGCGACAGCAGTTCAAAGTACTTCAAAGAGATTCAACAACATTCTCGTGAGTACATATCTATATCGTTAGAAATTGTCTGCGCGCGTTTAGTCGATGTACAATGCACGCGTTCTCTCCTTCCAGGCACGATGCATTGTTTCGAGTTGAGAACGGCCAACGTCGATTACTACGTCGGCGAAGATCCCCTCTACGCAGGTGCGAGTGGTTAGCTTCCACCGCCGGAAAGTGGCGTTAGCGCTCACTTGGTGAGGACCTGGAAAACGAGTATCAGGCAGGAATTGATGCCCATCACCTCCAAATCGGCAAGTACGTTCAGAGCTCGCGAGTGTGCGCGCGAACGCGTACCGATGCTATATTGAAAAACACGCGTCGTTTTCGCAGGTCGGCAGGAGCAGTCGACAACTGAGCCAGAGGAACGCGTAACCGACATGTCGCAGCTCTATCACATCTTCCCAGACGAAGTTCTTGGCTCGGGTCAATTTGGTATCATCTACGGCGGAGTTCATCGCTAGACCGGCCGCGCGATGGCGATAAAGGTGATCGACAAGCTGCGTTTTCCCACCAAGCAGGAGACCCAGCTCAAGAACGAAGTAGCCATCCTGCAGAATCTCTCCCACAGCAGAGTCGTCAATCTCGAGAGGATGTTCATTTTACATTTTTTATGAATAACGCCGTACACGCGTTTTAATATCGTCAGCTTACTTGTAAAACCTACTAAGTCCTATGTCCGAAAATCGGACTTTGAAGGTTTAACAAGTAAGCCGACGATATGTAATATTAACCCTTATGTGCACACTAAGCGGCACTCCGTACCGCACCGCTAGCGTGTACTGACGGGAAACAAAATTTAAGCGTGTGCACGTAAGGGTTAAATACACAATATTTAACCATCGCTCCGAACGTCCGAAAGTTTATCGACATTTTCTTCGGTGATGCCAAGTGTTTCTTTTAGTTCCTCAATTTTTGCAGTGGTTTCGTCCTCCGTTTCCAATCCCGGCAAAGCCTTATTCCGTTTCTTGTCGGAATTTCTTCTCCCAAAATTTTTGTGCCTCTGTTTTGTCGCCCTTAAAATTTCTTTCATGTCATTATATTATAATGAAAGAGTAGGCACCACAACACGACTAGATACAACGAAAGAGTAGGCATTATTACCAATACTACGGGGATTGTCATTTTTGATAAGTGTTGTTTTTGAAAGGAACCCTTCAATTGTTTAACCCTTAATTTGACAGTGTATCTCATAAGATAGGTCTGTTAACCCTTACTTGCCACACTGGGGTTCGAAACCACCCCATGGTAAAATTCGTACTTGTGCCACACTGGGGTTGATTTACACCGCAGCGAGAAGAATTGTTATAATAAATAAATTATAGCATATTTGTACTTGAAAATTTTACCAGCTCATCTTAAGAGCGTACTTTAAAAGACCGTGTAACTTTAATATTTGATTTTTTTCGCATACTTAATTTTAAGTTCTGGCTATACAAGTTCCACTGCCTTTTAAAGCACGCCCTTAAGAAGAGCTGATAAAATTTTCAAGTCCAAATATGCAATAATTTGTTTGTTATAACAATTTTTCTCGCTGGGGTGTAAATCAACCCCAGTGTGGCAAGTACGTGATTCTATAGAAGTGTGGCAAGTAAGGGTTAAGTAAGAGCGTGTGTACGGCGTTATTCATAAAAAATGTATTCAACGATGTTTTTTCCACATACATACGTTTTACATATTCCAACGCATTGTGCATTTACAGTTGATAATGAGTCCAATCACCACCATCGAAAATTTGATGGGTAGTATGCCTTGGAGATGCCAAGCGATTATCGACGGTGGTGATTGGACTCATTATTAATATTATTGCGTATTGCCTTGGAACATGTCAAACGTATGTATGTGGAAAAAACACTGTCGAATAAGTTTTTTATGAATAACTCCGTACGCGCTGTTACTTAACAGACTGATAACAACGTAACTCTCAAAATGTACTTCTCAAAATGTATTGTCATGTATAACACTATGTATTATATTATAATAATAAATAAATAACGGATTAACTCATAAAAATTGTGCCATTTATTGTAAACATTTACGTAGAATCCATATTAATTTTCTAACGGTGTTGAATTTCCCGCGACATTTCTGCGCATGCGCGCCGTTCGCGCATGCGTCATGTAGCACTCGTGCGCCTCAATGCGCGCACCTGTGACTGCACGCGTGCGCTTCAAGTCGCACGCGTGCGACGCATATGCACGCGCATATGTAAGGCCAAATGCGTCGCACGCGTGCGACTTGAAGCGCACGTGTACAGTCACAGGTGCGCGCATTGTGACTGCATTTTGCTATCTGGGTGAACGTGACTTCGTATAATCAAATAGACCGTTCTTCTCAAAGAATGTCTAATAACAACCATGTTAGTTGCCATGATATTGTTTAATATTATGCTTTACCGTTCTTTTAGAGTTCCCTCGTCCTCGTCCCTCACCGAACTAGGCTCCTTATCGCACGTACAGGGTGTCCGTAAAGTATGGAAACGGTTGAATATCTCGAAAAGTACGCTTCAGAACGGGAAATGAAAAAATACGTATCCGATATTTTTTTAAAAACTATCAAATGATACCAAGATTGATCCCACACCCCAACCCCTGTGGGTGGGGCAGGGGGAAGCTTCAAAATCTTAAATAGGAACCCCCACTTCTGATTGCATATTCGTATTCTACATTAAAAACTACATAACTTTTATTTGAAACATTTTTTTCGATTCGTGGCAGATGGCGCTATAATCGACGAAATTCAATTTTTCAGTTTTTGCAATTGAGAGTCGATTTATTCGATTCTGCAATACAATTGCGATAGAAATTTACATTTTTTATTCTCACACTTGATATTTTTGTTAAAAATTTAATTTAGTTTTGCAAATTTGAAGTGCAGATGCGTTCTGTACCTGGAATTCCCCCGGCGAAGGGTATATTCCGGGAATCGTAGCTATTCTTTCACTAGTAGTGCGTTTTAATGATATCCGTTAACCTGAGTACACGTAAACAGGTACCGCTAATTGCCAGGCCTTCCGGACCCTCGAACCTCGATGTATTCCGAAAGGGATTATCCTTGAGTAATTAGCTTATTTCCTCTAACGGAACTTAGTGCGTCACGGGGAATTCCAGGTACAGAACGCATCTGCACTTCAAATTTGCAAAACTAAATTAAATTTTTAACAAAAATATCAAGTATGAGAATAAAAAATGTAAATTTCTATCGCAATTGTATTGCAGAATCGAATAAATCGACTCTCAATTGCAAAAACCGAAAAAATTGAATTTCTTCGATTATAGCGCCATCTGCCATGAATCGAAAAAAATGTTTCAAATAAAAGTTATGTAGTTTTTCATGTAGAATGCGAATATGCAATCAAAAGTAGGGGTTCCTATTTAAGATTTTGAAGCTTCCCTCTGCCCCACCTAAAGGGGTTGGGGTGTGGGATCAATCTTAGTATCATTTGATAGTTTTAAAAAAAATATCGGATACGTATTTTTTCGTTTCCCGTTCTGAAGCGTACTTTTCGAGATATTCAACCGTTTCCATACTTTACGGACACCCTATATATTATTTAACACAATGAACGCTGAAAGACATCTCTCGGGGTATGGCCACGGTAGCGCTAACAAAATAAGGTGCATATTTAACCATTTCTTTTTTATAAAAGAGTGATTTATGTACAAATGTAATTTCATATTTATTAATACCAAGTATTAAAGCATTAAAAAATATATGTACCTATATTTTTTTTAATTCAATATGGCTGGCTATTCACATTTTCCGCTAGTGCTTTTTTTTGAGGTGCTCCGCGGCGAGAAAAATGGTGTCCGCAATTTTTGACCTAGAACCAAAAAAAAATTTTTTCCTTAATCTTCATAAGAATATCTACAAAAGTACATAGGGATTTTTAAAAATATTGATTTTTTGGAAAATGGTAAGCATTTGAATTTAACTGGTGAATTTTCAGTGAAAAATTTCGTATGAAACGGCTCATTAAATGAAGTTTTTAATTAAAAAAAATTCCCTATGTACTTATGTGCGAAATGCAATTAGAAAGATGATTATGAAATTTGAAGACAGTCGGATAAAAATTGTCGAAATTATTTGTCTCGCCATTTCGAAGAAAGCTGTTTTAAGAAAAACGCGTTTAAAGTTTTACATATAACTTTCTTGTAATTAAACTTAAAAGATGCAAATAAAACAATTTTTACCATTAGTCTGCGATACCAACTTCATAAAGTTGACCTTCCAAGGCAAGATTTTCCTCCTCTTTCGCTTTCCTTGAAGATCTTGCATCCAAACGCGCGTTCTTCGCCGCATCCGATAGTGACCGCTCTGCGTAGTCGACGCGCAGTGCATCGACTTCTAAACAAAAGTTGTAACTTTGGGGCCCTATAGTCATGCCCAAAATGTTCATCATGCTCATGACGCTGCTGAGGCCATCGTTGAACGTACAGACTGCAATATTAGAAGCTATATCCAAAACCAACTTGCCGCTTGAAGTGCTCTTGAGTGCCAAACTCCACACAGTAGAATTGAAACTCTCGTTATTATTGAGCAATTGCGTTCATAACTGTTATACAATTTATAAATCTATAACCGAATTAACCGTTAACTTCAACATCACGGGAACTTGTTGATTTTCGCAGTTTTTTGGCCGACGCGCTCACGCCTTCTGTATCTTGATCCGCTGCGTATTGATTTAACGATCTACGCTTTGACATATTACTTTTATTTAAGGGGGGGGGGGGGGGGGGGGTAAGGTCTATAACGCGTGGAAAATAACTGTATTTTTACGAATTTTTTTAGAGCTATTGTTGAAGTAGATATATTCTAATGTTTCGCATGTTACAAAGCATAATTCGAAAAACATTTTGTAATTTTTTTGTAGAAAAATATTGAGAAATAAGCCGGTGACGAAGCATTTTCGAGGACGCCTTTTAGAAAAGATGATTTGCGGTGGACACTATATTTCAGCGTAGAATTATCTCAAATCAAAAAATCAAAGCAATTTAGTTAAAACAGAAGTTTTTCTAGACCCCTACGTTTTTCTTTAATTTTTTTTTCCATTTTTAAATGTTTGGTGGTTGTTTTAAGTAAAAATTGCGATTTTTCACGAAAAAATCCATCATTTTGTTGCTGTAAAACCCCCTTAATGTAACATAAAAAGAAAAAGAAAAAGAAAAATGTAGGGGTCTGGTATTTTATATGTAGAAAGAGTGTGTACATAATTGGAAAAGAATCTGTGCAGTAGTTTTTAAATGACGATGTCCACGGACTTTTAAAAATTTGGTTTCGAGAAACATGCGTTTAAAGCGCCGAGTTCTTGCCGCTCCGCAGTATTAGAGGAGCGGAGACTTAAAGGTCTATGACTGAAAGTTTTGCTCCGATTGACTTGAAATTTAGACACAACATTCTTTAAATGTTTTACTATAAGAAAAGGCAATTTAAAAAATTGATTTTTAGACCCCCCCCCCCCCCCCCCCCGCCCCCCATTAAACTCCAAGTATTCTTTTTTGATCCTTTCTGTGATCGATAAACTTTTTGATCGTTGCTCTGAGAGAGTAACGAGAAGCAACTGAACGGTGTCCTTTCAACAGTTACACTGGCTTAGATTTTGCTGATTGATTAAGGAGGATCGACTGTTTCTTTGGAGTCAAAAATGTGTTTGAAAAAATGTTTTCACAGCGATCTGAAACTTTATGCAATAATAATTAAATGAATTATGAACCCATTTTATGCATCGTTCATGCTGAAAATCATTAGTAAATCAAATATTAAAAAATTTATGGCAGACTATTAGAGCGTCAATGACTCCGGAACCGTTGTCAGAGGCTTCTTGTCCAACATTAAAAAAAAAATTACAAATAATCTATAAAAACCTATAAAAAAACTCATAGGGAATGCTGAAGACATAAAACAGTTATTCGACTGATAATTCAGTATCATGGATATATGATTATAGTTTAAACATTTTTTATTGTGCGTTGCAATTTTCATTGTATTCTTGGCAACGTTGTACTCCGCGATATTTTATATTGGCTGCAGTAACGCGTGAACTACAGTGGCCAGCTATGATGGATGACGCGAGCATGCAGCAAAGCTGGTATAAAGGGAAATTTTGTCAAAAAAGAAAAAGAGTTGTATAAGTAAAGGCATGATTTCGTTTCAACAATCATTCAACTTGGATAAAGATTTTAAGGACAATATTTTTTTTATCGTTCCGAATCTTTCAAATTTCGCGCTCAGTTTGAATGGACGCCAGGTAAGGTTTGGTTTTTGAGCTTTACAACTGTTTCGCTGCCGTGTTGCCAAGTCTCTCACCGTTAATATGGCGTGCTAATGGTTTGCGAAGTAAAAACAAATTTCATGATAATATTACGTTGCAACCATATGGTAAAACCCAATTTACTTATTTTTTACATAATCCTTAATATTTCATCTGTCAAATTACTAGTCTTTCAAAGTCTAAAGTTGGCGGAATGTGTGTTAAAGTCAACGATAATCGACCTTAGTACAATCGTCTCCCAAAAGGCGATATGTTAAAAGTGGTCAACTTTAGAATAAAATAACGAAGAAATTAGACGGTCTATATTGCTCAAATTTTCGTATTAGTTGTGTAAAGTATTCGTGTATATCATATAAAACAATTAGGGCTGTAAGTTGGTTTTCGTCTGATAGTCGAACCTCCTTAAATGTTGCTCTACAGGTATGCAACTAATGTCCTCTATATATATATTTGTTTTTTTTTTCTAAATTTACCGCTACATTGTTAGTCATCTCTAATAGATTGCCTAAGTCTGACGTCACAAATGGGCGGAGCTTCCAAACTTTTCCAAACAAATCGGTTTTGCGTGCAAATTGTCCATAAGAGAGTTTTATTTTCAAGTGTATCGTTAATTTTGACGTAAATAAGGGTTATGAGCTATATATTTTGGTAAAGTTTGGTCAAACCTAGGATATCCCCAAATATTTTAAAATAGGGGTAAGCTGTATAATATATTTTTTGCTCCTTTTGGATATGTTAGGTTATGAGGTTATGTCAATGTTTTGTTTTCATGAAAACTTTTATAATTTTTGAAAAATACTATTTTCTCAGGAGTGTTTTTAAACGTTTTTTTTTATTATTATTTTCTAGGTTGAGCGGTTTAATGGTAATTTATAACTATGGTAATATGTTTTGTGCCTGATTGTAAACACTACAGTGACTGAAATCTTTGTAAATTTGTCACGTTCCCTGCTGACTTACAAGAGCGAAGGAAATGGATTAACATGATAAGGTAATATTATTGAATACTCCCAGATAGAAAAGTCTGTCACAGGATTAGTGCAGTGCCGCCAATATACCGCCAAAGTTGATGCAGACCTTGTCGAAGCACGTTTTGTCGGTAGAACGTGATATTCCTACCGTGGCATTGAACCGTAATTCTAGAGATTTTTAATTCCGGCATATTGGAGGTAAAAAAAAAATACATGTATACTGTCAGTACAGGAAGACGATATATAAGGGGTATACAGTGTGTCCGTAAAGTCCCGCAACTTGCAGTTATTTCGAGAACGGAATATTTTTTCAAAAAACGCCCTGACACGTCAACTTTTTTATTTTCCTAGCAATGTTTTGGCCTAGGTAGTTTTTCCAAAACTTGCCGCATGAAGGCGCCACGATCGATGTTATTTTTTTCTTAAATTGCAACACCTATTTTTTATTGCATTTCTGGGTAGCCACTGTTGTCCTGAGTACAGCGGTATGCCACGTGTGGGGGGTTACATGAGAAAATTTTTGAGAAAATGCAGGTTTATTATGACGAAGTAGGTTTTCATGCAAACTTGAATCGCTGCGACCGCTGTAAAAGAAGGGGGAGGGCCATCTCTGCTTATTTGGAGGAGCGCGCATGCGCCGTTGGCTTTCATAAGGATTCAGTGCCTTATTGCGGTTTCGACTCGCATTGTTTTCTCAACTCTCAATGAGATTGGACTGCCTAATACCTGCTCTCTCGTACTTATTGCGCTTTTTGCTTTCTGCTTTGTTCAGCTTATCGCTTTTTTTTCGAGTTTCATTGAAACTCGGTAAATCAGTCTTTTTGAAGACTCTCTGGTAGTCTTGTACTTTGTCAAACCTTTCGATATGGCTAATTTTCTCAGCGAGACTGATCGGATTCAGATTCTAATGATGGTCGGTTACGGTGATCGAAGAAGAACCTATGACCAAGTTTGCACATTGTTTAATGAAACGCATCCTGATAGGCTAATATCAAAATCTACAGTAGGCAGGCTACTGCAAAAATTTGAGGCTTCTGGTCATGTGAAAGACTTGCCAAGATCAGGCCGACCATCTTTGTCCGAGGATGATCAGCTGAACGTCTTACTGGCAGTTCAGGATAGCCCTCAGTCGTCATGTCGTCAAACGGGCAGGGATCTGCGCATAAGTAAAACGTCAGTGCATAAGGTTCTCCGTAAAAACAAATTTCACCCTTACAAGGTAAAATTAGTTCAGGAGTTGTCAGACGACGACTTCGATCGGCGAATTGAATTTTGCGAAATAATATAAGAACTTTGTAATAATCCACATACGAATTTTGCTGGCAACATTCTTTTTTCTGACGAGGCCTCTTTTACATTGAATGGCACGGTAAACCGACACAACTGTCGATATTGGTCGGATCAAAATCCTCACTGGGTGGAGGAAGCACATACCCAACATCCAGAAGAAGTCAATGTTTGGGCGGGCATTGTAAGAAATACAATTATAGGGCCGTTTTTTTATTGAGGGTAATCTGACTGGACCACGTTATCTTGAACTATTGCAAAATGAGGTAGTCCCTGCTCTCGTTCAAAGATTTCCAGCGCCACAGCCAGGTGGAATTGATCCTCAGATCTGGTTCCAGCAAGACGGGGCACTACTGCACTATGCGTTGCTAGTGAGAGATTATTTAAATCAGCTGTTCCCCAATCGCTGGATAGGTCGAAGGGGTCAAATCGAATGGCCAGCGCTTTTTTTTATGGGGACATCTTAAAAGCCGCGTTTATGTAAACAGGCCTCAAAATTTGGAAGACCTGAGACATCGCATTCGAGTCGAGATCCAGACGATCACTCCAGCGGCACTAGCGAACGTACAGCGCCCGTTTGTGGAGAGAATGGCCCACTGCCAAGCAGTTCACGATGGCCACTTCGAGCAACTGCTCTAATTGGTTACTCTTATCAACTTTTCTTTATTACTTTTTTCTTTCAGCGGTCGCAGCGAGTCAAGTTTGCCAAAATACGAAAACCTACTTCGTCATAATAAACCTGCATTTTCTCAAAAATTTTCTCATGTAACCCCCCACACATGGCACACCGTTGTACTCAGGATAACAGTGGCTACCCAAAAATACAATAAAAAATAGGTGTTGCAATTTAAGAAAAAAATAACATCGATCGTGGCGCCTTCATGCGGCAAGTTTTGGAAAAACTACCTAGGCCAAAACATTGCTAGGAAAATAAAAAAGTTGACGTGTCAGGGCATTTTTTGAAAAAGTATTCCGTTCTCGAAATAACTGCAAGTTGCGGGACTTTACGGACACACTGTATATCGTTAGCTTACGAACCATGGAAATCGTACACTTTGAAACTATTCCCCTTATATATCGTCTTCCTGTACTGTCAGTATACATGTATTTTACCTCCAATATGCCGGAATTAAAAATCTCTAGAATTGCGGTACAATGCCACGGTAGGAATATCACGTTCTACCGACAAGACGTGCTTCGAGAAGGTCTGCATCAACTTTGGCGGTATATTGGCGGCACTGCGCTAATCCTGTGGCAGACTTTTCTATCTGGGAGTATTCAATAATATTACCTTATCATGTTAATCCATTTCCTTCGCTCTTGTAAGTCAGCAGGGAACGTGACAAATTTACAAAGATTTCAGTCACTGTAGTGTTTACAATCAGGCACAAAACACATTACCATGGTTATAAATGACTATTAAACCACTCAACCTAGAAAATAATAATAAAAGAAAACATTTAAAAACACTCCTGAGAAAATAGTATTTTTCAAAAATTATAAAAGTTTTCATGAAAACAAAACATTGACATAACCTCATAACCTAACATATCTAAAAGGAGCAAAAAATATATTATACAGCTTACCTATTTTAAAATATTTGGGGATATCCTAGGTTTGACCAAACTTTACCAAAATATATAGCTCATAACCCTTATTTACGTCAAAATTAACGATACACTTGAAAAGAAAACTCTCTTGTGGACAATTTGCACGTAAAACCAATTTGTTTGGAAAGGTTTGTAAGCTCCGCCCCTTCGCGTGACGTCAAGACTTAGGCAGTCTGTATACCTCCGAAAATCCGGGGGTGTTGCGCTGCGTGCTCGGGTACTTTACGACTGCGTCGCAGATAGACTCACGCTATGCACTCAAAGTTGGTGAAAACAAATTGTTTTCGCTATAAATCGAATATTATCTTATTTTTATGATGATAAAACATCGTTTAAGTAAAAAAAAATCGATTTTTTGAAAATTTTACCGTGGCCATACCGCTTAAATAATTTCACACACTTTGGTTCTCACACAATAATTATAATATTTGTAGTATTGGTGACATTGATGTAATATTTGGTCAAAACAGTTATAAGATTTTAGGATTATTATATAAGAATATCTCGTGAATATAATTAAAGACGCGATGATGTCTCTAAGCCAACTCTGAGCAGAATGAATGCCCTGGTTCGTCATCCAGAGCTCAACCGTCCATGCCTTATTTAGTCTCAAGGTTTTATCAGCTGTTTAGTCTAGAATAAGCTAACCCTCTTCGATGGAGCCTCTCATCCATCACTGCTTATGATTCCCCGAAATTTCTCACATATACGACTTTTTGGCTTTATACAGACACTTTTTGGCGCATGCGACCTTTTGGCATTAGCGACGCGATACATCGTTAGAATGAAAGCGCCTCAACCTCGCGAGTTTTCGAACCTTCTCTATCAGTGACTTTTCTAACGCCATTTCCACTGCCGCGGTATATATCGTCGCGGACTTACGCGTGCTGCGGGCATTTTTCGTGAAATTATACGATACCTGTTCTCTCTAGCACAAATCTACTAAATACATACGTACTTATACGTGACCCGCGCTCCAGTGAGAGACTTCGAAAAACGTAAAAGTATGTTTCCTACAATCAATATGTTAAATTAGAATATATTTTATAAAGTGGTGAAGAGCAGTCGTCTTTAAGAAAAACCTGAACATTCGGAGCATTTCGAGGACAAAGTTAAGTGTGTGTGAACAAGGTAGAAAATAATTACAATTAAAAAGAATTTAGAAGGAACTTGAGGCGGAAAATAAGGGAGTAAATTAAATCCAAAGTACTATTTTTGTATCAATTATGTCCGGGATTAGCGCGAACGCAAGTCCCGACTAACAAAAATTATACGCCCGAGATATCCACATTAGGGATATTCGCAAGGGTCAGCTCAACTGTAGTGCAATGGAAGAGCCTCGCCCTGGAGGAACCGCCTTCTTGATCACGGTAACCTCTGCGCCAGGTAAGTATGCTTTCTTCTGCTTTACAGTAGTAGTTGATACTTTGGAATCGAACTTTCTTCTTGAGAAAGTCTAGTACCTGCGCCACGTAGCGGCAGGAGCAAGAACATACCCGAGGCGGCTCACGCTGGCATCGTCAAGGCCATCACACGTAAAAAAACGTAAGCAGTAACAGTAAGGATTGACCAATCAGAAAGCCTGTTTAAGCATAATTCCGTAAGAATAGTATTTCTGATTGGTCAATCCTTACTGTTACTGCTTACGTTTTTTCACGTGTGATGGCCTTCATACCTACGCGACACCGTACGCCGACGCAACGGAGATTCAACTTGATCCCCTCTAGGCGACTCGATGAAATGCTGCTCTTATTCCAAAGCGATGCCAAAGCGACGCCAAAGCAACGCGTTTTTTACATTCTGTTATCAGTCAATAATTTCAAGCGAAGACGACGACGTCATTGCCATGTGTTGGTACCTACGTCAATGTAATAGAAAGGTTAATCTTTTAAATCTGGGGAAATTTCAGTAAAATCGACTTTTTTAGACGTAAAATTTATAAATAAAATCAATAAATCTCCTATTTGGAGGTCCCGACCTGGGGGGCTATTCTCGACGCATGAGAAACGAATTCGTGAACGGAATTATTGTTTTGTTTAAGAAATATTGTACACGGAATTTTTTCCCATACGAAACTCCTTCGTTAACGAAATTACTTTTTTCGTTGACGAAATTGTCATTCGTCGTTCTCGCTGTTTTCGTCAACGAATGTTGTTTGGTATTTGTATGCCGGTGAGTTGCATGACGAGGTGGTGGGCCGATACGACGGGTCGTTGCTAAGTGATTAAACGAGATTCTAAAAAGAAGACATCGCTAAGGGATGTAAACACATTTTTCGTGTGAGAAAATTAATTTCGTTGACGAGATCTATCTTGGAAGGGATATTCGAATCGTTAACGAAAGTGATCGACGAAATTTTACATCCGTTAACGAAAAATATTTCGTCCACGAAAAGCATTTTCCACGCGTCGAGAATAGCACCCCTGACTGCTGGTCAATTTATCGACCACCCCCGGACTCTACCGTATGTCCGTCCCCCGATAGCCAAGCGTGACTTTCACCAAAAAGTCACGCGGTGGCGCTACTTGGTGCTGCCACCGTAGCTTCGCTGTGGGATTACGCAGTGATCGCCAGAAGGGGAAATCACTGTGGCTACACACTAAGCACACCAAGTGACATTTCGCGAGGAGACCCTCCCCGACAGCCAAGAGTGACTTTCAGCAAAAAATCACACGATGGCGCTACTTAACTATGGCGATAGCTTAACTAGGCACTGGACTACATTGCCGTGACAGATAACCGGCAACGCGACCAATAGTAAAAACACATAATAAAAAATATAGAGTAAATATATTTATATATAGAGTAAATATAATAAAATAACCTAGAGTAGATATATCGATACTGAAAAACGCCGAGTTGAAGCGTTTCGTGTAACCTCAAAATCGAAAAGTTTCGAAAAATTAGTAGTGAATAATTTGTAGAAGTGATGAGAAATAATCATAAATAATCTTCCGAATTGTGACAGTCATCGGGAAATCAGACGACGCTTTTCGCTCTTACGCTGCGTTCTTACGAAAAGTGTGAAACGTCTGATCTCCCGATGGCTATCAATTCGGGAGATCGAAGTCTAAGCTCGAAATCGTGAATCTTTGAATAAATGGTAAGTAATGTTCAGAAGTGAGAGTTAATAATCATTCGGGTTTTTTCGATGTCCAACCGAATTACACGCCTCATGCCTATTTGTTTAAGAAATTATTTCCGCCCTAGCACCGTGCGTGTCTAGGAAGTAGTTCTACGAAGTGGCGTGAGCGATACCTAAGATATGCGAGGAACAGGATCGAGAATGAATCGTCGGTTGGCGAATATCAGTCGACGCAACGATCGAGAAAACAGTAATAAACGAACCTTTCTTCTCGCACAGATTTGGTTTACCTTCCTTCATTTTCTGATCCTATCGAGCCTCTGTTGGATCAACGGTCAAAACCAGAGGCGCCGATGCAAGCCAAAGTCTAATAAACCGCATCGCGTCCACAGCCATGGTAAGTAATATTTAGAAGTGAGAGGAAATGATAATTCGGATTTTTTCGATGCCCAACTGAATTACACACCTCGTACCTAATTGCAGAGAGATGCTAGTGCCGTTGGCAGCCGTGGAGGAAGAGGTTATCGTCAACATGGTCCCCAGGAAAGCG
Organism: Xiphydria camelus; assembly: GCA_963678675.1. Taxonomy (NCBI): domain Eukaryota; kingdom Metazoa; phylum Arthropoda; class Insecta; order Hymenoptera; family Xiphydriidae; genus Xiphydria; species Xiphydria camelus. Next base: position 19,456,775 of record OY783194.1, read on the forward strand.
ATGCCAGAGTGGTCGGACTCTGCCTCGGCGACCGAAGATGCAGTTAACCCTTAACTACTATCGTGGGGTGTCCGGACACCCCAGCGGGGGATTTTTGCTCGTATCTTATAGGTTTGAATTGCTAATAGGTTCGTTCCAACTAATACGAGAACTAGTTCTGAACTGGACGGAGTGTGCGCAGTCTGACCTAGCCGTCCCAAAAGTCAGACTGCGCACACTCCGTCGAGTTCAGAACCAGTTCTCGTGTTAGTTGGAACGAACCTAATATTTCACTTATTTTTTTCTTTTATAAAGGTAATCAATTTTACTTTGCTAATAAAGTCTTTATATATAATCAGTATGAATACCTATATCACAAAACATCTAAAAATTACAAAATATATTTTATATACATATATAATATTGGGGTGGGGGGGGGGGGGGGGGGGGTATAACTTCTAATATTAGTCTAAGTGCCAAAAGGTAAAGTTGGGAAAATCGACAAAAGGAGGCAGATTCTTCAAAGGAATAAGTCGAGCATGTCTTGCAGATTTTTGAGTTTTAAGCCTCTACGTATGCTCTAGCACATAGACCCTTTTCAGATGCATTGGGGTTTGCATTTACGACCGCTTTCAAGCAATATATATTTTTGCAAATATGGTACATAGACTAATTAGAAGTTACACTCTTCAATTGTGAAAATTGCCAACATCAAGTGGAAACAGCAATATGAATTTGGAAGTACCGTCTCCATATGTGACAATAAATCAAACAGGTAACATCGAGAACATAGGTATTGTTTGTTAGGAATTTTTGTCTGCATTGAAAATTGATTGTTTTTGAAGGGGGAAAAAATAATTGTTTGTAGATGCAATGATGAACAACCAGCGTTTTGACGGACCCACAGAAGTGAGTTTCTCCTTGGCAATGGATAAAGCTACGAATCCACTCGACTCGACTCGACTCGATTCCACACGATATGACTCGATACGACACGGTGACAATAATTTGCGCGGTGAATCCACTGGAATCGACGCGACACGACTCGATGCTACTCGACACGATGGTAGTGCTTCGTTCTTTTGAATTTTAACGTACAAGGATACATCGTATATGGCTCTATAATTTTTCCACTTATTGCTTCTCTGTAACATCGATACACAGATACAAATTTACTATATACCTATTTATGTTGACCTGGTCTATTCAAGGCTTTTGTGATTTCTTCTCAAGCTTCGTTGCGGATATTTTGGTCTCTATATTTTAAACTATGTATATTGTACAGCATCTCATATGGTCTAACTTGATTAATGAGATCCTCCTCCATTCCTCTGAGAAATTGATGTAAAAGTGCGAGACTCGACGCGACAAATTTCTGACCAGCCAGAAAATTGTGTCGAGTCGAGTCGAGTCGAGTAGAGTCGTGTCGAGCCTAGTGGATTTCTACGCCACATTTTAAATACATAGAAAATCATACGATCAAAAAAGCGTCGTGTCATGTCGAGTCGATTCGTGTAGAGTGTAGTGCATTCCTAGCTTAAAGTTTTCAGAGCTGTGTGAAAGAATGTCGCCGTAAGAGGAAGGTGAAGGAACAAGAAAGGCTCGAAACCATGAACGGAAATAACGATCGTGATGATCTGGAAATCCTACCCCCAATTGCACTAGGGAGAGCACCAAAAATATTTTTCTTTCAATTGTGTATTTACTTAAAAACTTCAAAGAAAGATCCTACGGTTTTCTCCAATTCTCTACAAGTTTTGTTTAAAACTATTTTTCCTATTAAAAATAATGAAAGTTTAAAATTATTTCCCAGTATTGTGAAATTGTATGGATATATTTTAAATTCAGAATGTACTGTTAAATATTGGCAGTTGTGGAATAGGCCTACTGGGGAAACCACAATAAAAAAAACGCGCCGTATACTCTACCCCACGGTGGTGTGGAAACGAGTATAATTGATTATAGAAACGTTATGAATCCGGATTTGGATGCTATTTTGTTAATGTGGCGGCGTTGTTATCATCGCTACAATCCTAAAAATGTAGTATCTTCTTGAGAATGTAAAACTGAGCTAAACTACAACATTTCGAAACTCCCTGAATTTTTTTAGGGTAAAACTTCCTATTGACTGGACTACAGAAAAAGTAATACTCAACGTTGAGGCACACTGTGTTACTACGTTCCGTGTTGTATCAGCCGCCCGCATACTATGAGCTACATCACAACCTTCCCTATCTCCTTCGACTTGGCAAAAGTGAAGCGACCGTATGGAGAGAGCACCAAAAAAACGTCGTCGAGAGGCGAGTGCATCTGACGAGAGCAAGGTCGAAGAATCAAGAAGCTAAATGGTGAGACTTTCCCCTACTTATTTATATTTTTCTTTTTATACTGTTTACTTAAAAACTTTAAAGAAAGATCCTAAAGTTTTCTCTAATTCTCTACAAGTTTTGTTTAAAACTATTTTTTCTATTTAAAGTTATTAAAGTTTTATGTTATTTTTCACTATCGTGACAGTCCTATTTGTCCGTATTCCTAATTGTCTGTATTGGAAATTGATTGTTTGTAAAGGAGGAAAAAAATTATTTTTTTTTTTTAGATACAAGGATGGAAAATCAGCGTTTCGACTGACTTCATCGAGAAGCGAGTACATCTGAGGATAGGAAGGTCGAAGAATCAAGAAGACAAATGGTGAGACTTTCCCCTACTTATTTATATTTTTCTTTTTATACTGTTTACTTAAAAACTTTAAAGAAAGATCCTAAAGTTTTCTCTAATTCTCTACAAGTTTTGTTTAAAACTATTTTTTCTATTTAAAATTATTACAGTTTTATGTTATTTTTCACTATCGAGACAGTCCTATTTGTCCATATTCCTAATTGTCTGTATTGGAGATTGATTGTTTGTAAAGGAGAAAAAAAATTCTTTTTTTTCAGATACAAGGATGGAAAATCAGCGTTTGGACTGACTTCATCGAAGTATTCATCGAAAATGTACTTATTTTAAATGTCCTAAATGTTTCATTATTGTAATGTTCATTTTTCAAAATATGTTGCCTATATACTATATATATATTCATTCACTTGCGTTATACGTATACCGTATGTCCAATGGCTAGTCGAGCAGGTGCAGCGACCTGAATTTTCCTGAAACTTGACTTCGGCAGTGTTTTAGTTAAAGGTGGCTTTGGAAGATGGCGCGCATACGAGCGAAACGTTTGAAATATCTAATTTCCCGATAGGTAAAAGCGGGAGGTAGATAAATGCGGGAGATCGAAGTGTAACCTCAAAATTGTGAATGTTGGAATAATGGTGAGTAATTGTTTGAAACGATAAGACATAATAATTCTGGTTTTTTTTCGATGTTCAACTAAATAACACGACTGATACCTAATTGCAGAGAGAAGCGACTGGCAGTCGTGGAGGAAGGGACTACCGTCAACGTGATCCTCGTCAGTGGTCGAGCTCTGCCTCGGCGACGAAAGGTGCAATTAAAATGAAATGAAAGCCTGAGTCAAGGTGAAAATTGGAAGGCGTGGAAAGAAAACGCGGCAGAGTCGCCAACAGAAGGAGTGAGTGAAGTGCGAAAGAAAAGTGCAGTGGCGCCGAAAAACGTCGCATGTAGAAGACAGTGACGAACAGCAGCAGCAGCTGGTCGACACTGCTCAACTCCGCACCAGCTCTTGAATGATATCTCGCCGATCGCGATACGCGGCAGCTCCTGTGGACAACGATTCCAGACACTCGAGTCGTAGTCGCAGCAAGGACAGCAGCAGCAGCAGCGTCGACGGCAGGGCCACCGTTGGAAAGCGAAGGCAATCCAAGACCGGCTCGGATAGCTGTAAGAGAAAGACACATCGGCGGAAACATAAAATATCGAAGCAAGACTTGCAATGAGAGTGTGGTAAGAGGAAGAAGAAAAATGACAGAGACAAGGCGACGAGACGGAGGAGGAAGTCGTCACCACGAAGGGTTCCTGAAACGGTAGCAGTACTAGCACCGTGCGAACAGTTCCAGAGAACAGGCCGTCTACACCCAGTCGTAAATCATGCCGAATTCCTGTGACACCCGACAGCGGCATCACGTCAGGAGTGTGAACGGTGGAGAAGAACGGGAGCCTCACTGAAAAAGGAAGAAGCAGTGTTGGCGGTGGTAGTGACAGCTAAGGAACCCTTCGTGGTGACGACTTCCTCCTCCGTCTCGTCGCCTTATCTCTGTCATTTTTCTTCTTCCTCTTACCACACTCTCATTGCAAGTCTTGCTTCGATATTTTATGTTTCCGCCGATGTGTCTTTCTCTTACAGCTATCCGAGTCGGTCTTGGATTGCCTTCGCTTTCCAACGGTGGCCCTGCCGTCGACGCTGCTGCTGCTGCTGTCCTTGCTGCGACTACGACTCGAGTGTCTGGAATCGTTGTCCACAGGAGCTGCCGCGTATCGCGATCGGCGAGATATCATTCAGGAGCTGGTGCGGAGTTGAGCAGTGTCGACCAGCTGCTGCTGCTGTTCGTCACTGTCTTCTACATGCGACGTTTTTCGGCGCCACTGCACTTTTCTTTCGCACTTCACTCACTCCTTCTGTTGGCGACTCTGCCGCGTTTTCTTTCCACGCCTTCCAATTTTCACCTTGACTCAGGCTTTCATTTCATTTTAATTGCACCTTTCGTCGCCGAGGCAGAGCTCGACCACTCTGACGAGGATCACGTTGACGGTAGTCCCTTCCTCCACGACTGCCAGTCGCTTCTCTCTGCAATTAGGTATCAGTCGTGTTATTTAGTTGAACATCGAAAAAAAACCAGAATTATTATGTCTTATCGTTTCAAACAATTACTCACCATTATTCCAACATTCACAATTTTGAGGTTACACTTCGATCTCCCGCATTTATCTACCTCCCGCTTTTACCTATCGGGAAATTAGATATTTCAAACGTTTCGCTCGTATGCGCGCCATCTTCCAAAGCCACCTTTAACTAAAACACTGCCGAAGTCAAGTTTCAGGAAAATTCAGGTCGCTGCACCTGCTCGACTAGCCATTGGACATACGGTATGTATGTATGAAATAAATAAATCTTTTCTTGTTTTATAAAGTAAAAATGAGTAATTTATTAACAACTTTTATGAGTAGAAAAACAAGTTAGGTACATTCATTTCTTAGCGTCACAGTGTTCCCACGGTGGCATCACTGAGTGAATTTCCTGTTCATTGGTACACCTCCTACTTTATCCACTGTGAGGTCACCGTAACCTCACTCAGTGCTTACACTGCGTGATGCCACAGTGGTACCCCAGTGGGCACGCACCAAGACATCACTGTGATGTTTCTCAAAGTCACCGCGTGGTCCCACAGTGCCACCACTGTGGAGCCACCTGGCTATCGGGGTCTCTGTACTGGCCAGTTTGAAAGTTACCTTCGGATAGGCTTGGTCGGTACTCGAGTCATTTAATACGGTAAAAGTCGAGTTGGCAGTTAGAGTTGATGTCAATTCGGGAGATCGAGGCGTCTAACCTCGAAATTGAGAATTTGCGAATAATGGAAATTACGAAAATAATTATAATTACGGTATAAATGTCTCGATTACCGACCAAGCCTATCCGAAGGTAACTTTCAAACTGGCCAGTACCTACAGAGACGGACACACGGTAAAGGTTAAGCAGCTGGGAAAATGGTGGGTGCATCTACCGTACCTAGGTAAATGTCTCAATTACCGACCAAGCCTATCCGAAGGTAACTTTCAAACTGGCCGGTATACCTATCCCCGATAGCAAAGCGTGCATTTACACGCTGGCCGCACGCAGTGCTGCCACGTAGTGGCACCACTGTGGTCTCACCGTGCCATGATCGCGTGGAGTACACAATCTAAAAGCACCATGGCTACACAGTGAACACACTTGGTGGTTCACAGCGTAAAGACACAGTAGTTACACTCAGTGCAGTCACAGTGTCTTTTCGACGTGCACACTTCGTAAATTTACCGAATGTCGGTAAATTCATTGTCTTCACAGAATTTTTAACACGTTTGCTGCCGCCGGCTCCGATCGGAGCCAGTCGACACTTCGCGCCTGTGCCGCCGGCTCCGATCGGAGACACATTGACGTGCACATTACATTATTCAGTCTGTTACCGGCACTGAGCGCGATGCAATCAATCTAAAAGTGGCAGCGAATGTGTTAAATTAGAAAATAACAAAATTGATATAATAATAGGTTTGTTCCCAGAAAGCAATTTGTGACTAGTTACAAATGTTGATCTGCGTATGTGCAGTTGTAAATTTACAATTAATTGATTTCACACCCCGATAGAAGAATTTTTAAATTAGAAAATAACAAAATTGATATTATAATAATGTTTCAAACAGTGCAAATTGTACTGAATTATTCCATAAATAATGAATGATTAATTATCATAATCGCTACTGTTTTGAAAAAGAATTATTTTTAAAAATTTAATGAGATATATATATATATATAAACCGGCCTTTACACAATACAACACTGAGATATCTTGGCAAAAATATTTAAATTAAATATTTATTTAAATATTTTTGCCGAGATATCTCAGTGTTGCATTGTATAAAGGCCGGTTTTAGTTTATGTTTGACATAGCTCGAAATCGGCTTTCGGGTTTATCTCACTAGTCACAGTACTGTTGCTTTCAGGTATCGAGAGAGAGAGATATTATATGTATAAACTCTTACAAGTCGACTTCCACCACAAAGAGTCGATGGCGCAATAGACCTTTTCATTCTGGGCGGAAGTAACTAGCGCGCCTCATGTGTAACTAAAAAGCCTGGCGCAAAGGTTAAAAGTTTCGGACAGTTTTTAATCGCAATGGTCTCCACGCAACCATTCGTAAACGTGGAATTATCAGAGAAAGATGTTCCGGGAGCGATTTTAATGTACAATACAATTGAAGCACACAGTGTACTTCAATTAAAACGTTGGCTTCAATGTAGGAACCAAAAGACTGAGGGAAAAAAGCAACATTTAATTGATAGGTTAGGAGACTAGGATGCACTTTTATAATCTCTTAAATTCATTTTCAAAATATTTATCTTATTGCAGAGTGAAATTTTGTCTTCAAAGAAAAACGCCTATTGATTCGCATGTCGATCGTGGTAAATGGTTAGAGATAAAAGCTACAAATTTGAGGTCTAATGTCATATCACAGTTGCAACAAGGACCAGACTATCCAAGCTATTGGAATACTTTCCCATCTTGTTCAATTCCACATGCATTCAACATTGGTTGTATGTATGAATATTTTATGAATATTCAGATGATCGATACCAGTAATCCCCAAAATGTTCATGTAAAGAAAATTGATTGTGGAACTTCCAAACCACTCGCGCGAGGAAAAATTTATTTGCTGAGTAAACATGTTCAGGATATCATGGACTCAGTTACTGCTGATAAAAACTTTTATTATCTGAAAGCAAACGTTCAAGCATCTTATAACAAAAATATTAAGTATTCAGTGAAAGTCATGTTAGAGTACAAATCCACAAAAATTATTGATGGACAGTGTAATTGCAAAGCATCATCTCTAGGTAGGTGCAGCCACGTAACAGCATTACTATATGCCTTAAAATCTATTAGCAACTCTCTGTCGAATTCGTCCATTGCAGTTTTTTTTATAGTTTGAGTCGTAGCATTCCGTCGTTCCATCCTTTTTAGTGTTTGCACTCCACAATTCCTCTTGTTGGCCTTTGTGAGACTCACTCCACAACCCTAAAAATTGAAAACAATAAAACAACATTTAATATATTGTAAATTGTTGGCATAGATGTATGTATAATTGTAGAAGAGGTTACCTGTTCCTTCGCTCGTTGCGATTCATGCTCTTCGACGTAGTCATCACCAGTATCGTAATTTTTTACATCTAGTACCTCACAACCCTAAACATTGAAAACAATAAAACAACATTTAATATATTGTAAATTGTTGGCATAGATGTATGTATGATTGTAGAAGAGGTTACCTGTTCCTTCGCTCGTTGCAATTGATGCTCTTCAACGTAGTGATCGCCTGAATCGTCATTTGTTACGATATCCATTACCTCACAACCCTAAAAGTTGAAAACAATCAAACATTTAATATATTGTAAATGGTTTGCATAGATGTATGTATGATTGTAGAAGAGGTTACCTCTTCTTTCGTTCGTTGCGATTGATGCTCCAGTGTTCCAAAAAATCATCATTTGTATCCTCTGTTTTTGCTGAAGTGGAGGTTGTGTATAATTTCACATCTTTCTGTTCTAAACACAAGTACGTATTTTACGTTCTGGCTAAAACAATAAAACATTATTTGCACCATTCTTAACTCTTATGATTCACTCCAAATGAGACCACTTACCTTTTTTGTCAATTTCTTGTACTTTTAAGGAACAGGATCTGGATATTCTTCACTGGGACCTTTTTCGCTAACAAAATGCAGAGAGCAAATATATGTATCTTTAGTAATACACTGTATAGATTTAAATCCTTCATCTGCACGTCCACATAACCTCACCCACTTGTCACTTTTTTCACATTTATTACATTTCATGATATGTTTTTTGATTGATTCCTTTACATATCCCTTGCGAAACTCAAGACAAGGTTTCGGGAATGAAATGAAGTGAAAACTTATATTTTTTTAACTTTTTAGAGCATGTGTCACTTTTACACAAACCGTAAGAGCATCGTTTAGTAGCACCTTTACGTTGTTTCTCCATGCTAAAATGACTTTTACTTTCGAATATTGGATTTATTATTCATTATAAATTATTCAAATTCGCGTCATCAGCTTTGTAATTACTTTAATAATTTAATTAAAAAATGTTTCCATCACTACACTTCCAAAAACTGTCCGAAAGTTAATCGGAAGCCGCCATTTTTACTTGCTCATGCGCACAATTTTTTTTCCAGAATGAAAAGGTCTATTGGTAGAATGCGAGAAGCGTTTCCAGTCTTCTAAAGATCGCAGGTTCGAGTCCTGGCCGGGTCGGGTTTGAGAAAAAAAAAACCGACACTACCGTACCCCGATAGCCAGGTGGCTCCACAGTGGTGGCACTGTGGGACCACGCGGTGACTTTGAGAAACATCACAGTGATGCTTGGTGCGTGCCCACTGGGGTACCACTGTGGCATCACGCAGTGTAAGCACTGAGTGAGGTTACGGTGACCTCTAGTGGATAAAGTAGGAGGTGTACCAATTAACAGGAAATTTTTTTTTACTTTATAAAACAAGAAAAGGCTTATTTATTTCATACATACATATACGTACAACGCAAGTGAATGAATGTATATAGTATATAGGCAACACATTTTGAAAAATGAACATTACAATAATGAAACATTTAGGACATTTAAAAAATAAGTACATTATTTCACTAGAGTAACTGAAATGTTTTTAATAGAATTTTCTCGTCTGTAGTTCTATTTAAAATTTGAATTTTTAATTGAATTTTTTTATTTTCAAATGAGAAGAATTTCAAATTCTACTAATGAAGAGAAAATTGTATCAAAAACATTCTATCGATTCATTTCTGATCTGAAAAAGCTCATAAAAACCAAACTAAGAATGATATTTACATAATTCAAAAGACTACGTATTACGGAAAAAAAGTAAGAATAATATAATGGTAATTATAACGTTCTATAAGTTTATTTTGAGACAGAGTTCTCCCGTAATGCGAATAGTAAGGCGTTATTAGATGCGCAACGATATATTGACACCCTAATTGAAGACACAAGTGCATAAAGGGTTCATGTAACATTTGAAATGTTTTGAGATAATCATTTTATATGCACTACAAAATGAAAATATCGAGTATACTTAGATCCTTTATCAACTGTTAACTTTGTTAATATTAATCATTTTGCTAATTTAACCTCGGCATACAAATTATATGCAGCTAAACTTCTAAAAAGCGTTAGAAATTAATTTCTCACAAAAATATCATTTAGACTCGTCATGCACTTGTGTTTTCAATTATCAAATCTCATAACTACTTTTAGTCAAAAATGTGATTGTAGTGCTATCTGTTACAAAAAAGATACTTCATAAGGTAGAGAAAATCATACAACTCCATATAATTTACATCTTACAAGGGGACCCCTTGAAAGTCGGAGCACCGATTGTAATGAATTTTTTTTATAAATAAAGGGAACTCCCCTGAGTAACGCTCATACTTTACTTTTGTCCAATGCGCCTTTGTTTATTTAAAAAAAAAGAAATTGTTTTGACGCGTAAAGTGTGTACTGTAATGTAATACTCGGTGTCCAAGATAATGGCGTGGCGCAGTCGGCTAAGGCATAGACTTACCACGCGGGCGTCCCGCGTTCGATTCCCGTGCATGCACTCTTTTTTTTTTGCCAATTTCGAACTTTTTCACTTTTTTTATTATTCAAACTATTGCTACTAATCTTTAGAAGTAAAATAAATCTAGGTAACGTGAATAAAATTTTTTTTTTGCATTTAAAACTATATTTTGAACGATTGTTACTAATCATTCGAAGGCAAATTAGTGAAGTTTTGGTGACAATTTCTAAAATGAATTTATGAAATGTGCTTGGTGTAAAGAGATTTTGTGTTTTAAGTGTTTATATGATATTTATTATCCTAAAGTATGTAAGATGTCGGCCCCAGAATCACCATCGGAATCGTCCGATGGAATTAGCGATAAGTATACCAATTAAATTTAAAATTTCACTTGTTACGAATAAATGAAAATGCTTTTTGTAATTGAACGTGTTTAAATTTTGTTTTTTCGCCTTACCTAGATTTATTTTACTTCTAAAGATTAGTAGCAATAGTTTGAATAATAAAAAAAGTGAAAAAGTTCGAAATTGGCAAAAAAAAAGATAGTGCATGCACGGGAATCGAACGCGGGACGCCCGCGTGGTAAGTCTATGCCTTAGCCGACTGCGCCACGCCGTTATCTTGGATACCGAGTATTACATTACAGTACACACTTTACGCGTCAAAAGAATTTCTTTTTTTTTAAATAAACAAAGGCGCATTGGACAAAAGTAAAGTATGAGCGTTACTCAGGGAACTTCCCTTTATTTATAAAAAAAAATTCATTACAATCGGTGCTCCGACTTTCGAAGGGTCCCCTTGTTAGACGTTAAGGGAATTGTTGACGGCGATTTCTTCATAAATTTCTTGTCTCTGATAGGAGTTTCAGTATGTCCACCTCCACCATAGAAGTTGTCCTCCAGGAAATCCTGAAATCGAGATCGAGAAAACTGTAGGAGCCATCTTTGAAGTTTTTAAGTAAATAGAATGAAAAGAAAAATATAAATAAGCAGGGGAAAGTCTCACCATTTGTCTTCTTGATTCTTCGACCTTCCTATCCTCAGATGTACTCGCTTCTCGATGACGTTTTTTTCGTGCTCTCCCTAGTGCAATTGAGGGTTCGATTGCCAAATCATCACGATTGTTTCTTCCGTTCATGGTTTCGAGCCTTTCTTGTTTCTTCACCTTCTTCTTACGACGACATTCTTTCACACAGCTCTGAAAACTTCATTCTTGCCAAAGAGAAACTGTCTCTCGTGGGTCCGTCGAAACGCTGATTTTCCCCATCCTTGTATCTAAAAAAGTAATTTTTTTTCTCCTTTACAAACAATCAATTTCCAATACAGACAATTAGGAATACGGACAAATGGGACTTTCACAATAGTGAAAAATAATATTAAACTTTAATAACTTTAAATAGAAAAAATAGTTTTAAACAAAACTAGTAGAGAATTAGAGAAAACTTTAGGATCTTTCTTTAAAGTTTTTAAGTAAACAGTATAAAAAGAAAAATATAAATAAGTAGGGGAGAGTTCATCATTTGTCTTCTTGATTCTTCGACCTTGCTCTCGTCAGATGCACTCGCCTCTCGATGACGTTTTTTTGGTGCTCTCTCCACACGGTCGCCTCACTTCTGCCAAGTCGAAGGAGATAGGGAAGGTTGTGATGTAGCTCAGAATATGCGGGCGGCTGATACAACACGGAACGTAGTAACACAGTGCGCCTCAGTGTCGAGTATTACTTTTTCTGTAGTCCAGTCAATAGGAAGTTTTACCCTAAAAACGCTCCGAGTTTGCACTATATCGCCATAGTCGCGAACTCAAGCGCGACGCGGTGTCGGCGTCGTGGTGGCCGCCATTGCAACGTGCCACGGGCCGTTGCGCGTCGCTTACATTTCACTTCACTACACTGATTTCACGCTTATCTCGGATACTCCTGACGGCCTCCTCGGTGCCTCGGAGTAGATTCTCACGGGATTTATTCACGCACTGTGTTGTGTTGTGTTTCGCTGGGAGTGCGAACACAAGCACGGCACGTCGTTGGCGTCGCTGTGGCCGCCATTAGCACGTGTCACTTTCCGTTGCGCGACGTTTACGTTTCACTTATCCACACTAATTTCCCGCTTGTCTCGGTCGCTCCTGGGGCCTTCTCGGTGCCTTGGAGCTCTCAGAGCAGAATCACACGTAGTTTATACGCGCATTGTTTCACTGGGAATGCAATACGAGCGCGGCGCGACTTTGGCGTCGCTTTGGACGCCATTAGCACGTGCCGCGGCCACTTGCGCGTCGTTGGCATTTCACTTCACTACACTAATTCCGCACTTAGTTCGACCACTCTTGCGGGGCTTTTCGGTGTCTCGGAGTCTCCGAAGTAAATTCTCACAGGTTTCACTGGTCTGGTGACTCTCCTGCAGTCGTCAGAGTCCTAGTTAAGCTATCGCCATAGTTAAGTAGCGCCATCGTGTGATTTTTTGGTGAAAGTCACTCTTGGCTGTCGGGGAGGGTCTCCTCGCGAAATGTCACTTGGTGTGCTCAGTGTGTAGCCACAGTGATTTCCCCTTCTGGCGATCACTGCGTGATCCCACAGTGAAGCTACGGTGGCAACACCAAGTAGCGCCACCGCGTGACTTTTTGGTGAAAGTCACGCTTGGCTATCGGGGTATGTATCATCCCAAATTAAACAAGCCCCCAATAGCAAAGCGTGCAGTTCAGCCGTAGTGCACGGCAGACGCACGCAGTGCTGACAGCCTGTGGCTCCACCGTGACTACACCGTGCAGTTTCTTGGTGGAGTTGCACAGCGTGAGCGCACGGTGTCTGCACGGTGAATGATCTGGTGCTCTGGGCGGGAAGTCACAACGTTTGCACTCAGTACAACTACTGTGTTTGCACTTCTTTTGCACCACGTGCCCAAAACCTTGTGAAGGCACAGTGAATGCACGGTGCCTTCACTCATCGTTTATAATAAATTATTTGCAAATTTAACAAAAATATGGACTTATAGTGGTTAAAAATAATTTACAAATTAAACAAGTAATTTTATTTTTTTATCTTGACCACAATAGAGTCTCAAAATATGTGAAAAGTCAATTAAATCATAAAAGTCGAGCACGTGGACTTCAGTTGCGTTCCAAACCTCAAAGTATTTTCAACTACGTAAGAGATGCGCAATTCCTTTTTTCAATAAGATTTTATGCAACTGTATAAGTAACACGTAAAAATTGTGTTCGTAGCCCAGATAGAAAAGTCTGCCACAGGATTAGTGCAGTGCCGCCAATACATCGCCTGTCGCGTATGCAACTACATACATACTTACAATTAGATTAGATCTTAAGATTATATAGCGGTAAAATTCAAAGTATTCTATACTAATTCTAGGATGCTCGGGAAAAAGAGTACAAGATAAAAAAGGGTATTGTGCTCAGAAAACACCTTTATTTGTTTATATTTGTAAGTTTTAAACGCTTAGCGCCAAAACTTAGTCGCGCGACACTAGCGATCGGGCGACCAACACATGAGTCACTCCTCAACGGAGAGGGCAGTACATTAGTTGGCTCCGAGCTGTAAACATCGTGATAAGCCTAACTAAGATACATCCGATCGTCAATAACTTTCGCAAATTAACGACAATTGTATTGATTTAGGTAGGTGTTAAACTGTAGGTTTATGGTTATGTTTAGTGCGTAAGACTCTGTAAATAATTGTAATATAGTTTTCAGCAACTACATCTTACATTGTCTGAGTTCTACAACCTAAATCAATCTCCTGGTTAAATTTCTGATTTCGAAATTTACAAATCAATACAATGAGGGTAAAAGCGAAGTTCCAGTTCACCTCAGAAGCCGGTGCCGATTCGAAGAGCTCCGTAGTTAAAGTGAAAACCATTCAACTGGAGGGCCAAGAGGAAGTTTTTCTATTCCCGCAAGACAAAAGAACCAGTGCATATCATATTTCACTCTTCAACACAACTGTAGTTAAAAATGTAGTTAAGTGTTTGAAAACCAGAAATAAGTTTAGAAATGTGTTAGTGACCCTGACGAATGAACTTCAAAATATTTATTTGGATGAAGAAGGAAATGTCGTGCTAGGTGACGAATATTTGGAAGAAGTCACTATCACACATGCCGATACCACTAACACTAGCACCTTGGAGAAAAGCAGTCGTAGTTTAGCTAAGGATATTGTGTTGGAGAAATTTAATGGTGAAAATTTTTAAGCGACCTCGTGGCTATCGATGTTTGTTCGGGAGTGTAACCGAGTGGGAATAAATCAAAATAAATACGCTGAAACTTTAAGATTGTTCTTAGAAAAATCAGCACTAGACTGGTTTAATGTCTCTCTAAAACAAAATTCACTAAACAATAATTGGGAAACTTGGAATAACGCGTTTATAGAAACCTTCTCGGTGCAATCCTGGTCTGACATTGCATATGCATACGATTATCAATATTTGAATGGTTCGTTATTAGAATATGCATTAAGAAAAAGAAACTTACTATTAGAAGTTAACGATAAAATGACTCTCAACACTCAGATTGATTTAATAGTAATTAAATTACCAAAATTTATACAGAGTAGGTTAGAGAGAAAAACTATATTAACTATGGAAGATTTAATGTCTAAATTGAAGCATTTCGGAAACATGAGCATTAAGAAAAACGTCAAAGATAATGACAAAGTACCAAAACAAAACAAAACGTTACCATGTTCGATTTGTGAAAAGTTAGGTTATAAAGATAGGTACCACCCAGAGCATAGTTGTAGATTAAAAGATAAACAAATTTCGAGACCAAACAATGATAAAATTAAAATTTCAAATAATGTAGAGAGCGAAAGAATTGTAGCCAGCACAGAAGAATCAAAAAACGAATAGTCACCCCACTTATAAGAGTAAAAATTCTCGTCAATAATAAACCAGCTATAGGTCTACCGCATGTCCTATGGCCAACCGCGCAGGTGAGCTGCGACCTGAATTCTTGACTTCGGAAGTATTTATGGTACAGTTAGAGTGGGCTTCAGACGAGTGCGCTGCATAAGAACGAAAAGTGTCGACTGCTCTTCTAATAGCTGTCAATTCGGGATATCGAAGCATTTCGTGTAACCTCAAAATTGTAAAGTTTTGAATTAGTAGTGAATAATTTGTAGAAGTGATGAGAAATAATCATAAATAATCTTCCGAATTGTGACAGCCATCGGGAAACCAGACGACGCTTTTCGCTCTTACGCTGCGTTCTTACGAAAAGTGTGAAACGTCTGATCTCCCGATGGCTATCAATTCGGGAGATCGAAATCTAAGCTCGAAATCGTGAATCTTTGAATAAATGGTAAGTAATGTTCAGAAGTGAGAGTTAACAATCATTCGGGTTTTTTCGATGTCCAACCGAATTACACGCCTCATACCTATTTGTTTTAGAAATTATTTCCGCGCTAGCACCGCGCGTGTCTAGGAAGTAGTTTTACGAAGTGGCGTGAGCGATACCTAAGGGGTCAATTCGGAAGATTATTTATGATTATTTCTCATCACTTCTACAAATTATTCACTACTAATTCAAAAATTTACGATTTTGAGGTTACACGAAACGCTTCGATCTCCCGAATTGACAGCTATTAGAAGAGCAGTCGACACTTTTCGTTCTTATGCAGCGCACTCGTCTGAAGCCCACTCTAACTGTACCATAAATACTGCCGAAGTCAAGACTTCAGGTCGCAGCTCACCTGCGCGGTTGGCCATAGGACATGCGGTATATGACTCTGGAGCTAATGTATCATTAATAAGCCACGAATTTTTAAATAAAATTAATAACGGAAATAAAATTATGAGTGGGGGAAATAATTTAAAAGGAATAACTGGAATAACTAAACCTAAGGGTATAGTATACTTGAGGGGCTTGGAGTGAAAAGTGACAATATCCATTTTTGGCGAAAATGAGTTACGTTTGGTTTCAGATACTACTCGTCACGCTCTATCACGTGAGCATATTAGTTTTTAAAAAATTCCACTCCTTCATGCCAAAAATTCACGTTGAAAAACCCCTTTGGAGTGAAAAGTGACAATATCCAGTGAAAATACCCGTTTTTACAGTTTTTACACTCCAAGATAGTTTTCGTCAGAAGTTGAGGCACTAGTAAGATGTGCTACGGCTGTGTAACAATTTTTAGCAAGTGATAACGATACAGTCAGAGAATAACTATATAGAGAAGGGAATCTTGTGGTGGAGGGGGGTAGCAGGCGCATCCAGTCGGCGCAGCCGAAAACGGCCATGTTTTGATTGGTACCCATAGGCGTCACTTGTTATCGGGATTTCGTGGTGTTCGGTTCTCCAGTGGTAGCGGTAACGTTAGTTTGCGGATTGCATATTTCTGTGAGAAGAGCAACAATTGATTAAAAAAAATCAAGGACTGTGTGCAGCAAAAAACTGCAATAACAAAGGTTATAACTGCAATCTATCATTCTATAGCTTGCATTTTTATATATACATAGAATCGATGACTGATAATTATCT
Source organism: Xiphydria camelus (assembly GCA_963678675.1). Classification (NCBI taxonomy): domain Eukaryota; kingdom Metazoa; phylum Arthropoda; class Insecta; order Hymenoptera; family Xiphydriidae; genus Xiphydria; species Xiphydria camelus. The sequence goes on from OY783194.1 coordinate 19,473,529, forward strand.
TGTCTTCCAATATATCGCAAGTTGTCCTGAATACCACTCTGTGCTTCCAACTCAGATTCTCTCTTACGACGACTCTGACTTGTACCAATCAAAACATGGCCGCCGTTGTCTTCCCGAGAACAAAGTAACAGCTGTTAAGTTTCCCTTCTCTATATAGTTATTCTCTGATACAGTTCTGCAGTTTGCTATTTTGTTGGTTAAAAATCACGTTAATATTCTAAAAGTTTATGGATTATTGTTGATATTCACGCATTTTTGTAACTTTAAAAATGGGTAACTCGAAGAGAAATAGTGTATCTCGGAAAAAAACACCTCGGCCGGGGGAATGGAAGCAAGCAAAAGAGAAGAGACTAAGGTAAGACGACAGAATACACTTCAGAGCTAATTTATCTCATTCACGCTGTGATAATGTTCATTTCGAGTTGATTGTATTCGTTTCTCATTTTAGATATTTACCAGCATTTCCACCGGTACGGCCACGTTGCACTCATCCAAAAAAAGAAGCGGCTTTTCGTTGTTCATCTCTCACGGCGTTGGAAGTTTACAATTTCCATAAAATGTTCTACAAGTACAAGGATCGTAAATCTCAGAACCTTTTTCTGCTCAAACATCTCGAAATAAGTCCTCCTATCAGAGAACGTGTGAAAGACGAAGACAGAAAATACTCGCCGTGCTTAGTCCGCACTAAATTTTTCGTACGGGATAGTAGACATGCGTTAGTTCAAATATGCCAGCCCGCATTTTTAAATATTTTGCATATTTCGCGTCGTCGGGTGAACAATATCGCCAAACGGTACATGGAAAATAGTGATTTGAACGAAAGAAGAGGCGGTGTTGCACAATCTGTCAAGGAACGATCTGCTCTTCAAACTGAAGATATAAAACTATTCATGTCGCAGTTTCCATCAAAAGAGTCACATTACTGTCGCAGCCAGACAGTTAGAAGGTATCTCAGTTGTGACTTGAATATTGAGAAGCTGTATCGGATGTATTCGGAGTGGACGCAGCTGGAGGGTGTAAAATCATCGTATTTTCGGTTCGTTTTCAACACTGAAATGAATTTTGGGTTTGGTTCGCCGGCCAGCGATGTGTGTTCGACGTGCTTGAGCTTCAAAGAACGAATTAATAAAGAAAAAGGTAATACACTGATAAAAATCAACTCTCAATGTTATTTTGTTCATTTCGTTTTATTTATTTCGAATGATTATCTGTTGTAGATGAAGAAAAGAAAAGCGAGCTCATTGCCTCCAGGGATATTCATAAAAAACGTGCTGCTGCTTTCTTCGAGTACCTACGAGATGCCGATAAAGATTTATTTTTGGTTTCCTTTGATTGTGAGAAAAACCAGCCTCTTCCAAAGGTGCAGGACAGCGCTGCATATTATTCGCGCCAGCTATACTTATACAATTTTACTGCAGTCATCGGGCATTCGAAATCAACTCTAACTAAAGAAAATGTAAAAAGCTTCTGTTGGTTTGAAAATCAGTACCAAAAGAACGCCAATCTCATCGCATCTTGTATTTTCCATTTGCTGCAATCCGTTGATTTGAAAAATTATAAACGAGTTCGTTTGATGGCTGATGGCTGCGGCGGGCAAAATAAGAACACGATTTTCGTTTCTATGGTGATGTATTGGTTTTCAAAGTATGCTCCAGCTAATATCGAAGACGTATGCCTAATTTTTCCAGTAACTGGTCATAGTTTCATACCCCCGGACCGCGTATTCGGAAAAATTGAACGTGAATTAAAGAGATACGAGATGATTACGGATCCGAAGGAGCTGCTCACGATTATTGGGAATGTTGGTGAAGTTATCGAAGTGTCGCCGTCAGTAAAGATATACGATTTCAAAAGCGGTATGAAGGGTGTTATCAAGCATACACAAACATGGCCATTTCAAATTTCCAAGGTTAAACGAATAATGTTGAAAAAAAAACCAACAAATCCTGCCATGATCGAAATAAAAGGAGAGCCGCATTACTACCACGATGTTTCAAATTATGGTTCTGTTTGTATTCGTAAGAAAACGCCGAGGGATATTCGCCTTACTACACTTGCCGAAGGAAACAGCCTTAAAAAAGAAAAAAAAAGCGATGTTGAGAAGTTATTAAAAAAGCACTTCGGCGATGATTGGAGAACAGACAATCGGCTCCAATTTTACAGAACGGTTTTGGATGAGACAGTTGAAATCGAAGATATGGATCTGGAAGCTGAAAATGTAGACGACCCTGATTGTGTCCCACTCAACGAGTCGGTTGATTTAATCGTTTAGCGTAAGAAGTAATCGAAACTATTGTACTCTTATCTATTTTTTTCCCAAGTATTTTCAACCATGTTTGTTAAATTTTTCATTTTTTTTTTCGAAATAAAAAAATCAAGATTTTTGCGAATACATTACTATTTTGCCGTAAAATTCTTTCTCAACGTTAACTTCAGTGTTTAGTATGAATTACACTCGATTTTACATCATCACAGCTGATCAAACTGGGCGAAAACGGAAAGAAAACATCGGCTTGGAGTGAAAAGTGACAATATCCACCTTGAATGCAGTTTATCATAATCAAATCTACGCGCATGCGCGCCGACTGATTCAGACATCGCCCGGAGTCGTCTATCGGGTCGCGTTCCCAACACTTGGTGCAATAGACGAGAAGTTTCAGTGTGAAACTTTTGTGTTTTCGATTTTTTCCTTTTCCTGAAAAATCGCTTTCTTGGATATTGTCACTTTTCACTCCAAGCCCCTCACTTACAAACTACAATTCATAATATTGAAGAAACCTTTCCATTCTTCATAGTAAAAAATAATTATTTTAAAGAAGATATATTGTTGGGATTAGATATAATTCAAAAATTTAAACTATGCCAAGATGAAAACTTAAACATAACTCAGAAATGCCCAATTATTAAAAACGAAATAAAAATCGAAGATAACAATGCAAAAATAAATAAAACTCAAGCCACGATAACAAAAAACAACAATACAATCAGTATACAAGACATAATTAAAGAAAACAATGACATCTTTGCAAAATCAAAGTTTGATATCGGAGAAATTAAAGGATATGAGGCCGCAATTAAACTGACAGAATATAAATATATTTCTAAGAAGCCTTACAGATGCTCATTCCAAGACAAAGAGGAAATTGAAAAGCAAGTAAGTGAATTGTTGAAAGCAAAATTAATTGAAGAATCATGTAGCCCATATGCAGCTCCAGTCACTATGGTTTTCAAGAAAGAAGAAGGAAAAAGATCCCGCTTTTGTATAGACTTCAAAGAATTAAATAAAATTGTTGTGCCAGAGAGTCAACCATTTCCTAGGATTGATGATCTGACTCTGCGTGCCAGAAATTGCAAGTTCTTTACAAAACTTGATGTAAACTCGGCTTTCTGGTCGATACCAGTGCGCGAAAAGGACAGACACAAATTAGCATTCGTGACACATCATGGTCATTGGCAGTGGAATTGCCTCCCATACGGCCTGAAGTCGGCGCCAGCAATTTTTCAAAGAATCCTGTCTAGTGTCATAAGAAGGAAAGAACTAGATAAATTTGCAGTAAACTACATAGACGACATACTAATACATTCAAAAACTTATGAAGAACACATTAAACATGTAGAACAAACTCTAAAAGCGTTAAAGGATCAAGGATTTAAACTAAATGAAAGAAAATGTCAATTTGCTTTAAATGAAATTACATATCTAGGTCACAAAATTGGCAACAATTACATTAAACCGATGAATGATAACTTAATAGCAATAAAGAAATTCCCTATACCTCAGACAAGGAAACAAGTGAGACAATTTCTAGGGAAAATAAATTTTTACTTAGAATATATACCTCAACACACGATACTACTGGACCCACTACGTAACCTATTAAGAAAAAATATAGAATTTCATTGGTCAAAACAATGTAATGACAGTTTTGTAAAAACAAAAGAATACTTATCTACAGCTCCAGCACTGGCAATATTTGATGAAAAAGCACCAATATACTTATTTACAGATGCCAGTGCAGAAGGAGTGAGCGCAATACTAAAACAACCCCAAGAGGATAAATCTTTAAAGACAGTATTCTTTTTGTCAAAAAAGTTGAACAAAACACAAAAAACAAAAAAAGCTATATACATAAAATGCCTAGCAATTAAAGAAGCAATTCTTTATTGGCAATATTATTTAATAGGGAAAAGGTTTGTCATTTTTACAGATCATAGGCCATTAGAGAACTTCAATATAAAAAAAAGTAATGATCCAGATTTAATAGAAATTTTAAATTACATATCTCAATTTGACTTCGATATTGTCTACAATCCAGGGAAAGAGAATACAGAAGCTGATTGCTTATCAAGAAACCCTGTACTGGAGTCACATGAAAGCCCAGATAATCAATCCGCAATAAAGACAGCAAACACTTTACAAATTGAAGAGATTAGAGAAAATCAAAAATTAATTAAAATAGATAAGTCGGGCGAAATTAAAGATGAAATCATTTATAAACTGATAAATAGCAAAAAAAATATGGATAACAGAAGACTTCGGTGTCTCAATTATTAAGAAAGTACATATAGAACAAGGACACATAGGCTCAAAACAACTAATTTTAACTATATGTCATAAATTTTATTTCAAAAATATGTACAAACATATTAAAACTATATGTAGAAATTGCGAGACATGCATTAAGAACAAATCTAGAATAGGATGGTTCAAAGCTCCACTGTCCCAGTTAGGTCCAGCTGAAAAACCATTTGAAATAATGTCGCTGGACACAATTGGAGGACTTAAAGGAAAAAGTACAAAAAGATATTTGCATTTACTTATAGATCACTTCACTAGATTTGCTTATATTAGCACATCCAAAACTCAGATCGCAAAAGACTTTATAAAATTAGTAAGCAGAGTAGAGAAAAATGGAAAAATTAAAACCATTTTAACAGATCAATATACAGGAATAAACTCTGCACAATTCAAACAATTCACAAACAAAAATAACATAACATTAATTTTCACTGCAGTAGATTGTGCTTTCTCAAACGGATTAAATGAAAGAACAAATCAAACATTAGTAAATAGAATTAGATGTAAAATTCATGATAATAAAGGAAAATCATGGACAAAAATAGCAGAGGAATGCACAAAAGAGTATAATAATACTATACACAGTTCAACAGGATTCACTCCAAACTATCTGTTAACAGGAATAGATAATACTTTCATACCAGAAAATCTAAAAGATAATAAAATAAACAACTTAGAAGACAACAGAAAATTAGCGTTAGACAATTCAAAAAAAGTACACATTCAAAATAAAACCTATTATGATAAACATGTAATAAAAATAGATTATAAAATTGGAGATTTAGTTTATATTCAACACGGAAATAAACTGAACAGAGAAAAATTAGATATAATAAGGTCAGGATCTTACAGAATAAAAGGTAAAATATCTGATACGATTTATTTAATAGACAGTAGATCTAGGAAAAACGAATCAAACTTGTTCCATGCCAGTAAATTAGTTCCTTATACATAGGGCTTCACCATCTGACTAAAAAGGGGGGGATGTAAGTTTTAAACGCTTAGCGCCAAAACTTAGTCGCGCGACACTAGCGATCGGGCGACCAACACATGAGTCACTCCTCAACGGAGAGGGCAGTACATTAGTTGGCTCCGAGCTGTAAACATCGTGATAAGCCTAACTAAGATACATCCGATCGTCAATAACTTTCGCAAATTAAAGACAATTGTATTGATTTAGGTAGGTGTTAAACTGTACGTTTATGGTTATGTTTAGTGCGTAAGACTCTGTAAATAATTGTAATATAGTTTTCAGCAACTACATCTTACATTGTCTGAGTTCTACAACCTAAATCAATCTCCTGGTTAAATTTCTGATTTCGAAATTTACATATTGAAACACAAACTGTTGAAAAAATGTATAAAATGAAAATAACACTTCTCATAAGAACCGTTAAATGCATGTAGCACACAAATATATATCTCTAGGAATCATATATCTCATATTGACTATTTTTTGACTTATAAGTACTCTTTTTCCCGGGCATCCTAGAATTTAGGGCTGCTATTCTATCGAGAAATAACGAGCGGATAAACGGAATTCGACACAATGATTCGTACCATTTATTAGTATCCCAGTCATAAATACTTCGCCAATTTATAGCTAATCTCGGGATCTTTTATATGAATCTAACTGTAATGGAAACAATACAAAAAATGTGGATGTCGTCAAAGCTATATTGATCGATAGATATATGTTTATCCCTATGTTGATCATTTTTGTAGTTCAACATTACCGAATTTTTGAAAATTTGATGAGTCTAACGGCGAAGGCAATAGATTCTATATATTGATAGTAAGGGCCGGTTCTTTATTCGCTGACTGCCAGTTAGTTGATTTGACATCTCTGTTAAAGTTAAATTAAGCGTCCCCCACCACGATTTGTTTGTACAGCGCCGCGCAGTATAACCGTATGAACTTGTGATGCACGCGGTTATATTTGAATCGTATGTACATACCTATGCAAACATCTATAACCTATAGAAATGGATGAGTTCCACGGAGATTTATTTTTAAATAATGAAGGCGACGGTGATAATGGTTTGCCTCGCCGCACGCATCGAATTTGTGAACGAAAGAATGATTTCGAACAATTAAATAAGGTTCAATTTAAATTGCGTTATCGCTTATCCAAACGGGCTTTCCTGGTGGTTCTGGAAAGAATTGGATTTGCCTTGCTGGGACTATTGCATGGGTAATTACTTAATAATATAATAGTGAAATATACTGGAGTCTAAATATTTAGAAACTGTAAGAAGTTAATGTAAATATTTATAACGATTATGTTAACAGGAATCAAAGGATTTCTCCAGTGGTCCAGTTACTTGTTGCCTTACGATTTTATGCAACAGGGTCATATCTTTTAACTGTTGGTGACTGCATAAATATTAGTAAAACTTCAACATGGAAAATTGTACATCGAGTTTCACCACTAATTGCTGCCTTAAGGGCTGAATTCATCAGATTCCCAGCGACGATGGAGGAATTAAGACAAAGCCAAGCAGAAATGTTTGTGAGATCTGGTTTCCCACGTGTAGCCGCCTGTGTTGACGGACGACAAGTCCGAATTCAATCATATGGTGGGGAGTTTGCTGAATTATATCGTAATCGGCACGATTACTTTTCAATAAATATACAAGGAATGTGTAATGCTAGGCTCCAGTTTGTAGATTTCGTTGCTCGTTGGCCAGGCTCAACGCATGATTCTACAATATTTCAAGACTCGCGAATAAATCACGATTTTCAGGAAGGAAGATTCGGTGATGCAATACTCCTTGGAGATGCAGGGTATCCAGACCTCCCATATTTAATGACACCTCTTCAAAATCCTGAAACGCCTCAGGAACATTTGTACAACGAGGCACAAATCAGAACACGCAACTGTATTGAGAGTTGCTTTGGTGTATGGTCTCGAAGATTTGCAGTGGTGAAGATAGGATCTCGTTTTCACACACCAGAAAGGACTTTGCCAGTGATTGTTGCAACTGCTGTATTGCATAACATCGCCCTACAGGTTGATCTATTTGATTATCCACTGGTTGATGTTCATGCATATGAAAGGATACCATATGTCCGCGATCAATTTTACCATAGGAAAATTGCGATTATTGCATGAGCACCTCTGCGGGTCTCCTCGTCCAATAGAATCACCGGAGAAGCGTGACTGCGCATGCGTAGTCATCCGCGAGTGCAGTTCGACTTCGACGCGAGAATCGAAATCGAAATCGAACTGCACTCGCAAACGTCACGCCAACACTCGCGGTGACTACGCATGCGCATTCACGCTTTTCCGATGATTCTATTGGACGAGGAGACCCAAGCGGTGCTCATGCAATAATCGCAATTTTCCTATGGTAAAATTGATCGCGGACATATGGTACATAATGATGTACAATTTGGGGATGGTGACACGGTTCGAAAACAACTAATAAATGGTTATTTTCAACAGTAAGTATACTTTCCTTTTATTTTATATTATTTATCTCGTGAGCTTAAAAAAATTGTTTTTCATTTCATTGTATTTACAGGTTGATTTGAGGATAATATTCAACTGTTTATTTCTAATTCGAGCAAGCCTGTCGAAGTTTTCCCTTTTGTAATGTCAGCGATAATTTTTTGTTGTATATTGTTATCTAGTAGCAGAGGATGTCTGTCGGACATCTGCAGGATGTCTGTATGTCTAGAAAGTGATATCTATATTTGGTATAAATGTGGTCGAAGTCTGGATGTACCGTATGTCCGCGATCATTTGAACCATAGGAAAATTGCGAGTTTTGCATGAGCACCCCTTTGGGTCTCCTTGTCCAATAGAATCACCGGAGAAGCGTGAATGCGCATGCGTAGTCATCCGCGAGTGTGGCGTCGTCAGCAAGTTCAGATCGGTTATCGAAATAATCGATCTGAACTTGCTGACGACGCCACACTCGCGGATGACTACGCATGCGCATTCACGCTTCTCCGGTGATTCTATTGGACAAGGAGACCCAAAGGGGTGCTCATACAAAACTCGCAATTTTCCTATGGTTCAAATGATCGCGGACATACGGTACACAGCGCGTAGATGTCTGACAGATATCCTAGGTGGGCAAGAGTCGATATTCTGTGGTAAATATGGTGATTTCACAAAATATAAATTTAATAATATTAAAAAAAAGGGATTACAAAGCACTAGAGGGTCTTCTCGTTTTATAATAAAATGCTAACTGCTAATTCGTTTTAGAGTTTTTTATTAAAGAATGAGAAGACTAATATAGAGCTTTATAATTAAGTTTGTTTAATAGTATTAACTCTTAATTTTAAACAATCATTATATTTACCACAGATTATCGATGCTTGTCAACTTGGGATATCTGTCAGACATCTACGCGCTGTCTATGTCTGGATTTCGACCACATTTATACCAAATATGGATGTCGTTTTCTGGGCATATGGACGTTTTGTTGATGTCTGGCGGGTGTCCTCTGCTACTAGGGTACATATATCTTTAAACAATCACGAAATAAAACAAACCAGAATATAATATCATAATTTTTATTCGTAATTTCGGCCAACATCCCGGCCAACTTCGGCATTCACTCCTGAAGTTATAACGAATGAGAGTATAAACTATTTAAGTAATTTTAACGCTATATTAACATTTTGAGAAAAAATAACACTTAATAATAAATTCTCTGAGAAACGAGTAACTTTTGCATCTGTAAGTTTTCTTTTTTCATGCCACTACTCATAATGAATTATTCATTTATAATAACGCATCTTAAGTGGATAAACATTGATGTTGAACATACTGATAACTTCAAGATCACAAATAAAACCGTTTTATAGACTAGCTTTTGTCATCTTGCTTATCGAACAACAATATCTCTAAGCTTACCTTTTTAAGCTAAAATTAGATAAAAGGCATTGAACAATCGTGATAAACTAAATAATATCAACCATGCACTTTTTATTCTAGTTTCATAATTCAGTTACTCATTGCACCCTTTGTAAGTTGTGGATTTTAAACTAACACGACTTAAATTATACTAAGCACTTAATAACGCAAAGTAAAAACGCTTAAAGATATTCAAATGGCACGATCGGTGCTAACAAAGCAGTTTAGAAAAATATATTTTTTGGTTATATTATCGAACATGGAAAATGGGAAATTCTAACTCTGTGACAAGTAACAACGTCTAATAAGTACAGTCCACTAAGGAAATTATTAATTTAGTAAATATTAATTATTTTTTGAGATTTGTGAATACTGTCAAGAATTGGATCTACAAACTAAATTATCTATCACAAATTATGTTCCATTTCAATGAATATGGATTCAATGTGTCTGTAAAAAGATTCTCTATCAGATTTCACAAGCACCTTTTCAAAAAATGTTGGTTGTTCAAAAGTTATAGTAATCTGTTTAAAATTTGAAGGAAGCCGTCGCGAAAAAAATACTGTTATTAACAGATAAATATGATTAATACTTCGGTAACTCGATAGACAATCTTTTAACGAATAAATTGAGGTCCCACTTATTAAAATCGGACTGCAATTGCAGTAAAAAATTTGATTTTGAAACACAACATTTGATAGTGTTTTTAGGTACATACCATACAAAAATTCCGTTCTAATCCTCCTAAAATCCTTTTCAAAACTCCTTTGTATAAAAATCCCTTTCTTGACAGCGACTGTAGCATTTTGATATAGTTAACTCTTAAAGACGTTTCATAAAAAATACTTTTTCAATCTTAGAAGTCTTTGGCATTGAAGCTAATATGGCTATGAATCTTAGCAATAATAGGAACCAACATATCACTTGACACTGTTATTACAAAAACATTTAATATCTATGACATGACTTTAATATGAAGCTGCAGACTTTCTTAATGGTAAAAGAAATGAACTTCTTATAATAAATATTTGGCTTCTGAATATAGTTAAGACAAATGAAATATTATGAGATCAGCAAAAAAAAGTCAATTTGCAAAGTTTCTCTAGTTCTCTTTGTTTTCCAGCAGTTCTTCTCTCCTCTTCTGTTTAGCTTTCAACATCTCCAATTTAACGCGTTTCTTCTGAATCTTGACGTCTAGTAGCTCATTCTTCAGTTGAACTCGCTTCAGTTCCTGTCTCAACATTTCTTTCTTTAAGAATTCCTCATCATCATCAAAAAATTCTTGATTCTCAAATTCATCCGGTATCCCGTAGTTAATATTGTCGATTGCAATTTTCTTCAAGGGACAGCGAACGCTAGTTACATCGGCCTTCTTCATATCAGCTACAATACCAGCCTCCATCCTCGTTTTCTTACCTTCCAAAGAACAATCTTTTTGAAAAGGACTTGCTTCAATTTCTTGCTTGTTCGTATCAGGTACAAAATCAGTCTCCAGCTTCAATTTCTCTTGTGCGGAAGTAGGAATCCCCTCAAGAGTCTCCTTTTTAGTTATATGAATCATGTGGTCTTCGTCTTTGACCTCTTCATCCTCGAAACCATGACAGTAATATTCCTCTAGGTCCTCGTCAATATTGGCCAGATCAATGATTTCTGCATCTTTTGATGTGCTGGGTTGACCAGTGGTTGTCTCATTTTTTACGAGATCTGCAGACTCCATTTTCATCTCACTTTTCGTTCCGTTTACTGCATTTTTTCGTGAGCGAGCCTTCTGCATTAGAACTAGCTGCAACTTGTCCTGCAATGGGCTACTGACTGGCTTAGCTATAGTTTTTTTATCCCATTTTGACCAATTTGTAATGTAACCAGCATTTTGTAAGCCCGTAAAGAGTACCTTAGTATCATGTAATGAATTTGCATCTTCTCCGTCACAAAATAGAGTTTCAACAGTTAGTGCATCAGCATTGGAATCGTACAAATTCTCCAACGATTCAAACAAAGGATTGATGAGCTTGAGCATTTCCTCAAATACAACATTTGGTTTAAACTCGCTCGGACCTCCACCTGTCTTCCTATTTTCTTGTTTCTGGGTTGCCTTATATTTTCTGGTATCTCTCTTCAGATTCGTCCAAAGTGTCTGGAGACTTTCTACCGTGCGTGTGCGTGTGGAGAAACGTGTATTATAATATTTGTGCACCTCTTCCCAAGCCTTTTTCTTCTCTATGATTGTTATGCCGTCTGTTTGTTTGCACTCGATAATTTTTACAAAATCTTGCATAATTCTTATCATTGCCAGTTTCTCAACATCCGAGTAATTGGGACCACGTATCCTTTTGTAAATGAGAAAAAAGCAAATAAATTACGTTACAAATATTTGCAGAAGAGTTAATCACGTAAATTCTTCCACTTGTACAAAAAATTAAATATCTCTCATTAACGGTAAATGTGAAATATGCAACAATTGTCATTGTTAGACAAAGAATCAGGTGTTTATACCGTAAAACACTGTTTTTTATACATCAACTTGCATCTTCAACATTTACGCACAGAAAAAGTTGCCCAAATAGTTCAAATTTCAAAGTTCAATTACCTTATCGAAATTCTCAACCCTTCTATCAAGAAATTATTGAACAAATTAAAAACCATAGTTAAGACCATTGTATTATTGACTTAATGATAAAAACTAAAGTATACAGCCACAGTTTTCACTTTTTAATTGAATGATGTATGCTATGATTCATAATTAGTGGATGTTATCAACAATTTATACACTTGTGTAGGAAAATTTTAACATAATCAAAAAGAATTATTTTTACATACCTTCCCTGATTCAACATTATGACAGCGCTGGTTTTTCAGCCATTTGCCACAGAAAGCACTCAAGGGGAAACGATTTCCCCTCCAAATTTGTTACGTGGAGGGAGAACTTAGCTTTAACTTTAACAGAGATGTTAAATTGACTAACAGGCAGTTGGCGAATAAAGAACCGGCCCTAAGTATATTTTTTTAGTATCAATGAAATTTCATTGAAACCGATCTGAATTTGCTGACGACGCCAACACCTACGGATGACTACGCATGCGCACTCACGCTTCTCCGGTGATTCTATTAGACGAGGAGACCCACAGGGGTGTTCATGCAAAACTCGCAATTTTGCTATGGTCTGATTGAGGAGCAAGTTATTAAAACGCATTATGTCTTTTCGGAGTATTGAAATCAATACTCCGAAAGGACATAATGCGTTTTAATAACTAGCCCCTCAATTGATCGCGGACATACGGAATGAAAATTGAAGTTTAAAATGTGTGAAATTATTAACATTATCTCTCTGGTATTAGACAAATATTCAGATGACCCATTTTTTATTGTATTTATGTTTAATTGTGGAAAATGAATGAGAAAAATAGGTAAAGTACAGCAATTATATACTTTGAAAATTGCGAATATTGTAAAAACCTTTAAGTGTGTGTGTTCATGAAAATTCAATAAGACAAAGCTTTTGAAGAATTTTCATTTCTTTCGAAAATAGTCTCTTCGTAAATTCGCAATATTATTATACTTGCAATTTTATTAACATTAAACTTTTGTATTTAACCTATTTCTCCCATTCATTAAAAAACTTGCTATGTACAAACCTTTATGGAGTAACCGACGCGCGTGTTTATTGTTTTATAAATAAAAGCTAACATAAATTTGAAATGCATTTTCAATTCATTTAGTCGATAATTTTAAAAAATTAAGTACCTAACCTAAAATAGTATACATTCACAATAATGCCACCAATGTCGTCACAGTGCAAGCACTGTGCCGTCACCCCGTGCATTTTCTTTTCCTAAAGTTCACCCCATGTGCACTTGATCAAACACTGTGCTGTTACGGTGCCTGTACGTAGTGTCGGCACCGCGTGCAGGTACAGTACCTGCAGACTGGACATGCACCTTGGTCGCACCGCGCTAAATTTCAAGTGCACCGCGTGCAGTCATAGTGCAGCCACGGCGGCTCCACTGTGCTATTGGGGAGCAGATATACCGACATCGCGCGCGCGCGCGCGCGCGTGCGTGTGTGTGTGTGTGTGTGTGTGTGTGTGTGTGTGTGTGCCGAAACTTTACCAACGGTCAAGAATTTTATAGTTAGAGTTGGCTTGAGAAGAGTGCGCTGTGTGTGCTGCGTGGGAGCGAAAAGTGTCAAACGTCTGATTTCCCGATAGCTGTCAATTCAGAAAATCGAAGTATTGAATAATAGACGAAACACTTCGATCTCTTGAATTAACAGCTATCGGGAAATCAGCCGTTTGGCACTTTTCGCTCTCACACAGCACACACAGCGCACTCTTCTCAAGCCAACTCTAACTATAAAATTCTTGACCGTCGGTAAAGTTTCGACAATGTCGGTATCTCTGCTTGTTTAATTTGGGATGATACATACGGTAGGCGGATAAGGCAGGCGAGAAATCCTACTTTATCGCCCCCTTTTTGCAAAATTCTACTTTTCCCATCGTACTTACACTGCGTGACTGCAGTGTGGCTTTACGGTGGACAGACAGATGGACACCCCAGTGCATGCACTCGAATGCACCGCGTGAAAGCAGGGTGCAGTCACTGTGGTGCCACTTTGCTATCGGGGTACCGTATGTCCCACTCTGTACGGGCCAGTTTGAAAGTTACCTTCAGGGAGGCTTGGTCGGTAATCGAAACATTTAATACCGGTAGAAGTCGAGTCGGTAGTTAGAGTTGGTGTCAATTCGGGAGCTCGAAGCGTCTAACCTCGAAATTATGAATTTGTGAATAATGGTGAGTAATTTCCATTATTCACAAATTCATAATTTCGAAGTTAGACGCTTCGATCACCCGAATTGACACCAACTCTAACTACCGACTCGACTTGTACCGATATTAAATGACTCAAGTACCGACCAAGCCTCCCCGAAGGTAACTTCAAACTGGCCCGTACAGAGTGGGACATACCGTATGTATCATCCCAAATTAAACAAGCAGAGATACCGACATTGCCGAAACTTTACCGACGGTCAAGAATTTTATAGTTAGAGCTGGCTTGAGAAGTGCGCTGTGTGTGCTGCGTGAGAGCGAAAAGTGTCAAACGTCTGATTTCCCGATAGCTGTTAATTCAAGAGATCGAAGTGTTTCGTCTATTATTCAATACTTCGATTTTCTGAATTGACAGCTATCGGGAAATCAGACGTTTGCCACTTTTCGCTCTCACGCAGCACACACAACGCACTCTTCTCAAGCCAACTCTAACTATAAAATTCTTGACCGTCGGTAAAGTTTCGGGAATGTCGGTATCTCTGCTTGTTTAATTTGGGATGATACATACCGTATGGCCCACTCTGTACGGGCAAGTTTGAAGTTACCTTCGGGAAGGCTTGGTCGGTACTCGAGTCATTTAATATGGTAGAAGTCGAGTCGGCAGTTAGAGTTGATGTCAATTCGGAAAATCGAGGCGTCTAACCTCGAAATTGTGAATTTGTGAATAATGGAAATTACGAAAATAATTATAATTACGGTATAAATGTCTCGATTACCGACCAAGCCTATCCGAAGGTAACTTTCAAACTGGCCAGTACAGAGGCGGACATACGGTATAAAGAATTCTTACAATTAATTGTGCGTACGTCATTGGGAGTTGACTTATCACTAGTAGGAAAACGTCTTAAAAGTTTGGGCATGATAATATTTTTTCATTAAAAAACGCTACGAATTAATTCCAACACCTAATATATTTTTTACTGAACAATTTGAATTTTTTCAAAGATTAAGTCACAGTGGCGTCACAGTAACGTCACCCAGTGACAATATCACTTAGTGGCATTTCAGTAACCTCACTCCGTGACAATCACGCAGTGGCGGCACAGTGAAGCTCCCGTGCCAATAAGACGTGCTGTCACCGCGTGACGCTTGGGTGAAAGTCACGCTTGGCTATCGGGGGAGTGGGACATACGGTACCCCGATAGCCAGGTGGCTTCACAGTGGTGGCACTGTGGGACCACGCGGTGACTTTGAGAAACATCACAGTGATGTCTTGGTGCGTGCCCACTGGGGTACCACTGTGGCATCACGCAGTGTACAAAGTGGATAAAGTAGGATTTTGCAAAAGGATAAAGTAGGATTTTGCATGCAGTAACTTTACCGAGGTTTTTCACTGTGTGCCCGTGCAGTGCCGCCGCCTAGTAGTGTCGCTTTTTTTTTCACACCCTACCGGGATTTGAACCTGCGATCTTCAAGATACGAGATGCTTCGAAACTGGGAATGCTTGCATTCTACCAATTGAGCCATCGACTCTTCGAGCGCGATGTTGCTCCACTCCGGTCATAATATAGAAACCGGACATGACAGACAGGGAGGCTTCTCCACCTTTTGTATACATTTTGTGGAAAATCACGGGTAATTCTAAGCGGATGTGTGAGTTCAACTAATTGTTGAAACGTAAGTCTTTCTTTCAATTGCTATTTTTCAAATAGACACCATTTAGAAGTTACGGATAATCCCCTTCGCGCTGCTCTAACCTACAAACGTCCCGGAATGCAACTGTAAATATTCTTGACTCGTGTTTTACATTTTCAGTTTATTGGCGTAAATAATTGAAGGGGTCGCATTCTCGTGTCCACCTGTATTATACATTTTCTGGATCTGGGTTGTGTTTATCATCATGTGTTTAGATCATGCTAAAGGGATTCAGGGATACTGCAAAAGACGCGAAGTAAACTATCGGAGTATGCTTGATATCTAATTTTAATTGTGTAAAGTATTCCAATACTCTTCTGTTTCAGGATTCAAATGGCTAATCCGACCTTATGTGGTGCTTCAAAAGGAACATCAATGCTTAACACATTCGCTGCGGACCGCGCAGCTCCTGCTTTAAAATACATACACCCTCACGCGGGAGCCGCATGATCCGCAGTGAACGTGTAAAGAAAACTCTTTCAGAACTTGATAGTCCTATAGTATAGGCTCACAATGATCTTCTACTGGGAAATGTATTGTACAATGAAAAAGAAAATAGCGTTACTTTCATTGACTATGAGTACACTGCTTTTAACTGAGGCTTTTGATATATCCAATCATTTTATTGAATTTGCTGGTAATCAAATTATCCATTTACCACACAAACTAATAATTTTTATAGCATAGAAGTAATACAAAACCTCTTATTTCTTTTTTCAGGTATAGATAATCCTGACTTTTCTCTGTATCCGGAGGAAACATTGGAAAGGGCTTGGCTTAGAATATATCTTCGTACGTACAATGAAGCCACAGATGTATCCGAAGATACTGTTACTAAACTTTATACCAAGGTTTAAGTTTCCTCCTTTATCTCATTTCTTCCGGGGTTGATGGGCGCTTATACAGAGTGAACATTGAAATATCGACTTCGATTTTCTGGAGTAAGTTTATTTAATTATTATCAGATTGTATAATCAGGATATTTTCATTTTATAATATTCATATTTCATTTGATGATAATCGTTTTGATAATAGGTACGCTTCTTTCAGATTTAACGAACACTTCAAAATGAAGGACGAATGCCTGAACATGAAGTATAAAATTTACGCCAGGACGAAATCATTCCATACAATGAAGAATTTTAATAATTCCCAACGATGTATTCTATATGATACTATTTAATTTTACCAGCTTGTTAACTGGATTTCTCAAGGAAATTATCTCCTTTTATTCAGATTCATTATATGTAACAACAGTTGAAAAAAATTGCGAATGAAAATACTATGATATAATAGCTTAAGTCGTACAGTATTTTATATAAAGAATAGGATAATATACACATAATAGAACCATGTACATATTATATTACCAAATAAAAAAATGTTTTCTGTTATCCATCATGTTTTTCCCGCAATTTCTAAAAATTTCCTTCGACCCTTTTTACCGTTATCATCGGAATTAACATTTCAGTTTTTTCTCCGTACTAGTACTTAAACCTTTGCCAGTAAACGATAGAGCAAGAGTTTAGCATATTTTAAAATATCCTTCAATGCCTCCGAATAGAAATGAATCGGTGAATCCAAGAACAGTATAAGTCCAACAAATGGCGTTTTGAGTCAAGATAGGTAGCCAAAATGTTTAAAATTCTAAGCTCCATATATTGTCAAGAACCGATTCCTATCAGTCATAAGAAAATCCACGTATTCAAATAGAGTGCGTCTCGCGCCTTACTACGCATGTGCTAGAAAATCGTTCCAACTCAGAACTACCCAGGTAGCACACTAACGTCGAAATGACGTTTTTTGAAGGTCAGTTCTGACGTCAGGTGACGAAAAATATGACGTCATTTTAACGTCGCAAAGACGGCTTAATTGCACATCCACACGACGTCAGACAAATCACGTAATAATGACGTTCTACCGTACGTTGTGAAGACGAAAAAATGACGGTTCTAAAAGGTTAGGTCTGACGTACACCCGGCGTCTCGGATTATGTCGCTGGTGACTTTTTTAAAATGTTATTTTTAAACGTACTAACCAATGAACAATTAATTCTCATGCCCTCATTAGCTACGGTAGTGTCTACTCTCGTTAATAAAAGCATGAGAATTGATTAATCATTGGTTAGTACGTTTAAAAATAACATTTTTGTCACTCAGTGTCAAATACTCGGTTTCATGGGCGTCCTCGACGCATGTGAAATCATCTTTCACACACCAATTCGTGAAAAGTTGCGCGGTGCGTGAAATAACCTGCGCAGTGCGTGAAATCGTCAATCTCGTGTTTGACACTTAGTGACAAAAAATAGAATTCGTTATTCGGTTGTTTCGCGCCGTTCTAACGAGTGTGATTGCCGTACTCGCTTCGCTCGTGCGGCAAACTTCACTCTCGTTAGAAACAGCGCTTCACGCCCTAATAACGAAAATAACTATTAAAAACAGTCACCAGCGACAGAATCCGAGACGCCGAATGTATATCTTTTCATCGTGAGCGGTCACCCATCCAGCTAGTGTCCGCACTTTTCGCTGCTTAACTTCGTTGATCGGTCGGTGTCCTCGAGTCCTCATCTGCTGCACGCTCCTATGGTTAAGACTATTATTACTATGTATTAGTGTTCATATACATTTTGATGAATACATGTATATTACTTTTCAATAAGATAAGAGCTTGAAAAAATAAGATTTTATAATTGTATTATTCTTTTCTCAACATTTTTCTAAATTTATGATTGTATCTTTTGATAAATATTCTTGCATAGACGCAAATTGATACTAATATCAATTTGCGTCTATGCAAGAAATAAATAATAAATAAATGTAAATAAATAAATAAATAAATAATTATATGAATGTTTACTCATCCTACATTAATTGATTGTCTTTCATTTACTTTAATAATCTGTGCTTTTTAATAAACAGTATAGTTTATAACTTGCTCAACATACTCTGGAGACTAAATGAAATAATTTATTGATTTAATAAGTGAACAAATTACAATTTTTGTCCATTTATTCACAAATACATTTTCAAGTCCCTATATATGCAGGAGACGGAAATTTTTCTAAGTCTTGTTCGTCATTAAAAATGACGGAAAAGTTCCGTCAAAAAGACGTTGAATTTTGACGTCCAAGGTACGTCGTAAATATGACGTCCCTGCGACGTTAATATTACGACAACTGACGTCTGAAACCCTATACTGACCAAAAAATGACGTCTGAGACGTTATTCTAACGTCAGTGTGCTACCTGGGTAGGGACTGAAATTACCGTTCGAGAACCAGTTCTGTTACAGTTCGCGGTTGGAACGCTCGTTGGAATCGTTCCAGAACTAGTTCTGTGTTTGTTGGAATGGCTGGGTCAGACTGCGCACACTCCGTCGAGTTAAGAACCAGTCCTCGTGTTGGTTGGAACAAACCTAGTGACTGCTCTCGAAAGTTCTCATTAAATTTTGTAAAATAATTTGATATTTCTCTTTTTCAAAATAAATGTCAACATAACCACGTAACATAAACATAGAATTTGTAAATAAAAGTAGTTTTAAAAGTGCAAGTGCAATAAACCCAATTCATAAGTGATGAATATCGGTATCGAAGATATCTTATCAATTCTAGGAGTCAAAAATTCCGCTAGTGGAAGGAGAAGCGGTATTGAAAGCAGGTTTGTATTTTCCTGCGGAATCAAAAAGAGAAATCAAAATGCAATGAAAATCACCGCTTCTTGCGTACAATCGTCACATGGTACTATTCGCCGTACTGATTTATGTACAGAAGCGTTGCAAAAACATGTTTGCGTCTTCCTCTGGCCGAGCTGCACTTGCACGTTACTTCTTTATTGTTGTTTACTAGTAAGATGTTCACTTCAACTTCGTGAGGAGCACTTGTTACATGTGACGATTGTACGCAAGAAGCGATGATTTTCACTGTATTTTGGTTTCTCTTTTTGATTCAGCAGGAAAATACAAACTGCTTTTTCAATACCGCTTCTCCTTCCACTAACGGCATTTTTGACTCTCCTAGAACTGACAAGATATCTTCGATATCGATATTCATCACTTATGAATTGGGTTTATTGCACTTGCACTCTTAAAACTACTTTTAGGTATTTACAAATACTTTGTTTACGTTACACGGTTATCTTGACATTCGGTCCGCAACGACGGCCATCTTAGGAAGAACGAAACGCCACCATACAGCGGTGTCCAACGCGAAAAAAAGTTCCGTGCGGCGTCAGCGAATAGACCAATCAGGATCAAGTATTCCGTTCTGGCAAAAACTCGCACTCCGGATCCTCACTGTGGCATCAGAGTAACGTCACTCAGTGACGCCACCGCGTGACTTTTGGGTGAAAGTCACGCTTGGCTATCGGGGTACCTAAATGTCTCGATTACCGACCAAGCCTATCCGAAGGTAACTTTCAAACTGGCCAGTACAGAGCCGGACATACGGTATAAACCCGTATTTAGTAGCGGCTCACATCGAGTAAGAAAAGAGCATGTAAAGAGACTTTGCGTTAGTACTCTTTACATGATTAAACGTGCAGAAACGGACATATCTGCAAGTTTGCGCACGTAAAGAGCATGAAAAAATCTATGAGTTCTTATACAACTGTGAAGTCTCCTTTCATTCTCTTCATACTCTGCAATGGAAAAATGCGAGTATTAAGAGAGAACGAAAACTTCGACTCGGGAACCCTGTGAGCCATAAAATTAGATCCGAGAAAGTTCCTCATTGCCACGGGGTCCCGTGGGCCGGGACAGGAACCGACCACTGGAGTTTCCTCGAGGTTTAATATACCAACCCTCTCTCTCTGCCTCTCGCATCCCCCGGTCGCAAGAGAAAGTTAAAAAAGTCATACAACAAGCTCCTGGTCGAAGAGCGACCAGCAGTACGTTCAAAAACTTCCGAACGACCAGTTCGTTCAAAACCTTCGATGCGACCCATTCGAACTGTTCGCAAATAAAGTGCATTGTTTTTGTTTTTTCGTAAAACGTTGTAATTTTATTTATCCCACTATGCAAAATTAATTTGGCGCGTAGTCCGTCGCGCAAAGGCGGAACAGAATGTAGGATAAAATTAATGAAAATGGAGCTAGAGCCGGAGGAAAAAATAGAAGTCTGCAGCGGAATTCTAGATTGCTTTATAATAATTAATCGAGCATATGATCGATTTTATGGAAGAGAATTAATAACTCTGAGTGTTCATTACTAATTTAACTAGAGGTTTAATTAGGCACTTCTCTCGGGCTCCCCGAATTCCACGTACGAGTATCGCGTGAAATATCAACAGGCGAAAATACGAGTGATAAATCTCGTAGAAGCTGCGCAACAACGCAACGCACAACTGCAGGCCCAGGCGGTCGTTCAACATCAAAATAGCGGGAAAAACGATAATCGACGCGGGTTCAAATTACCAAAAATCGAACTTAAAAAATTCAGTGGTGATGTGAGAGAATGATTGCAGTTCTGGAGCCAATTTAAAAGCATACATGAAGACGGAACGACGCCGAAAGAGGAGACCAATTTCAGTACTTAATGTAGGCGATGGTGCCGGATTCGCGAGCGAATGAGCTAGTTAATAGCTACCCGCCGACTGCAGACAATTACGATAAAGTGATAAAGAGTTTGAAGAATAGATTCGATAGAAACGAGTTGCTAGTTGAAGAGTATGTTCGTGAACTCTTGAGATTGGTTCTAATCAACGCTGCGACACCAAAAGACAAAGTTTCGTTAACAACGATCGAAGAGGAGGGATACGCTCGTTGCTACAAATTCTCTTTGCAGGGAATTGTCCCTGGAAGACGAAGGTGGCCACAAAAATTGTTTTCGACTACATCAAAATCTATATTGGATTCTACTAAATAAAGTGAAATCTAATATTCAAAAAAGTGACACCCACATAAAACACGTAAATAAAAGTAACCGGTAATGTGATATAGATGTATAACTTTGCGTCCGCCGTTTTCCGATAACGTCACTGCGAAACCCCACACCCCGATTGCAAGTTCCAACTTGCGCGTACTCTGGCTCGGGTGACAAAGGCGCGTTGGGCATTTTAATTTGTTTCTTCTTCCACAACAATACATATTAAATCGTCTCGAGACAGGTTCGAACAGGAAATTTCACTACGGATCTGCTGCCGCTACAAAACATCCTGCTTAAATATCCCGTATCGTCGAGTTCATCCTATTAGTCATGTCTCACATTCGAAAGATAGCAACATGTGTTCGGATCAAATTTGCTCGGCGGAATTAATCATCTGCTTCCTACGAGTTCCCGTGGAATGGGAAAATTGGATATTCGATCGCATTATGAGCGCCGGCTTTGTCCTGTCCGATGCACGGCGACTATCTATAGGCACGATATTTTCCATTCAAGATGAATTTTACAAAATAATTGACGGATGTGACACCGATTCCACATACCGCCGTAAGAGCACAGCTGATGTAACCTGGAACCCTTCGTCACATCGTATTTGTTATTACGGCTGTGTAAATAATTTCTGGAATGGATCCACTGGTAAAAGTGAATGAAGTGTGCAAGGCGGACGAATTCCTAGAAACAAAGAAGCTAGTCGAATTGAAGCTGAACACTAGATAATCTATCACGAAATTACGGTGGGTCAACACGAAATGTGGAGCGAGAGCAACAACCAACCTGGACGACAGCTTTGCAGCCTTTCTGTCGGCTAGAATCAGCAAGCTATTGGACGATGATGATAAGCCTAAAATAATCGACACTCCTCCTCCTCCTCCTCAAACTCAAACTCCCAGACGAAAACTAGGAGTATCAGTTTTCACTCCTACTGCCTTTAACTACTATGAGGTGATTCATTACATGGACGCACTAGTAAGTGAGAACCTATATTTCCTAGACCAAGGAAATATTTGGCATCCTTTCATTTCACAAGCCTCTATTTTGGAGCTTTATTCTACTACCAATCCCTGCGAGCAATGCAATTTGCGCGACAAGGACAAATGGAGGCGAGAATAATGACCGACGCGTTGTTAACAAATCTCTAGAGAGATTACCAGTGCCAGGGCCATTGTTGCCAATCTTTAAGAGCATATCGTGCTGCATTCCAGCTGATAGCACTTTCAGAATTGTTACACCATATATTTCTGACGTATGTGGACCAGCTACCGCTTCCACACTACTATCAAACAAGAACTACATGCTCGGACTACCAAACATGCCAGTGATTCTTACAATGATCTCAAAGATACTAGATGCAGACGCCCCTGAAATTCCAGATTTCACAAATCCAGACGCAATCAGAGAGGGAGAAGAGTTCGTTATTAACGGACACGAATTCCCAGCAAACTGGACTGAACTTGAAAGAAGCGTGTTACTTGAATCCGGAATGGCCCACATTCCTGAAGCACATGCTGAACTTGACGAGGTACTTAACTCGAGAGATGGAATTTTTAACTTACCTGTAATAACAAAAGAAGAAAATATCTCCGACATAGGATCATACTCTTTATTAAGAGACGTAGAATGGATTAAAACCCTCCTACCGACGATGTGGAACAACTCAACGTTCTTTAAAGACTCGGGTAACCTAATTGAAATACGATTGGTTTTTCTTTTTCTTTTGAGGCGAATAGTTAATTTTTTTCAATTTAATTTCATATTCTAACTCAATTTTTTTGCAGATTCGAGAAATTTGAACAAAATTTACTACCCCGTATTTTTTGGTTTATCATTTTCGGCCTTATTTAAGTTGGAAAACGACATTTAAAAATGAAGCTATGTCATAGTCTTGTAAGACTGTCTCCCTCGAACTCGTTGCTTGGCATGAATATATCTATCTGGCTTTTCGGTGACGTCACAATTTTGTAAATAGAAATACACTTATAGCTTCGTGAATAATTATTTTTTCAAACATTTTCTTTTTCGAGTGATATCAAATATAAATACAAATTATAAATTGCATGAGAAATATGAATATTGTTTTATGTCAATTTCGAATTTCATGCAAAGTAAGTTTCAAGTTTTTAATATTAGTGATTTTAATTTTTGTGTTAGATAAGCTTTCTAACCGAATGAGACGATCTAAATTATATTCTTTTATTTTCATATATTTAAGGTAACGTTATTTGCTGAATTACACAGGTTTACAAAAAAAAAGTCCGGACTATTTGACCGGACCATGGTATTCCGAGGTATTTTTGCGTCCTGAATCTGATCCCGAGGTCATCTGAGCCCCATCACGTCAGGGAAACGAGATTTCAAGGTCATTTAAAGGTTAAAATGACCATTTTTTAGAACTGGACCCGGGACAATTTCTCAAGCGACCTGTTGAGTTGTAGGGTAGCTGTTTAGGTCTTGAATACCTTCCAAACATTGGAATGGAGTCCTAAATCTCGACCGGGACTATCACAGAACTACCCCAGTGGATAAAATGTTGCCATGATTGTTGTATCTCGCGGATTACGATCTCCCTGTCAAGGCATCCAATTCCGGCGATCCGTTCACTGTGACATATTGACAGTGGACCCAGCACTGACCCTAATGGCCTTAGAACCTTGGAGTCATGCTCTGGGTGCTGCTCAGGGCAGTCCCATTTCCTTATTTATTTATTTCGAAATCTCGTTTTTTTGACGTGATGTGGCTCAGATGACCTCGGGATCGGATTCAGGATGCAAAAATACCTCGGAATACCATGGTGTGGTCAAATAGTCCGGACTTTTTTTTTTGTAAACCTCTGTTATTTAAAACTATACCTGTTATCGTACTCTAAAAACCTCTGCAATTAAATTATTCCAATAATAGTTTCAACTAAGTCCAAAAAAGTAGGTCTTTTAAATATTTATCTTCGAAGAGTTTTAGTAACTCGCGATAATAGCCTACATAGGAGAATTATTATCGGTTATGATGGAAAGAAGACTCTTCGTTTGCTGTACTTAGTACCCACAAAAACAGATTTTCTGTAAAAAAAAGGCGACATGTTCATTCAGTGCAAACCAAAATTGATACGTAAAATACTCTCCAAAAAAGATAGGAAATCAATTAAGATCGCCATGTTCAAGATTTATATATAAAAAGTAAAAGGCATCATTTGAAAGGAAAATTATTGTAAATCAGGTTACTAAAAAATTCGACTAAAACAATTTATAAAAAAATTTTAATAAAAAAGAACTTGCCGCGTTTAAGTTTTCATATTTTGTCTACTGTACCGAATATTGGCAGTGCTTGGACGGTGCTAGAGTGATTCATAAATTGCACTGTCGAAGTCAAATTCAGAAAAATCCAGAAGGCCCCCGCCTGATCGGTTTTCCGTGCGACGTTCGGTATACTGGTGGTATCATATAAGAGTGTATGAATTTATTTAAAATCATAAGTGCATAAACATCGAATATAATTCTCTGTCTGAATTTTTTATTTTGAAGGAAAAAACGTTGCAAGTTCTTTTTTATTAAAATTTGTTTATACATTTTTTTAGTCGAATTTTTTAGTAACCTGATTTACAATAATTTTCCTTTCAAATGATGCCTTTTACTTTTTATATATAAATCTTGAACATGGCAATCTTAATTGATTTCAAATCTTTTTTAGAGAGTATTTTACGTATCAATTTTGGTTTGCACTGAATGAACATGCCGCCTTTTTTTACAGAGAATCTGTTTTTGTGGGGGGATTTCACTACTTTTTGGAATTTATTCATGAGGAGAATACGTACATTTAGGAGAATAGCTTTTTATTACCACACAATTAAAGTCTCACATTTTATACCCATACGAGCTAATTAATTATAACCACGTTACTTTTGATTTATTCTCGTGATATTTTGAAAGGGATTTATAAACTAGAGTGTGCCCTTATATTTTTCACTTTGCCTTTGTATTTTGGAGAAATAAAACATTCGAATTTACAGGCCATCGGATTTTTCTTATATTTTGGTCATCTACAGAAATCCATGTAGACATTTTACCTTTAACCCTAAAGGTTCGTTCCAACAAACACGAGAACTGGTTCTGAACTCGACGGAGTGTGCGCAGTTTGACTTTCGGGACGGCTAGGTCAGACTGCGCAGACTCCGTTGAGTTCAGAACCAGTTGTCGTGTTAGTTGGAACGAACCTTAAGTATACTCTTCCAATAACCATGACAAATTGTTTAATCACATGTAAAGGTACCACTTATGACAGTAGATATCGTCCCCTTCCTGCAAAAAATCACTAACATAT
Source organism: Xiphydria camelus (assembly GCA_963678675.1). Classification (NCBI taxonomy): domain Eukaryota; kingdom Metazoa; phylum Arthropoda; class Insecta; order Hymenoptera; family Xiphydriidae; genus Xiphydria; species Xiphydria camelus. Next base: position 19,499,623 of record OY783194.1, read on the forward strand.
TTTGTAAAATTCACCTAACTGGACCTAGTAGCTTAATTTTATTAAATCTTTAAACGGTAAAACTCACTAAGTGCTAAATGCGTTGGAAGTGAGCATGCGCGCATCATAAAAAGTCATTAACTGAAATATAATACCGATATTATAGAGCAGAAACTATACCTACTAAGTCAGTTGATGATAAATGTTAGTTAGTGACTTTTTGCAGGAAGGGGACGATATGTTGTTACATATATTAACTCGAGACGTTGAAATAGTTTTAAGAAATCCTTTTGCATGCACCGCTGAAATTTCGCCCCCCCCCCCCCCCTTACTCGTAAATAAATTTAATTTAATTATTACCACATAATTTACAGCTTCGATGCTGACCTTACGACTCATTTCAGTCCGAGTAGAACATTAATTGCAAATATCATCATAAACATGCCAATGCGAATAAAAATCATCTATTAACTGTTGCAGATCAAGTATTCCGTTGTGGTAGGGGTCCTGATTGGTCTACTCACTAACATGCGTATACGTTTCTTAGCGAGTAGACCAATCAGGACCCCCAAGGCAACGGAATACTTGATCCTGATTGGTCTCTTCGCTGAGTTGCGTGCACGCAAAGATACGAGTGACTCGAGAAAGGCCCCCCTGGGTCTCGATTCTCGAACTCATGCGAAAAACTTTCGTATACGAATCTCTAATTTTAACCAATAAAGTAGTGGACCGGACGGAATGGCCGCAACGGGATTGGCGAGATTCAAAGATTCGTATACGAAAGTTTTTCGTATCGTTGCGTGCCCAAGTCGGTCCTCGTGGATTGCAGAGGGCAGGTCCGCGCTCATGGAGCGCTAAGGCGCTCTGCTCAAAAATGCGGGGAAAAGCGAAATAAAAAAGACTTAGTATGTGCTCGATAGTTTGACGATCGTAGTATATTTTACAATTGCACAACGTGGATCGAATAATTGATCACTGATGCTCGAGCGTCGAAATTCTCTTTTTAATTATATAGGCCCAGCCCCTAGGCAGGAGGAGAGTGCCAATCAAAACGCTAGTCGCGGATCGTTGCAACGGTTTTTCTCCCTCTCAATCTGAACTCACACATGGAACATACGTGACTTCATGGAAGGGCGAATTCGGCGGACACGTTTACAAATCAAAAGTGCTACGCGATATCGTTTATGATTTCTCGAGTCGCCGAAACTCAGTCCCCGAAACAGAAGAAGGTGTTTGTGCCTAGTTGTTGATACCCAGGTAGCACACTAACGTCGAAATGACGTTTTTTGAAGGTCAGTTCTGACGTCAGATGACGAAAAATATGACGTCATTTTAACGTCGCAAAGACGGCTTAATTGCACATCCAGGCGACGTCAGAAAAATCACGTCATAATGACGTTCTACCGTACGTTGTGATGACGTAAAAAATGACGGTTCTAAAAGGTTAGATCTGACGTATATCTTTTCATCGTGAGCGGTCACCCATCCAACTAGAGTGTCCGCACTTTTCGCTGCTCAACTTCGTTGATCGGTCGGTGTCCTCGAGTCCTTATCTGCTGCACGCTCCTGTGGTTAAGAATATTATTACTATTGGTGTTCATATGAAGTTTGATGAATAAATGTATATTGCTTTTCCTATCAATAAGAAAGAGCTTGAATAAATAAGATTTTATGATTGTATTATTCTTTTCTCAACATTTTTCTAAATTTATGATTGTATCTTTTGATAAAAATTCTTGCATAGACGCAAATTGATATTAATATCAATTTGCGTCTATGCAAGAAATGAATAATAAATAAATAAATAAATAATTATATGAATGTTTATTCATCCTACATTAATTGATTGTCTTTCATTTACTTTAATAATCTGTCCTTTTTAATAAACAGTATAGTTTATAACTTGATCAACATACTCTGGAGACTCAAAATGAAATAATTTATTGATTTAATAATAATTGAACAAATTACAATTTTTGTCCATTTATTCACAAATAAATTTTCAAGTATATGCAGGAGACCGAAATTTTTCTAAGTCTCGTTCGTCATTAAAAATTACGGAAAAGTTCCGTCAAAAAGACGTTGAATTTTGACGTCCAAGGTACGTCGTAAATATGACGTCCCTGTGACGTTAATATTACGACAACTGACGTCTGAATCCCTATACTGACCAAAAAATGACGTCTGAGACGTTATTCTAACGTCAGTGTGCTACCTGGGTAGTCCTCGCAAACCTTACTCGCGGCGGTTGGAAGTTTATAAATCTCGCAGTTGTGTGCCGGTACCCTAATATTCGATACGCCTTTATTCCCGTGGAATTCACCCGTACATTATTTCTCATCATTCGGAACCGTTTGGCATTTGAGTTTTACCGCCTGATATCCTAGAACTCTCGAAGGTTGTATCGATTGCAAATCGAGTCTAGTTGCGTACGCGACAGTATGAGTTCGAAAATCGAGGCCCTGATCTCCCGGTAGCTGTCAATTCGGGAGATCGAAGCATCTAACCTCGAAATCAAGTGTACAAGTGATAAGAAATAATTATTCGGGTTTCTTCGGTGAGTTTCCCCAAGTGATTAAAGTAGTTACTCCATTATTGTAATCCAATTCCATTGTATCCCTTATTTTTCTGCCACGACTTTGATTGTTGATAGTGGATGGATCAGCCAATAAATTTGATTTTTATTCCCTATCAACTATCAAAGTTGTGGCAGAAAAATAAGGGATTCAATGGAATTGGATTACAGTAATGTAGTAACTACTTTATTATTATTTTTTCTTTATCGATATAGTCAGTCCCTCTTTCGTATTATACTATCCCAAGTTCGAATTTATATACCGACCTGTCAAACGTGAAGCGTACATGTACCTCACTTTTATCTCATTAAGTATTACTGCAGACTCTGACATATCATCTCGTACAAGTGCAACCGAAGAGGACCTAGCTCGTGTCCTGTCCGTAAAAAGATGAATCGATGGACATCGGAGAATGTCAGACTTGTCACCGAGCGCCTATTACCCACGGTGCATTTATTGCAATATGAGCTTTTCGTTTCAATTATCCCTGCTTTAAATAACTTTCACTTCTTTCAAAGTATTTACCTTGTACAAACTGTTCATCGTAGGGGGTAGCGATCAATGATTGTGACTAATCGTAGACAAATTATTCCTGTGATGATGTTCCAGTTGCAAAGCATACACTAGCAAGTCAGCTTACAGTAAATGAGCTTACAGCAAATGAGCAATTGGCTGCTCAATTCCAGCAATTTCAGCAGCAAAATACCCAATCCGCACCGCAAGTACACCATTCTGCTCTAGGCGTCCAAGGACGACCTCCAGCAACAGCTAACCAAGGTAAGTAAAAAATCTTCATCATTTCCTTTTTATATTATTTATTTTTATTATACAGTATGTCCCGTGGATATAACGCAAGTATTTGAATTTCCCCCACATTTGACTTTGGTAGTGTTTGGAATGGTACTATAGTTAGAGTTGGCTTCAGAAGAGTGCGCTGCGTTCTTACGAGCCGTGTTTCGAGAGCGAAAAGTGTAAAACGTCTGATTTCCCGGGAACTGTCAATTCGAGAGATCGAAGCGTCTAACCTCGAAATTAACTGAATTTGTAAAAAATGGTAAATAATATGTAGAAGTGATGAGAAATAATCGTACAGGTTTCGGAAATACGGCTCGTAAGAACGCAGCGCACTCTTCTAAAGCCAACTCTAACTACAGCACCGTTCCAAACACTACCCAAGTCAAATGTGGGGGAAATTCAAATACTTGCGTTATATATCCACGGGACATACTGTATACGTATTTATAAAACTTTATTTATACATTCCAGAAAGAGGGCCCGAACACAACCCGGGGCAGGCAGAAGGTAAATTTATATTTTCCTTAATATTTTATTGTTTTAGTATAAAATAAATTTATACAATTTTATTCATAAATGCTTTTGCTTTTTTGCAGTTGAGCTGAACGAACCGGCGGACAGGCGACCGCGTGGCATCCGTAACTTGCGCGCGCGGAACCGAACGTATGTAATCTGTCATTCTCTCACTAATTTATTAATTTACCTAGTTTATTAATTAGGTTTTGACATTTTTTTGTTATAGATACTGGAGAGGAAGGCAGGATGCGCGGAAGAGGAGGAATTTGCAATGGATTCTTAATATATTGTAAAAAAAAATATAACACACACCTCATTCATTGTAAAAGTGAATAATTTTAATTGTAAACACACACACACACACACACGCGCGCGCGCGCGCGCGCGCAAATGTAAAGCTAAATGAAGAAAATTATTTTTAAAATGCTTTTCTTTTCTTTACAAAATCAATCTTTTGACATTGCCTCGTATCTCGCTTAGTTTTCAAGATTTTTTTTTTATAGAAAACTTTAATTCATTATATGATATGCTATTGATTTTGATAATTTTAATCCTTGTAATTGGGGACGCTAGACATGAATGCGGTACCTGGCGGCAAAGCGTGTACTAAAAAACATTGGCGCGTACTTGAAAAGTCTTAACTTGCTCCAAAAGTTTTTCAAAAATGAGCATTTTTAGAACGAGATATAGACATTTATTTTCACAAACAATGAAACGAATTCATTCGGACCGCGAGAAACGCATCAAGCGGTGAAACCCTGATATTTAACTTCGGCAGTATTTGCCGACGGTGCTTGACTCTTTTACCCACCGGTCGTCGGAATTCGAAGTTCGCGGCGTGCTGTACGCCAATATCCGCCATATTTCCGCAGCGCCGCGAGCGCCGCCATCGGTAAATAGCGGACCCCATAGCAGTACGAAAGAGGAAATATATAATTTTTAATAATTCTGTCATTATTATCTGTAGAATTGGTTAACTCAGATTAAGATAGTTTCTTAATTTCTACGTAGAGTAAGTTCAGTATACCGTATGTCCCTTGCCAACCCCGGATTTTGAATTTCCCTGATATTTGGCCGGAAGTGGTTGGGTCAGTGCTCTAGTCATTTATAGTTAGAGATGGCTTCAGGAGAGTGCGCTGCGGTCTTACGAGCCGAGGGAAAAGTGTCTAGGGTGCCTTTCTCGAGTCACTCGCAAAGTTACGTATACGCATCTTAGCGAATAGACCAATCAGGATCAAATATTCCGTTGTGGTGGGGGTCCTGATTGGTCTACTCGCTAAGATGCGTATACGTTTCCTGATACGGAATAATTGATCCTGATTGGTCTATCCGCTAAGATGCGTGCACGCAAAGATACGAGCGAGTTCGAGAAAGGGGCCCCTGATCTGCCGGTAGCTGTCAATTCGGGAGATCGAGGTATCTAACCTCGAAATCGTTAATTCGTAAATAATGATGAATAATGTGTAGAAGTGATAAATAATTATTCGGGTTTCTTCGATGAGTTTCCCCAAGTTTTCTCTGTCCAATTTTTGCCAATAACTGTTGCTTCAACTTCCAGTGATATTAAGTATTACTGCAGAACGAATAGGTTACAAGATTTTCATGAAAACTGACGGTTTTCTTGCAGGTCCCCTTTCATAAGGTGCAGACAAAGAGGATGTTGGTCCTGTCCTATCCTGAAGAAAATGAATCGACGGACATAAGACATTGTCGAACTTATCACCGAGCGCCTTTCACCCACGGTATTTTCATTGCAATATGCGCTTTTCGATTTAACTATTCCTGCTTTAAATAACTTTTACTTCTTTCAAAGTATTTATCTTGTACGAATTGTTGATTGTAGGGGGCAACGATCAATGATTGTGACTAATCGTAGACAAATTATTCCTGCGATGATGTTCCAGTTGCAAAGCATACACTAGCAAGTCAGCTTACAGCATTCGATGTTTAGTACCAACTTACCTCTTTTGGAACATCCATCACCCGAACACAATCACGATTATATTAACGTTAATTGCAGAATAGACCGCGAGCTCGGGCACATTATCGCAGTAGTAGTTCGACACACCTAATTCCCTTTTAGTTTTAATAGACGAACTTGTCTACAAGAGTCTCTATTATCGATCGCTGCCTCCTACCACGAACAGTTCATAAAAGGTTATTACCTTGAAAGAAGTAAAAGTTATTTAACGCTGGAAAATAGTTGAATGAATCGAGAAGCGCGTATTGCAATTAATGTACCGTGGGTAATAGGCGCTCCATGACAAGCCTGACATTCTCCGATGTCCATCGAGTCATCTTTTTACGGACAGGACACGAGCTAGATCCTCTTCGGTTGCACCTGTACGAGATGACATGTGAGAAAATCGTGAGTCTTCATGAAAATCTTCTAACGTACTCGTTCTGCAGTAATACTTAATATCACTGGAAGTTGAAGCAACAGTTATTATCAAAAATCGGACACCGATTTTTAAACACTTGGAGAATCTCATCGAAGAAACCCGAATGGTTATTTATTATCACTTCTACACATTATTAATTATTATTTATAAATTAACGATTTCGAGATTAGATGCTTCGATCCCCCGAACGTGTTGACAGCTACTAGAAGATCAGACGTTTGACACTTCTCGCTCTGGGAAATTCAAAAGTTGGAGTTTGCCATCGGACATACGGTTTACTCTTCCAATGACCGTGACGAATTATTTCATCACATGTCAAGATACCACTTATGACAGTATATATGTTGTTACATATATTAACTCGACCCGCTGGTATAGTTTTAAGAAATCCTTTTGCATGCACCGCTGAAATTTCGCCCTTACTCGTAAATAAATTTCCAGCACAGAGAGCATCGATATTTTGCTGCACCTGTATTCTTCTGGGAGGTCCTAAAATAATTATAAAAACCCCATATAATTCAGCCCTAACAGGTACAATCTTATCGAGCTGTACCTTATCGAGGAGATCTTTCAACGTAATGATTCTGAAATGCTTCTATGATATTTTGCAACATTCGCGAATTTATCGAGAAATATATATTATGAGTAAAGGAATGTTTCTAACATACGGTAGTGTTCACGAATATTGTAAAATATCGCAGGAATGTTACAGAAAAGTAACTTACAAAAACGTGCTTTGCGGGGTGTAAATGGTGATATTTTGTAATTTCCATCGTTACACCAGAGGCGAAGAAGAGATGAAATAGAAGTGAGGTACATGTAAACTTCACGTTCAACAGGTCGGTATATAAATTGAAACTTGTGATAGTATAATACGAAAGAGGAAAAACTTATATCGATAAAGAAAAAATAATAATAAAGTAGTTACTCCATTATTGTAATCCAATAACATTGTACCACTTATTTTTCTGCCACGACTTTAATTGCTGATAGTGAAGAAAAATCAAATTTATTGGTTGATCCATCCACTATCAACAATCAAAGTCGTGGCAGAAAAATAAGGGATACAATAGAAATTGATTACAATAATAGAGTAACTACATACTTTATTTTTTTTTTTCTTTATCGATATAAGTTTTTCCTCTTTCGTATTATACTATCACAAGTTTCAATTTATATACCGACTTGTCAAACGTGAAGTGTACATGTACCTCACTTCTATTTCATCTCTTCTTCGTCTCTGGTGTAAAGATGGAAATTACAAAATATCATCATTTACACCCCACAAAGCACATTTTTGCAAGTAACTTTTCTGTAACATTCCTGCGATATTTTACAATATTCGTGAACACTACCGTATATGTTAGAAATATATATTTCTCGATAAAAACGTTTCAGAATCATTACGTCGAAAAATCTCCACGATAAGGTATAGCTCGATAAGATTGTACTTGTGTTCGGGCTGAATTATATGGGGTTTTTATAATTATTTTAGGAAGTCCCAGAAGAATACAGGCGCAGCAAAATATCGATGCTGTGCTAGAAAGAGTAAGGAATAACCCTCGAACGAATATTCGGGCTATCCCAACAGAGGTTAGAATCTGCAAGTCTACGGTTCGGAGGATATTAAAGGATGTTCATCCATTTAAAGTGACGTACGTCCATGCACTCGAGACAGCAGATCCAGCTCGCTGAATGAACTAACAACTGGTTCTTGAAACAACAAGTGGATGCTCCCTCGTTCGAAAGAAATCCCCTCGGGTTCGCATATGATCTATAACAAATTGTAAATAACACAAACAATCATATGCAACATTTTCCTATTTAAAATATACCGAACTTACTAAATGTAGAAATTATAAGAAACTATATTAATCTGAGGTAACCAATTTTAATAATGACAGAAATAATAAAAATGATGTATTTCCTCTTTCGTATTATACTACCAATTTATTTACCGACCTGTCAAATGTAATGAATGCAACTAATCCAGCTGGTTCTTGTTGGAACAATAAGTGGATGATCCCTCGTTTGAAAGAAACCTCCTCGGGTTCGCATACGATTTGTAACAAATTGTAAATTATACAATCATATGCAGCACACATTTCACTATTTAAGATATACCGAACTTACTCAGCGTAGAAATTAAGAACCTATATTTTCTTCGCCTCTGGTGTAACGATGGTTTGATTTACTTTAGCCTTTTCTTAATTCCTTGTAAAGAGTCGCGCATTGGCAGATTGGTAGATAAAAGTCGGATAATTTCGTATAAGTTTCCGCATTGAAAACCTTTCAATTGATGCCTTTTACTTTTTATATATAAATCTTGAACATGGCGATCTTAATTGATTTCAAATCTTTTTTGGAGAGTATTTTACGTATCAATTTTTGTTTGCACCGAATGAACATGCCGCCTTTTTTTACAGAGAATCTGTTTTTGTGGGGGGTTGTAAATTACACAATCATATGCAGCATTTCACTATTTAAAATATACCGAACTTACTCAGCGTAGAAATTAAGAAACTATTGACAGGTCGATGTGTAGATTGGAACTTGTGATAGTACGAAAGAGGAAATATATCCATAGAGAAAAATAGTTATAAAGGAATTACTTGATTATTGTGCGTGATCCAATTCCATTGCATCGCCTATTTTGCCACGGCTTGTATTGATGACTGAGAAGAAAAACCTTCGATCCGTCCCGTGCTCGCATGACGCTGAAAACAAAAAATAGAATGAACACAAAGATATTTGTTCTTCCATCGAAAGTGAGGTTAAAGCTGTCAGATGGCAATTAAACTTATCTGAAGGCAATTCTTCTGAGACCGTCTCTTTTCCTGCTCTTGATGCACAGGCAACTAGCGAAAAATACCACTGCATCCGTTCACTATCTCGATTAAACGAAAAAAATACAAACGATTAAACTATACGGAGCGTCTGTCACATTCACCACTATTGAGATTCATTACTCCGATTACACTGAATTATCAGTTTTTATTAACAAGCGCGTCCGAGGATCGAAATAAACGCGAGGGAAATCGTTACGCGAATGGAAATATTTTATTCACTTTGAAAACCATGACCAAACATTCAAGGAATATATTCTCTCACACACTCTCACATACATTTGATGGCGTATGCGTGTGCCCGCATCTGTGTAGACATTTCCGATCATGGCCGACTATCGCCGAAGATAGGCGGAATTAGAGTGACATTTTGACATATATATATTGCCCGAGAAATCGGATTCTCGACTTTGAGGCGGCAGGGGCGTGGCTTAGCGTTGCTAAGGGCGAATCTCTGTTAATATTTAACTTATAACATTTATTCTGGTCTCTATCAATAGAGAATAGTCGATTTATATGGCGTTACTAAGCATAGTTTTGGTTATAACCGTATATTTATTGAGAAAATTCGATGTTAAAATTGAGGGGTGAAGGGGGCAGACATTTTTTCTGTAAAGATACACGGGTGCCCGCGGCGACAGCGCTATCGGCGTCATTCTGACGAACTACTTGAATGAACATGCCGCGAGACACTACCGTGTCTCTTGATAGCGATGAGTGGTCAAGCTCCCGTTACAACCGACGTTATTACCTCTACATTCAACTTTTCCGGGTATTGAGACCGTGCAACTGCTTGGAGGGGATACGGCGAACGATTGTGCGCAACTAGTGGTGAAGGCTTGAAGTTAGTGGGCATGTCTCTCCATACCTATAACACGCTGACTGCCAGCCACCACCGCTGCCGGGTTAAAGTACATTATATGGCGGTCAACGTGTCTGAAGGTGAATAAACCGGCCCTAAATGTTATGCTTACTGTTTATTGCAATTCTATACTTATAAATAATTGCTATAAAATACACCTGATGAAAAACATTCATATTGTTGTTCACTAATTGGTTTTGCCGAGGATTTCTATATTCTTGTCGTATTTGGTACTGTATGAAAAAGTGCCGATTTTTCGCCGACTACTGCCACCAGGTGTCACTGTACGGGTGTTGCACGGTCCCAATACCTACGACACACCAATTGTTTATGCGTCAGAATTTCTGTCGACGAGTACCAAGTTTACTTGAAACGTGCTTTAAGGAGGATCGTCAGAGAAATGACTTCTCAGAAACCGTAGTTGAAATTATTTTAAAATACTTGTGAGCTCATTTTAATAAGAGAAAAAAAATCAAACAATTTCACTCTACAGTTTTTTCGTAATTAATTTTTAAAACTTACGAGATTAGCGTTGAGTCTTATGGGGAGCATATTTCAAATGCACAGAACTTGCGATTTTCAACTGAAAAAATTCTGAAAATTATGAAATAAGTTTCAACACCAAACAAACTTGTTTTTACTAAATTATAAAGAATTTTTACTGTACAGTTTTTTTAATATAAAGGAAAAACTGTCGAAAAAGTTTTCATGTACTCGTCCGCCATATGCAAAAACGTGGCAACATCTCACTACGTGACGTCACAAGCTATTGGCACGAAGTGTGCTCTTTCTCACTAACCAGTTTTCCAACTTGAGATTGAGGTTATAAACAGACGTCATGAACCGCTTCAACGCGTTGTCCGTCGATAAGAATTCTGTTTAACGTACCGATTTGCTACCAACTTACGAATGTTGAAATGCTATGTTGCCATGTTTTGCACACATTTTACATATTTAAAATAAATTAAGTTTGAAGTTATACAATTGTTTTCGAATATTTATCTTGTTTTTTAAGTTGAAAGTAACAAAAAGAAAAAAGAATTCAACACCTATACTTATTATTGCAGTTTTTATAAAACATGAAATTTTACTATTTGAAATTGGCAACACACGTCGATTTCTTTGTTCTTTTTCCCCTTCTACCTCACCCCGAAGAGCACTGACGATCCTCCTTAAATCACGTTGAAAAAACGTTTGGTGTCAAAACGTTTATTTGATAATAGCATAGAACCACAAAATGAAATCGAAAAAGTCCTCTTACCAAACCGACTGATCTATATGTTTTTGGGTACGCTGATCACGAATCCGTGGTCCGTATGGCCCCTACACGTTAGTATCAAGGGCATTTGGAGGTCAACTTTAATACTTCGAAAGATGTTATTTGAAAAAGTCCTCTTACCAAACCGAATGATCTATACGTTTTTGCGTACGCTGATCACGAATCGATGGTCCATACCCAGGTAGCACACTGACGTTAGAATAACGTCTCAGACATCATTTTTTGGTCAGTATAGGGTTTCAGACGTCAGTTGTCGTAATATTAACGTCACAGGGACGTCATATTTATGACGTACCTTGGACATCAAAATTCAACGTCTTTTTGACGGAACTTTTCCGTTATTTTTAATGACGAACGAGACTTAGAAAAATTTCGGTCTCCTGCATATACAGGGTGATGGAACATATATGTGATAGAACAACAACAAAAAGTAGACTTTCATAGGAAAATTTTTTTCAAAAATGTTTCCTAACAAAGATATAGGGTGTCAAAGTCTCGAAAAAAAATGGTTTTCTCATTATAACTTCTAAACTACTTGATCGATTTCCATGAAATTTCGCACACAGGCTAATGTCGTACAGCTCTAAGTAATAATTAAATAATTTTAAAAAATTCTATAGTGGCGTAGATACTAGGGGCCGATACCCCCCTTTCCCCTGCGAAATTTCATGGAAATCGATCCAGTGGCTTAGAAGTTATGATGAGAAAACCATTTTTTTTTCGAAACTGACACCCTACATCTTTGTTAGGGAATATTTTTGAAAAAAATGTTCTCATGAGAATCTATTTTTTTGTTGCTCTATCACATATCACAATTAATGGAGTTCAACCTAGCTTTGGCCTGCTCGCAACCCTATAAATTAAAATAAATATCTCAAAAACGAAGCCATAAATCAAACATTTGCAAGGGTTATTTTTTCTCTAAATTAAACGGGGAATCCAAGAATTAAATTTTTTTTGCAAAATATCCAGTGGTGCCGAAGATTGGGAGGGGGAAAGGGGGGTACCGGCCCCTAGTATCTACGCCACTGGAGAATTTTTAAAAATTATTTAATTATTGCTTAGAGCTGTTCTACGTTAGGTTGTGTGCGAAATTTCATGGAAATCGATCAAGTAGTTTAGAAGTTATGATGAGAAAACCATTTTTTTTCGAAACTTTGACACCCTGTATCTTTGTTAAGAAACATTTTTGAAAAAAATTTTCTTATGAAAGAGTTCTTTTTTTTGTTGTTCTATCACATATAAAAAAAATGACGTTTAACCTGGTCCACCCTGTATAGGGACTTGAAGATTTATTTGTGAATAAATGGACAAAAATTGTAATTTGTTCAATTATTAAATCAATAAATTATTTCATTTCGAATCTCCAGAGTATGTTGAGCAAGTTATAAACTATACTGTTTATTAAAAAGCACAGATTAGGTATTAAAGTAAATGAAAGACAATCAATTAATGTAGGATGAATAAACATTCATATAATTATTTATTTATTAATATCAATTTGCGTCTATGCAAGAATATTTATCAAAAGATACAATCATAAATTTAGAAAAATGTTGAGAAAAGAATAATACAATTATAAAATCTTATTTATTCAAGCTCTTTCTTATTGGCAAGAAAAGCAATATACATTTATTCATCAAACTTCATATGAACACCAATAGTAATAATATTCTTAGCCGCAGGAGTGTGCAGCAGATGAAGACTCGAGGACACCGACCGGTCAACGAAGTTAAGGTATTTCCATGGTTTTACGTTTTTCTTACGAATCTCATGAAATTTTGCCAATCAAAAGACTGAAATATTACCCATCGATTCCCAAAATTTCAAAACGCTGAGCCATGTAGTTTAAAAGAAAATGTTAATTCAAAGTAGCATTTTCTACACTGACTTTCAATGGCTAACATGTAGAAAGACGGTACCTCAGTGACGTTTTGAGCTATAACTACAGAACCAGTCTTAGGGCCGAAACCACCAACTCTGATTAAATTGTTAATTCCCGATTAGCTTAATTTAATCATGCTCTTGCGTTCCACCAATTTTTAAACCATGATTAAAGTGAGATAATCACCGTTAAACTTAATCAGCCATTTTTGGCCGATTAGGAACCTAACCAGTGATTAACGTGGATCAACATAACCTCAAAGTCGAAGTTTCACTGCTGTGCAATACTATATATATCGGACATGAATTTATTTTACGACGATATTTTATTATCATCTGATGATGAAAATGGTATCGAAATTGATAGAAGGCCACATTTAATTAAGGAACGAATTAATTATTTCCAAACTTTGGATGATTTGGATTTCATTACGTGTTTTCGGTTATCGAAAGACAGTGTTGAAGCTTTGCTTCTGGAAATTGTACATAATTTGCAACACGCTACAGAAAGATAAATTACTTCTTATAAATAATATATAATCTATTTTAAAATATCGCAACATTATCATATTACGTTAACAATCGCGTAGAATTTTCTGTATCTTTACTAAATAAAGGGAGTGCACATTTCAAAAACCACGCTATTGCACCCAGAGTACAACTCCTGCTTGCTCTCCGGTATTATGCAACTGGTTCCTTTTTAAATTTTGTTGGAGATTTCGGCAGCTCACTGAGCTCGGCTTGCGGCGCGTCAGTTGATCACGTCAGGTTTTCCTCCTACTCCATTACAAGTTCCGTTGATGAACCAATCAGAATCACCGTTACAACAAAACCAAAACTTATTGCGAAGAGGGTATATGATTAGATAATCGGGGGTTAAAAATTCATGGTGGAACGAATTGTGCAGTTAATCGTGATTAGAACGCCGATTAAATATAATCGTGATTAGGTAATCAAGCATTTAATCAGAGTTGGTGGAATCGGCCCTTACAATGTTAAAGAAAAACTAACGGCGAATAAAATGATATTGTAGGATTATGTTCACAAAAACTGGAAGTGCTGAGCCATATAGCCTCAGAGAAATTATAACTTAAAAACTGAGGTTTTTCTTGAAACTGCAAAGTGGTGGGGACGAGTAACGATGATGTGGCAACAGTGCGCACAGCTGATTTAGCCCTCTCCTGTGACTATAGGACTCAGGTACTAGTAGTAGTACTTTTGCTACCGGAGAGGGGATAGCCAGTGGCACGGCGCGGCAGCCCCCACTACGGCACGTAGCGGTATTCTAAGGAGAGAGAAGCACTGTTGCCACGATTATCGGGCCAGGCAGTGTATATGTGTGAGATACATTTGTATACAGGAGGTCTCTGTGTAGCAAGGAGCTCAGAGTACAAAGTTACTCAAAAGTTTCGTTCGTGCGTAATACAGTTTGTGATCAGTGGTACTAAGTCCTGAAGCAAAAAATTTGAATACGATTGTCACCATTGAAATACCTTAAGCAGCGAAAAGTGCGGACACTAGTTGGATGGGTGACCGCTCACGATGAAAAGATATACGTCAGACCTAACCTTTTAGAACCGTCATTTTTTACATCATCACAACGTACGGTAGAACGTCATTATGACGTGATTTTTCTGACGTCGTGTGGATGTGCAATTAAGCCGTCTTTGCGACGTTAAAATGACGTAATATTTTTCGTCGTCTGACGTCAGAACTGACCTTCAAGAAACGTCATTTCGACGTTAGTCTGCTACCTGGGTATGACCCCTACACGTCAGGATCAAGGTTATTTGGAGGTCAACTTCGATACTTCGAAAGATGTTATTTTTTTTACCTCGGATTCTGAAAGAGCAGGATATTTTACGTTCCGATATGTTTTGACCTATAGGCCAAAGTGACCTCTAGAGGTCACATGGTGGTCAGATTCATTCTTTTGAACTTCTCAGACCAATATCCCGTCATGTGGTAGGCTGATATCGAGGAAATGATCCGCATAAAAAATGTTGAAGAAATCTGGAGCTACTGGCTGGTGGCTTTGGATCAACCCCAGAGGTCATTTATTTTCAAGGTCATTCGAAGGTCAACATCAATATTTCGCCAGATATCTCTGTTTTGACCCCGGATTCTGAAAGAACAGGAAATTTTACTTGCGGATATGCTCTGACGTAAAGACCAAATGAGAAGTTCAAAAGAATGAATCTGCCCTCCATGTGACCTCTAGAGGTCACTTTGGCCCATAGGTCAAAACATATCCGAACGTAAAATTTCCTGCTCTTTCAGAATCCGAGGTCAAAAAATAACATTTTTCGAAGTATCGAAATTGACCTTCAAATGACCTTAATCCTGACATGTAGGGGTCATACGAACCACGGATTCGTGATCAGCACACCCAAAAACATATAGATCACTCGGTTTGGTAGGAGGACTTTTTCGATTTCATTTTGTGGTCCTGTGTAGTTATTGAAAATTCACCACATTCATGTGTATTAGACGTTTATTTCACGTAACCTTGTTTATTGAGCTTATTGACCTTATTATTTCATAATAATTTGAGATCGTACTATAGACAGATAACGTCCTCGACTTCTTCATGTATTTTATAAGTGAAGAATAAATTTCCTAGCTATATATGCAGTGTAACGTTGAAAATCGTGCACGTTACAATATGACGCAGTCCCTCACGTCGCACCGCCGGTCCCGCCATCCCCAGAGCATTATTTAGAGCGTTAATAATTAGTTTTGTTAGAACCGGCTGCCGTATCTAGATCTGTAAGACTAAAATAGAGCTACAAGGACGCTGGAGCTGGAGGACAAGGGGTTGCAACGAGCGCCAGATGCCGTGCGGCAAAATGCCTACGACTTCCCTGCCAGGCGCAGGACTGGGACTTGCAAACGAGCAGCGTACCCGGCGAGGAACGTAACCTGTGTAGATAGGCACCCCGTTTCTTCGACACGGATGGACCACTTGGGAGTTAGCGTCGCATCGAGATTCTCCGCGTGATCCCACAGGGGAATGTTCCGGAGGAATCTTCGAAGGCTAACTCCGTATCGGAATCCTCCGCGTGATCCCGCAGGGGAATGTTCCGGAGGGATTCATCAAGTCGTCATCCGTGAGGGGATAGTTCCGGAGCCATGAAGAAATCCAGCGAGCTGCGCACGCATCCGAACCAACAAGGAAGGCGATATTGTCTTCGATTGGCGATCTACGGAGCGGGCGCGCAGCGGTAATAGCAGCGTCGCGCATGCAAATCAGCGGGGGAAATCGATCTCCAATTAGATCGCGTAAAGGGCTCCTAGAGTGGGGAAGGGCCTTCTCTCCGCTTAACGAGCCGCAGCGATCCCTGGACTCTTCCTCTTTCGTGCGGACCAGCGGTGCGACTAGACGTCACCTACCAAGCAGTCACCTGCGGAATTTTTCCGGTAAGCCGATTCCCTATTAGCGACACGTGGCCGTGAATAGTAATCCTAAAGGTCAAAGCACATCTAGGCGAAGCGAAGCGACGCGACGCGCCGCGACGCGCTGCGAAGCGCGGCTGTGCAACGCACACTTGGGCGAAGCGAAGCGACGCGAAGCGAAGCGCGGCGAAGCGAAGCGCGGCGAATTCTATCCCCTTCTCTACCAGGTGTAAACAGCTATACCTGAAAATATCCATATATGGATACCCGGGTAGAGAAGGGAGGGAAGGGAAGCGCCGTGAAATGTCAGTCATTTTCGCCTTTTTCATTCATTTTCGCCTTTTTCAAACTGATGAACGCAACGTGAAATGAGCCGTGTACATGTTTTGTTTTGAGAAATGGGCATTCGTGAGGAAAAATAGTATATGTAATTCGGCGGAAATCCTCGGATTTTTAAGACTGTGTTTATATAGATCGTAGCCTCCTCCTCAAACCATGCCTCGTGTTACGACCTAATTAAACACAGTCTAAAAAAATCTCGAATTTCCGCCTTATGATATAAGATACTATTTCGTGTGAGAAAATTCATTTCGTTGACGAGATATATCTTGGAAAGGATTTTCGAATCGTTAACGGAAGTGATCGACGAAACTTTACATCCGTTAACGAATTACATTCCGTCCACGATAAACATTTCTCGCGGCGCTTCGCTTCGCCGCGCTTCGCTTCGCTCAAGTGTGCGTTACCTCGTAAGAATCAATGGAAATATAAAAGGTAGCTTCGCTTCGCGGCGCGTCGCTTCGCTTCGCCTAGATGTGCTTTGGCCTTTAGTCTCTTTTCATATCGTACTGCCCTTGAAAGGCCTACCGTTTATCGTTTATCGTTTATCGCGTGGAGGTAGCGGACCCGTGTACCCGTGTGTTAATATCGTAGTATCTTTATCTTTTCGTTTCGCGTATTAGTCGTCGATCGTGTGTGATCGCGTAGTGATATCGTTTAAGCTATCGTATCTGGGGATGCTTGAAAAATTCGGTAGCATCCGGCAACCGAATTTCCTGAGACGAATTGAGCTCGCTACCAATTTAGTAGAATATGTAACGCCGGTAGTGCGGTTACCGGCGTAGGAGAATATCTAGTGCCGATAGTACGGTGATATCTTTGTGAGGCATTCCGTGTGCTCGACTCTCGACTCTCGATTCTTTACTCTCTCTGCTGTCTAATATCGATTCGCGATTACCGTTAGTTCTAGTGATTCTCTTTGTTCCGAGCGCGTTGTATTCGGTTATTATCTTCGCGGTCGAACCTCGCGATCGGTGCGAATTCGGTTATCTGTTGTCTTCGGGCGTATCTCCGCGATCGGTGCGAATTCGGGTCTGTTGTCTTCGGACGTCTTTTCGCGATCGGTGCGAATTCGGTTATCTGTTGTCTTCGGGCGTATCTCCGCGATCGGTGCGAATTTGGTTATTATCTGTTGTCTTCGGGCGTATCTCCGCGAACGGTGTGAATTCGGTTATTATCTGTTGCCTTCGGGCGTATCTCCGCGATCGGTGCGAATTCGGGTATCTGTTGTCTTCGTGCGTATTTCCGCGTCCTGAATCGAACTCGGTTACTATCTGTTGTCTTCGTGCGTATTTCCGCGTATGACCTTCGGTGTTAGTTTCGCGCGTATCTCCGGTATTATATTCGCGTGCCGTCTTCGTGTGATTACCGGATATCTGTGCTATCCGACCATATATTATATCGAATAAGTTATTCTCTCAATAAATTCTAAGTGTTATTTCTTTGATTAAAAGCCGCCTCAAATTCATTTCTTTGTCTCACGACCGCGCCCCTCTCCTTCGCCGATACGGGGCTGAGCTAGCGGAGTTCCGTTTCCGGTTCACGTGATCTGACTGTGGCCTATCGCGAATATCTTTGGTGTCTCGGGACACCTGGCGCCCAACATATCTTTATCTGCTGTCTTACCCGAGCTGGGCCAGTCAGAGAGCGTGCCGAAGTGTGCGACTACCCGGTAGCGCCGGGTAGCGTCGTTACAGCAGAAAAATTGGCACGTGGCGGTGTTTAAATGATCACGTAGAATCGATGACATGTTGATCTGTGTATAGAAGTGTTTAGAAATGAAGATATTGTGTTATTTATACTCATAGTGGTTTCACTTTATTCTATCGTATGTTTGAGTGCAAATTATACATGGGGACTTGTAGTTTTGTTTTGACTCACGTCGAAATCTTGGAAAGTTCGACTGCGCATGGGCAGTAATCTACAATGACCAATGACATTGGCGCTTTGAGAATGGCCTACGCGAGTCAAAATGAAACTACGAATCCCTATGTATTCTTACGCTCGGACATACGGTATAAAAGCCTCAAGTAATTTATATTGGAAATTGTCAATAATATTTTTATAGCAGCGTTACAATAGTTTTATGCTAGGACGATATGCTACATATGTAACGCTTTGTAGACTGTAGGTTGTACGCTATTGCTTGGAGAACGCTGTACGATTGGCTGCGATTGCGTGCAGTGCCGGACAAACGCTTTAAGGAGGTTGCTCAGGGTCTTTGCGGGGCAGGCGGTAAGGGGGAAACGCCTATGCTTATACACGGATGCCTCCGACGGCTGCCAACTTCGAATAATAAAATTTTTACTTGCGTAAAATAAAAAGATTTTGGGTAAAAAGTATTTAGAATCATTATAATTAATTATTTAAATATTTTACAAGTCGATTTTTATTTATTTATATCTCGAAAACATCATTAATAAAATGGAGATGTGGCATACGCGCATTGTAGTTTTCAGTTATTGGTAGCCCTGCGTATACGCCGCACGCGCCGCACGGCAGCCGCCTTCGGCACTTCACTGCACGCCTTCATTAGTAGTCAACAGCCCTGTGCAACTGCATATAATTCCCTTAGGTAAGTTACGGCCGCTTAGTGTCGCCTATCCGCGTGGTGTCGCCGTTGTCGTCTGTCCTGTTTACGGTAGTTATCTTAACCCCTTAAATGTATATCCTGAGTTGACCATAAATTCAATAAATCGAATAAAGTGTCGAAAGGGTGGATTTAATTATAAAAAAATTAGTGAAAATAAGAAATTTCTAGATGTAAAGTGATTTGTTGCAGTCGGATACGACTCGAATCCTTTTTTTTCTGCTCCGAAAGACAGCGACATTCTCCAGGCATGGCGAGAAGCTCTCTACAAAATTGCCTCAACTGATATCAGATTCTATATTCTGTCATAATCATTTTTTACCTAGTGAAAAATTAACTCATGAAGTTATTACTAAGCCAGATCGAGACATTTTAATGAGAATACTGTGTAAGTGTACGCGGTTACAGAAAGGCTCCCGTCGCAATTCCCTTGGACAATATCAGAAATTCCCTCATCTCATCCGATGCACTCCATTCAAATATTGTCAAAGATGTCAATTCCAAGGCATTGCCAGGGCAAAATGAAAAGAATGTATTACCAACTGATTTTCAGCAACAAGAAGTAAAATGTTTTGAACAGTTTGTACTGGAAGATCTTGCGAACGGAATCAACCTTTCACTGGGATAGAAACATAAAATATTATATTTAACGATCATGAAAAAATAATGGTTATATATAAAACTAGTTTTATTCACCTAAACCAAAAGTGCAGGATTTACAAGATAGAAGAGATAATAGTAGCAGAAAATATGCACGTGAAAATTAATATCTTGAAAAAGAGTATTGATGTAGCTTAAAAATGTAAAATAAACAATTTTTATTGATAGTTATTGACTTCAGATACTTTTTACTTTCTCATTGTAGCAATAAGGTTTCATTAACTACATAAATCAATAGCCAACAATGTTCATTAAATTATTTAGTTTTGAATTGATTTCAATCATTTGAACTAAGTTATCAAGCCGCTTAGGTCCAGGCGGACAGGTGATACTAGCGCCGCCACGCGGTTGGCGACATTAAAGTGACCACATTTTTCTGAGAGTTGCACAGGGCTGGTAGTCAATATAGTATTCAATGTTAGTGTTGATATTTGGTAAAAATGAAAAGGTGGAAGGGTAAAATCCAATCGGAGAAACAATATAATCGTCGGCTAAAACAAGTGGAAGGTGGCCAGCGTCGAAAGAAAATTCTTGAGTCAGATGATGAATTCGCAGTCGTGGGCCGACGTATAGTCGATTTAAAGGTTATGGCAAAGCACATGCACTGCAGTAGCTGTAACGAAGAACTGTGGTTAAAAAATATCAAAGATGAACAAAAACACGGTTTGGGCTCAATCTTTTCTGTGCTCTGTCAACATTGCCTCCTCATAAATAAAGTGCCGAGTGGAACAAAACATGTTGGGCCAAACAGTAAACTGTTGTTTGGTGTAAATACGAAATCAGCGTTAGGTAAGTTTTACATAGACTATCTATTCTCATGATTTTACTATATAAATCGTATACATATGTACTTATTGTGTCATAGGTACTCTCCACGCAGGATTAGGCTACACTGCCATAAACAAATATATGCAGTGTATGAATATACCGAACATGTCGACAAATACGTATAAGCAGTATGAGCGAGAGGTTGGGCCGATTATCGAGGATGTTGCAAAACAAAGCTGCGAGGAAGCCACAAAATTAGAAAGATCCTTAACACTACAAAATAGAGAGTCATTGGAAAACCTTTTGTAAGTTGACGTTAGAATTATTACGTTTATAGGTATTTGAATACTTATTCGAATACCTATGAAAGTATTCGAAGGTATTCGCATACTTATTCGAATACCTATAAAGTGGAAAAAATTAAAGAAAACAAATCTTCTAAGACAAAACATTTGTTTTATTTAACTTCGGCTACCACAAACAACTCTAATTGAATAATCATCGAACTGTCAAATAATTATTGTAAATAATAATTAAATATTTAATGATCACGTATATTAACAATGAACAATTAATTATTTCAACAATGAAATCGCGTGTTTTCACTGATGGTATTACTTTTTGCTTTAAAATTTGAATAGAAATTACACAAAATTATATAAGAATTTTCTGACTATATACGGCTATTATACAATCGTACGCAAACAATAAAATATATACATACATTTCTACAATAAAATTTATTAAGATCTCGCCGAAACAGCTAACACTTATAATTAAATACGATATCATGAATAAACTTTACATAGGTGCATAGTAGAGAGTTGGTTATTTACTTTAATCCATTTTCTAATCCATTTACCATCCATATTATCCTTTTTTGAATATTTGTATAGGCCTAAAGATCTTCGAAGTGGATTCCTCGTCAGAAGTACAGAAGATTCAACAGCTCCAACCGTATCATCGCAAGAAGAAAATAATAACGTTGATCGAGACTGTTCAGAATGCTCAAACGAGACAGACAACACCATGGATAGTGTGATGACCGATTTAGTACGACTTTTTGTCGCTTACGATATGGGTTGGAGCAAACGCGGTTCCGGTCGTCAGTACGATAGTTTAAACGGCTATGCTGCAATTATCGGTACTCAATCTGGAAAGGTTCTCGATTTTGCGACACGAAACAGGCAGTGCCGTTTGTGTAATCTGGGACATGCAAAAGAAACACACGACTGCCGCCTTAATTTCTACGGCAGTGCCAAAGCCATGGAACCGGATACAGCAGCTCAGTTAACAGCTAATAGCACGATTTTGAAATCGCAGAATGTTCAAGTTGGAGTATTCATTGGGGCTGATGACAGTTCGAGCATCTGCGCAGTTAGGAGCGCATGTAATCATCCCGTTGTAAAACACTCGGA
Organism: Xiphydria camelus; assembly: GCA_963678675.1. NCBI lineage: Eukaryota > Metazoa > Arthropoda > Insecta > Hymenoptera > Xiphydriidae > Xiphydria > Xiphydria camelus. Next base: position 19,521,933 of record OY783194.1, read on the forward strand.
TAAAAATCACACATCGAGAGGCGTGACAAACATGTTATATAAAATTGATAAAAAAGCCGATACGAACAAAGAACTATCGTCAGAAGCTATCAAATATTTGCATCGATGCTTCACGTACGCAGTTTCTCAAAATCCCGGAAATCCGGATGGTTTGGCCGCCGCAATAAAAAATATTCCGTTTCACGCTTTTAACCAGCACGACAATTGTGGAGATTGGTGTAATTATTCGAAAGATCCGGAGAACTACGTTCACACAACAGTGCTTGGCGGATTTAAAAATGAACGTTTGTTCGAAGAGCTGAAAAAACTTTTCGAGAAATTAGCAGCGAATGCAAAGAAATTCTCGTCTGGAGCATCGAGTCAAGCTAACGAAAATTTAAACAGCATCATGTCGAGAAAAGCTCCGAAAGCCATCTGCTATAGTCTCTCGGAATCTGCTGACTTTAGATATGCTGCTGCAGTTGCTCAAAAAAATATTGGTGAACAATACGTCCAAGATGTATGTAAAAAATACAATTTGAGTGTAGGAGCACATCTATCCAAACATGTAGAAAGATGTGAAAAATCAGCTCGGATACGATCGATAAAAGCCAAGACACCAGCATTCAAAGCACGACGAAGAATACTCCGAAAGCAGCGATCGCAATTGCGGAACGGACGCGATCTTTTCGAAGGCGAAACTTACGAGAGTCACGTTGGCCTATTGACTATGCCTGCAACAGAAAACGATATTGGAGTTTCTACAGGATTACCAAACTTGAGTACCACCTTTTCGGACGATACCGCAATGGCTTTAGTTTTTTTTTACCTCGAAACTGCAGGATTAAAAGTCACCAGCGAAGTCTTGCAGATTGCCATGAAATGCGGCAGTGTAGTATTCAATGAATATATACAACCAAATGAAAGTATATCGTCAGCCGCATCCAAAGTTAATGGATTAACGAGCGAAGGACATGATCTATTTTTACACGGAAAAAGCATATCGGCAAACCCTGCACGAATCGTAGCGAACGATTTACTTCAATTTTTAAAAAGGTTGAATAAGCGTTGTGCCCTGATTGCGCATAATTGTGGATTTGATGCACCAAGACTTATGCGATTCATCCATCGAGTAGGTCTTGTCAATGAATTCATCGAAATCATCGATGGTTTTGTTGATACACTGCCACTTCTCCGAAACAAGTTTCGTGGAGAAGATTGCAGCTTAGTGGAGTTGGCCGCTCGACACTTCACGATACACGCAAAAAATGCGCACGATATGCGTTGTTCGATGTCATTATGTTGCAAAACGTGACGTTTCACGATTTGACAGTGGACGAGCTCCTCGCTGCCAATAAAAAATACGTTGCGATGTTGCAATACGAGGAAAATTTGCAATCTCTCGCACCATTAAATACGCTTATTTCCAACGAAATGAAGAAGAGAATGGCTAATGCAGGCATAAGTTACGGTCTTATAAAGCAAGCGTATAACGAAGGAAGCAATGCGGTCATCTCACTACTCGAGAAAAAGGAGAATGGGAAAAAACAAGTTATAAAAACAAAAAAAATGCTGGATATGATTATAAATCATTTCCAAGAGCTGTCTGATTAGATGTATAAGCGATAAACTTTTTTATGTTTAAGTGTTTCTGTTTTCTGTTTGTTAATGTCATTTGATATCTTCGTAATAAACAGATTTTAATTATGATTGTTTTTCGTATTTATTACATTGTATTACGCTCCCGTGTATTTACAAGAAAAAAACAAAAATGGTAAAAGCAATAAAAAAAACAACTATGGTAAGAAATATTGAAATGATCTTCGTCGCGCTGCAGCAAGAAATTTCATTTATAATCGGAGAACAACAGTTTGTACGTTCGAATTCAGCGCCAATTCAAGATGGTCGACTCGATAGCGACGTTGCCACGCGTCGTACTGTGTTTTATTATTTTACGGCAGCCAGCTACAATTTTCCTTTTTATTTTATTAATATCTCGATTACGACGTAGACAAAACGTTTCGCTCTGCGCAGAAATTATTCATAAAAATGTAAAGAATCTGTTACATCTATTTCTATTCAATTCTTACCATTTTTGTTAAAGCATGAGTATTTTATTAGAATTTTGGTACAGATTTCGCTATGTCGCCTGCGTATTAGACCGTAACTTTAATAATTAATTTCTGGAAAACAAAAAAGACGAATCATCTGAAATTTTGTAGAGATTCGTAATATGTTTTCGTCAATAACCTCAAAAAATTTCAGTGCTTTCTAACCATTTTGCGTTAGCTGAGCAACCTCCTTAAGAGCCGCTTCACAGGTGCCGGATAAACGCGGCCGGTCCCGGGCCGGCGCCGGGTCAACTGCGACAACCCTTCACACGTGTAGCCGGTTTTTTCCCGGTCGCCACTGCGCTACTATCCTACTACGTACCACCCGTACCCTGTATCGGGTGGGCGTGGCCGGCGACTACCCGGTTTGGGTGCCGTCGGCCCGGTGCCGGGTAGGATCACCCGGCACGTGTGAAACGATGCATACTAGCCTATAGAACACCATCCCCACCACCCGGCGCCGGCCCGGGACCGGGCGCGTTTATCCGGCACGTGTGAAGCTGCTCTAAGGTTTCCCTTGTCAGGTCTTGCATTAATAACAGTGTTTCAGTCATACATACAGGGTTATTCACTGGATCCGCAATAAAGAAAACATAACGTCTGCAATTTGTATAACTATAGATGATGAGCGTCTTCCTTGATTGGTCATGTTGGGTGGGAGAAGTTAAGCAGGATTGGCAAGTGTAGTGATAAAACTCTTGAACTAAGGTAGGTATTCCTGACTTTAACTAGAACTAGAGTGAAGTCTGGTACAAATCAGGCATATGTACACCCGGGCTCACGGAATCTGTCGCTGGTGACTTTTTTTAAATGTTATTTTTAAACGTACTAACCAATGATTAATCAATCCTCGTGCTTTCATTAACGAGAGTAGACGTCACCGTAGCTAATGAGGGCATGAGAATTAATTGTTCACTGGTTAGTACGTTTAAAAATAAGGTTTAAAAAAAGTCACCAGCGACAGATTCCGTGAGCACGGGTGTACCGTATGTCCGCGATCATTTGAACCATAGAAAAATTGCGAGTTTTGCATGAGCACCCCTTTGGGTCTCCTCGTCCAATAGAATCACCGGAGAAGCATGAATGCGCATGCGTAGTCATCCGCGAGTGTGGCGTCGTCAGCAAGTTCAGATCGGTTATCGAAATAATCGATCTGAACTTGCTGACGTCGCCACACTCGCGGATGACTACGCATGCGCATTCACGCTTCTCCGGTGATTCTATTGGACGAGGAGACCCAAAGGGGTGCTCATGCAAAACTCGCAATTTTCCTATGGTTCAAATGATCGCGGACATACGGTACCTATCTCGGTTTAAGAGTTTCATCATTACAGTTTCCGATCCTGCTTAACCCCTCTTACCTACTACGACCAATCAACGCTGAACATGAACGCTGAATCGCAGACATTGTGTTTACTATGTTGCAGGTCCAGTGAATAACCCTGTATATTAATTTTCCATATGTCCTAATATTATACTAATCTAAGTTTTACTATATTTTTATAAAAATTATAATAGTAATCTAAGTATTATGAACAATAAGTTTTTATACAAACCGTTGCATAACTTACAGGCCAGCGAAGCTGATACTGCATCGATAGGAGCACAGTCTGTAAGTGATAGTATGTGTTTATAGTGCCACGAAATAATAAATGCTTACAATTAGGTTTGTACTCATTTAAGGTAGTACCTTCATGAGATCATTGATTTAAGAAATGGTTGAAATTTGACATATATGTTATTTAATGCATTATCCAAACATCTCTGTGTAATTTAAATAAGTTTGACCACCCCAAACCTGAGATATTTACACTTGAAGTTGGCTTGATTTATACGTAACAGATACGTTATGATGGGCAAAACAGTACGTCATTAATTCTACCGTCAAAACTAAAATTAAGAAGTTAATAAAAAACGAGGAAAAGGTAGAATAGGATATCACAAATAATGTGAAAAAAAATGAAAATGATTCACCATCTAGTTTCCAAGATATAAGGTAAGGTGGGGTAAGAGCGTACCAAAAAATAGACGGGGCAAGTACATTATAGGTTCGTTCCAACTAACATGAGAACTGGTTCTGAACTCGGCGGAGTGTGCGCAGTCTGACTTAGCCGTTCCAACAAACACAGAACTGGTTCGGGAACGATTCCAAAGAGCGTTCCAACTAAACTGCGAACTGTAACAGAACGGTTCTAGAACGGTAATTCCAGTCCCTAGTTCTGAGTTGGGACGATTTTCTAGCCCACGCGTAGTAAGGCGCGAGACGCGCTCTATTTGAATCGGTGAGTCCAAGAACAGTACAAATGCATAAAGATAGTTTCGAGAAAAAATGAAAAAACATAATAACTTTACAATGAGTTAATGGCCATGATATAAAAGTCGTGATAACTTTTTAGGTAAATGATAATTGAAAATAAAAAATCCGAAAAAATCACTCCCCTCCAAGTTATAGAAGGAAAAAATGTATGCACTCTCTTGTACTCTTTTTGGACTCATCTTTCTTTTTCTGCTTTTTTGAATGTTTGTGCATGATAAGCTCTTAAAAACTGTAATGTTTTTTACGTTTCAACAATTAGTTGAACTCACACATCCGCTTAGGATAACCCGTGATTTTCCGCAAAATGTACCGTATGTCCGCGATCATTTGAACCATAGGAAAATTGCGAGTTTTGCATGAGCACCCCTTTGGGTCTCCTCGTCCAATAGAATCACCGGAGAAGCGTGAATGCGCATGCGTAGTCATCCGCGAGTGTGGCGTCGTCAGCAAGTTCAGATCGGTTATCGAAATAATCGATCTGAACTTGCTGACGACGCCACACTCGCGGATGACTACGCATGCGCATTCACGCTTCTCCGGTGATTCTATTGGACGAGGAGACCCAAAGGGGTGCTCATGCAAAACTCGCAATTTTCCTATGGTTCAAATGATCGCGGACATACGGTATACAAAAGGTGGACAAGCCTCCCTGTGCTGTGTGCGATCCTGTGTTCCAACACATCCCATGAATTCAGTTCTAGAACGCATCTGACTGGCGCATGCGCATTAAATAATTCTTAACTAGTTCCAGGACGGTTCTAGAACTGTCCTAAAATGCTTGTTGGAATGAACCTTATATCAACATATCAACAAAAACAATAATTTAGGTTAGCATCTGCGGAAATACCTCTTTGATTAGAAAAAACAGCTTAATTAACGTACGTACTCACCAAAAATTATAAACTAAAGATGGCAACACCATTCGCTAAGAAACTTGAATAAAAATTGATATGAGGCAGTTGCCCCGTCCATTTTTTTGTACGCTCTTACCCCTCTTCACCTTAACCATGAGAAGCCCTCACAATTTTGGTCGTATAGCATATTGGGATCTGACATGTCTCGATACGCCGTCTGGTGGCGAGAAGTAAAACTATTCCTAGTATACCGTTTAGTGGGTTAGCGAGTGACTGGCATTGGATTAATGTATGTACACCCAGGGACACGGCATCTGTCGCTGACGACTTTTTTTAAACGTTATTTTTAAACGTACTAACCAATAATTAATAATCCTCATGCTTTCATTAACGAGAGTAGACGCCACCGTAACTAATGAGCGCATGAGAATTAATTATTCATTGGTTAGTACGTTTAAAAATAACGTTTAAAGAAAGTCACCAGCGACAGATGCCGTGTCCCTGGGTGTATGTCGCGGATTCACCCAAATGCTTCTCGCATTTTGACCCTAGACCGGTGCGAGGGAAAAATTCGACATTCCTTGGGACCCTTTGAGTCATAAATTAGATCCGGGAAAGTTCCTCAATGCCACAGGGTCCCTGTACGTGTACCGTATGTCCGCGATCATTTGAACCATAGAAAAATTGCGAGTTTTGCATGAGCACCCCTTTGGGTCTCCTCGTCCAATAGAATCACCGGAGAAGCGTGAATGCGCATGCGTAGTCATCCGCGAGTGTGGCGTCGTCAGCAAGTTCAGATCGGTTATCGAAATAATCGATCTGAACTTGCTGACGTCGCCACACTCGCGGATGACTACGCATGCGCATTCACGCTTCTCCGGTGATTCTATTGGACGAGGAGACCCAAAGGGGTGCTCATGCAAAACTCGCAATTTTCCTATGGTTCAAATGATCGCGGACATACGGTATACAAAAGGTGGACAAGCCTCCCTGTGCTGTGTGCGATCCTGTGTTCCAACACATCCCATGAATTCAGTTCTAGAACGCATCTGACTGGCGCATGCGCATTAAATAATTCTTAACTAGTTCCAGGACGGTTCTAGAACTGTCCTAAAATGCTTGTTGGAATGAACCTTATATCAACATATCAACAAAAACAATAATTTAGGTTAGCATCTGCGGAAATACCTCTTTGATTAGAAAAAACAGCTTAATTAACGTACGTACTCACCAAAAATTATAAACTAAAGATGGCAACACCATTCGCTAAGAAACTTGAATAAAAATTGATATGAGGCAGTTGCCCCGTCCATTTTTTTGTACGCTCTTACCCCTCTTCACCTTAACCATGAGAAGCCCTCACAATTTTGGTCGTATAGCATATTGGGATCTGACATGTCTCGATACGCCGTCTGGTGGCGAGAAGTAAAACTATTCCTAGTATACCGTTTAGTGGGTTAGCGAGTGACTGGCATTGGATTAATGTATGTACACCCAGGGACACGGCATCTGTCGCTGACGACTTTTTTTAAACGTTATTTTTAAACGTACTAACCAATAATTAATAATCCTCATGCTTTCATTAACGAGAGTAGACGCCACCGTAACTAATGAGCGCATGAGAATTAATTATTCATTGGTTAGTACGTTTAAAAATAACGTTTAAAGAAAGTCACCAGCGACAGATGCCGTGTCCCTGGGTGTATGTCGCGGATTCACCCAAATGCTTCTCGCATTTTGACCCTAGACCGGTGCGAGGGAAAAATTCGACATTCCTTGGGACCCTTTGAGTCATAAATTAGATCCGGGAAAGTTCCTCAATGCCACAGGGTCCCTGTACGTGTACCGTATGTCCGCGATCATTTGAACCATAGAAAAATTGCGAGTTTTGCATGAGCACCCCTTTGGGTCTCCTCGTCCAATAGAATCACCGGAGAAGCGTGAATGCGCATGCGTAGTCATCCGCGAGTGTGGCGTCGTCAGCAAGTTCAGTTCGGTTATCGAAATAATCGATCTGAACTTGCTGACGTCGCCACACTCGCGGATGACTACGCATGCGCATTCACGCTTCTCCGGTGATTCTATTGGACGAGGAGACCCAAAGGGGTGCTCATGCAAAACTCGCAATTTTCCTATGGTTCAAATGATCGCGGACATACGGTACGTCGGCCGGGACATAGGAACCGAGCACTGGAATTTCCTCGGGATTTACAACACTTAATCCTGCCTTTCACATTTATTCAATATATGTACAATTTTTCATAAATATGTTACTACAATACTCGTAAATTCGATCAATAGGTTTTCCTCGCGAGTGCACCTCGTTTACGACTACGTACGCGGGGCTCGCGAATTCTCGGCGGATCCGATCGACCCGCACGGCTCTGATTTCGATCCGGCTTTGATGCGAATGTGTTAACATAAATACACATAAGAGAGTGACGTTTTTAATCTTAGAATCTCACCTGTATAAATGAAGGAGTGTTGCTACAATGTGTTTGCATTTTTCTCCTTGGCTCGCTGTACAGGAACATACAACACTTTTGACATAGTCTCATCTTTAATCTCGCCTACAATGTTGTGCACATGTCCCCCGATGTTGTAGTTTGGTAAATACGTAGATTTTATTTTCGGGTTAACAACGAATGACTGGGAACACTTAGAATGAGTGCGATGCTTGCGCAAGTGAGGAGCAGGAGTAGATACGAACACGATAACGAATTTTTCACGACTGCCGGGAAACGGCTCGCAAGGAATGCCGTATGCTTCGGCACAAGGGCGGGTTTTTTCCATTTCACGATGTGAGAAGAAAGTTTCGAGAAAGTGGAAGAGTAAGAACGTGAAAAAGTCTCCGGGGTTGCGCGCAGATACGTCGACGTTCCGTGATGCGCCCGTCCAGGGACAGGCATATGCGCGTCTCGAAGGCTGAATTTATATTTATGGGAGGTCAACCCTGGACGATAACGGAGGGCAAAGGGTGCTCATGTCCTCCCGCGAGCCTAGTGAAAGTTGGGAAGGATTCGCGGAGCCCTGCGCGTGCCAAAACAATAAATAATGACTTCATTTCCATAAGACTCTGTGTCGGTAGAGAGTATACTCATTTCGGCCATATTGGATTTTTCGAACTAAGTTTCTCCCCCATGTCAGATCCCAATATCTGCAAGGCCTGCAAGCGAACGAGTGCGTGGAGGGGGAACGGAACAGCGAGCCACGATCGTCGCTCATACGCACATAGAAGAGTGCTATTTCGTGTATTGGGGCAAAGCCCGGACAGTCCCGGCAATAAGTTTACTAGCAATGGTAAATCAAAGACACAATATAGAATATATTTTACGGCAATAAATGATATCCATCGTATTATCTATTAGTACTGAGTTAATATTGCGTAGTTTTTTATTTTATTTACTACTAATTAAACCAATTATCAATATTTTAAACATGAACATGGTATGTAACTTTTGGTTGAGGTCGTCGCGGAGGAACTACCTTAAGTATTTAACGGGAAGAAAAAAGGCTTCAAAAGTTTTATATATATTTTGTTCTTAAACATTTTTTCACTTTTTAAAAATACATGAGTATTAATATAGATTTGCATTATCAAGTAGACCTTCATAAAAGCTAAGTACCTATTGTTTATTTTTTCTTATAAGAGCCTTAAAAATTTTAAACAAGAATTAACAGTAATATTAAAACTACAATTCAACAGAAACAATATCGCAGTAGTTACATCTACAGTACCACGAAACCCAGGTAGCACACTAACGTCGAAATGACGTTTTTTGAAGGTCAGTTCTGACGTCAGATGACGAAAAATATGACGTCATTTTAATGTCGCAAAGACGGCTTAATTGCACATCCACACGACGTCAGACAAATCACGTAATAATGACGTTCTACCGTACGTTGTGAAGACGAAAAAAATAACGGTTTTAAAAGGTTAGGTCTGACGTACACCCGGCGTCTCGGATTATGTCGCTGGTGACTTTTTTTTAAATGTTATTTTTAAACGTACTAACCAATGAACAATTAATTCTCATGCCCTCATTAGCTACGGTAGCGTCTACTCTCGTTAATAAAAGCATGAGAATTGATTAATCATTGGTTAGTACGTTTAAAAATAACATTTAAAAAAAGTCACCAGCGACAGAATCCGAGACGCCGAGTGTATATCTTTTCATCGTGAGCGGTCACCCATCCAGCTAGTGTCCGCACTTTTCGCTGCTTAACTTCGTTGATCGGTCGGTGTCCTCGAGTCCTTATCTGCTGCGCGCTCCTGTGGTTAAAAATATTATTACTATGTATTAGTATTCATATATAAAGTTTGATGAATAAATGTATATTACTTTTCAATAAGAAAGAGCTTGAAAAAATAAGATTTTATAATTGTATTATTCTTTTCTCAACATTTTTCTAAATTTATGATTGTATCTTTTGATAAATATTCTTGTATAGACGCAAATTGATACTAATACCAATTTGCGTCTATGCAAGAAATAAATAATAAATAAATATAAATAAATAAATAAATAAATAAATAATTATATGAATGTTTATTCATCCTACATTAATTGATTGTCTTTCATTTACTTTAATAATCTGTGCTTTTTAATAAACTGTATAGTTTATAACTTGCTCAACATACTCTGGAGACTAAATGAAATAATTTATTGATTTAATAATTGAACAAATTACAATTTTTGTCCATTTATTCACAAATAAATTTTAAAGTCCCTATATATGCAGGAGACGGAAATTGTTCTAAGTCTTGTTCGTCATTAAAAATGACGGAAAAGTTCCGTCAAAAAGACGTTTAATTTTGACGTCCAAGGTACGTCGTAAATATGACGTCCCTGCGACGTTAATATTACGACGACTGACGTCTGAAACCCTATACTGACCAAAAAATGACGTCTGAGACGTTATTCTAACGTCAGTGTGCTACCTGGGAAGTGACATTTAACGGTATTGCAGGATCGTATCGTTGAAAATTCCGCACAGGATTATAGTATACATAGTTCCCTAGTAGGTAGTAGTTAGCTGTAGCTGTTCCCTGTAGTTGGAGCAATTGAAGGGGCAAGTGGATAAAGGGGCTAAGTGACATTTTTTAATTTTTTCATTTTTTGTTATGGATGAAGTAGTCAAATGAAAAAGTAATATTTAAACATTTCAAATTCACAGAATCTGTTGCATTTTAGAAGATATTTACTTGATAAAGGGGTTATGTGACACAATGTTTACCAAATTTGCTGAATAAAGAAGTTAAAATCACATAACCCCTTTATCTATGTTATGCACTGCAGTAAGCAGTTAGTTAACCCCTTTATTCATTGTATTAATGATAATTTAGCTCGCATAACCTCAAAGTGAGTGTCAAGTGGTATCCAGTGTTAGTATTGAAAAAAATGTTTTCGCGTGGAGAAGCAATGGTTTTGAAGGCCCTAGAAGAATCAGAGCAAAAAGTCGCAGTTCAGAAAATAGAAAATGGTATGTATATGCATTCATTATACATACACATTTCCTATTTACGTATATTTTCTTGGCATCATAACCTATCTACTGCTAATTTTAGAAAATGCACTTATTTAAGTACACTGTAGTCAATATTATTTAGATGTTTGCTGTTTGAACTTAATTAGCAGTAAAAATTAGTTATTATTATAAGATTAAAAATAAAATGTTTGATGTTCCTCTTACATTACTTTTCGTTCACATTTACTACTAAATATTAATATACTATTTTTTCGTTTCACATAATCGAAGTCGATTTAGGTTTAACTATTATTTTTCTTTAGGGGACTATTTTGGGGACCGAGGCAAGGGCATAGTTTCGGCACAAATCAGCAATACAAGTTTACTTGATGCGAGTACCAGTTTGTATGGGAGTAAGTAGTTGTATTTTTAGCACTTTAGAGAGTATGCATCTTTCTAAAGTATTGGTGTTTGAGTCAGTCAGAGGTTGCGATACTAGTGTGTCCATATAGATATATGCGGAAATACGTTAAATGTTTGTTATTACTCTTATTCTTGTAGCATGGACACAATATTATACTTATAAGCCTTAAATCACGTTTCTTTTTTTAAGAATATAGTAACAGTTTCTCCGAGGGTTTGCCATCTTCAGTACCGGTCAAAGTGCCAGCAAATGCAACACAACCAAATTTGGAAAATTTAAGTCCTGACGATCAGTTAGATCAAGGTAGGTAATCTCTAAAATAAAAATTATTTTAATTCTTCTAATTGTAGTAAAAAATGTTTCAGATTTTGAAGAGCTTTTTGAAGACTCTGGCGATGAGTACGTTCCCTTTGATGAAGCAAGTTCTTCGAATAACTCTGAAATCGACGAACAAAATGAAAACAGACAAATAGTAGCAAACAAAAAAATATCAGCAGCTGATAATAAAGATACAAGTAAAAAATGCAACGAAACAATACAGGAAACTGAAACTGAAGAAAATGAACAAAAAAGAAAGTTGAAATCATTTCCTAAGAATCCTAAAATTTCTAGAAAAAGGATAAGACGTCCTGATACCTGGAAGAGGATAAAAGCAGCAACGGACAGAGAAAAAGGAAGAAAATACATCTCGCAAAAAGGATATGAAGTAGCAGAACGAAAAGTGTGCTTGAATAATTTGTGCACTGAAAAGTGTAGATTGCAATGTAATAATAAGTTTACAATTGATATGCGGCAGTCTATATTTAATGAATTTTATAAGCTTGATATAAATTCAAAAAATTCGTTGCTATTTAGAAGTATTGTGGGAAGATCTACAAAACGAGCAGTAAAAACTCCAAGAAGCAGAAGTTTTTTTCATACGATTACTTAATAACTAGAAACAATGAGCAAATTAAAGTGTGTAAAACTGCTTTTTGTTCATTGTTTCAAATAAGCAAGAAAAAAGTAGAAATCATCCAGAAAAAGTTACAGAAAGGCTCATCGGTACCATCTCCTGATCTACGTGGGCGTCACTCAAACAGACCTCATAAGATGTCCCACGAGGTGATAGAGTATATAAAAGAACACATTGGGCAGTTTCCACCCGAGTCTTCTCATTACTCTAGGAACAGTAACCCTCACAAAATGTATTTATCACCGCAACTAAATATATCCACCATGTATAGACTTTACTTAGAAAGGTGCAAAAAAGATAATAAGCCTGAAAACTATAAGATTAAACACTCTTCTTATGCAGGTATATTCTCCACTCAATTTAACTTATCATTTAGTCACCCGAAAAGTGATACTTGTAGTAAATGCGACGCCGGCGAATCTAATGATGAACATCTAGAAAATGTTAAATGTGGCTTTGATTTATTAAAATTCGACAGAGAAAACGCCCACAGTGATGCTAATATGTTATATTTAACCGTCGATCTCCAGCAAACAATGCCGTTACCTAAATTAACAACTTCCAAATCTTTCTATTTAAGACAGTTATGGTTCTATAATTTAGGAATCCATGTTGTTTCAACAGACTGCGATAAATCTTGCATGCAAACGTGGACAGAAAATGTAGCTAATCGTGGTAGCATTGAAGTGGTTAGCAGTTTGTGGAATTTTATTCAAAATTCTGAGGAGGCTAAAACAAGAAATCATCTAGTAATGTGGACCGATTCCTGCGCTGGACAAAACAAAAATTTTACGATGATCTGTTTTTTCCAGTTTTTAATTTTGAAGGGCATTTTCAAAGTGATTGAACACAAATTCCCTGAAGTTGGTCACACATACTTGGACTCAGATAGGGATTTTGGGCGCATTGAGAAGGTCCTTCGAAAAACAGAAACAGTCTGTACTCCAGAACAATATCGGAACATAATAAAACAGGCTTCGAAAAAAGGATCCACAGTTAATGATATGGCACACCACTTTTATGACTTTGGAAAATTAGCAGCAAATTTGGGTCTAATAAACAGGAAAAAGAATACGTTAAATGAAAAAGTTAACTTTCGTGATGGAGTAAAATGGATCAGAATTGAAAAATTTGGAACCTTTTTATACAAAGAATCGTATGACCCTTATACACCTTTTAAGGAAGTTAGTTTACTGAAAAATCCATCGTGCAAAGAAATGCCCAAAATCGTACTTACTAGATTTACACAAAACATTGGAAATGTCTCTCAAGAAAAGTTAGAGAACCTTAAACAACAAGTAAAATACGTTCCAGAACAACACCGATGGTTTTATGAAGAATTACTGTTTGTTGATTTGAATAATTCAGAACCTAAATCAAAAAAAAGACGTACTAAATGAAAGCAAAACAACTGCTGCTGCTTCATTGCTACTAAATAGGTATTATTTAAGCAATATGTTTTTATTTTTTATATAATAAATAAATCTAAATAAATACAATGACTCATTATTCCATATCACTTATAATCAAATAACATAGAGGAGTCCTTGGATAAAAGGGTTATGTACACATAAATCTATAAATTTAGTAAAAACATCTCACTTTTTTGTTTATTAGAACTCATCAAAGAAACAACTTATTTTTGACTAATTTATGCGATATTACTAAACAAAATTAAATAATAATTTTAAAAGTTCTAGTTCAAAACGCGTTTCATTGAATAACTCGGAAGTTTCCAAATGTCATTTAGCCCCTTTATCCACTTGCCCCTTCAATTGTATTTTTCCATAAGGGATGTAATTCCACAATATTGAAATATTCCTCTCCAACTATATTCCTGTGATATTGCCACAATATTTACACATGGACTCTGACTACCTGATGCCTTGCCTTAGACTTAAATATAAGATTATCGTTAGATGCAAAGTCCTGTGCAAGATCTAAGTCGTACTTAAGGGCCCCATACACGGTACGATTCGTCGCTTCGATCCGTCGTTTCAAACTGATCGAAACGACGAATCGATAGTGTATGTCAACATAGTTAACGATTCACTTACAAGGGGACCCTTCGAAAGTCGTAGCACCGATTGTAATGAATTTTTTTTTATAAATAAAGGGAAGTCCCCTGAGTAACGCTCATACTTTACTTTTGTCCAATGCGCCTTGGTTTATTTAAAAAAAAAGAAATTGTTTTGACGCGTAAAGTGTGTACTGTAATGTAATACTCGGTATCCAAGATAACGGTGTGGCGCAGTCGGCTAAGGCATAGACTTACCACGCGGGCGTCCCGCGTTCGATTCCCGTGCATGCACTATCTTTTTTTTTTTTGCCAATTTCGAACTTTTTCACTTTTTTTATTATTCAAACTATTGCTACTAATCTTTAGAAGTAAAATAAATCTAGGTAATGTGAATAAAAATTTTTTTTGCATTTAAAACTATATTTTGAACGATTGTTACTAATCATTCGAAGGCAAATTAGTGAAGTTTTGGTGACAATTTCTATGCTTCACATTAAATGACGTCAATGCCGGGTAAGTGCAAATTACTCATTTTCCTACGAAACATTCATTAAATTTGGTGGTAATTCACTCGTGACGTCAACACCAGGTAAGTGTCATTCGAAGGCAATTAGTGAAATTTTGGTAACAATTAAGATGATGAAACACCGAGATGATTAAATATGCGTGGTTTGCGTCTAAATTGATAGAAGAAAGACCTTTTTTCAATAATATAAATGATGTCTGTTTCCCATTGAGCAATTTGAAACAAAAATGTAACTGCGGTTTTGTAACGTTTATGAAATGTGCTTGGTGTAAAGAGATTTTGTGTTTTAAGTGTTTATATGATATTTATCATCCTAAAGTATGTAAGATGTCGGCCCCAGAATCACCATCGGAATCGTCCGATGGAATTAGCGATAAGTATACCAATTAAATTTAAAATTTCACTTGTTACGAATAAATGAAAATGCTTTTTGTAATTGAACGTGTTTAAATTTTGTTTTTTCGCCTTACCTAGATTTATTTTACTTCTAAAGATTAGTAGCAATAGTTTGAATAATAAAAAAAGTGAAAAAGTTCGAAATTGGCAAAAAAAAGAAGATAGTGCATGCACGGGAATCGAACGCGGGACGCCCGCGTGGTAAGTCTATGCCTTAGCCGACTGCGCCACGCTGTTATCTTGGATACCGAGTATTACATTACAGTACACACTTTACGCGTCAAAACAATTTCTTTTTTTTTAAATAAACAAAGGCGCATTGGACAAAAGTAAAGTATGAGCGTTACTCAGGGGACTTCCCTTTAGTTATAAAAAAAAATTCATTACAATCGGTGCTCCGACTTTCGAAGGGTCCCCTTGTTAGTCGAAGACAATATCGGAGATCGCAACAGAAACCCATGCGATCTTGAATATCGTAACGATAAATAAGATCGAAGCGACGAATCGTACCGTATATGGGGCCCGTCATTGAAGCGATCGTTCGTCACGATTTTCTTCAGATCGATCGAAGCGACGAATCGTACCGTATATGGGGCCCTTTACATTGAACTAGGCAGTTACGGGATTGGTAGGATCAAACAACTAGGGAACTATAGCAAAATATACCAATAGGATTCTTTTTATCTTCACTCTGAATGCTTTATTGAATTATATGGATCACAAATAATCTCATTATAATGACGTAAAAATTACACTAAAAAGTGCATCGTACATTAACCCTTTTCGGAAAAATTACATTCATTTCCTTACCGAAAAATGATGAAATATACAGTACTAGATGTAAATTATATCAGAAGATCGTGGTCAACCTTTTACTCCTCCTTTGGTATGCCTCTGTAATAAAGAACCATCGATGAAGAATAAACTTCCGTATCAGCATGAATTATACGTCGCCATTCGTTTATTTCTATTACGAAATCGATTCAATGTAATTTTCGGAATTGTTACACTTACCGCAAGAGGTTCCCTCTCCTTGCGATTAACTACTTTACAAGTAGCACGTGGTTCGACACCGAAGTGCATGTAACACGAGCAGTCTTCCTCCAACTCCACATTAAGGAGACTATCGGCTACTCGCCTAACAGCTACCTGAATAAACTGTTTCTTTTGATTTTCTTTTCCTTCCAGGAAGTTGTGCGAACTGAAAGCAGCTCCTCCAGACTGTAAAGGAAAAACGCAGTCTTTAGATATTTGATTTCGAATTCGAGATAGACGATTTATTCGTCTAGTAAGTGAAAGATAAATGAAAACTCACGGAAGCCGCAAATCCAGCGCACACGTCATTGCTAGCATCATACAGATTGCTCTTCAATTCGGCATTTCCATCGAGTTTCTTGGATTTACTGTCAGCAAACGTATAAGCACTATCACGGTCGAAACCAACGACGTTCTTCTGCGATTTACCAGATACGAGAAGGTTGTCTAAAGGTGATATGTGATGATAGGTCAAGCCCAGGTCGCGATAAACCTTTTGCCCCCACAAGAGTCTCACTTGTTGAAGCTGCGAACAAATATTGTACCACTTATTGTTCGCATTATATTCTATTATAAATTTTATTTGTATCACAATCTTGTATAACTCATTTAGAACTTACGGAAATAGGAAGAGGACTTTTTTCGCAAGGTGCAGCGATTACTCCAATGACTGTCTTGGCTGCATCGGCTCTGAAGGGATAACGTATTACTTCTTCGTAGGCATCGGTCAGTTTGAAGGTGCCCAGTTCGATGTCCAGTCTTTCTTTTAGGTACTTCAATTTTGTTTTCAAAGGCGTCGATTTCTCTTTCGCAACCTGGGGGAATATAATGAGGAAATTTCAAAGTTAATACAGAATATCCAATTAATTGTTGCTTTATTTCTTTCGTCATAGTGATATTTATTACATAGAATTACCTCAAAAGTCACTAACGGTTCGTTCTTTTCAAATTTCATGTTATTCACTCCATGATCGATATTGCGACTTCCGCTTTTTGTAAAGTATTGTGGCCATTTAAGCTGAGCGCCATAGCCAAGTAGTGCGATGTGAACGTCTCTATTCCGGAAATGTAATAAAGTATTCATGTAGATTTTCAATTTCTACAACTATTGATGTACGACTCGATAATCCCAAAGCTACTCACGTAATTCCTTTGTGCCTCAACTCCGTCCTGAGAGAGTCCATAAGAGGAATGACAAGTTCATTGAAGACTCTCTCGTTCTTAGTATCTTGTTCCACGACGAAAACAACATCTGCCCGTTTATTTGGAATCTTCACGCTGAAGTTATCTCCGATATCTATATTCTGATTTCCTACCTTACAACTTCCTGTAGTATAAAAGAATTGTGTTAAGTTTTCGTGACTTTTGGTGTCACGCGAATAAATGAAGTGAAAAAGGTGTAATCCTTTTTGGTACAATTCTCAGCTAGAGATTTGAGTTCTTACCGCACTTGGAAGGAATTGAAATAAAGGCACGTGCTTCTGCGCAGGCAGCATAATAGGCGACGGCGATGAGGCAAGGACCCTCAGGAGTTCCAGCGGCCACAGCATGATCGCATGCATGACGGAAACGGGTCGGATTGACATAATTGAAGCAGGATCTGAAAGAATTACAAGTACGGTTAGATCGTATAAATATTTTTGCGAAGAAAGATTGGTGAATAGTAGCGAATAGTGATCATAAGTAACCATAAACATTCGAACAAACCCCATTGGAGAATTTCCGGAGAAGTATTCCGTGCAGATCGGTGAGTTTTGAACAGCTTTGTCATCCACGGTGACAGCGTTGCATCCTGAATTCAATTTGTAGGCATTTCCAAATACTGTGTCGCTCTCCGTGATCTACAATGTTGTACGAAATGCGATTGAAGGGAAAGGATGAGGCAGTCAGTACACCTACTTATACCGGGTGATTCTTTAATATTGCGACAAACTTCAAGAACGGGTTCCTTGGATAAAAATAAGAAAAAAAGTTCCTATGAACATGGGTCCGGAAACGCTGAGTTTCGGATAAACTGGGTGTTCATTAGGTCTGTTCCATCAGCACTCCCGGACGTCCCGTGACTATCCGGGAGTGCTGATGGAACAGACCTATTTTTATACAAATTTTCTATAGGTACTAATAATAAGAAGTATATTTTTGCAGAGCTTCCATTTTATTTATTTTTTGTAATAGGGTCTTGTTAGGAATATTAAGTATCATTTTAGAAGAAGGGATGCGTCATTGCGTTTTAAATATTTTTTTTTGCTAAGGCATTTAAAAATGCAATTCCGAAACTCAGCGTTTCCGGACCCATGTTCATATAGGAACTTTTTTTCATATTTTCATCCAAGGAACCCATCCTTGAAGTGTATCGCAATATTAAAGAATCACCCGGTATATCTTTTACTTTTATAATTAAAATCATTAAAAATATATCATAGTATCTCACTATAATACTTGAGATATTACGCTGATTAATAAGATCAATTACACAAATTTGCGAGGGTTAGTTATACAAATCATATAGAAGTTGAACCCGATAGATTTCTTTGTGCCAAAAATAAATCTAACTCCAAAATTTACCAGCAAATCAAGTTTTCGAGTAATTCAAATTTAAAAGGTGTAAAAATGCATATTTGGACCAATTTTGTGAATTTGTTTTGGAAGAATGGATTTCTTTTAAACATTTCTGCTAATGACATCGTATAGCATTAGGCCTCATCTTCAGAATTCATTTTTGATCGTCATCGAACCATTTTTTTCGCTGAGATATCTATACCAGTATAAAGCCACGCATGGGGAACCAATGAGCATTGTCACTCGATATTTCCAGTTCTTTGTCTGTAACAGCGTGGTTACCACAGAGGAGAGATTACAGGTATTGCAGTGCTGACTACACCGATGGCAGTAGGACTGCGATTATTACTGCGCGATTTCCACAGAAAACTACAAAGGACAAAGAGAGGGGAAGAGTACTATTTTGAATATTGGTGACCTGCTTTGGTATAGTCACTTGTTATTTTGATCTCGGTCACTTTTGTTACGTTTGATTATACCGAGTGAATTCCAAAATCGATGACATAGGAGACATGTGAAGGATTAATCGAAGTTGTCGCTCCCAATCTCTCATCCCTTCTTTGACAGCAAAATTTCGGCATCTCCTAACAGCAAGTTGTTGGTACGCTGAGCAATTTTTTCGTACGTCTTACCGCTAGAATTGCAGCAATTGCATCCCCTGTTTGCGGTAAGGGCGTGCATATTTCATGCAGACTACGATAACGCTACATTTATAGAAGCGGCTGCATAAACTCTCTCGAGCCCGGAAGACCTCGGACGAAGAGTGTTCAATTGGGAACTGTCGAATGGCGATATGACCTCTGGCGGCGAAAAAACAAACTAGTTTTAGATTGCAGTTTCGGAGCTTAGCAATGCATTAGAATAGGAGAGAGTTCACATAATAATTTATTTTCTCGCAAAATGACGTCAGAATTCTTAAAACCACCAGTGAAATCGAAAGATAGACTTCTTTGCTACGTCCCTGGCTGTCAAAGTCGTTTAAATGAAGACGACGTGTCTTTCCATTATTTTACAAAGCCCGGGCAAACGTTTCGTGTACACTCCATACGCGTTTGGAAATTTAGAAAAAATCGATTTTTAGAAAAGTGGATGATAATATTAAAAATAAAATCAGTTACGCCATGTGTCAAAGTGTATTCACGTCATTTTTCGAGTGCTGATTATATTTCCGTTGCCTATGCATGTACATGCTTAACCTAAATGTTTGTTCCAAAATAGTTATTCTTCAGATGTTTCAGCTTCCAAGAGATTTTAAAACACGCTCCCCTTCAAGGAAGTTCCTATTACCCGGTTTTGTATTCGCCCACAGGCAAATTTCATTAATGTTAATGATATTTTACGTAAAAACTACTTTTAACCCATTGAAATACATTGAACCTGCACTTTTAAAGCCGCCATATTAATTTTAGCTCCGCCCATAAGACAGTTCCCAATAAGCGACGCTGTTGCTGCCGATCGAGCTTCTTAAGGGCCTTCTAAACGGGCAATATTTTACTGCAATATGTGGCTGCAACACAGTGGCCGGCAATATTGCTAGCAATACCAGCCAGACTATGCAATTTAGGATAATATTTGTAGTATGTACCGGCCATATAGCTACACATTTTTGGTATAGTCGCCCGTTTAGCCGCGCCTTTAAACATGGGCCATACTGTTGCAAAAGATATTGCCGAAATATATATTGCCGAGCCATATACTGCATTAAAATGTTTTCATGATGGCTGGGCTATAGTTGCTAATATTGCAGCCACATATTGCAGTAAAAATATTGCCCGTTTAGACGCCCCTTTATACATATATCCAGAGAAGTCCCCCCCCCCCCCGAACTTCGCCCCACCCATTACTCAGCCTACACGCTATGCTGTGCAATACTGCTCTCTGCTGTATAGACACGAATCCTGCATGTCTTGCTGCAAACAGTCAGCAACAGGAGACGCAGTTGCTGCAATTCTAATGGCAAGGCTTGCAGATTTTTATGCACGTTGGGCTGTCGGGGTTATTTCATCCATCTTGAGGAATACTTGGTAGATACTTGGCACTACATTCGGATACCAATACTTTTTGAGTGGGTAAAGCGAAACGCGGCGTTAAATTTTTGTTGGAGTTATTAACAGCACAATTTGGAATGGATATCTACATTTGCTGTGAGGTACTTTTTTGGGGACAGAGAATGGGGCGAAACGCGGCATGTAGTTTATGTTAGGCTTTTCAGTCAACACAATTTTTAACGGTTACATTTTTTAAGAGGCTCCGCATAGTCCTTGGCGCATTTTTTTACATTTTTTATGTTAACAGTTATTTCAATTGAGTTGGTTATAACTGATAAATATCTTCACTATATAATATTACAATGAAAACGTAGGTACAGTTATAGTACTATTGCTATATGGATGTTTTTTTTGAAAATCTTCTAACGAAACAAAAGAATAGGAAATCCCAACAAGAAATGAGAACTGAAATACGAGTTGAGTTAAAGTGTGGAATGATTTGATAAAAGACTCGGGTGAGACCGAATCCTCTTCTCTCGCAGTCTCGCAGCTTTCAGATAGCAGGCATACAAAAAACAGTACTTATACCGGACGATCTCTTGGAAACTCTATTTCCCTCTTATATATGTAGGTTGTCTAGAGGGCATCTATTACACACGAGGCTCCTCCTCGTTGACACCTCTCTTTTGCCCTGTAGAGTGCGGCCTACATTTTTATGGCAACAAAACCAGATTCCAAAGCGATTTTCTATCACTTTAATTTCGATTAATGTATTCGTATTCTCGCCAAATATTAAAAGAATTATTTTAGACAATTTTTAAATACTTTGCGATTATTTTGTGAACACTTTTGGGCTTCTTTTGATCTATAGACCTAGCTTCATTCTAGGTCTTAAAATGAACTCACATTCGGTGGCATAAAAGTGAGTTCTCTCATTAAGCAATAAGAATGCATTTGGGATTTTTTCGATGAACGTATAAGAACTCATTTTAAAGTACAAGAGTTGAAAATGAACTTTTAGAATTCTCTGTGCTATCTGGGATATGACATTGACCTCTCTGAACAATTCGACTTTTGACGTAGCTAAAAAATTTTACTTTTAAAATTCCAGTAATTTTGTTCCTATAATATGAAGTACCTCTACTTTTATAATGTATTTCTACTATTCCGCGCGGCGTTCTATTGAAAATTTAAATTTAAAGTGTAGAACGTGATATTTTCACGCTATTGCAGTGCGCGGTTATTCTTAAACTCCTTTGCATACAGTATACAGTATCTCTGAGACCAAAGTATGCAAAGGGACTCGTAGTTTTATGTTTATTACCGTTGTACTTTTTCGAAATTAGAACTGCGTATGCACAATTTTTCATATATCATGACATATGCTATCAACTACTCAGCATATATAGAGTGGCCCAAAATTAACGCAGGATTTAAATTTAATGAAAAACACAGTTTTTTTTATTACAACGTTATTTTTTATTAAATCGTAAAGTACACAGTATAGGGTTATGCATGGAATAACATATAGGGCAAATGGCCTCCACGGCTTTCCTGGCACATACGCACTCTTTTGTCGAAATTTTCCATGACCATTGTGCATAAATGTGGCTGAATTTCGTTGATGAAGCGTTGAATTTCCTCTTTCAATGCACGCGTGCTTGTCATTTGCCCTATATGTTATTTCATACATAACCCTATCCTGTGTACTTTACGATTCAATAAAAAAATAACATTGTAATAAAAAACTGTGTTTTACATTTAACTTAACTTAACTGTGTTTAACATTTAACAAAAACTTTTATTATACATTAACATCAATAACGTCCATGTTTGTACTACGGCGATCATCATAAAACTACGGGTCTCTTTAAATACTTTGCCTTTGAACATACTGTATTGTAAGTAACTCTTTCGTATATCGAGCATTAGGAACACTTAAGTGGATATCATTACGAACAATAAGATTGCTAAATTTCGAAAATTTTTGTTTGGTTTAAGAATAGATGAATATGATGAAATACAGTGAAACAGCGGAATAAAGTATTTCAAATTAAAAAAAGAAAAGACGATCAAAATTATTGGAAAAGACCTTACCTTGCCGGACGGAAGGGTGAAATCGTCGTATGGTTCATTATTGCCATCACCAAGAAGACCTCGCAATTTACCTAAGTAAAAGCCAGATACGTGGATACTACAGATCATCGGAGCCTCTTCGCCGCAGATGACGTGCACACCGTAGTCTGACTTTACATTGACAAGTGAATTAGTCAAGAAGGCGTGAAGATTCTTAGTATGCGCTGGAAAATCGGCAGGTTGATCGTTGACCAAGATCTTAAGTTATAAAAAAAAAACAAATTATTATGAATAAAATTTCATTTCATCTTGTAACGAGGTGAAAGCAGAAAATCTACTTACATTTCCATTGGCTTTGATCGTTATGCTCTCCGAGGAGGGTTCAGTAATTGTGATTTTAACCAAATTTCCAGAAGTGAGACTACCCACGATAGAAAAGTTTCCGTCTTGAATATCTTGAGCTATGATGTACTCGCATGTTCCAGGTAGGAAAACGTGGCGACCGTCAAACGTAAAGAAGTGTCCACCATTAGCGACACTTCCGGTCATACTGAAGGGTGGTACAATGTCGGTCAGGCGCAAAGTTGGTCTGAAACCGACAATCGTAGTTAAAATAATAGGCTTTAAACTAAAAAAGCCTATAAACTTTTACAAGCTGCTTCCGAAGTAGGCAAGCAGTTCATATTCCTTTTTCGGGAGCCAATCGGCAAATTCAAGACGGTCGATTACGAGTTTATTAAAAAATTTTAATTCTCTCTGGCGGAAAAAATTGTACGGTAGGTATCTAACTATGCAGAAATATAAACTTCTATAATTAAAACCGTAGTCATTGATAGAATTCCATAGATTTACATAAACATTTGAAGTACTGACTTTCAATATATACGTTTATCAATGCAAAATTATCGAATCCCCAAAGGAGTGCCGTTATTTGATGTATTTTTCCATGAGACATATAAATTCCTACGGACATCTACAATTAATGGAGTTATTTTGCATGAAACTGCAAGTTCCACAGGGTGCTACATTCTGTAAAGTCACATAAGAAGACTGTGTAATTTTACAGAATGTAAAATAGAGCTTACCTTATAGAGCTTACATTTCATACAGAATAGCACCATAACTACTGGAGAATAAAATATGCGCGTACTTTTATATTGTTTTGCATAGCTTCAATAAATTAAATACATTTTCTACGCATATCTACATGTAACTTTCATTTCTTCATTGAAACGATGTAATTTTCCATAATTTACCATTAATGTCAAGAATTTTACGTCAATCTACGGCATATGTAAAATGAGTCTAGAAAGAAAAGGTAGTTTTTCCTTATTTCTCATCGTTTAAAGTACAGACTGGACCAGAAATGCTGCCCTAAAAGTATTATAGATTGAAATAAAAATATGAAGGAACCATTAGATACAATTGGCACTTCTCAGAAAATTAGAGGAGGGATGTAAGTTTTTGAGCAAGCCTCAGTACTGCCGTGCTAAGACAAAATGTATCTGCAAAAGAATCGATTTTTACTTTTTTGGCTATTTGAGCATATTCTATCTGCTTTATTACTGTGCCAAGTGTGTGTGTGTGTGTGTGTGTAAGGCGTATCTGCAGCTCCTATATATCAGCTAAGAACAAAAATCGGATGCGTTTCTACGAGCACGGCATGAAACAATTCAGAAAAACTGTTGTGTCTTGAAATGTATTAACCCGGCATTGGTCGCTAGAAATACTTTCATACGGTGATCGCGCATAAACGTGAGTAAAATGCTCATATAGCGACCAATGCCGGGTTAAAGTGCAGATACGACTTCCTGTCTTAGCAGGGTAGAGTAACAGCGATAAAAAGTGTGATTCAGCACTTTCAGGTGGCAAGTTTGAGAAATGAGGTCTGGTTTTATTTGATACTAGCAGCCCGTCCCGGCTTCGCACGGGTAGATTGTGGATTGATTTTGTCCGTCCACCATTGTTTAAATACATTTTTAATACAAAACTTTTAGTATTTTTCCCGGGCTACGCAATGGTCATATTGGATTTGACCTTGACCATGACCTTCAAGGTTATATCGAGGTCAAATTAATTTTTTTTCACGTTCAAATGTGTCGACCTTTTTTTTCATGTTACCTTTATTGTCAGCGGAGGTCAAATTTAAGTCAAGTATAGTTCGACTTTTTGAACACCCTGTATAAGATTTACTAACTCAGAAACTTTCGCGGATATGCGTCCAACTGTTCCCCAAATTTTCATCGCAATCGGATGAACGGTTTAGGAAGGCATAATAATCATCCGTACCGGTACTTTTTGAACACCCTGTATAAGATTTACTAACTCAGAAGCCTTCGCGGGCATACGTCCAACCATTTCCCAACTTTTCATCGCAATCGGATGAACGGTTTAGGAAGGCATAATAATCATCAGTACCGGTACTTTTTGAACACCTTTTATAAGATTTACTAACAATAAGAAACCTTCGCGGACATGCGTCAACCATTCCCCAAAGTTTCATTGCAATCGGATGAACGGTTTAGGAAGGCATTTGATATTACCTTAAAGGTCACGGTCAAGGTCAAATCCAATATGACCACTGGGTAGCCAAGGGAAAATCTTTAAAGTTTTGTATTAAATATTTTTCTCTAAAATGTTTTCCCGCTGAGATAATCGGCCGTACCGGGACTTTTTGAACACCCTGTATAAGATTTACTAACTCAGAAACCATCGCAGGCATGCGTCCAACCATTTCCCAAAATTTCATCGCAATCGGATGAACGGTTTAGGAAGGCATACGAGACATACAGACAGACAGACAGACAGACAGACAGACAGACAGACAAACATTCATTTTTATATATATAGATAGATAGATTATTCGTACCGAAGTCGCTTCAGGGATTTTTGACCATACTGATACAATGGATAACTATTACATGAAAAATTCTATCTTTATCCCCCAAGCAGAGATAACCATCCCTATTGCGAACAAATGGACAACAATTCCGAAATTCCTAGAGCTACTTTGATACAAATAATTTTCATCCACTTGGAATTTATCATTGGAGCTCCATAAGGCTGGATTTCTTTTCTCACAATCAGACTTACCACCTTAAGGGGCTGAATCACATTTTTTACCGCTAATATTGATATTTGCTGAAAAACTTACATCCCTCCTCTGATTTTCTGAAAAGTGCCAATCGTATCTAATGATTCCTTCCTATTTTTATTTCAATTTATTTTTAGGACAGCATTTCTAGTCCAGTCTGTATTTTCTATATAATTTAGTGCATATTAGCGTATAGACACTGAATTAATGAAATTGGCGTAAACTAGGTATAGTAAATGAGGGCAATATGTAAACTATTTATAAAATATCTATCAATATAGAATTTAACCATATTCTATATAAATTAATATTTCAAATAGTTTGCTGTCATTTATCACAGTTTACGTAAGGTACGTAGAACCTATTTTTACAAACCATGCAATTCTATAATATTTATAATTACGTAAAACTAAAAAAAAGTATTCAAAATCCCATATTTTCCCATATAATCAATGCATACTGACGTAGATTTTTGGCGTTCATTCGAGGTATACTTTTCCATAGTTTACTATACAATTTTTTTTCCGTCAAGGCTATTCTAATTGTAAGAAATATCCTTAACCGTTTAAGTTGTACTGGGAGAATAGTTTCCCACCAGGCCTAAGTCTCCTAGCTGATGTTTTAATGGGAAACTAATACTGCACAAGATAAATGTAAATTCTAATACATATGAAAAAATAATATAAATATGTACTTATCTATAATTTTAAAAAATATGAAAACAATTTTTTCATGGCAAGAAATATTATATACATAAAAAGAGTTCATATAATGTGTTTTAAAATGTGTCCCAGTCTTCTGCCACTTAAAGGGTTAAGGGTCCTCTGCCAGTTCTATAGGGACTTTGAAAATTCGTAGAAGAAACTTCTCGCGCGATATTTGAGATTGATCTCGCTGTCAGTAAAATAGTGAATTCATTGGCATAGTAGCGCTGAAGAGTACATCATTCTTGAATATATCATGGGTATTCAAATCAGAGAAAAAATTGATCATTGCGCGAAAGGTCTAAAACAAAACATTCACTATATGTCACAAAAGCGGTCTGCCACCGCATCATCCGTCACCCTGAATAATAACGCTGTGTATTAACAAGACACTGCAGTGAAATATATTGAAATCAATAACGCGCAGCAAACCACAGGTCGGATATTACCTCGCATTTTCCTTAAGTACACAATATGTTTAATCTAGCGGAAAGTTTTGGTGCCTTTCAAACCGATTTCAAACATTTACAATCATGACAATTATCTGCTCGAATTTTAATAGGTAATCAATGAATAAATTTTTAGTAAATACTACTTTATGAAAAATTATTTTCAACCTGTAAAAAATCATACCAAATGGTTTCCAAATTATTTTGCGGCAAAAAAATCATTAAAAATTAACTGAGAACTTTTCGCGAACTTTTTTTAATACTGCCAACCGCGATAATATTGGCAGAGGGCTCTTAACTAATGTTCATTAAAATTCGCCCTGGGGAATATGTTAAGATGATGTATGTACTCAATCATGAACGCGGTTATTAATTATTGACGATCGAAATCAGTTTTCGCGAAAAATTTTAATTACCAAATACCAGTCTTAAGTGGATGTGTACTAGAACTAAAAATAATTGTATCCAAGGTAATTAACAAACTCTCTCGTTATATATAATTATTGATTATTTCTTATCACCTCACTAGTAAAAATATTTATCCAAGAATCTGTTGAAATAGAATCCAAATATCTCTGAAAATAACTCTGACAAAGGTAATGAATAACGCATTTCAAAAAAGCCAAAGAAATGTAATTTAAAAATTTTGGGAAATACCTCACATCTTCTTTTTCTTCGACAAACTTTGAATACTTCCAAATTTCTTTGGAAAATTTGAAAAGACTGTAGGAACTTCGTTTTAGAATAATTTAAAATGTTTGGTTATTCGATATTACGTAGAAAAGTTTAGAAATATTCAAAAATTATTGGAAAAGGAAAATTTTTAGAAAAAAGATTTAATATTGTTTCTGTGTGTGAAAATTGTTAAATTTCTCTACATTTCTTTGATGTTCTCTAAAAAGTTTTACAAATCTTTCAATTTTTTGAATTATTTTTCTGAAATTTTGAAAAAGAATTGGTGAAAAGAGAAGGGTTACCTAAAAGTATTGTATTTAAAGAATACCTTACCTGTAGGCATAATAGATGTCAGAGAGCGTCGGAACTTCACCGTTATATAAGAGTGTGAGAAGCGATATCTTCACGGTTCCTATACCGGGCAAATTCTTCAAGAAACTGAGGTCAATAGGAATTCGCTTCTCCACGAAGTTGAAAAGGTTGTCGATCGTTGTACTAGACTGTAGCAGCTTCAAAACTGATTGCGCAGCACTAATAGCATGACTGTAAATCCTTTTGACTTCCGTCGCATCGTCGACCTGAAATATACGATAAAAACTGCTTAGACGAAACGAAACCCCTCATTAATTCGCGAAAATTGGTTATCGGATGCAGTAGAAAACTTACCTTTTCACGTTTCACGTGTTTGATAATATAGTCGTACGCGACAGTGAGGAAGTCCTTGAGTTCTTCGGTCGGCAAAATCGATTTTACGGATTTGAAGAATCCATCAGCACTAGCGAGAATAACTTCGGGAACATGAATATCGGCGATTTGCGCATATTGCTCCTTTATAAATTCGAAAATGGGCAGAGCTTTCAGTTGCTGGATCAATAACGCGACGAATTCTTTGATGTCCTTTTCGATCTGACCGATACCCTTAAAAATAATCTTAGCGATGTCTTGCGCCAGTCCACTGGCAACTACGACAACGTCCTTAATTTCCTTTTGATGAGCATTGAAAATATTGAGGATTGCTTTGAAGTAAGTGAAACCCAATTGGGTCGCCGCCTCGATGACGTCGAAAACTGCATGAAAAACTTTCTTCCTGTTAACGTTTAAAAACACAGTATCTAAAGATAAATGTTTAACTAAATCTATATATGTATATAACGCAATGTGTATATTCCAGCATGGATTGTTCTTTTGGAGTGAAATATAATGGTGGTCTTACAGCGAAGCTTCGATCGACGGATAAAATTCCTTATAGTATTTTGCGAGCTGTTGGAGAGTAGGCTCGGACTTTATCAAACGATCTATCAGACCCGTAAGCTCGCCCTTGACTTCTTTACAGATATTTTGAGTTATATCCGTCACATCTTTTATACTTTCCACAATTCCATTACGATAGGATTCCTGAAGCAACATAAGTGACGCGAACGAATTAGTTGGGATAATGGAGAGAATAACGTTCGAAAAGAGGGAAGAAAGAGAATGAAAGTTACGTACGACAGCGCTAGCAAAAGCATCCGTGTTGTAGAAGAAATCGGGTTTGAAAAATTTCTCGTTGTCGAGGTGGACCAAAATATTGAAGAGTTTCTTCTTCTCTTGGTTTTCGAATAAATCGGCATTAACCTCGGCTAATTCACCGAACACTAAGCGGCTGCTTGCAACTATTTCGATATTAGGAACACCTGAAAAATGAATTTTGTAAGATTAACTTCCTGTCTTGCAATCTTAATAATAATCGATTCTAATCCGTTCGGCATTCTGCTTACCCTTTAGGTAGAGATGAGCTTCTTTGAAGTTAGTAGAGAAGATAACTCCAATTGTCTTTGTTTTCTTGTTTATGTCCGTATATGACCAAATTGATCCGTAACCAATTTCCTTCGGAGAAAACGCAAAGTGCTCATTCGCCTCAATGTTGAATTGTCGACCGCTGCTCTTTATCTCTAGAGTACCGGTTATGTTGTAGCCGTCAGATATTTGAGTCTTTAGCAATTTTAAGAAGATATTGATCTGCTGCGCTTTTTTAGCAAAGAGATCGATGTCGATCTTGGCATCTATTAAGTTATTGCCTCCAAAATGCACCTTGCTCTTTAGAGTCAAATCCTATGAGAAATAAATGCAACATCATGTCAGTATAACCGGTAATTTGTTGACTAATTTAATTTCGGATTCTGTATAGCATGTATGTGCGTGGCATATCCTCAACAGATACAGTCAACTCTCGTTAAAAGGCCGGTGCAGGGGCTGTAGGAGAGGCGCATTCTGAGAAATGGCCTTCCCCCACTCCTTGCGTCACTCCTCTCAAACGATTTCTTAGGCCCGCTGCACACGTCCGTCTTTTAACCGTGCTGTACCGCTGCGGGGTGTCGGAATTGCGGTTGGTGATACCATAGATAGATTGTAGCGCTCTCTCTGCACACACACCTCCGGTGACGTTGCGGCGCCGTGCGTTCCTCTTGCGGCAGTCTTTCGCCGCAGTTCCCCACGACACCGCAACGATACCGCACACGCACCTCCGGCTTCTCAGTACTTTCCCGTCTATAGAGTGCATTGAATTGCTGCGGCAACGCAGCGGCACCGCAACGACGTGTGCACCGGGACTGATATCACCAACCGCAATTCCGGCACCGCAGCGGTACCGCACGGTTAAAAGACGGACGTGTGCAGCGGGCCTTACTTTCGTTTCGCTCGATAATAGTCCGCTACGAATTTTCGTATTTGGCGTTCACGGCAAGCCTGGAATCGCAGAGGTGCCACCAAATGTGAATCAAATTCAATGTTCACGCATCAGGTGAGAAATTAGAGGTTAGAAAATTTACCGGGCAACGTTATTGCATCATTTATGTAATTTTTGATTGCTGTGAAAAAAAAGTTCTAATACAAAAATATGACCGTCAATGCGGGCTACTTTGGCCCTGGGGTCCTTCTTTGACCCAAATTGAGAAATAAAATAAAACGTTCTAAAACTATCTTAAGGAAGCAGATTTTAACACGTTCCGCGTGCCGGACAAATTTTTGAAGACTTTCCGTTCAGGCCGCGTGGAGCGTATACGACCCACACTTTTACGATTAAAGCGTACGTCGTTTTAGACGTATGCCTTACAATTTTTCAATAGTACAAAGCCATAATTAGCAAGAAAAGGGTATACATTTTAACATGCACTAGACAACAAAGCAATAGATTAAATGTTTTATTGTTATTATTATTAATAACAATAAAAATAACATTTATTATTAACGCGGTATACGTAATGTAAAATGTCTATATTTGACTCGACAATAAATTTTTAAAGAATTCTTCGTTTTTCAATGAGAATTCCAAGTGGCCTGAACGAAAAGTTCAGCGTTTATGTATCTATATTACCCCTGACGAATACCTATGTAAAACGTAAGAGAAATAAATTTTTAATTGAAAAAAATTGAACAGTTATTTGAAAAAATTTTAAAAAGTTAATTTTTCGTCCGGTTTATTAGCGAGCGTTTCATTCATAAACGTTTAGAGCGCCGTGGAGGAGGTGACGCCGGACTAATAACGAGCGGCCTTATAACGAGAGTAGAATAGAAACGTTTCGAGCGCCGTAGTGGGGGTGACGCTTGAGCAAAGCGGTCTTATACAGTGGTCCCTCTATTACTCGCACCCTCCATTACTCGCGCGAGAGGGGAAGTGATTGCCCCCACTCCTCCCGTGACGCCATAACTGCTGCCATAGCATGAAGTGCGCACATAGGTACGCATGAAAATATAGAGAGGAGAAGCCGGTACCGTAGAATGGTAGAAACCGCGCTGTCTCTTTCTTTTGCCACGCCTCCGTTGAGGTGAGTGGGGGCTGAAGCGAAGCTTCTCTAACTCAGAATTCTGTGAATTTACAGCCCCGAGACGCGCGTGTAATAGAGGGACCACTGTAACGAGCGGCCTTTTAACGAGAGTTGACTGTACGTATGTAAGTTACGTATATTTGGTCTTGTACCTACATACTATATATCCTACGGCCATACACGAAATATATAATATGTATATTTGAGAGGGTGCGTAGCACATATGTATACGACCAAAGAACTTACGTCAATTACACCTAAAACTCAATTTTTCTAATTTTTCACGGGGAAATTTTGTTACCGTAGAAGGAATTAGCACTAAACCAATGATCCAATAATTTCACCGTGTTATTCAAATGGAAATCAGAAAAAGCGATTGAAACACCCCTAAATGTTGAGTAAAAATGTGCACCCGGCGACATATTCAAAGTTATATTAAATACTAACGTTTTTTAAGTGCCCGCCAAAAGAATTAATTGAAAAAGCTTTTTTTTTTGAATCAGTCTAATATACATAGTATGTCAAATATTATCTGGGTACGCACTTCCTTTAGTGTTTGTACATACGTCATAAAGATTTAGAGAACCCCAGGAAACAGAAGGGTGGCTATTATTTTGGGGTTCCCCTGGCGGAAAAAAATTAAACGGTAAATTATGTAGGATTACAAATTTCTGTGACTTATAATCGGTGATGGAGAAGTGTATTACTCTCTTTGTATCTATATATATATATATATATATATATATATATATATATATATATATATATATATATATATATATATATATCTACATATAATATATACAACTACATATCTATATATGGGGCATTCCATGTCAACTTTTAGTAGTAGAAACTTTTGGGTCTCCGATTTAGTTGTTGATTTTTTTTGAAGTATGTTTAATCAATATAAAAACTGGTCTAAATTTTCAGAACGATTCCATAAGTCGTTCTGCTGTTATTAATTTATATATTATTATTATTTATTTATTTATTATTTTTATATTTCTCATTTTTTCCCCTTTCATCGCTATTTATGGCTTCAATTAACACAATATGAAGAAAATTACCCAAATGAAAAATTTGTACTTTTTGGTGAAGATTTCGAAAACAATTTTTATTTTTTTTTATATTGCATTTTTTCTCGAAAATGGAAACAAAAAATGTATCTCAAAACCGACATTTTTAATTTTCATGATTTTTTTTACACTAAATTTCTACATCTTTTACGGTAATTTTGAGAGCACTTAGAAAGTGGGGCCTCTCATAGAAATTTGGTAATGAATTTTTTAGTGATTTGAAAGAGTTAAATTTACAATTTTTTTATTGTAAAATTTTATTTTACAATCTTAACAAATTCACTGCCGCTCTAATTTAGATACATTTTGCCCCATCCCAACTTCAAGTTAATAATTCTAACAATAACAAAAAATATATACAAACAGTCAAAATTCCGAACCACGTGCACGTTTACGTCAAAGTACTTTATTCAAGTGCCAGCCTACACATACACATGTAATTGCAGTGCCGAGTTCACTAGTTGATAAAGAAGCCTGAATGGAATAAAACGCTTATAAGCGTTAGCGGATAAGTTGGGCGGGTGCCGCTGTCGCTTATAAGCATTCTATTCCATTCAGGCTTCTTTATCAACTAGTGAACTCGGCACTGCAATTACATGTGTATGTATAGGCTGGCACTTGAGTAAAGGTACTTTGACGTAAACGCGTGCACGTGGTTCGGAATTTTGATTGTTTTTATATATTTTTTGTTATTGTTAGAATTATTAACTTGAAGTTGGGATGGGGCAAAATGTATCTAAATTAGAGCGGCAGTGAATGCGTTAATATTGTAAAATACAATTTTACAATAAAAAAAATTGTAAATTTAACTCTTTCAAATCACTAAAAAATTCATTACAAAATTTCTATGGGAGGCCCCACTTTCTAAGTTCTCTCAAAATTACCGTAAAAGATGTAGAAATTTAGTGTAAAAAATCATGAAAATTAAAAATGTCGGATTTGAGATACATTTTTTGTTTCCATTTTCAAAAAAAATGAGAAATATAAAAATTAATATCAGCTGAACGACTTATGGAATCGTTCTGAAAATTTAGACCAGTTTTTATATTGATTAAAGATACTTGAAAAAAAATCAATAACTAAATCGGAGACCCAAAAGTTTCTACTACTAAAAGTTGACATGGAATGCCGCATATATATATACAAAACTAAAAAAAATGTCCAAATTCCATACTTTCCCATATAATCAATGCCAATTTTTTTCTGCTCGAGCGACGATTTGTTATACGGAGAAGAAGTAGGACAGGATTCAAGGTGAAGGTTTCGCCAAGTATATGTATGAGGTGCTCAACCAGAAACGATAGTGATATTCATTTTTCACTCTTTGGTGAAAAATCGTCGTATATCACATAGCATGATACGTCACTGCAAGTACACTTCATATTCTAATCTACGTTCTTCTAATAAAAGTATTCTTTTTGCATGTTTTGAATACTTAAAAAAGATATTGAAATATAGAGAAAAAACGACACCTCTGACATGGGCGACTAACAAGGAATGTTACCGTCCTGATACTCTTTAATTGTGTTAAATCTCCATAAATTTAAAGCTTATCAAGAAATGAGAGATCTATTTTCTTCGTATCTGCAGTAACTCGATTTAAAGGAGGGAAACAGGCCCCTTTAAGTTAGACGTCTTTATAAGCTATCTTGCAAATGGAGAGAGATTTAGACAAATATTTTATACAAAAGTTGTACGGTTTCTTATATTCAATAAAATGATATTAACATGTTTAAAAAATATATGGTAATCATTTTTTTGAGATTTTATCTTTGGCATAAAGACCGAGACGAAGAAAATTTTTTATAGTTTCTCGAATTTTAAATTGTTATTTGGAGTGCAGTGATTGGAGCTGTTAAACAGGTATCATTGGTACTACAATAGAAATAGTTTCATTTACTATTTTACATGACAAAGAAACATAAATTAGAATTTATAGGAATAATCTTCCAATTTACAAGATAGGTTAAAGAGGTCTAGTTTTGGGAATTCTTTTCCCCTTTAAAATCGAGTTAGATACCTACCACAGATGCAAAGAAGTATGAGCCTCTTATTTCTCAATGAAATTTAAATTTACTGAGTTTCATCGAAATTGAAGGGTTTCTCTCAACAAGGTAACATTCTTTTCCACTAAACACAAAGTAACAGTTACATAGCGGTTATATTACGATTTACGCATGAATTGGATAATATTTATTTAACACGCATATTATATAAATGTTACGCAACTGTTACACAGTTGATGCGCAAATTGGAATATAACTGCTGTATAACTGATACTTTGTATTTACTGGGTTGTATTTTGATCACGATTAGAAATACTATTGGGAAAACTACTGGGGATACTATTGAAAATACTACCTATTTGAAATGCTATTAGAAATACAATTATTATTGCTATTGACCATTTTAGGTAATACACTAATCTTGGGTGTTGTTTTTATAAATAGATAGGTAAATAAAAAATTATAAGAAGAAACTGTTTAATTTCTTTAATTAAAATAACTATTTGGAAGTGTTGAGAAGCAATTAAAATGTACTGTTGAATTTCAATAATAAGTAAAGAATATCCAATAGTAAACTTGAACATTCAATAGTTCCTGTGAATGACTGTCCAAAATTATTATTAATAACTTTTGAACTTTAATAGTAATTATTTAGAGCTATTGATCAATATATAGTTATTATTAAAAAATTAATGATCTACATATAGTTATTATTGAAAACTATTAGCTATTCAATATTTCTTTTCGCTAGGAACTATACAGTAATTGATTGCTTCTCGCAACAAATGCATTGGATAAAAAAAGAAAGAAATAGGTCAGATATTGCATAATTTCGTTTGCTTATGGGTTAATCATTGTATAGTTTATTCTATGTTCGGTTCGATTGCAGAGATTTAGGTGATAGTAACGTTTTACCTTGGTTTGTCCTGGATATATAATTTTAGCGATGCCGTCGATGATTCCGGCATTGTCTTCAATCCTAATGTCGGCGTTGACAATAAGACTGGTTTTAGACGTGGGATTATTTTTTCTGTCCAAATAGGCAGAAGTGTCCAATTTATAAGCTCCTGATAATTTATTTTTAGGGATGTTTAGCGATGTGATAAGGGCCAATTCGCGATTTGGAAGATTCAGGATAATACCTGGAGAAAAATCGTAAAACACAATTTGGTAACTAACGATAAAGTTTGAAATTTAATTTTGGCGATATTATGCTGTTATATATTGGCAGAGGAAACTGAATGCAAAGAAAAAATTATAGAGTATTTTCGGTAAAAATTGCAAAGAAAGTAAGTAAAATATTTTCAATAAGGTTTCTACACTTTTAATCAGAAATTGTATAAATATTTGAACGGTATCAGAGATCCATCTGTTAAATTTTCAACATTACTGCATAAGTTTTCTCAAATTTATTTGACAATTATTCATTTTATTCCTCTATATCATAGTTTAAAAATTATTAATTCTCATTTTGAATTACGTATCAGTAAGAATTTCGTGCTATTAATTATGTTTCAAAAATCCACTACTGTCGTATTTTAAATTTGTACTTTTTCGGGTATATTCTAACAATAATTAATCGAGATTGATGATTTTAGAAACGGTGAATTTTGAATCTGTAATTGATTTTCATGAAGATTGTAGGAAATAGATAAGAACAAGGCATGTTTTAAATATACTATTAGGTATACAACTTTGCTTTCACCGTTTTTCTCGTAAGCCATCTATAGGAAAACGGCGGAAGCAAAGTTGTAGACTTAATAAAGAAAGGCAAACTAAATTCCCATTTGTAGTATTAAAAATAACTTTACAGGTTCCGACGAAGCTATGCATATAGACATTCAATTCTCAATCAGGTATACGGTTTCACGAAAATGAAGTAAAAATAAATGAAATGTATATTTATATCTGTGCAAATTTACATTTTTATTGTGTTAAGGATGTATGATAGGAACAATTTAAATGATCGAGAAATCATTGAAACTTTGACAGATGGTATGCTTAACTGCATAAATGAATCCTGTAAAGTTTGTCAAAGATTCACAGATTTGATAAAAAAAATATTCAGTTTTCAATTTAACATTAGCCATCACATGAAATCGATCTTTCGATCCTCATTTGAAAAACGTTTTTACTACTTGAACATTTAATGTTAATAGTTATCAAATGGTAAACTTTATTGATGATAAAATTATTCCTTATTTTTAATATTATTTTCATAATATTTTGTAGATTTTAGCTGCTCATAAATGACATCAAATTATTGAGAAATTTATTACTAAAAATTTTTTGGTGAAATATTCCGGAAAGTATTTTCAACGATGACAGTTGGACTGATCGCATATAAAATAGCCTGTTACTATCGAAAGGCTACGGTTTATACCAGGTGTCGCAACCATCGTGGACAGTACCATATCGCTCATGGGCTGCAAAAGTGGCATAACTCAAAATCGGAATTTTCCCAAGAGACGACTCTAAAAGTTGTTATTATATTATACGAGCGTTGACCATTTGCTGCCAGATTATGATAATTATCATAGAATTTTCATGATAATTATCATAATCTGGCAGCAAATGGTCACGCTCGTATAATATAATAATTCAACTTTTAAAGTCATCTCTTGAGAAAATTCCAATTTTGAGTTATGCCACTGTTGCAGCCCATGAGCGATATATCTCTCAAACGAGCGTGATTTCAGAAAAACATCTTTATTAAATATTGTACCGTTTGACTTGGCGCACAAAACGTACCTACCTAATGATTTTTTAATATTCACTTCCGATTTCACGAATCGGCGTGCATATTTCAATTTTGACTTATAATAGTTATTTTTTATAATACAAAAGTAATGTAATTATCGACACGAATACAACACAAGCCATTGAAAATTCGATATGCATAACCGGAAATCCGAGATATCCGGGGTTGAATTTCCACGCGTTTACGCCTGTTGCATGCAATCCGACGTACAAATGGGGAGTAGGCCAAGCGTTGCCTTTTCCAAAAACATTCTCATCTGGACCGTGTCAAATGCTTGAAGTCAAAATTTAATGTTGTGTATATACACGGTAATCACTACTTTCACGAAAATTATTTTTCCGCCTCATATAGTTTCCCGTGTTCAGGCCTTCCGCTTTTTAATTTTCGGCATACAGATCTTCCGTTCCATAAGTTTCGGTGTCCAGGCCTTTCGCTCCATAGTTTTCAATATCCAGGTCTTCCGTTCCATAATTTTCGATGTCCAGGTCTTCCGCTCCATAGTTTTTGGTATCCAGGTCTTTCGCCCCGTAGTAGGAGACTTGGACACCGAAAACTATGGAGCAGAACTGGATATCGAAAACTATGGAGCGGAAGGCTTGAACACCGAAAACTATAGAGCGGAAGGTCTGGATACTGAAAACTAAGGAGCGGAAGACCTGGACACCTGAAACTGTGAGGCGAAAAAATAGTCTTCGTGAAAGCAATGATCGCCGTGTATATACACAACATTAAATTTTGACTTCAAATATTTGACACGTTCCAGAAGAGAATGTTTTTGGAAAAGGCAACGCTTGGCCTACTCTTCATTTGTACCTCGGATTCCATGCAACAGGCGCAAACGGATGGAAATTCAACTCTGGATATCTCGGACTTCCTGTTATGCAAATCGAATTTTCGATGGCTTGTTGTATTCTCGTTTATAATTACATTACTTTTGTATTATAATAAAAAACTGTTATAAGTCAAAACACTGAAAGATGAACGGCGGTTCGTGAAATCGGAAGTGAATATTAAAAAATCATTAGGTAGGTACGTTTTGTGCGCCAAGTCAAACGATACAATATTTGTTAAAGAAGTTTTTCTGAAATCATGCTCGTTTGGGAGATATATGGTACTGTCCACGGTGGTTAGAACACCTCATATGAAAGAAATCTATATTAGTGATTGAGAGGAAAAAAAATTAGTTGTGATTTTCTCATTAATTTGATGTTATTTGTGAGTAGTTAACATCTATGAGATTATGTTATGTAAATGATACAAAATATAAGAAATAATTTTTTCGTCAATAAACTTTATCATTTGGTGATTATTAACATTAAACATTCAAACAGTAAACAATATTTTTCAAGCAAGGTTCAAAAGGTTGATTTCATACAAGAGCTAAAATGTTAAACTGAAAGCTGAATAACTTTTAGACGAATCTTTGAATCTTTTACAAACTTTGCAAGGTCTATTTATATAGTTAAACATATTATCTGTAAAAATTTCAATGCCTTCTCGATCATTTAAGATACTATTCTAATGCATCCTTAAGTATAGTCTGTCTAACAAGAGCGTGACCGGTATAATTTAGAAACTATTTATTATAATAAAGTGGGAAAATAGGTGGTTTCGAATAGTCTCACGGGATATATTTTTATCCTCTCTCTCTCTCTCTCTCTCTCTCTCTCTCTCTCTCTCTCTCTCTCTCTCTCTCTCTCTCTCTCTCTCTCTCTCTCTCTCTCTCTCTCTCTCTCTCTCTCTCTCTCTCTCTCTCTCTCTCTCTCTCTCTCTCTCTCTCTCTCTCTCTCTCTCTCTCTCTCTCTCTCTCTCTCTCTCTCTCTCTCTCTCTCTCTCTCTCTCTCTCTCTCTCTCTCTCTCTCTCTCTCTCTCTCTCTCTCTCTCTCTCTCTCTCTCTCTCTCTCCTCTCCCTCCCTCTCTCCCTCTCCCTCCCTCTCCCTCCCTCTCTCTCCCTCTCCCTCCCTCTCTCTCCCTCTCTCCCTCCCTCTCCCTCCCTCTCCCTCCCTCTCCCTCCCTCTCCCTCCCTCTCCCTCCCTCTCCCTCCCTCTCCCTCCCTCTCCCTCCCTCTCCCTCCCTCTCCCTCTCTCTCCCTCCCTCTCCCTCTCTCTCCCTCTCTCTCCCTCTCTCTCCCTCTCTCTCTCTCTCTCCCTCTCTCTCCTCTCTCTCTCTCTCTCCTCTCTCTCTCTCTCTCTCTCCTCTCTCTCTCTCTCTCCTCTCTCTCTCTCTTCAGTTTCGCTTGCCCACTGCATAATTATAGTTCATAATTTGTCGAAAAAATCTCCACGATCTGTTTGTCCTGCTTGGCTGTCGTTTTTTGCGCCGAACCACGTTTTGATAGGTCATCGACGTTTTTTGTCTCTTGAAATCGCTTCACCCACTTATTTACAAATGCCTTCTTCGATCGTCTCATGTATTTAGCAGTTGCTTCTCGTAATATTGTTGGTCCTCTCGGGTGTATATAGAGAAACACGGCTTCGAATCGTTTGGTGTACGTGGCACTCATAGTTCGATACATCGTTTTCTCACAACAGTTGGATGACAAATGATTCATTCTCTATAATGCGTAGTAGAGGGGAAGGATTTCGCTATCTAAATACTTTGGAATATCTCATCTAACGCGCGGTTTCTAGAGAAAAGTTTTGCCGGTCACGCTTTTGTTAGACAGACTGTATATATAATATATAGCAATAAGATATACGACAGCTCATGGATGAATTAGAAAACACATGTGTTACGATTAATTAGAATTTTAACCTCATTTTCGTCACACTTGAATCTCACTTCCAATATAATATTTGTCAATGGCGAAATTTGTATTAAAATCCCACTATTCTGGATATGCTATTATATCAATTCTAAAGTCGAACAATTTTTCAATCGAAATTTAGGATTTTAACACTTTTTTACTACTATTTGTATGAAATAAAATATGGTACTAACCAGATGAGCATATAACTGGAATGTGTATTGTGTCTTGCCTTTGGAGGAATGCAAGTACAAATTGGTTGTGTGGTCAAATACGAAATCCTGCGTGCTCTTAGTACTAATTTGTAGTCCGAACTCGACGGGTACGTTGAACTTCTTTAAGTCAACCTCGACCGTTGCTTCGTGATTTAGGTTTGTGAGTTCTGAAATAAATTCAAATTTTTATCCTGTGATTCCTCCAATTTTTCTTTGGATTAATTTAATATGTCGAATTGTTACTCACGAGCGCTAATTAGTTTCGATTGCAGCCTAAATTGAGCGCAATCCTTGCTCTGTTCACAGTAACTATTAAAAATGTGAATTTCTTTATTGGACACCTTCAGTTCACCCACGATGGCCGATTGTCCAAAGTTTGTGTTGAGAACCATGGCCACACCTGTCTCGCCGTTCAGTTCCTTGGTGAGCTGCTGACGGGTAAATCTGAAGGTCGACGTCTTCGTACCTCTAAAGCCGAAAGAAGAATCATTGCAATCATTATAAGCAAAGGCAAAAATATCGTTATCAGAAGTTAAGTACATTTTCATGAAAGGCCATCATCGTCAATTGACGAAGTCTTCGTATTGTGGTCAATTTTTATGTTTCCATTACTTTCAATGGTAGTTTCGCCATTTCCTTCCTTCTATTTATAGTTGGTACTATAAAATTGTACAACGCATGGCATACGTATATCAGAATAATAACGCATGATTCTGAAAATTGCTACATTTTACGAAGACCTCGTCGATTGACGGCAAATATTTTTTACGAAAAAATGCTCACTTTTCGCTGACAATTTTTTGCTCTCGCTTGTGATAATTACAATGATTCTTCTTTTAACTTTGACAGTGAGTGTTTGATACCGCCAAAACCGGAAAAAGAGTCATTGCAACTTTCACAAGGGTAAAAATATTGTCACTCTCTGGGAGGTAAGCATGTTTTCGCGAAATTGGCATTCATGTGGAAGTTTTTGGTATTTCGAAATTAACGTACCCGCTGGATTTCGTAGAGCTTTTTGGCGAGTCAATTTTCCATTCTCCTGAAGATCCATAGGAAAGACAAGATCAATTAAATTCAACACAAAGAAAGGACAAAATAAGATTTAACTAAGTATTAGTTTCGAATCGATAATTTCTTCTCACTGTATAGTCGGCTCACCTGTGAATTCTTTATCGCCGAGTTTATTGAATTTAGCCGACACTTTAGTTTTTCCAGCGGGACTAGTGAAGATAATAGCGATGCTTGGTGAAACTTCGCTGATTTTAATTTCGCTATTTATAGTATACTTATTGTTATCGGCCACAATGTTAGCATTAGTCTTCCAGAGATGGCCCTCACTTTCCCTCTGCGAATAAAAAATTGGAACTAAAATGTCACTCGCCCTCAATGTCAAGGCCACTAGGTACCCAGTAAATATAGTTCGTGACTGCAATATAACTCGGAGGCGACAAATAATATTACATTCGTTATATTCATGTTATGTAACAGAGACATTACGTGGTGTTTATATGTGATATTAAAGTATTATTTTCATGTGAAATTACAGTTATATCACATGATTATTTCTATGTATTATTGTAATGTTACACTCGTATAATATTATATAACAGTTACATCTCATAGTGCCTTCTACATAATGTTACAAAATTACATCCAAACAATATAACAGCTACATGACCCATTTCTTTTATTGAATGTTATATCGAAATAAACAAAGTGTGCAATAAGTAAATTATTATTACATATGTACCTACATTCCATAAAAGAGCTATTTGTTATATGTACCATGTACGTGGATATTTATTACACATACTGACATTATTTTGGTAATTTAAAATATGCAAAATTGAAACTTTTTAGATATCTCAAAGTAATGCAAAGATGTAGTATAGAGTTCGTATAAATATGTAAATTATATCACAAAAATATTATATTTCCAATATTAGTCTACTGTTATCTAATCATTCTAATGTAAGACAATGTAATCGAATAGTAATAAGTCAATTGATATAACTGAGAAATTTTTACATACACTGCAGGTGTGTTATATACTTGATATATAATAGAATAAAATCACTACAAATTTTTCAACAGCACTGGGTAGCTTTGTGGTTGAGGCTTCGGTCTCCTACGTAGAGCACCCGGGTTCAAATCCTCGAGAACCCAACTATTATATGAAGAATCATATTACATGCATCTGCTTCATTTTTTCTTTAATATTTCAGGAATTTATCATTAGCAAATGTTATTCATTACCATGACACATTGTTTTAATCAGTTTTCAGTTAAATAAATGTACTTATTCTGGTGAAGTAATGTAACAAAAAAAAACGAATTAGTTATGAAACGATTATATAACAATGTTGAATAATATGTTACATCCTTGAGAGTGAAATTACAATTTATACGTAAGCAACTTGTAATACTCATGTAACATTACCTGTTACATTTGTTTTTATAGATGCAATATAACAGCCGTATAACTATGTTTACTGGGTACTTTCACTGACAAAAATCAGGAATGTCGACCTTCGACTCAAATATAAGGTACTTGTTAATATTGAAAAAATCATTTTATAAATTAGTTCTT
Source organism: Xiphydria camelus (assembly GCA_963678675.1). Classification (NCBI taxonomy): domain Eukaryota; kingdom Metazoa; phylum Arthropoda; class Insecta; order Hymenoptera; family Xiphydriidae; genus Xiphydria; species Xiphydria camelus. The sequence continues at coordinate 19,564,764 of OY783194.1, forward strand.
TACTTTTTAAGAATACACTATATTTCAGTATTTCGTCAACTATCTATTGTTCTTAATTTTTTGTTTCTTTCTGACACTCATGACACTCACCATCCATGAGCTATCCGCGTTCAGTACCACCCCTCTCTCACCGTAAGTACCAGTAAAAGATCCAGAAAGTTTCTTTTCGTCTTTTGAAGGATCATGTTTATACGTGGTTCCAATGGTCAGGGTTGGATTTCTCAATACGGAAAGATTAATCTGTGCTGATCCTTCGCTGGTGTGCTCAAAATCTATTATCCCGATATGTTTAAAAGCTGAATTTAGCTGAATAGTTTTGTCTTCGTTGTAAGTGATGATGGAAGAACCGGTTAGTTCAAAGGTACCGCCAATCTCAATAGGCACGAGTAGGCTTTGAGTAGATTCGAATTTGATATTGCGAAGTTTGTCAATCGGTAACTTCATTTCGACGATAGCATTCAAGTTGGTTGGTCTATCAATATTATTACCATGAGAGATACTTCCGCTGCCCTGCGAAAAAAATTAATCGTTTTAGGTATGAACTCCGGGATGAAACTTAAAGGTTCGTATTCAGAACGCGCTACATATCAAGTCGCTATTAATGTTAAAAATACGTAACGAAATCTAAGAATTAATAGAGCGATCCTCAGAAATAGGAAATTATGTTGCTTTAACAGTGCATCCTAAATAGTTTCCAAATATTTCATAAAATGTAAATTATGTTTTAAAACAATTTATCAAAATTTCTCAGAAGAAGAGGAAATAGTTTAGTCTGAAATATTTTAAAATATTGTTTAATATTTATTTTTCAGAAGTAGGTATTCGTAATTTCTCAAAAAAGGACAAGAAATAATTTGTTACAATTGTCAAAATATTTCATCAACAATTTTCAGATTTTCTCATGCAAAACTTAAATGTTAATCTTTCTCAGAATTTCTTCGAATTTTTCATATGGCAGAAAATCTCTGATAGTCATTTTTAAAAATTCTTCTAATCATATACTTTTCAGAGTGCTTTATAATGTTTCCAAGTTTCCTATCATTTGACAGAAATGTTACAAATTTGATCAGAACTTTTCAAAATTTCATACTTTTGAGAAACCTTAACAATTAGAATAATTTTTTGAAATTCTAAGGGATGTCTTCACCAGGAAATATAAGGCGTTTGACTTACTTTCAAAGACGGGTTGTCTCCAAGTGAAGATTTCACCTTCCACGCTGCTGTATCTTTACCATAATCGGTGGAGAAGTCAAAGGAGAACGGTTTAGGAATACAAGATCCCGTTATATCCAATTGAATCTCAGCCAACTTCTTTTCAGAATTATTGGGACTGTGTTTTAGTCCCAATACAACATTAATGTCTTTCCCGTCGAACCCAATATACTGTACCGTCCACTTGAGATTGTCCGCAGTTATTGTCTTTGGGTCGATATTTTTTCCGTCGACGTTATAGATTAACTTTCGCGCTTGACCATCTTTGCTGATATGATCGATTAATTCTGCTTGTACGGATAGGTCTAAACTGTTTCCTTTTCGCGTCATTTCACGTTTTCCCTTAACTACGATATATCGTCCATTGGGCAATGTGACGTCAAGATCCACAGTCCTTAGACCGTCGCTTGATATATCCTGTAGAGTGCTCTTAAAGTTTACTAGTGTCTTGTAGGTCAATATCTCGATGACGTTCTTCGTGTTGACGAATGTTTTACTTAAATCGGTATCCGTCGAGACTTTAATTCGTTTGTTAGGATCTTTCTCAGCGTCGTAAAGCAATTCAAAATTGGCCACATGACGAGTACCCGTGACGCTCAAATCGCCGGTTCCTTTAATTTTGCGATTGATCTTTGGAATGTCGATATTAAAGTTGGCATTGCCCTTGTGATTTTGATAGGCATATTTCCCTGTAGCTGTTAGGTAATTTTTAAGGCTCAGATTAATTTCACCGCTAATAGGATCCCCGCGGTATACCTTTAAGGCATAGTCAATGTATTTAACACCGTCGATGTTAACATCAGCAAAAGAATCAAAAACCTGTCGATTCGCTTCGAGGCCGGTTTTTAGTTTCACTTTCTTATTGTCAAGCTTAAGATCGCTCTCCACTTGAATATTGATACTACCAGGTTTTACGTCATAAACTACCTCTGCATCGGCTTCGTATTTACCACCTGGACGTAGCTCCAAAACATTCTCATATTTACTCTTATGCTCACTAAGAATGGTACGTTTCGTTTTGAATTCAATGCTATTCTCCATTATTTGAGCCTCAAATTCAACATCGTATTCACTTGGTTTAGACTTACCAATGTTAGCAGATAGCTTGGACTCGAACTTAAATTTGTCATACTTAATCTCGGCATCATATCCGATCGATTTGGCCGTAGCGTCGCCCTCCAGTTTCAAAACTAAAGGCAAAGCCGGATACGTTAGTTTGCTTTTACCAGAGACATCGAATTGATTTATAGACTCGAAATTGAAGGCTAGATTTTGCTGGAGAGTCAGGCGATTGGTCTTGGAATTCAAGTCCGCACCGTGCACGAAGACCAATTTGTTATCGATATGGTTCTTTTCTCTCTGGTAGTGCCAATTTATATTGAAACCAATATCAGGATTCTTTAAAGGTTGCGCCGAGAGGGATAAACTGTAGTGATTGATACCTAATTTCTTCGCGTCTGCTTTCAGTGCTAAACTCTCGTCGCCATATCCGATCTTCAAATCCGCTCCACCCTCATTAGGTGCGGCAATGATACTTCCATCGAGACCTACCAACTTACGCCCCGGGGAGGTCAGTACGAGCCTATCGAAGACATATTTCTTGCCTCCCTCGTAATCATTTACTTCGACAACACCTTGAACATTGTATTGCTGTCCTCCGCGTTGACTGGTCTTGGTACCACTTTTGGTACCAGCTAACTTTTCGATATGCTCTGGTACTTTATACTCGAGAATGGGTTTATACTTGTTTCCGTTGGCGAGAAGTCCCGCGCGGGCAAAGTATTCAATTTGATCATTGAGAACGGTAACGGTGATGGTACGTTCCTGAGGATTATCTTTAATTATAGCTTCAATTGAAGCCTTTTTGAAGGGCGAATAAACAGACATTTTAATCAGCTTGTTGGGCTCGATGGCCCCTTCGAGAAGAAGGGCCAACTTTCTGTTGGTTTTACTATTGGGAGTCTCTAAGACTAACTCTAAAGTACGTGCTTTTGAATTTTGATCATCGTAGAAAGCTCTGAAGTGGTAGTCGGTTACGTCGGTATTCTCAATAGTGATGCCGAAGTTAGCAGTTCCGCTTAGTGGAAAGAGGGGTTTTTTTTGAACCGATTCAAGACTGTCGTATGGGTAAGTAACATGTCCGCAAAGGGTAAGACCGATGAGGCCGGACAATTGGTCGAAACAGTCCGAATGTTCCTTACCCTTACTGAATTTCGGTGATTCGAACTTGCCCTTGGGTCCGAGGCTAAGAAGAACCTCGCTGGAGATGCCGATAAGCTCCTGCTTCTTCTTCGGTATACCAAAGCTGACGTCAATTCCCTTTCCACCGAGTAACTTGACGTTTACGTTGGTTCCGGTAGCTGTATGCAAGGTTGAGACCACTTTGAGACCAGATTCCAGACCGAAAGCTTCGATGATCAAGGTACCAGCTACATTAATGGACGCGCTGGGTTCGACAGCAATTTGAACAGCGGCATTCTTGGGGTCCCTTATTATGGAAGGAAGGTCCAATTTTCCACTAGTTTTCAAATGAACGACGCTGGTTCCAGTTACTCCGAGAGTTAAAGGTAAACCTAAACCGGTGGGATAAATTAAATCGGCGTCTAAGAAGTGAAGGTGATTCTCGAGGGAGTAATGAAAGTCTTTGGCCTTTTGGACGCCCGCATCGAGAGCGTCGAAGATTTTATCGATAATGTATTCGGAAGTCCACTGCTTGCTATCGCCTTGGTAACTGAGGAAGGCTACCTCTGCGCCGAACAATTTAATCGATAGATCGAGATCAACGTTTTCGTCGACTTCATTGTTTCTCAGGTGGACATTGTCGGCGAACTTGCGGAGCGTAGCTTCATCGGCGCTACGTCTACTACGAGTAATCTTCTCGATGCGCTTCTGAATGTACTTAGAAATATCACTTGCCGCGTTCCACCCGTTTAAAACAGTACCAGCGATATCTTGATTACTGATGATGCCCTTGGGACCGAAGTAATGCTCGATCAATCGATCTAGATTTTCCGCGCGACCGTCCAATTCTAAGAAGTTGAAGGAGTGACCAAAGATCTCGGTAGTCAAATTCAAACTAGCCGAGCGGGGAACAAAGCTGTTTTGACTGTAAATGACGTTGGTCTCAGCGGAGGAGCCGATACCGAGGGCGTTCAAGCTGTAGGAAAACTCGTCATTGCTGGAAAACTTTCGGAAGTCTTCAGGGAATTTGACGCGAGGCTTGATCAGACCCAATTGTCTCTTGGCTTCCTGTTTGTCGGGATTGGCAGAAGCGCGGAGGTTGCGTAAATGGGAAGAGATGAACGACCCTACCTGGTTAATCGTTTCCTTGTCTAAAATCTCCTTCAAGTTATTAGCAACATGGGGACAAGGACAGGAGACGAGAGCCAGGTAGGATTTAATTCTAATCTCGCTATCTTCTTGGCGATCGGCCAAAACATCCAAAAGGATGCTCTTCCACTTCATGGAACAAGCTGAAGGTAGCGCTTCGATAGCCGCTACGCGAACTCTGTTGTGAACCAACTTATTTTCAGCGATACGTACAACTTTGAGCTGCGTATTTTCATCCAGATATCTACTGTTCCCGAGGGCCTTAAGGGCGGAAACTACTACGTCTTCCTGCTGTCGTGAGTCCGTCTTCCCGTTGCCAATCTTGGATACAATTTTGGCTAAGGCATTGGTTACCTCTGGTACATTTCGGCAATTATGCTCCTGACAGTATTTTCCGATGAGCGAGCCAATTCCCAGATAACCAATACGAGGCAAGTTGGGCTGATCTAAAAGAGTGACCACAGCCGCGATGGAAGGAAGATTGACGTGTCTGACGAGGGCCAAACTAGTGTAGTAAAGAAGGGCCTGGGCTCCGACAATCTCGTGACTTTTAATAAGCTCTACGGCCACTTCGGCAGCCTCTCCGGTTCCGGTGCGGAAGAGAGCATCGAGGAAGACTTTCTTGCCTCTTTCCTTATTATAACCTGCTCCAGATTTAACTCGGTGGTAGACAGTTAGGATGTCGTTTTTGTTACTGGTACGGAGCACTTTGATGAATTTGGCGAAGTGACTGGCCGCTTCGGGTTTAGCTTCTTCGCGCATCGACTCGAGGACCGTGTCGAGAGTATTGGCGATGGAGTCGACCGAAGACTTGACGACTAGATGCGGGACTTCGAAGATGAGGGACTTTGGCATAGAAACAGGTGCGTCTGTGCCGCCTTGCTTTTGGCCTTTTAAAGTTAGAATAGTTTCGACGACAGTCTTTGCGCCGGATTCTCCATTGCTAAAGGGCTTAAAGTTATAAACCTCGGTAGATTTAGCCTTATTGAGCACTCCAAGTTTGAAGACCTGCTCTATCTTTTGTTCGGAGTCAAGCAAGGGAGAAGATTTGATATCGGAGTTGGCGTTAAAAGTGGTAGAAATCAGTTCTTGCTGGATATTTTCGCGGTGAGAACAGCGTCCGAGGTTTCTGAATTTGCGGACCTCTAGGACGTCACCTTCTTTTTTGAAGCTGAAATCTGTAGGGCAGCCACCAAATACGTCGGTCTGAAACAGATCCCGATAAAAAGACAGTTTATTCACGATTTGACATAAGGAATTGAACTAAATTTATCCGAGACTTATAGGTATACTTTTTTTTTATTCGAATAGAGACCTCGTAATGAGTAGATACACCAGACTCTTGAATGATTGCAGCCTGAAAGAGAGAGATGACAGCTCTCTTGATGTTGAGTGATGCCTGAGAATCGCCGGCCTCGGCACAGACTTCTGTGTCAATGTGACCATCGTGATAATTGAACTGCAAAGCATGCTGCTCAAGATCCCGCAACGATATTTGCTGAGAAAATAATTCAATTAATTATCAATTTTTTCAAAGTTGTTGGAACAAGAGTGACAGATGACTCATTGAAAGATGACATGGGCATTATATTATAATTAAATTTCTAGAGAGAATAAAGTGATGTTAGGTAAACATATGGTCAGCAAAAGGTAAGCATATAGTGTCTTAAGCTTCATCGCAAGTTACTAACACACTATTTACATTAGAATTTGAAGTATTGCTCGCTCTTCGTCGACTTTTTGCTACCATGGACAAGTTATATTTGGCATGTATCTAATATCAAATACTTTATTACATCCATAATTATTTTCTATATTTGATTATTACATAACTCATTATCTAGTTTCTTTGTAACATCATTAACATAACAAATAGCGTTTCTTCCTCATAAATAGTGTCAGATAATTTTTACAAAATCGCAGAAAGGTGGTTAATAATTTTAAGCAATACGAAATAATAAAGCATTATTATAATTGCTTAATTAGTCAGTACTGTTACGCCATCGGGGTTAAAGCTGAGTTAAAATAGGGGTAACCGACCATGTTGCGAGTTACAAAAGAAGGCAACATGCGCAATTGGTTAACCCGATTTTAACTCAGCTTTAACCCTTACGATGTAAACTTAGTGTAAACTTAGTTACATGCTAGTATAGTGTTCGTATAATGATCAAGTAAAGCATGCTAATACAGTGCTTGAAAATAGTGAACACAAAATGTGTAGAAATGGCAAACACAATGCTGGTGATACACCCAAGTATTATATTTACAATATGCAAGCAACTCGTATTTATACTAACTATCAAGAAGTCTTTGAAGATAATGTTTATGAGAATTAAAAGTTCTTTCGTTAATCTCAGATTTACTATTATGTGTAATAAATGTCAAATGAATTTCTACAAGTCTGAGACCAGATTGCTACCAGGGTCATTCTACTTTAAATCTCATGAAAAATTTATCGGTGAGCAAAACATCTTTCACTAATACATTCAATAACTTATAGCTTTCTTATATTGTAGCATGCAACATAGAAGAGCTCTAAATAAACTACTTACTGCTCCGTTGACCTGTACATTCTTCAGTCTCAATTGTTTAATGCAGTCTGGTTTTACGGATAACTCTACCGCAGCGCTAAGCTGAAGATTCGCTTCACCCTGAGCTTCACTAACTGACGTCACCGATGTACCTTCCAATTGATATATATATGTAACTCCTTCTTTGTACGCGCTACCTGAGTGCACTAGAAAAAGAACGATGAAAGTTTTTGTGAGTATAATTTATAGTCAAAAGCAATCTGTTTCTTCTTAAGTCTATGACATAAGATACAATCTCTAATCAAATATTTGGTAGTTAGTCATTTCTAGTCATCAAGTATAATATAACTATTATTGTCGGTTATTCTGCCGAAAGTAGGTGAAGAAGGAGAAAAGGGGAAATGAAAACAAGTAAGGTCTATTCAACAATGAGTTCGAAAATTGTTAGGCCGGCCACACACGTTCAGTTTCAATGGTCAGTTTGAACTGTTCAGTTCAACTGTACAGTTTAACCTCTACGTGTGTGGGTATTTCAATCTCAATTCAACTCAACTGCACAGTTAAACTGAAACGAATGAAATTTCAATTTTTTCAACTGAATGGTTCAACTGAAGGCTGCGTGTGTGGGGGTTCGTCTGTACAGTTCTCAGTTCAATTTGTTTCAGGAGCCAGTGCGTTTGGTTTTTTCTTGTGAAAGATGTCGCGTAATAACCCAAACCCAGTGTTAGTAGATTTCATTGCAATGTACAGATCAGAACCTTGTCTGTGGCACAAGTACAGATTCATGACTATCATGACCGTACGAAGAAGGATGCAGAATTTTTCGATTTTTTACTTTCTTATAAAATTACACAAGGTAAACCGAGAGCGACCAAATCGTCCTGCTCCCTTGGATCCATAGTAAAAACTGAAGGATTGAAGTGTATGTGTGTGTGCTTCACCGTGTACAGATTCAACTGAACAGTTCAAACTGACCGTTGAAACTGAACGTGTGTGGCCGGCCTTATGTACCTAGTTTCCAAGAAATGCATAGCAGATGCGTCACTCACAACTACGCTCTTAAAGCCTTAAGGCCCATTTACATTTATCACTTTGGATGATCATCTAGGAGGAATCATCCAAACTGAAAAGTGTAAATTGCCTTTCATTTTGGTTTCATCCAAAGTGTACACTAAAGATGAAGGATGAACTATATTGACCCCCCCCCCCCCCCCCGACCAACTTTTGATGAAAGAGTCGTTCCTCCCCGAACCGATGATTCATCGTCAAAAACTTGCAAAGGCAATTACACACGTATCGATAAAATCGTAGCGATTTATCTGTACAAACCGAACTGCGCAGATTTATCGAACACGTAGATGATAAATCCATGCTGATATTTTGGTTTGTATAGTTAATCGGCACAAGTTACAAATTGTAGTCGACGAGTTGGAGTTGATTGCATTTGCGCAGTTGTACCGTACCGTGTGCACTGCGTCAAACGTCATCGACGATCGACTGCTTAGTTCAAGTGAGTTTGTTCTGTCGCACAATAGACGATATTCGACACATCGGTTCCTACCGCTTGATACCGTCACAATCTAAAGCGAAAGCGCTAATTTAGAATTAATCCCATCATCGGTCATAATGACAAGGCAAGCGGTTTGTTTCGGCGAATCCAGATTGCTAATGAATTCGCAGTCCCACACCTTTCCTGAAAGGACTAATTGCTAGATAAATGCATGAAAATTCTATGATAATTATCATAATCTGGCAGCAAATGATCAACGCTCGTATAACATAATAATTCATCTTTTAAAGTCCTTTCTTGGGAAAATTCCAATTTTGAGTTATGACACTGTTGCAGCCAGTGAGCGATATTGCATGCGGGTTCCTGCTGACAACTGATGATCGACACAGTTGTCTGTGCTGTGTGGAGGCAATAGGGCAATTCTGTTTAACTGTGCAGTTACAAATCGCTACAATTTATCGATACATGTGTAGATGTCTTAAAGGGAAAACCTGATGGATTCAATAAGAAGAGTGACAGTGCGCGGATGGTGAAACCAGCAAACTGGATGAAAATATGTAAACGAGGATGATCATCCTGGATGCTTTCACTCTGAGTGATTCACTTTGGATGTACGTCGAAAGTGATACAGTGTAAATTCTACTTTAGATGTACATGGTCAATAAGGGACGTTATAAAGAAATGCCTAAGGCCCGTTTCACACATACACATTGACCGTCCAAACGGCGCCCGCGCCCAATAGTCCAGGCAACGGGGCATTTCTATTCGCAAAAGGTTGGAAAGAAATGAAATTTGGTGGGATGGTAGACATAGGTCCCCTGATATTACACCTGAGTTTGCGACCTCGGTGGGTTGCCGCTCGAGGGGTGGGGAGATAAAAACTGCATCGCGACGCTTTTCGGGGAATAGCGCCGTTATGGTAAGTACTATCGAAAAAAAGTTGAAATAAAATATGTAGAGAACAAAATTGTGTATAATTTTTATTTTTGCATTTTTCGTCTGCGACCAATAATTTCCGCTCCACGGCGCGCCAAAGTTAGGGGTTGATTTGCAATTTTCAACAAAATCTGAATTTCATCGCGGATTAAGGCGAAGATCGCTACCAAACAATTCTGTAACATTTTTTTTGTCTGAAAGAGTAATGTTTTCTGAGTCTGTAGATGCTCGATTTCATACATTTGGTCGTATATAAAAAACATGTGATTTTTTGAAGCGCGCCCCTACATACTCCGATATGGGGATTTTTTAATTATCATTAAATATCATGATTCGGGTATAAGATATGTGCCCCCTCTCCGGCCTCAACTTACTATTTATTATTATTTATTATATATTATTTATTATATAGAGTATAATATTATATATTTACTCTTTATTATTCCTATAGTGTTCCGACAAATGATGGTCGGAATTCAGAAGTATTTATATCGTTTCTTAGCAATTAGTATTACCGCGATCAAGGGTCAATCCCGATAGCAAAGCGGGCGATATGTTCCGTGAACCGTGGCTATTTATTCGCGAATAGTCCGTTTTAACGGTATCCTTCGACCGGAGTACACGTAGCCAGGTACAGTAGCCAACTCCGAAATGCGACAATGAGCATTTTTTAATTATCAAGAGACACGGCAGTGTCTCGTCATTATTTACGGTAAATATTTTCTTACTATTGTTGATCTAGGCGTCAAATTTATGCTTTTTGTGCATCATACATTATACAAGAAAATATCATTTTCAGCTTATTTCCACACCACCCTAATCCACGGTCGATATCGTAGTTTATTTCACTTTGAGTCGCTTGCGACGTTTTAAAGCTGACTCGCCTTCATTGTCATCATTCTCAGACATCAATTCTGAGCCATAATCGGTAAACACATCGGGGGCACATATCTTATACCCGAATCATGATATTTAATGATAATTAAAAAATCCCCATATCGGAGTATGTAGGGGCGCGCTTCAAAAAATCATATGTTTTATTATATACGACCAACTGTATCAAATCGGGCATCTACAGACTCAGAAAACATTACTTTCAGAAAAAAAATATTACAGAATTATTTGATAGCGATCTTCGCCTTAAGCCGCGATGAAATTCTGATTTTATTGAAAATTGCAAATCAACCCCTAACTTTGGCAAGCCGTGGTGCGGAAACTATTGGTCGCAGATGAAAAATGTAACGACAAAAATTATGCAAAATTTTGTTCTTTACATATTTCATTCGAACTTTTTTTCGATAGCACTTACCATAATGGCGCTATTCCCCGAAAAGCGTCGCGATGCAGAGTTTTCATAACCCCGCCCCTCGAGCGGCAACCCCCCGAGGTCGAAAACTCAGGTGTACTATCAGGGGACCTATGTCTACCATCCTATCTTTCATTTCTTTCCGACCTTTTGCGAATAGAACCCGTTTTTTTCTACCCATTGCCTGGACTACAACGGTTACAGGGAATACTATGGAAAGATGGTGGGTTTTCTCAGCGACTCATGGAGTATTTACACGGGTCGATTTTCGCCGTGCGGCTGATCGCTTATGAAATCGCCTCTGTAAGCCGCATAGCCACCCCATTTACATAGTTGACTAAAATCGCAAGCGACTTGTAAGTCATTTTCTTCGAAAATGTTGAGCAGAACAAATCTTTTATGTGCTGGTCCGGCACTCAACGTGTTAATGAAAATTAAAATTAAAAATATTTCCCGGCCAAAGTTGCTTGGGATCTTTTGATATGTTTTTCAGGGGATTTTTCCCTATCTATTGGCATAGGTGGGTTCATCCTACCCAGATTAATTTGCATTTCATATGCTATAATGACTAGACTACAAATTAATTGAGGTTTGTAAATATCGTCGGCACTCGCACCACTCCTTTTTGAATTTGCTATCTTGGTGGCCTCCCTGTTACATGTGGTTCGTAAATTTTTTACCTTCAATTTAAGCTCTTCTACTGATATGGTAAGATGCTTTTTTGAATAATAGACTTGAAGGCTGCTAAACAACATCATTTCTCCTATAATCTGGATCTCTTAGTTCCATAGGCATGGGTGCCTTTCATAGCATTCCAAAAGAGTATCCCACAGCTAACAATTTCATGTTCTATAAAAATCGTAAGAACGTTTCCAGAGCAAATTTTAGAGCACGTGTACAGAGCATGTTTGTTCTAAGAACATTTTCAAAACGTTCTTATAACACTTATAGGGCTACATTAGCGCAGTTATCTAATAAATGCTATATAAATTATGCTCTGAGAACGTTCTTGCAACAAATTTCAATTCAACAATTTCAGCAATTCAGTTTCTGAAGGCAAAATAGTCTCATGTGATGCAACAATTCAGTGTTCTAGATACAACTATAAAACATCAACAGAATATAAAACTCCGATTACTCTAAATTTATACAACTACTTTGCTACCTGGAAAATGGTATTATTTTTATCCATACTTAATTTCTGCAACCAAACGATCTATACGTACTGCGATCGCCTACGACTAAGCATTTTCACGGTCGATTTTAGTCACCCGCCGCCTGCAGCCAAAAGTCGCATGGAAGACTACCAACTTTGGCGTTTTCGATTTTAGTCACCTGCTGTACAGTCGATTTGCTATCTACACGGTCGATTTTTGCAGTGCGGCCTAGTCGTGCGGCGGAAATCGACCCGTGTAAAGCCCTCATAACGGAACTAGCTATAGCGATTAATGGTTACGCGCAGAAACGTAAGAAGGATCGAATGGTCACGCGTAAAATTGAAGTGTCTATCCGTGATTTCAAGATAAATGCCCGTATATGCGTATTGCTTTACTTACACAATAATTATGCATACAAAATCATTATTTATATTTTTGTCGGATCTGTCTCCCTGTCTATTTGTCTTTATGTCTAGTGTATAAGAGAAGTGATGTGGGGACGTTCAAATATCTCCACTATCTCTCTGCCTGATTACACAGGTTTACAAAAAAAAAAGTCCGGACTATTTGACCGGACCATGGTATTCCGAGGTATTTTTGCGTCCTAAATCTGATCCCAAGGTCATTTGAGCCCCATCACGTCAGGAAAACGAGATTTCAAGGTCATTTAGAGGTTAAAATGACCATTTTTTGGAACTGGACCCGGGACAATTTCTCAAGCGACCTGTTGAGTTGGAGGGTAACTGTTAAGGTCTTGAATACCTTCCAAACATTGGAATGGAGTCCTAAATCTCGACCGGGACTATCACAGAACTACCCCAGTGGATAAAATGTTGCCATGATCGTTGTATCTCGCGGATTACGATCTCCCTGTCAAGGCATCCAATTCCGGCGATCCGTTCACTGTGACATATTGACAGTGGACCCAGCACTGACCCTAATGGCCTTAGAACCTTGGAGTCATGCTCTGGGTGCTGCTCAGGGCAGTCCCATTTCCTTATTTATTTATTTCGAAATCTCGTTTTTCTGACGTGATGTGGCTCAGATGACCTCGGGATCGGATTCAGAACGCAAAAATACCTCGGAATACCATGGTCCGGTCAAATAGTCCGGACTTTTTTTTTTTTTTGTAAACCTGTGTTATCCTTCCAGGGTATAAAATTTAACCTTTCTTAGAATAATTTTCGATCCACTTTACCTTTCGTACTCCGATTATCCTTCTAACAGAATAATTTTTAATCTTTTTTTTCTCAGTGTAGCCCCATGGGGGTTATAGGGTATGGTAGGCCTACATCCCCCATCGATGAAGAAGTTTTTGTTTTGGAAGTGCAGGGGTTAGGGGGGGTAGGGGGGGGGGGTTCAGAAGATATAGGGGTTAAAAGAGTGCCGCCCACCAATGGACTGTAAGTGTGGTTAGTCTGTGAGTTCCCATAAAACTCTGGAATCGCTAATCGTAGCCCCATGGGGGTTATAGGGTATGTTAGCCCTACATCCCCCATCGATGAAGTTTTTATTTTGGAACTGCAGGGGTTGGTTCAGAAGATATAGGGGCTAAAAGAGAGCCGCCCACCAATGGACTGTAAGTGTGGTTAGTTTGTGCGTTCCCATAAAACTCTGGAACCGCTAATCGTAGCCCCATGGGGGTTATAGGGTATGTTAGCCCTACATCCCCCATCAATGAAGAAGTTTTTGTTTTGGAATTGCAGGGGTTGGTTCAGAAGATACAGGGGTTAAAAGGGTGCCGCCCACCTATGGACTTCTTCCAACGACTATCTCAAGTGATTTACAGTGTCATAAAATTTTCAAAAATATCGCGGACTTTTCCAAAATGTTCCAGGCTGTTCCAAAATGTTCTAGAACATTCCAAAATATTCTAGAATGTTCCAAACTGTTCAAGAATATTCTAGATTGTTCTGAAATGTTCCAGAAAGTTTTAGAATGTTCCAGGATATTCTAGAAAGTTCTGAAATGTTCTAGAATGCTGCAGAATTTTCTAGAAAGTTCTAAAATGTTTTCGGGTCCACAAAATTTTTAAATCCGTTGAATGTGTCAGGGATGCCTTTGCACTGTTTGAGATTAAAAAAAGGATCACCAATTATTTTGTTAAGGAATTTAGGTTCGACCAGATTATATAATGGAACAAGAATGACTATGAAGTAGTTATCAAACAATACAATTGAAGCACAAATAATGTCGGGAAAGTGTAATAGTTCGGTCAAGTTAGTCAAAGTTCGCAAAAATGGGTTTTTTGGATTTATTAGCGAAACGGTTAGTGTGTTTCACGATAAAAATAGTTCCAACAGAAACTGTAGATCATGCAATTCTCTACAAAAATTGTCCTTACACTTTTTTCCTAAGATTCACCATTTCTGAGAAAAAGCCATTCTAAAGTTGTATTCTCCATATTATGCGTGACTACGCTGCCTATGTACATATCATTGGACGTATAATATACCTAAGTAAAACTATTAGTTTGCGTGACTAATACATTAATATTGAATGATAATTCTAAAGACGCGTCCTCACTGAGTCGACAGAGTCGATCGACAATGTCGACTCACAAGGAAACGTTTCGAGGCCGCCGCTTCCGATCTTGATGAAACTTCGTAAATTTAAAGTTTATCGAAAAATAAGAGACCCCTATTTTTTTATAGCGGCCCAATTTTGGTTTAAGGGGGTGAAATGGACCCCTGAATTTTCACCCCCTTCGAGCTATCTCCGAAACAAAGCGAGATAGATGAAAACTTTCAATGTACGTTTTGTTTGGTTTTTTTAGTATAATAAAATCCCCTAAACAGATTTTGAAAAAAAGCATTATTTAAAAAAAAAAAATTTTTTTTTATCTAATTTTTCGAAATTTCGGTTTAGTCATGTGGACAAAAATTTAGGAAATTTTATTACAAATTCAACCATGTATGACATGATATATTTCCCTCCTACAGTTTTGCAAATTTCTAACTTTTATGTCTGATAATGAGCGGGCTACCAATGGCAGTGACGGGATAGGTCGGGGGTTATTACTTCTATGTATTTTAATGCCACTTTTCTTTTATTTAATAAAGTTCAACTTCTATGGCTCATAATTATGACAATAATGGTATTCCGTGAAAAAATGTTTCATACAAAGTTGTTTCTTACACCAAGCACACGTAATAACGGCAATATCGCCACATATGTGGCATCGTGGTTCCGAGTCCTGTGCAAAACAAAATTCTACAGGATGTTCAAATTCAGGAGGTCTCCTGAATATATATCCACTCTTGAACCACGAATATTTAATAAAGTTAGTAAACCGTGGTGAAGAAAACTGATTATGAGTAAGAGATTGAAGTTTTAAAATATTATCTCTCGAATGAAGGTTAATATCGTAATTGAAAAGAGTTACAATATCTGAAAACCTCCTTACAAAATTCTTCCACATTCGAAATCCGTATACGTCTAGCGGTTGAATCAGTCCGGTGGTGCCTTATGGAATCGTCATTAATATTATTGTCTGGTCTTCTGGTGTAGCTTCTCGAACACTTCGCTCACATTGTCCACTCCAAGAGTCCAGCAGTAAGACGCTTGTAGATCCAGTGTTAGGGAAGTAAACTTCTTGCAGCCATGTTTTCATGAGATCGGTTGTAAGTTTCCCAGATTTGGAAGCCATGAAGTATACATTTGACGGCCTAAACACGGTTTGTTGCACTCGTTCTCCCAATTGCCCACTAGCCTCTTTTAATACCACATAAAGAGGCGACAGTAGTTTTCCATCAGCAGATATGGTGGGTTGTATAGTATAGCTGTGGGTTGTAGAAGATATTGATTGTACCACAGCTTCAATTTTTTTTGCCCCGATGTAGCTAAAGTTCGGCCAGAATGTATTTCTAAATTAAATCCACTCTGATCAGAGTTAAATACATTTTGTGGTCCATATTGTGTAATGAGTGGCTTCACTTGTTCTACGAAGGCATGGCTTCGTACTTTCAAACTTTCCTCACCCTCAACGTTTTTTCTCGTTACAAACTTTGCGATCTTTCGAGAGACAATTCTATATGCTTTCTTGAATGACCTCAACCATGTTTGACTTGCTTTGAAGGTTGGAAGATTCTCTAATTCTTTTGCTTGTAAAGCCCATCGTTTAAGGTCTACATCATGTACTATTATTTTCAATCTACTAGCTTCTACAAATTTATCAAAAGTATATTTCGCTATGCGTATTAATTTATCATTTTGAGTACCCCCCTGTCCTACTTGCGCAGCCCATCTTCGTAATTGTCTATCAGATTTCACTTTTTTAAACTGATGTTGAACTGCTGCTACGGTTCGACGTCTTTTCTTCCCACTGTTCCAGTAATCTATGGCACTTTGTTTACATTCAAAGCTAACCGCTTCTTCATCGGGTATACATGGATATGGTTCTGGAGGTATAGAGGTTTCTACGTGAGGAACATCCTCGACATCCGATTCCAGCCAGTCAGTATTAACAGCGTGCATTTCACTATCCTCGATTGAATCTTCCAATTCCAATTTATTTTCATGTTCGACTCGAAATGATGAATCCTCCATGCTACATATAATAATATTTTGTAATAAATCTTTCAATTGCACTTCTGCACTATTCATTGGAGTTTCTCTTCCATTTGGTACACTCAAAACGGCCACCAATAAAGTTAACACATTGATCGGATTTATAATTGCCATAATAATAATATGAACTGCTGTGCACCATAGAAACTGAATATTCAGACTAAAAAGCTTTCTCTTTCGCTTCCTTATATATAATGAAGTCGCCTCACAAGAACGAAACAGACTGGAGAGGGTGGGAGGTCCGACTTCCCAAAAAGGGGCCATCATCCTCGGAGTCCGCGTACGAAACTCGAGAGCGCGTACGAAACTCGAGAGCGCGTACGAAAATATTTTTACATGGGCACAGAGCCAACTAATAATAAAGCTTGTCCAAAGAACTAAACTCCCTCTTTCGCATCACCGGGGCCATATAAGGCAACCCTACAAATAACAGGAATGTTGTTTACGGCATTTTCGAGGAGTATATATACAGGGCCGAGAAGCAAAGAGCTTCAGTTTCATTGGCTGCGTCTATCATTCAAGTGATGGGTTCAAACGAGTTACCGACTTTTGAGAAGATCGTGGAGGATCTTAAAAATGGGCACATACCATTGCCGTCTCCCGGGAAATCGCTGGATCTGACATTCCGCACAACAGGACCATCCATGGCCGAAGTAGAACGAGAGCTGCAAGAATGTGAGGAGTACTGGAGGAAACAGTACGCGAAGAAGAAAAGTAAAGAAAAAAATGATTCCAACAAAAAACTATAAAAATTCAGACAATTTTATCTAACCTGTGAGTGAATTATTAGTTACTTACACACAAACAGAAAATAATATAAATAAATTAACGGTCGGATTTATTAATAAGATTTCTGAACAATTTTTGTCCATTTTATTTTGATAATATTCCGCTAGACGTATACGGCTTTCGAATGTGGAAGAATTTTGTAAGGAGGTTTTCAGATATTGTAACTCTTTTCAATTACGATATTAACCTTCATTCGAGAGATAATATTTTAAAACTTCAATCTCTTACTCATAATCAGTTTTCTTCACCACGGTTTACTAACTTTATTAAATATTCGTGGTTCAAGAGTGGATATATATTCAGGAGACCTCCTGAATTTGAACATCCTGTAGAATTTTGTTTTGCACAGGACTCGGAACCACGATGCCACATATGTGGCGATATTGCCGTTATTACGTGTGCTTGGTGTAAGAAACAACTTTGTATGAAACATTTTTTCACGGAATACCATTATTGTCATAATTATGAGCCATAGAAGTTGAACTTTATTAAATAAAAGAAAAGTGGCATTAAAATACATAGAAGTAATAACCCCCGACCTATCCCGTCACTGCCATTGGTAGCCCGCTCATTATCAGACATAAAAGTTAGAAATTTGCAAAACTGTAGGAGGGAAATATATCATGTCATACATGGTTGAATTTGTAATAAAATTTCCTAAATTTTTGTCCACATGACTAAACCGAAATTTCGAAAAATTAGATAAAAAAAAATTTTTTTTTTTTAAATAATGCTTTTTTTCAAAATCTGTTTAGGGGATTTTATTATACTAAAAAAACCAAACAAAACGTACATTGAAAGTTTTCATCTATCTCGCTTCGTTTCGGAGATAGCTCGAAGGGGGTGAAAATTCAGGGGTCCATTTCACCCCCTTAAACCAAAATTGGGCCGCTATAAAAAAATAGGGGTCTCTTATTTTTCGATAAACCTTAAATTTACGAAGTTTCATCAAGATCGGAAGCGGCGGCCTCGAAACGTTTCCTTGTCAGTGAGGACGCGCCTTTAGAATTATCATTCAATATTAATATATTAGTCACGCAGACTAATATTGGGTTGGTGCATAATTATTGCGGCTTTTATGGCGGCTTCTCTTTCTTTAAAAATTGGCATTTTGTTTATTTTGTTTTCATTAAAATAATCTTCTCTATTTAATTAATAAAATTCGTGTCGAAAATCATGTCCATATTCGTCATATTATACTCTACCACTTCGAGAAAGATGGAAGGCGGCATAGTCATTTCGCGATCTCAACGAACTTTTCGGCGAGGGAACAATCAGCAAAAGCCAAATAGAAAGATGGTTCAAAAAGTTCCAATCGAGTGATACAAACATTACAGATGAAGAAGGAAGAGGTCGACCATCTAATTTCAACGACCAGGCACTTTTGGCAGCCGTGGAAGAAGACGAAAGCTTGATAATACGAATGCTGGCCGACGACTTTGATGTGGACCATTCGACCATTGTTCGTCGTCTGAACAAGCTCGGAAAAGTATGGAAATTAGCTGTATGTGTTCCCCACGAACTCTCCAACTACAACAAAGCCGAACGTATACGAATTTTCACTGATTTGCTGCAGCGAAACGAGCAAGCATTCTTCCTGAAGAATCTCGTCACTGGAGATGAATCGTAGCTTCTTTTCAAAAACGTCGTCTTCTTCCACGGCTGCCAAAAGTGCATGGTCGTCGAAATCAGATGGTTGACCTCTTCCTTCGTCATCTGTTAGGTTTGTATCGCCCGATTTGAACTTTTTGAACTATCTTTTAATTTGGCTTTTGCTAATTGTTCCCTCGCCGAAAAGTTCGTTGAGATTGCGAAATGACTGTGCCGTCTTCCATTCTTTCTCGAAGTGGTAGAGCATAATGTGAGTGCACCCGGTATCCGTCCATGTAAGATTTTTTTAGCGGGAAATGTAATATTTAATTACCATGGCCAAATATAGAAAGAAGAGTAAATATAATACAATGATGGACTCTTTTTCATCAATAACAAAATTTAAAAATTTGAAAAGGGATTCTAAATAATTAAATTTTAAAGTGAAGGGTCAAAAGGGTCAGCATTCGACCGTCTGTTTTCGCTTTGCGCCGGTACCGAATAACATAATTTTACAATAACAAAATGTCTTTTTCAGCAGTTTCAATAATTTTAATTTATATTACAATATATTATTCATCGATTTAAACATATTTTAATACGTTTGTTACTTACATTTTGTCGTATCCATCTGAACTACTGATTACCAATCCTAACCTACTCTTCTAACGAAATACATTCAAAGCATGATGTTAGCGCCACGCATTGAAACAAATTAATAAATTTTAAACATTTAAAAATGTTAAATATTAAATATTTCCATAACCGACCTTCGGTGGACGGGTACCCATACACGGTCGGATACCGGTGCACTCACGGTATGACGAATATGGACATGATTTTCGACACGCATTTTATTAACTAAATAGAGAAGATTATTTTAATGAAAAAAATAAACAAAATGCCAATTTTTATAGAAAAAGCCGTCAAAAAAGCCGCAATAATTATGCACCAACTCAATAGTTTTACTTATATTATACGTCCAATGATGAACATAGGCATCGTAGTCATGCATATTATGGAGAATACAACTTTTGTATGACTTTTTCTCAGAAATGGTGAATCTTAGGAAAAAAGTGTACGGATAATTTTTGTAGAGAATTGCATGATCTACAATTTTTATCTGAACTTTTTTATCATAAATCTAACAGTTTTGCTAATAAATCCCAGAAACCCATTTTTGCGAACTTTGACCTTGCATAAAATTGTTTGCACATACGGGATCGATGGGGACTTTTCACACTTTTATTATAATGGTATCCCTAACGTTCATGTAAATTTTCAGCTTCTTGGGAATTTATGCAAGGGTGAATGTCTATTTTGACCGGACTATAAAGGAGAAACAGTATTTATTCCGAGGATACCCCTTATATATCCACTGAACTGCCGTTTCAATTCAACAGAATTAAATTTCCAATAGCATATGCAATTAAATAAAGAAAGAAGCTCTCTTTCACCGACGTAAGCGCTGTTGTATTGAGAATATGATGACTTAGTCCAGCTTTATGATTTTTGAAGTTGAAAGTTTATCCCTTTAATTTATATTTTGTGGGAACTCACTAGCTTTCCCGAGTGGAGCGAGGGCCACATATGCTAGTATTAATTATATAGCAAGGACAGTTAATATTCATTGTTCAAGAAATGTAATTTTTAATTTAAAATTAGCATCCTAGTTTTGATTCTAGATGCCTGTTTAAGGATTCTCGAGCGTTATACTAAAAATAGTAAGAAATACTTGAAAATGATTGCATTCGGTAGATTGAAGTAAACAAAAAATTCAGTTAAATTTTCAAGTCTTTTAAGAAGCTCGTTGCAAATATTTTTGAATAACAAAATAACATATGTTCTTATGAGTTATAGCTAACAAACCGCGATATTTTTGAGAAAAATAGTGAAAAAATTCTGAAGTTTTTTTAACAGCAAGTTTAATGAACTAAAATCATCTATACCAATTTTCACGTTCGTTAAAAAGCCTGTTATTTTTTTATTAATTGTTCTTTATAAATTTAACCTTTGGTAAGTCAATGTAGCAACGTTGCATGACGTCATCACATGTTTTGGGCTCCATTTTTAAACTCGCAGATACACATATACTACTGTACGTCAAACGTTGTTGCCACATCGCATGAAGAACATACTTTATAGTGTTACTGTATTTCAGTGAACTAACTTTTAGCAGGGAAAAAGCCCTTATACCGCTCGAGAAACCTTAATGTCAGAGATGCATGCGCCGTCAGAGGCGCATGCGCCCTGATGACATTCAGCAGTGAACTAGTAATTGAGAAACACTGATCACACACACATTACAAGTGCGCCAGCTCTGCGGATTGCGCGTCACTGGTGCCTGAATGGCGTCATGACAGATTTAGGCGCGCAAATTAGCATTAGTTTAATAATTTTTTGTTGCCATTAAGCACGAGCATCATGATTTTTCAAAAAATATGGTTGAAAGGACTTAATACTCTAAATAAAAATAATTTTTTCTAAAATCCTGTCACTACCCCATTGTGCTCAGTGGATAATTATTGTGCGTAGTGAGTAATTGTACGCATCGTGGTTCTGGTCACTTCTTCGATAGAAGGAAACATCATTGAGTGGAAATGTTGAAGCAAAAGATTATTCTTTATGATATAACTGTAAGTTATATCGAATGGAACTATTGCTAATAACAGAAGTTGAAAAGAGTGAAGTCCTCTGTTTTGATGTAATTTTGGAGGCCTAAGAAATAAGGTGGTGAGTACGTTATTTTATTTTGTTTATTTAACTTAACATATTTTATGAAAGTACGTTATCTTGCGTGTGTTTTGAGCTACTGTTAATTTATTTCCGATAAAATATCTACGAGTACTTGTTTTTCACATCCAATTAGGTCGCAGCGGGGATAATTGTACGTACCTATACATTTTTAAATACGCAGAATTTTTTTTTACTTCTTGTACACATGTATGACTATTTCTAATTGTTTTCGCATATTCTCGAATTATATTGTTACAACAGACGTACCTATCTAAAAAGGGCAAGCTGATAAAGTTGAAAATTATTTATATCTGTGATTCTTGCTTGAGAAAGTAATTTTCGTAATTTTGTTACTGATTTGTGATAAGATAATCATTCGCTGAATACATTTTTTTCGTTTTCGTATTAATATTTCATAAAACATTCATTTCATTTAGTTATTTCCTGTCTTTCGTTTTGCGCACAATTACTCGACACCTGAGAGATTTTTTGGTTTTACATTTTTTTTCTCTGCAAAATACAACATCAGCTAATGAAAAATTGTTCAATATGAGGATACATAATGATAAAAGTATATTTGGAGCTTCTATTACCATAATGGGAATAATAGTATCTTATGTCATTAGGCCTAAATCCGAGGTTTTTTCAGACTGTTTAATTAGGTCATAGCACGAGGTATGGTGGGAGGACGAGGCTCGCTGCCACAACCTAAACACAGTCTAAAAAATCCGAGGATATCCGAGCGTATTGAGGGTCAAAGTGCAGTACCTCGTAAGTGGTTGAAACTAAATTTTACAGGAAAGCCAAAAAACATCTGATGGTGATGGACAGTATAAAATTGGATTATATTACATAAAATTAGTATCAAAGGTTCATTTAAAATATAGAAATCTACTATGGAGGCACCAGCATTACACACTTTAAAAATTAAATATGAAAACCCGAAAAAAAGCAGATACGAGGTAAATACTGCACTTTGACCCTCGATATACTATTTTTTTCTCACGAATGCCCATTTCTTAAAACAAAACAAAAGGAGTATACACGACTCATTTCACGTTATGTTTACCAGTTTGGAAAAAGGATCCACTTCGGATCAACAATAAGCAATCGTTTAACAGCCTGCGGACTCCCGGTCAGTGTTACGCGGGAAAAACGCCATCTTACGGTCTAAAAATAGGCTGGAAAAGGCCTCGAAATGGGCATGAGTGAAGAAAAAACATGCCCATTTCGAGACCTTTTCCAGACTTATTTTTAGACCGTAAGATGGCGTTTTTCCCGCGTGATACCGACCGGGAGTTCACAGGCTATAGCTATTAAAATATTGCTTAGTCCGAAGTGGGTCCTTTTTCCAAACTGGTAAACGCAACGTGAAATGAGCCGTGTATACTTCTGTTTGTTTTGTTTTGAGAAGTGGGCATTCGTGAGAAAAAATAGTATATGTCATTCGGCTGAAATCCTCGGATTTTCGCCTAATGATATAAGATACTATTATATTATACTATTCTTCGATCAGGAAACTCGAACAAATGACTTCCAAATGCTCCAAAGTTAAAAGCAAATCCTGAGCTGCGGGCTACTTGTGACAGTTGCAATCACTTTATTCCACGTCAGTCACGATACTGCTTACTCAATTACTTATTACATTTGATAAATAATATTTTATTATATTACTCGGTCGCCAATGTATTAACTGGATAATAAAATTAATCACTCTTGAATATTCCAAAATAGTAAATTTTATGATCCTTATGAGCGTGTGTCACTTTTATTTCTATGTAATAATAACGATGTTAAAAATCTGAAAATATATGTCTTAAGACGGATGAAGTTATACGTAATTTCTGAAAAATTCGTTGACAAATTCAGAAAAGAATTGTAGAAATATTTCGAGAACCCGACAGCCTGTTTTTCTGATAAATTCATAGAAATTCTGAAAAAAAAGTGAAGAAAAGATTTCAAAAATAACTTCGAGAAACAGTGATTGTACAATAGTTTTTCTGAGAAATTTACGAAAATTTTTCTGGAACGATATTTGTTGGCAAAGATTTGAAGATAATGCAATATGAATTTTTCTGAGAAAATGTAAAAAGTTGTACGTAACCAGTTGTAAATAAATTCTAAAAGTTAAGAGGTTTAGAATTAATTAAAGGTTAAGTTTAGGTTATATATAGGAATTTTGTAATAGTTTCCTTCTTTAGGTATTCCCAAATGGATATCCTTAGGAAAAGTATTACAGTGCGAAAATATATATTTAGTTTACTGTAATATCCTATGGTTAACTACTGAAATTTGCAGTAAATTACAGATTTAGTATGTAGGTATGTAGATTATTGTAATTTTTGTGGTTATCCATAGGAGACTAGAGTAAACTATATATTTGATTACTTTTTGCACCGCAGTACTTTTTCGTACAGAAATCCATTCGGGAATACCTAAAATAGAGGACTGTTAAAAAAATTCGTTTATATTCAAAATTTGACTTTTAGAAATTATTTACAATTGATTTTCTAAATTTTTTTTACATTTTTTTAGAAAAATTCATATTGTATTATCTCCAAATATAGAGAAATTCTAATATATGTTGAGGAATTAAATGATATTCACTGCAATTCTGAGTAAAAAATTGTCCATAATTTGTATGAAATTTTCTAAATATCTGAAATATATCAGAAATCTTTCTAAAAAAACGTTCGAATTTCGATACCGATTCAAAAAAAAACTGTTAACAAGTTTGGAGATATTGCAGAGAAATTACGGGTTATTATTTATTGAGAAATTATAAAAAAAACCTAGAATACATTTTCACCAGAGTAGGTATCTCAATCTTTTAAAAATATAAATTTACATAATGTAAAAATTAAAGTTTTAAAATCAAATAAATATTTGTACCTCAAACTCTCTTAAGTGATATATTTTTTCACTTAACGTTTTTTAGACTTTCATTTAAAATTATTATCCAATCTGCCCGTTAATATTTCTAGCTTATTGTTAAATGCGCTTATGTGAGCTAAGTAAAAATATGCATACATATAATACCTCAGCTATCAGTTAATTAATTCCTGTAAGGGTATTCCCAATAGTACGTGACATTTTATAGATATTCGGTAAACATCTTCTGGTCTTTAATCCTCGGATCCCCAAGCGGGGTACCTAAGGCTTAACTCACACGGTGCGACTTCACTGCGACAGCAGTGCGACAGAACTGACGCACGCTGTCGCAGGAATCGACGACTTTCCTGCGACAGTTTTCTCCCACCGCGTGAGCAGATGCGCGGCAAACTAACACAACGACACCGCCACTGTGGATGTCATACAGACAAGCGCGAGGTGCGTGTCGCACTGCTGTCGCAGGGAAGTCGCACCGTGTGAGTGCTTCGCTGCGTCTCCATGCTGATTTGCCGCGTGCGACGTACTCTCGACCAAGTGCGACCGAGTGCGTCAGTTTTGTCGCACTGCTGTCGCAGTGAAGTCGCACCGTCTGAGTTAAGCCTAAGGCCCCTCAAAAATCATTTTTCGAGCAGAAATTTTGATAGGCATGAGAGTTATGTTCTGTTTTTTTTTCTAGTCACCTCTTGTAATTTATAAATTGAATTTCCATCGATATAAATAAAATATCTTTTAATTTTCACGAGGGACTAATTATTTTTGTGGAGTGCTACGCGCCCCTGTTTGAGACTTGTGACCCATTCTATATTAAATCGGAGGCTTTAAAAAAAACGTTCAGTCGAATTTTCTATTGTCCTAAAATTCTTTATTCTTATTCTATACATTAGAAAAATACTTCAAACTCACAAAAAAAAAATTAGAAATCCATATTTTCGAAGTTACCCAATAATAAATTCTTCAAATGCCTATACGTGAATACCGCCTCACGCGTTTGTCTTTAAGGATGTTGGATTGGGTTAAACTAGTTAAAATGTAGTCTGTTATATTAAAATGCAAGGTGTTCACGCTTATGCTCCGAGACTGGGTTAAGTTTATTTCAAATGTGCCGCATACGCGGTTGCCTTTCTTGCTGTCACTACGGCCATCTATTATTAGGTGTACAACTTTGCTTCCGCCGTTCTTTTTCCAAATTCGAGGCTTTATTGTAAAAAACTTGTTATACATTTATGATTTAAAGTATTGTCCATCGCTGGCCACTTCTTGACTTTGACACGAGTCTTCATCAAGTAATGCCTCAAATTCTGCATCTTCGAAAACCTTCCCTCTTCCACCACTATACTGGTCTTCGACATGAAAATCACCGTTCTTGAAACGTGGAAACCACTCACGACACGTTCTTTCACAAATAGCGACTTCACCATAAGTATTTGAGAGCATTCGATGAGCCTCAGCCGCAGATTTCTTCATATTGAAGCAGAAAATTAAAACCTCCCGCAAATGACGAGAATTTTGCTCATAAACTGACATTTTCAATCGGCAATAACTTTATGATGCAGACATAAAAATCGATTCATGTTTCTATGGGGTTATGTTGACAGATGCCCAAGTTTATTGCATGACGTCTATGATCTATTTATTTCGACCACTACTTACCGCTAAAGCTATCTATAGGAAAACGGTGGAAGCAAAGTTGTACATCTAATACTTGAGGGCCTTGGAATAAAAGGGATCCAAGTGACTTTTCTTATATATAGACTTAAGTGCAGATTTAGGTACCTTATGTGCCAATTTATTTAATGTAAAAAGGTTTCCAGCTTTGAGCTCATTTGAGGGACATCAACAACTACCGAGTCGTTGAGCAGGTACATATTATGATTTTTGGTTATGTTGACATTTTATTGACAGGTTGCTTTGCTCAATTAGACGTCGATATTTTCGACGTCTCGAGATCTATATAGTTCGATATCCAATTAATAGGTGGCTGTAGTGATGGCAGGGAAGGCTAACCGATTCATTGGTCCGTATATGCGGCACATTTTTGAAACAAGTTCCACCCAGTTTCGGAGCCTGGGCGTGAACACCCTGTATATAAAAAAACGACGCACAAACACTATAATATATATTTTCTTTTCATTACCTAATGAAACAGCAAAATGCTGTAGAAAATGCTAATGAATACGTATATAGTTTTTTATCCCAGTAATTATTATATTTAGTTATCTCGTTGATCTCTCTCTCTCTCTCAAGTAATATTCTTCAAGCGATGCGGCAACATACCATTTCTTTTAGAGCCTTCACACAATTGGAAGAATAAGAATAAACATAAAAATTAGAATATGGATTCTTACATAAGACCATCTAATGCCTCAATCATCTAGTGAGTCAAGTTCCCTTACCATCATTCCCAATATAATTACAACCTGGAAATGTTTAAAAGGAATTAAAACACAAGAAAATGAATGAGGAGTTTTTAATACTCATAGTTTTGAATGAAGTTGAAGCTGCTGTATTAGTAATGATCTAATGATGTAGCGAAGACATGGTCGGAAAAATCATAGAAAATGGAAAAATAGGAATTATTGATTGAACCATTAGATGGCTCTACAGAACAATGCTTATTCTTATCTTTCAGCTTATTTTTATCCTTATTCTTTCAATTGTGTGGAAGCCCTTATTATTTTTATACCTGTTAACCGTCAGTCTCATTTCTGCTGTATGATGGTAAAGAAGAGATATGTCAAGACTTTCAATAGCCAAGGTCGATAAGGTACACCTAGCGTCAATGATTCTGATCAACCCGCTTTGGGTGACGGTACTTTTATCAAATTGACCGTAGCTGAAAGATTCAGGTGAACCTGAGTGTTTCGCCATGAAGGCTAAATTTCATTGGTGCTTCTCGGAAAACAAAAAGATCCACTCGCACCATTCACCTATGGTCGACTCAATGAAATACCGTCACCCAAAGCGAACCTGAGTCGTCTATTTGGACCTGCTTACCCCCTAGAACGCCTAAGTTCCTCCTGAAAACCCTACATTCTATTTTCCCTCCTGATTTCCGCCTAGAGGTCCTACTACCTCCTGCTACCATCCATTTCCGCCTAAATTTCCATAATCATCTTTTACCTTTTGCAAATATCACCTATATATTAAGCCTATAACTCCTCTACGATGTAGTGAATGATAATTTTTTCGCTTTATTTAATAAATCTTGAACTTTTTTTGTGAAAAATTCATAAAATCGTAATTAAAGTAATCAAGAGAGTATTCCCCACTTTCTGCTTTCCTTTTTTGATCACTAATAAAAGAATATTTTATAAGAAGAATGAAAAAATCTATTTATCCTAAATTTCACTGAAACCAAACTTTATTTCCAAACATTTTTTACAACATGAATTACTACATTAAAAACTTAGGCATAGACAAATAATCAATCATTATTATTTATTAATTTTAATCCCCATATATATTCGCCCAAAATTTATTAGAACTATAGAGAATACACGGTATTTCGGTAGGCAAAATTTTGTATTCAATTTATTCCAACTCTTTATCGTTCACCGGTATGCCAATAGGTATATACTTCATTGTCTCCAATGTTCATAAAGACACACACAGTGTGTAAAGATTGTACTGGTACAGCCAAAATACTGTCGGTCACCTGAACTTTGCATAGACATTTCGTGGTCGCATAAGTGAATCGATCACCTGTGGCCCGAAAAACCTCCGCAATTTGAATTTCTTGAGTGATACCGAAGTGTTGACCAATGTAGTGACATACCGAAAGCATACAATGACATTCTCTCATAGCTTTAATAAAATAGCTGCGTACCTTATAGGCAAGTTTATTTTATCTCTTATCAAGCGGCCGAGTATGGCTATTATATACTGGTAGCGTGCTGGACTCGCATGCTCAAAGACCCGGGTTCGATCCCTCCTTAGTCTTTTGTTTTTTTTTTCATTACGAAATTGTTAATTTTTTTTACCGCGTACGGAAACGAAACGCCGACGCTGTTCGTTTTGATACTGTACATTCTAGAACGAAATGATTCACAAGCAGATAAGAATCTCTTTGTTGCCAGGTAAAAATGGACCCTTCAGGTACCGTCCCCTAACCTTCTTTCTAAACACCTTTTGTGAGGAAAAGCAGATACTTCACGTTCGTTAGAAATCAATATATTGTAATGTCATATATTTTTAAATGCTTTAAATATATTTGAGTATTAAATTATCAAGTTAGAATGAAAAAAAAATTAACAATTTCGTAATGAAAAAAAAAAGACTACGGAGGGATCGAACCCAGGTCCTCGAGCATGCGAGTCCAGCACGCTACCAATATAGCCATACTCGGTTGCTCGACAACAGACAAAATAAATTTGCCTATAAGGTACGCGGCTAACTTTGAACCGCTATAACTTTTTATCTTGTAGTTAGTGCGCGCTAAGGCTGTAATATACCTAATACTACCCCTCTAGCACATGCACTAATATCACGTACAAGGGGAGCGCGATCTGAAATTACGAGACCGTATGCTCCCCTTGTCAGTGCAGCCACGGAGCCTTAAAAACGTGCAAACACTTCGTAAATATGTATATTGTGAATGCACTGTCTTCACAACATTTTTAAATTAAAAAATAACAAAATTGATATAATAATGATGTTTCAAACAGTGCAAATTGTACCGAATTCTTCCATAAATAATGAATAATTAATTATCATAATCGCTACTGTTTTGAAAAAGAAGGTATCAAATTATTTTATAAAATTTAATGAGAAGAACCTTCGAGAGCAGTCACTGTCATGTTCGGTTTCTATAATATATGACAGGAGTCGACCGATACCAATTCAAGAGTCGGTGGCTCAATTGGTAGAGTGCGAAAGCATTCCCAGTTTCGAAGCAGCTCGTCCTAAAGACCGCAGTTTCGAGTCCCGGTAGTTTATGAAAAAAAAACCGACACTACTGGACGGGTCGGTAGGTAGCAGTATAAAGTCACTGCGTGCGTTCCCTTTTTGGGTCCACGTAAGACCGAAAATTTCTAGTCGGGTAGGAGGAATAGGGTGTATTCCACTGAAAATTTTACCCCCTTATTTCCTCCTTAAACCTCGGATTCGGGAAACAACTCGACGTTGTAGATGCTAAGCAGGGCCTAGTTTTCAATGTAATTTAAACCCTGGTTTCATCCTTTACCTCCTACATGAGGTAGGAGGTTTAAGGTCAACTCAGGTTCAATTTGACGACTCGGGAATCGATTAGAATTATTGACGCTAGATATACGTGAGAATGCGCAGCATTACTAAGCATTCATAGCTATCGAATCTTTATTGCTTTTCGCGACATTTTGTTAGTTTCAATCGAATATTTCTTATCGAGATGGTCGTTAAGCCCTTCCATTTTCAAGATTTTGAGAATCGTTGACCTTCAGTGTATATTGTTTTTGTATTTTTTTCCGCTTAATCTAATCAAATAGTATTTTAATTAAAAATTGTAGGCTTTCGCGGTCATTGTCATTATATAATAGTTATGAATATTACTATTCTTGGCATTCAGGTGGTAATACTCATATAACTATAGTACAATATTTTAATTCTTGTATCGAAACCTCCAAGTATGAGTTCTGCCACAACGCCTATATAAAATTTTCATAGTTTAAGACTAAATATCTTACAGAAATGATCGTTAGGAGGCCTTGAAATTTGACGTACATAAAATATAACACTGAATTATGATATATATAAAAATTCAGGTTTTTATCCGATATTAGCCCCATGGTGATCTAAACTCCTTAAATAACTGTATGTTTGAAACTATTTGTCCTAGACAGACAATTCATTAAACTCAGACAAAGATATCTTGAAATTCATTTCATTCTGATGTATGTTATTATAAATATTTATTATTTCAAATGAATACTCTATTTTAATTATTTATAATCTTTGATATTAATTGTTTCCATCAGCACACCATTCTAAGATTTCGGAAAAAATACTATTGTATTCTTCGATAAATTCTGTATAAATACACAAATTTTGGAATAGAGGTAAGAAAATCAATATATAAAAGACTTAAGCTTCTCCGCTGAGATACATGGCGTACCAACTTTGCAGTAGGATACAAGCACGCCTCTACTGCCAAGGAGACCGTCTCAGGTGTACCTCGCCGATTCCGTTCATTCTGATATATTTTATTCTATGTATGGTGAAATATGTATATGAATATATATGCGAGACATATGTGTTAGAATAGATAACGTCTGGCCATTTTTTTATAATTTTCACATATGTCAAAGTATATGAGATGATACATATATGCATATGATAAACACATGTAAGTATACGTACACACACACACATAAGTATATGTATATTATATTTGTCAATATTTTCAACACATATGCTATGAATCAGAACTTACCCGCCAGTAAAGAAACTTAAATCACTATCTATTATCTCAATATCTACACGGAGAGAATTTTTGAGTAAATTTTAACACGAAATTCACTACAAAATTTACCAAACAGCATTATAACTGTGAGACATCTTGATAGGAATATATGGGGTGTTCTCAAACCTCTGACCCAGAGGAAAACCCTATGTTCATTAAAAAGGTACGGACATAATGCAATTGATTTGATTGCAATCCGTTAAGAATTTACGGAGAAATTAATTATTAAAAAGTAATTAATATTTTTAATTTATTCGGGATAGATAACGTCATATCAAGGCTCATGAAGATAATCGCAATTGCTATCGTTATTATAAACATTATCTTAATGAGCCTTGATATGACGTCATCAATACCGAATAAATTCAAAATATTATACTTTTTAATAATTAATTTCTCCGTAAATTCTTAACGGATTTCAATAAAATCAATTGCATTATGTCCGTAATTTTTTAATGAACATAGGGTTTCCTTCTGGGTCAGAGGTTTGAGAACACCCGGTACATATTATAAATAACGTAGGCATTTCTCAGATCAGATGAGACAATTTTGATGTGTGTGTGAAGAGCTGGATAAAAATTACCCAGCAGTTAAAATTTTCTCTCCGAAAATTTCTACCAAGTGTTTGGAAAAACTTGCAAACACGATTGGCTAAACTTTGCGGTATTAGGGGAATATAGGCGAGAGCGGACTCAAATATCAATTCGTAATCCAAAATTATTCCCAAATTGACGTAGCTACGTTGAATCTATTAGATCAGTTACGTCCGATAAAGCGTTAAGACGTCGACCAACTGTAACTGAAGACAAAAGAAGAGAAGGAGACATAGAAAACGCACTGGTGTCGTGAAGGTACAAAATATTTTGTTGAACAGGATCTCATAGATGATTTTATCTCCGAATAACCACTGGCACAGATTTTTGAAATAACGCAAAATAGCGACAGCAGAAACAACGCGATGTGACACACTTCGAAATATTACTGATTCAATGCTGTGTTCAGTTTTCCTACTACGTTTAACAAAAACAAGCGATGATCTATGAAATTACCCGATCGGTTTACTGAACTGCTGAGGAAAAATTGTATCATGCGGGGTTACATTCGTTAAGTTTTAGAGAATTGTTTCTATCAAATACTTTTATCAGCGGAAGGTAACGTAGGTACTGCACGGCGAGCCTTGTCCCCTCACCATGCCTCGTGCTACGACCTAAATACAGTCTTAAAAATCCGAGGATTTTAGCCGAATGACATACAATATTTTTTCTCACGAATACCCATTTCTCAAAACAAAACAAACAAAAGTATACACGGCTCATTTCACGTTGCGTTCATCAGTTTGAAATAGGACCTATTTCGGACTGAGCAATCGCGCCAGTCTGAGTGACAGCCTGTGGACTCCCGGTCGGTGTCACGCGAGAAAAACGCCATCTTACGGTCTAAAAGTAAGCTGGAAAAGGCCTCGAAATGGGCATGAGTGAGGAAAAAATGTTTTCATCGCCTCCATAGGAAATATCTATAACGCCCTAAAAAAATATGCCCTTGTAGGTATTGCCTAGTATATGTTAATAATATATGCTACGTTGAGTAATTTTATAATTTACAGAGCAAAATATAAGGAAAATATTAAAAATTCATCAAACCTAACCTAACCTACTAGGAGGATCGAGCGAAACGTCATGGCATTCATTTAAGTACTTTTTATGGCCGTGTTACGGAAGCCCTAGTAGAGGGCAGGAGGTAAACTCATTACAGTTCCGATCATGTGCCTATCGGGCATCCTCAGAGGGCCCTAACAAATTCAAAGAAAATGTCGTAGGGCCCTTCCAATCTCCCTATCATTTTTCTACGTAGGTATTTGTAGAGTTGAACTATCTGAGCGTCTATACAATTTCGGAACACGAAAATCTGCATCTAAGAAACACCTAAGCAACAAATTTGATTGCGTCAGTTATAAAACAATGGATAGTGTTAACCTAGTTCTTCATCCGTTATGACTTATACCATATGGCGTTAGTTACATTCATGGATAAATGTATTAGCAGATTGCATTGAAAGCCGCTGTTCTCCTGTAGATGGCTTTAACTCCGAGTACTTATGTTGTGCGCAGCGACTAATACTTCTTGTATAACTTTAAATTATTGACATTTCTCATTAAGATTCAGTCATTATACTGCCATTTTTGGTTAACCCTTAATTTGGCAAATGTTAATAAAACATTTTTTAGTGGGATAATTATGTTTTTTTTAATCAATTGAGGCTTACTAAACACATTTATGATAAAAAATTAAAATCTAAACCGATAGGAATAAACTTATTAATTGTATGTAATTGTAGGAATAAATTTATTAGTTGCAAGAAAATAGTTTGACAATATGTATATTATTGGATAGATTGGATAGATTATTGGATTTGAAGTAAAACTACAAAGTTTATGAATCAATTGTTTAATTCACGTGTTAAATACCCAAACCTTACATGTGGCGGGCACCACCCGCTGCAACCAGCGTCTATATTTGTTCACTGACATGTAGTTACCGTGGTTAACACTAAAAGGAGCAATAAGCTATTTGTGGGTTTATCTATTAAGCTATTTAAGTAACCTCGACTAGAAAATGTATGAGGTTAAGGATTTTTAGTATGTTTTGAATTAAGAAAAAACAATGTATCTTATGAGATAGACTGTCAAATTAAGGGTTAATATAAGGGGGGGGGGGGTTAATTAAGGGTTATGTGTCTATAACCAAAGAAGTTTGAAGATGAACAACTGCAAGCTCGATTGGAAGAAAACCCTACTCAAACGCTCAAAGTATTGGCTCAACAGCTTGAAGTCGATAAATCTACAATTTTACGACGTTTACATGCCATGGGAAAGATTGAAAAAGAAGGAAAATGATTGCCACATGAATTGATCGAAAATGCCATTGCCAATCGTCTGAACATCTCGATTTCTTTGCTTGCAAAGCATAAAAAGAAAAGTTTTTTATGGCACATCGTAAACGTTGATGAGAATTGGATCTATTTCGGCAACCCGAAATGCAAAATATCATGGGTTGATCCTGGCCAACCATCAGCGTCGATACCAAAATGAAACATCCACGGTCACAAAACAATGCTTTCAATTTACTGGGATATGGAAAGTGTCGTTTATTATGAGCTGTTGAAACCGAATGAAACAATTACCACCGAACGTTATCAACAACAATTGGAGTGTTTAAATGATAATTTGATGCAAAAACGACCATCAATTGCATGAAATCGCCGAAAAGTGATTCTTCTTCACGATAACGCCTCATGTTGCTACAGCCGTGAAGGAAACATTGATGGAGCTTGAATGGGAAGCTCTCCCGCACCCAGCGTATTCTCCAGGCCTGGCCCCGAGTGATTATCATTTACTTAGATCGATGCAACACGACTTGGAAGATACACACTTCCATAATTACCAAGAAGTCTAAAATTGAGTTGCTGAGTGGATTAGCTCAAAAAGTAGACAATTCTTTCGTCATGGAATTTACCTTCTGTCAGAAAAGTGGGAAAAAGTTATAGCTTCCGAGAGAACAAATACTTCGATTGAGGTATTCACATATTTTATAACATGTTTTATAAACAAGAAAAAACAGCGGCTTTCAATGCAACCCCCCAATATTTACATCCGTGAAGAGAATCCCTCGAAGTATGCATGCTCAGACGTGAAAAAAAAATTAATCTGACAATGAGTATGCAAACTTCAGTATGATATGAAAATTTTCTCACCTATGAAATAATTGATGAGTTTGTGCACGATCTATAAGCGTAGAAAGAGTACTTTCGACGCAGGTGTTACAAAAAGATATTTTCCTCACTCATGCCCATTTCGAGGCTTTTTCCAGCCTATTTTTAGACCATAAGATGGCGTTTTTCCCGCGTGACACCGACCGCGTGAGTCCGCAGGCTGTCAAAAAATTGCTTAGTCCGAAGTGGGTCCTTTTTCCAAACTGATAAACGCAACGTGAAATGAGCCGTGTATACTTCTGTTTGTTTTGTTTTGAGAAATGGGCATTCGTGAGAAAAAATTGTATATGTCATTTTCGGTTGAAATCCTCGGATTTTTAAGACTGTGTTTAGATCGTAGCACGATTAGTACGAGGCATGGCGGGAAGGCCAGCCTCGCCCCCCACCATGCCTCGTGCTACGACCTAATTAAACACGTCGTTGTACGTTTAGGCTCGTAATTACCGGTCATCGGCAATTTAATGCCAGTACACAGCGTTGAGGTCGCTCTGTTTTTTACCACCAAATTCAAAAGTGGGTGTTATTACCTAACGGGCGTTATTCCTCTCCCTTACCTTATTCGAAAACAACTTTTCCATCCCCATCTATCATTTCGGCTAAATACGATACAGCTTGAGAAAATTGGTATGATCTAGTAAAAAGAATCTTCAATTCCTTTTCGGTGATTTCTGGAAAGTGTCATTTCGGACATGGGTAATACAAATCGTAAAAGGCTTGTAAAGAGGAACTTTCTTTTGGCCAGAGAAAGATTTTCTTTGGTATTCATTATTTGTACTTTTTTGGTGTCGTGCATAGATACCGTCACAAATTAAAAATAAGGAGTCCGCGTTGAACAACTTTTTTATGATTTCCGTTGTATGGTTTTTCAAAAGGTCGGCTCTGTTAACACTTTTAATGCTGATACGAGTTGGCAAGATATCATTTTCAATTGATGTAACTACGCTAGCACAGTAATCTGAAATCGTCTGTTCATGTTATGTAATCTGAAATCATCTGTGCAAGATACTTGTCAAAAATTATTCGACCAGCTGAAATACTCAGTAAAATGTTAATGAAAAATGGAATCATTCCCGTAGTAGACGAAAACAGTGACGAGGATTAAAATTGTTTTTTCATCGAGTATTTGTAACTATTTGTAAGTATTTGTAAGTGAGAGGCCAGAAGACTTACAGAAAGAAAGCACCCCCTATTGGGAGACGCGAGCTCGTTCATGGTGTAAAGTGTTGAAATAATAATAAATAAATAATATCATTGAAAGACTGTTTCAAAAAATTAACAATTATCATATGCCGAATTGCCATATATATAAGTGGAAAAATTTCTTTGTAGTGATTTCTTTGTAATTTGTTTGTACACTGTATACCATATATCTATACCTCAGAGCCAGACTATGTTAAGTCCATAGTCTTAACATAGGATTTAACATAGTCTGACTCTGAGGTACACAGATATGTATAATATATCTATAGAATATAGGTAATGAGCCATGTATAAGTATTTGCTAATTTTTTTCACTGAGGTTTTCCGATGTAATTGGAAAAATATATGTTGTTAAGTACACTCCAATGGAAAAATGAGCAAAAAATGGTAGGTGTTCCAATTAGTTATAACCTAAAAAAATTATTTAAAAATTTCATTACAAAGAATTGGCTCTTAAAAGCCACTAACATATATTTATTTCATAAAAATCGGTTGAGCCGTTCGGGAGAAAAAAAAATGTTTTTTGATTTTACTCCCCCCCCCCCCATAACTCCCCTCCTATAGCGATTGGGGGGCTAAAAATTTAGGAGATTTCGTTTCTCATAGATGCTTATTGATAATATAAATTTGATGCTGATACACGTGGGCGCAGATTTCACATGCTTATTCCGCTAGGCCCTTTCAAGTAATTCCGATCAGTACTTTTTTTGCTCATGGCACTTTTATAAAGTTGACAGATGTTTTCTGTCGACAATGTTGATCAAGTTCCTTTATTTCAAAGGAAAAAAAACTCAGGAAATAAAAGACAAGTTAGACTCAGTACACGGTGAAGTTTGAAAAGTCACCTTCGTACACACAACCGTCAAACATTAGACAACGGAGTACAACCGTGGCCGTATCAGCATTTTTGACGATGAACGCGCGCGTCCTAGGCGCCAAAAAACTGTTTCAACTGACGAAATTGTGGACTTAGTGCATGAAACTGTGACGGAAGATCGTCGATTGACCATGAAGGAGATTGCTGAGGTTTGTAAGATTGAAGGTCAAATCAAATGAACGGGTGTACAAGATTTTGAAAATTGAAGAAAATTATCAATGCGATAGGTGCCGCATTTGTTGAAAAGCGCGTACGGCTTGACATGTAGCGCAAGTGTCCTGAGCTGTATAAAAAAATCCAGCTGAATTTTTGCGACGTTTAATAACTGTCGATGAAACCTGGATCAAAAATTTCTTGGGGGGAACAGATTTGGGACAAATGCCGAGGTGAAAACGCTGTAGACCGATATTTTTCAGGCGGACAAAAAGAATTATTTTTTGACAACTTGAACGGTTGGGAGATACGATGGATTAAATGTATCGAGTTACGAGGAGATTATATGTTGAGAAATAATTTTTTTTTACTTTGAAATATGAGTCTTTCCTAAAAAGGCCGGAAACTTCAAATGTGACTCACGAAAATCGAAGACATCCAGTTCCAAAAGTGTACCGGTTGGTATGGAATACCATTTATTTTTCCGTGCGGAACGATTTTCTCTTAGAATTTCAAAATTAAGTATGAATTTTTCAAATTCTACGTAGTGACAGATAATCAAGGGGATAGCTATAAATTTAATGGAGGTAAAGTAGGTAATACATTTTAGATGAAATTGTACTTACTTCCATGGCAGCCAGTTGAACATTTATCTGGACCTAAAAAATAAAAAGGCATGGTGAATTTCGATAGATTAATATCTAGTAATAGGATACTGCTCTTTCCTCTCCCCCCTTATTCCCTCGTTCTCTCTCTCTCTCTCTCTCTCTCTCTCTCTCTCTCTCTCTCTCTCTCTTTTTTTACAACCCGAAAGATTGTTTGTAAATGCAACTATCGAGTTCAAAGTCTACCACCATATCGCGGACAACGTTCTATAAGATGTTCCCCGGTATGGAGAAAAAAAATGACGTAGCGAGATTATTTCATTACGCCGAACGGACATAGATTAACGGGAAGGGAAAAATATATTTGTGCTTTAAGGAGAGCGAACTCCATCAGTGAGGTCGAGGCAGATAACGAAGTAATCGTCGACTCTGCTGACCTTCGACTGTAAAAGTTATATTTTTGAACAGCCAGTTCTTATTATGTACTCTTCACACAGCACGGAATATGCATGAAGTATTGCAAATGGCTTAAAGTTTTGTATTATTTAGTAATATTTATTCATTACTGCAAATAGCTTCTACCGTGGCATGTCATTTTCAATACTTACAAAATGTTGTATAAATATTGTATAAATTTGTAAAGCAAGGTGCAAGGGAGTGGATATATTCACACTCCAAAAAGAATTATACAGTATTCTAACAATTTCGTGCTATATTGGTATGAATGGACTTATTTAGTTCTTTCTTAATCTAGCTGCACTCAATTTCGAGTTCCATTTGAGCAACTCCGTAAATACCGTAAAGTAAAGTACAGGTTAATTAGTTCAGGAAAACAAATCGGAATACTAATTAGGTTACGAAAAAAGTCAATCAACAAGCAAGAAAGCTACTATTAATTCCTAATAGACTATATTATATAAAACAAGGCAATATTGAAATACCATTGCCATTTTATTCATAGGGATAGGATATTGTTTAATGCACTATTGTCACAGTACATTTACATGAATTGATGTCGAATTTAAATAATTTTTAATGCCAGTCGAGAAACTTTACATTTAAGTGGAGAAGGAAAGAAATCTTCATACTACAAAGAAAACTCAGTCCCTTTCTGTAAATATATGTATAGGGGTCGTCCATTAAACACATGATGCTTTTTAGCATTTTTTTAACCCCCCTCCCCCCTGGTGATACGTGGTAAGGTTTAAGACTAACACCACCCCCCCCCCCCCCCCCCAAATCACGTGTATTTTCTTAGTACAAAAAGTATCTTGAAAATTTTAGAATATTACCTTTAATTACAAGTAAGTATAATCTAACTTAATTCTCTGGAAAATTAAGAACCGTGATAAAAATGTCCAGACATTAAGATTGAAGGTTGTTTAGAAATCGCGCGTTCAACGAAAAAATAAATACACGTCATATCTCTCTCACTATAACCCCCCCTCTACCTTGTGATATTTCGTGATTTTTGCCGAACACTCCCCCCCCCCCCCTTCCGACCTCACGTGATTAATGGACGACCCCATATGAAATAGGTATTTATACATTATTTTATCGAGAAAAGTTCGCCCTACAGAGATGAAACATTCCCCAATAGTGAAATCTAAGATAGACTGTAACAGTCTGAACGTTGCAAATGCTAATTGAACTCTACTGATACATAGATACAGAAATCAGAATCCACCTTTGACCCGTTATCTTATCGTGCTTATCTAATACTGGTGATTACAAAACGTGCGACAAACTAAATCATGGATTATTCAAATGTTAGCATGTAATTCGCCAGCAGTTATTCGTAAATCTTGTTCGGTCAGTAAATAGTCGGACATTTTATTTAGATTTATTGTAACAAAATTCAATGATTATTTTTAAAATATCTTTTTACGTAGACCGAAAATTTAAATACGTTCTCACCTGGGTCAAATCTATTTTCACCTGAATTGCAGAACTCGTTCTGAATATTTATTTTTTTAGGTACAATAACCCACACAACACAGAGAGAACATCTCTATAATATCTCCAGAATATCTCAAACATCTTATTTGAAATATATCATTTGAGATATTCTAGTAACGTTTTAGAGATATTTCAAACAGAATCTTTCAAATAAGATAGGTATTCTAATAACATTCTAAAAATATTTCAACCAGAATATTTCAGATGATACATTCTAAAGATAAATATTTTAATTAAAATATTATATTTGAAATATTCTGACAATATTCTGAATATATTTTTCGATTGTAATATTGCAGAATGTCGCTCAAATGGGGTATTCCGAAAACACATTTCATTTGAAACGTTATATTTGAAATATTCTCACGATGTTCTAGAGATGCTTCGATTGAAATACTTCAGAACATCTCGAGTAAGGTATTCTAGAGATATTTAATTTGAAACATTATGTTTTAAATATTCTGATATTACTTTGGAGGTGTTTTGATTGAAATACGTATTTCAGAATATCTCAAAAATAAAATATTCTGCTGATATTTAATTCGAAATATTACGTTTGAAATATTCTAGCGATATTATGTTAGAAATATATAATTATTTTGAAATGTCTCTCATGATAAAGTTTAAGAATCTCTAATAAAATTTATTTGTTAATATACTACTTCTAAGACTGTAAAAAAATTGACTTCTGCGGGTTTAATCGTTCTTTTACAGGAATCTGTTTACACGTCATTATATAAAACATCATTTATAGAAATGATATGAGTATGCCTCGTGGCTTCAAGATTTTTATAATTTAAACTATACTTAATGTCTCCAGAATATCTTGTATGTATCTAGTATCTATATTATAACAACTCATATGTAATACCTCCAAAACATCTTACAAATATGTATATTTCACAAAATATCACAGAGATATTTCAGAATATCTTCAAAATATCTGAATACCCCTAAAATGAGACATTGCAGAGATATAGGCCTATTGCGTAGAGCCCATGCACACTATCACAAGTATGAATGTGTATTGTATGTATACGGAAAACAGCGCCGCCAAACTGGGTTTCTTGGCGAAACTGGGGTGTAAATTCTCTATACGTATATGTGTAACACAAACAAAAGCTACGCTTGAGAGAGTACGCAACAGGCCTATAGTGAGAACAATTTTATGCGTTTATAAAATTTAATAAAAATATAGAGATGGGGATAACGTTTAATGTTTTACGGGATCAATATTTTATACTTTTTTCTATAATAACCCAGAAAAACGTTTTTTCTTAGATGAATATAAAAAGGGTTATAGGTAATTCAGTTGTCATTTGATTTTTTCAAAAAAAGTTGAAACATGTCATCAGAGGCTTTTATTAATCTATACAGACGTATATTTATTATTCAGTTAAGGAAATTATATTGAAAATGAAGCATATAGAAATTTTCAAGATTATTATAACATCCACCAAAATCATAAATTTCTTTTTCTCATAAATTATCAATTTCGTTTCGGGATCTTAAGAGATGGATGAGGGATATGAAAACGCATGATAGGAATAAATCCTGCTGTTTGCTAGCACGTTTTCCACTAATAATAAAATCATTATACATCATTAAGATTGTAAAAACTAGTTCGATCACGGTAAATAAATTGTCTTTGGTGTCGTCTACCAATAATAACAATAAATAATCGTATGTGAAACAAAGTTGAGACTAAAGCCCACGAACTAATATTCAGAGCTTATTTATAAATCAGTAGAAATATTATTTCACATGCAATCAACATATTTTTCATTGAATTAATAATATATTTATTATAACAGAAACAGAATATATGTTTGCTTAAATTGCAACTTTAGTAACACGTGTAGGTATCTATTATTCAAAATTAATTTAACTTATCTAGGTAATTATCAGGCCAAACAACTTTTAACAACAATCACTTCACGTCTGACGTTTCGGTTCCTCTTCGAACCCTCTTCAGAGACGTAGTTAAATTACTTTTAAATTACTACAGGCAACACATAAGTATTATCTTAAGAATCATCTGTTATTCAACTTAATAACTTTATTTCATTAAACAATGCACATGATGCAATTAAAAAATTATTACATAACACGTGATGCGCAAGAACATTTTTCATGAAACCAATATTATATAATACTTATAGGAAGCTAAAAGAAAGTACGAGATTTACCTATTACAAATTAGTAATTTTTTCTAAGAAATACATTCTCGGTACACTGTAAATCGTTTGAAGCTAAAAGAAAGTACGAGATGTACCTATTACAAGTTTGTAATTTTGTCTAAGAAATACATTCTCGGTACACTATAAATCGTTTGAGACAAAAATATTAATGTTACTTCTTCAACGTCGGTATACGTCGGGATATCTTATAAACAATAGAATAAAAATTCGTTTAAACCATCAACGTCGACATTTTTAGTTTATATAAAAGCTTAGAAATATCGTATTGAGAGAAATTTCAAAATTGTAAAGCAACGCATTACATTACACTGTATCGAATACCATCATCAAGTAGGCGAATCGAATTTTATCATTTAATCTTGTTAAGAAAAGAAATTATTATCAATTTTTTTTCGGAAACGTTTAGTATAGGTACTATTGCTAAAATTTTTAGTAAGCCCTCATTTAGAATTTGAGAGAAACTACAAGATCCGAAACAGCTGAACCAAGGTAGCGAATTTTTGAAAAAAAAAAAAAATAATGAACTTAAGTTCCATTGAAGTATGTATTCCATTCAGGCGTGCGCGCGCGTGTGTGCCTGTATGTGCGTGCGTGCGAGCGCGCATACATGTTGAGCGGTGAGGATAGAGAGAGAGAGAGAGTGAGAGAGCGAATCTTACGATTGCTAATGTCGGAGCGAGGAGCAGTACGAATGATGCCTACGTTATCATTTTTGGCATGAAATTTATAGACCGTGACAACGAAAATTAGATATCCTGGATTTTAATTGCCCCTATTGGTTTTGCCGCACTTAAAGAGTCGCGGGATAAGGATGTCGAAAAATGCTGCCATAATTTTTAAGATACCGTGAGAAGGGAGGAGGGAGGAGAGGGAGTTGGCTAAATTTTTATGCTCACTAACTAGTATGTAATCATAGTCTGGCATATAAAGCGATATACCGAAGCAGACTAGACTGTGCGCTAGTGGTAGTGCACTGCCAGACTCATAAGCTCACAAATACAGAGTTCAACTTGGAGTCGTCCATAATCATAGTTTGGAAAGAAAAAGTTAATCTCCAAGCGAGTTATTGGATCGTGTTTACATTGAAAGTTTCCTCGAATTTACGTTTACTGCTGTGCGTAGCGGAAACTAAGTAAATAAATTAGTAAGGGGATCTAAGCGGGATATCCTCGATAAAGAAGAACCTTCTAACAAATAGACTGTATCAGTTCTCGATGGAAATTCTTATCATCGATCCGTTGGTAGGTACATGATGCTATACGTACAAATCGTATTTGTAGGTCATAGTTCTTCCATTTCTTTTTTTCGATTAATTCTTGGTAGTGGAAATTCTTGAAAATTAGGTTCACGGGGTATTTCCGTGTGCTGCTTTAAAGAAATAGTCACAGTGTATACAAAGAGTGTCATTTTAATCTCCCCAGGCTAATAGCTCGAAAAGTAGATTAAATAAAAAATCTATTGTAAAGAAAAGTTTTATAGTTTTGAAGAGGAAAGATTATTGTAAAATCCGTCTGGACACAGATATCATCGCCTTCGAGAAATTTGCATGAACATCATTTTTCGAAACGGAACTTGTTATTTTTATTCATACTGAGTTATAGAACTCATCAAAACGAATAAAAAAATATAAGGTAAAATGCCCATCTGTTGAACCGTCTATGAGTTATTCCCGCTCAAAGTATAAGTGTTGGTTAGGGTGGTGTCAGACACGGCTACTTTTGCTGCGCAGCAGATTAAAAAACTGCGCAACTTGCACTGCTGCAAGTGTGAACACCCATGCAACATGCAACTTTGCCGTTGTAGCCTGGTTGCGCGCGTGCAGTAATTTTAATCTGCTGCGCAGCAAAAGTAGCCGTGTCTGGCACCACCTTTACACTGCATGCGCGATTGTTCCCCGAAATTATTGTTAGTCGTGTGCAACGTAGTTTTCTCTTGTACTGACTGGATAAGAAGTGCTGCAGCTTTGTCAAGGGTAATTAAAATAATAATAACTGATACTGATTATTTTTTACTGATAAAATGAGTATAAAATATTATTATTTTAATCTTCGTCTACATAGCTGCAGAATTTCTCATTTAATCAGTACAAGAGTAAACTACGTTTCAAGCGATCGACAATAAATCTGGAGAACAAAGTGGCATGCAGCATAACCAACACTTATACTTTGAGCAGAAATACCTCACAGATGGTTTAACGGATGGGTATTTAATTTTATACTGTTTTCGTTTACCTTAACGAGCTTTACATCTTAGTAAAGAATATATCAAGTTTGACGCCAATAATCTTTTTTCCTCAAAGCTATAAAACTTTTGTATTAAAAAATGTATTGTAACTAATCTACTTTTCGAGATGTTAGCCTGGAGAAATTAAAATGACACACCCGTACGTATATGTATAACAAATAGAGCCGGACTCTCTAGCAAAGTAAATATCGATAATCGCTGACATTGAAAATATTTTCCCTGCCCTTTGACACTTCCAAATAGGCTCAAGATATCGGAGTGAACTTCGTAGTCAAACAACAAGATGTGTACGGGTCATTTAACGATCGTAAAAATATTGCCGCTTTAGAGACTTCGTCCCAGAAACTCACGTACATAAATTAAGATGAGACGATATCGAGCGTGATATACCGTTGAACGAATTCGAAAATTGAGCCTAGCCTACGAAACTTCTAATGGTTTCGACTCGTTATCGGCTAT
Source organism: Xiphydria camelus (assembly GCA_963678675.1). NCBI lineage: Eukaryota > Metazoa > Arthropoda > Insecta > Hymenoptera > Xiphydriidae > Xiphydria > Xiphydria camelus. The sequence goes on from OY783194.1 coordinate 19,609,224, forward strand.
ACGAGTACATATGCGATGTACCAGTCTTATTGAGAGACAACTGTAACGTTTTTTCTACGTCCGCATCAAAGTGTCCATACGCGACTCACATCTATTCTGATGTCAACTGAAAACTTCGTTAACAATATTTCCGGATATCATATTTTTAAAGAAAGAGGCACTCTCACTCGAGAAATGTATTATCTCATGCGCGAAATTTATGTGAATACGGTAAAAAATATAGTCAGGTTCGTTGGACATTTTTTGTTTTGCATATAAGGCTACATTTATAATGTAAAAACTCAGTTGTGTAATGCGAAAGAAGATTACGGTTCAAAAAATTCTGCTCCAATTTTATTTAGGCCTCCCTATCTCCAGCCGAACCGAAAATTGATTTTTCAAACAAATAAGCCAATGAGAATGCAGTTCGATATACTTGCAATAAACGCGTATAATTTAATATCTCATTGATCTCTACGATTAGACATTTTATTATAATATCTTCAGCTACAGCGTCTTATTTATATATTTCGAGCGTTTTGCTTTTATTGCTTATACTGATAGTTTGATATGGTATACTTTTTGTTTGAGTCTGACAGGTATTATAATATCATTATACCTATATATAAAATTTTATTATGCTTCTTTATATTAATTTATTATTGAGTGCATTTCCAAATTCAAAATATTCTACTTGACTTTATAAAGAAGATACACATACATATATCGTTTGTGCTACCGCTACGAAGTTCCTTGTATATAGTACAATAGAACTTCTAGAGAGAGAGAGAGAGAGAGAGAGAGAGAGAGAGAGAGTTTGAATTTCAATATAAGGATTAGGAGGGAAGGAGAGCTCAACGAGCCGCGTTATTAATTTGTACACTTTTAAAGTATCACGCATATATTTTAGAAAAGGTACAAAAATGTTTACGATTGCCGCTCGAGTTTTCAGTACAAACATCCAATTGTCTCGATCCCCGCCTCGTTTGACTTGCCATTGTTAAACGTCAGGCGCGTTAAAAGCTACGTAACAATCGACACGATCGTATCGAGCATGCAATTTTCATTAACTCAATGTCAGTTTTAAAGGATGCACATTGAAAATAAAATTTTGGGAGATATTTTGGAAGCGAAGATGATACTTTGAATTTGGCATGATTGCTAAACAAAGGGAACATAAAATTGTTATCGTCGAGAAACACCCTCGTAGCACAAATCCCACTTCAACGGAAGATTAATTTTACGAAGAAGCGGGGACGTTGGATCAATCTACCGAATGTCCGGTCAAATAGAGGGGAACTAGTAATCGTTTCAATGATACGAACGTCGATGCTAAATAATATACGGTGGTGTGCGTAATAATTGGTCGAGTCACTGTGGAAGCGACGCAACTTTGGCAAGTTGAAACAGCGTGAAACTAACGCTATGGTGGATCTTTTCTTATATGTTTGAAGGTACTTAAAAATCATATTTTCGGGAGCTCTTTCTTTTCATTTCCTCACTATAAGAGCCATCTTTGGTGAACACAATTGTATCTTCGGATTTCATTGAAAAACACGTCGAATACTTGAGACGTGTGGATTTAATTCGAATTCTCACATCACCTGTATTTTGATTACCATTAACAGTTCAAAGAAGTAGTACCTATTATTCAATCGCTATGTTTTGGACGATTGATAAAGCTCGTAATTCACGACGATATCGCGAAAGAATTGCATTTTACGTTTATGATCCAGCGATAAGGAAGAGACTCTATACGGTCCAAGGATACATCTGCCGGATCTCTCTCGCGGGGAGATTTATCTTTTAACGGGGAACGCGAGATGAAGACGGTGGGATTTATTTCTCAACAACTTTTTCATTTAACGTATCACGGAGTATCGTCAAAGATCAACTGGAAGCGATTGGTGGAAGCAGAAAGGGTGTTCGCGTGATCGGAGCCGAGATATTCGTATTCTGACTCGCTTATTATATCAACGAACATATATAGGCTTTGTCCAACTTACTTGCCGAGGTGGAGACTAGAAGAAATAGAAAACAGACGAAGAGACCCGCGGACATAATCCGGGGTGGATGTTCCATGGTGACTGGCTATCAACGTCGCACTCGCACTCGAATATCGACAATCACCGGAATACCACAGCGTATTGCTTTTCTTCGTCCGTGCTTATATGCTCTCGTGTCCCCTCTCTGAACGCTATTTATCGTCCATCCCCCCGTACTAATGCGGATAGATGTATGTATAGGTACACTCGTGACGCGATGGACATACGCGTATACTATTGCATTTTTACGCATAAGTAGGTAAGTATACGTGGATGTAGATGTGAGATAGTTCGTCATTTCCGTCCAGCGGAGAAGATAAGAAGGAAGTGGAAGAATAAGAAGAGAGGGAAAAGGCGACGAAACGACAATGATGTGAACGAGACGTTAACGCGCTTCTCTTAGGTACATACCCGTATACCGCTATCACTTTTTTAAGCACCTTTCAACCACAGTCTTACAAGATAAATCTTAAAATGTATCATTTGCCTGTTTTCTTACTTTTCGCGTACAGAGTTCTGATGTCATTAGGTGAAGGAATGTGAAGCAATTAGTAGATTAGCTTTACGAATTTAAGATTTGTAATCTTCAAATATTCGAAATATCTTTGTATGTTATTATTTATTTCTTTTAACTTCCAAGGATTTGTTATGATTTTCTACCTGGATCCGGAATTAGTGATTCCAAAAAGTACACATTTTTTTAACAGAAATCGAAAGATTATTTGTATTTTCATCCACCTTATTGGTTACGTCATTTTCTTTTCTACTATTTCAATTTTAGACTCGAAATCAGTGAATCAAAAATCCATTAGAGGTAAAAACAAAATGAAAAAAATACTCAATTAATACATGTTACGCTCAACAGGTATGTTATATATTTCACCACTCATTTATGTAATTCGCAGAGAATATAATTAATCGTAAAGAATTCTTTGTGAAGTGAAACAGCCCTAAAAGGATTAATTTCGATTATTTGTGTTATCTGAACTGCAATGAAGCAGTACTGTTTTAATGCAGTTATTATAGGTATATAAGCCTCAAAGAAGAAATATACTAAAAATTACATGTATATTATATATAACAATCAAGAGCAAACCGTATTACGTAAAGTATGCGTATGAATGTATCGCATAATGTTATCATATGGCATGGAAAATGTCAAAAGGCCGTAACCCACAGAATATAGTTTGCAAAAGAAGTATCATAGTCTAAAAATGACGAGTAACCGCCTCTTATAATGGTAATTCTATATATAAGTAATAGGTATAACTTATAATTATAGTATAATGTTAGATTTTGGTAACCGAAAATAATATATTATATTATAGTGATTGTTTTACACGATATTATATCATTACATGTAAAGATACATAGAAGTTACATTACCATGTTGCTTTTATGCAATATTACACTGTTACATTCAGTTATATTATCACGTTACTTTCATACAATATTACACCAATTAAATCCATAAATTGTACAAGAGAGTTGCATGCTTAACAGTTTTACTTTAATATAAGGGCAAATATATTGGATAAAAATTTATTTTACAGCCACGTGGTGATGTAATTAATTTAAGGTATCACATTTCATCGTACATTTAACTTTTGATTTGTCACTTTCTATTTTACCATACTAATGACTAGCTAAAAGTCACGTTATATTTTAAATAATATCGTGTTGAGTATTTTTAATTCCTACACCAAACTTGCAAACAATTTGTATAAGAGTTGGTTGATCATTTGGTCAAAGTGCACGAGCATTTCCAATTTTGAAACAGTTTCTCCTAGAAATCACAATTTCGAACTTTGGTGGGATATGAACACAGGGTACATTTTTTTTACATATTTCTATGTTTCCATAACGACATTTAAAAAATGCTATCTTACATTTAGGAATCTTTCAATTGGATCGTGTTTTGCAACAGGAATCCAACCCACAAACTATTAAAATTTAAGTTAGTCGCATTTTTAAGTCAGTAACATACCTTGCCACCACCTATTCATTATCAGTATAACTAAAGCTTACCTCAATTTGAATATATTTTCCACATGTGACGTTATTGGTTATTATAGAAAACAACAAAAAATAAATAAAACAGATATTTTCTTGGATCAGCATCAGTGTTGGTTGAATTCCTTTTGCATAACACGATCCAATTGGCGTTTCAATTTCAATACATATTATACATAGCTATTCTCCTAGGGAATGTAATAACACATATTGAAATAATGTAATCCAAACGTATTCGTGTATATCGCAATATTATATTACAATATTATGCTGCTGAGGCGAAAATGATAACTTACACTCAAATTTTTCGTAATACTCTAGTAGTATAACTTGTTACATTTTGTTCAGTAGCAGAAGTATAACATTGATGTAACAATATTTTGTGGGAAGCGCTGAAAATAGTACATTAAAAGCCAAAAGAGCGTATAACTTTTCTTACGCTATTCGTCTGAAGCATCATTAATTAATATGCGTAGATAAGCAAAATTCCCTTATTTGAAGTTTAGTAGTAAAAGAGCATATCGCCGTTCCGGGCAAACAACGACACAAATGTAAGCAGTAGATTGTAGCAGTTACGTCTTTGTTCTACCGGAACAGCAATATGTACTGATGGATAGGCCAGTTTAGTTTTCAACGATTATTGATTAGATATTATATACAGGACGGGCCGACCTAGAGGTTCGTACTAATTTACTCATACTCATTGTTCGACAGAATAATTATTGGCGAATTCAGCTACATTCAGTATTAACCTCTGGGGTGGCCCGTCCTGTATAAATTCGCAGATAAATGCTAAAAGAAAGTAAGTGTGGCGGATGCATGCTTTTAGCATTAATTACTATAAAATACGAAGATTGACTGTATTGAGTACGTCGAACATGCTATATAAATGGTGCGTACCGTTTCACATATACATTTTTTTTTCTACCAGGTAAGAACAATATGTGGCCTAATGCGACTAATAACGAGCTACCACTCTCATTTCCCCCTATGATAGATGCATATCTTTTTGCAGACGATTCAGCCGTCCTCAGCCATACTCGGCTGAGGTAGGCCGAGGGTCGTTGCACCGCTCATAAAGAGGAGATGGATCAAACGCAAAGAGAAACTGAACGGGGGCTACCCGCGGTGGCCGCAAATACGCATTGTATATTGCATACATCAATCTGGTGGTATATAATCACTCTAAAATAATATGATATGACAGAATGCTAATAAATAAATGAGTAATTGACAAATTTTATTCGCTCTGTAGATTACTTGATATGAAATAAAAGCAGTACAAATTTCAATAGTAGTTGTATCTTGATGCTTGAGGTTTCAGTCTCCTATCTCGAGTATCCTGACGTCAGAGGTTCAAATCCCCCAATAGTCAATAATGATACAGAGGCTGATCTATACAGGGTGTTCGGAAAAAACACCGACATAGAAATAGGGGTGATAGGTTACGTCATTACAAGTATTTTGATATAAGGGACCTATACCCGCAAGCGCCCCCTTCTGGAGATATCAACTTTTCAAGTTTATAACGACCGAGGTTGATCAAAGTAGAATAATATTGAGTTTTTTGTCTACCTGTACAATTGTCAAAACAAATGAAAACTCCTTGTATCCGCATCATCTTCGAAAAGTACAAGGACTTGAGCCAAGCGGTTATCCTTTCCGCAAGCAGTTTGCGCAGTGGCACATCTATCCAGAATCGTTTCCGATGTTGCATGGACATGGGTGGCCGTCATTTTGAGCATTTGCTGTAGTACATTGTTTTTGTATCTCGTAAAATTAAATATTCGTTACCATCTTGTGATACGTTTCTTATTATTCTACTTTGATCAACCTCGGTCGTTATAAGCTTGAAAAGTTGATATCTCCAGAAGGGGGTACGCTTGCGGGTATAGGTCCCTTATATCAAAATACTTGTAATGACGTAACCTATCACCCCTATTTCTGTGTCGGTGTTTTTTCCGAACACCCTGTATAGGGTTTCCATATCTTTCGATGTTTCGGTAACGTATCATTTTTTTGGACAGTTGTTCAGAAGTTTAAAGTTTCTATCGCATCATACTATACCTACTTATATTATTGAATAAGAGCATACCATATGAGGACAAAGATAGATAAAGATGCGAGGATAGATAAAGATACATAAATGTTGTTATATCTGTAAATGGATTTATGTATTACTGTGATATAATTAGAACATATCATACGTCATACCGTTGTTAACATTATTCAGTATCCGGTCTTTATAAAAACGTAACATCATAATATAAGGTATACATAATAATGTACTTATAGAATACATACATATATGCAGGGTGTTCACGCCCAGGCTTCGAGAGCAGGTGGAGCCTATTTTAAATTTGCTACATACATACTCGTAACCCAATAGCAGCTCCATTTGTCTCCCATACTATCACTACGGCTCATCTATTAATTGGAGACCAAACTGCATAGATCTCGAGACGTCGATATTATCGACGTCCAACCGAGCAATGCAACTTGGAAATGATGCGCTTCAAAGATTCGAGATAACAGAAATCATATCCTGTTCAGTAAAGTTCAGTTCATTAAAGTGAAAATACGTATCTGATGCTAAATTAACGACTGACTTCATCTAGTCCCGCAGAACAAGGGGATATAAATTAACACGTTCGCTGCATATCACACGGCTCCCGCGTGAGGTGGCTGTGTCTCCTGAGCGGATCACGCGGCTCCCGCGGTACGCCAACATAGTTTTATGCAAATTTCAAGATTTTAGTACGGTGGTTAACTCACAATCAGTGATCTTGATACGCAGGGAACGTGTTCGTGGCATAGCCACCTTCACGCGGGAGCCGCGTGAGACGCAGCGAACGTGTTAATAGGGAATATGCAAAAAATTGTATCATGCATGAAACACAGCAGACATAATAGTTAAAGTTATTCAAAACACAGTACCAATAGTAAAAACTTGATAAAAAAAACTTCTACCCCAAAAATATTACTTTAAAAGTAGCATGGTCACGCCTCCCGAGTGAAACGCCGCGTTATGGGCGGCACTGGTATCGTGACGTCACTAGATAGTACGGTTCGCCTGCGCGCCTTCTAGTACAGTAGACGGACCGAGAAAATCAACTTTGTTGTCCACTTTTCTTTACAAGTGTCTGAGTTTTTGTTTCTGATGATTGCAATATTTCATTATCTTTAAAAAAAAAACAAAAATCATCGAAAAATATCAATTTTTAGTGAAGTTAGAGGCATTTGTCTACAAGAACGCGCGGGCGCTACACGGCGCGTATTTATGTACAAAATGCGATATCTCGAGAACTATTCATCGTAACAAAATGAGATAAAAACCAATCGTTTCATCTTGAAATTCTCTACATTTTTTCCTCAGTATGTCTCGATAACTTCTCAATAGTTTTCGAGATATTTAACCCCAAATAGCTAACCTTCCTTTATATTACAGGAAGGTTAGCTATCTAGGGTTCAATACCTCGAAAACTATTGAGAAGTTATCGAGACATACTGTGGAAAAAATTTAGAGAATTTCAAGATGAAACGATTGGTTTTTATCTCATTTTGTTATGATTAATAGTTCTCGAGATATCGCATTTTGTACATAAATACGCGCCTTTTTTAGCGCCCGCGCGCCCTTGTAAACAAATGCCTCTAACTTCATTAAAAATTGATATTTTTCGATGACTTTTGTTTTGTTTTAAAGGTAATGAAATATTGCAATCATCAGAAACAAAAACTCGGACACTCTTGTAGAGAAAAGTGGAAAACAAAGTTGATTTTCTCGGCCCATCTACTGTGTACTAGAAGGCGCGCAGGCGAACCGTTACTACCTAGTGACGTCACGGCGTGGCGTGCCGCTCGACCGGCTGTTTCAAGTGGGCGGAATTTATCGCAAACTTTATTAATATTTTACGGCTTAATTTCGCGTTAGAAAAAAAAATTTTAAACACGTCCCAACTTTTTTTTACGTGTTCAATCCATTTATGATGTAAAAAAAATATGTGCATATTGCCTATTCTAGATACTCTCATACGTAGCGTGGTGACATAGCAAGTGGACTGAACCTATTTGAGATACTTTAAGAAAAAAGCATTCACAACACTTTACTTCCGGGGTGACAAAAATGGACGTTTTTACGGAGTAGAGTATCTAGAATTACTTCGTATCCCCCCCTTCTATAGGACTAGAAAAAGTTACTCCTTAACTTGGCATCAAATACGTAATTTTACTTTACTGAACTGAACTTCATGGAATACGTTATGATTTTCGGTTATTTTGATTCACTGAAGCGCGTTGCTTAAAGATTGTATTTTGCTCGGTAACCAGCCACTATTGATTCACGTATACAACAAATTCGAAATAGACTTAACACTCTTATTGATGTTCATGTTATATAATATAGCTGGCTGTTCTAGCAAAAAAAATTTTGTTTGAAAATATCTGAAATTTATGAAAAAGAAAATGCGTTTGAAGTTTTTCTGCTATTCTTTGAAGTAATGAAGACACTTTCAGACGAAAGGTTCGAACTTTTTATGAAAATCTCTGATTATTTCCACCTAAGGAATTGATATTTTTAAATTTTCGATAAAACTAAATTTTTCTAATAATATATGAATTTTTATAATTTTTTTATGAATTCTAGGAAAAATTAAGAACTATGCTAAAATCTCATTCATTTCTTAAAGATTTTCTTAACATAAAATTTCACCTATTAATTAGAATTTCTTTTACCAAGGAGAGAAGGTCAGACAATCGACCTACTGGAAATATTAGGTAGGGTAGAGCGGGGCTTAAAGGTCCGCGGGTATAAAGGTCCACCATATACCGCATGTCCTATGGCCAACCGCGCAGGTGAGCTGCGACCTGAATTCTTGACTTCGGCAGTATTTATGGTACAGTTAGAGTGGGCTTCAGACGAGTGCGCTGCATAAGAACGAAAAGTGTCGACTGCTCTTCTAATATAGTCCAGTCATTGAAGTCCTGAATTAGAAATAATTAAAGAGGATCTGAATTTCTTACAGTAGGTACTGTTTGCACCCTACAACAACTTCCTGATATTTTGAAGGATCATCCCCGGTCGGATTGTTTAAAAAAGAGATGTAAACAAAAAAAAAACTGATTTTTTGCGAATATCTCTTCAACTTTCAAGAATAACGAGAAAATCTTCAAATAGAAGTTGTAAACAATCGAATTTATAATAAAAAAAGTCTTAGTGAAATTTTTTCCTATATGCAATAGGGAAGCGGCAAAATGCGTTCAAAGTTTGCGCACCACCTAAGGGAGCATGCTGCGCTTAAAAAATTCATAAGAAATCGAAAAATGACTCTTTTTCGATGATTTTTTTTTAAAATCGCATCTACGGGAGTAGACCTACATTTCGAGCGATATAGAAAAAAAAATTAATGCATTATTAATGCGATTATTGATTATTTTAGATTTTAAACCGATTCTTTTCACTGAAAACATTGGGGAACAATTTTTTTTCTTTTAACTTGGTATTCGTTAGATTATTATCTAAAAAAAAGTCCTCTACGGCTTCGCACTGAATACCTTCTGTGTGGAGATATAATATAATATAATACAACTGATTTTCTGGTGAGTGGCAGTCCTGAATGAAATCTGTGGCCGCACCACTGTACTGGGGACCGACAGAGAACGCGCATATATTCCCGACTCTCTCTTAGTCATAAACGCGTTCTGCACTGCGCGAAGCCGTCTGTGCCTCTACCAAGGAGTAGGTGTCCAACTACCTGCTATTTACCTCTGTAGACCTTCGGCACGCTGCCAAAAAGTGCAATGGTAGTATCATGTATGCCCTTTGAGGTTTCGGTAATAATGCATATGCTGATAAATGACCAAGCAAAATTGACAGGTCCCCGTGAAACTTGTGTTGGAGAAGTTAATTACTTATTGCAAAAAAAAATCGCATCTTGCAATGATAGTATCACGTATGCCGAGCATGTGAAACGATATTCCATAGAAAATATAATATATATTGAAGAGAGAGAACGATCGGCATACGTGTATCGTAGGGACTAAGGGTCCGTATATGCTCTAAAAAGTGTTGTAAATTCAGAATTTTTTAAATGATTATATCACACATCATGTCGAACTACCTACTCTTAACCTCTACTGCGCCATGAGGACGACAGAGGTGGGAGCTAAACAGTATTTCTCTCTGTTGAAACACGTAGTGCGTGCTAGCGACGAATAAACGTTGTTGGAGCAATGCAGGCAATTTGTTAGTGTATAGTAATATCCATTTTATTAAGGAAGAAAATTCTTTTATTTTGTGGGTGATTGTAAATTTTTTTTTCTATTTTTACAATACCTTTAATTCAGAATTATCTTCTACAGGTGTCATCAAAATACTCCTGAAATGTTGAATTATACAGTTTTTTATTTGGGCACAGAAGTTTTTAACGTTTAATAGAAAATTTCAAAAATAATACAAAAATTATAAATACCTATTATATTATAACACATATACTTAAACTTGTTAATCCATATCTTCAAATATGATTACAAATAATTGAATTTTTTTCAATACAGCATTTTTAGAAATTTCAAAAAGAATCAAAATCAATATCATTATCTATATCATCTTCTTCGAATTCATAAACGAAATCTATCACTTTGCACGAAGGTAAATATAAAAAAACCTGTTAAATAAATTTCAAGCATGCTTGGTTTTTCATTCTTCTATTTTTCTGCTAGTTATTTTAACCCTTCTGAGGTCACGCCTTTTCACCCACGCTTCATTAATATATTTTCTCCATTTTTCTAATAAATGTAGAGCTATCATATTATAAGCACATCGTATTCGCGACACTTCAATGACGGAATACGTAGCCGGTGATCATTCAAATGGAAGTAGTTAAGCAATTATGACGATTTAAAAAAAATGCGGGGCCACGCTCACCGCGCGACCTCAGAAGGGTTGAAAGTAATGGAAGACAAAAATTTGTGTACTCGTATTTTGTACACTTCTGAATTTTTTTGACCAAAAATTAATAATGCAGTTTTTGATATTTAGTTTGTCTTGAAGACATCGTTAAAAATATAATACATGCATTCCATGTTCCATATAATACATACAGTTATTCCATGTCATTTGGCCTATTCGTTGGAATTGGTTAAAGCCCAGCTAACAATTTCATGTTCTATACAAATTATAAGAACGTTTCTACAGCAAATTTTTTAGAGCACTGTTTCTTCTAAGAACATTTTCAAAGCGTTCTTACAACACTTATACCATAAAAATGAGCACCGTTCTATAGAACTTTTTAGTTCTTGAAGCTGTTCTGTAAAGTCTGCGGGAAACACTTAGAGAATTGTTGAATAAATGTTCTCGCAAGTCTCTTAAAGAATTTTTATAACACAGTTATACAAAGCAATCTCATAACAATTCTATAGCAGTTCTAAAATGTTGTCTTAGAATTCTGGCATAGAACAAATAAAGAACACGTATATAATTATTCTTTAGGAGCGCATATTGTTTCGTTATACAATTTTTGGGTTGCATGGTGTTCTATTTAGAGAACTTTAAAATCGTTTAATTGTATCTTTTAAAAACAAAATATTTATGTATCGCATAATGGTAATTTTTTGACGCGCCCTTAGTTTACCTTATATTACCTTATGATTTTGATTCTTTTTGAAATTTCTAAAAATGCTGTATTGAAAAAAATTCAATTATTTATAATCATATTTGAAGATATGGATTAACAAGTTTAAGTATATGTGTTATAATAATAGGTATTTATAATTTTTGTATTATTTTTGAAATTTTCTATTAAACGTTAAAAACTTCTGTGCCCAAATAAAAAACTGTATAATTCAACATTTCAGGAGTATTTCGATGACACCTGTAGAAGATAATTCTGAATTAAAGGTATTGTAAAAATAGAAAAAAAAATTTACAATATCACCCACAAAATAAAAGACTTTTCTTCCTTAATAAAATGGATATTACTATACACTAACAAATTGCCCGCATTGCTCCAACAACGTTTATTCGTCGCTAGCACGCACTATGTGTTTCAACAGAGAAATACTGTTTATAGCTCCCACCTCTGTCATCCTCATGGCGCAGTAGAGGTTAAGAGTAGGTAGTTGGACATGATGTGTGATATAATCATTTAAAAAATTCTGAATTTACAACACTTTATAGAGCATATACCGACCCTTAGTCCCTATGATACACGTATGCCGATCGTTCTCTCTCTTCAGTATATATTATTTTTTCTATGAAATATCGTTTCACATGCTCGGCATACGTGATACTATCATTGCAAGATGCGATTTTTTTTTGCAATAAGTAATTAACTTCTCCAACACAAGTTCCACGGGGACCTGTCAATTTTGCTTGGTCGTTTATCAGCATATGCATTATTACCGAAACCTCAAAGGGCATACATGATACTACCATTGCACTTTTTGGCAGCGTGCCGAAGGTCTACAGAGGTAAAGAGCAGGTAGTTGGACACCTACTCCTTGGTAGAGGCACAGACGGCTTCGCGCAGTGCAGAACGCGTTTATGACTAACAATAAGAGAGAGTCGGGAATATATGCGCGTTTTCTCTGTCGGTCCCCAGTACAGTGGTGCGGCCACAGATTTCATTCAGGACTGCCACTCACCAGAAAATCAGTTGTATTATATTATATTATATCTCCACACAGAAGGTATTCAGTGCGAAGCCGTAGAGGACTTTTTTTTAGATAATAATCTAACGAATACCAAGTTAAAAGAAAAAAAATTGTTCCCCAATGTTTTCAGTGAAAAGAATCGGTTTAAAATCTAAAATAATCAATAATCGCATTAATAATGCATCAATTTTTTTTCTTTATCTCTCAAAATGTAGGTCTACTCCTGTAGATGCGATTTTAAAAAAAATCATCGAAAAAGAGTAATTTTTCGATTTCTTATGAATTTTTTAAGCGCAGCATGCTCCCTTAGGTGGTGCGCAAACTTTGAACGCATTTTGCCGCTTCCCTATTGCATATAGGAAAAAATTTCACTAAGACTTTTTTTATTACAAATTCGATTGTTTACAACTTTTATTTGAAGATTTTCTCGTTATTCTTGAAAGTTGAAGAGATATTCGCAAAAAATCGTTTTTTTTTGTTTACATCTCTTTTTTAAACAATCCGACCGGGGATGATCCTTCAAAATATCAGTAAGTTGTTGTAGGGTGCAAACAGTACCTACTGTAAAAAATTCAGATCCTCTCTTTAATTATTTCTAATTCAGGACTTCAATGACTGGACTAAATAGCTGTCAATTCGGGAGATCGGAACATTTCGTGTAACCTCAAAATCGTAGTTATGAATTAGTAGTGAATAATTTGTAGAAGTGATGAGAAATAATCATAAATAATCTTCCGAATTGACACCTTAGGTATCGCTCACGCCACTTCGTAAAACTACTTCCTAGACACGCGCGGTGCTAGCGCGGAAATAATTTCTGAAACAAATAGGCATGAGGCGTGTAATTCGGTTGGACATCGAAAAAACCCGAATGATTGTTAACTCTCACTTCTGAACATTACTTACCATTTATTCAAAGATTCACGATTTCGAGCTTAGACTTCGATCTCCCGAATTGATAGCCATCGGGAGATCAGACGTTTCACACTTTTCGTAAGAACGCAGCGTAAGAGCGAAAAGCGTCGTCTGATTTCCCGATGGCTGTTAATTCGGAAGATTATTTATGATTATTTCTCATCACTTCTACAAATCATTCACTACTAATTCAAAACTTTACGATTTTGAGGTTACACGAAACGCTTCGATCTCCCGAATTGACAGCTATTAGAAGAGCAGTCGACACTTTTCGTTCTTATGCAGCGCACTCGTCTGAAGCCCACTCTAATTGTACCATAAATAATGCCGAAGTCAAGAATTCAGGTCGCAGCTCACCTGCGCGGTTGGCCATAGGACATGCGGTATATCTAAAAAACTAGTGACGTATCGTTTTTTCTAACTATACAAGCGGATAGAAGAGGCCGCGGGGAGCGTAACGAGGCATCGTTGGCAGTCGAGTGACGACGCTAGCAGGAGATACATGACTGCGTCTCGAAATTTTAACCTAAGTAAATTTTTTCATTATTATTCTTTTTAGTTCCGAGCAGTGTCATTTCGTTTACCGTGCCTATATAAACATCGTTTATTAGTATACATTATTTCTTTGTTTTTCACGATTTATTATTAGTTTAAGGCTAGTTTAGACGGTATTTTTTTAATAACCTCTAACAACACTTACACTCGGTTGCGGTAAAAAGGTCCAATATAGATAAAAGGTTCTACATTCTCATAAAGAACAGTGTTGTCTTGTCTAATTGTACTGTTCAATTGAGACTGATTAGTGATAAGAAGATACTTTGTTTTGTAATAAATACTGTTTAAATACTGTTTAAATACTTTGAAACTTAGAATTAAGAAAAATATTTTCTTTTGTAATAATCATTACAGTACTTATCTATGACTTTTTCCTTGTGAAATGAAAATATAGTTTTGAAATTCATTGGATGAAATATTGTTATTATTTCATAAAACCTTTTTAAAATTAAAATTAAATACTGGACCTTTTTACCCCTACCATGGGGCAAAAAGAGACAGACAAGGTCTAGAAAAATTCTAAAATTACATATTTGTATTATGATCATTCAACCAAAAATTTGTTTAAACATGGTACGATAACTGTTTGTTTGATTACTGTTGTATATTTTGATATAGTAGATTCCGTTTTCACAGTATAATTCTTAATAGTCAAATTGAACCTTTCAGCCCCGCTCTACCCTACTTACTCAAATTTATTTGAAAAATTGAAAACGTGAAAATAATTTTGGAAATTAACAAAGTTTATCAGAGTTTCTCAAACACAATTTTTCCAGTTCTAGAGATTTTCAGAGATTACCAGTGATCGCCCTGTTGTAAATATTTTTCTATACAAGTTTACTTTGAAAGACAGAAAGTTTCTAAAAATGATTCTTGGCATTTATCATAATTTATCAGAGCTTAGCACACTAGAGATGACGTCAAGACATTCTACACAGCTAGTTCCAAAGTTATAATTTTAATGAGATTTCAATAATTTTTTTCTCATCAACACAGCAACTTTCGGGTAAAGTCGAGTTAGCATCTAAAAGCATAGATAGTAAATAGTAAAGATGCACGCACACTTTATATTCGGTATTGCCACAGGGTGAGGCCAGTGGTAATGTACAAGAAAAAGAATATCAACTAACAAAGAAGCATCTTTTAAGGTGGGTAAGAATTAGTAGGGAATTTTACACTTTCGGCCTATTTATGATAATCATAAATATAACTACTATACCGTGCAAAATCTAGAGTGTACTTACTTACAATTAATGTAAATAATAAGAACAAACCTAATGAATCTTAAGCCGCACACTGCCCGCATTCTTGCGCACACGAAAAGTTTGCGCGCACGAAGGTTCAAGTGAGTATGTACAGAGTGTTTATGCGTGCGCGCAAAATTGTGCTCGAGACATTTGTCCACTTCATATTCGTATGCGACAAGCCAAAAACACGTCCTAATGCCTCTTCGCCCGAAAATCCTTTGATGTACCGACAGACCGCGGATAGCGTTCGTACGTGCTTAGCCCTGCGCGGATGCATAAATACCCCGTATTCGAACGTTCGTGCGCGCAAGAATGCTCTAGTCAGTATGCGGCTTTACAAGGCGAGGGTCAAGTAATAAGATAGTGCCCTAAGTGTAGTGACATATTAGGCGGGAAACCGCAAAAACGCTAAAACTAGCGGTTAGGCAGGAAACCGCCAGCAGTGTAATCTCAATGCCCAAAGACATATTACGTTCCCGCGCCTGCCGCTGCGATCGGCGGCAAAATGTAGCCCGCGCGACTTGTCGGCGGGAAAGCGATTTGCGTCTTTCGGTTTCGACGGGGGAAACATATACAAACTAACGGCTGTTGTTCGTGATTGTGACAAGTGTTTCGGCATGCGCAGGGCTCCGCGAACCTCTCTCAATTTTCACCAGACTCGCGAGAGGACACAGACACTCGTTGCCCTCCGCTATCGGCCAGACGTGCATACGCCTGTCCCTGGACTGCATCACGGGACGTCAACGTATCTGCGCGTCTCCCCGGAGTCTTTCTCATGGTTTTCCTCTTCCACTTTTTGTCGAAATTTTCTTCTCGCATCGTGGAATGGAAAAAACCCGCCCTTGTGCCGAAGCGTGCCCCTGCCTTGCGAGCCGTTTCCCGGCAGTTGTGAAATATCCGTCTTCGTATTTGCATCTCCTCCTACTCGTCTCGTAAAGTCCACGTATTTTCTAAACTGCAATCCTCTCTCTCTCTCCAGTTTCTTCGCCTTTGTCTATCCCTTCGTCGCAACAGAGTTCTCTAGTGCTCTCCCCTAAATTCCGATTCATCTTCCTCTCTCCATCCCAATCATGTCCATAGAAAATCTCATTGCGCTCGTTGAGATGCATCCGGCCGTTTGGGACAAAAGTTGTGAAGAATATAAGGACAAATGTGAAAAAGAAAAGGCTTGGATCGAGGTCGCCCGAAGCATCTTCCAGGAGTGGGATTCATTTGGGAAGAAAGAGCGAAATACGAAATGTGTAAGTTAAAGGTACCAAATAATTATTTAGGTGAAAGGTTAATGATTAAAAGGTAAACAATTGAAAAAGTAAATCTAGTATATACAAAATCAATGTTCGTTTGTTTGTTTGCTCGTATTTTGATTAGCAGATTGATTAGCATTTATTTTCAACACATGAAAATTATGATTAAATGTACAAAAAAATCGTTCAATACGTTTTAACATAATTGTAACATAACTACGACATAGTCTTAACATAACTGCGATAACATCCTTCCGCTTCAATAATTATATTGCTCTTGAAACGGGACGGCACCAATCCCGACAAAATAATCAGCGAAAATATCGCGAACTTGTATCCCTTGGTCGCGGGGGGATGCACCAGCGTTCATTACCTCAGAAAATGGAGGGATTTCAGTTTCTTCATAATTAACGCCATCTCTTTGCCGAACGAAATTGTGTGTAGGATACAAGAGGCTTTTACAATAATATCAATAAGCTCTGGTCGTACCAAAATTGGTGTGTGAAAAATTCGCCATTTATTAGCCAACATACCAAACGCATCCTCGACTGAACGTCTGGCTCTGGAAAGCCGGTAATTATAAATCCTTCGGCGACCATCAATGTCACGTGAAGGAAAGGGTCTCAAGAGATTAGTATGAAGTTTAAACGCTTCATCCCCAAGAAACACAAAAGGTTGAGGGGTTGAATCTGTACCGGGTAGACACCTAGGTGCAGGAATATTCAATTGGCCGGAATATAATTTCGTACCAAATGTGCTATCACGGAATACAGTCGAATCAACTTCTTGACCATAAGCTCCTACGTCAATTGAAATGAAGCGAAGGTTCGCATCGGCAACTGCCATTGGAACCACCGAAAAATACTTTTTATAATTAAAAAATGTAGAGCCAGATCTCCGCGGTTTAACACAACGAATGTGTTTCCCATCCACCGCGCCTAAGCAATTTGGAAAGTTTGTTTTCTCTTGAAAAGTGTCGGCGATCTGGTACCATTCCTCTTTTGTTGGCTCAGGCATTTCAATATCTTTCAAAGCAAACCAGATTGCTTAACAAGTTTCAGATACTATATCGGCAGTTGTACTCCTCCCAATGTAAAATTCATATTGTGTAGAGCCGTAAAGGTATTTCCCGTGGCCAAGTATCTGCAAAAAGATTGAAAATGTACCCCCAATTTAAGTGAATGTGTTTTTCTGTAATTTATTTTACAATTCCTTTTCAATTATTTATTTCTTTTTAGTGGATGCGTGGAAGAAGGAATGGAAAAACACAAAGGATTGTTTAAACAAATATTTGGCAACGAAAAGCGGTGATGCTGCGAAGAAAAAAAATATGTACACCTGGAGGCATTGAGTTTCCTCCACAACGCTGCTGAGAAAAGAAGGTTGGTCATTTCATTGATGCTACATCTATAATATGCACTGTACAAATCGGCAGTGAATCCGGAATGAATTTTCACTCCCATCACTCGGAGTTTCGGAGTGACAAAAAAGCACTCCGCGGACAGAGTGAAAACATGGAGATTAAAATATTAATAGTACTAAAGTAATAATAAAAAAAAATAATATAATTTTATTATTTGTATTGAAGGAAACGCGAAGAAAGGAGAAGAATAGTCTGGGAGATGCTAGACTGTCGGCGACTTTATTCGACTCTCGCGATGTCGGTCTTCACGCGGCTAACCCACGAGACTTACTAACTAACGAACCGTTCCGTGCACCCCCGAGAAAGGGGGGTCCTGAACGTACCTGCGTACGTCGGGGGGCGGAAAGCCTGCTAAAACTGGCGACGGTTAGTCATGCCCGAGAATGCTTGTCGAGGACAAAGTTCTCGGGGAGAGGACCCTCGCCGTTTATGGCAGGGTTTCCGAAAAGCCCGGCGAGAGTGCGGTATGGCACGTCGCTACAGTACCCCCCTGCCAGTGATTGAACCAAATCACGAGAATCCGCTTTGGTAGCGATCTGCGAAACGGACTCGCCGTCCCGATCGGGTAGTGAAACTTGGCGGGGTGTCGGACGTTTGCGGTTCTGAAGGTTCTCTATCTGCTAGGTTGTCGTTCCTTGAGTTGGGCAATTCTTGCGTCGGGGGGGCGTCGTAATCCGGTAGAACGTAGGCCGGCTTGAGTCGGTCGATGGATACGGTGACGTTGCGTCCCCGTACAGCTACGACGAACGTTTTGTTTCCTCGTTGAACTACCTGGAACGGGCCCTCGTATGGTTGCTGCAGGGGTGCTTTCGCAGCGTCGACCCGCACGAAAACCTGCCGCGCTGTCTTAAGTTCTTTGTATACGAATGTCGGTCGGCACCCGTGGCGGGATCCTTCAGCCGGCCGCAATTGATGGAAATGTCGTCGTAGTTCTCTGACGAGTTCGGCTGGCTCGTGTTGTTCGGAATCTCTCCGCGGGACCAGGAATTCGCCGGGTAAGCGCAGTGGTTCGCCATATACCAGTTCCGCTGCGGTTGATTGCAGGTCCTCGCGCCAAGCTGAACGTATGCCCAGGAGAACCGTTGGCAGGACTTGTGTCCAGCGCTCGGCTTCGTGGCATTTGATGGCAGCTTTTAGATGCCGATGTAGCCGCTCTACCATTCCGTTGGATGCGGGATGGTACGCGGTAGTCCTCCAGTGGCTCGTCCCAGACAAACGGTTCAGCTGATTGAAGAGGGATGATTCGAACTGTCGGCCTTGGTCAGTTGTGATACGAAGAGGCGTACCGAAACGCGCGATCCATTCCTTGAAAAAGGTCCAGGCGACTGTCGATGCTTCGATGTCCTCCAGTGGATACGCTTCAGGCCATCTGGAAAACCTGTCGATGCACGTCAGACAGTAGCGATGTCCTTCGGAAATCGGTAGTGGACCAACGAGATCTAGGTGAACATGCTCGAATCTGGCGGATGTCGTCGTGAAGAGTCCGGTTGGTGCCGAGACGTGTCGCGTGACCTTAGAGCGTTGGCAGGGGCTGCATCCTCGAGCCCATTCCCGGCAGTCAGCTTTCATCGACGGCCAAACATAGCGTTGGGCTACGAGTTTGACCGTCGCGTTAATACCTGGGTGTGCTAAGCCGTGTATAGAATTGAAGATTGTTCTCCGAAACGGTGCCGTTACGAAGGGTCGAGCAGTCGAGGTCGAGACGTCGCAATAAACCATAGCGTCTAGTGAGCCGGGAAACGCAATTTGCTTTAATTGCAGGGCTGATCCTTCGCTGTGCAGGAACGACTGGATTTCCGGGTCGTCCGCTTGAGATCTCGCGAGCTCCCCGAAATCGATGGCTGTCGTGACCTCTTCCACGCGAGACAACGCGTCGGCAACGACGTTGTCTTTCCCGGAGACGTGTCTGATGTCTGTAGAGAATTGCCCAATCAGGTCGAGGTGCCGAAATTGTCTCGGTGAGCACTTGTCGAGCCTCTGCCTGAACGCGAACGTTATTGGTTTGTGGTCGGTGAAGATAATGAAATCGCGCCCTTCGACCATATGCCGGAAATACCTCACAGCGAGGTAGATGGCCAACAGCTCTCGGTCGTACGCGCTGTATTTGGTTTCCGGTGGGCTTAGATTCTTGGAAAAAAAAGCTAAAGGCTGCCACTCACTGCCAACTCGATGTTGCAGCACCGCGCCCACGGTGGAATCCGACGCGTCGCTAACAAGGGCAAGCTGGGTTCCGGATTCGGGATGCACGAGCAGTGCGGCATGCGCGAGGCTCTCCTTGCAAGCCTCGAAAGCCGTTGTCGTTGCCGCAGTCCAGGCGAGGGGCGTTTTCCCTTTGATGTTGCCTGCGAGCAGGTCGTTTAAAGGTGCCTGGAGTTGCGCGGCCTTGGGGATAAAGCGACGGTAAAAGTTTAACATCCCCAGGAACTGCCGGAGCTGTTTTGCGGTGGTCGGGCGTGGGTACTCGCGGACGGCGATGACCTTCTCCTGGGGCGGGCGTGATCCCTCCTTGGAGACGCTGTATCCGAGGAATTTGACCTCGGAAACGCCGAACACGCATTTCCGTGGATTGACTAAGACGCCGTACTCTTTCAACCGTTGAAACAGCTGGCGTAGGTGGTCCAAATGTTCCTCTTCGGATGTTGACGCTACGAGGATGTCGTCAATATACGCGTAACAGAATTCTAAGCCCCGCAATACTTCGTCGATGAAGCGTTGGAAAGTTTGGCCAGCGTTGCGCAATCCGAACGACATAAATGGAAATTCGAATAGGCCAAACGGCGTGGTGATGGCTGTTTTCGCTATGTCTTCCGAGGCGACGGGGATTTGGTTGTACGCCCGTACTAAATCTATGGTGGAAAAGATTACCTTCCCCCGGAGAGACTGCGAAAAATCTTCGATGTGTGGAACCGGGTAGCGATCTGGGATGGTCCTGGAGTTCAATGCACGGTAGTCGCCGCAGGGTCTCCACTCGTCGCCTTTCTTAGGGACCAGGTGTAGCGGTGATGACCAACTGCTTTCGGACGGGCGCGCCGTGCCCAGTTGAAGCATGATCTCGAACTCCTTTTTGGCGAGTCGTAGCTTATCCGGGGCGAGTCTGCGTGGCTTTTGGTGTATCGGTGGTCCGGGAGTCGTACGGATATGGTGGAGTGTCGTGTGCTTCGGCTCCGCCGTGGGCCCGCCAGGGCGGGTGATTTCTGCGTATTCCCGCAGCAGCAGGTGGTACGGTGTGTTCCCGCAGATCGTTCGGATGCTCGGGAGTTCAAGCTCGGCTACTCGACCGGGGGTAGTAAGGAGCGTGAGCGAGTCGACCAGCTGTCGGTTGTGAATGTCCACGAGGAGCCGGTAGTGTTCCAGAAAATCGGCTCCGATGATAGGCTTCGATACTTCGGCCACTACGAACTGCCATGGATACGTTCGTCGCAATCCCAAATCGAGCGACATGGTAATCACGCCGTACGTCGGAATCGTCGTGCCGTTGGCCGCGAAAAGTTCATATGACGATCTGTGACGCGGACCGCGCAGCTCGCGGCGTGGGAAAACACAAAGATCGGCACCGGTGTCGACGAGAAACTGTGTTTTCGTATTTTGGTCGGTCACGAATAGGCGGCATAGTGTTGAGGGGCGCGGGTCGCTGGCCGCCGCTAGCGACTGCCCTGGGGGTTTTCCGCCGGTTGGAAATTGCATGGAGCCGTACATCGCTGAGCGTTGCTCCCGAAACGGTCGTGATACCAACAGATCCCATCGTTCGAATTCCGTGCACCTCGAGATTGTGAGCGATGGCGAGAGTAAGAACGGAATCGGGAGCGAGGACGATTGTGGTTACCTCTGTCGTCGCGGACCGCCGCGATTTCTTGACGGATAGCGTCCATCGATTCGCCGAACTTAACTGTCATCAGCGTGACTAGCCGCTCGAACATGGCTTCGGTTGAGCTGCTGGCCTCGGCGACGTGGTGCCGGGGAGTGGCGTCGGCGATGGCGTCCGCGAGCTCGGCCAAGGCGTCGAGGTCCGTCTGCTTTTGAGTCGCAAGGATGGCTTGCATAGATGACGGTAAACGCCCCAGCCACAATGTTTTTAACAAACTGTCCGGTACCGCACTGTCAGCCAAAACTCTCAGGTGGCGCAAGAACTGAGAAGGTTTGCGATCGCCGATGTCTTCGTGTTCCAAGAGTTGCCGCGTTTTCTGCTCCTGAGAGATGCTGAGTCGTCGGATGAGTTCGGTCTTTAGCTTGCTGTATTTATCAGTCGCCGGCGGCCCCGTCAACACGTCGCGCACTCCCGTCGCGTATTTGAGTTCCAAATGTCCCGCGATATAGTTAAATTTAGTTTCGTCGCTGGTTATGCCAGCTAGCACGAACTGATTTTCCACTTGCGCGAACCACATTTCCGGGTCCGTAGGCCAGAAGGGCGGGACGCGTACAGCGACGCGGTTGATAATAGCGGTCGCGGGGGACGCGTCGTTCGCAGAGGACGCGTCGTTCGTGGGCATTTTC
This sequence comes from Xiphydria camelus, assembly GCA_963678675.1. Taxonomy (NCBI): domain Eukaryota; kingdom Metazoa; phylum Arthropoda; class Insecta; order Hymenoptera; family Xiphydriidae; genus Xiphydria; species Xiphydria camelus. Next base: position 19,631,785 of record OY783194.1, read on the forward strand.
GCGGTCACACACTTCACGTTTCGCACGCAAAACTTTTTGTTGGCTGCACGTATCCGATAACCGGATCACGTCGGGGTCACCACTGAAGGAAACGCGAAGAAAGGAGAAGAATAGTCTGGGAGATGCTAGACTGTCGGCGACTTTATTCGACTCTCGCGATGTCGGTCTTCACGCGGCTAACCCACGAGACTTACTAACTAACGAACCGTTCCGTGCACCCCCGAGAAAGGGGGGTCCTGAACGTACCTGCGTACGTCGGGGGGCGGAAAGCCTGCTAAAACTGGCGACGGTTAGTCATGCCCGAGAATGCTTGTCGAGGACAAAGTTCTCGGGGAGAGGACCCTCGCCGTTTATGGCAGGGTTTCCGAAAAGCCCGGCGAGAGTGCGGTATGGCACGTCGCTACAGTATTATAATTTAATATTTTGTGAACTATTCCTATCTGAAATTCATCCGCGGAGTTAATTATGTAAATAATTTAAATAAAATCCTTTTCGAAGTGAATTTCACTCTGGACAGGATTAAATTAATTAAAAATCACCCACTCCGCATAAACTCCTGATTTGTTACAGTGTGTATCGTAATTTGCATCTTTTTTCAGCACAGCGGGCAATTTCGATTCGGACGATTCAGAGGAAGAGGACCCCGACGAATCCGATCCAGCCGTTACATCTTCACCGTTACCACTAGCAGATTCACCTATTTCATCCCCACACCCATTAAACATGTCAACCCCAAACTTTAAAAAACCTAGTCGACATACCAAGATGACTCCTTTTCAACAATCCCTTATAAAAAAGCTCAATCACACATCCTCATCTCTCCAATCCAAAGCTAACGAAGATGCTGATCGCTCTTACCTGCTTTCCCTACTTCCCGATTACAAAGCGCTATCTCCGGGGCAAAGGTGGGCATTCCGTCAACACGTTGGCAACTTTTTCCTACAAAATTACGTACCTCCCCTACATCTACACCTCCTCTCTCCTTCCAAAACTACCAAACTCCTTCAACAAATTTTCCGCGCTACTCCTATCAAGAACTTAGTTCACTGCCTTTCTCTCACAACGTAACCCAACTTCAACAACCCCCACAAACCTGTCAAACACCATCTTGTACCTTAGCAAAACAATCAACTCAATCCTCATCCATCCCCAATTCGTCTTTCCAGTCGCAGTAAAAATATTACTATAATATGTTGTATTATTAAGCATTTTATGTTTTATTTTCCTTTTTGACAAATAAATTTACTTTGTGATTATTACTAATTATTTCAGTGCAATTTAAAACATTATTTATATATAAGTATGAATTACATATATGGTAGGTTACCTGAGTGTGACGGTTAACCTTTCTTCTGCGCTAATTGGCCTTTTGAAAGAAATCCTCCCGCTTCGTAATAAGCGGACGTAGAGTTTCAAGTAGTTCATCGAATGATGCAATTGACATGCGATAGTACTTAAAAAATTTATCGGGGTGCTTTCTAATGTCTTTAAAAAATTTGGGGCACTTCCTCGAACGTACATTGTTATACGGGTGCACTGCATATCTCCGAATTCGTGGTTCTTTCAATAGGCCCTCAGCTTCAGCAGCACAAGCAGTAACTATATTAACGTAATGTGTGACCTCCATGCTACAAAGCTAAACCACAACTGATGACATAAGGAGAATGTGACCCTGCAGAACCCATCCCCCCCTCCAGGTCCCATCCCCCTACGGCGCCGCCGAGCGATTGTGCAGTATGTTTCCCGCTGCTTTTGGCGTTTTCCGGTTTCCTGCCTAGTATGTCACCACCACAGACAGAAAAGCGGTTTTCTTCCCGCTGCTTTTGGCGTTTTGCGGTTTCCCACCTAATATGTCGCTACACTAAGCGAGACCCGATCCAGCGATCCCACACTTAAGGCCGCCACAGACGCTCCAACTTGTCTATCAACTTGCTTGCGCAAACTTAAAGTCGCGGTTAAGGCGCGGTCGTGGAGCACTACCTGTATAGATAGACAAGTTGCAGCATCTGTGGCGGGCTTTAGGGCCGGTTTTACCAACACGGTATAAACGCGGTATAGCGCTATACTGAGAACAACCAGCACGCAAGCGTTTTACACAAGTATGGTATAAGGCTGGAATAGGATAAACTTTGGAATAAATACAGGGATAGCTTATCCGGCAGTTTCAGCGCGGGATAAGGTGTTTATTCTCAGTATAACATAACTTTTTGTTTGTGTCTATATTCTTCAGTGACATAGTCATAACCTGATCGTTGTGGTAAATTGTTATTCATTTTGAAATGGAGTTGATTGATGTAGCAGTTTTTGAATCATCATCCTGATGAAGATATTGACGTATTTATTACCAAGAATGAGAAATCCGAAGAAAATATGTGCTCGGTAAGTAAATAAAAGATACCTATACCTACTAATTTATAACCAATATCTAATACAAAATCTACTATGCTCAAAAAACGTCAGCCTAGAGAGTAGGAAAAAATTTCTCAAAACATACGTGTGGAGTACAGCTTTGTATGGGTGCGAATCTTGGACGATAGGAATGGTAGAAAGGAAAAAATTAGACAGCTTCGAAATGTGGTGCTATAGAAGAATGCTAAAAGTAAAATGGACCGAGAAAATCACAAATGAAGAAGTCTTGAGGAAAATAGAGGAAAACCGGCGGCTCTGGAAAAATATAAAGAAAAGAAGGGATCAGCTGATAGGCCATATAGTGAGACATGAGGGACTGCTAAGAGACATCTTAGAAGCAGAAACGGGAAAAAAGAGAGAGGTAGGTAGGCCGCGGTTAGACTACATTTCGCAAATCATTAAGGACGTAGGTTGTTCGAAATACAGGGAAATGAAAAGACTAGCGGAGGACAGGAAAAGATGGAGAATGGTATCAAACCAGTCTTAGGACTGATAACTTTATGATGATGATGATGATCTAATACAAAACTATTCCAGAGTTGACTATTTCGAAGAATACAATGATGTAAAATTCTTGACTCGATTTCGTTTGGAAAAACAAACCTGTGAGAGATTGTTGGGATAAATACAACATCGCATTGCTTCGAGGTCGCAAAGAAATGCAGCAATTCAGCCAGCAACGAAATTATAGCTAACTTTAATATTTCTTGCTTCGGGATCAATGCTAATTACTGTAGGTAATCGTTTTTATCATAATGTTAAAACTTTTAATTAGTTATTATTATATGCCACCACCTCTGCCACCTCCGACGATTCCTCACTTCGCGAGGAGAGCTAGTTTACAGGACTACAAGTTCGTCGATCGGCATAAACCGCCACTGATCTCCCAGAAATCAATGGGCGACATACTGAAAAACATCAACAAAATCAAATTGAAACTCGTCGCAAGGTACGATTAAACAATTTGTTTAGGAACAAAGAGGAGTTTCGCATTGTCAGAATGTCGTGGCTGCGAAGGATTGCTTTTGTTCACAGTGGGCTTTTAAACGTGTTTTTCAGATCGCCGGGTGGGAGACCTTTGCGAGCCAAACGCGAAAATAGCCCTTGCAACGACCTTCAAGAGATCTTACGGAAACGATATATCGCAATACAATCGCCGGACAATAGAAATTCCACGGCGACGTTGACGTTCGATGATTCGTTCTAGATTAAGAACTCGATGATGCTCAAGTTCTCTGGGTCGCAGCATTCGCGTCGGATGGTGCTCCGAGAAACGGCTATTGTAGCCTTCCTTTCCACGCGTGAGATTGAATCATGATTATAATTTTATCTGAGTCAGAGCTCTGGAGAAAATCAAAATTAATATATCTCTTCTTTTTTTATAAATGAGTCTTTTCCTGCTAGGTAATTTCGCGTAACACATATTTCAGATTATAGTTCTTTTTTAATAGGAGGATAGAAGCTCATAGAAACGTCGGGAAATTTTTGTTTTCTCTCTTCGCTCTTTTACTCATAAAATGCAAGTTTAAATTTAAAATTTACGCACGCGGGTCTCCAATCGCGAGAATCTCAACGGTATCCAATAATATCAACCAAAGAAGTCATCTAAAATTGCATTGTCTTCTATAAGTAACATTTAAATTTATCTAGGTAGGTATTATACCTTTCTTCAATTCGCGTGATTGCAGAGTTTTCAGGAGCAGAAGTGATACATCCGTCGTACGATGTAGAATATGAAAAAATTTTAGATTTACATTGATACACTTTTGTAAGATACCTCGGCATTAGACATCAAGTCGTACAACGCTCTTTGTATACTTTTTAGATAGGGTCGCGTATACTTAAAAAAACGATAACATTGTACCGCTCTATGTAATCTCAGAGTAATGTCACCGCGTGATAAATCTTAAGTTGTAGCGATTTAAAAGTTTATAGATTTTAGAATATATTTTGTCCGATACGAGATTTTGATCAAATGGTGCAATTTTACGTTGTAATTACTATTATTGACGAGCCTCATAGTTTTTTTTGAGACTGAACACATTCTTGTTGGTGAGATATCGAATGTTTGGACGTGTTTTGTACCTGCAGCTTTTATCGACGACTCGAAAATAAAAGTTATTGTTACGAAAATATAAATATATTGTTATAGATATCTTTTATTTACCGGGCACGTATTTTCTTCGGATTTCTGATTCTTGGTAATACGTCAATGTCATCATCAGATGATGATTCAAAAACTGGTACATCAATCAATTATTTCAAAATTAATAACAATTTACCGCAACGATCAGGTTATGATTATGTCATGAAAGAATAAAGATGTCAAACAAAAAGTTAGGTTATAAAAACATTGTAAATTTAACTCTTTCAAATCACTAAAAAATTCATTACAAAATTTCTATGGGAGGCCCCACTTTCTAAGTATGTACTCTCAAAAAATTACCGTAAAAGATGTAGAGATTTAGTGTAAAAGAATCATGAAATATAAAAATGTCGGTTTTGAGATACATTTTTTGTTTCCATTTTCAAGAAAAAACGCAATATGAAAGAATAAAAATTTTTTTCGAAATCTTCACAAAAAATTCAAATTTTTCGTTTGAGTAATTTTTTTCATATTGTGCTAATTTGAGCCGTAAATCGCGATGAAAGAAAAAAAATGAAAAATATAAAAATTAATAACAGCTGAACGACTTATGGAATTGTTCTTAAAATTTAGGCCAGTTTTTATATTGATTAAAGGTACTTGAAAAAAAATCAACAACTAAATCGGAGACCCAAAAGTTTCTACTACTAAAAGTTGACATGGAATGACCCATATACAGGGTGTTCGGAAAAAACACCGACACAGAAATAGGGGTGATAGGTTACGTCATTACAAGTATTTTGATATAAGGGACCTATACCCGCAAGCGCCCCCTTCTGGAGATATCAACTTTTCAAGTTTATAACGACCGAGGTTGATCAAAGTAGAATAATATTGAGTTTTTTGTCTACCTGTACAATTGAAAAACAAATGAAAACTCCTTGTATCCGCATCATCTTCGAAAAGTACAAGGACTTGAGCCAAGCGGTTATCCTTTCCGCAAGCTGTATGCGCAGTGGCACATCTATCCAGAATCGTTTCCGATGTTGCATGGACATGGGTGGCCGTCATTTTGAGCATTTGCTGTAGTACATTGTTTTTGTATCTCGTAAAATTAAATATTCGTTACCATCTTGATACGTTTCTTATTATTCTACTTTGATCAACCTCGGTCGTTATAAACTTGAAAAGTTGATATCTCCAGAAGAGGGCGCTTGCGGGTATAGGTCCCTTATATCAAAATACTTGTAATGACGTAATCTATGACCCCTATTTCTGTGTCGGTGTTTTTTCCGAACACCCTGTATACGGAGCGTTCCACGTGAAAAAAACGACTGTGAAACCTGAAGGTCTCCGACATCCGAGATCTTTTTGATATCATGGACTTGCATTAAAGAAGAATTTGCAAAAATGTTCAGACCATTATTAGCTTTTGTTCTGAAGTAATCATTTTTTTGATTCATTGAGCTTGTAAAACTAAACGCAGATAACTTTTTACGAAAACACCGTATCGGCAAAAACGAGACGCCATTTTGTTCGCATTGAAGTGTCCCTTTTTGAAAAAATAACAAAAAATGTGTTCAGCTCTCTGACCTTTTTTTGTCTTTGAAGAAGAAAAACCGTCTTTTGTCAAAGTTGGACCCTTTTGATTTTTCCCAAAAAAATTTTCAAAAATTCTTTATTCAATTACAACATTTTTGAGCCCTTGTAGAACATCTGATTTGAATTCTTCCTTTTTTTTAAAAGAGCTTTGAATGGAATAGAAATAAAAAAGATAGTTCTTATGATAGGTACAAAAACTACTCATGCTATATTTCTCATTATCTATAGCTTTTCAAAATCCGCGCGGATAGGCATAGATAGCGCTTTTATTGACTTCACAGTAAGAATATACAGTGATTCTTAGGATGCGGGTCATAGGACGGTAGGTTACATAGAGATTCGTAGATTGTAGGTTATGCGCGCGCGCGCTATTGGCCCAAGGACGCTGTACGATTGGCTGCGATGGGGTGCAGTGTCCGGCAAACGCTTCGAAAAAAGATCCCTAATACCTACCTGAGTCAGGCGATCAGACACTAGGAATCTTAGCCCGAAACGGTTGTGGACGTTGCTTGCATGTTGTTACAACCAATCATCGAAGTGCAAGCAGTGTCCAGCAGTGTTTGATCACTCTGTATAGTTTCGCTCATTGTCAGTGAATGCTAGACGTATCGTCATCGTTGCTTGCAGATTGTTGTTATGCTGAGGCAGTGTTTAAAAAATGTAAAAAATTCTTGATTTAAAAATTAAGTTGTGGGTGTGTTGGTATTTGATACGGAGATATAAAAATAAATATAAAGATGAGCAAACAATCTGTTTTAACATTAAGAATATAATTTTTTGATTCTTTCAACTTTGAAACTTCTTTAAAAATAGAAGGAATTCGAATCAAATATTCTACGGGGGCTCAAAAATTTTATAACTGCTTGAAGTATTTTTGAGAATTTTTTTTGGAAAATATCAAAACGGTCCAAATTAAAAAAACTGTTTTCGGCATAACTTTGGGGCGAGGAGGACCAGATCAAACGGGGCAATTAGGACCGGTCCTTATCGGTCTTTTATCCTTGAAATGTTCATTCACATATTCATATAATAGATAATAATTCATCATATTTATTTACAAATAGTGTAGGAAGTGGGCTCATGATGCATGTGCCGGTGTAGAAGGAGAGGAAGAGTGTATTATTTGTATGGAATATAACTTGTTATATCTACATAAACTATAAATAAATGACTCTTTCTTGTCACGTAGTATGAATAGCTGTTGTTTGATATTATCAAATATATAAATATTAATTTAAACAATCTACCAGGGTGAAAGGGACCATTGTCTTTATATCAAAATTAGTACTTAGCTATATACTGAATAAGAATTAAACCCGTTTTTTTAAATAGTAATCGATAAACAACATTTCCTTGTACGTATAATCCAAAACTAATGTATTTTTAACAAACTACTCCATAAATATGGACAATATTGTCTTAGGAGGTCCTCTGTGCCCCATCCCCCCCTGCATTTACAGTGATGTGCGACGGTATACGTGCCATCAGCTGTCATTCACCATTAAGAGAGGAAACTGTATGAGTATATGCATGTACATAGGCGATGTTGCCATTCCCATACCAAATAGAATTTTCCACTGGAGGGCAGATAATTATCAATCCCAATCGTTCGGCGTCCTTGGGCCTCCGACCAAGAGTATTAGGCACGTGCATGGCCGGATGATGGCGTGACAGTAAACAATGTTCAACGCTATCGGTGGCCACGTAAAAAGTATTCTCGTTATAAATTGTACTGGCACTGATGGTGCAAGAGTGAACTTTATTATATTTTGAGAAAATCGAAAACATTTTAACATTCAAATTCTTTTCGATAGGTAAAGATTTCTTTCGTTATACGGTCAGAATGCAAGGCAAACACCTATGTGACTAAAAACACAAAAAGATGTAATTAAAAGTGCTCGACCTTATGAATTGACTGTCATTACACTACAATATGCCAACGGGATGCACGTGCGAAGGAATAAAATTTGATTTTCCTCACTCATGCCCATTTCGAGGCCTTTTCCAACCTATTTTTAGACCGTAAGATGGCGTTTCTCCTGCGTGACACCGACCGGGAGTTCACAAGCTATCAAAAGATTGTTTAGTCCGAAGTGGGTCCTTTTTCCAAATTGATAAACGCAACGTGAAATGAGCCGTGTATACTTCTGTTTGTTTTGTTTTGAGAAATGGGCATTCGTGAGGGAAAATAGTGTATGTCATTCGGCTGAAATCCTCGAATTTTTAAGACTGTATTTAGGTCGTAGCACGAGTCATGGTGAGGGAACGAGCCTCGTCCCCTCACCATGCCTCGTGTTACGACCTAATTAAACACAGTCTGAAAAAATCTTGGATTTCCGCCTTATGACATAAGATACTATTATAAGCTCAAACTTCGTGTTTTTTAGGGCGACTTGTATACTTTAATATATTACACAATAAGATTGCTTTGATTTCGGCATAAGAGCGAATGCAATTTTCACGTGTATTTCGCGACCATTTTCACAAAATGCGAGCTCTCCGTATAAACGCTATACAGAAAATAACGATTATAAAATAATAGATAAAAAATATAACGATTTTAACTTCGACTTTTGCACTAGAGCGCATAACAGTACCTATGTACGACCCCAATACATCCTAGAGTCTACAAACCGCTATGTAGGTACCGTATCGTCCTATCCTAGATAGATAGTAATGCTGAAAATTAAGATGTATGAAATGCTGGAATTTATGATTTGGCTCTGTATTTCTAAATGTAGAAAATATATAAATTAAAATAATAGACAGTACACTTTTGACATTTAATTGCGTAGTAATACAAGCATGGTGCGCAATTTGGTTATAATTTCACGCAAATTGGTGCAATTTTCAAAGTATTTCATGTTGTCTTTATATGTTGACAAAATTTATAGAATACGCGGACACATCTTTACACAATTCTGCCATCATTTTTCAGTATGTAATGCCGCCATAGGGCTCTAGCGTACTTCACAAGCGTAGCTTTTGTTTGTGTTACACATGTACATATAGAGAATTTACATCCAAGTGTGTTTCACCAAGAAATCTAGTATACATAGAATACACGTTCATATGTTTGATAGTGTGCATGAGAGATACACTAGAGCCCTATAATATTCGTATAAGCAACATTCCGTCAGATATCTAGCATGTCAGAACGGTGATGAATATCAGACGGTATGACCGGGTATATATAATATATATATATATATGCAAATACGGTGGAATCCGCCTATAGTTGACTTTTCCTCTGGGTTGCTACATTACAAGAATTCCACTAAAGTGTATAGTATACCCTTCTAACTGCACCCAGGTAACCACTAAGAATACATGTGACTTCATACCCTATGTCCCACTCTGTACGGGCCAGTTTGAAAGTTACCTTCAGGGAGGCTTGGTCGGTAATCGAAACATTTAATACCGATAGAAGTCGAGTCGGTAGTTAGAGTTGGTGTCAATTCGGGAGATCGAAGCGTCTAACCTCGAAATTATGAATTTGTGAATAATGGTGAGTAATTTCCATTATTCACAAATTCATAATTTCGAAGTTGGACGCTTCGATCACCCGAATTGACACCAACTCTAACTACCGACTCGACTTCTACCGGTATTAAATGACTCAAGTACCGACCAAGCCTCCCCGAAGGTAACTTCAAACTGGCCCGTACAGAGTGGGACATACCGTATGTATCATGCCAAATTAAACAAGCAGATATACCGACATTGCCGAAACTTTACCGACGGTCAAGAATTTTATAGTTAGAGTTGGCTTGAGAAGAGTGCGCTGTGTGTGCTGCGTGAGAGCGAAAAGTGTCAAACGTCTAATTTCCCGATAGCTGTTAATTCAATAGATCGAAGTGTTTCGTCTATTATTCAATACTTCGATTTTCCGAATTGACAGCTATCGGGAAATCAGACGTTTGACACTTTTCGCTCTCACGCAGCACACACAGCGCACTCTTCTCAAGCCAACTCTAACTATAAAATTCTTGACCGTCGGTAAAGTTTCGGCAATGTCGGTATATCTGCTTGTTTAATTTGGCATGATACATACGGTACGGTATTGAATAGGGTTGGTGCATTTGCAATAGGGTGAGAGAGGAGATTACCTTGGTAAAGAAGAAATATCGATAAAGTAGAAAATCTGAGAAGATAAACTAAGGGCCGATTCGACCATCCGCTGTTATCTAGAGAAAGAGAGAGGAGGTATGTCACATCTGTCACTCACTCTCACTGAATCCCGCATTTTCCATCTCTCTTAGTTAACAAGCTACTAGCTAGCAACAGATGGTCAAACCGACCTTAACAGCGAATTCGACTGGACTGCCCTAGCACACACCGAGTGCATATTCCCTAGATTTCAACCGACGATGGTACTGATAAACTACGTACGGTGCAGCCCAGTCGAATTCGCTGTAAGATAATAGAGGCATATTTACTCATTTTCTTCCATACCTCTATTTCATTTACGGGTGCAATTTTCATGTTTTTATTTGAAATGCAGAAATTACAGTCATATCTACAATAGAAACATGTTGTAAAGAGACTATGGCGCACTATTCCTCCACTTCTCGTTTCCTATCAGGAGATTAGATGATAAATAATATCGGTTTCCGATGGTACACTGCTTTATCATCAGTAATATACTACCTATCAGATGCACATGCTGTGGGCATAAAAATGACCACCTACAGTGAATCATTCCTTCCATCATTTTTTCTTACTATGAGAAATCACCCATCGCAGATGCTCATTTTTATGCCCAATAAACGTGTATGTGATTACATATCATCGGTGATGAAGTAGTCTACCATTATCTATTAGGGAACCTATTAGGCGAGTGACTTACCTCCGAAAAGCACTCTAGAAATGGACAAAATAATTAGGTAATCACGTTTTACTCTCTAATTTCGATTGTAATAGAATATTTATAGAGAACGGGGCAGGTTGCAACACGGGTAGGTTGCAACACATCAATTTTTCTAACAAGAAATTCTCCAGCAGAAATGTAAGCTCTCCGTAAACGCTATACAGAAAATATAACGATTATAACTCCGGCTTTTGCACTAGAGCGCATAACAATACCCATGCACAATAGTCCAGTCATTGAAGTCCTGAATTAGAAATAATTAAAGAGGATCTGAATTTTTTACAGTAGGTACTGTTTGCACCCTACAATAACTTCCTGATATTTTGAAGGATCATCCCCGGTCGGATTGTTTAAAAAAGAGATGTAAACAAAAAAAAACCGATTTTTTTGCGAATATCTCTTCAACTTTCAAGAATAACGAGAAAATCTTCAAATAGAAGTTGTAAACAATCGAATTTATAATAAAAAAGTCTTAGTGAAATTTTTACCTATATGCAATAGGGAAGCGGCAAAATGCGTTAAAAGTTTGCGCACCACCTAAGGGAGCATGCTGCGCTTAAAAAATTCATAAGAAATCGAAAAATTACTCTTTTTCGATGATTTTTTTTAAATCGCATCTACGGGAGTAGACCTACATTTTGAGCGATATAGAAAAAAAATTAATGCATTATTAATGCGATTATTGATTATTTTAGATTTTAAACCGATTCTTTTCACTGAAAACATTGGGGAACAATTTTTTTTCTTTTAACTTGGTATTCGTTAGATTATTATCTAAAAAAAAGTCCTCTACGGCTTCGCACTGAATACCTTCTGTGTGGAGATATAATATAATATAATACAACTGATTTTCTGGTGAGTGGCAGTCCTGAATGAAATCTGTGGCCGCACCACTATACTGGGGACCGACAGAGAACGCGCATATATTCCCGACTCTCTCTTAGTCATAAACGCGTTCTGCACTGCGCGAAGCCGTCTGTGCCTCTACCAAGGAGTAGGTGTCCAACTACCTGCTCTTTACCTCTGTAGACCTTCGGCACGCTGCCAAAAAGTGCAATGGTAGTATCATGTATGCCCTTTGAGGTTTCGGTAATAATGCATATGCTGATAAATGACCAAGCAAAATTGACAGGTCCCCGTGGAACTTGTGTTGGAGAAGTTAATTACTTATTGCAAAAAAAAATCGCATCTTGCAATGATAGTATCACGTATGCCGAGCATGTGAAACGATATTTCATAGAAAAAATAATATATATTGAAGAGAGAGAACGATCGGCATACGTGTATCGTAGGGACTAAGGGTCGGTATATGCTCTAAAAAGTGTTGTAAATTCAGAATTTTTAAAATGATTATATCACACATCATGTCCAACTACCTACTCTTAACCTCTACTGCGCCATGAGGACGACAGAGGTGGGAGCTAAACAGTATTTCTCTCTGTTGAAACACGTAGTGCGTGCTAGCGACGAATAAACGTTGTTGGAGCAATGCAGGCAATTTGTTAGTGTATAGTAATATCCATTTTATTAAGGAAGAAAATTCTTTTATTTTGTGGGTGATTGTAAATTTTTTTTTCTATTTTTACAATACCTTTAATTCAGAATTATCTTCTACAGGTGTCATCAAAATACTCCTGAAATGTTGAATTATACAGTTTTTTATTTGGGCACAGAAGTTTTTAACGTTTAATAGAAAATTTCAAAAATAATACAAAAATTATAAATACCTATTATATTATAACACATATACTTAAACTTGTTAATCCATATCTTCAAATATGATTACAAATAATTGAATTTTTTTCAATACAGCATTTTTATAAATTTCAAAAAGAATCAAAATCAATATCATTATCTATATCATCTTCTTCGAATTCATAAACGAAATCTATCACTTTGCACGAAGGTAAATATAAAAAAACCTGTTAAATAAATTTCAAGCATGCTTGGTTTTTCATTCTTCTATTTTTCTGCTAGTTATTTTAACCCTTCTGAGGTCACGCCTTTTCACCCACGCTTCATTAATATATTTTCTCCATTTTTCTAATAAATGTAGAGCTATCATATTATAAGCACATCGTATTCGCGACACTTCAATGACGGAATACGTAGCCGGTGATCATTCAAATGGAAGTAGTTAAGCAATTATGACGATTTAAAAAAAATGCGGGGCCACGCTCACCGCGCGACCTCAGAAGGGTTGAAAGTAATGGAAGACAAAAATTTGTGTACTCGTATTTTGTACACTTCTGAATTTTTTTGACCAAAAATTAATAATGCAGTTTTTGATATTTAGTTTGTCTTGAAGACATCGTTAAAAATATAATACATGCATTCCATGTTCCATATAATACATACAGTTATTCCATGTCATTTGGCCTATTCGTTGGAATTGGTTAAAGCCCAGCTAACAATTTCATGTTCTATACAAATTATAAGAACGTTTCTACAGCAAATTTTTTAGAGCACTGTTTCTTCTAAGAACATTTTCAAAGCGTTCTTACAACACTTATACCATAAAAATGAGCACCGTTCTATAGAACTTTTTAGTTCTTGAAGCTGTTCTGTAAAGTCTGCGGGAAACACTTAGAGAATTGTTGAATAAATGTTCTCGCAAGTCTCTTAAAGAATTTTTATAACACAGTTATACAAAGCAATCTCATAACAATTCTATAGCAGTTCTAAAATGTTGTTTTAGAATTCTGGCATAGAACAAATAAAGAACACGTATATAATTATTCTTTAGGAGCGCATATTGTTTCGTTATACGATTTTTGGGTTGCATGGTGTTCTATTTAGAGAACTTTAAAATCGTTTAATTGTATCTTTTAAAAACAAAATATTTATGTATCGCATAATGGTAATTTTTTGACGCGCCCTTAGTTTACCTTATATTACCTTATGATTTTGATTCTTTTTGAAATTTCTAAAAATGCTGTATTGAAAAAAATTCAATCATTTATAATCATATTTGAAGATATGGATTAACAAGTTTAAGTATATGTGTTATAATAATAGGTATTTATAATTTTTGTATTATTTTTGAAATTTTCTATTAAACGTTAAAAACTTCTGTGCCCAAATAAAAAACTGTATAATTCAACATTTCAGGAGTATTTCGATGACACCTGTAGAAGATAATTCTGAATTAAAGGTATTGTAAAAATAGAAAAAAAAATTTACAATATCACCCACAAAATAAAAGACTTTTCTTCCTTAATAAAATGGATATTACTATACACTAACAAATTGCCCGCATTGCTCCAACAACGTTTATTCGTCGCTAGCACGCACTATGTGTTTCAACAGAGAAATACTGTTTATAGCTCCCACCTCTGTCATCCTCATGGCGCAGTAGAGGTTAAGAGTAGGTAGTTGGACATGATGTGTGATATAATCATTTAAAAAATTCTGAATTTACAACACTTTATAGAGCATATACCGACCCTTAGTCCCTATGGTACACGTATGCCGATCGTTCTCTCTCTTCAGTATATATTATTTTTTCTATGAAATATCGTTTCACATGCTCGGCATACGTGATACTATCATTGCAAGATGCGATTTTTTTTTGCAATAAGTAATTAACTTCTCCAACACAAGTTCCACGGGGACCTGTCAATTTTGCTTGGTCGTTTATCAGCATATGCATTATTACCGAAACCTCAAAGGGCATACATGATACTACCATTGCACTTTTTGGCAGCGTGCCGAAGGTCTACAGAGGTAAAGAGCAGGTAGTTGGACACCTACTCCTTGGTAGAGGCACAGACGGCTTCGCGCAGTGCAGAACGCGTTTATGACTAACAATAAGAGAGAGTCGGGAATATATGCGCGTTTTCTCTGTCGGTCCCCAGTACAGTGGTGCGGCCACAGATTTCATTCAGGACTGCCACTCACCAGAAAATCAGTTGTATTATATTATATTATATCTCCACACAGAAGGTATTCAGTGCGAAGCCGTAGAGGACTTTTTTTTAGATAATAATCTAACGAATACCAAGTTAAAAGAAAAAAAATTGTTCCCCAATGTTTTCAGTGAAAAGAATCGGTTTAAAATCTAAAATAATCAATAATCGCATTAATAATGTATTAATTTTTTTTCTTTATCTCTCAAAATGTAGGTCTACTCCTGTAGATGCGATTTAAAAAAAAATCATCGAAAAAGAGTAATTTTTCGATTTCTTATGAATTTTATAAGCGCAGCATGCTCCCTTAGGTGGTGCGCAAACTTTGAACGCATTTTGCCGCTTCCCTATTGCATATAGGTAAAAATTTCACTAAGACTTTTTTATTATAAATTCGATTGTTTACAACTTTTATTTGAAGATTTTCTCGTTATTCTTGAAAGTTGAAGAGATATTCGCAAAAAATATTTTTTTTGTTTACATCTCTTTTTTAAACAATCCGACCGGGGATGATCCTTCAAAATATCAGGAAGTTGTTGTAGGGTGTAAACAGTACCTACTGTAAAAAATTCAGATCCTCTTTAATTATTTCTAATTCAGGACTTCAATGACTGGACTAATGTCCCGGGCAGAACCGCACAGTTGCAGGGACCTCTTCGGCCGGGCTTGGTCGGTACTCGAGCCACTTTTACCGGTAGAAGTCGAGTCAGTAATTTAGCCCGGTCAAGTTAGCCTAAAAAATAGGGGTACCCTTGCATAAATACCCAAGAAGCTAAAAATTTACAGGAACGTTAGGAATACCATTATAATGAAATTGTGAAAAGTCCTCATCGATCCCGTGTGTGCAAAAAATGTTATGCAAGGTCAAAGTTCGCAAAAATTGGTTTTTTGGATTTATTAGCGAAACGGTTAGTTTTATGATAAAAATAGTTTAGACAAAAATTGTAGATCATGCAATTCTCTACTAAAATTAACCTTACACTTTTTTCCTAAGATTCACCATTTCTGAGAAAAAGCCATTCTAAAGTTGTATTCTCCATAATATGCATGACTACGCTGCCTATGTACATCATTTGAAGTATAATATAAGTAAAACTATTGGGTTGGTGCATAATTATTGCGGATTTTTTGGCGGCTTTTTCTTTAAAAATTGGCATTTTGTTAATTTTTTTTCATTAAAATAATCTTCTCTATTTAGTTAATAAAATGCGTGTCGAAAATCATGTCCATATTCGTCATACCGTGAGTGCACCGGTATCCGACCGCGTGTATGGGTATCCGTCCACCGAAGGTCGGTTATGGAAATATTTAATATTTAACATGTTTAAATGTTAAAAATTTATTAATTTGTTTCGATGCGTGGCGCTAACATCATGCTTTAAATGTATTTCGTTAGAAGAGTATAGGTTAGGATTGGAAATCAGTAGTTCAGATGGATACGACAAAATGTAAGTAACAAACGTATTAAAATATGTTAAGATCGATTCTTGATTGTTCCCTCGCCGAAAAGTTCGTTGAGATCGCGAAATGACTGTGCCGCCTTCCATCTTTCTCGAAGTGGTAGAGCATAATATGACGAATATGGACATAATTTTCGACACGAATTTTATTAAGGAGGAACATCAGTACTCTACGGGGTGGGGCGAGAGGAAGGAAAGAACAAAGCTTTCGACGCGTATTGCCAATATCAGATAATGAAATTTTAGTTCACTCAAAAATTATATATACGTTATTAAAATGTCACAAAATGTGGCTTATCATTGCACTATTATTGATTTAAAATCAATGTAATATTTATTTAAATTTCTTACTGTTAAATTTTACATTATTTATTCGAGTATGAAAATTAGAAAAACGTGGCAACACCGCAGTTTTTGACCACGAGGTTGGTATGAGATTTGTCGGTAAAAACAGTCACTTACCGACATAATTCTACGCGTGACAGCTGCGTACATATTTTGATATTCATAACCTCAAAGCTATATTATGTTTACGTGGGTTCTATCAGTAGCCAAGTATTGCTTTTAAAATGTATAATATTACGGCACAATGTTATCGTTGGAAAGGAAATTACTCACCATAATTCACAAATTCACAATTTCGAGATTGGACGCTTCGATCTCCCGAATTGACACCAACTCTATACCTAACTACCGACTCGACTTCTACCGGTATACAGGTAAATGAGAGTACCGACCAAGCCCGGCCGATAGTAAATTTCAAGGTCCCTGGAATTGTGCGGTGCTGCGCGGGTCATGCTGTATTAGTCTCGGGTTTGAATCCTAGCGCACCGACTGACCTCTCCTCTGACGTCACGCGCTATTGCCACGTTTTCCCCTATTCGTTCAAAGATTCCGTTTTCTCGAAACCTTTTACTAAATTACACAAAAACTACTAAGTGAAATTGGTTTAAACTGTGCAGGATAGAAGTTTATAACTACATGCAAAATAAAATATTTTCTTTTTACCATTTCTTCCATTTTAAGAGCCAATATTATTACTATCAAATCATCGGCCCATAAGGTTCCATGTTAATCAGTGACTTTTCAAACATGAATTTAAAAAAACGGTTAAGTGAATTTCTTTCAAATTTTTACAGTAGCGTTCTGATGAAGTGAAGATAATAAGAAAAAAAATCTTACTAATTGGTCCATTTTCATTTCACTGATGTTCCTCCTTAAGGGGTAACACCACTCTAGCGGCCGGAGAAAAGGCCTAAATCGTATAGTATTTTACGGGAGTATGAAAAAAGGAATCGAATTTCTGTTTAGAGAGTTTATTAAGCATGTAATTAAGTATGAACAACAATTTCGTAATTAGCAATTCGATACAAAATGGCGGCTATACAGCCAATCTACTGAATCACCTTTTTTTACGGGCGGACACGCTACGTCTTGACTATTGCACGGATCGATTTGAAATTTTAACAGTAACTTCACAAATACATTCTTTAGAGAAGTACGTAGCCGTTTTTTGATTGAATGTAAACTTTTTTTATAAACAATTTACGGCTGATTTCTTGGCAAAAATTCGATTTTTTTCTTTCAAAAGTGCACCATTTCTATAAGAATTAAATTAACGAAAAATCCCTACGTACTTCTATAGACAATAGTATGTAGATTAATAATCTTTTTGGTTTTTTGTACCAGGTCTTATATAATACTTTCTGAGATATGTGTCCGCTCGTTTTTGTACTAAAAAAAAGGCGACTCAGTAGACTGGCTGTATAGCCGCCATTTTGTATCTAATTACTAATAACAAAATTGTTTTTTATACTTCATTAAATGCTTAATAAACCCTCTAAGCAGAAATTCGATTCCTTTTTTCATACAACCGTAAAACACTATACAGTTTAGGCCTTTTTTCCGGTCGCTAGAGTGGTGTTATTTTAATGAAAAATAAATAAACAAAATGCCAATTTTTTAAAGAAAAAGAAGCTGCCAAAAAAGCCGCAATAATTACACAGGTTTACAAAAAAAAAAGTCCGGACTATTTGACCGGACCATGGTATTCCGAGGTATTTTTGCGTCCTGAATCCGATCCCGAGGTCATCTGAGCCCCATCACGTCAGAAAAACGAGATTTCAAGGTCATTTAGATGTTAAAATGACCATTTTTTGGAACTGGACCCGGGACAATTTCTCAAGCGACCTGTTGAGTTGGAGGGTAGATGTTTAGGTCTTGAATACCTTCCAAACATTGGAATGGAGTCCTAAATCTCGACCGGGACTATCACAGAACCACCCCAGTGGATAAAATGTTGCCATGATCGTTGTATCTCGCGGATTACGATCTCCCTGTCAAGGCATCCAATTCTGGCGATCCGTTCACTGTGACATATTGACAGTGGACCCAGCACTGACCCTAATGGCCTTAGAACCTTGGAGTCATGCTCTGGGTGCTGCTTAGGGCAGTCCCATTTCCTTATTTATTTATTTCACGGGCTCTTGCCCTTTTCAAAGACATTACAACCAACACACAATTGGACGGCACAAATTTGCTGTAAGTTGACGAAGGAATCTTACCAACTCACGAGTTTAAGCTCCCTGCCAAGACGCAGAAACTTGACGGAAAACTTCCATATCTCGAGAACTGCTCAACCCATTCGTCTGAAATTTCGCACCATGTTAGGGGACTTCTTGGGAACATTGTTTGTATCCGAACAATAAAGACCCTTCTGTAAAGCCGATTGTTCGTGTACAATCGGCCCTATGAAACAGCATGCAGAACATGAGTCAAAAATTTGTGCGTCTGCAGTGGCAACCTCCTCGTTGCAAATCTCGTTTTTCTGACGTGATGGGGCTCAGATGACCTCGGGATCAGATTCAGGACGCAAAAATACCTCGGAATACCATGGTCCGGTCAAATAGTCCGGACTTTTTTTTTTGTAAACCTGTGTTATGCACCAACCCAATATTAGGGGCCATCCATATATTACGTAAGACGTTTTTGACCTCTTTTTGACCCCCCCTCCCCCCAGTGTAAGATACTTGCACATATAGTGTAAGAAATGTTCACCCCCCCCCCCCCCCCTCCTCCTCAAACGTCTTACGTAATATATGGATGGCCCCTTAGTCTGCGTGACAAATATATTAATATTGAATGACAATTCTAAAGGCGCGTCCTCACTGAGTCGACATTGTCGATAGACTCTGTCGACTCACAAGGGGACCCTTCGAAAGTCGGAGCACCGATTGTAATGAATTTTTTTTATAAATAAAGGGAAGTCCCCTGAGTAACGCTCATACTTTACTTTTGTCCAATGCGCCTTTGTTTATTTTAAAAAAAAGATTGTTTTGACGCGTAAAGTGTGTACTGTAATGTAATACTCAGTATCCAAGATAACGGCGTGGCGCAGTCGGCTAAGGCATAGACTTACCACGCGGGCATCCCGCGTTCGATTCCCGTGCATGCACTATCTTTTTTTTTTTGCCAATTTCGAACTTTTTCACTTTTTTTATTATTCAAACTATTGCTACTAATCTTTAGAAGTAAAATAAATCTAGGTAAGGCGAAAAAACAAAATTTAAACACGTTCAATTACAAAAAGCATTTTCATTTATTCGTAACAAGTGAAATTTTAAATTTAATTGGTATACTTATCGCTAATTCCATCGGACGATTCCGATGGTGATTTAATGTGAAGCATAGAAATTGTCACCAAAACTTCACTAATTTGCCTTCGAATGATTAGTAACAATCGTTCAAAATATAGTTTTAAATGCAAAAAAATTTTTTATTCACGTTACCTAGATTTATTTTACTTCTAAAGATTAGTAGCAATAGTTTGAATAATAAAAAAAGTGAAAAAGTTCGAAATTGGCAAAAAAAAAAAGATAGTGCATGCACGGGAATCGAACGCGGGACGCCCGCGTGGTAAGTCTATGCCTTAGCCGACTGCGCCACGCCGTTATCTTGGATACCGGGTATTACATTACAGTACACACTTTACGCGTCAAAACAATTTCTTTTTTTTTAAATAAACAAAGGCGCATTGGACAAAAGTAAAGTATGAGCGTTACTCAGGGGACTTCCCTTTATTTATAAAAAAAAAATTCATTACAATCGGTGCTCCGACTTTCGAAGGGTCCCCTTGTCAGTGAGGACGCGCGTTTAGAATTATTATTCAATATTAATGTATTAGTCACGCAGACTAGTAGTTTTACTTATATTATACGTCCAATGATGTACATAGGCAGCGTAGTCAAGCATGTTATGGAGAATACAACTTTACAATGGCTTTTTCTCAGAAATGGTGAATCTTAGGAAAAAAGTGTACGAACCATTTTTGTAGAGAATTGCTTGATCTACAATTTTTATCTGATCTATTTTTATCATAAAACTAATCGTTTCGCTAATAAATCCAAAAACCCATTTTTGCGAACTTTGACCATGCATAACATTTTTTGCACACACGGGATCGATGAGGACTTTTCACAATTTCATTATAATGGTATCCCTAACGTTCATGTAAATTTTTAGCTTCTTGGGAATTTATGCAAGGGTGAATGTCTATTTTGAACGGGCTAATTACCGTATGTCCCGCTCTATACCGCACAGTTACAGGACCTTGAAATTTACCTTCGGCCTGGCTTGGTCGGTACTGGAGTCATTTTTTACCGGTAGAAGTCGAGTTGATAGTTAGAGTTGGTGTCAATTCGGGAGATCGAAGCGCCTAACCTCGAAATCGTGGATTTGTGAATTATGGTGAGTAATTACCATTATTCACAAATTCACGATTTCGAAATTAGACGCTTCGATCTCCAGAATTGACACCAACTCTAATTACCGACTCGACTTCTACCGGTAAAAGTGGCTCGAATATCAACCAAACCCGGCCGAAGAGGTCCCTGCAACTGTGCGGTTCTGCCCGGGACGTACGGTAGAGTTGGTGTCAATTCGGGAGATCGAAGTGTCTAATCTCGAAATCGTAAATTTGTGAATAATGGTAATTACTCACCTTAATTCACAAATCCTCGATTTCGAGGTTAGACGCTTCGATCTCCCGAAATGATACCAACTCTACCCCGATAGCCAGGTGACTTCACAGTGGAGGCACTGTGAGACGACGCAGTGACTTTGAAAAACATCACAGTGATGTCTTGGTGCGTGCCCATTGGGGTACCACTGTGGCATCACGCAGTGTACAAAGTAGATAAAGGGATTTTGCAAAAGGGGAATGCACGCAGTGACTTTACCGAGGTTTTTCACTGTTTGCCCGTGCAGTGCCGTCGCCTGCCACCCGCCTAGTAGAGTGTCGCTTTTTTTTCACACCCTACCGGGATTTGAACCTGCGATCTTTAGAATACGAGATGCTTCAAAACTGGGAATGCTTTCGCATTCTACCAATTGAGCCACCGACTCTTCAAGCGGTGTTGGCCCACTCTGGTCATAATATAGAAACCGGACATGACAGTAACTGCTCTCGAAGGTCAACATAACCACGTAATATAAACAAAGAATTTTTAAATAAAAGTAGTTTTAAAAGTGCAAGTGCAATAAACCCAATTCATAAGTGTTGAATATCGGTATCGAAAAGATATCAATTCTAGGAGAGTCAAAAATGCTGCTAGTGGAACGAGAAGCGGTATTGTGAATGCAGGGTTTGTATTTTCCTGCGGAATGAAAAAAGAGAAACCAAAATACAGGGAAAATCGTCGCTTCTTGCGTACAATCGTCACATGGTACTATTTGCCCTACCGATTTATGTACAGAAGCGTTGCAAAAATATGTTTGCGTCTTCCTCTGGCCCAGCTGCACTTGCACGTTACTTCTTTATTGTTGTTTACCAGTAAGATGTTCACTTCAACTTCGTGAGAAGCACTTGTTACATGTGACGATTGTATGCAAGAAGCGACGATTTTCACTGCATTTTGGTTTCTCTTTTTGATTCCGCAGGAAAATACAAATTGCTTTCAATACCGCTTCTCCTTCCACTCTAGCGGCATTTTTGACTCTCCTAGAATTGACAAGATATCTTCGATACCGATATTAATCACTTATGAATTGGGTTTATTGCACTTGCACTCTTAAAACTACTTTTATTTACAAATACTTTGTTTACGTTACATGGTTATCTTGACATTCGGTCCGTAACGTCCGTAACGACGGCCATCTTAGGAAGAACGAAACGCCACCATACGGCGGTGTCCGACGCGAATACAAATTTCGTAAGGCGTCAAGAAATAGACCAATCAGGATCAAGTATTCCGTTGTGGCAAAAACTCGCACTCCGGATCCTCACTGTGGCATCACAGTAACGTCACTCACAATCAGTGACGCCACCGCGTGACGTTTGGGTGATAGTGACGCTTGGCTATCGGGGCTAACTACCGACTCGACTTCTACCGGTAAAAGTGGCTCGAATACCGACCAAGCCTGGCCGAAGAGGTCCCTGCAACTGTGCGGTTCTACCCGGGACATACGGTACTGAGAATAACCATAAGGCTTATTGCTGATTATTCTCAGTATAGCGCTATACCGCACTTATACCGTGTTGGTAAAACCGGCCCTAATAGCAATGTATCGGCAGATTTGTGCAGCAGTGCTATAGCCAATGCCGTTAGGTTTGCGTCAACTGCGTCCCCTAGTGCTGATAGGTATCGACAGCAGCTGCACCGCCCATGAGCGTTCAGGTAACAGCACCGGCGCAGCAGCAGCGCAGCATCAAGTGCAGGAAACATGCCAAAATTCG
The DNA here is from genome assembly GCA_963678675.1 of Xiphydria camelus. NCBI lineage: Eukaryota > Metazoa > Arthropoda > Insecta > Hymenoptera > Xiphydriidae > Xiphydria > Xiphydria camelus. The sequence continues at coordinate 19,654,853 of OY783194.1, forward strand.
AGAGGGCATGGGTAACGCATATACTACGACGCACTTCTCATGTACGATGATGCGCCAATACACGTAAAGGGGTGCGAGTAAGTTAAAGTTAATGAGCTCTATATCTAGAGCATTGCCCGTTTGGCATCAAATCTACGGGTTGGAGTGGATTCAGTTAGGTTAGATTCCCATACAGCATACTGAATTAATATTCTTGAAAAGAAAAATGAAAAAATCAGATTCCTTCATATATTTCTCGTTATTCTACACGGTCACCCATCCGAGTACTAGCACCATTTCTTGCTGCAGCTGCACTTCATTGATCGGCCGGTGTCCTAGAGACCTCATCTGCTGCGCGCACTCGTGTACCTACGGCAAATAGGTATAAAAAAAATACTTGATACATTTTGTTCACATATAATAAGTGCTCGTGATATTATATATTTGAAGTTCTATGATAAATTTTGCAGGAATCTTATGCCAGAATTAATAGTCGAGACTTGAGTTCCAAGGCGACCAAGCTTTACAACGAGGGCGCTGGAATTCTAAAACGGCACTCGAAAAACTAAAGGCTCGATATGAATTCGGGTATTAGAAACACCATATATGATTCGATCTTAACCATTCAAAGGCGCCGCTCTACTTTTAGAAGATAAGACCTAATGGTACAATATGTTTTGAAATGTTTCATAAACATTACGTTCTAATTTTTCAAGGAGTGATCTCAAAAACATACCTGCAATGTATGTTATATGTACATTTTATTGAAACATTGGTGAGATATTTCTGAAAAGAAGTGTGCTGCATGGGAATTATTTCTTTTAAAAAAGTACAACTGAATAGGGATAGACAATTTAATCTAAAAATTGGTAATTGAATACAACGAAAGGTTTACTTAAATCCACAACCGGATATAGCGCTAATAACATTTTTAGTGTTCAACTATGAAGGTTCGATGAAAATTACAGTAAATATATATATTTCTTTGGTCCGACGTAGCTTATTGACTAGATTCTTTCGAGGCATCAACGAGATTAACAAGTTATAACAAATATCACAATAAAACTACATATCTTTCATCTCGGCTTTATATTTTATATATGTATCAAAAATTGTTGTAGAAATATTTCTTTTGTCCAACATAGTTTATGGATTAGATTATTTCGCGACATCGGCGAGGCTTAAAACTTATTCTGTAAGATTTTTAACTTTTCTAGGATCACAAATCCGAATCAGACATGAATCACAGATCCGATCGTTTATTACAATACTATACGCGAATGTACTGGGGTATAAATAATATAGATAAATTAATTACAGGTACAGTGATTTAAATTGCAGAGGGTAGTATGACTTTCTGCTTTCGGAGATATAGGGTCAATTGGGATAACGGGAAACAAAGGATAAATGAAAACAGCCCACGAAATCATTTAAATTGCGCGCGTATGAATTCATACTGTTATTGGTCAGCTTACCTTGAGGTATTAGTGTAACCATGTGATACTCCTTTTGGTTAGATCGTCTCTATCAGAAAGGTAAGTTTTATTAAGTTTATTGCGTCCAAGCAGCCTAACAGTGTAAGAGGGGTAATACGCACAGAGAGCGCGAATAGACTATAACTAGAGTTTATTCGGGATAAGGGCGTACAGATGGTAGTGTGTGAGTGAGCGAGTGGGGGGGGGGGGGGGGAGTTCTCGAACTCGGAGAAGCGTCGGAGGTGCTGCCGACCGAGCTGCTCGTAGGCGGTGCGGGAGCGTCGTCCCCTGGAATGGCTGCGTCGGTCCTAGTGTGCGGGGTGCTGCTCGCGTCCCGGGTATCGTCGCAGGGCCGTGAGCGGAGGAGCCTTGTCCACGTGGAGGTTCGCCGGTTAGGCGAAGCGACGTGAAAACGTCGGTCGAAGGGACTGTGAGGACGCTACGGTGTCTGCCGAGCGATGCTGCCGCTAGCGTACCTCAAGCCGGGACAGCGTAGAGCTGTCAGAGAACTGCAAGCGAGAGGGTGTCCGCTGAACGATGCTGCCCTCTCGATTGCTCGAGTCAGTGAGCCACGAACGTAAGGGTGTCCGCCGAGCGATGCTTCCCTTACGGTGTTCGGGCCAATTCCCTCGGTAGACTGCGAGAAATAGTGGTGTCCGCCGAGCGATGCTGCCACTGTGAGCTAGTCTGGCGAGGACGTTCGACTACTAGGGTGTTCGCCGAGCGATGCTTTCATAGGTGACGTTCGAGTGAGACTCCGAGGGGTAGTGATGTCCGCCGAGCGATGCTGTCACTACCTAGTCTCAGGTCAGTCTGCCGGCGGTTTTTTTTTTTTTGGAAGATGGGCGAGGAGGAGAATCTTCGACAAGACACCCACGATGGTAGTAGGGTAGTGTCGGATTTCTACCGACTAAACCCCTCCTCGTAGTTACCAACCCATAGGGTTCTAAATCAAAAAGAAGAAGAAGTCGGGGAACTTGCGAATTGCTAAGGCCGCTAGCGCCTAAGCGAAACTAGGGGGTGCACGAGGTTATGAAATAAGAATACAGGGCCTTCGGACTTTGTCCTTTGCTCTGCTAGAATAATCGCTTAATGCTCTGATGGAAGGGTTTTCGTGGGACCTTACGGAGTGTCTGAGCTCGGTTGCGTATTTGGTTGCGGCTGTGTCAAGAGAGGGGAGGCCAGATTCTCGGAGTAATTGAGCGTTCCTTATGAACCAAGGGGCGTTTAAAGAGCCTCTAAGGAGCCTCATGTAGATACCCTGGAGCTTTCCTGACGGCGATAGCTCACCGGCCTTCTAATATACCCCGTTGGCGGACCTGGGCGTTTGCCCTCCGGGCGATACGATCGCCCTATCTACCTGCATCCTGCTAATGCGTCCTTCGTGACGCATTCCGGGCCTTTCCGAGCCTTGAACCGTCGGCAGGCTAGCGCATGCCGACTCGGCTACGATCCACGCGTTACAACAGTAGCTTTCGGTAGACTCCGGGGTTATTTTCTTTGTTGCTAGTAGGAAAATGTTCTATATCTGATCCATATGATTTCATGTTAGATATATGTCGTTGCTACGCTGTATAGGTTAGGAAACCAGTTAAAATTAACGTGGCGGGAGTAACATGTTGTTTCCTTTTACCCCAAATATATTATCATCGGGGGTAATTGGAAACAATAAATTGGGGAATTGGGAACGCAGAGAGAGAGAGAGAGAGAGAGAGAGAGAGAGAGAGAGAGTGTTTCCATTTACCTACTCTAGGTTTTCTTTATGGCAATATCACTAAGAATGTGAATGGAACTATTTTCGCAACATTTTTGAAAAAATCTTCAAAAATTCAACATTGCTACATATTTCTGAAGATGGATGAATATCAGAACGATATTCGATGCAGAGTCGATGCCGGAGGTTGAGCATAAGCGGGAAACACCTAACGGGACCGGCAAGGATCGACAGCACGTAGCAACGGGCCCAGGAAGGCAGGATGAGTGGGTGCCTCCGGAAAGCCGAACTATTCCGGGTATTATCAGAATACCCGCTTACCCTCGCTACCTGCTAGTGCGCACGGTTAGGAAGGCGCATGAGGGAATCAACGAGATTGGAATGTACGAGAGCTGGGGACCGTTTCGGTCATTTTCCAGAGGTCCCGTTTTACCCCCGCTACCCGAGGGTACGTCCCAGGCAGGAGGACGTACGAGAGGCAGTGAGATTCGAGACATTTGCCGGGGGAGTCAACTGCAAACGGCGCTCGAAGACACCATCGCGAACAGATCCATAGTGTAGTTTTTGGATTGAATAAATACGAACCGCGAGTGATCCTGCTCGTTCGATTTCTTCCTCCTACATTTCCGACTGTAAAATACCTACAAGAGCTATCTCCTAGCCAAATTGTCGCTAATCTTAAACCAGCAAAAATATCAAGAGGACACTACTACTTCCCAACCGCCTGTCAATACAATTGTTCGTGAAACTTTAAAAAATTGTATATCTAATCTCCAGAGTTAATAATTAATTTTTTTACCTACATAAATATTTTTACATTTTATGTTACTTGATACGAAAATAAACGACTTTTAAAAAGATCCATTGTTCGGCATATCTAATGTCCAACCCCCATCCCCTAAAATCATTCTACTTACCTATGAAAAATGAATGAAAATAAGTTCGTAGACTAAGAGAAATATTTCTAATTGCCCCAGACCGCGTATATGCGCTTTATGTGTAAAAATAGGCAGTTTCCATTTACCCATTATGAGGGGTATAAGTAGGAATTTTTGTGGGGAAATATTGGAAACACCAAAAAAAAATTTTTTCTGCGTGTACTATGTTTTGGAGAGAATTTTTTAAACCTGATTTCGATAGCATCGATGGAAAGGTAAGTCTATGCTTGCGGGAAAGTAAATGCGATTATAAAAAACTATACTACATCAATTTGAAGCAAACTCTGCAAAAAACGTTTCCCGTTACCCCAATTGACCCTAAATTAAAATCACAGACGTGTGTAAATGATAGCCCCCTCGTTCGACTTGGTCGTCCAACCACATTCTCTGTCGAAGAGGATCGATAGATTCTGATCGAACATAAATTCTATTGGAAAAGCTGGGTATTTCAGACATACATTCTCTGACGCAAAACTAATAGAAACACACATGATAACATTATATTTCAAGAAGGTTTGCTTGGCATGTGCTTTTTTGATTTCCATCGGAGAACGCATACGAGAACGAAATACTCAGCTTTTCCGGTAGAATTGATTAGGTGTAAAAATAAGTTTTTCCTCACTCATGCCCATTTCGAGGCCTTTTCCAGCCTATTTTTAGGCCGTAAGATGGCGTTTTTCCCGCGTGACACCGACCGGGAGTCCGCAGGCTGTCAAAAGATTGCTTAATCCGAGGTGGGTCCCTTTTTTCAAACTGCTAAACGCAACGTGAAATGAGCCGTGTATACTTCTGTTTGTTTTGTTTTGAGAAATGGGCAGTCGTGAGAAAAAATAGTATATATCATTCGGATGAAATCCTCGGATTTTTAAGACTGTGTTTAACGCGTGTTAATTAAGGCGAGCCTCGTCCCCTCACAATGAATCGTGCTACGACCTAATTAAACACAGTCTGAAAAAACCTCGGATTACCGCCTAATGACATAAGATACTATTAGGACACTTCCACCCCGTGTCATAAAAGTAATTCAAAGTTACCGTTCACATATGATATGGTGGCACTTGTTATGTAGTATCGAAACATAAGGGAGTCATAGATATAACCTTTAAATTCTGTGAATAGAACATGCAGACCGATAAACTCTTTATTAGACACTGCATTCGCTATGAATGGGCATGTTCACGATTTTTTTTTTGCTCTGTGACAGATAGTATAAGTAGAGTGTAAGAGTACAGAGGGCACCACCAGACGGACACATGGGAGAGTCAGTTAGGAAGCCGACATCACGGCATGAGGAAGCAGATTGTAACAGAGACACATGTTCTATTTCTTTATAATAAATATTCATTACCTATATCTGTCAGAACTATCACATGCTCATTCGTTAATACTTTTTGTGCTTATTAATAAGATGTGTTTGTTTTTTTTTCTGAGCACTAATTTCTTTTTTTTTTAATGTTTAAAGTTTGACTTCGATTCAAACGAAATCCTTAGTGACGTCACTAAAGCCACTGGCAAGGGCCCAAACCCGGGTTTGTGAATGGTGGAGAATCTGTTGCCCGACTCTGATTGGTCAGTTAAAATGGCGGTGAAAGTGCGACGCTTTAAAACGAATGCCTTTTTTAACATCTCAAAAATACTGGAAAAACATTGTTTTAATGACCCATTTTTTACCTACATTACTTTAATACCCTAATCTTCCGATTCATGCACTTTAAACAGCTGTACAAAAAGTTGTGAACATGCCCATTCCATCAAGGAAAAAGTGTTAGGAAAGCAGGTGAATTAATCTGTTCTGTTCTTGGGGACGACATTGTAATGTATCTAAAAGTACATGTGAGTATTGGTATAAGAGATTTAAAGACACTGATTTTTATGTTAGTGACCGTGAACGTACCGGGGCCCCTGTAGAGGTGGATGACTAGCGCTATGCTTGCTTGTTTAATAAAAACAAAAAAGGTATGCATGAGGCTAAATTACCACGATCAGTCGACTGTAAATAATATAAATTTAGCATGTACATTGAGTGTGCCATGTCGTCTTGTTGTCTTTCCAACAAAAGACAAACGTGCAGTCGTTCATTCCATTTTGTTAAAAATGGTATAAAAATACCAGTTTGCCAAAATTTTCTTCAAAAAACCTTATGCATAACCAATGGACCAATAAATACAGCATTTAAAGGGCAAAGAGGTGGAACCTTCGTGGAAAACGATAAACACGGTAGAAAATCCCCATCTAACAAAATAAAAGCTGACGATGTAAACATTGTCAGACAACATATTAAAATATTTCCGACCATGGAATCACATTACTGTCGGAATAAATTTCAGAGGCAGTACTTAGACTGTAAACTTTCAATTAATAGAACGTATGCTTTGTATAGTGTTCTCTCTAGAAAAAAATACTAAGGTGCCTTTAAGTCGAAACATGTACTGAAAAATATTTTGTTCCCATTTTAATTTGTCGTTCTTCGTGCCAAAAAAGGATCAATGTTGCTTATGTAACCAATACAATGAAGCAAAGAAAAGTGGTATATTATCTGGCGACCTGATCACGAAATATCAAGATCATCAATCACGAAAAGATGAAGCAAATCGTGCTAAGGACTAACAATAAGACAAACAAAAATCAATTTCGGATTCTGAATTTTTGTCTGTAACAGCTGATCTACAGAAAGTTCTTCAAATTCCGTCCGCTAGCGAATCTCTTCTTTATTATTCTCGTAAACTTTGTATTTATAATTTTACGATTTACGAGTCGAAGTTTCCTAATGATTCTTATTGTTTAGTATAGTCAGAACTAAACGGCGAAAGAGGCAGTAACGAAATTGGGACTGCAATAATGTATTGGATTAATAAACTTCCAGATATAGTTAAGGAGATCTCTATATTTTCGGACACATGTGGTGGACAAAACCGCAACCAGCATATTTTACAGCGTTATTTCTCTACCTCATCCAAACTACTCATTTAGATGTTACCGAGCAAACGTTTTTAGAGTCAGGGCACACTTTCATGGAGGTAGACAATATGCACAGTACAATAGAAAATGAACAACGTTTTGTGCCTGCCTATTCAGTATCAGACTGGATGAACGTTATGACTTCTCATAAGAGCAAGATCCACAAGAAACCGTAAAAGCGCACGTCCCTATAATGTGCACTAATTAACGTTTGCTAACATGATATACCTAAAAGATTTATCTAAATGCATTATAAAAAATCGCACCAAAGACGAAGATGGAACTTAAGTCAACTGACTGCGGATTACATGTTTGCGTTATGAAAAGCAACACCCTGGTAAAATAAAGTATCGGTATGGCCACGATGGTGCCTACAATACAATCAATATACTTAGTAGAGGTAGAAATGTAAACATATGTAAGTGAAACCAATATTAAAAAGGCTTACGATAAACTGCTTCGAATCAGTACTTTAAAGAAAAACAATTTGCTAAAGCTTAGAATTATACCAGAGGAATTATTGCACTTATGGTACGAGTCTCTACCTGTAGATAGCAAGATAAGAGAAAAAACTACTGAAGAGTCTGATGAAGTTCCATAGAACTGAATATTCTTCTTTTTCGTATTCTTTATCAATAATTCATTTGTTTTTGTTATTATAGTTAATCGTTATATTGAACCTGTATTACTAAAGCAATCTTTCCTTAACCTTTTAAGTCCGGGGGTGGTCGATATATCGACCAGCTATGGGACGATTAATATTTTATGTTTTTTCAGGAATAATTCATGCGTTCAAATGGGAAAAATAGTGCGAAAATTCCTGGAATCATCCTTCACCTTGAATCCAAGATAGGAGATCCAATATGGCGGATGATGAATTCCAGATATTTATCAAAATTTTAGTTCTAATTCTAGTTATAATCTAGAGTACCTACCTCAGTTTAAGAGTTTCATCACCGACACAGATGCCAATCCTGCTTAACCTCTCCTTACCCATCACGACCAATAAACGATGACGCTCACCGTCTATACTTTACAAAATCGTCATCGTTATATTTGCTATGTCGCAGATCCAAGTTCTCACCCTGTAGATAGAATATCTATTTAACGCGCCTGCAGATAGCTCGTATTTAGGTATATGGTTATTTTGTTGACATCGATAATACCCCAAATAGAAAAGTGTGCCACAGGATTGGTGCAGTGCTGACAATATGCCTAATGCCAAAGTTGATACAGACCTTGTTGAAACACGTCGTGTCGGTAGAACCTGATATTCCTACCGTGGTATTGTACCGCAAAAAATTCTAGAAATTTTTAATTCCGGCATATTGGAGGTAAAATGCATGTATACTGACAGAGTACAGGAAGACGATATATTATTGGAACGCTGTGCCGCTGTACTACCGTAATAATGTAGTGGAGTGCCGCCAATATACCGCCAAAGTTGATGCAGACCTTGTCGAAGCACGTCGCGTCGTGTCGATAGAACCTAATATTCCTACCGTGGCATTGTACCGCAATTCTGGAGGATTCTTTTCTATCTGAGACGTCGATGGAAGATGTTGCTGACACATTAACTAGTCAGCTACATGATTGGGAGAAACAAGTGAGACGGCTTTAAATTATATGTCAAAAAGCAGTCAAATAGAGGCATATGGTTTTTGTCATGAGCATTTCCGGATTCGACTATGCATCAGCGTCGACTTTTGCTCTATGTGTGACGTCTATTAATAACTAATTAGATTTCTTATATTGTATCTTAAATAGTAGCGCATTAAATTATCCGCGTCATATGACAAAATTATAACTGATTCCAACAACCATGTGTCAATTCAGTCAGTAAAGCGTCTCGCGCAGTCCTGGCTTTGAAGTTGCTCATCTCAATGATCGCAGGTTCGAGTCCTGGTGGAGTACGAAAATAGAGGAAGGGTGGACAAAACGGAGTAGGAGAGTAAAATGGGGGTACCCCTTTTATCTTTTATATTATTGCGCGCTGCTGTCTCTCTGAAATCGCATGAACCTCAAGTAAATAGACCGCCCTGTCACAATTGAAATACGTACAAGAGAGCAGTGATAGTCGAAGAACCTACAAACATTACATTCACGTACTATGTGAGACATCGTGCTACAATATTGCAGAATATATTTGATATGAAGTTATTATACTATATTTATTTTAACTACGATATCGTAGTTACTATAGGGAAGTAGATACTTTGCGGTAAACGTTTTAATAATAGTTCAGACTGGAAAATGTGTTTTATTTTGAAAATAATATCTAACTTAAAAACTACACTAGATAAGGAAAAACGGGGTAGGGTAAAATGGAGTACCCTAGAGTCGGAGAATGGAGGGGGGAAATAACACAGGAAACGAAAACGTCATTGCCATTAGAAAGAAAGAGGATTCGTTAAATGACAGCAAAGATAATGACGCCGAGTGCTTTTATTATGGAGGTTTTTATTCATATATTCTATAAAAGGATGGATTGCATGTTTCATATACCTACCTCAGATAAGCTTGCAATTGATATGCTAGCATAGAAAATGAGGACAATAAGGCCATGCATATTTGTGGATTGTGTTTATAAATATTAGGTATACCTAGAATAAATTCTCCATTTATTTATACAACCCCATTTTGCCCTGCCCAGCACGCAAAACAAGGTAATTAGCAGATTTTTAATTCATACCTGTTTTTATTGCATGTATGCTTTTTTATTATAGTAATATTTCGTACTAGTATTATAAAACTAAACGAATAACTATTATGTAATTTTGGGAGAAATGTTTCGAATTCCCCAATTTCTTCATTTATGGTTTGTGTGCGTGTGTGTGTGCGCGCGCGCGTGTGTGTGTGCGTGTGCGTGTGTGTGTGTGTGTGTGTGTGTGTGTGTGTGTGTGTGTGTGTGTGTGTGTGTGTGTGTGTGTGTGTGTGTGTGTGTGTGTGTGTGCCAAACCTTAAGTACCCCGTTTTGTCCGTTCTTCCCCTATATAATTTGTTAGTTATCTGTAGCCTCATTTAAAAATTTCACTTGTATTTATAGGAATGCTTTAACCGGTGTTTTGATTTTAATAGAAGTGTTCGTTTTCTAGAGAAGTCTTTTGATTAAAATGTGATTCGTAACCGGTTCATAACACATTTGTAATATCAGTATAATATGTTATATACCTACACGGGGGAAAATGGATTTGGAATAAAGAGCACACATTTTCTACACACCACCGCCTACTTCCGGGGGGAGTGCCTACATTCTGGCACTGACAATGAGTGCCCAGATTCTGGCGTTATGTGATTGACTATGTGGCACTGGAGTGACATCTTGAATTTTTACAAAATATTGCTATTTAAAATAGTATTTCATTCCCCTTGTATGGCAAAAATTACTACAATATCGCATATTTTAAAATAATTTATTATTTTTTGCAAACAGTCAATAGATATATGGAGAAAAATAAGAAATAGAAATAAAAAAATTAAAAATAGGAATTGAAAAATAAGAAAAACAGTATTTTGCTTTGGGGTCGTCCATTAATCACGTGATGCTTTTTAGCATTTTTTACCCCCCCCCCCCCCCCAATCACGTGTATTTTCTTATTGTTAGTACAAAAAGTATCTTAAAAATGTTAGAATATTATCTTTAAGTACAGGTAAGTATAATCTAATTTAATTCTGAAAAATTAAGGATCGTGATAATAATGTCCAGACATTAAAGTTGTTTAGAAATCGCGCGTTCAACGAAAAAATAATAACACGTGATATTTCACTACACCGCCCCCCCCCCCCCTTGTGATATTTCGTGATTTTTGCCGAACCCCCCCCCCCGGACCTCACGTGATTAATGGACGACTCCTTTCTTCTACATGTACGTTAGCTGAATTGCAAGAAATGCCAAATTATTTTAAAACATGCTGTTGTACAAATCTTTACCATTCGAATAAAATGCTATTTTGTATGACAATATTTTGCAAAAATTCGAGTTGTCGCTCCAGTACCACACAATCGATCACATAATGCCAAAATCGGAGTACTCTGTGCTAGAATCCGGGCACTCTCAGTGTCCTTCATTTCAAATTCATTTTTCTCTGTATACTTGAATGGGAAATAATACATTACAAAGTATGTCTTTATAATCTTCGTATTATATGATCTGTGATATTCTGTTATAGATAAATGTTCCAATATAATTCGGTTTTCCCACAAATTTTTTTAATTTCAGATTCGAAAATTTTGAATAAAATTATTCACCCTGTATTTTTTCATTGTTCATTTACGTTCTTATTTAAGCTGGAAAACGATATTTAAAAATGCAGATGAGTCATCGTGTTGTAAGCCTCTCACTCGTTTCTCGGCATAATAAAGGTACGTCTCTTGTGTTTCGGTGACGTTACAATGTTGCAGAGAAAAACGCGCTCATAACTGTGCGAATAATTATTTTTTTCGGACATTTTCTTTTTCACATGACATGAAATATGTATACAAATTACAAATTGAATTTAAAAATATGAATATTTTTTTTGGGGAAACTAAATTGTATTTGCTAGATAATTGATGTGCAGAAATTAACGAGAACTCATACAGTCATCCTCTGTGCCTTACAAATTAGTATGTATTTTTTGGTACAATAAAAATGGTATTAAATTTATACGCTCTTATACAACCTGGTGTGTATTAATGTTAGCCATAAGTACAATAATTTTCCCAAAGATTATATCTTATGGTGATATCTATAATACCTGATGATAAGGAAGAATCTCATTGTCTCTCTTGGTGTTTACCCGGCGAAAGACGGTTCTTTTTTTCTATTTTTGATAGTTCAAGGGGTCAGGCATGCCCCGTACATGAATGATATCATTATAATGAGCAATAAGTGCTGGCCCGGTATTTTACGATAAGAGGTTCTTGCTCGTTTTATATTATCATTCCAGTTCATTCCTCTTGTGCTTTCTTCCAAGGGGGCTAACGAAGAAGCGAGGTTCGAATAGGATCTTTTTATAGAGATCTTGCAGAATTTAATGTCAATTCCTTTACAATTTCTGCAAGCTTCGTAGCTCTCATCTCATCTTCTTTTAAGCTTGACGTAGCTTTCTCGAAGTATTATAACATTACGTAATGAAAACAAAACGACTTTGCTTTTTAATAATACATACTGTTCATCATCGCCTTTGTCTGCTAATCTCGGTGCTTCGTATCGCGCTGCACTCTCACCACTTCGCGCGTTTGTTACGTGTATCGATTTCAATATTAATAGACTTATTCTCAACTCTTAACGACAACTTTTAGTAATGTTAATTTATTTGCTTATTCATTCTTTATTATACTTGAGAAATGTGCAAACACAGATGAGTTAGCAATGCCGAAAATTTTCGTTACGGTTCATAAAATATGCCTACAATTCATACTTTTCCAAAAAGACCTAGAAGATTCATTGTATTAACCCTTCACCACTCGCTATATAAGCGCGGCGCCGCCGTTTTTAGATTTTAAGTGATTTCGTATATTTTTTAATATTAGAAAAATTCGAAAAAAATATAAATGCTTCCTTTAAACATTTCTGAAACGGCCCGTGGCTATAATTTAAAAAAAATACACTTGTGCAACTAAAAAAAATGATAATTGTCCGAGCGAACGGAAGAGCGGCGCCGAGCCGCCCAGTGCGAGTAGCTCTCCGACAAACGCTCGAGATACAGTGTTGCCACGACGCACTTACATTCATCTCCCGTTCAGTGCAAAGTAGCCGGTGGCAACAGCGTGCTCCGTTTAGCACGGCGCACAGTGGGGCGAAATCTCGAAAAGCTGGCCAAAAGTCGAAAAATGAAGATTTTAATTCGGGGTTTTCGAGTGGTTGGTTAGTGACACAAGAAGTCAGGGGATCTAGTTCCGAGAGAGAGAGAGAGAGAGAATTAGTATTTGCGTCTTTCGAAATGAACTTCTGTTCATCGCGCTCACTTTATACTACTCAATATCGTTGAATAAAATTATCGTTAAATTCACAAGTCGGCGCTTTGTATAATTTCGATAATTGTTAAATAAAAATATCGCGTGTGAAGTACCAGAAGGTCGTAAGCGTCATTGTACGTCATAATGGTCTTATTAAAACCTAAAAAGCGTATAATTTTTTATAGATAATTAGAGATATTACATAAAAATCAATGAAAATACATTTAATGTTGATTTTTAAACATTAATGCAAAAAGAGAGTATGTAATGGCGGACACACTCTTTTGGTTCTTAATCACTTAACTAAATGCTTGACAAGTTTTCCATTTTTTTTGTAGTTCTACTACTGATAGGAATAAGAAAATCTTCAAAAATAAATTAATTTGCTCATTTGCCAGAACCAACAAGTTCGTATGATTTTAAATTTTAATAAATAAACATAATATTCTCTAGGTTTAAATTCTTTGAAAATAAACGCACTTAATTACAGTGACTTTTAACACGTTAAGCGCCAAGGGAGTTGGCTAAGAAATGTCTGCCACGCCAAAGTGAAAAATTTAGTCCTTTGACTTAAAAATAGGAAAAAAAGGAGTAAAATGGCCACGAACATGCATTTTAAGATTTTTTTTTGCCGATTTTTAAATTTTTTTCAGCGGTCCCTAGGGACTGCCGTAGCGCTGTGGGATAACTTTGCTGACGTTATATAGATAATGTTAATAGACGTTCCTACGGAGCCACGGCAGTCCACCCGTAACGTTAGGGCCCGCTGACCTGTATAGTATTAAGGTTGTATCACCTATATATCGAATGCTAACAGAACTTTATGAAATTTGCACAGGCATTGTAAATGATTAAAACAAGTTAACCTGCAAAATTTGAAGTCGATTGTCTGTCTAGTTAAAAAGTTATGCAGCAATGAAATTTCACTAATTTTACACGGGTTCATATGGAGAAACATTAAATCGACGGATATTAAACTGTGAATTAACACAAAATAATTAAGAAAACTTCTTGAAACTTGATTGGTTTACTAAGAGGTTAGAGGTTAATGTTCATACCAAATTTCATGAACTTCGCCTATTCCATTTTCGAGTTATTCCATAAAAATTTCAATTTTAATAGAAAGGCACGTTAAACGTGGCAACAACGCTTGCATGTAGTGCAGTGCAGGAAGTACTATTCAAGAAACCCCGAGAAAAAATTCTTATAACAGGGGCGTAAGAATACCTAGCCGAGGGTGAATTTAAAGTTATGGGCGTATCGGAGTCGCAGGTTACGTCGTATGCATCATTTTCGATGTTCTCTTCTCTTTCATTGTGCACCATTGGTGGGTCTTCCAGATTTCTTTCCTTCTTCGATCTTTGTGACAGCGCAATCCGGCTTTCGTACACTTTTCTTGTCACGAGTTTTCCTTTCCATCGATATCCCGACATTTTTAAAGAAATTTTGGTTCAAATATGGACGCTCTGCAGGGGGGCCTTTCTAGAGTCACTCGCAAAGTTACGTATACGCATCTTAGCGAATAGATCAATCAGGATCAAGTATTCCGTTGTGGTGGGGGTCCTGATTGGTCTATTCGCTAAGATGCGTATATGTAACTTTGCGAGTGACTCGAGAAAGGGGGCCCAGGGCTGGCAACTGTGAGGCACGTAAATACAAACTTAGCGTTGTTGCCACATTTCGCGCATTCATTGGGCGCAGCTTATCAATTTGATTAAAAAGTTACTGCTTATCACTTTCTCTTTTTAATTATATAAATAAATGTTAAATATATAGTGCTTCATTCTTACTATGACGCGAAGAGCCTAGTATGAATATACTATTTCTAAATTTTTATTTTGATGTGAAACATCTTATGCCGCGCTTCGGGGGTGAGACCGGCTGCTCGTGAAACGTCGCTGGAGTGGCTAAATACGCTAAGGCCAGGCGAACGTTGAACATTGCCTCTATATCTATATCTATTCTATATATAGATATAGAGGCAACGGTCACCCTGCGTCTCCTCACTGAACTGCGTCCCAACGTTCGCCTGGCCTAACTCGGGACGCATCGGCTCTCTCCGCCACGACTCGATGGTCCCCTTTCACCGAGCCCTAGCTTAACCACTTACTACTACACGCTCACTGTATCGGTGTACGAAGCAGTATTTACCCTCATTAATGAAAGCATGAGGATTGATTGATCATTGGTTAGCACGTTTAAAAATAACATTTAAATACCGTTTGTATAGGAAAATTGTTAGATGTGAAACATCGAAATTCTTCTTTGTAGAAAGTATGCGATAGGAAGGATGGACCACGCATCCGTTGAAAGAATACGTGCGCCAGTGCGCATTTGTATTTATGACTGTGATACCATTAAACGGTACGAACCGTTTAGTCGAATTCCGTTTATCGCGAGACGGAACAGCGACTGATGGCAGAGTTAAGAGAGAGTAAACTAAATGCGCTTTTTGAATTAGACACAACGGTTTGTACCGTTTAATAGTATCACAATTATAAATATAAATGCGCACTGGCGAACGTGTTCTTTCGTTTTCAGCTAGATTTACTCAAGTGGACACAGCATTGAGAACAATCTAGCGAGAGTTAGTCTAGAATCTCTGTTGAGAAAAATAAATCTAGCTAGATTGTGCAGTGGATACACGATAAAAATTTACTGCCAGAGAAATTTCAGTCTATTTGACCGGCTAAATAGATAGTAACTCAGTCTAGCAACAGTGATAGGCGCCGGGTCGCAAGCGAAGGGCCTCGACCGCGTGCTCAGATTTCAGGAGCCTCGCGGGAGGCAACAGAAACCCTCTGCCTTTTATGCTCTCCTCGGACAAAGTGCAGACCCGCAATAAATTCGACTATTGCGGTGCACGTGTACTTCTTCGGGGATAGCACCAATCGAACGGCGCTGAATCTGCGTACTCTCCCGGCGCCAATTTTCATGCTCCAGCTCGGTGGTTTCGAAGAATTTCCTTCTCTCACCATGCATAGAAAAGTCATATCGATATAGGTCAAAAGTTCATAAATAATGAGATAATAGTAATTGAAACTTCTTCGCTGGCAAGTAAGTTTAGCCTCATATGGTACGTATGTGTGTACAATCTATAATACATCACGATTGTAAATAGATATTTGTGTGATAAGTCAAAGAAACATATGAGGCTAAACTTATTCACCAGGAAAGGAAATTTAATCGCCATTATCTTATTATCTATGAACTTTAGGCCCACATCGATATAAGATACTTTGTTGTAGATAAAAATACGTGTGTGTATAATAACATATAATATAAAACAGTTTTTATAGAAAAATTGTTAGATGTGAAACATCGAAATTCTTCTTTGTAGAAAGTATGCGATAGGAAGGAACACGTGCGCCGGTGCGCATTTGTATTTATGACTATGATACTATTAAACAGTACCGATGGTAGAGTTAAGAGAGAGTAAACTAAATGCGCTTTTTGAATTAGACACAACGGTTCATACCGTTTAATAGTATCACAGTCATAAATACAAATGCGCACTGGCGCACGTGTTCTTTCGACGGACGCGTGGTCGATCCTTCCTATCGCATACTTTCTACAAAGAAGAATTTCGATGTTTCACATCTAACAATTTTTCTATAAAAACTGTTTTATATTTTTCTGATAAGAATGACCAAAGTCACGATATTTTCAAATATCCCGCCAATTTACTCACCGGTCCTTTCGATGTAGCAGTTGTAGCACAGGATAGCACGCGGCTACGGAACTGCGTTCAGCTCGACCTCCCACCACTTCATTTGCAGAGATCTACGAATACGCGCGTGTTACATCTCCCACCAGCTTTACGTATCGTTCTATTACTCAGAGAAGAATTAATTTGCCACTCTCTGAAACTTTGAGGTCTTTTTTATAGTTGCATCTATTTGTACAGTTAGATATAAAAGTTTTTCTCAAGAAATGAAATATTGTCAAATTAGCTTAAATACATTTTAAAAATAGTAAAAAAAAGCATTCGACAGATATAATGACATTCATTATATCATTTAAGACGCTTTTGTCATGTTTTCACGCAAATGAAATCGAAATCGACATATTCTGATTCAACAAACTTCTGGCTCAGACTATATATGTAGGTGATACATCCTTAAATGTACGTTCGATACGCAGCGGTCCGTAGGGACCGCCGTGGCGTGGCAAACTTTTTCGTCAGCGGTCCCTAGGGACCGCTGTGGCGCTTAACGTGTTAAATAGGAGTAGACTCGATTTTCTAACTGCGTAAGATCGAAACGTACGCCGAACCGAAAGCGAAAGGGAGGAAAAGGGAGAGGGCGGGGGGGCGGGGCACCAATATAGCAAAAATAGTTGTATAGAGTAAATAAATACGTATGCTTTACTTTAACCGAAGTGCTCGTAATTTATTGTTAGTTTGCTCTATTATTCAGTAGGCTTTTAAAGATGGATGAATATCAGGACGATATTCGATGCGGAGTCGATGCCGGGGGTTAAGTACAAGCGTGAAACACCTAACGGGACCGGCGAGGATCAACAACACGTAGCAACGGGCTCAGGAAGGCAGGATGAGTGGGTCCCGAGTCGAAATATTTGGTCTGAAAGAATACCCAAAGTTCCGAATTTTAAGATCTAAATTAGTTCCGAAATTGTACTGAAAGTACCTACTCTCCATAGAAATTTCCAAGTTCCGAATTTGTACTGGAAGTCCTTCTAAATTCCATTTTCAGACCATTCGGAACTTATTCGGAACTTTCAGACTGGGTATTTTAGGTACAGTTTCGGAACTTTTAGTGCGCACGGTTAGCGGACCCCAGGAGTGGGGAGTATTCCCCCTCTCCTACGCTGCGTAAATAATTAATTGCAGGTATATATATTTCACATTGATATTATTTTTTGCTAATATTATATCATAAAATAACAATAATATTCTTCTGTAAATTATAATAAATGAAAATAATACTATACAATGAAATACTATAAAAAGTAAAATTATATATAAATGAAATGACATAAAATTTAACTTTCAACTAATAACTTATAATTGGTTTTTGTTTATTCTACAAACTGACAAAAAATAAGATGAAAAAAATAAAACAAAATAAAAAATGAAATAAAAATGAAAAAAAAGTAAATAAAATGTTAAATGAATGAAGTAACATAAAATATCTTATACATCTGCTTATTCTACAAACTGAAAAAAAAAATAAAAAATAAAAAAATGTTAAATAAATAGAATAAGATATAAAACATTTTTCAATAAAATAACTCGTTACTGATTTTCGGGTTTCTCTACTATAACAAATAAAATGTTGAATAAATGAAGTAACTTATCAAATAACACAATAAAATAAATTATTTAGTGTTTTTTGCTTATTCTCCTTCTATTATCTCCTCTTCTACTTCTGTAGTCTCATGGCCGTCTTTGGTTCAATTATTTGGCGTTTTTTTTCCATGAGAATTTTTGAATTTTTGGTAAAATCGCTTGTTACTAATTGTATGATTAATATAGTTGATTAATTCTTTCTCTAAAATTTGATTCTCGCGTGATCGCGATTCATTAATTTTTCCTGAAAATTAAATGAGAATATTATAATCGCTATTGAAAGTTTGTTGTTGTATAAATTTTTTTATATATACATTATAATGTACTTACTGAGTAATCCTTTCAAAAGTTTTGAATGAATACTTGGCCCACCTCGTGTTCCTTTAGCTGCGTAGTTAATTAATTTGCTTCCATACACCTCCAAGTGTACGTCTTTGACGAACGCTCGCCAATTTATAAAATCCGGCCCATGGGTTAATAAAATTAAATTATAAATAGAGGAGGGAATGAAAAAGCCACAGCCAGGAAATATCTCCATCTGTACAATCAAAAGTTATTAATTTTAATTTCATATTTGGTTGACATTTAAGGAACAATGTGGCCATCCCAGCCAAGTATATAGGGCCACTTGATTGCTTTATTTAGTACTGCATGGATCTAAAATAATTAGTAAGTATTCGTTTGTTAATTAAGTATTCATCGTGGAATTAGTTCAAAAACGAATTTATTTATTTTTAAGATTTCAATTAATAGAAGTTATGATTGAGTGTTACGAATCGAAGTTAAATTATTTGGTGAACTAGTGAAACATCTCACAATGATTAACATGAGTTGTTAAATATTATTATTGGTCTAAATTTGACAAAAATTCCTGAAAAAAAAACAATTGTACGAACGATCGTTTTTTAGAACATTCAAAATGGTATCAATATACAATATTTCAGACAATCTTTTATTTGTATATGATCTGATAAACTATTTCTCATTTTAAAATTATCAAAATTGAAACAATCAAAGTGTTTATACAACGTTTAATAAAACAATGAAGTGATCCTATTCACTTGGTAGGAATTATATATGCCATTTTTCATTGAGTACTAAAAGATATCACAGAAACATATATTTACCCTCGATTCACTGACTTCAAAATATTGAGGCCCCATCTATAACATAAAACATTAATTTAAAAGTACAAATAAACACAGCAAGTAAATAATTAGTTCACAATATTTCTTCACCTCAACTATTTTCTCAGTTGCCTCTTGTACTTCATTATTCTGTTCGTCATTTAAATAATCATTAAATAAGTGGCACATTCTCTCTAGAAATTGCACTTTTTCTTTGGTCACTAGAATATTATAGAAAAGAAACATTAGTTTACATTTTTTAAATATAATTTGTATTTCGATAGTGAAATATAATTGATTTCGTACCTCCTAGTCTAGTGCAAAACTGTTTAACTATTTCTTTTTCTTGCATTTGCCGCATCGGTACTGATAGAGCCATTGGCGTTGGATCAGCTGGCAAATCAGTATTAGCCAAATTGGATGCATCATTACTTGATGCTGAAATATTTCCAGCACTCGCCTCATTTTGGAGGATCTTTGAAATCTCAGAGCTCTGCAAACTGGTGGAGTTACTATTTTCAAAGTAATTCGAACTGCTCGCTTCTGAATGATGAACTTCAGCATGTACAATGGTCTCATTACGCATCTGAGAAGTGTTGGTGTCATTCGATGTTGGTGTTGCAATAGAATGTAAAGTGCGAATTGATGATGTATCATGTGTATGATGTCCGTTTGATTTATCAGCATCATGACGCCAAGTGTCCAGATTTACATATACTGCGGATGGAACTGGTGCATTGTTAAATGATGGCCTGAATTCAGCTGGAGAGATCGGTTTATTTCTTTGATCATTAATGGCAGGAAAGTTCATGTGGGCCGATGGATTGTCGATGCCATTAGCAAAATTTATGAAAGCTGCTAGTCCAAGTGATGTTGAAGGTGATGTCATTAATGGCGAAATATTTTCAGCATGATCGTGGTTTGCATAAGTTGTCGAAAAAGTCGGATTGGCAACGGAAACTGGATGAGTTGCAGTACCAGCATGAAATGTTGATGTTGCTGGCGTAGTGTGAGTAGACGATGTTGATGGTGTAATCAACGTCGAAGGTAATGCAGCAGTTGTATTCGTATTCTTTATCATCAAAGGTAACCGAGGATTTCTCTCAACCACTGGCTTGCTTTTTTTGATTTGAAATTCAACTTGGCTATTGTTGTCTTTTTTAAATTTGTTCAGTGCTTCACTTTCTGAGTTAGCCTTTTTTTTAGGTGCTTGTAGTTCGGTTTTTGTTTTCCTTTTAGTTCTACTCGTTTTTGAAATCGGCTCATTATTATGATTATTGTTAGCAACCATTAAAATATTATTGACTCCCTGCACTGCTTGTTTGGTATCGCTTTCATCTAAAATTAATATTAAAATGGACACCGGTTTTAATATTAATAGACTGAATACATCAATTCCAGTTGTAAGTGAACAAATAGCATATTAAACACTTATACTTACTGCAAATCGCGAGAACTTTGGCTTTATTCCCACTGATCATAGTGTCAGCCCCCACAAAACGATGTTGATATGGCAAAACATCTAACAAAGTCACTCCTGTTTCATGTGTTTCACCCCACAAAACTATTGCACATTGTTGTTGTTCAGAACTCATCTAAAAATATATTGAGCAAACATTTAATTTTATGTTGTTGAAATAACGAATTCTCTGTCTGAGAGGTTATGTTCAGATACGCTACCTTACTGTTGTCGATTTCGTTTTACTTCTATACAATGTCTTCGAATGAAAAGCTTCTTGATACTGACAATTATTCACTAGAACTAAATAAACCTCGAATAAAATAAAATTTATGATAAAATCGATTACGAAGACTCTCCTCGACTCGCTACGTGCGAGCGTCTCGTCTTGTCCAGGCACGCTGTCCGCTGGCTACGAGAGGTGGCGCTACTGCTCCGCTACACCTTCTTCTACAGTGGCGACACCAAGCGTCCGTGTGTCCTGGAGAGAGTATCCGGATCGGGCCCAGGAGTTCTTTACAGTGCTATCCATATGTGCGACAATTCGAGGAAAGAACTACACAACGTTGTTTAGAGTACGCCGATCTTGCCAGACAAGGTGCACCCGTATTCGGGATCAAAGGTCGAACAGCCCTATGGCTGCTTATGCCCGATTTTATAAAGGGAATGGCTTCGGATCGCATGCACTTATTGGATGGTGGTGTCATGAAAAAAATTCTCACACTCTGTTTCCATAAATCATACTCCGCATATCCATTTTCCCTGACGAGAAGCATTGATATTATTAATTCAAGATTAAAGAGTATAAAACCTCCTAAATTCGTCCACAGAATGCCGCGTAGTGTGGATGATTTAATACACTGGAAAGCATCGGAGTTGAAAATGTTCTTGTTTTATTATTCAATTCCTGTGTTTGAAGGAATTATGACACCAGAATATGCGAATCACTTTTTAACACTCATCGTCGCTGCCACTATTTTAAGTGCCGATAAAATTTCCAACATGGCCATTGATGTAGCTGAAGATTTGCTGCATCGATTCGTTAAAAATTTTCAAGACTTATATGGACTCCAATTCTGTACAATTAATGTGCATTTACTTTTGCACTTGCCGAATTGTGTGAGAAACTTGGGACCTTTGTGGGCATATTCCTGTTACGAATATGAAGATCTGAATGGCCAGGCTCTAAAGTCAATCCATGGAACTTGGCATTTGGAAACTCAAATAGCAACGTCACACACTCAATTAATTAAAATGGTTCGGTTTCTTCAAGAACTGCCAGCAGGACGCATACGAAATTTTTGCTCACAAAAAAAACACCAGGTCAAAATTATCGAGGAAGTCATTGCTGACACTTACTCGGTAGGAACATACGAATATCTTGAAGAAATACCAAATTTCATCGAAAATGCATTGACAAACATAGGATTGAACTGTGAGAATTCGCATGTATGGCGGTATTTACGAATGCTAAAAAAAAATAAATTGTATGTAGCAGAAATGCGTGGAAAAGTTTTACAAACTTTTTCGGCAGCTATTCAATACCGTGAAAATGAAGAATTTTATTTTGGAATCACACTTTGTTTCGTGAAGTTTTGTAATAACGATTGTGGACGTAATAATTGTCATTGTCAACATAATCATTATGCAATTATTCGTCAGATTATATGCGATTCTGTTTTCGAAGCTGAAGGTGATAATAATAAGTATACCACAAGAGGCTATATGTACAAGTGCCATGAAATTAATGAATTTCGGGTGATTTCGTTAGATTCGATACTGACACCTTGTGTATATATGTGCATAGAGAACCAGTCATACATAGCGGTACCAATTAATACTAAAGAACTCGAATAAATTATTGTTATTAATATTATAAATCATGAATTTTTTTTCATATGAACTTAGATAACCGCTTCATATTTTGTAACACCATACTAATGTTGAATAAAAATTATTTTAAATTCACTTGCAATTTTCAAATGTCAATCAAATTTATCAAAATTTCCACGTTATATCCGTTATCAGGTCTGAATTTTTTAAAATAATTTAAAAAATTGGAATCTAAAAACTATAGTGTTGAAATTTAGTAATAAATTTCAATATACGAATTTAAAAATATTACAGTAACATGGAATCTCAATGTTAAATTTACATAAAAATTTTTATTAATATTTTAAAAATATATAACAAATATATACATATTTAATATATATTATGTATTAAATATTTATTTATTCTTTATAATTTTTAATTATAATTTTTCCTTACGTGTAATACAAAATTTTTTCCAAAAGTTAAAAAATTCACAGTCTCGAAAATTTTCTAAGTGCCGAACTTTTTCTAAGTCCGGCCGCGCGTTCATCATGTCGAAAATATTCTAAGTCCAATTCGGCAATTGGAAGGGATAGAGACTCAGTACTGTAGGTATTCTTTCGGAACTATCAGAATAATGTGGAGGGGGGCAGTAGGTACTCTGGGTAGTCTTTCGGATCTAAAAATTTAATGTGGAAGGGGCAGTCAGTACTGTGGGTATTCTTTCGGAACTAAAAGTATAAAATTCGGTATTGTGGGTATACTTTCAGACCAAAAATTTCGACTCGGGCATTCTCTCTTTCGACCATCGCTAGAGCTACATCGGCGAGGAGCCGAAGTCGAGTCTAAAGGTACGTTTAGACCGGGATACAAAATGTTGGCAACATGTTGGCAACACGTTTATGGCTGTTGGCAACATCGCTGTTGGCAACATCAACATCGCTGTTGGCAACATCCACATTGAGTGTTGCCAACACGATGTCGCTGTTGGCAACATACTGTTGGATACATCGACTTGTATCCGGATACATGCGATCAGAACCAGTTGAGCGTTCAAACGAAACGGAGTCTTGATGTTAAAAAATGGAACCGTCTATTGCTGCTGGTGTTAGTCCTGCTTTCATCATAATAGCCTCCCAGAAGCGAAAAAGAAGGTGGAGGCAGCGACAGTTTTTACAAAACGGGACAAGCTATGGTGACAATTTAATGGCGGAGTTACTTGTCATTAAGTGTTCCCTAATTGGCCATCAACTGCATCAGTCATGTATTGAATTCATTTCTCCCCTTTACAAAGCTGATTTAATATTCAAAGTATAGCGGTATCTATTACAACGGGTATTTTTTTGTGGTAAGGGGTTCATTACAACTCGTCCGGCAATTAACCCTTCAGGTAGCCTAGATTCGCCGAAACATACCCCCGGCGAGGCGGGCGATATGGGACAGGTCAGAATGAGTCATTTTCTGCAGTGCCCGCGGTAATAGATACCGCTATATTTCGAAGCTCCTTTGACGCGGCTCAAATTTACCGACAGAAGCCTAAACGTGGCTTGATATTCGCACGTGCCACTTGGCAACCGTATGCGCGAAATCACGCATCGGGAGAGTGCCTCTGCCGAGAGAAATAATTACGTGCCTTTATTTTCAATCTAGAAAGAACATACACATGTAGTGAGAGAGTACTGCTTTGTAAAATGAGAAATACGATACGCCGTCCGATCTGCCATGTGAACACTGTGCGGCCCGTATAATGTGGCATTCAATGAAAAATTTAGGCAAGAAATATATGTTATTTATGATCGATACTATTAAAAGGTTTCAATCGACCTTCTGAAATTCTGCCCCTCGTGCGACGGAACATTATCGTATGTAGGTAGGTAGGTATAGGTAGGTAGGTAGGTAGGTAGGTAGGTAGGTAGGTAGGTAGGTAGCTAGGTATATATAGGTAGGTAGGTAGGTAGATTCTAGTCCAGAGAGAGCGATGTTTCCGATGTTTCCCATTTCAAATGGGAAACTCGGATACAAGCAACAGGCAACAGCTTTCTTTGATGTCATGCCGCCCGCAATTTACGAGTAGCAATTAAATTGTCGCTAGTCGACGGGATACTCGTGTTGCCAACATGTTGCCAACATTTTGTATCCCGGTTTGTACCTACATTCGGATAGTGGCTGTTGCCGAGTATCCGTCGGCGAGTTGCAAGTCGGCGGGATACATGTTGACAACACCGGATTATCGTGTTGCCAACACCGGATTATAGTGTTGCCAACATATTTGTATCCCGGTATAGACTTACCTTTAGTCGCGTTCATCAAATAAACTATTCTTTTCGGGAAATATTTACTACATACACTTTGCGTATTCAAGGTCTTTTAACGCCTAAGCGACTCAGAATCGAGTCATGGATAGGTATGTATGTCTTTATTTTTTTTATCGCCGGCAGTGGTCGAGTGGTTAAAGTGCTGGCTTCTCGAAGACTGCTTGGGCGATAGGTCTAGGGTTCGAATCCCGGCTTGCGGACAAATAATTTTTCCGGGATCCGGGGATCGAGCTAAGACCGGCTGTACTCAGGGTGGGGAGGGGGGACTTCTGCATGGAAGACCCCCTTCCCCAGTGATTAAGGACAGAGAGAAGGCCCCCCCCCCCTTCTGGTTGAAATATCTGGAAGGGCTAAGGAACTTCTGCATGGAGGCTTTAGGCTCATCTGGGGTTGAGGGCGGAGGAAGGGACCCCTCTCTGTCTGAGTTGCCCCAGGTGTGGCTCGGGTACAATGGTCTAAAAAGGACTGAGTGCCCGGTAAACGCCAAATACAGATACAGATGTCTTTATTTTATATTTTGGATGTAGATTTAAGATTTTTTGTTGAACCTATTTGAAAATGGACATATGTATATGTATGAAAGAAAGTCCTCTTTCAGTTGTCAGCAAACAAATTCACAAATTTCATGACGGATCCAAAATAGCGACCGAATAACATAAAAATAAGATGGACAAACTATTCCAAATTTAATACTGATTTCAAATTTTAAGTGAAAATGTTACAATTCAGAATGACAGATCCAATATGGCGGATGTTAAAATTAAATTATAATTGTTTTTCTACAAAAAATTCCTATATAAATATTTTTAGCTCGCTGATTTCGAATTCGAAGTAAAAATTTCAAAATGGCGGACCCAATATGGCGAACCAAAAACATGATTTTAAAACTTTTTAAAAGTTAATATACTTATGTTTGTTGAGTCGCTGAATCCAAATAAGAAATTCAAAATTTGAAATGGCAGATCCAATATGACAGACCGAACAAATAAAAAGTCATCTATAAGTATACTTATATTATTGTGGTCGCTGAATTCAAATGTGAAATCAAACATTCGCGATTCAAAATGACAGATTCAATAGTGCCGATCAAAAAGCCGAATCCATCAAATCTTTGTTGAATTTGGTATCCCAGGGTTTTTTGGGTCGCTGAATTCGAATCTGAGCCCACGAATACAAAATCGAAAATGCTAGATCCGATATGGCGATTTAAGAATTTTTGATCCGGCGTAATGCATTCACCATTTCGAATTTTGTATGTTACCTCTGATTCGGATTCAGCGACCAGAAAAAAATCTGGTGTACACGTTTCATAGATATTAATAGTTTTCTTGCATTTTGATATATCATATTGTATCCGCCAATTTTATTTTAGAATTTTCAACCGCGAAATCGGGATCAACGATTACAAGCCGCAACAAGAAAATTTCGCGACGATTTGAAGACTTAAAATTTTACCCACCATATTGGATTCGTCATTTTGAATGTTGAATTTTTTACCTCAGATTCGGATTCAGCGACCTCAAAAACCTTAGGAACCACCCTTCATTGTGAATAATCTTTGTAAACTTTTTTTTGCGTCAAAATTGAAAATGACGATTGTGCAGTAGTAACAAGGTACGTGCTCAGTCAGTTATTGGTTACTATCATCTCAATATTAGTAGAGACTATAGATTGACGAGGGAATGATAAAAATTCTTTCTTGAGACATTTCCAAAACTCAATTTGTCTAATTTTTTCCAGGGGACCATCGGTATAGATGTTTACACATCAAAAAGGCAAACGGAGAATATAAAACGAGTAATACTAATTATTATTATGTTGAAAAGATGCAATGATTGGAGTGATAATTTTGTAAGGAAATTTGTGAATATTATTCATTTCCTCAATGAAATAATGAACTTTTTCCATTTATTATGTACAACATAATCGAAATATCCATTCGATTATAATTTTTTTATATTTTATATTAATTAGTGCCAAAAGGGCGTATCCGTCAGTATATACGCTCTTTTGACATGTGTATTTATATCTGTGTATAAAAAAAAAGTAAATAAATACCAAAAGGGCGTATCTGCTAGTATATACGCCCTTTTGCTACTAAATTACAATTTTTTAAAGTTTTATTATTTATACGTATTGATGATGTCTAAGACAAATTGCAATCAAAAAAAAGAGAGAGCCGTCACGGGATGCCTAGTAGATGTGAAACATCTGAATGATATTTTAGTTGAAGAATACAGTGGATGTGTGGTAGGGCAAATGAGACAAAAGAAATGATTTTAATTTTCGTTGACAACAATTTTGAAATGAATTTTCTTACGGCGCGGTAGGCAGTAAAATGAAACTGGCATGGAATGAAAATATTCACAGGGAACGATGTGCATTCTTTTTTTTTTTTTTGAAGATGGGCAAGGAGGGGAATCTTTGACAAGACACCCAAGATGGTAGTAGGGTAGTGTCGGATTTCTACCGACTAAACCCCTCCTCGTAGTTACCAACCCATAGGGTTCTAAACCAAAAAAAGTAGAAGTCGGGGACCTTGCGAATTGCTAAGGCCGCTAGCGCCTAAGCGAAGCTAGGAGGTGCACGAGGTTATGAAATAAGAATACAGGGCCTTCGGACTTTGTCCTTGGCTCTGCTAGAATAATCGCTTAATGCTCTGATGGTAGGGTTTTCGTGGGACTTTACGGAGAGAGAGAGTGTCTGAGCTTGGTTGCGGTTGTGTCAAGAGAGGGGAGGCCAGATTCTCGGAGTAATTGAGCGTTCCTTATGAACCAAGGGGAGTTTAAGGAGCCTCTAAGGAGCCTCATGTAGGTACCCTGGAGCTTTCTTACTTTCGTAGGAGCGGCGGAGCCCCAGATGGGAATGGCATAGGTGCATATGCTCCTGATTATCGCATTGAAGACCCGAACTTTGGTTCCCTGTGAGATAGATTTATTATTAAAGAAAGGTTTCAGAGAGACGTAAGCGCCGTTGGCTTTTTGGCGCACGGACGCGATCTGCTTAGTCCAACCAAATTTCCTGTCGAAAATTACACCTAAGTATTTGACAGAATTATTCCAAGGTATGCGGTGATTACTAATAGATAGTAGATCTGGGGTGATGCGGCGGGAGAAGAAAATTGCCTCTGACTTAGATTCATTGAGGGAGAATCCCCATTTGTGATACCAGTTGAGAAGTATATAGGTAGGAATTTGTTTACCACTGATGAGCAGAAATTTTTATTTTTAGAGGAATAAAGAAGGGCAACGTCATCAGCGTATTGGGCGGTTATAATTTTGTCGTGGGTGGGGATGTCATGACAGAAAATATTGAATAGGGCTGGCGAGAGTTTGGATCCTTGAGGGACTCTCGCCGTGATAGATTACGGGTCGGGGAAACATTTTCCTGAACGAACTCTGAAAAATCTGTTTGTTAGAAAGGACCGTATTATACCGATTAGATAGTGAGGGACGTTTAGCTGTATTAATTTAAAGATTAATCCATCGTACCAAACTCTGTCAAATGCTTGCTTGGCGTCTAGCAGGAGCATTGAGGTGTGACGACTTTTGTTCAAATTATTGGCGATGTGCTCTGCCACGCGGAGGAGTTGATGTGATGTGCATTCGGTGGTTGCGGTTTATACATATATCTTACACATCTAACAGTAGTGGGAATAGCGTGGGCTGATACAATACGCCCTGATTGGCTAGGCGAGGATGACGGTGTAGATCGCGTGAGCTGACGCGATGCGCCCTGATTGGCTAGAGTAGGAATAACGGTGGAACAAAAGATGACGCTGGGGATTTTCCGAGACTCTTGCCTAAGGCCTAACTCAGACGCTGCGACTTTCCTGCGACAGCAGTGCGACAAAACGCTTGCACACTGTAGAAAGTAAATGGAGACGACTGTCGTCGACGAGTCGCACCGTCTGAGTGCTTTGCTGCGACCCCATGCTGATCTGCCGTGTCTTCGCTACTCTCGACAGCAGTGCGACAAAACGGTCGCAGGAAAGTCACACCGTCTGAGTTAGGCCTAAACAAGAAAGAGTATGACGCTAAGGATTTCCTGAGTTTCGTACCTAATAGGCCCCATACACTTGCGAACAAATTGCACAACAGAGGCTGTATATAGTGTATAGTCTTATTTAAAGTACTGCGCAACGAGTTGCAGAATTTCAAAATTGTTTAAAATGAATTGTACAACGAGCGGCGTTGTGCAATTATTACGTCGTGTATGGGCTTTTTTTGCGACGAATTGTGCAATAAGTAGTTTCTTTCCACGCGTTTTTAAAGGCAGTGTTATTAAAATGTCTAATAATTTTATAAATAACAGAGAGTTTGCATAAACTTGCGTATAGTGTATGGACGACTTTGTTTGCACCATAATTTGTTGTACAACGTTAGTTTGCGCAATTTGTTCGTAGGTGTAAGGGGCCTATTACGGTTAAGGGTACCGGATGCTCGTTTATGACCACACGGATGAGTCGAGCTACCTCGAATGGTGAACTGACCTTTTGTGTCTTTATGAGTCAGGAATTAGGTCTTCCTGATCGGTCATCTATTGAATTCGTCATTCTCACTTTATATAAATAAGAAAAGGGTTGACATCGAAAAAAATATTCGTAAAACTTATATTTGAAGGGTTTCTTTCAAAAACAACATTTTTCAAAAACGCCAATCCATGTAGTATTGATAATAATGCCTACTCTTTCGTTGTATCTAGCCGTGTAGTGGTGCCTACGAAAGAATAGGTATTATTACCAATACTACAGGGATTGGCGTTTTTGACAAATGTTGTTCTTGAAAGAAACTCTTCATTTCTTATCGGGCGTTTCGCGCCCTCATAACGAAAATATCTATAGTTTGGTTTGAGCAGCCCTGAGCAAATAAAACGATATATAGGTATTAAAAGGAATGTACAAGCTTTAATAAAATACTAAACTGAAAAGGAGGTTTTTCGAATTTTTTGAGAAATAGCCTCCGCAATTATATGTGTAAAACCATAAGAAATATAAGTTTTACGAATATTTTTTTCGGTGTGTCAACCCTTTTCTTATTTATATAAAGTGAGCCCCCCAACACCCCGCCTCGAACCCCGTCAACCTCGTATTTGACACTTAGTGACAAAAAATAGAATTCGTCATTCGGGCGTTTCGCGCCCTCATAACGAAAATATCTATAGTTTGTGGTTTGAGCAGCCCTGAGCAAATAAAACGATATATAGGTATTAAGATGAATGTACAAGTTTTAATAAAATTCTAAACTGAAAAGGAGGTTTTTCGAATTTTTTTAGAAATAGCTTCCGCAATTATATGTGTAAAAACATAAGAAACATAAATTTTACGAATATTTTTTTCGGTATGTCAACCCTTTTCTTATTTATAAAGTGAATAAAAATCCACTTACCTTGTAGATTACATACACATTTAAAGCCCCCCCCCCCCATTACAAACAAAAATATCATAAGTATTTTAAAAAATATTCGTAAAACTTATATTTTTACACGTACGATTGCGGAGACTATTTCTTAAAAAGTTTCAAAAACCTCCTTTTTAGTTTAGTATTTTATTAAAGCTTGTACATTCCTCTTAATACCTATATATTGTTTTATTTGCTCAGGGCTACTCAACTATAGGTAGATATTTTCATTATGAGGGCACGAAACGCCCGAATGACGAATTCTATTTTTGTCACTAAGTGTCAAATACGAGGTTGACGGGGTTCAAGGCGGGGTTTTGCCCTCCCCCCCCCCAACACCCCATTACAAACAAACAAATCATAAGTATTTTTTAAAGTAAAAATAAATAAATAAACAAACAAACAAAGAAATTTAGAACAAAATTTAAATGTTTATTATTTTGAATTTTTGCAAATATAACCATATTCGTAATCAGCGACCCAAGAAATCCCCGTATACCAAATTTGGCATGAATCCGTCGATTTTCGAAAATCGCGTCCGCCATATTGGATCCGCCATCTTCAATTTTTGAAACCTGACTTCAGATTCGTGATCAGCGACCCAAAAAACCCCCCTATACTAAATTTGGCATGAATTCGTCGATTGTCGAAAATCTCGTACGCCATATTGGATTCGCCATCTTGAATTTTTGAAATCTGACTTCAGATTCGTGATCAGCGACCCAAAAAACCTCCTTGACAATCATTTATTGACTGTTTGATTAACCGTCAAGAGGAATTTCTATTTTTGTCCACTCTCCCATATACCGGGGAGCACTGTGCGCCGTAGCGCGGCATTAGATATTTCACATCAAAAAACAATTATACGCTCTTTTGGAACTTAAAAGTCCATTTTTTGCGCTTATGACTTTTTTATACTTCACACGTAATATGTTTCAGTCCATATATATTCCAATTGAACTGGCAATGGGTACAAAACCCAACCAGAATCAACGAAGAGACTTCCAAAGTGTCTGAACAGCCCTGGTCTATCCTAGAAAATCGCTGGTGGTACGCTGTAAACTTCCGGACGCCTCAGTTGATTACCAACGTTACGTTCGCGGAGATGTCGAGACGAGCAATAGGAAACCGATGGTTAATATCATCAGTCGCATCCTCTTTACACCCCTCCATTTTATAGAACATATGTAGATATCTACTTCACGGTATAGCGAAGCTGTCGGGACACTAACTTCTTTCTTGCCGGCCAATCGTTGACAATAGATGCATCATTTCAGGGGCTGGAAGTGTCTGGCGTAGTGTGTATAGTGACGAACGAGCAAAGCGTAAAGTCTAGCAATTAGAAAAGGAGAAAACGAAACTAGTGCATATAGTCTAGTCAGATCAAGAGGACGACGAGAATAATTAAGCGGACAAATTACCACGTCATAAGCATAACACACGTGGCGAGTTTACATAATGGAAAGCTACGCTTAGTATCGTACTAAAGTTTTGATAACGCCGAATGAAGATATAACGAAATATTCTCAAATGTCATTAATTTTGACTTGGACTCATTAAAATCGCGAATTATTTTCGAAGTATCGAGAGGCTCTAATATTGTTGAAACCCAATCAATGTGATGGCAATGAAAATCTTTTTAATTCAGTAAAAAGAGTTTATTGGAAACGTGCGCGTAATAGTTATTTGAGTGCCCACTGAAAGTAAAATTCTGAATTTCTTTCATCGATTCTTTGAGTCCCAGTACCCGATTCCATTGTCGAAAAATTTAGTCCGTTATATGTATAAGTTTCGTGATATTAATCGTCCATATAGGATCGACCTGTAGCTCAAAAACCCAAAATCCAGAAGTTAGATTTTTTTGAATGTATTACAGGGTGTAAAAAAAGTCCCGGGGCGGCCGAATATTTTGAAAAATATGCGTCGCATAGAAAAACAAAAAAACGGGTTCAATATTTGTAAAAGTTCTATCCAGCCATATCAAACTCGACCCCCCTCCCCTCTACCCCGCTAGGGGGCGAGGGGTAACTTCAACATTTTTAATGGAAACCCCCATATTTATTCCAGATTCGGGTTTTACGTTAAAAAATGAGAAACTTGTCTGAAATATTTTTTTGTATCAGGGGTAGATGGCGCTCCAATCGACGAGGGAAACATAAAAATACGAAATCCTAAAAATTCATGGAAAAAAACTTCAAAACGAAAAACAAAAAACACGGGCTCAATATTTTTAAAAGTTCTATCCAGCCATACCAAACTCCACCCCCTCCTCCCTCCCCCAACGGGGTAAATTCAAAATTTTAAATGGAAACCCCTAATTTTTATTGCAGATTTGGGTTTTGCGTTAAAAAATAAGAAACTTTTATCTGAAGTATTTTTTGTATCACGGTAGATGGCACTCCAATCGATGGGGACACAAAAAATGATGAACAATGCAATTTATTACATTTTATGAGGGTAATAAATATATATATTAGGGTGGGCCAATAAAAAAGACTATTTTTTTTAATTACTATGAAAACATTGTTGAGGATGACGAAAAAGAAATTCTGCTGAAGTTTCAGCTCTTAATATTAATATTAACACAACTGCCTCATCGCAATTTTCTTTTTCCCATTTAAATAACATGGGAACATATTTTTTGAACTCAATTTTTATAACTTGTTAACGGATTAGCGCATTCGAATGATCAAAACGTATTCTTGTAGGAAATCGGGCGACCTACAAAAAAGGTATCTTATGAATTTTTGATAAATTTATCAGTTCGGAGGTTATTCGAGGTCAAAGTTGAACTGGTGGTCAATTTCACGTTTTTTTTTTCATTTTTGACACGAAATAATTTTTGTAACCTCTTTTTATTTCAATTGTTTAAGATTTTTCTTTAATTATTTCCAAATATTCAAAGTTCAATAATTTCCCCAGAGTAATTAATAATTAATAATTACTCTGGGGAAATTATTGAACTTTGAATATATTTGGAAATAATTAAAGAAAAATCTTAAACAACTGAAATAAAAAGAGGTTAGAAAAACTATTTCGTGTCAAAAGTGAAAAAAAACCGTGAAATTGACCACCAGTTCAACTTTGACCTCGAATAACTTCCGAACTGATAAATTTATCAAAAATTCATAAGATACCTTTTTTGTAGGTCGCCCGATTTCCTACAAGAATACGTTTTGATCATTCGAATGCGCTAATCCGTTAACAAGTTATAAAAATTGAGTTCAAAAAATATGTTCCCATGTTATTTAAATAGGAAAAAGAAAATTGCGATGAGGCAGTTGTGTTAATATTAATATTAAGAGCTGAAACTTCAGCAGAATTTCTTTTTCGTCATCCTCAACAATGTTTTCATAGTAATTTAAAAAACAAAAAATAGTCTTTTTTTTGGCCCACCCTAATATATATACAGGGTGAGCCAAATGTATGGAAACGGTGGAATAACTTTCGAGGGAGACATTTTGAAGAAAAATGTTTCAAACAAAACATTTAGGATTTTTCCCTGACCATCCAATGGTGACCTTGAATCTGACCATGAACTCGACCTTGAAGGTCATTCCAAGGTCAAGGTCGCTTTTTAAAATGGGAACCCCTATTTTTTATGGCGGATTTGGAAGGAGCGGAAAATTTTACGTCCGAATATGACCTTTGACCTTGACCTTGGATTCAAGGTAAAGGTCAACGATCAAATAGGAAAGTTTTAGGTTTTTTCCCTGGCCATCTAATGGTAACCATGAATCTGACCTTGACCTCGACCTTGAAGTTCATTCCAAGTTCAAAGTATCTTTTTTAAATGGCAACCTACATTTTTTATCCACCGATTTATCTGAAATTTGGTACGGGGTTTTTTTGGGTTGCTGATTACGATTCTGAAGATAGATTTTGAAAATACTTCAATACAAGATGACGGATCCAAGATAGTGGCAAAATTTTGGAATATCCACCGGTTTATCCAAAATTTTGTGCTCATGTCACCTTGCCTTAAGTGGCCGGTTGCTAACACCATAAAAAATGTAGGTTGCCATTTAAAAAAGATACTTTGAACTTGGAATGAACTTCAAGGTCGAGGTCAAGGTCAGATTCATGGTTACCATTAGATGGCCAGGGAAAAAACCTAAAACTTTCCTATCTGATCGTTGACCTTTACCTTGAATCAAAGGTCAAGGTCAAAGGTCATATTCGGACGTAAAATTTTCCGCTCCTTCCAAATCCGCCATAAAAAATAGGGGTTCCCATTTAAAAAAGCGACCTTGACCTTGGAATGACCTTCAAGGTCGAGTTCATGGTCAGATTCAAGGTCACCATTGGATTGCCAGGGAAAAATCCTAAATGTTTTGTTTGAAACATTTTTCTTCAAAATGTCTCCCTCGAAAGTTATTCCACCGTTTCCATACATTTGGCTCACCCTGTATATATACAGGGTGTTCGGAAAAAACACCGACACAGAAATAGGGTTGATAGGTTATGTCATTACGAGTATTTTGATATAAGGGACCTATACCCGCAAGCGCCCCCTTCTGGAGATATCAACTTTTCAAGTTTATAACGACCGAGGTTGATCAAAGTAGAATAATAAGAAACGTATCAAGATGGTAACGAATATTTAATTTTACGAGATACAAAAACAATGTACTACAGCAAATGCTCAAAATGACGGCCACCCATGTCCATGCAACATCGGAAACGATTCTGGATAGATGTGCCACTGCGCAAACTGCTTGCGGAAAGGATAACCGCTTGGCTCAAGTCCTTGTACTTTTCGAAGATGATGCGGATACAAGGAGTTTTCATTTGTTTTTCAATTGTACAGATAGACAAAAAACTCAATATTATTCTACTTTGATCAACCTCGGTCGTTATAAACTTGAAAAGTTGATATCTCCAGAAGGGGGCGTTTGCGGGTATAGGTCCCTTATATCAAAATACTTGTAATGACGTAACCTATCACCCCTATTTCTGTGTCGGTGTTTTTTCCGAACACCCTGTATATTCCTATCTAATCTTCTATCTATATATATAAAAATGAATGTTTGTCTGTCTGTCTGTCTGTATGTCTCTTATGCCTTCCTAAACCGTTCATCCGATTGCGATGAAATTTTGGGAAATGGTTGGACGCATGCCCGCGATGGTTTCTGAGTTAGTAAATCTTATACAGGGTGTTCAAAAAGTCCCGGTACGGCCGATTATCTCAGCGGGAAAACATTTTAGAGAAAAATGTTTAATACAAAACTTTAAGGATTTTCCCTTGGCTATCCAGTGGTCGTATTGGATATGACCTTGACCGTGACCTTTAAGGTAATATCAAATGCCTTCCTAAACCGTTCATGCGATTGCGATGAAACTTTGGGGAATGGTTGGACTCATGCCCGCGAAGGTTTCTGAGTTAGTAAATCTTATATAGGGTGTTCAAAAAGTACCGGTACTGATGATTATTATGCCTTCCTAAACCGTTCATCCGATTGCGATGAAACTTTGAGGAATGGTTGGACGCATGCCCGCGAAGGTTTCTGAGTTAGTAAATCGTATACAGGGTGTTCAAAAAGTAGCGGTACGGATGATTATTATGCCTTCCTAAACCGTTCATCCGATTGCGATGAAACTTTGGGGAATGGTTGGTCACATGCCCGCGAAGGTTTCTGAGTTAGTAAATCTTATATAGGGTGTTCAAAAAGTACCGGTACTGATGATTATTATGCCTTCCTAAACCGTTCATCCGATTGCGATGAAACTTTGAGGAATGGTTGGACGCATGCCCGCGAAGGTTTCTGAGTTAGTAAATCGTATACAGGGTGTTCAAAAAGTAGCGGTACGGATGATTATTATGCCTTCCTAAACCGTTCATCCGATTGCGATGAAACTTTGGAGAATGGTTGGACGCATGCCCGCGAAGGTTTCTGAGTTAGTAAATCTTATACAGGGCGTTTAAAAAGTCCAGGCACAGCTGATTATCTCAGCGGGAAATCATTTTAGAGAAAAACGTTTAATGTAAAACTTTTCGGATTTTTCCCTGGCTACCCAATGGTCACATTGTATTTGACATTGACAATGACCTTCTAGGTAAAATTGATTTTTTTAAATCCGAACCTCTACTTTATATACCGAAAATGAAAAGAGCGGGAAATTTCACGTTCAAATATGTCCTTGACCATTATTTCCATGTGACCTTTATGGTCAGCGGAGGTCAAATTGAGGTCAAGTACAGTTCGGCTTCGTACCATGAAAGCTATGGGCCCTATACAAATTCTTTTTGATAGTAGGATTTAGGATTTTTTAGTGGCTGTACAATGGTAATATTGTATTTGACCTTGACCATGACCTCCATTTGGAATCTCTTACATCTGACATAATATTCCAAATCAGTTACACGAAAAATCCCTTAGTGCCAACCAAATTTAATCGAGGTAACAATCATCACTGGCAAATTCAAAGGCGAAGCGTCCTCATTTACGCATACCTATGATTTCCAACGATTTAACATTCGAATTCAAGCGGCTGCAGTTCCCTTTGCGTCTTGCTTTTGCTATTACCATCAATAAAGCATAAGGTCAAACGTTGACTATTGCTGGCTTAAATTTGGAAAATTCATGTTTTTCACACGACCAATTGTATGTGGCTTGCTCCAGAGTTGGCACACCGAAAAATTTACACGTTTTTACTCCAAATAAAAAAATAAAAAACATTGTCTATCCGCTGGCCTTAAGATAAATTAATAAAAGAAATATACTTTCCAATTTAAATTAAATACATGTATTTTTTTAGCGTAGCATGGCTCCCTACCAATGAGTACAGATATCTGCTAAAAATTCATTAAATGACGACCAAAATCAATCCACAATCTACCCTTGCGAAGCAGGGACGGGCTGCTAGTCTATCTATATATATAAAAATGAATGTTTGTCTGTCTGTATGTCTCTTATGCCTTTCTAAACCGTTCATCCGATTGCGATGAAATTTTGGGAAATGGTTGGACGCATGCCAGCGATGGTTTCTGAGTTAGTAAATCTTATACAGGGTGTTCAGAAAGTCCCAGTACGGCCGATTATCTCAGCGGGAAAACATTTTAGAGAAAAATGTTTAATACAAAACTTTAAGGATTTTCCCTTGGCTACCCAGTGGTCGTATTGGATTTGACCTTGACCGTGACCTTTAAGGTAATATCAAATGCCTTCCTAAACCGTTCATCCGATTGCGATGAAACCTTGGGGAATGGTTGGACGCATGCCCGCGAAGGTTTCTGAGTTAGTAAATCTTATACAGGGTGTTCAAAATGTACCGGTACGGATGATTATTATGCCTTCCTAAACCGTTCATCCGATTGCGATGAAACGTTGGGGAATGGTTGGACGCATGCCCGCGAAGGTTTCTGAGTTAGTAAATCTTATAAAAGGTGTTCAAAAAGTACCGGTACTGATGATTATTATGCCTTCCTAAACCGTCCATCCGATTGCGATGAAAAGTTGGGGAATGGTTGGACGCATGCCCGCGAAGGTTTCTGAGTTAGTAAATCTTATACAGGGTGTTCAAAAAGTACCGGTACGGATGATTATCATGCCTTCCTAAACCGTTCATCCGATTGCGATGAAAAGTTGGGGAATGGTTGGACGCATGCCCGCGAAGGTTTCTGAGTTAGTAAATCTTATAAAAGGTGTTCAAAAAGTACCGGTACTGATGATTATTATGCCTTCCTAAACCGTTCATCCGATTGCGATGAAAAGTTGGGGAATGGTTGGACGCATGTCCGCGAAGGTTTCTGAGTTAGTAAATCTTATACAGGGTGTTCAAAAAGTCGAACTATGCTTGACCTAAATTTGACATCCGCTGACAATAAAGGTAACATGACAAAAATGGTCAAGGACACATTTGAACGTGAAAAAAAATTAATTTGACCTTGATATAACCTTGAAGATCATGGTCAAGGTCAAATCCAATATGACCATTGGGTAGCCC
Source organism: Xiphydria camelus (assembly GCA_963678675.1). Classification (NCBI taxonomy): domain Eukaryota; kingdom Metazoa; phylum Arthropoda; class Insecta; order Hymenoptera; family Xiphydriidae; genus Xiphydria; species Xiphydria camelus. The sequence continues at coordinate 19,693,230 of OY783194.1, forward strand.
GGGAAAAATACTACCGGGAAAGTTTTGTATTAAAAATGTTTCTATAAAATGATTTCCCGCTGAGACCATTATTTTCATGTGACCTTTATGGTCAGCGGAGGTCAAATTGAGGTCAAGTACAGTTCGGCTTCGTACCATGAAAGCTATGGGCCCTATACAAATTCTTTTTGATAGTAGGATTTAGGATTTTTTAGTGGCTGTACAATGGTAATATTGTATTTGACCTTGACCATGACCTCCATTTGGAATCTCTTACATCTGACATAATATTCCAAATCAGTTACACGAAAAATCCCTTAGTGCCAACCAAATTTAATCGAGGTAACAATCATCACTGGCAAATTCAAAGGCGAAGCGTCCTCATTTACGCATACCTATGATTTCCAACGATTTAACATTCGAATTCAAGCGGCTGCAGTTCCCTTTGCGTCTTGCTTTTGCTATTACCATCAATAAAGCATAAGGTCAAACGTTGACTATTGCTGGCTTAAATTTGGAAAATTCATGTTTTTCACACGACCAATTGTATGTGGCTTGCTCCAGAGTTGGCACACCGAAAAATTTATACGTTTTTACTCCAAATAAAAAAATAAAAAACATTGTCTATCCGCTGGCCTTAAGATAAATTAATAAAAGAAATATACTTTCCAATTTAAATTAAATACATGTATTTTTTTAGCGTAGCATGGCTCCCTACCAATGAGTACAGATATCTGCTAAAAATTCATTAAATAACGACCAAAATCAATCCACAATCTACCCTTGCGAAGCAGGGACGGGCTGCTAGTATATAATAAAAGTAAGTATAGTTAGTCTGTACGTTCCCATAAAACTCTGGAACCGCTAATCGTAGCCCCATGGGAGTTATAGGGTATGGTAGCCCTACATCCCCCATCGATGAAGAAGTTTTTGTTTTGGAACTGCAGGGGTTGGTTCAGAAGATACAGGGGTTAAAAGGGTGCCGCCCACCAATGGACTGTAAGTGTGGCTAGTTTGTGCGTTCCTATAAAACTATGGAACCGGTAATCGTAGCCCCATGGGGGTAATAGGGTATGGTAGCCCTACATCCCCCATCGATGAAGAAGTATTTGTTTTGGAACTGCAGGGGTTGGTTCAGAAGATACAGGGGTTAAAAGAGTGCCGCCCAAAAATGGACTTCTTCCAGCAACTATCTCAAGTGCTTTACAGTGTCGTAAATTTTTCAAAAATATCGCGGACTCTTCCATAATGTTCCCGGCTGTTCCAAAATGTTCTAGAATGTTCTAAAATATTCTAAAATGATCCAAAATGTTCAAGAATATTCCAGATTGTTCTGAAATATTCCAGAAAGTTTTAGAATGTTCCAGGATATTCTAGAAAGTTCTGAAATATTCTAGAATGCTACAGAACTTTCTAGAAAGTTCTAAAATAATTTCGGGCCCACACAGAATTTTTAAATTCGTTGAATGTGCCAGGGATGCCTTTGCACTGTTTGAGATTAAAAAAAGGATCACCAATTATTTCGTTAAAGAATTTAGATTCACCCGGATTATATAATGGAACAAGAATGACCGTGAAGCAGTTATCAAACAATATAATTGAAGCATAAATAATGTCGGAAAAATGTAAAGGAGAAACAGTATTTATTCCGAGGACACCCCTTATATCCACTGAACTGCCGTTTCAATTCAAAAGAATTCAATTTCCAATAGCATATGCAATCAAATAAAGAAGGGAGCTTTGTTTCACCGACGTAAGCGCTGTTGTATTGAGAATATGATGACTTTTTGTTAGTTTAGCTTTATGATTTTTGGAGTTGAAAGTTTATCCCTTTAATTTATATTTTATGGGAACTCACTAGCTTTCCCGAGCGGAGCGAGGGCCACATATGCTAGTGTAAAATATGTACATCATGACTGAAAAGGTTAACTACATTACACAAAGTATTTGTTATGGTAGATCCTGTATTTTTTAGCGATCTCTCTTTATGATATACGCCTTGAAATTTAAATAAATCAATTCTTTTTGCCAAGAAAAAGGCCCATAAACTAGATTACGACCGCGCATATGAGTTAGAATTTTTGCATTCAACGAGGTAAAGTTGATGTTGATATGAAAATCCTACTCATAAAGAACGTGCCACTCGTAATTCGACTTCAGGGTATCTAGGGATAATCTTTGGAAAAAATCTGGGAGATTAATACAGTACCTTTGAAGTTTCAGCTCTGAGATGAATTTATGTTCATTGCAAAATGTTTATCGTAGTAATCGACGACGGTAGATAAAGTAACAATCTCGATAACAGGTGAAATCGGATCATCTCGTTAATTAAAAAATTATAAGGGTTTTTGCAGCAGTTCTGTGAACTTCAACCGCTTATAATTTTTTAATTAATTACCCTCACGAAATGTAATAAATTGCATTTTTCATAATTTTTTATGTAGGTAGATTATTATCCACTTGGTTTCATTTTAAAAAATCAATTGCAAGTATGTGAAAACCAGCAATCACTCCTAGGAGCTGTCAACTTTGAGGGTTAATTTCACCACCTAGAAATGTTTTTCCGCAGATAAAAAAAACGTATCTCTTAGATTTTGATGTAGAATAACATAGGTATATCAGAATGAACGAAATCGGCGAGGTACACCTGGGATGGTTTCCTTGTAAGACAAGTTCAGGGTTGTAGCCGAACAATAAGCCACCACATTAAAAAGTTTTCTAATTCGGTTAATCCTTTAACGGCAACTCCCTATTTCGATAGGGCAGAGATTCAGGCAGAAACACCTAAATCGCGAAAGCACGCAAACCAATTTTACTCCACTTACTTTTTCGTTGGGGGCTTCTCAGGTGCCAGGAATCCTTATTTTCATGATGACCTAGGGGCCTGGGTTTTCTTGGGGTCTCCAACGGTTGTGCTCGTGTACGGAGTTTACGAATTCACTCCTTTCACTTTTAAGGCAGGATTCTTTGATTCGGGTCACATAAAAGACTTCTTTTAAAATTACTCTAACTCTTTATTTAACAAACTCTAATTCTAATTCACGTTGATACTAAAAGACAGCTGGTATGCCCAGGAGTGCCTCGAGAAAGGTTGCACTCTTATTTATAAACTAGCTTCGGTATTTTGGAAAACGTTGTTTCTTTTTTCATTGGAGAAAATCGTTCCCGCCCAGACTAAAACTATTTCCTAATTTAGAAGTCTCCTACGCTCCGTTGGAAGACGCTTCAGAGAAAAATTCTATCCTTCGGAATCCCTTAGGAAAAAAAAGGTCGTTTGCTGGCGAAACCTTTGCTTATACCAATATTTTAATCTTAAGGGGTTCCTTTATGACAGGCGGCTTTCTCTTACCTTTAAATATCCGCGAAAACGGTTATGTGGAAACGTGACAATAGGAATATTCAAATACTTCACATTAGATAGTTTTCGTGCACATAAGTAGAGCCTAATCTCTTCTGTGGTAGAGCATTTCTACATCTGCGAAATTTTATTAAATAGCAGTACCAATGCCACCAAGCTACAAACTATGTAAGCACAGGTTGGTATGCTGTCACATACACGTATCTTGAACATACCTAGGTAGAAGTGTGCGTCTACGATAGTTAGTTCCAACTTGGGTTGCGCTTATCATGCAGAACTGGAATAAGGGCAGAAAAACAGAGGAGAGCTAGCTGAGAGGAATGTTGAATTAGAGTTTTTTCTGTATCACGTTTTATTGGAAAAGTGAGAATTTTATTTGATATCCTATATGGTAAATAAAATTGGAAGCTATAATAAAACTATTTCTATCCGGCGTTGCCCAGGCTTTGGTCAATTGAATTAAAGGCTTCTATAGTAACGTAGGTTAAATGAAAAATCACTTATTAAATAACGAAATAGTATCTTATGTCATAAGGCGGAAATCCGAGGATTTCAGCCCAATGACATATACTATTTTTCCTCACAAATGCCCATTTCTCAAAACAAAATAAACAGAAGTATACACGGCTGATTTTACGTTGCGTTTATCAGTTTGGAAAAAGGACCCACTTCGGACTAAACAATCTTTTGACAGCCTGCGGACTCCCGGTCGGTGTCACGCGGGAAAAACGCCATCTTACGGTTTAAAAATAGGTTAGAAAAGGCCTCGAAATGGGCATGAGTGAGGAAAAATTATTGTATTTGTTAATGAACATACAGTATTGTAGTGTTAAAATTAAAATGAATAAAGTAATTTTTCCGTAATATAAAAAACAATACCCATGGCAGGCGAACATCTGAGAAAGAGGAAAGCGAAAAGAAGGTAGTAGAAATAGTAGGAGGCGTAGTGGGTGGTGAAGGAGGGAGGTGGGAGTAGGAAACGAGTGTTTCTGTTTTCAATGAACGAAAAGAACGCGAATAACCGAGAATGAGAATTAGCAATGGCATTTTCGGTCAATTCATGTGGCGGCAGCCACTTACCTTCTTTTTCAATCTTTCTCATGGCATGTAAACGTCGTAAAATTGTAGATTCGTATCGACTTCAAGCTGTTGAGCCAACTTTTTCAGCGTTTGAGTAAGGTTTTCTTCCAATAGAGCTTGCAGTTGTTCATCTTCGAACTTCTTTGTTTGACCTGGCCGTTGTTTGTCGTGGACATCACAATTTCCACTTTTGAAGCGACGAAACCAGTCTCTACATACTGTTTTTGATGGAGCAGATTTAGCATAAGTTTGCACAAGTAATTGATGAGCTGCAGCAGTACTTTTAAAAAAATCAAAGTAGTGTAGAAGTACACATCGAAAAAACAACTTGTCGCATTCCATTTTTTTTTGGTTATAGACATAGACTTATATTAACCAAAAATGGCAGTTTAATGACTAAATCTTAATGAGAAATATCCATAATTTAAAGTGGTACAAGAAGTATTAGTCGCTGCGTACGACATAAGTAGTTAGAGCCATCTATATGAGAACAGCGACTTTCAATGCAACCTCCTAATATTCATCGTTCCGATTGTTGTAGTATCGAAACATATCCAAAAAGTCTAACTGTTCATGTAGAATCTAAAAAGGGTATGCGTTTTAAAGAAACAGATCTATTCGGAACTTTTCCCCCGAAAATAGAATTTTCCGTTAATAAGCTGTTTCTTTACTTAAGAGGACTTTAAATAAGCTATTGTATGCAAAAACATTTTATTTCATGCAAAATATAAAAAAAATAGTAACGTTAAAATAGATAAGTTTCACTGCGATTTAAACAAGACTCTTTACAAATGTATAAATATTCTTTTAGTCGCAGTATCTAACAATGACGATTTTGGAGCTCCTAATAAAGAACAATTTAACCCTTAGTTGGTCGCGCCAACTTTTGTTACAAAGGTGGTCGCGTGATGAGCGCCGCGCCGGCCATGCTTTAGACTCGTACAGAGAGCGTTGCCATTTTTCTCTTACTATAGAATCGCACAGCTGACGACAACCGCTATACTTCCTGCCGGTCGAACGCTAGAAGCAGACAATCTGGCAACGCTGTACCACCGACTACTCCGCTTGCGCCTGCTTTTACACGGGCTTCGCTCGACACGGTGTATTTTCAATTCATAATATTAATTAACCAGATAGTGTTAGAACTATCAGTACTGCACTAGTGCGTTCTATCAGGTTGGGGCATAGCATAAAAAAATCAATAGGATCGTATCTCTTAGAATTACGAAGCTAGATGCGTAAAACTTTAAAGGTGAGCGCGCGGCGCTCATAGCGCGACCAACTAAGGGTTAAAACAGCGATGCAGGAAGCTCTTCGGGTAGCTAAACAGCGTCACCGAAACAAAAACCGAGAAGAACGTGGAGTAAACCAGGGTGGACAAAGACTACGAAACCGGCGTCCGGTTATTGAGTCTGATGAATCTAATTAAAGGCATTTATTGTCACTGTCATATATTATAAGACTCATAATAAAACGGATTAGAAGATTAGTGGCTTTTAAAATTTATTTACTGAGTAAAAAATATAAACAAACGATGCTAATGTAATGCTAGCATTATGTATACAAATTTTAAACATCCATATTTTCTTACCGAGCAAATAATGCTAGCATAATGCTATACTTTATTGCCCGTCATTTAATGCTAGCAATATGCTGCGCAAGTCATGTTGGCTATCTGGGTTACTGGCTGAGTAGATAATTTATTCAGACTGGCCACACAAATGGAAAACATAACTTCCTGTATAATTCTCGGATCCTGATCGAAAATTCCAAATTTCCCGGTGCTTTTATTGCAGCATTCTCAGAGTGTGCCAAAAAAACGAGATTTTGATAGACAGCGATCAGTCTACGTCCATTCCACGCTTCAAGAAGGTGGATTAGATAATGTAATATAATATGAACATAGAATTGACGAGCGTAGAATTGACATTCCCAACCCCCCGAACATTGTAAAAATCCAGAAAAACCAACTTTCGAGCTAAAAGGCCAAACTTATAGGATTTTTTGAAATTTCAGCAAACCCATATTTTTTAAAGTGTTGTTATGCTTACTCACGATTTGACACAATTTATGCGCTGAAAACAAGTTTTTTCATTATACTTTTCTTCCAAAAACAAAACCCGTCTCATAACCCCCCGATCTCCCCTACAAAAAAAAAAGTACTATTTCGAACAACGTCCAGGATAATTTTACGTACATCTGCAAGCCTAACCTCACGAATATGCATCCAACTACAGTAGAACGCCTATTATTTTGGCACCCACGGGAGAACTGACCAAATAATAAGACATGCATCCAGAGGCGTGGCTGGTAAAAAGTAAGGAAATAGTACACTCCAAGTTTGATGTATTGGCACTCAAAACGAAATTGGATAGAAGTATGTCTCTATAATGGGCCGTACCAATTTCGTTTTCCCTCACTGCAAACAGTCGGAGTAGTGGCGAGAAGATAGGGAATGACGAACTAATCGAACGGCGAAATAATAGTCATTCTACTGTACAAGCCTGATTGAATTAGTTAAATAAATTCATTTAAGAAAAACTGCACTTTTTTGAAAAATTGCAAGTATTTTTTAATCTTATCTGGTATAAATTTGCGAACATCAAGAACATAATTTAAACTGTCAGAAAAGTTTAAAGAATCTAAAATTGTTATGGTTCGACGCATCTTTTGGAGGATATTTATTATGATAATATTATTTATGCAAAACGTAACTAAAAAGCCATTTAAATTACAAGAATTACAATTTCAATTGTATCACGATACAGAATAACTAGTATGTCTAATTATATATTTTATACCTTTCATTTCAGAAATAGTGCATATTTCTTGTTTATTAATTATTGCTAAAACCCTTTCCACCAATAGTGCAATTTACAAAATATAACAATTACAATTATTCATAGCCTAGAGAACGAAATCAATGGTAAGTTAGTACACATCATTCTATTTGAAAGCAAATGTGTCTATATGTACGGTGTAATTAGAATTAATTATCAAAGGAAGAATGAATTGTTTTTAAATTTATTCTTTAGAGTACTCTATGTGACATATCACATCGTTGGTCTAGGAATATCTCCTACGTGCACATTTTATCAATTCTGCGATTTTAATGTATTTAGTATCAGAAAGTTGGTCCGCACTGTTTGATAATATCACCTATTAGGCCAGTCAAACTTTACACAAAAAAGGCGTGAACCTACATTAAATGGAATATTAGCGGTTTTTTGCTTATTTGTTTTAGACCTCTATTGGTAGTAAAAATCCAAATTTGCAACCCTGAGAACCCTGTGCTAACTGAGTAATGGTCGAAAAACCATGAAAAACCATTTTTTTTGCTATAAAATGAGACCTAAACTGCTTTTATAAGTCAAATAGTTACTGAAATACAGCGCTTCGAATACAGAACATTTTTTCCAAAAAGTGTAAATTTCTTTTTTTTTTCATGTTCCGAGTTGAATATCGGCAAAATGATGCGTCCCACAGAAAAAGTCAGTAGGGGATTTATTAAGCTTTAATTTGAACTGAGGTATGTGACGGAAGCTCTAATAGTCTCATCAGGAATGGCAAATAAACGAAAGTTGAGTAACATCGTTTCTTGCACGAACCAAGTGGTTTTTGATTGAAGGTTCAACGTTCTTCGTCAGAAAAATTATTTTATACTGAAATTATGATTTTAACCGTAAAATAAAAAATTCATTGTATGCAAACATGATTATAAATATTATAAATCAAATACTTACTGAGATACAACTCTCCGAAATAGAACGTTTTTTCCCAAAAAGTGCAAATTTGATTTTTTTCATGTTCCGAGTTGAATACTGGCAAAATGAAACGTCTGACATTAAAAGTTATTATCCCTTTGCACTTCGCGGATACCTATATGGTTCCCGAGCGGTGGCACGCTTCCACTCCGATGATACCTATACGGTGTCCGGGCGGATGAGCGGTACCTCTACAGCATTCGGGCGATTTTGGGGGGTACTCGATAAGTTTATTTCCGACGTGCGATAAGATATTCTTAGCAATGCTGTAACAGTATTCGAGCAGTTTGGAACTCTGTGTTTATTTCCATGTTTATTTATCGACGCTGCTACGGCGGGCGCTCGGGCGACGCGTCCACGTGCACCGCTTGGGCGATTTGACAAGACCACTCGAAGTATTGCCGTATCTGCACACCAAGGGTTTTGAAAGTCAATATGTTTCTTTTCAATATACAATTCCACCCCCTCTCAGTCCAACTGCAATGCAGACAGGCCCAGCAATTCGTGCCTACTCAGTGCAGTGGTTTAAACCATCGTGAAAACAAGTTTGAGTGCGTCGTCAAAAGTAAGTGTGAAAATGTCAGTTCCGCCGGGCTGTTGTTTTATATGCAGGAAGTCACTGGAAGACGACGATAGAGGTCCACTTTCTGTGGTAAAAAAACGAGGAATCACCTCTCTGATTGCCGTAAGCGTAAAACGAAACCTTACAGAGAACAAAAAATTCCTTGCAAAGTTGGATGAAGTCAGTTCATGATGCATGTCGAAAGAGATACATTGCCCCAAAGAATGTTACAGCATCTGAAAGTCGTGGCGGAGATTCTGTTTCCCAAGCGGAGCCAACAGTATCCCTAAGATCATCTCGTACGAGCGTTGCAATTGGACAAATCTGTATTCTGTGTGGAGAGACTATAACGGCAGAATTTTTGAAACTCCAAGAGAAGTTACCCACAGACAGACGAAATCCCGTTTTTACGATTACATTGAAATCAACGAGGGAATCTTTTCTAAAAGAAGCCGAACGCAGAGGTGATGATTGGGGGAAAGAAATTATTGATCGTCTAAATCATGAAACTGAGGATTTGGTGGCTGCTGATACCCGATACCACAAACAATGCCACAAAAAGTTGATGAGCCGTTCCAACATAGCTGGACAGAAAAGAGGACGCCCAAAAATGGAATCTGTGCAAAATACTTTGGAAATGATTGACTCATACTTAGAAGAGAACAGTGAGGAATGCCAGTTTTCATTGAGTGATATCCTAGCACAGGGTCAAGCTGATCATACTCCCGATCTGAGGACCATCAAACGGCATCTTCTTGATCGCTACAAGGATAATGTTGTGATTGTTTCAGCACCTGGTCGGCCGCCAGTTGTTTGTTTTAAAAATACAGGACATAAAATCCTATATGAGAAATGGTATGATGACAAGAAAAAGGATGGAGAGGAGGAACGATTGAGAGTTGTGCTGGCTGCAGCTGAGATTATCTTAGAGGACATCCGCTCTCAAGTTTACGAAACTAATCAGTATCCTCCTTCTGATGATTTCCTGGCCGATATCGAACATGTTATTCCCAAGTCAGTACTCCTTTTTTTTTGAAACTATTGTCCTTAAACACAAGCGTAAATCAGTCACTGGCTGGAAGAGGAAATGCGTTGCTTTTTCACATGCGCTTATAGCAGCTGCTAGGCCCTATTCATTCGTATCTTCCCTCTTGACCTCAGTTGGTACATATTTGTACCGTAAGTTTGGATCAAGGAACCTTGTGAACCTGTGTTCATCTCTGGGCTTCTCGTGCAGTTACAACGAGGCAATGCAGCTAGAAGCTTCAGCAATCATGCAGGGTTCATCAACTCCTCCCGTGAAGCCAGGGGCATTCTTACAATTCGCATTCGACAACGCAGACGTAAATGTATGCACGCTTGATGGTGAAAATACTTTTCATGAAATGGGTGGGATCATGTGTGTGGCGCCGACTTCAGGTGTGTTGGCAGAAAAGAAAATTCCAAGACTGAAACAACGTGTATCCGCTGAAACAATAGGAGCTTTTGCTACCACCCAACTTCAACAATGCACTGAGAAGAAAAATGCAGGATTATCAGCCATCACGATTCAAAATATACCAAAAGATTTCCCAGTTACTGCTGAAACACTACCCACAGCACCAGACCTCATTTGGTTATACGGGAAATGGCGTAACATCCCAGGCATACCAGGATGGAATGGTTTCATGCAGCAAGTGACCGATGGCCTCGCATTTCAACGTTCAAGAGTAATTTTTTTACCATTCATCCGTGCTCCACCCACCGACTACATCACTATCTTGACAGCTCTTGTGGAAGCCAATAACAAAACCAAAGCCCATGGACAAAAAACGTGCTTCGTTACTTTCGACCAGCCCCTTTATATGAAAGCCCGGGACATCATTGAGAACACACAGGGGAGTAATGAGCTGAGCAACGTGGTAGTATAACTTGGTGGATTTCATCTGTTGATGTCCTTTCTGGGTTGTATTGGAGCAATAATGAGTGGAAGTGGATTAAAGGAGCTCTTGGAGGAAATCTACGCTAGTAATAGCGTGGATAAAATGCTTAATGGTCACGCCTATGCCAGAGCAGTCCGAGCTCACACTCTAGCTAACCTGGTATTGTGCGAACTAATTTTGAACGAGGTGCAGCTCACAGACAACGAGCAGCAAGAAATGGAAAGGTTGCTCTGTGACACTCAGAGATCTTGTGTGTTGGAAGCTGAGGAAAGGGAATCCTTCCAGGTTTTACAGGCCAAGTTCAAAAGTGCATTAGACAAAATCGAAATGAATGGACCGACATCGAAGCTATGGATCCAGTATTTCCATCTCACTACTCTCATGAAACAGTTCATACAGGCGGAACGGATGGGAGACTGGAAGCTTCACTTACAAACTGTGGCCAAAATGCTTCCGTACTTCCACGCAGTAGGTCATTTTTTCTACGCCAAAAGTACACGGCTTTACCTGCAAGATATGGCCGCTCTCAAACAAAGGATGTCTCCTGCCGAGTTCAGCAAATTTACTGAGGGATACTTTACCATCCGTCGTAGTGACAAATTTTGGAGTGGTCTCTGGTCAGACCTAACAATTGAACAAACTCTAATGAGATCCTTCAAAAGCAAAGGAGGGTTGATAGGACGTGGGATTACAAGCAGCGTGTTGGCAAAGTGGACCATTGGAACTGTGTACATGGTAAACATTTGTGATGAAGTGGAACGCTTTTGTGACATCTCCTATTCGACCTCTGAACAGCACGTCGATATGAGAGTCACTCGAATTGTTCGCGACAACAAAGATACCGAAAAATTGAAAAACTGGTTCGAGGAGCATCCCCCTTTTCTTGTTACGGACAAAATTATTAACATCAATAGTGGAATTGTTGGAGACAATAAAGTCAATTGTTACAAGGCCAAGGAACTGGGAACACATGGGGTAGAAATGATAGAAAACCAGACATTCGGAAAAGTTGGATTTAAACGTAAAGACAGAGTCGTTACCTTGGGAAGTGTAAAGAACGCTATAAAAGTGCGAGACAAGAAAATTCAAATTGACCCTCTAACAATATTCCAACGAGTTAGCATCGCCAAAAAATCTGACGCAGAGCTGAAGAAATACTTCAAATACGAATTGGCTCCTTACCCCATGTCGCTGTTCACCGAAGCTGGAATGAGGAAGGGAACTAAATCAACCTTGTACTCATCATTCAAACCTCTCTCTACGAACATCTTGCGAGATGTCAACACCCACATTGTTATTGATGGTGGCTACTTGCTCCACAAATACGTATGGCACCGTTATACGTTAGTGAAGGCCATCATTCAGGGTTACATAAATTATATCAGAACCCATTTTGGTATGAATATTACTGTGGTGTTCGATGGATACCCAGTGGACGCCGCTCAAAAAAGCACCAAGAGTGCCGAACGTCTCAGACGTTACTCTGCTCTCCGGTGCAGTGACATTCTCTTGACAGCCACAACAACTATCAGCGTTACACAAGATAAGTTCTTATCTAACGAAAACAACAAGCGCAGGCTGATAGAGTTACTGAGCACTGAATTTGAGGATCATGGTATCAAAGTGAATGTATCCGAAGAGGACGCTGATGCTGACATCATTAGAGCTGCCATCGCCAAAGCTGCCTCCACTGAGAAGGTCATCATCATCGGAGAAGACGTGGACCTGCTTGTCCTACTAGCTGGCTTGGGCTCCCATATAGACAATATTTACCTCCAGAAAGGTGGCAGAGGGGAACCAGACATCCATTATAGTTCCACATCGTTCACCAGCAAACTCTCTGATTACCCTCCTGGCTTGATCATGTTCATTCATGCATTCAGTGGGTGCGACATAACCTCTGCTCCTTTCTGGCAGGGAAAAAATAAGTGTATTACCACCTTCCACAAAAACCCACAGCTCGTTAGGGATGCAGAAGTCTTCCTCCGCCCAGATACGAGCCACGAGGAAATAGCCGCAGCTGGGGAGAAGTGCCTCGTTGCATTGTACGGAGGAGACTCAAAAACGAACCTCAATACCCTGAGATACCTCAAATTCGTGAGATCGGCCACAACAGCTAAAGTCAACCTAGCTCGTTTGCCCCCAACTACGGATGCTGCGAAAGAGCACGCATATCGTGCGTATCACCAGGTATGTCAATGTACATCGTGCTTTGAAATTGCCAATGTACAATAACGTCTTTTCATTCTTTACAGATACAAAAGTGGCTTGGTGTGCCGAAAAACCCAACGGACTGGGGTTGGAAGTTGGATGAGTTGGGATTATTGCCTATTACTATGACGAGTGAGGCAGCTCCACAAACCCTGTTGCAGTTCATCTCCTGTAAATGCAATAAGGGTTGCATAAGGGGCTGTAGCTGCCGCAAAGCCGGACTGAAATGTTCGACTTTGTGTAGATTCTGTGGGGGAAAATCCTGCCTCAATGTGCCTGAAATCCAGCCTATGACACTGGACGATTCGTCTTCCTCTGAAAATGACGATGTACTGGAAAAGATCGACATCGAATTGTCAACATCAGTGGCAATAGTTTCATCATTGGAACCTACTCCTGGAACCTCTCGAATGGAGTAACAATTGAAATTGCTGTTGTCAATATTTATAAACATGTTTGTATAGAATGAATTTTGCATTGTACAGTTATAATCATAATTTTAGTATACAATAATTTTTCTGGCGAGAAACGTTGGACCTTTAATCAAAAACCACTTGGTTCGTGCAAGAAACGATGTCACTCAACTTTCATTTATTTGTCATTCCTGATGAGACTATTAGAGCTATCGTTACATACCTAAGCTCAAATTAAAGCTTAATCAATTTCCTACAAACTTAATCCTATTGACTTTTTCTGTGGAACGCATCATTTTGCCGATATTCAACTCGGAACATGAAAAAAAAAAGAAATTTACACTTTTTGGAAAAAATGTTCTGTATTCGAAGCGCTGTATTTCAGTAACTATTTGACTTATAAAAGCAGTTTAGGTCTCATTTTATAGCAAATTTAATTTGATTTAAAAAAGGGATGTATAAAATTTCTCCCAAAACGTATAGTTTAGGAGATATTGTTGAAAAATCGAAACAAGTGTGAAAAAATCATAGTTTTTCGACAATTACTCAGTTAGCACAGGGTTCTCAGGGTTGCAAATTTGGGTTTATACGTCCAATAGAGGTCTAAAACAAATAAGCAAAAAACCGCTAATACTCCATTTAATGTAGGTTCCATGTAAAGTTTGACTGGACTATATGTGCCACATAACCTTTAAAATGTTTAACATTCAATAATAAATTAAACCTATGTGAGCACTTCTAAAAATTTGTCAACGAAGAACTCCCATGTGTATAATACATATACATATAGGATCTATTTATTTTACACATACGAGATATTCTTAAACCAACGACGATATGCTGTCCAATAGTAAGATAACGTACCTAAAAATTGTTAAAAGTTTTAAAGAAATCGGCCAATTTATATATACCTGATAATATTTTCTTGGCATATGTCACATCACACAAATTGTAAAAGATATCGTAGATTTATCTGTACGCCGCGAGCATACCTACTATATTTACATATGTATTAATTGCTATAGCTTGACACACACATAAACAGTGGTGCTTCTAATTATAAATAAAACTTAAATACTTACATTATTTCTTATTGTGATTCCCAAGAAATAAATTATTATCGCAGAAGAATAAAAAAATTATAATAATTTTAAGCATAAATAATATTGGCTTACATTTTAAAACTGTTCTAGTAATTTAAATTAGATCTACCACATTCGATTAATTTTTTCACGTTGAAAATGAATTTCAACAAACCTCAATTATCATATCAGGTTTCTGAGAAAGTTTATATTACGTATCGAAAATCACGAATTTCGTGATTTTTATTATGCTGTAGAGATATTCAACCCAGACAGAGCACAGAATATTTGAGCAACATTGCCATAAGATTACAATCTTGCAGTTGCACTTGCAACATTACAGAAAGATTGTGGAAATATTGCAATATTTTATTGCAGATGCAATATTTCAGAAAGAAGGAAACAAAATTGTAACGTTTGGTTACATCTACAGTAGGATATTTTATTGCAATATAATTAGCTAATTTCATAGATAACCAAAGGGAGATTACACTGGGACAAATAGTTGCTCGTGTAGAAGAAATGTTTTCGCTAACTGATAACGGGGAAGAGACATTTGAAAAAGACATTTTGACTAAACATATAAATACGTTCTATGGACATAAATATTCAATAGAACAATGTTTTTTCAATTTTTATTAGCATTAGTTAACGTCAAAATGCAGTTAAAAGTGATTAATTTCACACGCAGCTATAGACGCATTATGATTGGTCGAATACATGGTACGTCACAGCTTTCCATTGTATGGTTGTATTGTCCAATCGCGCTTTCAGTAATCTAACTTAAAATTAGTCTTACTATAGCGCTGTAATCGTAAGTAGACGGCAGTTTCAAGCCCATATCATTGAAAATAATGAACTGGCTATTTATTATAGTTACAACGTAAACAACTATAATCATACTTCTCACACTTGCACGATTTCTTATACACTTTAATGCATAGTCATTTATTAATATTACTGTTTTATACATAAAAAATAAGAATCTAACATAATCAATTACTTGTAAATTATTATTGGGCACTTACAAATGTTTTACCAATTATGTCACCAATTATCCGGTGGTAACAAGAAATTCTCTATTGGCTCTGCGCTTAACACAATTTAAATGACAAGAATTTCTATTAACCTGAACTAATACAACAATTTTACGCTTTTGCGGCCATTGTCAATATAGTCATGAGTATTACTACTCTTGGCTTCCGAGTGGTAACCGCGTCCAAAATTACTAATTTGTGAACGTTTCGTAAACATTGCAGTTTGCTTCATCAGGGTTAATGACCTAAGCCTGATAATAAGCCGTCCCATACTGGGTACTTTTTTATACTGCTCACCCCCTCTAAACTTCTACTACCCCCTCCACCTTAGTAACCGATCAGTGCAGAACTGACTGGCGCGCAGCGCGCTAAAGCAATACAATTTTTATACGTATGCGATATTGACGAAGTATATCCCTGATAACCTGTATGTGATATCAACTGTTAAGTGACTTTAAATAAGGTAGCAGAATGATAGCATCATGTTCCTAGCATTCAATTAAACTACGACAATATGCTACGATAATACTTACTTGATCTAAACACAATACAAAACCAGGCAAAGAATGTTAGCATAATATTTGGAATCAGAAAGCAATAAAACCATTGCAATGATATAATAAATGATGCTAAGAATCCGAAAAATACGATACTAATGCTAGCGTAATGTTTACAATTAACTAGCATTACATTTTGGGCATCAAATGCTAACATATCATCATGCATTTGATTACGTAATAGCGTAGCATCTTGCTAGTATCTTTTTCAGCAATATGAAAGTAATGTTCCATTATTCTGACTATCTGGAATGCTACGCTACTTCTTTTTATATTCTGTTTCAAATAACAGTTATTAATTTGCTAATACTATAGAAAGAATGACTTATAAGCAAAATCCTCTTACAGAAGTATCAATCTAGAAATAAATTACTTTTCTATAAGAAAAAAAAAGTTCGTGTCTCTTCCCCATTGTTATCCCTACAACAAGGTTCAAAATTGTAAGTCAATGTCTAAATGCGAATAAATAAAATAATATATACTTTCTTACTGCAAATATGCATTTGAGTTCTTCAGCAAAATGTCTTCATATATGAATTTTTACTTCAACTAAAGCATATAAATGCTATTAAAACTTAAATTCTTGTTTGAAAAATAATATGTTTGATGAGCAATTATTTCTCTCGGTATATCTATGGAGTTGCATTTTAATGAAAATTTCAACATTATTAACGGTTCTTATGAAATAAATTACAAAATTATAAGAGGCGTTGATAGCTGAAGTGGTAAACAAACTAACTTTTTAAATAACCGGTTGCGGGTTGAAGTCCCGTCGGATTGATTTCTTTTTTTTATGTTTCAGCAATATGTCAATGGCAAATATTATACAATCTGTCCCTTTCAATACACGCCAGCGTAGCACATTGCATATCGGTTGGCGCTATCGGATCCAAGATGGTTCCCTAAAATTCTGTGACAATACCGACAGCCCGGACACGAACCAAATAGCGGGGACTATAATAATAGCGCAATTAAAATGAAAAATCGTTTTCTCTTAAACTACTTTAGATAATTACTTGAAATTTTGCACACTGATAAAGCAATGTTTACACTATCGAATAAATATTTGCTTGAGGTGAAATTGTTTTAAAAAATGTATTTTGCATTAATTTTTTTAAAACAATTGCAATTTTTCTTGCGGTCTTCACGCTATAAAAAAATGAAACTTACATCAATTCATGCGGCAAACGTTGGCCTTTTATAATCTGCAAAGAGAACTTTGTACTTTTTCTCCATTCCGGAGATACGAAATTGTTTGTTACGCGGTGCGCTCGTAGATCGCGCGGCGCGCTCCGCTACTGGCGTCCGCGGCAACTTGATGGCCGCGCAAACTTGAGCAAAAACCGTTTGAACTTGCATGAACATGATTTTCCGAGTTTGGCAAACATACACAGTTTTCTTGTCAGTTTGCTGATGGTGCTCGTGCGGTATACTTGCTTAAAAACTATTCGGTGTTTCAATATCATTTAGTGAAAATCTTTCGACCGAAGGAATGTTGTAATCCTTTGAAAAGGAAAGGTCATAATTGTGTTCGTCATAAGTTGTTCCTCGCGCGTTACTGCCAAGTGGAATAAAAAATTCGAAGAATACATTGATCGATATATTTGTCAAATATGTCGTAAGGACATGTATAATGATGTTAAAATTGCTTCAGATGTAGAAAATGAAGACCCAAGCACCCAAGACCCAAGATAGTTAATACCGATAATTAATTGCTATACTGTAATACCTTCCAGGGAACGAATTGAATTTTTAACTGAATGTAAATATTGGATTTGAACAGTGAACAGTTATAATTACTTGGAAGTTTATTCGTGGTTCACTATTAAAGAAGGTGTTACAGTATAACAATTAATTATACAATAAAATATAAAAATAACACAGGTTTACAACAAAAAAAAAAGTCCGGACTATTTGACCGGACCATGGTATTCCGAGGTATTTTTGCGTCCTGAATCCGATCCCGAGGTCATCTGAGCCCCATCACGTCAGAAAAACGAGATTTCGAAATAAATAAATAAGGAAATGGGACTGCCCTGAGCAGCACCCAGAGCATGACTCCAAGGTTCTAAGGCCATTACGGTCAGTGCTGGGTCCACTGTCACAGTGAACGGATCGCCGGAATTGGATGCCTTGACAGGGAGATCGTAATCCGCGAGATACAACGATCATGGCAACATTTTATCCACTGGGGTGGTTCTGTGATAGTCCCGGTCGAGATTTAGGACTCCATTCCAATGTTTGGAAGATATTCAAGACCTAAACAGCTACCCTCCAACTCAACAGGTCGCTTGAGAAATTGTCCCGGATCCAGTTCCAAAAAATGGTCATTTTAACCTCTAAATGACCTTGAAATCTCATTTTTCTGACGTGATGGGGCTCAGATGACCTCGGGATCGGATTCAAGACGCAAAAATACCTCGGAATACCATGGTCAAATAGTCCGGACTTTTTTTTTGTAAACCTGTGTAATTAGTAAACTCACTTCGTGCTTGGGTCTTCATTTTCTACATTTGAAGCAATTTTAACATCATTATACATGTCTTTACGACATATCTGACAAATATATCGATCAATGTATTCTTCGAATTTTTTATTCCACTTGGCGGTAACGCGCGAGGAACAACTTATGACGAACACAATTATGACCTTTCTTTTTCAAAGGATTACAACATTCCTTCGGTCGAACCATTTTCACTTAATGATATTGAAACACCGAATAGTTTTTACGCAAGTATACCGCATGAGCACCATCAGCAAACTGACAAGAAAACTGTGTATGTTTGCCAAACTCGGAAAATCATGTTCATGCAAGTTCAAACGGTTTTTGCTCAAGTTTGCGCGGCCATCAAGATGCCGCGGACGCCAGTAGCGGAGCGCGCCGCGCGATCTACGAGCGCACCGCGTAACAAACAATTTCGTATCTCCGGAATGGAGAAAAAGTACAAAGTTCTCTTTGCAGATTATAAAAGGCCAACGTTTGCCGCATGAATTTATGTAAGTTCCATTTTTTTATAGCGTGAAGAACGCATGAAAAATTGCAATTGTTTTAAAAAAATTAATGCAAAATTCATTTTTTTCAACAATTTCAGCTCAAGCAAATATTTATTCGATAGTGTAAACATTGCTTTATCAGTGTGCAAAATTTTAAGTAATTGTCTAAAGTAGTTTAAGAGAAAACGATTTTTCAATTTAATCGCGCTTCAAAGTTTGATTGTTAATAACATTAACAAATAACGGAATTTTCACGAAATATTAATACGGTAACGTAAGTGCCATACTCCCTTCGTAATAGAGTTATTATTTTCGAAATCCGCGATTTAGTGGAAATTTCGAGTCCGACTTGGCATGGCTTGACTCAGATGTCTCCTTTCCTGCTCTTCATGCACCAGCAACCAGAGAAAAATGACACTGCTTCCGTTCACTATCTTGATTATTTAAAAAAAATCCAAACGATTATCAAGCTAGCTGTCAGAGCGTCTGTCACATTCACCACTAGGTATTGATATGGCCGATGTTTTTCGGACTGAAACATCTATTTGGTTCGTGTCCCTGCTATTTGGTTCGAGTCCGGGCTGTCGGTATTGTCACCGAATTTTACGGAACCATCTTGGAATTTTAGGGAACCATCTTGGATCCGATAGCGCCAACCGATATGCCATGTGCTACGCTGGCGTGTATTGAAAGGGACAGATTGTATAGTGCTCTAAAACAGTTTTTCATCAACTTTTCCGTAGTATAAAATATGAATACGTTTATGCATATGGGGTCTTTGACTCAGGATAGTAATAGTTGGTATAGCCTAGTTTGTCAATACTTATTCTGCTGACCAATGAACGATCAACGGGATAAATTTTAAACAATCCTGCTTCTTTGAGAGCAGCTGATAATCGCGTAAGATAAGGAGAATGTAGGGGTCGGCCAATACTTGTCCCGACGTTCCTTTGTTTATCAGTAGAATAAGTATTTACAAATTAGACCACACCAAATATTATTATCCTGAGCAAAAGACCCTGTATATCATGGAAATATTACCACACGGTTGCAAAGATATGTACAAAAGTAGACATTTGAAGATTACTGTAAGATCCCTGTAACATTGCAGCTAACGCCGTATAAAGAAATTGTAATATTTCAAATTTTGCAAAATTACATTGTTGCAATCTTTCTATAATATTAAATAATGAGAGAAATAGCTTTTTTTTAGAAACTTCAGCTAAACTACCTTAAGAGGCCGACATACCAGGCCCACTAGTTTCTCCTGCGGGGCAGCGGTGAGACGAGGTAATGTCAAAACGCTAGAAGGGGGTGGAGCTACGCGAGGTTAGCGATGTTGCCGAATGCATGCAGTGTGGACACGGTCCGGTTAGGTTAGGTCTTACGCCGGCCTCAGTGGCGAGAGCATAGCTCGCTCCCGTTTAGACCGGGATACCGCGTCACGCGCGCGTTCCAAGTGTCTCCGGGATTGGCGTACGTCATGTCACCAATGCTTCGATAGCGCAACGGTTAAGTTGCCGGGTTGGGGGTCTCGATGTCGCGGGTTCAATTCTTGTTGGGATTTTTTTTTATTAACTTTTTTCATTCGATTACAACCTTTTCTTGTTATAGAAAGTGGTTTACATTATCGAATAAAATAAGAGTTTCAATTTTTTTCATAGTTTTACGTTATTTTCTTCCTCGTTGAGGTGAACCAATATTATTAGAAAGAACAGTTGGAAGCATCGTTGCATTTTTTATTCTTACATTTCGTCATGGGAATTTTTGGCTGCCGAAGATTTTATACACGATTTTTTGGATAATAATTGTCGAAAAAACATTTGAAGCACACCGTATTTTGACACCATGAACATTTGACGAATGGAACTTTGCCACACGCACATTTACACTTTAAAAGCGTTATGGGAAAACAAATTTCATTGACATTTTCGAAAAACGGCCTGGTTGGCAATAATATTGGTTCACCTCAACGAGGAAGAAAAAATAACGTAAAACTATAAAAACAATTGAAACTTTTATTTTATTCGATAATGTAAACCACTTTCTATAACAAGAAGGGATTGTATAATCGAATGAAAAAAGTTAATAAAAAAAAAAACCCGACAAGACTTGAACCCGCGACATCGAGACTCCCAGCCCGGCAACTTAACCGTTGCGCTATCGAAGCATTGGTAACATTATGCACGCCAATCCCGAAGACACTTGGAACACGCGCGCGACGCTATTCCAAGAAGTTTTCAAGACAAAATCGATTTGACATCTGCCGGGGTCCCCTTGTGAGATACGCCCTTACGTGATAAGACCGACGATATTCTGCTATTCGTGGCGGAGACAAATCTGACAACCCCGCAGTCCGTACGTAGTGAAGACGCTAGATGGAAGCATTACTCGGCTGATAAAAGTAGACGAGTAATAGGTTTGAAATAAAGGTTTTCTGCAATGGGCTTTCAGAAATCTTTCGTGCAAAAGGTGGTAGTACCTTGTACAAGGTTTATTTTAGGGTCCCATAGAAGAATTCATTTCAATACTTTGATTGTTTCCGCGTTTACAACTTGTAAAATATAGGTATATTTGTGAGGTCGCCGATGGATTACAACAAAGAAATTTATTTTTTTTTTTCTATAGGGCCCTAGATTTATGTTTTTTAAGTGTGGTGGCGAAAAGTACAAAAGGTTCTTATGCACCATGTTGGAATTATCGCTTTACAGCCGCGACAACTTTTCGGGCGTTTCCAGACGGGGTGTGTCGGCCTCTTAAGGTATTACTTCCCTAGTAATCGGACTGAAAAGTTGACGCGTTCGGGGACGTATCGACCATTAAGTTCCCCCTATACCTCAAAGCGAACTTTTTGTCCATGCCTGTACATCTTGGGCATCTACGCATACATGTATTCCGTGAAAGGATAGACTCGCACACAAGCATAGGTTGGCGCGCAGAGATGTAGCAGCATTGTTTGGGGCATCAGTAGTCCATACAGTAAAAATTGGTGTGAAAAATTGGGGAAAAGTGTGACAAAATGGAAAGAGTAAAGTTCAAAGGCAAATATATAAAGAAAAAACAATTGGAGAAGCGACTAAAGGCTGTTGCAGCGACGACTCGTGCAAAAATTGAAAAAAAAAGGAGAGGGCAGATGGAGAAACGTCAAATAACCTCTCAATTGGAGCACGACTGGTGGATGTATCTTTTATAAGTGATGAGTTACATTGCTGCAAGTGCAACAAAGACATTTTTTTGAGAAGAATTGTGAAAGAGAAATTGATAGGATTAAATACAATTTTCCACGTAAGAGTTCCATGCGGAAGCCGGTTACGACTAGACGCGTCGCGGATCGATCGCGGGAAACAGTGCCGATACAGCGATAATACAGGATACTCGCAGCGAATTTTCGGATCAGGGGAGAGCAGAGCGTGCCGCCAGTAAGAACACGCAAGGAAAGAGAGGGGACTGCTCTAGACTTCAAAGGAGGGCTTCAAAAAAGTTCAAAGAAAAAGTGAGGTTAGGGGAAGATGGTCAGAGAAAGAGGAGGAGGGGCACGCGGGGAGGACGATTCGGGCGCCGTCGGATCAGGAGAGGCGGAGAAGGCCGAGGGGACAACGGGAAGACCGACCGAGGCGCCAGAAGGAAAGCGGAAGAGAGGCAGACCAAGAAGCGCGAACAGAGATGGCGCGGCTGCGGCCACGGGGGTTTTGGACAAATACAATTTTCCACATCTCGTATGAACACTGCTCAACTATCACTCAAGTGACAACTGGAACAATTCACAAAACAGACGGAAATCACAAGCATTCAGATTTCAATACAAAAGCAGTACTGGGTACGTTCTTTCATTCAACATGTGTATATTAGACTGATCCAAAAAAAAAAGCTTTTATAATAAATTCTCTTGGCGGGCACTTAAGGGGGGGGGGGGGTTGTAGGGTGTACAAATAATTTTTTGAAGTGAAACTTCTTGGCGGAGGGTACTGAATGCGCGCCCGAGGAGACGAAAAACCGTAACGAAACCCACACTCCACCGCTCTCGACCGTGTCTCACTCATACAGCGCTCTCGACCCTGTCCCAATACACCGCTGTCAACTCTGCCCCATTCCGTCGCCCGCTATCCTGCCCCATTCCACCGCTCCCGACCGTGCGTACGTTAAAGCCATGTGTTGACTTTGCGAGGCTGGCTCGCGAAGCCACTGCGTGAAGCGTGCCACGTGTTGGATAGCCTTGCCTAGTGAAGCTGCCGCCGTTCGTTTGTCTACATATTCCGAAGCAAAAATGTCTTAAGGCTGCCTTGCGCGGCGGCCTCGCAAGCAAGCCTCGCAAAATATGTGTTCCGTCGCAAAGGGGACTTCTACGTCATTTCTTACCGCTCACTATTATCGCAACCTAAGTAACGCACTAATCTAGATCTAATCTGTACATCGGTCGCAACAGCGAGGCGGGCGGTATGTTTTGGTGAATGGGGGTTGCGAATGCGTTCGCAGTCCCACACCTTTCCCTCAAAACAACCTCGCAGTGTATCTAATTGTAAACCACGGCTACATCACGGAATTACTGTATCTCTTTGAATCCAATATAATCACCAGTAATATTGTGAGTGCAGTGTTAAATCATTTCAACTAACCCCGCGATACGGTTTAAAACCACCACACCACATTTTCGGTCACTAGTCGCGTCACGCAGCAGTGCCTTCGGGATTGACGACCTCGAGGAGATCTACTCTTGATCGCACATGTTATAGTTATTAATTTCAAACTGAAGAATAAATGAAGCAAAAATCAATCGCGGTTTAGACTGTGCAGAGGGGGTCTGGTTTGTGTTGCTCGAGAGGGTTTCTTCGGGCAATGGAAGCCATTGTTCATATTAAGAGGCAACGCAGTGTCGCACCTCCACTAAGAGGACTGTTTAGGCTCACCATAAATCTAGCGTTTAGGACCCTTTTTGGGCGTCTCCTTGGGAGAAGCCAGACTAGAGGGCTCAGAGTTACTTGTGCGTTGTTTGTATTTCGTTTGTCGCATTTTTAGTTTTCCGGATCTTACCGCGTCGAGTGGCCAGCCATACAGAGCTCGTGTAGTCTGCGATCGGAGTCGCGACTTTTCTCGAGTAACCACCGTTCATGTACATTCTTTCGCGCGCGTGTGTGTGTTAATTTATAATTATTATAGCAAAAAAGGCCACAGAACGGTCGAAATAGTACAGTGACAGGCAACATGTTAAATAAACTTTCCATTTCGTAAACGTCAATGAACACTGAACATTCTTTCGCGTGTGTGTTATATTGAAATTATTATGGCAAAAACAGGAAAACAACGGGCAAAAAAGTTTCGTGAGAGGCAACGTGTAAAGAAAGCGATGACGAAGGTACTACCTAAAACTAGTACAGAACGAAATCGAGGATGGAGAGAAAGAATTAAATTCACACAATCAAACATTGATGAATCTGAGCATAGTTGAGGGTGAAAAAAAAACAACAAAACGTGTGGCCGCCACACGCGGAAGAAGTGAACCTTCGATACCAGTTTCTCTGAATTTAATTCTGGTGGTATTAGTTTCAATTGGCTCAACGAAGAAGCATAGTAAAAGACTTGTATAGAGCCAATTGAAACTAATACCACCGGAATCAAATGCAGAGAAACTGGTATCGAAGTTTCACTTCTTCCGCGTGTGGCGGCCACACGTTTTGTTGTTGTTACATTAAGGGGGTTTTACAGTAACAAAATGACGGATTTTTTCGTGAAAAATCGCAATTTTTACTTCAAACAACCACCAAAAGTTTAAAAATGGAAAAAAAATTAAAGAAAAACGTAGGGGTCTAGAAAAACATCTGCTTTAACTAAATTTTTTTGATTTCAGATAATTCTACGCTGAAATATAGTCTCCACCGCAAATCATCTTTTCTAAAAGGCGTCCTCGAAAATGCTTCGTCACCGGCTTATTTCTCAATATTTTTCTACAAAAAAATTATACAATGTTCGAATGATGCTTTATAACATGCGAAACATTAAAATATATCCACTTCAACAATAGCTCTATAATAAATTCGTAAAGATAGAGGTTTTTTCCGGCCGTTAGACCCCCCCCCCCCCCCCCCCCCCAAAACGTTAGTATTTAATGTAACTTTGAATATGTCATCGGGTGCACATTCTCACTCAATATTTAGGGGTGTCTCAATCGCTTTGTCTGATTTTCATTTGAATAACACGGTGAAATTGTTGAATCATTGGTTTAGTGCTAATTCCTCTTCTGCGGTAAAAAAATTTCCCCGTGAAAAATTAGAAAATAGAGAAAACTCAATTTTTCTAATTTTTCACGGGAAATTTTTTTACCGCAGAAGAGAGAGAGAGAGAGAGAGGAATTAGCACTAAACCAATGATTCAACAATTTCACCGTATTATTCAAATGAAAATCAGAAAAAGCGATTGAGACACCCCTAAATATTGAGTGAAAATATGCACCCGGCGACATATTCAAAGTTCCATTAAATACTAACGTTTTAAGTGCCCACCAAAAGAATTAAATGAAAAAGCTTTTTTTTGAATCAGTCTAGTGTACCGTATGTCCGCGATCATTTGAACCATAGGAAAATTGCGAGTTTTGCATGAGCACCCCTTTGGGTCTCCTTGTCCAATAGAATCACCGGAGAAGCGTGAATGCGCATGCGTAGTCATCCGCGAGTGTGGCGTCGTCAGCAAGTTCAGATCGGTTATCGAAATAATCGATCTGAACTTGCTGACGACGCCACACTCGCGGATGACTACGCATGCGCATTCACGCTTCTCCGGTGATTCTATTGGACGAGGAGTCCCAAAGGGGTGCTCATGCAAAACTCGCAATTTTCCTATGGTTCAAATGATCACGGACATACGGTATATATAGGTGTATATTTTTGTTTTTATCAATCATATCTCTCATTCATAACCGTAATCATTGTATTTCAGGTGCTGTTCATGCTGGAGTAGGCCATACTGCGTTGACCAAAATTTTGTCTTGTTTGAATGTGCATTTTATGTCTCCGAGGATCTTCAAACGTTACGAACGAGAAATTGGCCCAGTATTGAAGTCGACCGCGAAGGAGTCGTGCAAAAATGCTGCTGAAGAGGAAAAAATGTAGTTATTGAAAAATTAGACAAATTATGCGAGCAACTGTAAGCTTTCAACTATTTTCTTGCTTTGACAATTTCATACTATTAATTATTTTTCACTTCAACTATACAATTACTGAATTTCTCCTTGCTGGCACAGTACAATGTTTATGTTTCAATGACAATTTATTTTATATTTGCTTCTGAAATATGTAATTCTCGATTTTACTGTATCTCTTGGAGAAAACTGCAAAATAGAATTTTCCCAAGCTTATTCTACAAATTCATGGGCAATGGTAAGATTTGTTTTTTTCTTCGGAATACTCAATTTCCTTCTTATCAAAATTATATACATAATAATGGTAAATTTCATCGGTGTTCCATAAAAAAATTTGAAATAAGTTCTGAAAAATTCGAAATAAGTATCCAATTTCCTTCTCGTCAAAATTGTAAATATCTATCATAATCGTACATTTCATGGGCATTCGATAAAAAAATTAGAAAGAAGTTGTGAACATTGTACTTTTCAGCAAAGAGAGTGAGAGTTAATTGTATATATTTTCGAATTGTCTGATTTATATTAAAATACGCATAGCAAAATTTAAATCATAGTCATCATTGATATCTCACTACAATATATGAAGGGTCCAGTGGAAAAACGATGAGATTCCATTTTTTTCGAAATCGATATTTTAGCGGAATCTGTTAGCTTGTAACATGAAGTATCAACATACCAAACCTTACAGGGGACAAACAATGAGATTCCACTAAAAACTGTGGTTGAAAATAGGCGGCACAGTGGACTCCCGCACGTTGTGAAACTTTAAATGTTGTGTTTCTCAACTTTTAGAAATATGGAACCTCGTCGTTTTTCCACTGGACCCTTCATACGTGTATAATCTTTCAAAAATAAAAAATGAACCAACAAAATATACTTATAACATTTTTCAATTAGTGATAAGACTGGTTCCCCATTGATTTGTCAGTTCCCCAGACATCTATCCTCACATGACTACTGTTCGATCTTCAGCCACCACAGATTCTGACACTTCCACCTCCAATGAAAATAACAATGCACCTGGCAGGAATGCAACTTTTGATGCTGCACTAGGATCCATTGCCAACATCATAGTCTCCTATGACATGGGATGGAGCAAACGTGGAAATGGGCGTAGCTACAATAGCCTAAATGGCTACGGTAGATATCATAATTGCTTATTTCAGCGACAAGATTCTGAGCTATATGCAGCCCGCAATCGGAAATGTAAACTTTGTGACCAAAGTCATGATCCTCAAGATTGTCGAAAAAACTTTCAAGGTAGTGCCAAAGCAATGGAAGCAGACGCGGGTGCAGCTCTGGATTAACGAAAATGAAACTTTAAAGGAACTCGGTCTCAATGCTCGAGTTTTAATTGGAGATGAAGACAGTGAAGCAATCCGCAAAATGCGTGAAGGAAGGCTTCATACAATACACAAACTTGCAGATAAAAACTACTTCATTAAAAATGTTACGAATGAACTGTACAGTCTACGAAAACAGTTCACCGAGATGAACAAAAAGGAGGTCATTCCTGACCTGACCTGAAGAAATGTTTTTCCTATGCGATTGCACAGAATCGAGGAAAATCCGAACAATTATCGAAAACTCTGATTCAAATGCCTGATCATGTCTTTGAACATCACAAAACTGGAAACTGGTGCCAAAATTCAGCCAAAAATTCAGACCAGCACAAAATTGAGTTGAGAGATCCAGAGTTGTACGAGAAATTGCGCGAAATATTCTCCAAATATGCCAACAATGCTTTCACATTTTCAGTAGCTGCATCAAGTCAGGGTAATGAAAGTTTTAATAATATTATGGCTCACAAAGCTCCAAAACAAAATTGCTACAGCCTCAGCGAATCGGCTAATTATTATCTAGCTAGTGCTGTGTGTACGAAAAACGAAGGTGATACGCATTTACTCAATGTGAAACAAAAATTAGGTCAATCTCCTGGACGTCACACTACTTTATTTGTCAACAGAGCCGATAAAAGACTAAAAGTGCAATCTCAGCGAGTAAAATTACCTAGTATTAGAAGACACAGGAATTTATTAGCTCAAATGAAAGAGGCCAGACGCAAGTCGAAGGAAAAATCGGAGGGAATTCAATATTCACGTAACTGTGGTATAAATATTGGTGACAAAAATGACGAATCTTCACATCAAATTGATGTAGAACGTCTCAAAACGGAATTGCCTAACATTTCAATAACACCTGAAAACTGTAATTTTATTTATTTCGACTTGGAAACTTCTGGATTGACGAAAAATTCCGAAATTATACAAATTGCTGCAAAATTCGAAGGACGCGAATTTAGCGTGTACTTGACTACTTCCAAACCGATTGACTCAATGGCATTTACAGTAATAGGTTTCAGATATATTGGTGGAAAATTATATTTGAACAGCAAGCAGGTTCCATGAATTCCACCTAGCCCTTAATTTGACAGTGTAAATCATAAGATACATTGTTTCTTCTTAACTCAAAACATACTAAAAATCCTTAACCTTATACATTTTCTAGTCTAGGATACTTAAATAGCTTAATAGATATACCCACAAATAGCTCGTTGCTCCATTTAGTGTTAACCACGGTAACTACATGTCAGTGAACAAACATGGACGCTAGTTCCAGCGGGTGGTGCATGCCACAGGTAAGTTTTGGTGGTGCACGCCATAGGTAAGTTTTGGGTATTTAACACGTGAATTAAACAATTGATTCATGAACTTTGTAGTTTTACTTCAAACTAAGCAATATATCCAATAATATACAATATATTGTTAAATTATTTTCTTGAAACTAATACATTTATTCCTATACTTACATAAAATTAATAAATTTATTCCTATCGGTTTAAATTTTAATTTTTTATCGTAAATGTGTTTAGTAAACCCCAATTGATAAAAAAACAATTATCCCACTAAAAAATGTTTTATTAACATTTGCCAAATTAAGGGCTAGAGATGCTCTGCAAGCATTACAAGAGTTTATCAGTTTCTCAATGAAACCCTTTGTCCTTGTCGCTCATAACGCACCTTTCGATTCTTCACATTTATTGAATCTCATTATTAGCCTCGACATGATTGAGTTTCTCTCAAATTGCAGGATTTTCAGATACCCTGAGTATATATTCAAGAAACCCTGAGACCCTGTACCCTGAGAGAAAAAAGCAGAAAGGAACGTTCAAATTGCAAAATCTCGCGCAAGATTTGTTACATTTGTTACCATCTGACAAATATCATGAAGCTTTATACAACGTTAAAATCCTTGAGAAACGTTTCATCAAGGAACAAGACTTATGTGCAATTAGTAAAGCGTAAAAAGAATCTGTGATGGAAAACATTATTTTGCTATCTTTGAAACGTCTGAAAGGCGTTATTTCTGATACGATGATGAAGAAAATGGCAGCTACAGGAATTAACTCTGATATTCTTCAGTGTACACTGAAGGCAAATGGAGAAAAGGGCGTAGAGGTCTTGTTGAGTGAAGAATAGAAACCAAATAAACCTCGTGTTACCAAAGTAAAAAAAAGTGATTAATAAAGTTATTGTATTTCTCAAGAGTCTTGAAGATAATAAGTAGTAAGATGATTAAGTATTTACCTATATAAGTGTAGTGCTGGTGTTAGTGAGCGTCGGCAAGGAGCAGTGGAGAAAGAAAGGACCCAGTGTTCAGTGTTCAGGGTTCAGGTTTCAATTTCGATTTCGATTAATTGTAAGATGCTTGTGAGGAGCAGTGGAGAAAGAAAGGAACCAGTATTCAGGTTTCGATTTCGATTTCGTTTAGTTTTAAGATGCTTATGCGATTACGGAGTGTCGGGTCGCGAGGGCTCGAGTGTTGGTGTTAGTGAGCGTCGGTGAGGAGCAGTGGAGAAAGAAAGGAACCAATGTTCAGGGTTCAGGTTTCGATTTCGTTTAGTTTTCGAATGTTTATCGTTAACGGAGTTTGAATGCGGAGACTGCGTAAGAAGAGAGCAGTTGAATCACGGAGACGTTGAACAGTGCACACATGATCCCTATCCTTTGGAAAGATCCTACAAATTGGGGGCTCGTCCGGGATCTGGCCAAAGGTGTGATTTATCTGTGCATTCGGAATTAATTTCAAGTTGAAAGTGAAAAGTTGACGAAAAAGTTGAAGACGGTAAAGATCGTGATAGGCAGACGGACAACGACGAAAAATTATCACGATACTGGATCCAGTTGAGGGGGTAGTGAGTCTGAAGACCTTGACAGTGGAAGAACTTCGAGCTGAGCTAGACAAGCTGAAGCTTTCGATGAAGGGAAGCAAAGTAACACTAGTCGACAGGCTAAGACGCGCCTACGCTAATGGTGGAGTGTTGACAGACCCAGAAGATCTTGCACTAACCGACAAGAAACTTCAAGACGCTGCCAAAACCAAAGACGTGACGAAGACAAAGAAAGTGGTGGAACCCAAATTGCCGGTAAAAGATGGAAAGGCTTCGACGTCGAAAGAAGTTGGAAAAGGTGCAAAGAAGAAAGTGATGAAAAAGCCAAAAGGTGGTAATAAGCAGAAAGAGGATGAAGAGTTCAGAGCCAGTGACGGTGACGAAAATCCTGGTGAAGTGGACTTAGAATCCTTGACGATGAATGAATTGAAGTCTCATCTGTGCATATTGAGACTCAAGTTGACGGGTAACAAAGCTGAGCTGTGCGAGCGACTGAGAAGCGCCCTTCGCAAAAAGTAGGAAGAAAAGGAATCATTGACGGAAGGTAGTGGCTCTGAAAATGAAGAAGATGACAAAGAGGTTGATAGTGGTGATGCCGAGGAAATCGGCGACGAAGAGGAGGAAAAAGACGATGACGAAGAGGTGCAGATTCACCAAAAGAAGAAGAAACGAGAGCCCTTACGTGTGACTCGTACTGCTGTGCCTACCGTATGTTTCATCCCAAACGAAACAAGCTTACATACCTACAGTGCCGAAACTTTACCGAGGGTCAAGAATTTGATAGTTAGAGTTGGCTTGAGAAGAGTGCGCTGTGTGTGTTGCGTGAGAGCGAAAAGTGTCAAACGTCTGATTTCCCGATAGCTGTCAATTCGGGAGATCGAAGTGTTTCGTCTATTATTCAATACTTCGATCTCCCGAATTGATAGCTATCGGGAAATCAGACGTTTAACACTTTTCGCTCTCACGCAGTACACACAGCGCACTCTTCTCAAGCCAACTCTAACTATCAAATTCTTGACCGTCGGTAAAGTTTCAGCACTGTAGGTATGTAAGCTTGTTTCGTTTGGGATGAAACATATGGTACTTATGTGCCTGAAGTTCGTTTCAACAAGCGAACGACATTAACGTTCAAAAACGTAGAAGATGCGTTGGAAACGTTCAGCGGGAACGGAGCTGAAAGTATTCATCGCTGGTTGGTCCACCTGGAGGAAACTGCGGAATTGTGCCAGTGGACGGAAGCTCAGAAAGTAATTTACGCAAAAAGACGGTTACGCGGTTCCGCAAAATTATTCGCGAATTTTGAGTGTCACGCCAAAAATTGGAAGAAACTGAGGAAGTCGTTGGTGGAAGAATTTGCGAAAATGGTGAATAGCAAAGAGGTGCACAAAAAGCTCAGCGTAGTGAGAAAAAAGGTGATGAGTCATAACAGACGTATGTGTACAGTGTTCTGGAGATTGCCAGCCACAGTGAAATCGAACTGGAGGCTAAAATACAGTACATAATAGACGGCATTCAAGACGAGGAACCTAACAAATCTATTTTGTACGGGGCGACGACGATTAAAGAGCTGAGGAAAAAATTAATACAATACGAGCATCAAAAGAGCAATTTGAAGAATAAAGTGTCTGTAAAGGCTCCTGATAAGGCGACGAAAGCAAATCAGTCTCCTCAAAACAGTCAGGTCCAGAAGGTGATAAGCAAGACGGCGTCAAAAAGAAGAATTGTTTCAATTGCGGCAGTACGAAGCATTTGAGCTAAGACTGCGCAGACAAGGACAGAGGACCCAAATGTTTTACGTGTCAACAGTTTGGGCATGTTTCAACTAAGTGTACAAGTGAAGCAAAAAAGTTCAGTGGTGAAACGAGTCAAAAAGTTGCGAAAGTGCACGTTGACGCGGTTTATTCGGGTGACGGAAAGAAGTTAGGGGACAAAAAGACTTATAAAGAAGTGTTGATTATGGGAAAACCCAAAGTTACCGTAATTGACCCTGGAAGTGACATTCACCTGGTTCATTCGAGTTATTACGCTCAGTTGGGAACGCCAAAATTGACATTGGAAGCAGTGACGTTTAACGGTGTCGGTGCGTCGAGTCGCAAGTCAATCGGTTGGTTCGAAGCGGATGTTGTGATGGACGGAATCGAGTTTACATTAACAGTCGAAATGGTCCTGGATCATTATTTACCCCATGATTTCTTGATCGGCGGTGAATTATCGCATTTCGGAGAATTAAGGTTGCACCGTAGACGTGCGAGACTTGTGAAACTTGAACCAGAAGAGACTGGAACCGAAATTGTCGACCCAGTTTGGAAAGAAGTATTAAATATCAACGTGTTGGTTAAACTAGACGACGATTATAACGTTGACCTGAGTCACGTGGTGGAAGACTCCCAGAAAGCCGAAGTAAAAAATATGATTGAGAATTATGAACCAAAGCAAACGAAGGACAGTGGTGTTCAAATGAAGATCGTGTTAAAAGACGACATTCCGATATACCAGCGAGCGCGCCGACTGTCAGCTAAGCAGTGTCGCATTGTGAATGATATTATTCATGACTGGATCAAGGACGGTGTTGTTCAATCGAGTTCATCGGACTATGCTAGTCCTATTGTGTTGGTAGAGAAGCCAAATGGAGAAGAAAATAAGAAATGGAGAAATGGAGAAAATAATTAAGGACAGAAACCCTCTACCATTGATCGAGGACCAACTGGATCGTCTACAAGATGCGTAAAATTGCACACATGATCCCTATCCTTTGGAAAGATTCTACATAAATATACAATTTACAACTACTCTATTTTATATGTTGCTGTTAACAGAAGACTTGTACTAATATTGTCGAAAGCTGGTTTAGGTTACCAAATGATATGAATAAATCATAGCAATATTATTAATTATTATTTGATGTCTGTGTTAATCGAAAACTGTGTTACAAATATAACTATACCATTTTATGTTTGTATTGCCAAGAAAAAACTGTTTTACTAATATTGTCAGAAGCAGATTGATGTTATCAAATGGTATAAATAAATTATATTAACATAAATACGTTTAGTGAATCTTTTTCTTGTTTATAATTACTATTTTAAAATTGAATTATCTACCCATAACATTTAAGGCGATAGAGCAAGTCATATACGCAAGCGGTTACATGTACTGCCGCGAGCATGGTTGCCACATCTGAACCGCCCGCCCCACTGTTTGCGACGTGCAAAAAAATGCGGATATTTTCTGATAGCCCTCTGTTTCCCGATGGGCAAAAAATTCCATTTTTTAAAAAATATTAACTAACATATTCCTTTATATTGTCACGATGTTTGAAAAAAAAATGGTAAGAGTCGTTTCACTGTAAAAATTGAAAATGTAACGCAGCGTCTCATTATGTAGGTACGTGTTACATAATATGCAGACATGCTGCAAAATAAGGAATATTCTAATTCGATTATCTTCCGTTTTAGATAGACGATTTTGTTCCGAATGGGCTTATTTTGTAGATAAAAATCTAAACAATACACTGAAAAAGTCTGAAAAAAATGGTAAGAAAAGTGCATTTAGGGAAGTAATACCTTAAAATATGTTTTTTCATCTTTCGCATATTTTTCCATTTATTTCTATACCATTCTTTTGAGTAGATTAATATTTCGTTCGTTACTTCGAATTTCATCATTGTTGTCTCGAATTTAGACCAGACACCCAAAAAAATTCAAAAAGCCAATTTATAAACCAATCGACTATTTCTTGTAAATATCGATCCACCATTTTTAGTTTTATGATTCCGCCAATTCAAAAGCAATAACACTAAAAAAACCCACGCAGCATGAAATGTTGCTGAAATATTACAACAGTCTCACAATATTTCAACTTGTCGTGCAACTTTTCACAATATTGCTGCAATATTGCCATCCTGCAAAGCAAACATTGCTGCAATATTGCTACAATATTTCCGTGCTATGTAGGATTAAATAGCGATTTTTAAAAGAGCCAAATTGTTTTTCCATATTATTCGTTTAAAAAGTAATTCCACACTATTGTGCAACGTGCAGAGGCACCCATTCCTATTTCATTTAATTGCAGCAGCAACGTTTTTTGTTTATAGGTGTGTAAAGCGATACGGAAAAACTTACTCAATTATAGCAACAGTCAAACGTCGTAGCATAAATGACTAGTCTTCGTCGAAATGAACGTGAAATTTATATAGGTCTGCATAAAAAAATAATAGCTTCAATGAAAATCAATCAGAAGTTATATTTAATCAATCAGCTCATAAAAAGGTGCTCGATAAAAGTAGTTCTTACTAAATTAAATAAAAAATTTCTTTACTGGAATAAAGACAATAGGGAACTTGCATAAAATTTTATTATGTATGAAACACAGCAAACATAATAGTTAAAGTTATTCAAAACACAGTACCGACCAGTAGTAAAAACTTGATAAAAAAAACTTCTACCCCAAAAACATTACTTTAAAAGTAGCATGGCCACGCCTCCCCAGTGAAACGCCGCGTTATGGGCGGCGCTGGTATCGTTACGTCACTAGCTGAAAACGGTTCGCCTGCGCTAGATATCTAGGGTTAATATCTCGAAAACTATTGAGAAGTTATCGAGACATACTGCGGAAAAAATTTAGAGAATTTCAAGACGAAACGATTGGTTTTTATCTCATTTTAATAAAAAAAAAACCAATCGTTTCGTCTTGAAATTCTCTAAATTTTTTCCGCAGTATGTCTCGATAACTTCTCAATAGTTTTCGAAATATTTAAGGTAGTACCTCCACGAGATCGTTGAATTAAGAAATGGTTGAAATTTGACATATCGTCGCTTTGGTGGTGAACTGTTCTAACCCAGATAAACAAGAACTTGAGCTAGCGCGCTTTTAAGAAAGTTCGTCATCGAGAAACTCATGTTTTCTTCTCTAAAAGTGTAACCAGAAGACAAAACAAAACAATTTTTTGATATTTTTATTTAACGACTATGCCTAAAAACTTAGTTGCTAAAAGTACTAAGCTGCTTATGTCTATTCACTACAATAAAATGTGGGTTACGTCCTTTAGCAAATTTTGTGTTATAAGGACATTAAAAAGGTTGTGGGTTAGAATACTTATAGGAATCAAACTTTATGCTTTTTAGTGTTTGTTAACAGTCTTAACTCAATTTTACACTTTTTGTGGCTACGACTGTTCACCACCAAAGCGACGATATATGTTATTTAATGCATTATCCAAACATCTCTGTGTAATTTAAATAAGTTTGACCACCCCAAACCTGAGATATTTACACTTGAAGTTGGCTTGATTTACACGTAACAGATACGTTATGATGGGCAAAACAGTACGTCATTAATTTTACCGTCAAAACTAAAATTAAGAAGTTGATAAAAAACGAGGATAAGGTAGAATAAGATATCACGAATAATGTGAAAAAAAAATGAAAATGATTCACCATCTAGTTTCCGAGATATAACCATGAGAAGCCCTCACAATTTTGGTCGTACCTATAGCATATATATCTGCAAGGCCTGCAAGCGAACGATTGCGTGGAGGGGGAACGGAACAGCGAGCCACCATCGTCGCTCATATGCTCGCAGAAGAGTGCGTCGTCTGTATATACAAGCTATTTCGTGTATTGGGGTAAAGCCCGGACGGTCCCGGCAAAAAGTTTACTGGCAATGGTAGATCAAAAACACAATATAGAATATATTTTACGGCAATAAATGATATCCATCGTCTTATCTATTAGTACCGAGTTAATATTGCGTAGTTTTCAATTTTATTTACTACTAATTAAACCAATTATCAATATTTTAAACATGAACATGGTATGTAACTTGGTTGAGGTCGTCGCGGAGGAACTACCCCTTAACCCTAGATATCTAGCGCAGGCGAACCGTTACCGGCTAGTGACGTCATGGCGCGGCGTGCCGCTCAACCGGCTGTTTCAAGTGGGCGGAGTTTATCGCAAACTTTATTAATCTTTTACGGCTTAATTTCGCGCCCAGAAAAAAAAATAAAAAAACGTCCCAAATTTTTTTACGTGCTCAATCCATTTATGATGTAAAAAAATATGTGCAAGTTCCCTATTGAAAATAGCCTCATACCTATATGTAGTTACTCCGATTAGATGTAGACTTTAGTACGCTTTAGCTTACGAACAATAATTTTTAGGCGGCGATTAAAAGATTATTTTTCTTTTGGCTAAAGTTAATGCTAACTTATTTTTGTAAAGCATTTTAACAGTAGTCTGTCTATTTTGGTTAAAAATAATTAGAGACTCGAAGCGTAAAATGATAATATAATTATCATAAATATTTTAAACGAAGAGTGCAGAACATTGGAAGAAATTATCAATTTAATACCGCTGAAATATTTAGCTCTGTAATATAATCTGTTTGCTTCGGTTGAGCATGGGTTGCCGAATGCGCGAACCAATAGCAGGGCGGTTGAGTCCCCCGTCGTGCCAAATAGTAAGATATCGGATACGGGTTAGGAGGTAGGCAAAAAATGCTATTGCCTCTCGCGTTCGCCAGAGTCCATTCTCGGTGTAGGATGTAGATCCAGGGTGGCTAAAGCCTTGCGGGATTCTAAAATGCCATGACTTTTCCAGGTTTCCCAGAGCAAAAATGAGAGATTTCCAGGTATATTTTTTTAACGACAATGCCCCGTACTTGAACTGTAAACTTTAACAATTTTTTTCGCCCAACAATCTATATTGATTTCACTCTTTAAAAAAGACAGAGAGCGTCAAAAGCTGTATATTTAACACAGGAACAATGCGAGTGTCAACGTCGATTATCCCGAGTGAACACATAGGAGCCTCTCTGTTATACATTCTCCGTCCCTCTTGAACTTATGCAATTGGAATGGGCGACAGAAAAGCTCTGTTTATCTGCGTTAATTGACGCTCTTACTCATACGATTCCTATGTTGGGTATACAACCTATGACCCTGTAACATAAACATGAAACCTTTTTTTTTTTTCCAAGAAATTGGTTAAAATGTCATGAAGTTTCCAAAACTTTTCCAGACCATAAAGAATCCATGACTTATTCAAGATTTCCAGAATTTCCAGGATCACTGGCCACCCTAAGATCCATGTGAACACTAGGTATACCTATTACTATAAATCTTATTTATATGTACAATTGGATAGAATATTTCAGAAATTGTTATTCAATGATCATTACTTCTTTTTCTTTACATAAATACTGAGACGATCAACGTTTTTAATCAATTGAATAATATTATTACGTGATCGGGTATTGGGACCGCTATTTACCAATGGCGGCGCTCGCGGCGCTGCGGAAACATAGCGGATATTGGCGTACAGTAAGCCGCGTACATACTTCAAACTCTCCGACGACCGGTAGTATACCGTATGTCCCACGCAGAACCGGCCACTCACAGGGACATTGAAATTTGACTTCGGCCGCGCTTGGACGGTACTCGAGTTATTTATAGCGGTAGAGTGGCCGGTTCTGCGTGGGACATACGGTACAGTTGATCCGAATGAATTCGTTTCATTGTTTGTGAAAATAAATGTCTATATTTCATTCTAAAAATGCCCACGTTGACGTTAGAAGAAATGTTCAAATTTGTGAAGAGTAACGAAAAATCGAGGAACATTAAAGGACAAAAGTCTTGACCTCGAAAAATTTATTTATTTGTGGTGTGAAATCAAGAAGTCACAAAGAAATTTACTAATACTCGCTATAGGTTCGTTCCAACTAACATGAGAACTGGTTCTGAACTCGGCGGAGAGTGGGCAGTCTGACTTAGCCGTTCCAACAAACACAGAACTGGTTCTGGAACGATTCCAAAGAGCGTTCCAACTAAACTGCGAACTGTAACAGAACGGTTCTAGAACGGTAATTCCAGTCCCTAGTTCTGAGTTGGGACGATTTTCTAGCCCACGCGTAGTAAGGCGCGAGACGCGCTCTATTTGAATCGGTGAGTCCAAGAACAGTACAAATGCATAAAGATAGTTTCGAGAAAAAATGAAAAAACATAATAACTTCACAATGAGTTAATGGCCATGATATAAAAGTTGTGATAACTTTTTAGGTAAATGATAATTGAAAATAAAAAATCCGAAAAAATCACTCCCCTCCAAGTTATAGAAGGAAAAAATGTATGCACTCTCTTGTACTCTTTTTGGACTCATCTTTCTTTTTCTGCTTTTTTGAATGTTTGTGCATGATAAGCTCTTGAAAACTGTAATGTTTTTTACGTTTCAACAATTAGTTGAACTCACACATTCGCTTAGGATAACCCGTGATTTTCCGCAAAATGTATACAATAGGTGGACAAGCCTCCCTGTGCTGTGTGCGATCCTGTATTCCAACACATCCCATGAATTCAGTTCTAGAACGCATCTGACTGGCGCATGCGCATTAAATAATTCTTAACTAGTTCCAGGACGGTTCTAGAACTGTCCTAAAATGCTTGTTGGAACGAACCTAATGTCTTAAAACGAGTGGTTTGTCGGAATCGCCTCATGAAATAACCGGCATCATCGATATATACCGACATCGACAATAACCGACATTCTCGAACGCAGCATTTTCTGCGAATTATTTTCTTTTCTTGAATATTTTTACAGGAATTCATGTTTGAAAAACTTTTGGAGCAGGTTAACACTTTTCAAGTACGTGAGAATCCAAAACGCCAATATCGGCCATGTTTTTGATGTGTAAACATCTATGCTATGGCTCTGCGGTACGACCTTCCTGGGAAATTGAGCGTCAGACGTAAGTCATGTAGATGTGACTGCGTCAGTGTGTGTGTGGCGCTACTGCGCATACTATTCGCGCAAGCTGGATTATCTCAACGGGAAAACATTTTAGAGAAAAATGTTTAATACAAAACTTTAAGGTATTTCAATGGTGACAGTCGTATTCAAATTTTTTGCTTCAGGACTTAGTACAACTGATCACAAACTGTATTACGCACGAACGAAACTTTTGAGTAACTCTGTACTCTGAGCTCCTTGCTACACAGAGACCTCCTGTGTACAAATGTACCTCACACATATACACTGCCTGGCCCGTTAATCGTGGCAACAGTGCTTCTCTCTCCTTAAGGTAAGTCTATACCGGGATACAAATATGTTGGCAACACGATAATCCGGTGTTGGCAACACGATAATCCGGTGTTGTCAACATGTATCCCGCCGACTTGCAACTCGCCGACGGATACTCGGCAACAGCCACTATCCGAATGTAGGTACAAACCGGGATACAAAATGTTGGCAACATGTTGGCAACACGAGTATCCCGTCGACTAGCGACAATTTAATTGCTACTCGTAAACTGCGGGCGGCATGACATCAAAGAAAGCTGTTGCCTGTTGCTTGTATCCGAGTTTCCCATTTGAAATGGGAAACATCGGAAACATCGCTCTCTCTGGACTAGAATCTACCTACCTACCTACCTATATATACCTAGCTACCTACCTACCTACCTACCTACCTATACCTACCTACCTACATACGATAATGTTCCGTCGCACGAGGGGCAGAATTTCAGAAGGTCGATTGAAACCTTTTAATAGTATCGATCATAAATAACATATATTTCTTGCCTAAATTTTTCATTGAATGCCACATTATACGGGCCGCACAGTGTTCACATGGCAGATCGGACGGCGTATCGTATTTCTCATTTTACAAAGCAGTACTCTCTCACTACATGTGTATGTTCTTTCTAGATTGAAAATAAAGGCACGTAATTATTTCTCTCGGCAGAGGCACTCTCCCGATGCGTGATTTCGCGCATACGGCTGCCAAGTGGCACGTGCGAATATCAAGCCACGTTTAGGCTTCTGTCGGTAAATTTGAGCCGCGTCAAAGGAGCTTCGAAATATAGCGGTATCTATTACCGCGGGCACTGCAGAAAATGACTCATTCTGACCTGTCCCATATCGCCCGCCTCGCCGGGGGTATGTTTCGGCGAATCTAGGCTACCTGAAGGGTTAATTGCCGGACGAGTCGTAATGAACCCCTTACCACAAAAAAATACCCATTGTAATAGATACCGCTATACTTTGAATATTAAATGAGCTTTGTAAAGGGGAGAAATGAATTCAATACATGACTGATGCAGTTGATGGCCAATTAGGGAACACTTAATGACAAGTAACTCCGCCATTAAATTGTCACCATAGCTTGTCCCGTTTTGTAAAAACTGTCGCTGCCTCCACCTTCTTTTTCGCTTCTGGGAGGCTATTATGATGAAAGCAGGACTAACACCAGCAGCAATAGACGGTTCCATTTTTTAACATCAAGACTCCGTTTCGTTTGAACGCTCAACTGGTTCTGATCGCATGTATCCGGATACAAGTCGATGTATCCAACAGTATGTTGCCAACAGCGACATCGTGTTGGCAACACTCAATGTTGATGTTGCCAACAGCGATGTTGATGTTGCCAACAGCGATGTTGCCAACAGCCATAAACGTGTTGCCAACATGTTGCCAACATTTTGTATCCCGGTCTAAACGTACCTTTAGAATACCGCTATGTGCCTGCCACTACGTGCCGTAGTGGGGGCTGCCGCGCCATGCCACTGGCTATCCCCTCTCCGGTAGCAAAAGTAC
This sequence comes from Xiphydria camelus, assembly GCA_963678675.1. Lineage (NCBI taxonomy): Eukaryota > Metazoa > Arthropoda > Insecta > Hymenoptera > Xiphydriidae > Xiphydria > Xiphydria camelus. The sequence goes on from OY783194.1 coordinate 19,734,074, forward strand.
TACTGAGTCCCATAGTCACAGGAGAGGGCCAAATCAGCTGTGCGTACTGTTGCCACATCATCGTTACTCGTCCCCACCACTTTGCAGTTTCAAGAAAAATCTCAGTTTTTAAGTTATAATTTCTCTGAAACTATATGGCTCAGCACTTCCAGTTTTTGTGAACATAATCCTACAATATCATTTTATTCGCCGTTAGTTTTTCTTTAACATTGTAAGATTGGTTCTGTAGTTATAGCTCAAAACGTCACTGAGGTACCGTCTTTCTACATGTTAGCCATTGAAAGTCAGTGTAGAAAATGCTACTTTGAATTAACATTTTCTTTTAAACTACATGGCTCAGCCTTTTGAAATTTTGGGAATCAATGGGTAATATTTCAGTCTTTTGATTGGCAAAATTTCATGAGATTCGTAAGAAAAACGCAAAACCATGGAAATACCTTAAGGATTTTCCCTTGGCTACCCAGTGGTCGTATTGGATTTGACCTTGACCGTGACCTTTAAGGTAATATCAAATGCCTTCCTAAACCGTTCATCCGATTGCGATGAAACTTTGGGGAATGGTTCGACGCATGCCCGCGAAGGTTTCTGAGTTAGTAAATCTTATACAGGGTGTTCAAAAAGTACCGGTACGAATGATTATTATGCCTTCCTAAACCGTTCATCCTATTGCGATGAAACTTTGGGGAATGGTTGGACGCATGCCCGCGAAGGTTTCTGAGTTAGTAAATCTTATAAAAGGTGTTCAAAAAGTGCCGGTACTGATGATTATTATGCCTTCCTAAACCGTTCATCCCATTGCGATGAAAAGTTGGGGAATGGTTGGACGCATGCCCGCGAAGGTTTCTGAGTTAGTAAATCTTATACAGGGTGTTCAAAAAGTACCGGTACGGATGATTATTATGCCTTCCTAAACCGTTCATCCGATTGCGATGAAAATTTGGGGAACAGTTGAACGCATATCCGCGAAGGCTTCTGAGTTAGTAAATCTTATACAGGGTGTTCAAAAAGTCGAACTATATTTGACCTAAATTTGACCTCCGCTGACAATAAAGGTAACATGAAAAAAATGGTCAAGGACACATTTGAACGTGAAAAAAAATTAATTTGACCTTGATATAACCTTGAAGGTCATGGTCAAGGTCAAATCCAATATGACCATTGCGTATCCCGGGAAAAATACTAAAAGTTTTGTATTAAAAATGTATTTAAACAATGGTGGACGGACAAAATCAATCCACAATCTACCCGTGCGAAGCCGGGACGGGCTGCTAGTAAGTTATAAATCTAATATAATAATAAATATTTTATTATAGAAAAAATGAAACTTCTTTATGTCGAACTACGACGTCATATTTCCCAATTAAACTCGAACCGCAGATAATTGTAAGATGTTTACACATCCTCCGTGAGTACAACGGCACTCACACCTTTTTTTTAGTACACGCTTTGCCGTCAGGTACCGCATTCATTTCTAGCGTCCCCAATAGCGGAGAGTGGCCAAAAAATAGCGAACTTACTGACATCCCAACTGACATTGCACTGTACTGTCGGATGTCGGTAAATTAAGTAATTTTCGGCCCTTCTCGGCCATATATCGAGAGCCATTGTGCTATATACATAGAGGGAACAAGAATGCTTCAGCAGTCTGAGTAACTCGCTATTGGCTGGTGCTGGCTGTCACTCAGAGAGAGACAAAGGGTTATGAGTCGAGCGACTAGCTATTGGCTGCAGCGCTAACCACGCCAACTGTGCTTAATCTGACACTCTTTATATAAAAGTATTACCAAAGATATTTATATTGTACACAGTAGTCTCTGAATAATTTTCCATGTTCAGGACAGTAGGAATTGAAATGAAAAATTAATGAAAACCCCCATTATGACAGCGCTCAATTAATTAAGCACCGTCTTTTGTTTTATAATTATGTTTGGTGTACGCTGGCCTGCAGTATTGAGAGATATGCGCAGAAACGTTGTGCGGAAATCAAAGGTCTACGGCGTATACTGTGCAATATTAGGGAGTATTACGCCGTCCACGTTGAAAATTAACTTTATAATTATATGTGAGAGGAGAAGGAGAAAATTATCGAGTCTAGCGTATATATTAGGTGTACAATTTTGCTTCCGCCGTTTTTCTCGTAAGCCTTTTATAGGAAAACGGCGGAAGCGAAGTTGTACACCTAATATTTCATTTTTTAAATCTGAATATGGTACGTGCTAAAGTAATTTAATTGAGTACAAACTTTGAACGCCTTAATTTTTATAAGTATGAAGGACACATACTCCGAAATAAGTCAATAACAAAAGAGATCGAAAATAAAGACTATCCTAGTACCAAAGGTATTTAATTAAGAAAAAAACGGTTATCGGGAACGGTTTTACTTTTTAGTGATTCTGCAACAACCACTCGAAGTGAAGTTATTTAAGAAATCGTACAGCAACCTTACTATTCAAAAGATGTGTGCTGAAACGCACAACGACTTATACACTAGTTTAAGAGCCTTATCACCTCCCCCCCCCCAAACCATTACCATTATATAATCAACTTCTGGATGAGTTATCAGTTTTCCTCGTTCGAATAAACGATGGCATGTATTTTCTGGAACACATGTGATGCATGTATGTATAGGTACTACCATTCTTCGCATATTTCCTTCGCTATTCGGCACTATTCGCACCTAAGCGTAAGTGGTGATTGTATTAGATTACTCGATGAATAGGACACAATGACTGGAATAAGTGCTGCCAAAACTGATCCCAAGAGGAAACTCGAGTGTTAGTCGTTCCTTCAGCGGAGAGAGTAATGAGGAACCAGTTCGGTAATTGATCCCAATTAATGTTAAAGCGTCGAAGCGTCATAAATCTGGAAATCTGAAAAGCAAATGGTAACAGTTAAATGAATGAATAGTAGAATGAACTTTGCCGCTTTGGAAGATCATTACGAAATCTTACATATAAACCCTAATAGGAAAAATTCCTACAAAAAATTATGGAGTTTGGAACACCTTCTTAGCAAAGTTGTAAAGGTGTGGCGGAAAATTTCATAATCGTCTGCTGAATAGAAATAACTTTTCGTACATTTTTATAGATAATTATATTTTCGTTGAAACAATTTAGCTTCTTATAATTATTTATAAAAGCTATATATATTAACGAGTTTATATATATATACTATATATAGCTATATAAATGCTATATATATTAACTGTAAATGACTACCAATAATACTATCATGACACCCCGAGTCGAAGATTTTGACCTAGTAAGCCCTGCTAAGAATGAACGTTTGCAGGTCTAAAAGGAATGAACCAGGTCTTCGTGAAATGTAGAAAGTAAACCTTGCTTGTCCTTCCATAGCCTAGTTACGGTGAATATCAGATGCAAACAGGTCTAACACGGACTTTTCACAGTAGACCTGGGAAAGCCGTTATTATCCTATCGCAGGTACTAACCAGGTCTAAGAAGGCCTTCTGAATTTTGTTTCCCCCACCCTTTTTCCCTTCCTCCCACGTATACCGCATGTCCCATAAGAAACGCAAGAAGCGACATTTACCTTCGGCAGTATTTGCCGACGATGCATGAGTCGGTATATGCGCACCGTCGGTAAATACTGCCGAAGGTAAATGTCGCTTATTGCGCTTCTTATGGGACATACGGTAAATAAATATGCAGTTATTTAATTTGTATTTAACACATTTAGTGTCATGAACGTCACGTGTCGAAAAATCGTGTTCAAAAATTGTCTGCGGCGAACGAACGAAAATTACGTCCGCCATTTCGACCCGGAATCGGCCTATGGACTCGACAGTAAGGCTAGGCCGACTCCTGCCTTAGATGCCCTGTGGTCCTCTTATATAGAAATTTACTGAAGTTTTCCTACCGAGAGCCGACAGTCGGGGGCCAGGATCCGCGAGCCGAGGGTCGAGAGGGTCGGCGCTATCTGGCGTCAGGCCGCCAAAGCATGACGGGTCGCCACATGACAAACTTTAATTAAACATAAACTATCACAAAATATTTAAACAAGATAACTGATCATTTTCTTTTTTACAAATACCTATTGTTAAGGGGTTTAAAGAGTAGATAAATACCAAAAGTATTTAAAAATCTGACACAGGCAAGTTCCCTATTAATTAATTATTATTTGAAAACCACTAAATGTATTAAATAACATAATTTATGAAAATTATAGTAAATTTGAGGTCAGATTTTTATTATATTCTTTTCGTTGAAAGAGAAATGAGTTGAGAAAATAGGAACATCATATTCCTCACTCCTTCCCTTTCCCGCTATAATAATTCCTCTTCCAATGAAGAAAATTAAATTTTAATTTTATTTATCTATACTTTATTCATTCACAAAAATGTGTATATTTTTATTGATTAATTGATTGATTCATCAACATTATAGAGAGAGGAATTAATAAAATTGCTAATACATTGCCCCCCCCCCTTTCCTTTCAATTCAAGGCTACCTATAAATAATTTTCCGTTCAGAATGTTTAATTGATTATCTATGAATTTTAAATTATACGAAAAAGAGCTAAACAGACGTGTTAGGACATCCACTAGCTTGAAAGAATATATCCGACTTATTAAGGACAGTGAAGGCCATATTTACACATCAGGACAACTCAGGTTTTAGAGGAAAATCCCTTTACAGGTATTCTAAGACTCTACCCGGTCTACCCAGGTCTAAACAGACCTTAAAGCAGGTCTATTCAGAATGGAACAGGTCAAAATCTTCGACTCGGGACTATGTAAAAGATTCTTGGATCTATTTCTATAAAGAACTACAAGATTTTTATTAAAAAATCCACTAGAATGGAAGAACTTCTAAAATAATATACCAATTCCATAAGTTTTCACAGTTTTTTCATGTTTCTTGTAATCTATTTTGAAGATGGATGCCTCTTAATAAATCATGAATGTATGAGTTTGAGCAAGAACGCCACTCGCAAAGCGACTCCCCGATTAAGAGCTTTCTTTTTCTACAGCAAGTGGAAAAAGAAATCAGTAAAGGGCGAAGAGCCATCGAAAGGGATATGGGTGATTCTACTGAAATTGTGATATTTTTGTCCACCATGTTTTTTATCTCTAAACTATTGATAATCTCGCAATTCCGTATGATTTTCTTATGTACTTATATTATTTAAAGTTTTCAGTCCCAAACTATCCTTACCGACCGTGCTCAAGTCCCACGAGTACGCAAAAACAATCTTAAATGTCAGTACCGTGGCATGTCCATTTTCAAGAAATAAATGTTTCCGCCATATTTACTACTATTATTTACAGTGCAATTTTGATACCCATAATCAGTGTTTAAAAGGGTTCTAGTATCAACAAATTTACGCTAATTAATCAACTTAATATTTGGTTTCAAGGCGGTAAACAGTGTTTAAAGTTTGTCCACTAGTTTTGAGCAAATGTGTCACTTTTTATTTTGACTGCGGTGTTAGTGCTTCAAATGTATCAAATACATCGTTGGTGACCGCTCAAATTATCAAATTTCGGAGTGGAGCAGCTTAACTTATACGAAAAAGGTATGTCATAAAATTTTCTGTCAGTAGGGGAGAGTGCCCTAACTCCGACCGGTGGTCTAACTCCGACTCCCCCCCCCCCCCCCCCCTCTAGAAACAATGTAGTGAAGTTCATGTTCAAATCGCTTATGCTGTCCTATGCGCATTATGTTTACAACTATTTGGATGTTGGTAGTCATGTTCTAAGAAGGGATCGGGATTATCGTTAATCGGGATTTTATTCAGCCCCATCATATCAAAGTTTACAGAATATTCATAGATATTGGATCAATGTAATTTAATGACAATGCGTTCGTGGTCCATTTTAGATCTCGACGTAATAACCTTTAAAAGTTTTTGAACTTACTTTTATGGATATTCTGTAAACTTTTAGTTACCTATATTGCTATCTCTTTGTTATAGCAGCGTTCGGCGGTAAATTTAATGCATGCCTAACAATTTGTAAAACTAGGTATTTAAATTTAATTGTTAAAATTTTCAAAGATAGGATTCGAATCTTCAACCAACACGGATTTTAAACGCCGTTGATATAATATATTTCTTTCAGGGATCGTAAGACGAGAAGGGAATACCATCTTTTAAACGTCTATGATGTTTTAGCAGTTGGGGATGAACGAAATTATTTAATTAAGAAAGTTGACCTAGATATGAATTCTAATGATCATATAAAATATATTGTATCTCACGAAGATTCATTTGACAGACTAAACGAATGTCACGTTAGAACCGGCCACGAAGGCAGCGTAAAAATGCGCTACGATTTGAAAAATAAATATTGTATTCCCAGACCTGCCATCGAAGCTTATTTGAAAGTGTGCAAAACTTGTAACGAAAAAAAAGCTACATCTCGCAAAGTTGTTGTCAGACCTATAACTTCCAAAGACTTTAATGAACGTGGACAAGTGGATCTGATAGATTACCAATCAATCCCAGATGGCGATTATAAGTGGGTTCTTAATTACTAGGACCACAGCACGAAGTTCTTATGCCTTCAGCCATTAAAGACCAAAAGAGCTGCCGAAGTAGCACTTGAGCTTCTTAAGATTTTTTTAACATTCGGAGCTCCCAAAATATTGCAAAGCGACAACGGCCGAGAATTCGTGAATCAGGTAATAATGGAATTAAAAGAAATGTAGCCAGAATGTAAGATAATAAATGGTAGACCGCGATATCCACAAAGTCAGGGTAGCGTCGAACAAAGCAATCAAGACGTTGAAAATATGCTTCGGTCATGGATGAATGATAATAAATGTAAAAATTGGTCTGTGGGCTTACATTTTGTTCAATGGCAGAAGAATACTTCTTTTCATATCGAGCTTTGTTCGGAGGTGACCCGAAAGTAGGTATTTCATCTTCGGATATCCCACAATCTAGCCTCAAAAACATTTTAACCGAAGAAGATATGGAAACTCTTCATACTAGGCAGGAAGATCAGGAAAGCGGAGAAGACAATAATGAAATAAACTCACCTGATTTGTTATTTGATGCCGATATAGAGATGGACAATGCAACTGAAGTTAAAAAACTATTAGTGAAGACAGAGAAAGTGTAAATTCTTCACGTCAGTGTCAGGAAATGTCTATGATGGAAGATCAAAAAAGAACACAGGAAGAATTGGGCGACAATATTAAGGGGTTACATCTAGTCAGAATTTTCGAAAAAATCGATTTTTCGTTTTCGGCGGATTCTTAAAGTATAACCTTTCAAAAATATTCTCTGAAAATTTCAAGTCGATCCGTTCAAAATTGAGCGAGTTACGGCCGTTTTTACAGTTACGTTCTGCGAGCCGCGCGACGCAAGTATAATGGAGTTAAACGCGTTTTTCTCGAAACGACATTTTTCAAATTGGTGGACACGATTACAGACAAACTTCTCAGCGGATTTTAATTACATTTTGGGTAATTGTTGACGATAACATTGTCTCATGATTGAACGTAGGATTTTGATTTCTGATCAAAATTACTATTTTTTTGCAAGTTAAAAGGGCTAAATTTTAGGCCAAACAAGAGCTCTTTTCTTTACACGGTCGCCATTTTGTGTCGAATCACCATAAATTAATTTTCTACGTTCAATCGCTAGTCCATTCAATGTAGAATAAAGTGCAATTTTGTTTGTTTGTTTAAGATAAAGGATTATCGAGAAATCGTGTCCACCGCGCATCCCTACCGCGAAAACGTGCTCCCGGCGACAGGCTATAACTCTGCCAGTTTTTATTATTTATTTTCATAAAAATTCACGAGTAAAGTTTAAGAATAAAGTATTTGAACGTACAAATAGTTGTTTCAATCTACCTTATACTTTCAGAGAAAAAAAATGTGAAAAATGAGGTCCGGAGCAAGCTCGTGACTGCAGGTAACCCCTTAATCTGGATGCCTGTGAAAAAACTATTCAGAGTGAAAGAAATGAAGCAAGGAAAGGTCAAGCACAAGCTGCAGAAAAAATGCTAACAGCTGCCAGTAAGAAAAGAGCAACTTTACACAAAAATGATTGCGTCTTATTGTCAGTACCCAAAGTGGACAAAGGACCAGCGGATCCTGCCTATATTGTCTGCACAATAATTGATTGTAAAAATGGTGTATTTCAAGTCGATACAGCATATGGTATAATCAAAGGTTGGTTTGAAAGTGAAACTCTTAAAAAAAACTACAACAAATTTTATTAGTATTAATGAAGTAGATCGAACCAAACTTCACCAAATAGTGGAGATTATTTCAAATGGCCAAGGAATGGCCAAGTGCTTATGTAAACCGTCTAGAACTCAGTGTTCCTCAAAAAATTGTAATTGCTTTAAAAATAAGCGCCTTTGTACAAGTAGATGCCATTCCAGCCTTTCTTGTAGCAACAAATAAGTAGTTTTAATTTAAGTTTGTTATCTGTATACTTTTCTTTTTTTTTGTTTTTTTAAGCAACTTTTCTGTAAATGTTTAAATCTATACATGGTACAATTAAGTACTTAAGGTTCTTTTAATATACTTATGTACCTATATGTAAGTAGATAACACATGTAATAAGTTATGTTATTCTATCAGTTAAGGTATTTCCTCTCCAAAATCACTTTCTGTAAATTTATTTGAAATTTTGGTCAAATAGAGATCGAGGTATTCTCCACCTCCTTTAATTTTTTCAGATTTTTTTCAGGTGTAGTTTAATTGTTATCTGATGTTTGTTGAAGGACACTTTTATACGCGTTCCCTATACCCCAGCCGTAAAAATGACACTTTTTCACCTTTTTATAGAAAACTGTACTGTAAATATTTTTGAAAAACTAGAGAGACGTAGAGAAAAAAATTAGAAATTTTGTAACAAAAACAAACAGAAAAGTCAGATTTAATTAAAGAACGGTGGGCTTTCAAAGATTCGAAAAACTCTTTAAATTCAGTTGAGGTTGGGATTAGGAGTAGTGATGTGGCAACACTGTACAATGAGGACGTTACTAACCAAACTTGTACTGGCGGACAATTTGAAATTATTTTAATGTGTTCGTCTCGTATTATGAGATTTGAAAATATTAAACACGGAAAAACATGGTTTTAATTTATATTATTCATTGTTGCCACTCCGTTAATACGTTTCTTTAAATCGTTCGTTTGAATAAATTTATTACCTTTGTATCTTAATCGTTTCAACGTTTTTAATTTCGAAATAACGAATACTAACAAATACACGGGGTAACGACACATTGACGTGACCCATGCGCAATACAGGTAGTACTCCACACCGTGCCTTTAGACTGATCATGCAAAACTGACGGCAAGACTGTGTGTGTAGACCGGGCTTATGATTACGGTGTTGCCACATTCACTCGCACGATTTTACGTATGTGTAGAGATACATCCATGCATATACAGTGAGTCTGTGTGGGAGTACAGTCTCGACTAAATTTTTTTCCTAGAACACTGTATACCGCCCTCTACTTACATGAGTCCTCATGACCGAAACTTTTGGACTTGAATTACTCGAGGAAATACCTTAAGAGGTAGGTATACGTTTTTTTTCATTGGTGAGATGTTTTATTCGATGTTAAAAATATATGTTTTTATATGTAGTATATCATGTCACTTGCATTAGAACGTCAGTGTTAGTGCACACAGCAACTGTATTCATAGAAGCCGTCACTTATAAAACTGTTCTACAAATAAAATAAAGAATAAGCTGAAATAAAAAAAAAGTAGATACCTGCCTATAAAATACTCATTTCATCAGACCCATTATCACAATCGTTCATTGAAAAAGTCGTCGCTTCACTCTTCGTTTCTCAAATTTAAACACGTGACAATGAGCTGTCTTATGATACTTGTATTTTAATATATAGGTATCTACTATTTTCTCACCAGAAACGGTATGCATCAGTCTCGACACCTCACAACTTATGTAAGTCGGACAATAAATATTCGTAAAATACAATCTCTGTAAAAAAAAACGCGGCACGTTCATTCAGTGCCAACAAAATTGATACGTAAAATACTCTCCAAAAAAGATTAGCGATCAACTAAGATCGCCATGTTCAAGATTTATATATAAAAAATAAAAGGCATCATTTGAAAGGAAAATTATTGTAAATCAAAAGTTACTAAAAAATTCGACAAAAAATTTATAAATTTTCATAAAAAAAATTTTTTTAAGTAATTAGGAAAGGAGATACAGGCATTTGAAGTCATACATATATATTCTCTCACATACATTTGATGGCGTATGCGTGTGGTCGCATTTGTGTACGCATTTCCGTTCATCGCCGAATAGTCGACGATGAAAGCCGGAATACAGGGTGATTCGAAATGGGCGCACTTCCTCTCGTAGAGAGATTCTTCGCAAAAAACTGAACCGAAAGTTCCCATACAAAATTTTTGTGCTCCGCCTAGTTTACAAGATAATCCAGTTCGAAAATATCCAATCCAAAGTCAGATTCAAGGGACAACCAGGGCCGTGATAACTGGGGCCAACTTCATAAGACTGACAGACAAATTATGTATCGCGATAAAGTCGAATGCGAAACAGATAGGACTAACTATAGAATGCTTACTCACTAATCTTATGAAGTTGGCCCCAGTTATCACGGCCCTGGTTGTCCCTTGAATCTGACTTTGGATTGGATATTTTCGAACTGGATTATCTTGTAAACTAGGCGGAGCACAAAAATTTTGTACAGGAACTTTCGGTTCAGTTTTTTGCGAAGAATCTCTCTACGAGAGGAAGTGCGCCCATTTCGAATCACCCTGTATATCTCACACATTCAATGGCGTGTGTGTGTGTTTGATCGCATCTATGTATACACATTTCCGATCATGGCCGACTATCGCCGAAGATTGCCGGAATTTTTATGACATTTTGACATATAGATATCGGCCGAGAAATCTAAAATTCTCGTGTTTTAGGCGGGAGGGGCGTGGCTTCGCGTTGTGTTAAGGGTGAATCTCTGTTAATATGTAACTTATAAAATGTATTCTGGTCTCTATAGAGATCAATAGAGATATATATCAATAGAGGATAATCAATTTATATGGCGTAACTAAGCATAGTTTTGGTTATAACCATATATTTATTGAGAAAATTCGATGTAAAAATTGAGGGGTGAAGGGGGCAGACATTTTTCCTGTAAAGATACACGGGTGCTGCGATGTTGAACGAACATGCCGTGAGACACTGCCGCGTCTCTTGGTATATTTTATATGATTATTAGAATTCATTTCTAGGTCGACATTCTTAATTAAATAATTTTGTTCACTCCCAACTGCCAAAACATCGTAGACGCTTAAAAGATGGTATTCCCTTCTCGTCTTACGATCCCTGAAAGAAATATATTATATCAACGGTGTTTAAAATCCGTGTTGGTTGAAGGTTCGAATCCCATCTTTGAAAATTTTAACAACTAAATTTAAATACCTAGTTTTACAAATTGCTAGGCATGCAAAAAAATTTTGTAAATGGTCCTATCAATCCTATTCTATTATTCTGTAAAGATCACATGTCCTTATACCTTAAAAATTTTTTTAGACATTTTTGGCGCTTTTTCCGCCACAACGGGATTCCCACAACATTAAAAATCGTAATGAAAAATACAGATCTATATTTAAAAAATAAAGTTGATGGTGATGCAAACACAAAACGTCAGATTTGAAATTTGAAGATTAGATACCTGCCGCATGTTTTAGAGTAGAAAATTAAACTTACTTCTAAATTTAAACTGTGCCTGGAAATCAATATTTTTTTAATGAGGAAAATAATTTAAAATTAAATAAAAAAGAAAACATACTTATTTATTTTGGTTCTTGAATTTTTAATTATTTATATATTTTTAATAGGTATACATTCAACTCTATTCGATTCCATACACTTCGACAGCATTTTAACTCGGGAGAAGACGGAATAGAGACCCGTATGTTTAAATTCACCGCCGAGCGCTGCTATAACAAATAGACAGCAATATATGTAACTAAAAGTGTACAGAATATCCATAAAAGTAAGTTCAAAAACCTTTACAGCGTATTACATCGAGATACATTTTTTTTAACTGCACTGAACAAACTAATGTTATGCTCATCAAAAGACCGGCAAACCAGACTAACTTTATTACACTAAGTGGACAAATTAGGTCTATCTATACAGAACAGGAACTGGACAGTTTTTGTGTCCAGATGCTGTAATGTAAGATGATTTTATTAAATGGATAACAAATATTTCCATTTCATGAACTAGACAGAATTTTATCCAGATAGTGGAATAAAATATTATTCCTCTATCTGGTTACAGTTCGCGAAGTGGATATCCATTTCATGAAACGGCAAATTACGCTAAGTGGGTGCGACAGATACACATTGAAGAATTTGTCATGAAATAACGCTAGTGGATGGTTATGAAATCGGAAATAGAAAAATTGTAGGGATCGTAAAAACTTAACCCTTCGTCACTCGTTAGAAACCTACGATCTTAGATGGTCGCATGGCCAGCGCTGAGCCGCCGTGCTAAACGGAGCACGCTGTTGCCACACTACCGGCTACTTTTCCACTGAACGGGAGACGAATGTAAGTGCGTCGTGGCAACACTGTATCTCGAGCGTTTGTCGGAGAGCTACTCGCACTGGGCGGCTCGGCGACGCTTTTCCGTTCACTCGGACAATTATCATTTTTTTTAGTTGTGCAAGTGTATTTTTTGAAAAATTATAGCCGCGGGCCGTTTCAGAAATGTTTGAAGGAAGCATTTATATTTTTTTAGAATTTTTCTAATAGTAAAAAATATACAAAATCACTTAAAATCTAAAAACGGCGGCGCCGCGCTCATATAGCGAGTGACGAAGGGTTAAGCATAAAACTGCAGTTATTTAATGGTGTAGTATCATTAGTCAGCAATTCCCATTTTCTTTCCCATAAATGGTTTCCTCGTACCTCCAATATTAATTATAGTATAGCAAGGGCAGCTAGTATAATATATACTCGTACATAAAAAAATAGGACTAAAATCGATACGCCTTTATGGCATTAGTTTTCGCGATTTTACGAAAACTTAATGCCAAAAGAGCGTATAGGACTATATGTACTCTACGCATCCCTTTGCTTTTAAATTTAAAAATGTTTGTTTTTCACTTTTCTTTATCATATTTAGATAAAGAGTGAATACAAATTTTTTAAACACCCTTTGAACTTTCTAAAGATACTTTTTGGCACATACGATTTTTTGACGCAATGTAAGAAAACGGAATATTTACTATGTCCATAGTTAGTATAGCACAATGGGGATTGCAATAACGATCATGAGCAATTTCCCTGTATGAGTGAACTACACGTATGTAAGTTATTTAAGAAAAAAAGTTTAATAATCTTTGAGGTCAGTTTATTTTAACAACAGCACTTATATAATATAATTTATAACCGGAACGAGATATTAAGTTTATTTTTTAATTCGTTAAAAATTTAACCATTATATGTATTATAAGTATGTAGATTTATAATAATCGTAGGAATAACTTTGAGACGTACAATTTCACATGAGTTGTAAAATGGACGACGTTACACGTATTCACTTTTAATAGTTTTTTGATGCTAAAACTTAGTAATTCTTTATGTGTAAAAAGTACACATTTAATAAATATTAATTTGTAATTTTCTCTTCACGAAATATAAAACAATGGTTATTATAAGAAACAAGAAATTACTCCCTTTATAGCATTTTAGTTTCATTAATAGTCGCAAAATCGTTAACAAAGCATTCATCATTTAAATGGAAATTCTTATCTTCAAACAGACGAAGTAGTGTGTAGAACTGCCATCATTGTCAAATATGCGCCGTATCCCCTGAAATTGAGTATTCCAAAATTCAATCATACCAAACTATTACTGTAGGAAAATAAGAATCGTCATTGAATATTAATTAATTTTCTTTTTCGTGCCTAATGCTGAATACAATTCATAAAACTGTTAATCAATAAATTAGTTTTAAATACTTGTTTGATAATGAAATGCGTAACTTCAAAGATAGCTACAATAAAGGAACCATATGATTCAATGTATATGATTTGAAAGAGTTTTCAATTAGAAAGGACCAAAATTAACAAACACTTAACCATAAAAAATTATACATTAAATATTGTATGAGTCTTAATTGTGAAATAAAGAGAACACCATTATAATGTGGTGAAATAAACTTGGCTAAAAATCTTGACTATGCTACCATTCCACACATTAATACTCATACTCTTTTACACTCCTTATCTCTACGCGTTATCATGATCGTCACTTCGCCTATTATTAGGTTAGCACGCAAATTTCTAATCAATATTTTGAAGCCGTTTTTTCATTCTAGAAAGCGGCGGAATAAAAATACAACACGGTTTATATTGTAGCACTTTGTAGTATATCTTACTAGTTGTAACAACATATACCACGTTTATTAATATTTAATTCAAACATTAGCATAGAAATACAATCTTTAAAAAATTAAGATCATGTGTAACAATTTGAAAGTCTCCTTTTGAAGGAAAATCTATGGTTTATAAGTGAAATATTCTTTATTTCGGATTGAGAAAACTTAGAAAATCTAGGGGTAAACATGGAGACTTTACAGGAAAATCAAGGGGGACTAACCCCTTAATTATTAAAAGGACACAAAATTACTAAGTTTCAATACGTATATTTAAAATTAAACTGTTCCACTACTTAGCGACTCTTACTACGCATCTAATTGTTGTATCGATAACCGATGCGCTAATTCTTTAGGACAATTCAACTCAATGATTACAACCTAGGGATTTTATTTAGAAGTTATTGTGTAGGGCACTATAGTCTGCAACCAATAGCGTATACTAGCGTAGTCTAGAGTACACAATCTACATATAGTGTAATTCTGAAGATGGTTGTCGTAAAATGATATGCTACGTCGCGTTTTATAGACTATAGGCGATCAGATACTGCTGGAACACCGCCTGCGCCTCGATGATTGGTTTTGACGACGTGCAAGTAGTATTCATATCAATCATTTCGGGAGATAGTCCTTACAAAGAATATTACCTTGGTGATGCCCCGAAATATGCTGTTTCCTTCACATATGTTGTAGAAGAGGTCAGAATAAGACATGTATGTTTTATATCTGCTGACATGCAGGTGAGGTGAAACTGCCCCTCTCAAAGTTAGGATGAGAAATAAGTTTTTTTCTAAATATCATTGGAGAAACGCTTCAGGAAAAAATGCTTCCTACGTAAAATTAAAAAAAGGTATGTCGCTCATTTTTCAGAATGAACTATTATGGAGAAACTACCCTTATTTTCAAATTTTTGTTGCTAATCATCGTTTAAAAGTATTGTTCCACCGTCTTATTTTAACGACTTTGTAATATGTTATAGTCCTAACCAAAATAAGGTTTACGTGTTTTTTTAAATTTACTAGTATATGGGGGATTCCACGTCAACTTTAAATGCCGCCGACCTTTGAATCACAGATTTTGATGCAATTTTTTTTAATGTAGTACTTTACCATTTATAATAAATTCTCAAATTTCTTTTTAATCCAACATTGCGTTCTTGTCCTATCATTTATTGAAATTTCCCATATTTTCTAATCTTATGAAATTTATTTCCAATTTTTTCCTACTAAATTAACTCTAAGAAAAAAATTCCTTATACAAAAAATGCTCTTTATAACCTGAACTTAGTAGAAAAAAATTGATATCGTTTCCAAACAAGTGAATAATATGAGAAAAAATAGTTTATTTTACAAATATTGAATTATCCGAAATACGCAATTTTTGTTTTTAACGAAATATTAACCATGAATTCTTTGGTGTATTAGGAAAATATTGAGCCCGAAACGAAGTTGGGATGAGGATTGGTTCATTTTATATTAACACGTTGACTGTCCCATGAGTCACATATGATTCATACAGAAACGTCGCTGTACGTCCATGAGACATATATGATTCATTTGCCATTGCCGTATGCATGGTGATTTCATTTTTGGACGTCGTGGTATGGAAAAAATTCCTTATGGGGACAGTCAACGTGTTAAACAATTACTGAGTATCAGAAAAAAAGGAATTCTTTTAAAAATAAAGTATCAGCATCATATGTCATGATTTTTTATCTAATTATTTTGTAGACTGTATAGGTAATCGCGTTAGAAAAAGAATATCTTTTCGTAATTACAGTGATAAGCAGTGGGAATAATACAATGTATTTGAAGTGTATGAGGAACAGCTTTCCCACAGAAGAATCGTTCAGTTAAAAAGTTCTTTGCATGGAAATACTTTGAGGATTCACAATACTTTACAGTGATATTCGGCATATTTCCTGGTGAATTAGCGAAGTTATACAAATCAAGGGGACCCAAAATTTGCTCTTCAGCCGAACGCTGTACAGCTTGCTGCCAAGTGCCAGTCACAAAAAGTGCTAGTCAAAAAAAAATTACAACAAAATCTGTGACTCAAAGGTCGACGGCATTTAAAGTTGATGTGGAATCCCCCATATAGTGACTAGCTGTTCCATTGAAATAACAAAAGTACTTTCCTATTTTATATAAAAAATGTGGCAGCAAGAATTATGAATCATAAGGGAAACAATTGATAACCCTCAAAATTAGGGTGAAAGTCGCATTTTTTAAGTATCCCAAAAAACGCTTAAGAGAAAATTTTTTATTTCCACGCCAAACCATTATGCCTATAAAACTTCATCAAAAAGTATATCACTTTCTCTTTGCAGAAACTTAAGCAAAACTACCCCGTTTAAAAAATGTTTTGCTCGCTGTAATTAGAAAACATTATTACGCAGTTCAATGTTAATGATTTTGTAATATATTATAGTTCTAACTGAAGTAAGTTTCACGTTTTTCTTTATTTTGGTTAAACATTAGAAGTGCAAGAAGTGCACTTATCCCTACTCTACCTTATAGGTATATATCGCACGTTTGCTGCAATAGTATCATAACTCAACATTGGAATTTTCCCAAGCGACGACTTTAAAAGTTGAATTATTATATTATACGAGCGTTGACCATTTGCTGATAGATTATGATAATTATCATGAAAATTCTATGATAATTATGTCAGTCTTATGAAGTTGGCCCCAGTTATCACGGCCCTGGTTATCCCTTCAATCTGACTTTGGATTGGATATTTTCGAACTGGATTATCTTGTAAACTAGGCGGAGAACAAAAATTTTGTACAGGAACTTTCGGTTCAGTTTTTTGCGAAGAATCTCTCTACGAGAGGAAGAGTGCGCCCATTTCGAATCACCCTGTATACATATAGAGGACATTAGTTGCATACCTGTAGAGCAACATTTAATCAGTCAGCAAAATCTAAGCCAGTGTAACCGTTGAAAGGACGCCGTTCAGTTGCTTCTCGGCTTTTCGAGTGGTACATATCTAGTAGGTATGTGCGAATTACAGAATTTTGTTTATAAACAACTGAAATGAGCAACGATCAAAAAGTTTATCGATGACAGAAAGGATCAAAAAGGAATACTTGGAGTTTAAATAAAAGTAATATTTCAAAGCGTAGACCATTCAATCGATATGCAGCGGATCAAGATAAAGAAGGCGTGAGCGCGTCGGCCAAAAAACTGCGAAAACCAACAAGTTCCCGTGATGTTGAAGTTAACGGTGAATTCGGTTATAGATTTATCAATTTTATAACTGTTATGAACGTAATTGCTCAATAATACCGAGAGTTTCAATTCTATTGTGTGGAGTTTGGCACCCAAGAGGACTTCAAGCGGCAAGTTGGTTTTGGATATAGCTTCCAATATTGCAGTCTGTACGTTCAACGATGGCCTTAGCAGCGTCATGAGCATGATGAACATTTTGGGCATGACTATAGGGCCCCAAAGCTACAACTTTTGTTTAGAAGTCGATGCACTGCGCGTCGACTACGCAGAGCGGTCACTATCGGTTGCGGCGAAGAACGCGCGTTTGGAGATGCAAGATCTTCAAGAAAAGCGAAAGAGGAGGAAAATCTTGCCTTGGAAGGTCAACTTTATGGAGCTGGTATCGCAGACTAATGGTAAAAGATTTTGTTATTTTCATTTTTATGGTTTAATTACAAGAAAGTTATATGTAAAACTTTAAACGTTTATCTCAAAACAGCTTTTTTCGAATTGGCGAGACAAATAATTTCGATAATTTTTATCTGACTGTTTTCAAATTTTATAATCACCTTTCTAATTGTATTTCGCACAAAAGTACGTAGGAAATTTTTGATTAATTAAAAACTTTCCATTCTATGAGCCGTTTCATACGACATTTTTCACTGAAAATTCACCACTTAAATTCAAATGCTTGCCATTTTCCGAAAAATCAATATTTTTAAAAACCCCTACGTACTTTTGTAGATATACTTATGAAGATTAAGGAAAAAAATTGTTTTTGGTTCTAGGTCAAAAATTGCGGACACCATTTGTCTCGCCACGGAGCATCTAAAAAAAAAGCACCAGCGGAAAATGTGAATAGCCGCCATATTGAATTAAAAAAAATATATATATATTTGTTTTTAATACTGTAATACTTGGTATTAATAGATATGAAATTACTTTTGTACATAAATCACTCTTTTATACAAAAAAAAAAAGGTAAAATATGCACCTTATTTTGTAACCGCTACCGTGGCCATACCCCTTAAGCTAGGAATCCACTACACTCGACTCGACTCGACTCGACTCGACTCGACACGACTCGACGCGACTCGACACGACGCGTTTCTGATCGCATGATTTTCCATGTATTTAAATGGCGTAGAAATCCACTAGTAGTCGGAGAGCTGGCGTACAAAATGTGCAAGAGTTTTCTCCTATCTGGTACAATTCTAGTGAATTACAATTGGGCTGTAAAACGTCACTGTACAGTTAGCCGGTCTGGTTTTGGGACACCTGGCATTCGCGCGCCACCAAAGGTGTCAGAATAATTAGGTTCGTGCAACTGTTTTCTACTAGCTCCAAATTCATTTGTAATTAGTCTATGCAATAAAAAACTCAAAACAAACAGTCAGCCAGCAAAAGAGTGGGACACGGCCAGTCAGCATTACTGTAAAGTTGTAGAAAAAATTAAGTTCATGCAAGTGTTTTCTCCAAACTCAAATTTTTCAATATGTTAATTCATTCAATAACAACTATAAATCAACCAGTCAGACCTCATTTATATAGAACCCACACAGTCAGCAGTTCAGAGAAGTTGCGATAATAAGTACGCGCGACTTCTCAAAAACAATCATCCGCGCAAGGGATGACCCTTGCTCTAAAACAAGAGACTACGTAGTTAAGGCATCTGGCGACCAACTGTATCTCGAGAATCGGAGAAGCGGAGAACAATGAATAAAGAATCTTTGCCAGCACTGCTGTAGAGAAAGAAACGTTTCCCCAGTTTTACTCGGGCCAGGGCGGATTCGAGGTGTAAGGCTCTGGTGCATGTATTTGTGTGTTAGTTGGGGAGAAACGAATTAAAATCTTCGGTACGCGACAGATGACACTTCATTCGTGCGTTGTGAAGCAAATATTATGGAGAAATGTGTGGTTCATTGTGTATTTTGTTTGAAAAAAGGAGACAATATACTGCCCTTAACAGAAAGTAGTATTGCAAAATTCCAATCATTTTTAAAAATTCGTCGAGATAATAGTTTATCGTTTAATAATGTAGTGCTGCCATCAGTTCCCAATAACATCGATGGTTATCATGTGCCATGTTATAGAAAATTTACGGCTTTGAGCAAGAAAGTGAGAGAAGTCCTGCGGGATAGAATTAATATATCTGAAAAGAGGTAAGTCAATTAGACTCTATATTATTAATACACTTTCCTGACGGGGCCCGCAATTATTTTTTTGCTGTTGTCAAAATCATTGAAGCGATTTCTATATTATTTGAGTACATTTACCATAAAATTGAAATTTGAATAAAAGAAATAATAAAAGAAAATTGAATAGTTGTTATCCCTCTTCTTTCATTACACCCTCCTTCATTACTTTTGGTGTAATCATTGTTTATGTCTTGATTGTAATTGTTAATTTTCATTTTGTTTAAATTATCATATTTTTTATGATGTTTTTTTGGATATGAGTACAGTATTTCCAGTAAAATTATGATTCTTATGATTGTTATTGAGAAGTCGCGCGTACTTATTATCGCAACTTCTCTGAACTGCTGACTGACAAGGAAACGTTTCGAGGCCGCCGCTTCCGATCTTGATGAAACTTCGTAAATTTAAAGTTTATCGAAAAATAAGAGACCCCTATTTTTTTATAGCGGCCCAATTTTGGTTTAAGGGGGTGAAATGGACCCCTGAATTTTCACCCCCTTCGAGCTATCTCCGAAACGAAGCGAGATAGATGAAAACTTTCAATGTACGTTTTGTTTGGTTTTTTTAGTATAATAAAATCCCCTAAACAGATTTTGAAAAAAAGCATTATTTTTCAAAAAAAAAAAAATTTTTATCTAATTTTTCGAAATTTCGGTTTAGTCATGTGGACAAAAACTTAGGAAATTTTATTACAAATTCAACCATGTATGACATGATATATTTCCCTCCTACAGTTTTGCAAATTTCTAACTTTTATGTCTGATAATGAGCGGGCTACCAATGGCAGTGACGGGATAGGTCGGGGGTTATTACTTCTATGTATTTTAATGCCACTTTTCTTTTATTTAATAAAGTTCAACTTCTATGGCTCATAATTATGACAATAATGGTATTCCGTGAAAAAATGTTTCATACAAAGTTGTTTCTTACACCAAGCACACGTAATAACGGCAATATCGCCACATATGTGGCATCGTGGTTCCGAGTCCTGTGCAAAACAAAATTCTACAGGATGTTCAAATTCAGGAGGTCTCCTGAATATATATCCACTCTTGAACCACGAATATTTAATAAAGTTAGTAAACCGTGGTGAAGAAAACTGATTATGAGTAAGAGATTGAAGTTTTAAAATATTATCTCTCGAATGAAGGTTAATATCGTAATTGAAAAGAGTTACAATATCTGAAAACCTCCTTACAAAATTCGTCCACATTCGAAAGCCGTATACGTCTAGCGGAATATTATCAAAATAAAATGGACAAAAATTGTTCAGAAATCTTATTAATAAATCCGACCGTTAATTTATTTATATTATTTTCTGTTTGTGTGTAAGTAACTAATAATTCACTCACAGGTTAGATAAAATTGTCTGAATTTTTATAGTTTTTTGTTGGAATCATTTTTTTCTTTACTTTTCTTCTTCGCGTACTGTTTCCTCCAGTACTCCTCACATTCTTGCAGCTCTCGTTCTACTTCGGCCATGGATGGTCCTGTTGTGCGGAATGTCAGATCCAGCGATTTCCCGGGAGACGGCAATGGTATGTGCCCATTTTTAAGATCCTCCACGATCTTCTGAAAAGTCGGTAACTCGTTTGAACCCATCACTTGAATGATAGACGCAGCCAATGAAACTGAAGCTCTTTGCTTCTCGGCCCTGTATATATACTCCTCGAAAATGCCGTAAACAACATTCCTGTTATTTGTAGGGTTGCCTTATATGGCCCCGGTGATGCGAAAGATGGAGTTTAGTTCTTTGGACAAGCTTTATTATTAGTTGGCTCTGTGCCCATGTAAAAATATTTTCGTACGCGCTCTCGAGTTTCGTACGCGGACTCCGAGGATGATGGCCCCTTTTTGGGAAGTCGGACCTCCCACCCTCTCCAGTCTGTTTCGTTCTTGTGAGGCGACTTCATTATATATAAGGAAGCGAAAGAGAAAGCTTTTTAGTCTGAATATTCAGTTTCTATGGTGCACAGCAGTTCATATTATTATTATGGCAATTATAAATCCGATCAATGTGTTAACTTTATTGGTGGCCGTTTTCAGTGTACCAAATGGAAGAGAAACTCCAATGAATATTGCAGAAGTGCAATTGAAAGATTTATTACAAAATATTATTATACGTAGCATGGAGGATTCATCATTTCGAGTCGAACATGAAAATAAATTGGAATTGGAAGATTCAATCGAGGATAGTGAAATGCACGCTGTTAATACTGACTGGCTGGAATCGGATGTCGAGGATGTTCCTCACGTAGAAACCTCTATACCTCCAGAACCATATCCCTGTACACCCGATGAAGAAGCGGTTAGCTTTGAATGTAAACAAAGTGCCATAGATTACTGGAACAGTGGGAAGAAAAGACGTCGAACCGTAGCAGCAGTTCAACATCAGTTTAAAAAAGTGAAATCTGATAGACAATTACGAAGATGGGCTGCGCAAGTAGGACAGGGGGGTACTCAAAATGATAAATTAATACGCATAGCGAAATATACTTTTGATAAATTTGTAGAAGCTAGTAGATTGAAAATAATAGTACATGATGTAGACCTTAAACGATGGGCTTTACAAGCAAAAGAAGTAGAGAATCTTCCAACTTTCAAAGCAAGTCAAACATGGTTGAGGTCATTCAAGAAAGCATATAGAATTGTCTCTCGAAAGATCACAAAGTTTGTAACGAGAAAAAACGTTGAGGGTGAGGAAAGTTTGAAAGTACGAAGCCATGCCTTCGTAGAACAAGTGAAGCCACTCATTACACAATATGGACCACAAAATGTATTTAACTCTGATCAGAGTGGATTTAATTTAGAAATACATTCTGGCCGAACTTTAGCTACATCGGGGCAAAAAAAAATTGAAGCTGTGGTACAATCAATATCTTCTACAACCCACAGCTATACTATACAACCCACCATATCTGCTGATGGAAAACTACTGTCGCCTCTTTATGTGGTATTAAAAGAGGCTAGTGGGCAATTGGGAGAACGAGTGCAACAAACCGTGTTTAGGCCGCCAAATGTATACTTCATGGCTTCCAAATCTGGGAAACTTACAACCGATCTCATGAAAACATGGCTGCAAGAAGTTTACTTCCCTAACACTGGATCTACAAGCGTCTTACTGCTGGACTCTTGGAGTGGACAATGTGAGCGAAGTGTTCGAGAAGCTACACCAGAAGACAAGACAATAATATTAATGACGATTCCATAAGGCACCACCGGACTGATTCAACCGCTAGACGTATACGGATTTCGAATGTGGAAGAATTTTGTAAGGAGGTTTTCAGATATTGTAACTCTTTTCAATTACGATATTAACCTTCATTCGAGAGATAATATTTTAAAACTTCAATCTCTTACTCATAATCAGTTTTCTTCACCACGGTTTACTAACTTTATTAAATATTCGTGGTTCAAGAGTGGATATATATTCAGGAGACCTCCTGAATTTGAACATCCTGTAGAATTTTGTTTTGCACAGGACTCGGAACCACGATGCCACATATGTGGCGATATTGCCGTTATTACGTGTGCTTGGTGTAAGAAACAACTTTGTATGAAACATTTTTTCACGGAATACCATTATTGTCATAATTATGAGCCATAGAAGTTGAACTTTATTAAATAAAAGAAAAGTGGCATTAAAATACATAGAAGTAATAACCCCCGACCTATCCCGTCACTGCCATTGGTAGCCCGCTCATTATCAGACATAAAAGTTAGAAATTTGCAAAACTGTAGGAGGGAAATATATCATGTCATACATGGTTGAATTTGTAATAAAATTTCCTAAGTTTTTGTCCACATGACTAAACCGAAATTTCGAAAAATTAGATAAAAATTTTTTTTTTTTTGAAAAATAATGCTTTTTTTCAAAATCTGTTTAGGGGATTTTATTATACTAAAAAAACCAAACAAAACGTACATTGAAAGTTTTCATCTATCTCGCTTCGTTTCGGAGATAGCTCGAAGGGGGTGAAAATTCAGGGGTCCATTTCACCCCCTTAAACCAAAATTGGGCCGCTATAAAAAAATAGGGGTCTCTTATTTTTCGATAAACTTTAAATTTACGAAGTTTCATCAAGATCGGAAGCGGCGGCCTCGAAACGTTTCATTGTGAGTGGGTTCTATATAAATGAGGTCTGACTGATTGATTTATAGTTGCTATTGAATTAATTAACATATTTAAAATTTTGAGTTTGGAGAAAACACTTGCATGAACTTAATTTTTTCTACAACTTTACAGTAATGCTGACTGGCCGTGTCCCACTCTTTTGCTGGCTGACTGTTTGTTTTGAGTTTTTTATTGCATAAACTAATTATAAATTAATTTGGAGCTAGTAGAAAACAGTTGCACGAAGCTAATTATTCTGACACCTTTGGTGGCGCGCGAACGCCAGGTGTCCCAAAACCAGACCGGCTAACTGTACAGTGACGTTTTACAGCCCAATTGTAATTCACTAGAATTGTACCAGATAGGAGAAAACTCTTGCACATTTTGTACGCCAGCTCTTGGACTATAGGCTCGACACGACTCGACTCGACTCGACACGACACTTTTCTGGCTGGCCAGAAATTTGTCGCGTCGAGTCGAGTCGAGTCGAGTCGAGCCTAGTGGACACGGTTTGCGCGCACATCGAGATATGGACCGATGAGCGAACAGTTGATTTGCGGCAGTCTTGCTTGGAAAGTCGAGAAGAGCAGTTCGAAGATTTTACATTAATTTCGCAGAGGAATGGAGGAGGATCTCATTAATAAAGTTAGAGCATATGAGATGCTGTGAAATATACATAATTTGAAATATAGAGACCAAAATATACGCAACGAAGCTTGAGACGAAATCTCAAAAGCCTTGAATAGACCAAGTAAACATAAATAGGTATATAGTAAATTTCAATCTGTATAGATGTTACAGAGAAGCAATAATTGGAAAAATTATAGAGCCATACACGATGTATCCTTGTATGTTAAAATTTAAAAGGACGAAGCACTACCGTCGTGTCGAGTAGCGTCGAGTCGTGTCGCGTCGATTCCAGTGGACACACCACGCAAATTTTTGTCACCGTGTCGTGTCGAGTCGTGTCGTGTCGAGTCGAGTCGAGTCGAGTGTAGTGGATTCCTAGCTTTAATCTTTCATTTATACAAATCGAAATTTGTAGGAAGGGATTCCATTGGAGTTCGAAACTGAAAATTACAGAATTTATTTAGAATTATAAACCGGGAATACGATATTTTTTCAAAATTTTAAGTTGATGAGTTGATGGTTAAAATGTAAATAAACATTGTAAACGAATTATTGCTAACTCATTAACGCTAACGCAAAATGGCATGTATGCTATTAAAAAAAGCATTCCAAGACCTTTCAAACGAGTAAATGAAGAAATCTGTGCAAGAAACAAATTCTGAAATACAGTAATTTGAATGTCAGCGTGTGTGACGATTTTGATTATATAAAAAAATGTGACTGTATAAATTTGCGAAAAAATGTCTCCAATTTTTTTGACCAGATTGGTGTCTCATTTTTCTGTCTATAGAATGTGTAAAGAAAGGTTGAACAAGATTAAAAATCATAGTGTAGGAGTAAGTTCACTACTTCTATTTGTATTGTTTAACCAAAATAAATAAATACGTGAATTTCACTTTGATTAGAACTATAACATATTACAAAATTATTAACATATAATTATGTAATAATTTTTTCTAGTCATAACGAGCAAAAATGTTTAAAACGAGGTAGCTTTTGCTTAAGTTTATTCAAAAATAAAGTGATGCTTTCTGATGAAGTTTCATGGGCTTAATAATTTAGCATAGAAATTATAGTATCTTATGTCGTTAGGCGGAA
Source organism: Xiphydria camelus (assembly GCA_963678675.1). NCBI lineage: Eukaryota > Metazoa > Arthropoda > Insecta > Hymenoptera > Xiphydriidae > Xiphydria > Xiphydria camelus. The sequence continues at coordinate 19,759,714 of OY783194.1, forward strand.
ATCCGAGGTTTTTTCAGACTGTGTTTAATTAGGTCATAAGGAAGGAACGAGGCTCGCCTTCGGCTACGACCTAAACACAGTCTTAAAAATCCGAGGATTTCAGCCGAATGACATATACTATTCTTTCTCACAAATGCCCATTTCTCAAAACAAAACAAACAGAAGTATACATGGCTCATTTCACGTTGCGTTTATTAGTTTGGAAAAAGGACCCACTTCGGACTAAGTAATCTTTTAACAACCTGCGGACTCCCAGTCGGTGTCACGCGGGAAAAACGCCATCTTACGATCTAAAAATAGGCTGGAAAAAGCCTCGAAATGGGCATGAGTGAGGAAAATATTTTTTTGTAGTGACAGCTTCGTTTCCTACCTTATCAATGTTTTTATGAGCATGCAAATATTATTCTTCACTATTCGAATGTTTATGCTACGTGAATACCAGGCCCCCCTACAGCATGGTCTGAGGATTCAATTGCATATTGTTAGAATGTCCTATCGGCTTGCGCCTCAAAATAAGACCGTCGGAACATAAATTGACGATAAAGTAGGAATCGCATTTCTAACTTCAAGGCCCCTTGAATGTGCATATCAGCAGATATAAAGAAATACGTGTCCCTTATTCTGACCTCATCTACAATATACAGGGTGGATCTCAGAACGCGGGCCATAGGAATTGTACGAGTGCGAGTGAAAACATATGGCGAATGCGCAAGAGCCTCTCTGTCGCACATTTCCCTAGACTAGTCCAATTGAAGAGCTTTGTTCCAAAACTAACTAAGTCCAAAAAATTAGAAAATGGTAGTTACTACTTTTTTACTGCCACTTAATTATGATATGGATAAAAACAATATCTTGCTCAATTTGAGTAATTTTGGACTTCGTTAGTTTTGGAATAAAGCTCTTCAATTGGAGTATGTGCGACAGAGAGATTCTTGTGCACTCATCACATGTTCTCACCCGCACTCGTACAATTCCTATGACCTGCGTTCTGGGGTCCATCGTGTATATTCCAAATTAAATAATACTCATACGTTTGTTCTTTTTACTATATTTTTCGATATAAAAATATATAACCGGATGATTATGAATTTACTTCGAGAATGGGCGTAAACTCCGTCGAATACAAAAACCAACAATAAATTGGCTGAATCCCTCTGTTCATCCCGCGCCACAATAGCTAATGAGCCATCTATCAATTAACAACCGGATGATATAAACTCTTAGATGCCGAACTTATCTAGTAATAGTTGATTATGACCAAGCAATGTAACAGTCTGAAAGTTTTATGTTTAGATTTAAAAAGGTATACACAGGGTGTTACGTAATGATAGGCCGTAATTGCAAGGGCACATTACTGAATCAATTTCCAGTAGAAAAGTTCATATTAAGGTATTCCTAGCGCGAGATGAAGAATTACAGAGAATGCTAATTTTTTTGTAGAATGGAAATGAATATCGTAAGATTATTTTTGTAAAATTTCAGGTCCGGTTACCGGGCATTTAAGAAAGAATTTTGATTTTGAAATTAGATAATTTAACATGTAACCTTATGGAAGACTCCACTTTTCCACATTTTAATGCCGAAATCTACATGTTTAAAATATATACACATTAAATATAAAACCATTTTTATATCTTCAGAAAATTCCATAGAATCTTTTGAGATCATAAAAATATAAGGTCACCGAACGTTTGACAAAAATATTGATGTTCATAAACAGCAAAACGTAGTGTTTTGACGATAGAATATAACCTGAAATAGAATTGGCAACGTTGCATCACAGTGTTCGTGCATGGCCGGGTGACGGCGCGGCAGTGAGCAACGTTCAACGCCACCGGTGGCCATCTGAGAAGTATTGTTGTTATGAATTGTACTGGCAGTAATGGTGGAAAGTGAGTTTTAAATTTTTAAAAAGTGCACACTGAAAGGAATACAATTTTATTTATTCACGTGGTGACAGTGTTGTGTGTATGCGACACAGTTTTGTTGACGGCAATATTAAAAAATATTGCCTTTCATGGAGGATAAAGGATTTGTTATCGGATATGTGACTATGATTGGTGTAAGTATTAATCTTTATTAACAAGTTCTTCATATTTTTAATTAAAAACATATTAATGGAACTGTACAGGATGTCCCGCTCTGTACTGGCCTGTTGCAGGGGTCTTGAAATTTATCTTCGGCCAGACTTGGTCAGTACTCGAGTCATTTGTACCGACAGAAGTCGAGTCGGTAGTTAGAGTTCGTGTCAATTCGGGAGATCGAAGCGTCTAACCTCGAAATCGTGAATTTTTGAATAATGGTGAGTAATTTCCATTATTCACAAATTCACAATTTCGAGGTTAGACGTTTCGATCTCCCAAATTACCACCAACTCTAACTAACGACTCGACTTCTACCGGTACGAATGACTCGAGTACCGACCAAGCCCGATAAGACAAGATAAATTTCAAGATCCCTGCAACTGGCCAGTACAGAGCGAGACACCCGGTAATAGATATTTAATTATCTAGGAAAGTTATTATAAATAAGCCTCAAAATTTTTGAATTTCTTGTTACGCGAGGTTTGCCATTGACGTCTTCCCCAAGTAACAAGCGTACTCCTTCATTTCCAGCTTGTGCATAAGCTTCCTTAAGCATTTTGAAATTTATCCCAGCTCTGGCAATTTCAAGTTTCATCCATGCTGACACTCCATTTAAGACCATCAAAGATGCTCTATTCAATGATATCTGCCCTATCAATGCATCGGCTTGTAGCATATCATTGAAGCTTTTGGTGTAGCCTTTGATTGTTTCGTCATTGACAGCCACAATATTCAAAATCCGTTGTAGTATCAAAATGTCATTCTGAGCATTGTGGAGACCATCAATAGCTTCAGAACCAAGTAGGTCATGGGCAAGCGATTCCTGGTTGAATTTCTTCTTTTCTGCTTTGCGGTCTGGTAATGCTGCTCTCAGGATTGGAAGAGTATCGGAAAATCCATGGACAACTTTCACAAAATCTTCAAGCAGACCAAATTTTTTAAAATGCCGAATAAGAATCGGGAAGTCGAACCTATTGAAAATAAATAAAAAGAACATTACCAAAGAGTAACTCTCAACGTTGTAATCAAAAATACAAACGAAAGAAGACTGAAATGAAATAGTCTGAAAATACCTGAAGCCATTGTGTGCGACTAGAATAGATTTGTTCCCATGGGAACCAAGAAAAATAAGGAAATTAGAAAAAGCCAAATGAGCAGGAATATTGTCAAGACGTTCGTCATGCAAAAATAATTCGCCATGCGATTCACGTAATCCAGTTACATCTGAAGCCTGCTGTGACATACCTCGAGATGGTACGATATAAACATTAAAAATGTTTCCTTTACAAGACGCAGCCATCTAAAATATTTCCACAATTATATATTATCGAATTGTATATTCCAAATCCAATAAGGAGAAACGTTTTACTAACTTGCACTATTTCGGATATTTTTGATAATCCAGGCGTTTCAATGTCGAATAAAACAATATTCGAATCGGTGAAATCAATTGGGGCGGAGTTTCCATCTAAAATAAATTATACATGACATATAACTACATATTGAACGACAAAGATCAATAATCATTATACATAGTAAAGGAAAGACGAAATTACCTAACATGTCAGGTATGATACCAAAACCTATATTCGAGTGATAAGAAATACCCTCTTTTTTTTCATTAGCAACGGTATGGTTAGAGCGACGTTGTTTTGCGAAGAGTCTTCGACGTTTGATTTCTTTTGTCTTCAACAACTTCAACTTGCGCCTCTCAACATCATCCTTTAAAGCACGAAACTTTGTCGTCTCAGAACCAGGTGACAGTAGTAATTTTTCGTTCACCTTCAGGATAAACTGTGACCCCAAATTCTTCTGACATACGGCAGCAGCTACCCTTACATTCAAGGATTCCGAAGCAGCATAGTGACGGCTTTTCGGATGCTTGCTTGCAACCATATTGTTGAAGGACTCGTTTCCTTGAGATGATGCACATGGGGCCAATTTATCAGCACAATTAGCGAATCTTGACAATAAATTTGTCAGTACAACTCTCTGCTGAGAGGATCGGTAAGCGGTATCCCACCAGGTAAGTTCCGATATGGAATTATTTCACTATTGCGGTGTTGACACCACTCTCCACAATTGTCATGCTCGCCATAGGCATGGGGCACTATGCTCAACAAAGCTTCTCTGACCTTCTCATCATTATTGCGATTTTGAGTAATGGCAAACATGAAGCATTTCGAAAAATAGGTAATTAATTGCGTCGTAACGTTATTCTTATACAACGCACTTGTGAATGCTTTCTTCGAATGATTCAAATCTGACCATTTCTTAATTTTATTTGCAGATGCCCGACGTACTGAAGAAATAGTGCTGCTGTCATCGTCGCCAATCAACACATGTATGCGAGCATTGTGTGACTGGAGGATGGGATTACGAGTAACAAGCTCCACCGCCATATCTTTCTCCATTGCCTTCACAGAACCCGAAAAATTCTTCCTGCAATCGTGGTCTTCAAGGTTCTGACCATGCTCACATTTTGCGCATTTTTTGTTTCGCACTGCGTAGGATAATATCTTGCCATTATGATATCCTATCAAAGAACTGTGTCCTATTTTAAAAAAGGATAATTAGGATAATATGAATGAAATGATAATAGGAGTAAAAGAAGGCTATTCTAACCGGAGAGGCTAATGGTTGCATTCAGCAGATCGAGCATAAACCGCTACCGCTCAGTACGCTCAGAAGTAGCGCTCTCTGTTCTGCTGACAACAAGTTCTGGCCGTGGCCTGCGATACATTTAGGCGCGTGGCGCAGTGGATTTAAACGATCGACTTGTCGTACTTTAGCTTTGAAAAATCGTACTTTGGGATTGAAATTTGACTTTGTAAAATCGTTTAGAAACAATAAACTAATGTATTAAAAAGTTCGAAAAGAAACATTTTTTAGTTAGTAATAGACCCGCGAATATGGCCAAAATCGCCCGTTTTCTTATATTTAACTTCAAGTATTTAAAAATCCTGACGTGGTATGCAAATTTGAGAGTTAGATTCGTTTTTAGCGCACATAAATCTATAAGAATCACCTAGTTTGGTTCGAGTAACAAAATCACTGTTGTCCGGTGTTATCTCTGGTTACAAAATATTGTGTTGTTTATATCAGCACCTCAGAGCTAAACAATATTAACTCCATTGCCGGTGGCAAGAAAATGTAATTTTTTTCATAATAATACATAAAATATAAGATGTTCCGTCGCACGACAGACGGAATTCGACACATCGGTTCACACCGCTTGACATCATTCTTAAAATGCGCCAAAACTTCTTCCGATGGAAGTGAGCGGGAGCGCTGGAGCGTAACTTTTCTTCGCTACAAAACATGGCGACCACTACCACTTGCGCTCACTTGGAGCGCTCGGTAGAATGCGCGTTCGGCAGATTTTTACTGAGCTGCTCCACAACTCTTGCGGAGCGGAATGATCTGCTGAATGCACCCATTGTAAGCATGACTCGTTCCTCGTCGTTGCCACCCAGCATCAAACGATGCATGTAATTCGACCGGTTGTGGAGAATTTTCATTGGAGATAGAACGATTTTCAGGCTGGGTTTGACTAAATGTAAAAAAGAAAAACAATTTCAGACAAAAAAAGCAATTTATTATTAAAATATTAACTCCAATTATACAAATCATTTTTACAGTAATTATGAATAATTTCATCGTGGAGTAACTTCTTAGTTGTATATAGCAATAATGATTTGAAGGGTTTCTTTCAAAAACAACATTTGTCAAAAACGCCAATCCCTGTAGTATTGATAATAATGCCTACTCTTTCGTTGTATCTAGCCGTGTAGTGGTGCATACACTTTCGTTATAATATAATGAAAGAGTAGGCACCTCTACATGGCTAGATACAACGAAAGAGTAGGCATTATTACCAATACTACATGGATTGGCGTTTTTGACAACTGTTATTTTTTAAAGAAACCCTTCATTTGAAATACGTTAATACAATAATTAAAAAGAATTAAAATAAAATATTAAATTATCTACATAGTTTTTGCTATCTCTTCTTTCACCGATTCTTCGCAGCTTTCGTGAGCAACAAGCTCAATTGCAGGACCGACTATTCGTTCATATCTTTTCAACAGAGATGCGGATAGCGTCGGGATATTCATGGCCGACAGTATAACATTAATTTGCGCCTCACCGAGGTCTGCGTCTATTAGTGCGAAATGAGAAAAAAAAACACATTTTTGAGACGGTAATGTAACAAAATTCTTATTCATATCAATAACAATAAGACTTACCAATAGCTAATTTACCATTTACATCGAAGTACAGAGGATTACTAGCATTGTACTGATTCGTATGGACTATGTGGATCTCATTACATTTGACGCAGAGTATAGTGAAAATACTTGCAAGACCATGTATCGTCTCTGACTGAATGTTTCTTAGAAATAATGAAATATTGCAAGTATTACACCACAGCTCTGTCGCCAAAGTTTTGATTTCCACAAGTCGCCGTCCCTCAATAACAACGCCAGGTTCCTGTGAAATATATCATACATCTTTTGAAAATCTACCAGTAAAAATGTATAGAATCTTTCAAAATTCAATAATGAACAATATACTTTACCTCAGCTGCAGGTGTAACATCCTTTTTGGATACACTGGAAACAAAATTATCAATGTGCCGTCTCTTTGCCATGGTCATAAATTGACCTTTCCGTTTTCCAGACACACAGTTGACTGCATACCGCTTGTCACTCATTTTATCAAAATTCACTTTTCACCAAGAAAACAATCCGCAGTACACTGAGTTCGGTGATTTATAGAGGTTATGTTTCAGAGCTGTACGGATACACGCTCAGGGCCGTACTTCTGTCATTTCATAAACCATGTGATGCGACGTTGCCAGATTTCAAATTTGAATATTTTTCAAAAATTTGAAAATGTAAATAATAAACTTGAATACTTATTGGCTTTATCTTATTTATTCATTAGTAGTATTGTAGGGAATATGAGTATATTAAATGACGTAGAATTACTGATTTATGAGGGGCCCGTCTGTGTGGCACCCTTAAATATCGCTCCTACGCGCTAGGAATACCTTAACATGTGTCCTAAAATGTCTGGTTTTCAAGATACAGGACGTCAGTTTTAAAAAAAATCGGTTTTTAAATAATATCTCAAAGATCCTTGTGCCGATTTTGTTTACATTTTTGCACAATACTGTGCAACGATCAAAGTTAACGTGATTTTATTTTAACATTTTTTCGACATGCAATTAAGTGGTTTATATTTTTTTCCTCAAAAACGAAGTGAGGTACGAAGTAATGTCAAGAGACAAAAAAGTTGTATTTTTAGCTGCTTAATCTGAAAAAAATATAAAATTTTTAAAAGTCAGTGGCGTACACTTTTTTGGTCAATATTATTCGTGAGACTGCCCACCGGGACGCCACTTGAGCTCATAATTATCTTCTAGTTAGTGCTAGCTTAGCGTCTTATTACAATAAACAACAGTGCCAAATGTCAACAAAATCGGCACAAGGATCTTTGAGATATTATTAAAAAACCGATTTTTTTTAAACTTTGACGTCCTGTTTCTTGAAAACCAGACATTTTAGGACACATGTTAATCTGAACTTTTCTACTGGAAATTGATTCAGTAATGTGCCCTTGCAATTACGGCCTATCATTAAGTAACACCCTGTATATTAGGGTAGTAAAATAATTTTTTATTTTTTATTTTAATTGTAGAACGTATTCTGATACCAGGAAACTACTTACGAATAATTTTGAACCCTCCATTTTGTCGTAAAGAAATACTGAAGTTTGGATTTTGTACCTACTCTTCATGTCATGAACTCCTTCACGAATCAGAGTAAAACAGTAATACTAATTTCGAGGCTTCGTGACTCGACATCGCGGCTTGCGAGCAGCAACCAATGAACGAACAAGATTTTTGATCGAACCTACAATATCTTATTCGTTTATGGATCGCTGCTCGCTGCCCGTTACTTGACCGCATCCAGTGTGCATCGCTCAGCATGTGCGTTTGTGCAGCGCTTAACTCGTTGACTGCCACCCATATTTTTCAAAAATAGTCCCCATAGGCTGATGATAAATTATAATGTATTTTGACTTAGAAAACGCAATAATTCATGTGGATTTAATTTTCGGCCAAAAATTTCCGAAAAAAATTGAAAAAAATAAAGATAATGAAAACTGCAATTTTTCGATTCTTATTCTGACCGTAGGCATCCGATTGCAAAAAATTCCCGAAACATTATTATACTACAGTTCTCCTGAGCCATGTTGGTCCCTTCCCGCAGCAAAATATAGTGAAATATGAATCAACGGTCTAGGAGGCGTCCTTTACCTGCGTTGGTTCCATGAGACCAACGCTGCCGGTTTAGGTACCTACTTTACTGTCTTGTTGGTCCCATGGGACCAGCATGGCAGTCAACGTGTTAACCTTTAGAGTCTGGGGGTGGTCGATAAATCGACTAGCAGTCAGGTCGGGGCCTCAAAATAGGAAATTTATTGATTTTATTTATAAATTTCACGTTTTAAAAAAAGTCGATTTTAACTGAAATTTTGCCAGACTTAAAAGGTTAATGTGTCGTATGTATGAAGGCGGTCATGGCAACACGTCACGCACTCGTTCACCTATCACAAGCAGGACGTTAACTCAGAAACTGAAACTTTAATATTAAAAATATATATAACATTTATAATTTCTTTACGATCTTCTACTTATACCCACATATAACCTACATACCAGATTACAAAATGATATGGTCTAAATCGAAATTCCCGACTAATGTTTCTACCCCTTTATCTTATTCCTATATTTTTAAAGATGTATACCTATATAAGACCACTCTCTCTCTCTCTAAGGTTACCGAATATATTACGTTGTTTGATTATAACCATGTCACTAAAGCGCGTTATTTACAAGTTGTACTACTAGATCGACTACCGATAAATTTTATCAGCATCTAGAGATGTATGTAAGCAGTTTGGCTGCCAAAATGGATAAATTGCTCACAATTCATTCGGTAGAGATCACGTCCATCCGTAAACACTCGATATAATTTCATTCTTCTTCAAAGCGTAGTATAGAAAGCGCAAGAAAGTGTATATTCAAATTGGTCTATGAGAGTAATACTATCGCACGTTAATTCCGATAGAGCAGACATTTTTTATAAAAATACAGACGGAAAACAAATTCTACATTTAAAAATGATATCCCTTTTCAAATCCTCAATTAAATTATGTAAAGCCTAAAATTTTATAATACATTTCAAACGCAATATTATAATATTCTTAAAAGAATTATAAACAAATACTTGACTCACCTCATGGGGTCTTCGAAGAAGTCTGACGGTATTTGAAATAATTCTGGGTCAATATCATTTCTGAATGCGAATTCCTGGAACGTTATCTTTGCCGTCACTGTAGGTAGAATGGGTATGTCGATCTTCACAGGAAAGCCGGGTGGTAATTTCATCAGGACGAATTGTCTTAATTTGCTAAAGTGCTTAAACGGGGCAATAACTTCCAAAACATTTAGCAGCATTTCTACCGTTAATGGAAAGTCTGGACTCATAGCAACTGTCGCTTTGAACGACTTGCTGCTCTCTTTGTACACAAGGCTTCTGCCAAGTAAAGGACATTGTCCAGGCGGTGCTTCGAAGTAGTCTTCCCAATTTATGTTTGAATCAGGAGGTGGATTCAATGAAGCTCTTCGAATCGGCGGCTAAAAATATTTAAGGAATTGTGTGAATAGATAAACCAATATTTTCATTAAATAGAAAATAATATATACAACAAAGGAAAAAAGCAGGAAATTGGAAAACCTTAATAATACAATCAAATAACAGGGTTCTCCCGAAATAATGAGGAGAACTTGCATGAAATTTCTTTTTCCTTGAAAATTTTACTGAATGAAGCTATTGTGTTATAAAACCCAGGGAGTACTGTATTTTCTAATAATATGTAACTATATTAGAGAAAAAGAATTAATTAATCGTGCCTTAAACGCCTAAACCACGCCCCGCCCCAGAACGCAGTATGATTGGCCGATAGCATTTTTACTGTTGCGCGACGTCACACATTGCTTCTCGCTGTTTGCCCGGCTCTTTCAAACGCTACATTTTTAACTCAAATTTGTGAAGATATCTGACATGTTAACACCATAAGTTTATATACCGTTGAAATTGTAATTTTTACTCTGTTTTAAGGCATTAAAAAAATCATGCAAGTTCCTCATTGTTAATTAGAGTTAAATTTTTTTTAGCAAAAGATAATAAGAAATTTATGAATTAACGGGGCAATCGAGGCGGAGAGTATTAATAGTTGTACAAGAGAAAAATATGTCTTCCTTACGCGGCAAGGGATTCAATCGCGAATAACTCAAAAACGATAGGAGACAGATGAAATGTGTAAGCAAGGTCATTTTAGCTGACTTTTAATCGAACTCAATCGGACCTCCTGTTTATGAGATATGAACATTTTATTTGAACATACGGTCTGTGTACTTCGATCATAAGAAATTAAAACATCTCAAAAACAAATAGGACTATTTTATAATTCTCTATTTCAATTTAAAAAAGAAGATTCAAGGAATATTCAATCATAAAAGAGAATGTTTTGAGTTCTTACAATAATTACTTTTAAACTGGAATTGTTACTCCATGGTATGAAGTTCCAATTAATTTTTGAAAAACGATGACAGAAGAATTTTAAGAAATTCAATAAATAGGATTATTGTTTAGAAAGAGATATCTGTTTAACGCAAAAATGAGTATGTAAATATACGTGTGGAGGTGTTTTTCAAAAAGCGTTATTTCCATTTGGCATATTTTTGCAGGAATGCAAGAAAACTGTAGCGCTACGTCATGTAGATGCCACCAATACCTCAGTAGAAGTTTTTGGAAATAACGCTTTTTGAAAAACACCTCCACATGTATTACTACCCTTGTTTTCCGGGTGGTAACTATATAACCATACTGGCAATGGCTGTGAAAGCCTAAAAGTTTTGGAAATCAGTACGCATTTAAAATTATATTGCAGTGTTCATCAAATGGAACTACATTTATAAGATGCTTTAAAATTTTTCCTTCTGAGTATAAACGTAATTACTATCCGAAAACAAATAGTAGTAGTGCTCACAGCCATAAGGACAATGGTCGCAAAAACCTAAAAATGTTGAGTTTTTATTAGTTATTCTTGCATTGATAAGTCTGTAATATTGTGTTATAATAATTAATAAATTGTTGATTAAACAAAAATATTTGTTTTTTTGTTTGTTTTCTTCAACAAATATTCTTAACACAGAGTGCCAAACTTTGGTATTCTTTTATAAATGTTACGCGCGATAGGAAATTGAATTTTGAATGGCATACATTATATCCGTTCGTTGAAAAATATTAATAACTTTTCTTACACAGTGTGGCTCTGAGGATACTGGTTATAAGACAATATGCGTGAAGCCCTTTGTAGACTATAGGCTGTAGACTATTGGCTCGAGGGCGCTGTACGATTGGCCGCGACGGCGTGCAGTGCCCGTGAAACGTAAAAGGAGGTTCCTCCCATGCAGAATATACTGACGTATGCCCGATTTGAACGATCGGCCCGACATTGGTTCGACGTTGTCGGCCAATAATTGAAGAGTGTAACTTCTAATTAGTCTATGTGCCATATTTGCAAAAATATATATTTTGCTTGAAAACGATCGTAAGTGCAAACCCCAATGCATCTGAAAAGGGTCTATGTGCAAAAGCATACGTAGAGGCTTAAAATTCAAAAATCTGCAAGATATGCTCGACTATATTCCTTTGAAGTATCTGCCTGCTTTTATCGATTTTCCCAACTTTAGCTTTTTGGCACTTAGACTAATTAGAAGTTACACTCTTCAATTAGCAGTCCGACGTTGGTTCAACGTCAAGAAGTGCAGAACGACAATGTTGATCCGACGTTGACTATTAATGTTAGGATAACGAACTCATAGAGTGTCGGGGAAACGCAGGGCCCACGTCGGCAATCGATACTGGGTTCCCGATATTGATCCAATATCAGAAAATACAAAATTACGACGTTGATCCGACGTGAACTACTAATATTGGGACAACGATCGCACAGAGCGTTAGAAAAACGCAGGATCTACGCCGGCGATTAAGAATGGATTCTCAACATTGAACTTACGTTAGAAAATGCAGAATGACGACGTTGATTCGACGTTAACCAACAATATTGGGCTAACGGTCATACAGTACCGAGCAAACGCAGGGCCTACGTCGACACTGAGTTCTCGATGTTGAACCAACGTCAGAAACTACAGAACGACGTCGCTGATCCTACATTAATCACCGATATTGCAACAGCAGTCGCACAGAGCGTCGAGGAACCGCAGGGCCTACGTCGTCAATTAAGACTGGGTTCCCGACAACGGCTAGAACTATTCGTATATAATGGGCAAGAACGTTTCAAAAACGTCGACCAAAACCAAAATGCAACCAAATGCGGCCAAATGTTGCATTGTTCCTTAACCCTCAACTGGTATGGTTGGGTCAATCATGACCCAGAACAATACTAAGTTACGTCTCTTTAAAATCACCATACCAGTTGAGGGCTAACATCAATAAATGTTTGATAGTTCCTCCATTGAATATTTTACGTTCTTTATTTCAATGTAATATACAAGGTGTAATAATTAGGGGGGCTGAAAAAAGAAGAACCTAATTCTGTTTAGAGTTAGCACACTGACCAATAGCACGACTTCCTACGATCCCCATTCCTCGGAACTAACTCGGCTGTCAACTCTGTTAAAGTGAGAGGATAGTAGAAAATCATATCATTGGTCAGTGTATTAACTCTGAACAGAATCAGGCTCGTTCTGTGTCAGCTCTCTTGGCCATCACACCCCGTATAACGGTGGCTCGAAAAATGTAGGTCTTGCGTAAAATACGCGAGGGAATCAATCTTTTGACGTGGAAAATATCCGAGGTTTTATTTAGCGAGATCAACAAGTTACGATTGCAATATAGGCCGCATGATGGGAGTGTAGTCGCGTCCTTGTTACGATGTTGCAGATGAAGTTCTGGTTTGTGCTACCTAAGGCCACGGCTGCGTCAAACTGGGCCAGCATAGTTTAACCAATACTGAATCAACGTATGCGATCAACGTTGAGGAGCGTTATTATTTCAGAGATATAGCAAAGGTCGGTTTTCCAGTATCGAGCCGATGTAGGGTCAACAGCATTGGGACCACGTCCAGGGTTAGTGTTGGGCCAACGTAGTTTAATCAACACTGGGCTAACGTCGACAGACAACGTTGATTAGCGTTATCATTTCGGGGGTTCAGCCAATCTTGGGCCAATGCCAATTACTAATGTAGGCCCAATCTTTATCGGTGTTGGTACGATGTTGAGTAGATCATTTTGTTCTACTTGGTCTGCTGGTCTGATAAGATGATCAGACACTAGGGACTCTCTCTCAAAACGTTTGCTATAGGCACTACTTGTACCTCGTCATAGCCAATTGTCGAGGTGTAGGCAGTGCCTGGCATATTTTTCGAGAGAGAGGATCTTTAAACCTAGATAGCACACGGGTGAGACGGATGCCCAATGGATGATTTTGTTGGAACGCCAATGCACCATGTTTAAAAGATGCCCTATAAGCGTCTCTTTGGGTTATCTTTTTCAACGATACAAGTGATTCCGAGGATGGTAGTCAAAAAATGATATGCTGCGTAGCGCTTTGTAGACTATAGGCGGTCAGTCACTGCTTCCACGTCAACAATTGGCTGTGATGACATGCAAGCAGTGCCTAGCAACCGTTTCGGGGGAAGTCTCTAGTGTTTGATCACCTGAATCAATACTAGGAATCTTCTTTCGCTTCACGCCAATCGTATGGCGCCTCGAGCTAATAGCGTACAGCCCATAGTCTACAAAGTGCTACATAGCATATCTTCCTATGTCTACCATCCTCGGAATCACCCTGTAGTATCTTATTTCTTATTCGCTCCGTGCGTACGAATACTATTATACTTTAGTGAGCGTGTGTGATTGTACATATGCATATCCACAGCGCCATCTCTTCTGTGGATCGGTACTTCTTGATGGACATTTAATTTGCACGTACATATACTGCCATACATGCTCACTGAAGCATAACAGCGTTTGTACGCACGGAGCGCATAGTCTACAAAGCGCTATATCGTCCTATGACTACCATCCTCGGAATTATACTACACATATAGTACTACATATGAGGTGTTTTCCAGGATCATGCTAATAGCAGACGTATAACGCGAGCAAGAACGTCGATTAAGCCCTGATGATCAACTACAGGGTCCGACATTGGATTTACGACATAGAAAATGTAGTGTATACGATTTTGTGAGACTATAGGCGATGAGTGTCATCGTTGATTGTTCTTGGCGGGTAAGAGAGGTTAAGCAGTACCGGCAACCGTCAATGGTGAAGCCCATAACTCTTAAGGTAGGTACTTCTGATCCTAACCAGAATTAGAGTGAAACCTATGGAGTGGACACAAGAACGTGGGCTATAAGAATCATGTGAGTGCGAGTGAGGACGTGTGGTGAGTGTATATAAGCACATTTCTCAATAGCACACACGACAACTGGACTGCTGTAGGGAAATGTGAGATAGGGGAGCTCTCATATGCCCACTACATATTCTTACTCGTACTCGCGCGATTTCTATAGCTCATATTCTTGTCCATTCTGTAGTAAGAATTAGGCAGATATACCTACCTGATTGAAGAGATTCATAAGTGACAGATGCCAGTCTTGTTTATCTTTTCCTATCTACCACAACCAATCAACCATGACGCTCGTTGTCTATAGTTCCACAAAATCGTATACGCTATATTTGTTCTGTCGCATATCAAAAGCCGAACCCTATAAAATGTTCTCTATCCGACTGGACAGATTCGAAAAAGGATAGAGAATATACAGCAGAGATTCCTATGCATTCTCCAGACGTTGTCGTCCGTACTCACACGTCTCCTATTAGCACCATCCTGGAAAACACCTAATATATTGTGTACCGCTTTGTAGATTGTACAGGGATATGCTATTGGTTAAAGACCCGAGGGCGCCGTTCGATTGGTTGTGATGATATACAGGTCAGTGTCCGTCTGGTGACTGCATTACATGGAAAAACAAGTGTAGCAAGTGTATATAAGAAAAATGAACCTAATGATAATGTATAGAGGTGCGATGTACCTAAGTGCCCTAAATGTCACTCGAAGAGTGACGCCACGCACTACCAATATTCTTCTAGAAATCATCATTCTTTGTTTAAGGTAGTACCTCCACAAGATCGTTGAATTAAGACATGTGGTTGAAATTTGACATATGTTATTTAATGCATTATCCAAACATCTGTGTAATTTAAATAAGTTTGACCATCCCAAACCTGAGATATTTACACTTGAAGTTGGCTTGATTTACACGTAACAGATACGTTATGATGGGCAAAACAGTACGTCATTAATTCTACCGTCAAAACTAAAATTAAGAAGTTGAGAAAAAACGAGGATACCCGAGGCGAAATTTCTATATTCACTTTGACACTGAACACCCTGCTAGTTTCCCTTGCGCTAGCAGTGTCTTCAGTGTCAAAGTAGTGTCCATGTCCATGTGAAAATGACACTGACTTTGACACTGCTGACCCTACATAATTCCATTTTCGGTAGTAGCAGGGTCAAGTCAGTGTCTTTGAACGCAAACTTTCTATACTCATTTTGACACTGGTGACCCTGCTATTCAGGGTCTTCAGCGTGGTTAGCAGGTAGCTGAAATTCAGGGTATTCAGGTTGGAAATAGGGTTTTCTTAAATATGTATGCGATCTATGTAAGCTCCACAGAAAGTATAGGACTAGAATTTTGCTACTTCAAATTGTTGCAGTGCCTTGATAATTTCTTCCTTATGATACAAATAAAAATAATTTTGTTACCGAATTTTTTAAACATTATTTAACAAATCTATGAAGTAGTTCTATACTTTTTGCAGAGTCTATCGACTGCATACATTTTTAATACAGAAGTTTACAACATGATGAATATCATTTAAAAGTTAATTATATTATAAATATATATTCACATAATATGTATAGTTATATAATTGTAATATGATATTTATAGTATTTATAATATATATTCATATTATTTATAATTATATAGTAATAACGTAATATTTATAGTATTTGTAATATATATTCATAATATTTATAGTTATATAGTAATAATATAATTCAATATCATAAAATAAAAAAATCTGCAATATACAAAATTGATTTTCACTTGACTAACATTTTTAGAACTATTTCCGGTTATTGTTGATGTAGCAACTACTGAAACTGCTGCAGCAACGTTTCTAGAATACATCATTTTAATTCGCAATCATATTACTGCATGTAAGTGATTAAAGCTTTTAAATTGATTTACTTACCAAGCAATCCTTTGAATAATTTCGGATTTACTCCAGGTCGGGACGTTCTTTTTATTAGATGCCTCTCCGCGTTCGATGGCCGTCCTACTTTTGATTTTCCCGCTTCTTCTTTTCTTCCCGGTTTCACTCGCCCGCGATCCTCCTTATCGACCATCGTTTCTCTTCGCTGAATACTTCCTACCTCACCTCCTCCCCGCTTGACCATCTGATCTAACCTCCTAAACTTGCCTCTATCTTTCCCCCGCTTTCCTTTTCCGTAATTTCTGCCTTTCTTCCTCTTCCCGCACTTATCTATTATCTTATCAGCTGCCTATCTATCTTTCCTTCACGCTTGCCTCATTTTTCGGCTTCCCTATACCTATATTCACTTATTTCTTCGCTTTTCACTCACTCCCTCTCACACGTCAACCGCATGCTTCCACTACCGCTAACCAAGTCTTAAAATAAGAATTCTTTTGTCAACATTTTTCTAAATTTGTTATTACATCTTTTGATAAATATTCTTGCATATACGCAAATCATCCTACATTAATTGATTGTCTTTGATTTACTATAATATGTGCTTTTTAATAGGTATATGCTGCATAGAAGTAAAAGGTATTGAAATTCAAAATTACGAGTAAAAAACTTATATTTCAAGAACTTAGAGAAATTGTCAGAGTTTCGGACTTAGAATATTTTCAACATGACGAACGAGAGAGAAAAATTTCGGTCTCCTGCATGCAGGGACTTGAAAATAATAAATTTTCTAAGTCCGAAACTGACAATTTTTCTAAGTTCTTGAAATATAAGTTTTTTATTCATAATTTTGAATTTCAATACCTTTTGCTTCTATGCAGTAAAGGGGCTGTGGCGTGTGTTCAGCGTGAAGTAAAAATCATAGAGAGGCATAGCAGTGTGTTCAGTGTCAAAATGAATATAAAATCTTCGACTTGGGTAAGAGCAGTGTGTTCAGGGTCTAAATGAGTATGAAAATAAAATTTCCGGTTGAACCTTATTCGACACTGACGACCCTTCTATTGGTTAGAATGAAAGAATGTAGCGTAGTCAGGGTGAAAGCAGCGCCGAAACAGTGTGTTCAGGGTGAAGTAAGGGTCATAGAGGGGCATAGCAGTGTCTTCAGTGTCAAAGTAGTGTTCATGTCCATGTGAAAATGACACTGACTTGGACACTGCTGACCCTACGTAATTCCATTTTCGGTAGTAGCAGGGTGAAAGCAGCGTCGAAACAGTGTGTTCAGGGTGAAGTAAGGGTCATAGCAGGGTGTTCAGTGTCAAAATGAATATAGAAATTTCGCCTCGGGTAAGGTAGAATAGGATATAACGAATAATGTGAAAAAAAATGACAATGATTCACCATCTAGTTTCCAAGATATAACCATGAGAAGCCCTCATAATTTTTGTCGTATAGCATATATCTGCAAGGCCTGCAAGCGAACGAGTGCGTGGAGGGGGAACGGAACAGCGAGCCACGATCGTCGCTCACACGTCTACAGAAGAGTGCGTCGTCTGTACATACAAGCTATTTCGTGTATTGGGGCAAAGCCCGGACAGTCACGGCAAAAAGTTTACTAGCAATAGTAGATCAAAAACACAATATAGAATATATTTTACGGCAATAAATGATATCCATCGTATTATCTATTAGTATCGAGTTAATATTGCGTAGTTTTTAATTTTATTTACTACTAATTAAACCAATTATCAATATTTTAAACATGAACATGGTATGTGACTTTTGGTTGAGGTTGTCGCGGAGGAACTACCTTAATCTTCTGCATTCATCAAAATCAATCAAATATCACGCTAATCGAGTACAAGTCTAAAAATTCTTCATATACCGGGTGATTCTTTACTATTGCGACAAACTTCAACGATGGGTTTCTTGGATGAAAATAAGAAAAAAAGTTCCTATGAACATGGGTCCGGAAACGCTGAGTTTCGGAATTGCATTTTTAAAAGCCTTATAAACAAATATTTAAAACGCAATGACGCATCCCTTCTTTTGAAATGATATTTAATACTCCTAAGACCCTATTGCAAAAAATAAATAAAATGGAAACTGCAAAAATATACTTCCTACTATTATTAGTATAGAAAATTTGTACAAAAATGAACACCCTGTTTCTCCGAAACTCAGCGTTTCCGGACCCACGTTCATAGGAACTTTTTTCTTATTTTCATCCAAGGAACCCGTCCTTGAAGTTTGTCGCAATATTAAAGAATCACCCGGTATTTCCTACACATCATTAGATCAGATGAACTTCATAAACGGAATTATGCGAGCATGAGTGAAGACACCAGTGAAGCATCAGCGAACACGTAAAAATAACTCTCTTGCGCTATCCTGTTGGACAGTTTGAAATCAGAGAACATGCGACACCAACGCTCTTATGCATCTACTGATGCTGCATCGACGTTCCCTCATACACTCGGAGATGATTCCTATATATATACCGTATGTCCCAGCCAAGGTCTTTGAGAGAGGAATGGCTTAATTTGTCCTATACTTATACCACCGACGGACTAAGTATTGACGGACAGCTATGTTCCTCTTTTTCTCATCCTCCCACTAGCTGAAGTCAGCTGTGCTCAGGTTAGTCCGAGTGACAACGATCAGGACTGACAACTGACTGTTATCGTTGTGTTACTAAATTCGCAAGTGTCAGTGAAAAGTCAATGAAAATAATTAATGTCAGCTAAACTGACATTCGATTCTTTGGTAATGCAAATTAACAAAGACGCATCTTATATTATAAATGTAACTGCTATTTATTGCAGAATATCCTGCAGGACTGTGTTCCGATATTCATTGACAGTACGGAAAATATCGTCGAGTCTCTGTCGAAGAAGTTAGGCTAAGTAAAGGCACGACGATATCTGCTGGACTGGTAATGAATATTGAAACGCAATCTAGGTTACCTGGTAAGCGTTGCATATGGAGGGTCTGTACTCTTCCAACTTATTCCTGGAAAGCAGACAGAGGACAGGCTAGAAACATCCGAAGTCGGAACGCACCAAAATCATCTCGCGAAAATTTGGGATAACGTTTACGATAAGACAGATCACTCTGGTGCGTTCCGAATTCGAATGATTCTGGCCTGTCCTCTGTTTGCTTTCCGGGAATAAGTTGGAAGAGTATAGACCATCCACATGCAACGCTCACCAAATTATTTAAATTGCGTTTCAATATTCATTATTAGTCCAACAGGTATCGTCATGCCTTCACTTACCTAACTTCTTTGATAGAGACTCGACGATATTTTCCGTACTGTCAACGAATATCGGAACACAGTCCTGCAAGATATTCTGCAATAAATAGCAGTTACATTTATAATATAAGATGCGTCTTTGTTAATTTGCATTACCAAAGAATCGAATGTCAATTTAGCTGACATTAATTATTTTCATTAATCGGTTATCTATTTCAACCTTTTACTTACACGGTGTCATGCTGATAGCCTTCCTTTTTATCCGAGGAAGTACGGTGGAAGAGTGCGCGAGCATCGTCGGAAACATCCGCAAGCGTCTTCGAAAATGTATTCAAACCCAAGGAGGCAATTTTGAGCAATTGTTGTAATTTTTTTGCTTAGTGTTATTGTTACGGCTCTAATAAATGTTATTAATCGTTTAGTTGATCAGATTTAATTATTTATAAAGCAGTTTTATACTATTAAAATATATCAAAAAAGTACGGGAACTTTCATCGCACCCTGTAAGTATAGGACAAATTAAGCCACTCTCTCCCCTCTCAAACCCCTTGACTGGGACATAAGGTATATGCTTATACAATCTGTATTCGAGAAAGCTTGACATAGGCAGTTTGCCATAGCATAAACTAAACTATACATTATTGTTAGTTGACGACTCGAGGTTACGGTAAGATTGGTTCTAACGACTTTCAGTACCCAACACAATAGCTTCTAAAGAAAATCCCAAGTGCTAATCGCCAGGTAGACGTAAAAATATAGCAGGGGGCGCGTACGTAGGAAGTGTCAAACATTAGTTGGGGTTATCGTCACAAAAATAAGATGCGTAACAATAAACGTTAGAAAGCAAAATATTTTAATTTTAAATGCACATATCAAGACTCAATAATTTTTATTATTTCAACAATTAACTACGATGTCCGATACGATTTAACGTTTTCATTATTTGTTTTTTCATAAAATGATTCAGGCTTTATAAAACATAGTAATAAGATATAGAAGCATAATTTTGCCTGTTTATGTGATAAGAGTCAAACATATACAATAACAAAGTAAAAAGAAATGTGGTCAAATAAATAGTAATAATATTATTACTCACTTCTCCATTCGTGAATCCTTGCGAGCTGCCCTTCGTGAGTGATTCCATAATAGCTTTATTTTTTTGAAGATCTTCTTCGCTTAAATGTTCCCGTCGTTTCCTACTTTCTAGTACCATACCATTTATTTGATAAAAATCAGCATGGAAAGGTCCAACCATTTCCTACGGCACAGGATTCATTTATATACATTGGGGGCATAAATTCTCTGTTAGTTTTAATGGGAGGTACAGTCGGTACGACATTTGTTGAGCCAGAATTCCTAGAAAACTGCTGCGTCACTTTCTTTTAATTATCCCCATTCGGCACCCGAGTTGGAGACATTGGCGGCGCAGCGTTTACCGTAACAGATTGCAGTTAGCATTATTTGCATACCGTGCTTTGCAGTCGATTTATACATAGCGTGTTTCTTTGTGAGTGTATCGTCCTGTGAATTTTCAGTTTAATTTCTTATTAAAAGAAATCAATGGAGACGAAAAAGAAAAGGAAGGAATTTAATTCCCGAAAATTTGAAAGTACGCCACTGTTTGCAAAGCGTCAGACCGTTGCGTTTCGAGAATACCGCCTTATCGTTTCTGGAAATTTTATCTCAACAATTATTGTACCGACTGTAAATTGACAAACGTATCATTGATGGCGCAAATGTAGGTGGAGGTCTGTAGAATCAGAGTTACACGCATTGTATACAAATGTAATCGAAAAAATCGAGACATCGATTTCCGAAAAATGCAGTCTCTCAAGAAGTGGTTGATAATAGCTATCGAAAGAAACGATTTCGAGCCTATTATCCGCTTTCGTGTTTGCAATGAACATTTTGTGAAATTTGATTTCACAATACCTTCGATATTCTTCTTTCGAAATAAAATAAAATTAAATTAATTTCAATAACTAAAGGCAATGTAACATTTACATATTCAACAATAAAAAATGGAACCCACTTTTTATCGGAACTCTATTGTAGGTATAGACTTCATCAACAAAAATACATTTTATTAAAAAAATAACCCACTAATAATCGTGTCGACAAAACGCTCAGCAACAATTCTACCCCGTGTTTCGAACTTGAAAAAATGGACTTAAAAATTATTGATATTCGAATGTAGTGCGAAGTGCCTGTACCAAGTATTTTTCAGGGTGGGTGATATAAGAGATATTATGCAGTTACCGATCTGTACTAAAGTCTTAAAAAGTAGTACGGAATTATTTAAAATTAGAAATCTACAAGGTAATTCACTCAGGAGGTTCAAACCAATAGTACACTAATGTTAAAAAAACGTTCTTTCTTGGTTATCTCCGTTATAGGGTGACTTCATCAATAGATAGACGGTTAAGGGGAACTGCTGATGTTTCATGAAATTAAAAATGGATAATTGGTTTATTTCATCAAGATAAGAGGCGTTATGCATAGAATAGCTAATAAATTATTAGAAAAAATAGAAATTGAACGAAAAATATTGAACTAAATAAAGAATATTAATAAAAAAAAAGTGGAAGATTGTGCAAATGACCAATAGATAGACCGTAGAGCCAGAGGATGGACAGTAAGTTACCATTAGATCGACAGTTTTCATTAAAACAGAATTCTTGGGTAATTTTAATAAATATTGACTAATAATTGGTTTCATTTTGCCATTTTTTGATCATGTTGTTTATTTTTCGTTGCATAGAAAGTAAAATAATTAAATTTTACGTTATAATTTTTCAAATTTATCTCATTCTTCCCGAAATCAAATTATTACTGCAACTCTTCTGTTTTTTGCTTCTCTCCTGTAGCTCCTTGAGGCTTTTTTTTTTATTTTTTCTCCTTCTCGGTGCCTTCTCAGCTTCCTTTTCTCTCGTAATTTCCAGCTTTTCTTCATGTATTGAGCCCCTTTTAACATCACTTTCTTCTTTTAATCTCAATCTCTCCTCTCTTTTTTTCTCTCTTTACACTTTCAATTGCTTCATCTCTTCTTCTGCTGCTTCCTTCTTCACTAGGCGTTCCTGCGCCTTCTGATTTGACATCTCTTCTTTTCTCTCTTTTTCTTCCTTAATCATTGTATGGTATTCTCTGTATTTCGAAGAAGTTGTGTAGCTGGGCAGTGGTGGTTTTACCTTGTTTTCATTTTTCTTCTTTTGATCTGTTGCTGGCCATGCCAAATGTTTTTCCCAGACTGCAGACGCTTCTTCTGGACGTAATGATGGTGGCTTGGGACGTGGAGGGACCACATTATCTGTCATAAGGGCAGAACCATCAGTGGCATTACTGTGGTCGTGGACTTCGTGTCTGTCTGTGATATTTGTAGACTTTATGTCTTTACCCCTCGATGAGGATGTAGTAGTTTAAATTTAATTTAACTTAACTAGGTAATTATCAGGCGAAACAACAATCACTTCAGACGTGAAGTGATTGTTGTTGTTGTTTGGCCTGATAATTACCTAGTTAAGTTAAATTAATTATAAAGGGATCCTACTTACCAGAATTATCATTCTTTAATTCGACAGTATTATTAAGAGATACTTCACGCTTAGTATCTGAAGCAGTCACATTACTATCAATATTCTTTCCATTATCAACCGTACACAGAGTATTTAAAGTAGTTTTAGAAACTTCAGTTTCCTTATCAATTACAGGACTAGCAGCATTTTCACTGACTTTACTTAAACTAATAATATGATCACAATCAATAAGATAAGTAACACTTTCATCAAGTTCGATAATTATGCTATTTTCCAGATGAATCGAATCATATTCTGGAGTAGCAGAGGTGTCATTGCCAGGAATGTTTTTGAAGACAGGAATATTTGAACAATCCTGTAATATTGTACGTTCTTCTGGCGATGAAGTTATTTGTACTTGTTTAAAATTAGTAGAAGGGTCCACTTCAGTGATGTTATCAGGCTCAGGATTACTGGGACCAGCTGTTGGCTCTCTGTTGTGATTTTTGATTTGTTCAATGCATGTTTTCCACAGTAAATAAACTGGATCATCGCATAACTCATCACGCATTTGTTTTTCAAATTGGCTTATTATTTCGTTGCGCAGAGAGTTGGAGAAAAACTTTGTCACTGATAGCAACTCATCAAGTGTTAACTGACCAGTCTGATATTACTGAAAGGTACCAGTCTCTTCCACCTGATCTTGGTTGAATGCTTTGAGTCGAGTGGAGATGCATTTATTGTAGTCAACGGAATTGTCATCAAATGGGTATAAGCCACACTTTCTAAATCCGTTGATGATCGTATCTTCATGAATTTGGTCGAATGCTTTTTGAAAAAGTGGAACAAATATTGATTTTGTAATGGATTTTTGTGTTTTTTGCTTATGTTCACGAACGACTGTTGTCCACTTGCTCTTAAGGGCCTTGAAAACCGCCACATCACACGGTTATGTGATATGTATCGAGTTTGGATACAATGCATATAAAATGATGCCATGTTCTACACAAACATTACTCACTTCGAGACTCATATGCGACTTGTGACCATCCATGAAGTAAATAACTGGGAATTCTACTTTGTTTTCGATGCACCAAGGATAAAAGATGTTTGTAATGTACGGGTCATTCCATACCAAATCGGACACTTTTTGGAGTAACATTTCGGATTTTGCTCAAATTTGGATATATTGTAGTCTTTGTCAATGTTTAAGCGTATCTCGAATGATTTTTCAAAATTTTGAAAATTGTTGATTTTACAGCCACTTGAAGAATAACGCTGCCTTTTATTCATTAAATTATAACTGGCAAACCGGTTGTCGGCTGAGAATAATCTTTTGGATACTAAAAGCGAAAGAGTTGAGAAACCAGAGAAAAATTGCTTCAATAAAAAATTTTTTTTTAATAATTTTATTCGCATTTGATTTAAACAAATGAAGTATTTTCATAGCTGGCCACTTTTTAAAAATCTGAAAAAAAAGCAAGCATATACTTCAATATCCTCTCTTTCACGACAAAAAACAAAACGTGTGGCGGAAGAAGTGAAACTTCGATACTGCTGGGTAGAAAAGAAAACTAAACAAGTAATCAACAATAGTGATACCATGACATTTTTATTATACCATGGTATTACTATTATTGATTACTTGTTTAGTTTTCTTTTCTACCCAGCAGTATCGAAGTTTCACTTCTTCCGCACGTGGCGGCCACACATTTTGTTTTCTTTTTCTTATTTTCATCCAAGGGACCCATCCTTGAAGTTTGGCGCAATATTAAAGAATCACCCGATATATTTACTTACTTGGTCCAACAAAATATTTTTTCCGCCGTAATCAAGTATACACTTATTAATTGCAAATAAACTCTTTTCTCAGTATAAGAAGTAACTTTGATCGAACGAACAAAGTATTCACTAAACTGACAAATTTCTAGAAAATCATAAACGGAGTCAAGGGATTTTACTTCCAAATTTGACAGTGATAAAACATTAATCGCTGTTTCTCAGAATTTCACATACATTACAAATTCCATTATAGTGCACATTATAGTGCACGCAGTTCGGGCGGTACATTTCGGCAAACGAAGACTGCTTATAGTCTAAGAGCTAGCGACGTTTTTGTGGTAGTGATTTTATAAAGAAAAATTGTATAATAAATCGTGAGGCGAACTTATGTTCTTTCCATATCGCTGCGTCTGCCACCCGTGCATGCGCTGCGGCATTGCGTAATGAGCATTTTTATGGGGGTCGAAAATTCATATTTTTTGAAGTGATTTTATAAAAGAAGAAAACATATTGAAAATCATTGTCATAACCTCAATATACTGAAACGGAAAGCGCCAGATCATTTTATTATGCCGAACAGCTCGCTAGACGACTCAATTTGTAATTAAAAAAAATGGTTTTTTGAAGTCATAGGTCAATCCCCACTCCTTAACCGTCCCCGCTCCCCGCAGCACCCGCGACGGCCAATACTTAGGAACGAAATTACAATACTTCAACATTTTTTTTGGACATGTTCGTAGTGAAATATCCATCTGGCATTTTAGAGAGGGGCTTAGAATTAAATAATCTATTTCTATAAAAAAAGCCAGACTTTATACTATGACTTCAAAAAACCATTTTTTTAATTACAAATTGAGGCGTCTGGCGAGCTGTTCGGCATAATAAAATGATCTAGCAATTTCCGTTTCAGTATATTGAGGTTATGATAATGATTTTCAATTCTTTCTTCTTTCTTTTATAAAATCACTTCAAAAAATATGAATTTTCGACCCCCATAAAAATGCTCATTACATAATGCCGCAGCGCATGCAGGGTGGCAGACGCAGCGATATGGAAAGAACATAAGTTCGCCTCACGATTTATTATAGAATTTTGTTGATGTGAAACATCTTATGCCGCGCTTCGGGGGTGAGACCGGCTGCTCGTGAAACGTCGCTGGAGTGGCTAAATACGCTAAGGCCAGGCGAACGTTGAACACATTGCCTCTATATCTATATCTATTCTATATATAGATATAGAGGCAACGGTCACCCTGCGTCTCCTCACTGAACTGCGTCCCAACGTTCGCCTGGCCTAACTCGGGACGCATCGGCTCTCTCCGCCACGACTCGATGGTCCCCTTTCATCGAGCCCTAGCTTAACCACTTACTACTACACGCTCACTGTATCGGTGTACGAAGCAGTATTTACCCTCATTAATGAAAGCATGAGGATTGATTGATCATTGGTTAGCACGTTTAAAAATAACATTTAAATACCGTTTGTATAGGAAAATTGTTAGATGTGAAACATCGAAATTCTTCTTTATAGAAAGTATGCGATAGGAAGGATGGACCACGCATCCGTTGAAAGAATACGTGCGCCAGTACGCGCATTTCTATTTATGACTGTGATACTATTAAACGGTACGAACCGTTGTGTCGAATTCCGTTTATCGCGAGACGGAACAGCGTCTGATGGCAGAGTTAAGAGAGAGTAAACTAAATGCGCTTTTTGAATTAGACACAACGGTTTGTACCGTTTAATAGTATCACAATTATAAATACAAATGCGCACTGGCGAACGTGTTCTTTCGTTTTCAGCTAGATTTACTCAAGTGGACACAGCATTGAGAACAATCTAGCGAGAGTTAGTCTAGAATCTCGGTTGAGAAAAATAAATCTAGCTAGATTGCAGTGGATACACGATACAAATTTACTGCCAGAGAAATTTCAGTCTATTTGACCGGCTAAATAGATAGTAACTCAGTCTAGCGAGAGTGATAGGCGCCGGGTCGCAAGCGAAGGGCCTCGACCGCGTGCTCAGATTTCAGGAGCCTCGCGGGAGGCAACAGAATTATGCTCTCCTCGGACAAAGTGCAGACCCGCAATAAATTCGACTATTGCGGTGCACGTGTACTTCTTCGGGGATAGCACCAACCGAACGGCGCTGAATCTGCATACTCTCCCGACGCCAATTTTCATGCTCCAGCTCGGTGGTTTCGAAGAATTTCCTTCTCCCACCATGCATAGAAAAGTCATATCGATATAAGTCAAAAGTTCATAAATAATGAGATAATAGTAATTGAAACTTCTTCGCTGGCAAGTAAGTTTAGCCTCATATGGTACGTATGTGTGTACAATCTATAATACATCACGATTGTAAATAGATATTTGATAAGTCAAAGAAACATATGAAGCTAAACTTATTCACCAGGAAAGGAAATTTAATCGCCATTATCTTATTATCTATGAACTTTAGGCCCACATCGATGTAAGATACTTTGTTGTAGATAAAAATACGTGTGTGTATAATAACATATAATATAAAACATTTTTTATAGAAAAATTGTTAGATGTGAAACATCGAAATTCTTCTTAGTAGAAAGTATGCGATAGGAATTATCGACCACGCGTCCGTCGAAAGAACACGTACGCCAGTGCGCATTTGTATTTATGACTGTGATACTATTAAACAGTACCGATGGTAGAGTTAAGAGAGAGTAAACTAAATGCGCTTTTTGAATTAGACACAACGGTTCGTACCGTTTAATAGTATCACAGTCATAAATACAAATGCGTACTGGCGCACGTGTTCTTTCGACGGACGCGTGGTCCATCCTTCCTATCGCATACTTTCTACAAAGAAGAATTTCGATGTTTCACATCTAACAATTTTTCTATAAAAACTGTTTTATATTTTCTTTATAAAATCACTACCACAAAAACGTCGCTGACTCTCCGTCTATTATGTATTCGCAGTCCTGCACCTTTTCCGGAAGGCTAATTACCGAGCGAATTGTAATGAACCACTTCTCGCAGATACCGCTATATTTCGAATGCATTCGAAATGCATTCAGCTTTGTAAAGGAGAGAAATGACGATTTCAATAGATAACCGAATATTTCGGCAAACAAAGGTTCATTCCGATTCGTCCAATAATTAACCCTTTCAGGGAAGGTGCGGGACTGCGAACTCATTAGCAGCCTGAATTCGCGGAAATGTACCGCTTCGCTGATGGCGAGATGAACCCTAATTTGACGTAGTATTTATGATCGCGATGCTATTGGGTTGGAAAATAAGTTCGTAGCGTTTTCTTTTATTTTCTTTCATTTTACAACGATTTGTTTGCTGTTCCGCAAAGTGTTTATATTAATTCAAAAGAGCTCTTTCTGCTCTACAAAACTGTTATAATTGTTTATTCGAACAATTTTTTATTATTTTTCAGGCTTAGAAATGGAATATCCAGAAGGAAAAAATCAGCATTTTCGACATCTTTTTTATTGAAGACTCGTCTATAACATCTTCTCCGTACGGCAGTTTTTTGACCTTGATGAAAAGCGAAGAAAAGCAGATGTCGAAACTGCTGATTTTTGCCTCCTGGATATTCCATTTCTAAGCCAGAAAAATAATAACAAATTTACTTATTCGAAATAACAATTATAACAGTTTTGTAGAGCAGAAAGAGCTCTTTCGAATACATATAAACATATTGCCAAACAACGAAATAAATCGTTGCAACATAAAAGAAAACATAATTGTGCGACGGAACAGTCTCGGTGACTTGAGCATGCCGGTCGCGGGAGTACCTACCTATTGGGAAGTGTCTTATGGCGATATGACCTCTGGCGGCGAAAAAACAAACTAGTTTTAGATTGCAGTTTTGGAGCTTAGCAATGCATTAGAATAGGAGAGTGCACATAATAATTTATTTTTTCGCAAAATGACGTCCGAATTCTTAAAACCACCAGTGAAATCGAAAGGTAGACTTCTTTGCTACGTTCCTCGCTATCAAAGTCGTTTAAATAAAGACGACGTGTCTTTCTATTATTTTCCAAAGCCGGGCAAATGCTTCGTGTACACTCCAGACGCGTTTGGAAATTTAGAAAAAATAGATTTTTAGAAAAGTGGATGATAATATTAAAATAAAATCAGTTACGCCGTATGTCAAAGTGTATTAGCGTCATTTTTCGAGTGCTGATTATATTTCCGTTGCCTATGCATGTACATGCTTAACCTAAATGTTTGCTCCAAAATAGTTATTCTTCAGATGTTCCAGCTTCCAAGAGATTTTAAAACACGCTCCCCTTCAAGGAAGTTCTTATTACCCGGTTTTGTATTCGCCCACAGGCAAATTTAATTAATGTTAATAATATTTTACGTAAAAACTACTTTTAACCCATTGAAATACATTGAACCTGCACTTTTAAAGCCACCATATTAATTTTAGCTCCGCCCATAAGACACTTCCCAATAGCACAGCTTACACAGCTAGCCAACTCCCACGCCGGAGCTTTAAACCTAGACGCATGCTATCTCTCTCTCGCTCGGGAAAGAATTCAGGGCCGTACTTAGTAAAATGAAACAACTACTTATAGTATCGACCCTGACTTCTCTCCCGAGCGAGTCGGAGACTACCGCAGTTCGGCCCTGATCTTTCCCGAAACAGAAAGAGACAGCTCGACTCAAGGTCAACGGATTGGCGTTTCTAACTTCAAAGGTGCCGCGTGGGAGTTGGCTAGCTGTGTAAGCTGTGCCTATAGCGTCACCGACGAAAGTCGCGTCGCGTGGTATGTGTACACTCGTCGAGTATCGGATACCTGCGTAGCGTTGTGTGCGAAGGGCCTAAAGCGGCCCACTCACGAGGCAATTTGTAGAGGCCAATCTGCAGGGCACAATCTACAGGGAAATCGGGTGTGCTCCCTACACGTCACAATTTGGCAGTATGTCGTTGCTCTTCATGCGAAACACTACAATATCATGGCTCCGTCAAGACGCCAAAAAATTGGTGTAGCATTAGTATTATTAGAAAAAGAAAAGGACATATTGGATAAAACAATGGTTGCTTAGAAGGAGTGAATTTTGTCATTCAAATTTATTAAAGAAATTAGAACCAATGGACTTAAAAATTTTTTTACGAATGGATAATGAGTGTTTTCAAGAACTTCTTAATATAGTGGGACCTTTAATAGCAAAAGAAGACACTGTAATGAGATGTGCTATTACTGCAGAGAACAACGCTTAACCCTCGTACGTCCCTCGGGTCTATAATGACCCACAGCGTTCAATATCGATAAGTTATTATTATGCCTTTAGAGATAATCTTCTGAAATTTTTAGACATTGTTTCTTTCTTATAACGATACTTTTTCATGATGGAAATAAGCATGTAATTATGTAATTTTGTCGACTACAAAAAACTGCACGTACAAGGTCTTCGGGTCATATATGACCCATACTGTAAAATGTTTTGTTATTTGTATTCAGGTACCATTTGTAGTCAATGTACCATTTTTCTTATATTATGCAGTTTCCAGTGATTTCATAATACTTCAGTCAAATTTTATAAAGTGTACGTAGTTTGTTTGCTGAATGACCATGCATGTAGAGACGGAGTACGGACGTGGTTATTCCTGCTCTGCTCGGTTCTCCTGTAGGTATCTCTCCAAGTAGTGCGAGGAGTGTCTGTCTGATGGTATTAGCGTATATAATACCACCCATTACAATAGAAAGATCGAGAAATTTTTCAAATTTATCTTTTGTGACAGGACGCCATTTCTTCATATGAGAATTTTCAACCTGATGATTTTGAGTTTCATAATGATTCGTCTCCTCTATAATCCTTTCAAGCAGACGAGAATCAAAAAAATAATTGAAATAATCGATTGGACTATTTCCCGATATAAAGATTTTCGGATTTATTTCGGAGCTACCTTCGAAATCTTTGATTGATAGGTAAAAATACGGGTACATGTACTTTTGGTTCGGATTCGCCACTAGTCCAAGCTTCATTTTCAGCCATTGCATTGTTGGATATACTACTGTATCAATACAGCCGTAAAGAACAGGCGAGCGAGGCAGGCTTATAGATTGCGCGGAGCGTTGCGTTTGCGCGAACGAATTCGCAATACGCCACCTATAAGGCTTTTCGCGTATACCGTGTCATCATTCACCATATTGTATTCGCCATTTTGGATTTGAGACTAGACGGATTTGGACATCAGCATCGTAATGAGCGACCCCGAAAACCCCCCGAGTAACAAGTTTCGGGCCATAATCTTCAAATTTTAAAAATGTCTGGAATTCATCATCCGCCATCTTGGATTTGAGAAAATAGACCAATTTGGATATCAGCATCGTAATGAGCGATCCAAAAAACCCCTGAGCAACAAGTTTCGGGCCATAATCTTCAAATTCTAAATATTTCTGGAATTCATCATCCGCCATATTGCATTCGCCATCTTGAATTTGAGAATAGAGCGATTTTTATATCAGTATCGTAATGAGCGACCCAAAAAAACCCCGAGTAACAAGTTTTGAGCGATAATCTTTCCTGCCACATTTTTTCCACTGGATCCAAAGTCGATTTTGCCCTGCGTCCGGGGTGGTCGATATATCGACCAGCAGTTAGCTCGGGGCCTCCAAATAGGAAATTATTGACTTTATTTATAAATTTTACGTTTAAAAAGTCGATTTTAACTGAAATTTCCCCGGGCTCTAAAGGTTAATATATACGAGTACATACATCCTACCCTTGGGTCATGTATGACCCGAAGGACTTAAGTGTAAGTATAAATGAGGGCCGTACGAGGGTTAATTATGAAATTATGTACAATACCACCACACACCATACGATTTGCAGGGAATTGGAGAGGGGAGCAGGGCGATTGGATCGACTGAGCATCCAACTTCCCTGTTTAGGGAGGCTGGTCTAAAATGGGACCAATTGCACTACTCACGTGGCAATCTTTAGGGACCCTGCAGATTGGCCCCTGCAAATTGCCTCATGAGTGGGCCGCTTAAGTTTACGCATGGTTGAGATCGGTGAAATGGGGCAGGGTCGAGAGCGCTGCTATACTTTATGTTATCCGTAGTAATTTTGCCTCCTGATCACGAATCCGGGGTCAAAATTTGGCCGTCACATCACATTTTTTTTAACCTCAAAAAACCAGCCACACAGATCATGATTTTCAAAAAGTTAATGGATTTAAACGAAATTCGGTATAGGGTTTTTTTTTGGGTCGCTGATCACGAATCTGAAGTCGAATTTCAAAAATTCAAGATGGCGGACGAGATTTTCGAAAATCGACGGATTCATGCCAAATTGGTACAGGGGGTTTTACTGGGTCGCCGATCACGAATCTGAAGTCAGATTTCAAAAATTCAAGATGGATCCAATATGGCGAACGAGATTTTCGGAAATCGACGGATTCATGCCAAATTTGGTATAGGGGTTTTTTGTTCGGTCGCTGATTACAAATATGATGTTATATTTGCAAAAGTTTCATGTTTAAACAATTATCTACTTGTTCTGTGGGTGATGCCATTTCGGCTGAAAGTTCGATTCCCTTTATAAAACCTTTTAATTTTCTCCGTTTCACCATACCTCTCACCGTTTCCGAGATATTTGCATAAACTCATTGTTTAATTAAATAAATAACTGAATTGCCCTGTTTGATAGTGCATCCACGATTGAATATTCGACCTTGTACGCTGTTAAAAATGGTTTGAATCTTAACACTAGAACTACCGAATGGTCGCGCTTTATAAGACGGTCGTTTTGGCGGGTGATTATCTCGTTATCCGTGGATTTTTCGTCCACACTGCTATAGAACTTTTTTGTAGACCGAAATGTGCTCTACAAAAAAGTATTGTACCAATTTCGACAAAAACCTCACGGGTTACGAAATAATTGAGGTTGAATGGAACTCGAATAAGACACCGGTCAAATTGACCGGTTGCGGTAGTTCTAGTGTTAAAAATCAAAAGTACCTGAATTTTCAGTAGCTTTGGAATACTTATTACTGTATTTCAATATTCATTTTCGTTTGGAATTTTAGTCAAGAAAATGAATATTGAAATACAGTAATAAGTAATCCAATGCTATTGAAAATTCAGGTATTTTTGAGTCTTAAGATTCAAGCTATTTTTGACAGTGTATCTCTCACTTTTTCTGAGATATTTTTATAATTGTATTGTGTTTAAACAAACTACCGAAATGCTTTGTTCGGTAATACCATCACGGCTGAAAGTTTCATCCCCATCGAAACGGCAAAATTCTCTCCGTTTCACCGTATCTCTCACCGTTTCCGAGATATTTGCATTAGTTTATTATTTAAACAACTTATCGGCTCGTACGTTTCGGTAATAAAATCGGGGCTGAAGATTCGACTTGCTAGATTGTTTTCAAGATATTTACATAAGTTTATTCTTCAAACAAATTATCGATTCGCTTTTCTACGGTAATATTATATTAATACGATTTAAAGTTCGACCCCTTTCAAAATCCCAATATTTTCTCCGTTTCGTCGTATCTCTCACCGTTTCCGAGATATTTGCAAAAATGTATTGTATTATCTAAACAAATTGTTAAACAATTTATCGATTCGCTATATACGGCAATACCATCACGGCTGAAAGTTCAAGTCTCTAGACGAAACACCGAAATTTGTTCCGTTTCGCCGCATCTCTCATCGTTTTTAAGATACTTGCAGAAGTTTATTGTTCAAATAATTTAGCAACTCGATTATGACTAAGGAATAAATCCATTATACAGGGTGGTCCAGGTTAAACGTCATTAATTTTGATAGGTGATAGAACAACAACAAAATAGTACTTTCATGAGAAAACTGTTAAAAAATGTTTCTTAACAAGGATACAGGGTGTAAAAGTGTTGGACAAAAACTGGTTTTCTCATCATAACTTCTAAACCACTGGATCGATTTCCATCAAATTTCGCACACAGACCTAATGTAGTACACCTCTAACAATAAGTAATGATTAAAATCATTTAAAGAAATTCTCCAGTGGCAGATACTGGGGGTCAGCACCCCTTCTCCTCCTCCCAATCTTCGGTGCACCTGAATATTTTACAAAGAAAATTCAATTTTGGTATTCCCTGGTTAATTTAGAAAAAAAATTACCCTTGCAAATTTTTGATTTATGGCTTCGTTTTTGAGATACTTATTTGAATTTATAAGGTTGCAAGCAGGCCGAAACTGTTTTCAATATTTTATTACTGACTAACATACATCAAAGATACAAAAAAAAAGCAAATAAACAAATTAATTATGTTTTACGGTAAGTTCTCAAAATGGAATCCACACCGACCTCAATGCATTTTTGAATTCTTTTGGCCACGGAATTAATTGCCGCTAAGACTTGAGGACGATTTCTCTTCAGTTGACGGTACGCCTCTTCAATACGTTCCACCAGCTCTTCTCGTGTTTCCATTGTCGTCGCGTAAATAATGTCTTTTAAGTATCCCCTGGACATGAAAATCCAAAGGCGTAATTCTGGTGATCTTGGAGGCCACGCCACTGGCCCCCTTTCAGCTTCTGGCTGATCAATTTGTGTCAACCGCCCTATCCATCTCTCTGGATAGCTTACATTCATCCTGCCCTCACCTGTCTTCCAAAATGTGCGGGAGCACCGTCCATTTGGAACCAGCTATTCATTCGTGTAGCGATGGGTACTTCATCGAACATATCGAAAAGATGATTGGTCAAGAAGTTTAAAAAAAAGGTTAGTATTAAGCCGTGGAGGTAAAAAGAATGGACCAATAACGTAACTGTTT
Organism: Xiphydria camelus; assembly: GCA_963678675.1. Taxonomy (NCBI): domain Eukaryota; kingdom Metazoa; phylum Arthropoda; class Insecta; order Hymenoptera; family Xiphydriidae; genus Xiphydria; species Xiphydria camelus. The sequence goes on from OY783194.1 coordinate 19,794,507, forward strand.
ATAAGGCCCAGCAATTCATTAACGCTAAACTCATGTTGATAAGACCTAACACGGGTTTCTCTTGGATTTTCTAGAGCCAAAATATGACAATATATTGTGGTGGTTAAAAATTCCTGTAGCTTCATCTGTCCAAAGAATTGTTTGTAAAAATTCTGGATTATCTCCAAGTGAATCAAGTAGCCAGTTACAAAATGTCATGCGACGGTTTTCGTTACCAGGGAGCAGATTCTGTACAGGCTGTAAATGGTATGGCTTCCTATGATCTTCATGAAGTACACGAAACACTATTGATTTTGATGTGTTCAAAGGTAACGCTGCCCGTCGAGAACTCAATCGAAAATTATTGTCAAATGTTCTCAGAATGGCATTTTCACGATTATTTCTTCTCCCAGGCCGCTCTGGATCTCGATTATGTTTCAAACCAAATTCTCGAAAATGGCGATGAATATTCACAAAAACACGAGCACTTGGTTGCCTTCGGTCTGGATACCGCCTTCGGTATTTCCTGACGGCAACCGCTGCACTTCCATCGCAAAATCCATAAATCAAATGCATGTCTGCATACGCAACATTGCTAAACAGGGTCATTTTTCTGTAAGAAATTTTAATATTTACAAGAAATTAGGTACACGCACTCTACCAAACAGATACAACAAGTGACAAATGTATCAAAAATTTTGACATAAAAATGATTGAGGGTCACTTGATCGTCTCACTTTTTAGTCCGATTGGCAAGTCAAGGCTTTCTCGATTTTTTAAATTTAGCGCAGCTTTTAAGCTTGGCTTTAGACGTGTTTGCAACCCTTTAAATTCAAATAAGTATCTAAAAAACGAAGCCATAAATAAAAAATTTGCAAGGGTAATTTTTTTTCTAAATTAAACAGGGAATCCAAAAGTTGAATTTTCTTTGTAAAATATCCAGTGGCGCCGAAAATTGGGAGAGGGGGAAGGGAGTGCCGACCCCCAGTAACTACGCCACTGAAGAATTTCTTTAAATGATTTTAATCATTACTTAGAGGTGTACTACATTAGTCTGTGTGCGAAATTTGATGGAAATCGATCCAGTGGTTTAGAAGTTATGATGAGCAAACAAGTTTTTGTCCAAAACTTTGACACCCTGTATCTTTGTTAGGAAACATTTTTTAACCAAACTTTCTCATGAAAGTCTACTTTTTTTTGTTGCTCTCTCACCTATCAAAATTAATGACGTTTAACCTGGACCGCCCTGTATATCGCTCCTAAATTTCTTCCGGTTTATTGTATCTCTCACCACTCTTATACATATTTGCATAAGTTTGAGTTTACCGCCTAACAAGAGCCTCGAAATTATTACCGCCATAGTTTGATATAATTGTAGCGTCATCTAACAGTGTAGATAGCAGACGAAATTTTGTTGAACCATCGAGTTTACTCTGAAGGTATAAAGATGGAGAGTGTGACGACGTTTCTTACAGATTAGCAAGGCTCATCTTTGAAGAGACATAACTCTTGAACCCGTTCATCGATTTGACTCTAGTTAGGCTCCCTTGAAAGCACTGGTCCGAAATTATACAGGGTGTTCGGAAAAAACACCGACACAGAAATAGGGGTGATAGGTTACGTCATTACAAGTATTTCGATATAAGGGACCTATACCCGCAAGCGCCCCCCCTTCTGGAGATATCAACTTTTCAAGTTTATAACGACCGAGGTTGATCAAAGTAGAATAATAAGAAACGTATCAAGATGGTAACGAATATTTAATTTTACGAGATACAAAAACAATGTACTACAGCAAATGCTCAAAATGACGGCCACCCATGTCCATGCAACATCGGAAACGATTCTGGATAGATGTGCTACTGCGCAAACTGCTTGCGGAAAGGATAACCGCTTGGCTCAAGTCCTTGTATTTTTCGAAGATGATGCGGATACAAGGAGTTTTCATTTGTTTTTCAATTGTACAGGTAGACAAAAAACTCAATATTATTCTACTTTGATCAACCTCGGTCGTTATAAACTTGAAAAGTTGATATCTCCAGAAGGGGTCGCTTGCGGGTATAGGTCCCTTATATCAAAATACTTGTAATGACGTAACCTATCACCCCTATTTCTGTGTCGGTATTTTTTCCGAACACCCTGTATATGATATTAATTTTGTAATCCGAAACGTCTTAGTTACTGAGAAATAAAAATCTCATTACAGATACGAATTATACGTGGAGTAAATTTAACCTCCTTGTGAGCTTCGTGGTGGGCGTTCCGCTTTCCTTAGTCCTTGGCGCGAGCCTCAATCGCGGCTCTTGATCTATATATATATATATATATATATATATATATATATATATATATATATATATATATATATGGAAAGGTACTTGTCGGGACCGCAAAAAGGACTCGTATACATTGGTATACATTACTCTACATTGAAATTGCGAGTTGTAATTTCAAGGTTAAAATCATATGTATACCTTAGTTTTTAAGATATATTGAAAAATAGATATTTTTTATGTAATGGTACTATACGGGACCGATTTTTTTTTTATACAATGTGACTTATCAGGACCGTAACAATCCGGATATACGAACGTACAGTAAAATATCAAAAGCGAGCAAAAATATCACAAAATATAAAGAAAACAAAAATATTTATTAAAACTCGACTGAATTACTCGCTACTCGAATAAATTACTAGCCGTGTCTGAACTAAAAGTCTCGCTTGTTAAAGCTCGCTAGAGACTATGTACATATTATGTATAGGATGTCCGCGCAAAACCGACCAGTTGCAGGGATACCTTCGGCCGAGTTTGGTCCGTACTCGAGTCATTTACTTGCTTCACCGAACATAGGCAAATTATTTTAAAACATGTATTGAGATATACATATATATGTCGCAGGGGCAAATAGTGACTTTTTAGGCAAATAGCTTTTGTGGCTTCGCTCATTTCACTCGCTCCGCCGTTTCTAGCCTAACCTAACCTACTTTAATTTATTACCGAATCTAATTTATTTATATTTCAATGTGTTAGGTTAGGTTAGAATCGGCGGAGCGAGTGAAACGAGCAAAGCCACAAAAGCTAGTTGCCTAATGTTACTATTTCCCTGCGACATATATATATATATATAAACCAGCCTTTACACAATGCAACACTGAGATATCACGGCAAAAATATTTAAATAAATATTTAATTTAAATATTTTTGCAGAGATATTTCAGTGTTGCATATTGTAGTAAGGCCGGTTTTAGCTTACGTTTGACATAGCTCGACGTTGGTACAATGCGAAAGCTGCAGTCTCGAAACATCTCATATCCTAAAGAGCGCAGGTTCGAGTCCCGTGTTTGAAAAAAAAAACCGACTAATTTTAATGAAATATAATTTGCAGTTTTGTAAACTGACCATTTCTACTGGCCATTTTATTTTATTTGTTGGCTTTGTTCAAACGTTTATTTCTGTTTTGTTATATATTTTGCACATTTATAACTCGGTCCCCGCAATTACCATTACGTCGTCGCTTCTGGTCCCCATAAGTGTATACATCCCTGAAATGAAATATTGAACACGAAATAAACTTAATTCAACCACATATTAAGAATGTACAGGTAGCCAAACGATTACATCATAAATTTCAATCATCTGAGCGGTATTGGGAAATAACGGAATATTTGGCCAAATTAATGCCAAGTCCAGCACATGTGAACGTAACGTCTGCTGGAGAAAATTAAAATGTGGAAAATGCTGTCAATCAACTGAATTTTACTTAAAGGTTTAAATTGAAGCCCGACTTGATTGCAATTTTAACCAATTCAATTTCTAATTTACTAATAAACTTTTAAGATTTATCTAAAGAAACTGAAAATTATAATATGCGGTCCCGGTAAGTCCCGTTACATCCCGGAAGCCGGTCCTCGTAGGTACCAATACGTCGAAAATTTGGATAATTTCAATGAAATATAATTTGCAGTTTAGTAAACTGACCATTTCTACCGGCCATTTTATTTTAATAAATATTTAATTTAAATATTTTTGCCGAGATATCTCAGTGTTGCATTGTATAATGGCCGGTTTTAGCTTATGATTGACATAGCTCGAAATTGGTACAATGCGAAAGCTGCAGTCTCGAAACATCTCATATGCTAAAGAGCTCAGGTTCGAGTCACGGGTTTGGAAAAAAACCGACACAATGTTGTCTAAAGACTAGAAGGGAAGCCACGCTTCCAGTGTTATCTATCTCGCTCACTTTCTGTCGCCACTCTTTCTTGGGAGATTTTCGGCGCGTGCGGTGGCGGAACTCTTATACGGGGTGTCGTACATATCGCGCGGGAGCATTGGCGATCGGATATACCGGTGTGTTTAACCGGTTAACTTAACAATTAGTTTGTAAGAGATTGTTCGTACTTTTAAAATTTGTTTATTGCTGAATTTCAAACTTTATTAAGAATATGGATTATTGCAAACAATAATTTCACTAATTTATTCATTTAAGGGGCAATTACATAATATTCAAGGAAGATTATATTATAATCCTGAGTATACTCGTATGTACGAAAAAATTTATAAACCAGGTTTAACTAAAGTAAAATTCGATTGAACAGTTTCATAAATAATTAAATTCTATCGATACTTCAAAATTCATTTCTACTCGCCACCCGGTGTAGTCGCTCACGAAATACCGTAAACGTCGACACCGAACATGTGGCGTCCAGCAACGCGGCTCGCCTCTGTAGTCCCAACTTCAAAATACCGACGCACACACAGAGTAACCTTTCTTGTCTAGTCTATGTTCGGTGTTTGCTTGCAATTGTAACCAACTCAATTTCTAATTTACTAATAAACTTTTAAGATTTGTCCAAAGAAACTGAAAATTAAAATATGCGGTCCCGGTAAGTCCCGTTACATCCCGGAAGTCGGTCCTTGTAGGTACCAATACGTCGAAAATTTTGATAATTTTAATGAAATATAATTTGCAGTTTTGTAAACTGACCATTTCTACCGGTCATTTTATTTTATTTGTTGGCTTTGTCCATACGATTATTGCTGTTTTGTTAGATATTTTGCACATTTATGACTCGGTCCCCGCAATTACCATCACGTCGTCGCTTCTGGTCCCCATAAGTATCTATACATCCCTGAAATGAAATATTGAATACGAAATAAACGTAATTGAACCACGTATTAAGAATGTCCACATATTAAGAAGAAATCGGTTTTCAGGCTTGTCTCAGTTTTGCTTTCAAGTATCGAAATATAGAAAGTAAGATAAAATATAGAAACTAAGAGGTATGAATCTATGTACGATTGAAATAAATAAGTTACAAAAAAATGCAAACTAATTTTTATTCCTCTACGGAAACCTTAAAAATTCGAATTGTTTGATACTTGTATAGGCATAAATAGTTCTTACAATCGCAGGAATGACAGTAACGTAAAACCAATTCAGCCACCTTGCTAATCTTCAAACTAATTGGCCAATAAGAAAAGCCACAGATCATGGACAATAATTCACGGCCCTTATTGGATAAGTTGGAAATCGTTCAACAAAGAATTATATAAATTTGCTTTCCACTGAAACAGAGAAAGCATTTAAAATTAATTCCACTGATCAAAACTGCATCTATTTATTGTATGCAACTGATCACGTGTAAAGGAATTATCGGTAATCTGCATAAATATTTGACTTTCTCCCAAAACCGCTCTGATGATTAAAATCTATGATGCAATCGTTTGGCTACCTGTACATTCTTAATATGTAGTTGAATTACGTTTATTTCGTATTCAATATTTCATTTCAGGGATGTATAGTCACTTATGGGGACCAGAAGCGACGACGTAATGGTAATTGCGGGGACCGAGTAGTAAATGTGCAAAATATCTAACAAGACAGCAATAATCGTTTGAACAAAGTCAACAAATAAAATAAAATGGCCGGTAGAAATGATCAGTTTACAAAACTGCAAATTATATTTCATTAAAATTAGTCGGTTTTTTTTTCAAACCCGGGACTCGAACCTGCGCTCTTTAGGATATGAGATGTTTCGAGACTGCAGCTTTCGCATTGTACCAACGTCGAGCTATGTGTCAAACGTAAGCTAAAACCGGCCTTTATACAATGCAACACTGAGTTATCTCGGCAAAAATATTTAAATTAAATATTTATTAAAATGAAATTGCCGGTAGAAATGGTCAGTTTACTAAACTGCAAATTATATTTCATTAAAATTATCCAAATTTTCGACGTATTGGTACCTACGAGGACCGACTTCCGGGATGTAACGGGACTTACCGGGACCGCATATTTTAATTTTCAGTTTCTTTGGACAAATCTTAAAAGTTTATTAGTAAATTAGAAACTTAATTGGTTAAAATTGCAATCAAGTCGCGCGCGGGCTGCAATTTAACCCTCTGACGCTAAGCTCTTAGCAATCCCTGTCGCGTTAGCTGGAGAAAGGGAACAGCCAATCGCGCGCGGCCGCTTTATGTGTTAGTGACTGACGTCACAGAAATGGCCCCCCACTCTCATTCAGCCAGGCTCGTAGTTAGGGGCCTGCTCACTCATATACCGTGCTCACTCGCACTCACGGGATTTCGCGCGACGGCACGGCAATGAAATAGGGGCCCCATACACGGTACGATTCGTTGCCTCGATCCGTCGTTTCAAACTGATTGAAACGACGAATCGATAGGGTATGTCAACATAGTTAATGATTTACTTAGTCGAAGACTACTTCATTGTCACTATTTTAAAAAATGGCTTATTATAATCACACCGCAGGTAACTTTTAACGTTTCGTCGGTGCCCAGCGACCATACGGGTTGCGACGGCCCTGTCACTCTCTCCCCACTACACTAACGTCTCACGCTTGACTCTGCCCCGCGCAGTGGTGGGGAATCGAGCTTTGCCGTCAGAGGGTTAAACCTTTAAGCAAAATTCAGTTGATTGACAGCATTTTCCATGTTTTAATTTTCTGTAGCAGACGTTACGATTACATTGTGTTGGAGTTGGCATTAAACTGGCCAAATATTCCGTTATTTCCCAATACCGCTCAGGTGATTGAAATCTATGATGCAATCGTATGGCTACCTGTACATTCTTAATACGTGGTTCAATTACGTTTATTTCGTATTCAATATTTCATTTCAGGGATGTATAGACACTTATGGGGACCAGAAGCGACGACGTAATGGTAATTGCGGGGACCGAGTCATAAATGTGCAAAATATCTAACAAAACAGCAATAATCGTATGGACAAAGCCAACAAATAAAATAAAATGGCCGGTAGAAATGGTCAGTTTACAAAACTGCAAATTATATTTCATTAAAATTATCAAAATTTTCGACGTATTGGTACCTACAAGGACCGACTTCCGGGATGTAACGGGACTTACCGGGACCGCATATTTTAATTTTCAGTTTCTTTGGACAAATCTTAAAAGTTTATTAGTAAATTAGAAATTGAGTTGGTTACAATTGCAAGCAAACACCGAACATAGACTAGACAAGAAAGGTTACTCTGTGTGTGCGTCGGTATTTTGAAGTTGGGACTAGAGAGGCGAGCCGCGTTGTTGGACGCCACATGTTCGGTGTCGACGTTTACGGTATTTCGTGAGCGACTACACCGGGTGGCGAGTAGAAATGAATTTTGAAGTATCGATAGAATTTAATTATTTATGAAACTGTTCAATCGAATTTTACTTTAGTTAAATCTGGTTTATAAATTTGTTCGTACATACGAGTATACTCAGGATTATAATACAATCTTCCTTGAATATTATGTAATTGCCCCTTAAATGAATAAATTAGTGAAATTATTGTTTGCAATAATCCATATTCTTAATAAAGTTTGAAATTCAGCAATAAACAAATTTTAAAAGTACGAACAATCTCTTACAAACTAATTGTTAAGTTAACCGGTTAAACACACCGGTATATCCGATCGCCAATGCTCCTGCCCGATATGTACGACACCCCGTATAAGAGTTCCGCCACCGCACGCGCCGAAAATCTCCCAAGAAAGAGTGGCGACAGAAAGTGAGCGAGATAAGCAACACTGGAAGCGTGGCTTCCCTTCTAGTCTTTAGACAACATTGTGTCGGTTTTTTTTCAAACCCGTGACTCGAACCTGAGCTCTTTAGCATATGAGATGTTTCGAGACTGCAGCTTTCGCATTGTACCAATTTCGAGCTATGTCAATCATAAGCTAAAACCGGCCATTATACAATGCAACACTGAGATATCTCGGCAAAAAAATTTAAATTAAATATTTATTAAAATAAAATGGCCGGTAGAAATGGTCAGTTTACTAAACTGCAAATTATATTTCATTAAAATTATCCAAATTTTCGACGTATTGGTACCTACGAGGACCGGCTTCCGGGATGTAACAGGACTTACCGGGACCGCATATTTTAATTTTCAGTTTCTTTAGATAAATCTTAAAAGTTTATTAGTAAATTAGAAATTGAATTGGTTAAAATTGCAATCAAGTCGGGCTTCAATTTAAACCTTTAAGTAAAATTCAGTTGATTGACAGCATTTTCCACATTTTAATTTTCTCCAGCAGACGTTACGTTCACATGTGCTGGACTTGGCATTAATTTGGCCAAATATTCCGTTATTTCCCAATACCGCTCAGATGATTGAAATTTATGATGTAATCATTTGGCTACCTGTACATTCTTAATATGTGGTTGAATTAAGTTTATTTCGTGTTCAATATTTCATTTCAGGGATGTATAGACACTTATGGGGACCAGAAGCGACGACGTAATGGTAATTGCGGGGACCGAGTTATAAATGTGCAAAATATATAACAAAACAGAAATAAACGTTTGAACAAAGCCAACAAATAAAATAAAATGGCCAGTAGAAATGGTCAATTTACAAAACTGCAAATTATGTTTCATTAAAATTAGTCGGTTTTTTTTTTCAAACCCGGGACTCGAACCTGCGCACTTTAGGATATGAGATGTTTCGAGACTGCAGCTTTCGCATTGTACCAACGTCGACCTATGTCAAACGTAAGCTAAAATCGGTCTTACTACAATGCAACACTGAAATATCTCGGCAAAAATATTTAAATTAAATATTTATTTAAATATTTTTGTCGTGATATCTCAGTGTTGCATTGTGTAAAGGCTGGTTTATATATATATGTCGCAGGGAAATAGTAACTTTAGGCAACTAGCTTTTGTGGCTTTGCTCGTTTCACTCGCTCCGCCGATTCTAACCTAACCTAACACATTGAAATATAAATAAATTAGATTCGGTAATAAATTAAATTAGGTTAGGTTAGGCTAAAAACGGCGGAGCGAGTGAAATGAGCGAAGCCACAAAAGCTATTTGCCTAAAGTCACTATTTGCCTGTGTGACATATATATGTATATCTCAATACATGTTTTAAAATAATTTGTCTATGTTCGGTGAAGCAAGTAAATGACTCGAGTACCGACCAAGCCTAGGTAAGTATACGAAGATAAATTTTAAACTGGTCAATACCTACAGAGTGGGACATACGGTAAATGACTCGAGTACCGACCAAGCTCGGCCGAAGGTATCCCTGCAACTGGTCGGTTCTGCGCGGACATCCTGTACATAATATGTACATAGTCTCTAGCGAGCTTTAACAAGCGGGACTTTTAGTTCAGACACGGCTAGTAATTTAGTCGAGTAGCGAGTAATTTAGTCGAGTATTTAATAAATATTTTTGTTTTCTTCATATCGTGTGATATTTTTGCTCGCTTTTGATATTTTACTGTATGTTCGTATGTACGGATTGTTACGGTCCTGATAAGTCTCATTGTATAACAAAAAAATTAGGACTTACCGGGACTGGATATTTTAATTTTCAGTTTCTTTAGACAAATCTTAAGTTTATTAGTAAATTAGAAATTGAATTGGTTAAAATTGCAAGTAAGTCGGGCTGCAATTTAAACCTTTAAGCAAAATTCAGTTGATTGACAGCATTCTTCATGTTTTAATTTTCTCCAGCAGACGTTACACACATCACATGTGTTGGACTTGGCATTAATTTGGCCAAATATTCCGTACATCCGTATTCCGTATTCCGTATTCTGTACATTCTTAATATGTGGTTGAATTAAGTTTATTTCGTATTCAATATTTCATTTCAGGGATGTATAGTCACTTATAGGGACCAGAAACGACGACGTAATGGTAATTGCGGGGACCGAGTCATAAATGTGTAAAATATCTAACAAAACAGCAATAATCGTTTGAATAAAGCCAACAAATAAAATAAAATGGCCGGTAGAAATAGTCAATTTATGAAACTGCAAAATATATTTCATTAAAATTATCAAAATTTTCGAGGTATTGGTACTTACGAGGTCCGACTTCCGGGATGTAACGGGACTTACCGGGACCGGATACTTTAATTTTCAGTTTCTTTGGACAAATCTTAAAAGTTTATTAGTAAATTAGAAATTGAATTGGTTAAAATTGCAAGCAAGTTGGGCTGCAATTTAAACCTTTAAGCAAAATTCAATTGATGACAGCATTTTCCATGGTTTAATTTTCTCCAGCAGACGTTACGACTGCATGTAATGATTTGTAAAGTATTTGACATTAGCTTGTATAAATATTCTTAATTTTACTTTACAAAAAAATGTATTGATTGTGTTGTACACTGATAAGAGGTTTTTCATCCCGTTATATACTTCCAAACTTTAATGATTATTAATCCAATTAATTTTTGATCTGTTATTTGTGCTCTCATTTGTATTTATGTAAAAGAGAAATCATTTCGAAAAAGTTATACGATAATTAAAACATTAATAATTTGGTCCTCGTAAGTACCTTTCGTCCCCTGAAACTGCTACGATTTCATGGTCCCGATATGTCACACAGCATGCCTGAGGAATTACGAGGACCGGTCCCCATAATACACGATCCGTATAGAAACGTTTGGGGACGGTCCCCGTATGTACCAAAGGTCCTCGTAATGACCGTTAGACCCCTGAAGTGGTCCCGACAAGTACCTTTCCATAAAAATATATATATATATATATATATACATACATATATATATATACATATATGCATATTGTATATTGAATAAAAATAGAGCTGTCAGAATAACTGGAAAAGAAGATATTTGAGCTGGTAGTTTTTATTATTGTTTAGATAATTTTACTAAATGTGTAAAATCATGTAATATAGATCAAGAGCTGCGATTGTGGCTCGCGCCAAGGACTAAGGAAAGCGAAACGCCCACCGCGAGGCTCAAAGGGAGGTTAAATTTACTCCGCGTATAATTCGTATCTGTAATGAGATTTTTCTTTCTCAGTAGCTAAGGCGTTTCGAATTACAAAATTAATATCATATATAATTTCTGACCATCGCTTACAATCGAGCCTAACTAGAGTCAAATCGATGAACGGGTTCAAGAGATATATCTCTTCAAAGATACAACTTACCCTTTTATCTTCTCTAAAGATCCATCCAGTTTGGGCCCTCGAAAACGTGATTCCCTTTGTCGACATCTGAGCTGCCATGATATCACTAGACATAAGAATGTCAACTTCGTCTTCAATTTCGAGTTCAGTCTCCTAAATAACATGAAATTTCCTTAATAAAAATTACCATCATATACAATAATAATTATCTACAAAATTTTATGTCGAGTCAGCTACCTAGTTAGAATATTATTTCAGCTAGCTCTACAGTTAAACAAATAAATTTCATGAAGTGTATTCAGCATACATTTTAATGTAGGTACTTCCTCGCGAAGTTCATCGCTCCTCTAGTTATTATTTGATGATGTTTTCGAGAAATTGTGAATATTCGAACAAATTTTTATAAAATATTTAAAATTCTATAGCATTAGTTTAACTGTAAATTGAGAAAGAGAATTATAAGAAAATAAAGAGAAAATGTTTTGCGTCTTTTTTTTTCGTCCAACTCCCTCTCTCGTACGGAAAAAAACTGCTAGTGCGCACTTCTACAATATTGTATTAGTAGTATGCACGATCATACTAGTAGCACCTAGTAGTGCGTACTTTCACTGAGCACTTTTATTCAAGTACATATAAACCTATAATCGCAATTCTTAACCCGTAGTGATCACACTGGGTCCAGTGGACCCCGGGCTAACTTTGCTTCTACGTACCTTCGAACAGACGGTTTAGAATAGAACTTATGACGCCATCAGTGGTTGCTTGAAGGTACTACAATAAGTTAAGGGTTTTCAAAAGTCAGCGTGACGTCATTGCGTCTGTAAACAACGATTTGTATGTACGTTTTTCTTTCTGGGGTCCAGCAGACCCAGTGTGACCATAGTATGGCAAAATAAAAAAAAAACGTGTGCTCAAAAAAAATTTTTTTTTCATTAAAGTGTGATTCACGACGTAAGTATTAGAGCACGTACTGTCGTTTTTTTTGCCACAATCGGATGAATTTATGCGCTGATTGCGCTGGGCAAGAATAGTTTTTCAGTTCCTATAAATTTGTTTTACTTTTCTTAATGTAATTATTAATAAAATATACATTTTTTCTCATAAAAACAGTCTTTTGACTTTATTTTACGCGTTCAAAACCGACCTATTTGATTTTACGAGTTTCATGAAAATTGATATCTTCAAACTGTAAAATAAATACTTATACTTTTTTCAAACCTCGTTATAATAGTTTTTTTCTTAAAAGTATACTATTTTGAGAGTAAAACGCAGGAAGTTTTTGCGCTCTATCTCAAAAATTGAAATTTTGATGAATACTTTTGTGAAAAAAGGTGAAATTTCTCGACAAATTTTTTTCTCGCGTTTTTTCAATATAAACAAATTTAAAAAAGGAGAATTATTGGATTATAAAGAGGAAGTCTTAAACTAAATTCCAGTTCAAGGTTTGAGTCGATACATTAAAAAGAACGCAAATGGCAACTGTTTTTCTTCGTGGGGTCCATTGGACCCAGTGTGACCACTACGTTATTTTTAGGAGGTGTGACCACTACGGGTTAAATGTAAAATGGCGGATCTAATATGGCAAAATGAAACGCTTATTTAATTCTTGTGAAATTTGTAGGCAAGGTTTTTTCAGGACTCTACACTTTTCTAACAATGCTAACTTTCTCAAGCATGCCTACTCCGAAAAAGCGAAGCTTTTTTGCCACTGAGAAGCATGCTAAGGAACGTACCTAAAAAGATAAGCATCAGAAGATCTAGGGTGTTTGGAGGAAGAGGGAGCCCCCCTCCCTCCTCCCAATAAGCGAGGTCCCCCAACGAGACCGGGCTTGTTATTGTTATGCATTAGTTATAATTTCAGGGCGTGATTCACGCCCAAGAAAACGTTCATAAATTATGTGACATGGAAATGGAATTTATAGTTTTTAATTTCAAAGAAAAATATTTTTTTTTAATATATTTAGACAAATTGAAAGACAACTCATAATAAGAATTTTAAAAAATACATTTGCTAATATTTAATTATGTAAGTATCTTATAATTTATCAAATCTTTTAAGAATAGCTTCATTATAAATTAATGAGATGAACTAGCGTAAAATGCTACATGCTAAACGGCGGTTATCGTAATGGGAGTAAAAAATAAAGCGTATCAAACCTCATATCTAACTCTTTGGTAGAGCTTGGCCTTATTATCAAGGACCGTGAACGATTTACTGGGTTTCTCGTCCCCATTGAAGATAAATGAAATATCACCTCTCTCCCACCTCATATCATTAAAATCTACAAGAGTCGTATCCATTCGTATTGTAGCTCCGCTCTTATGTATCCGACAAATATCCGAGGGAAGTATTCTAGAGACCAATGGAACTGAAAGACAATAACCACATTGGTGAAATGCCAACATAATTAAAGTTTATAGATTGAAGTGGTGTAACAATGAGCTAGAAGCAAAAATAAGTAAAGATTATCTGCATTTTTTAAAAATATTTCAAATTGCCTTGCACCTTGTATTGAACCAGAACTTATTATGTTTAAAGTTTCTTATCCTCCATAAAAGTTAATATTTTCTCGTACATAAATACAATAGCACATGTCTTATTTTTACTTAAAATGTTTCATTTTTACCCTACTTCACCTTATCGTGTGTATTCTCGCTGAGTCAGTCAGATCAACTTTTACATTATATTTTTAGTGAAACGCTTCGGCATCAATCATACTTACCCCAACTTTGAAAATCCCACTTAAGCTCCATGTAAAAATCACCCATTTGTCTTAATGCTGAAACCAAATTTGGTCTTCTCTCTTCCATTTGTTCTCTAGCTTGTTGTTTTAATTTCCTCACCAATGATGATACTGTAATAAAAATGTAATTTTATGAAAGATATACAATATCAAGGATATAAAAAGAGAACCTAAACGATGGGAAAGGACGCGTTTCTTTATTTGTTGTAGAAAAATAATTCACATCTAGATTAGTACTTCTATATAAAGGTGTTGTTGATAATTAATTTTTCTATAATTATTAGCAAATTAAGAATGAATTTAAACGGAATTTGAGAAGAAAATAATACAATGTGCGCTGTTAATTTCTCTACAGTTACCCGACGGATAAATACGCAAACATTAAGATGACCACCAGTGTTCTGACGTATACTTATACAGTGCATTTTCTCATAGGTAGGAACGGTATGTTGCCTAACACGTCTAATAGTGGGCTACCTCTCTTAGGCCGGCATTACACTATAAAAGATCTTTGGCAAAGATCTTTTATCATATCTTTTATAAAATTTCTTTTAAGGAAGCTGAATGCACATATCACACTGTTTCAAATATTTTATCAAATGCCAATAAGCCCCAGCTACACATGCTAGTAAGTAGCATGCTTTCGTGCTACTTTCGAGCATTTGCAACCTAGTAGCATGTGTGTCCAAAGCCCTGCTAGTATCGAGCATGCTAGAAACTAGCATGTTCAGAAATCGACCTAACATGAAACTATTTTAATTAGATAAATGTTCTACTAGGTTCGTACTCGATGAAAAAGATATGCAAAACATTAATTTAATTTAAATAGACTTTTACTCGGTATAAATAAATGTCTATTGTATGTAAATGTATTTGAAAAAAAATTTGACTGTGTGATATGTCACATTTTATAAAACATTTCTGCTATAAAAGTTCTTTTATAAAAGTAATAGGAAACTGCTACATTTTATAAAACTTCTAGTAGGGGAGACCGGGGTTGGTTGTTACAGGGGTTGGTTGTTACAATTAGTATAAAATGCACACCAAGAATAATACAGCGCTACCATCAGCATCATATGTTCAGCGCACGCGACACCATCTTTCAGTGAAGTTGTGTTCAACTTGGCTGTGTCGTTACCGAATAAATAACACTTATTTGTTTTTTGACCGCTTTAGTGATATTTTATATACGGACATTTTCTTTTATTACGACAATGGTGCAAATGCTACATAAGTATTTAGCAATTTTTTTCAAGACATACCTGAATGTAAGTAACATTTCCCACACTTCCATACTTCAGTTAAATTTAAGGTTAGGTAAGTGTATTGGATTTTGTTCGAACGGCGCACTCGGGGTTGGTTGTTACAGTTTCAGTGGGGTTGGTTGTTACAGTGTAACAACGTGTAACAACCAACCCCCCAGCGTATGATTTTCTTGAAATAAGTGCTTAAAACGTATTCCGTCGCACCGAGCGACGGAATTCGGAGGGTCGATTCATGCTTCCTGGTAGCATCAATCATAAATAACTCGCCGTAAGTGCTAGTAACACGATTCCTTCTATATTTGTCTTCACCCGAAAAAATTATAAAAGTTATTTTGTTGCCAACGGCCCACCCGGGTGTATTGGAACTGCAAACAAATCCGGTTGGATGGTACAAGAGGACTTTGTAATTTTTTTGGAACATTTTATTAAACATACAAAGTACACCAAGTAAAGGCCTATTTTGCTCCTTTTAGATAACCACGACTCACATCTTTCTATTAAAGGCATAGACCTTTGTAGAGATAGTGGTGTAGTAGTTTTATCTTTGCCACCGCACTGTTTACACAAGTTACAGCCTCTGTAGGCACATTCTGTACGGTCGTTCGTGGGCGTTCGTTCGTGACGTTCGTACAACCGCCCTGAATAACACGGGCGTTCGTCGAGCGGTCCTACAAACGCCACCGAACGACCGTACAGAATGTGCCTACTGGATAGGTCTGTCTACGGTCCATTAAAAAAATACGTAAATAGTTTATGTGATTCTTGGATGAGGAACAATCTGAAAAAGACCATGTCAATATACGACATATCTGGAATTGTGCGAGATGCTTTACCATTAGCTGCGACGCCAAAAAACATTCAATCAGGATTTCGCGTTTCCGGAATTTATTCCTTGAACAGATATATCTTTAATGATGATGAGTTTCTTACAAATTCTGTAATAGATCATCCTATAATCCTAATCTTAACAACCAAGAAACAACTCAGTCGGACCGAACTACCAATGAACCCAAATTGTCTGTCATTTTGGATGCAGCTAATAGGGAAGAAACAAATCAATCGGACCAAAATACCAGTAAACAGGAATTTTTTGTCAATGCGAGGGTAGAAAATATAGGAGAGACCTCGCCGGGACCATCACAAAATTCATGCAGTTTACCAGGACGAGAGACTTTCTAAATCGCCAAAGCCTAGTTGTTCACGTGATACACTGTATTATAGTCCTTCAGATTTACGACCATTCCTACAGACCCAAGAACGCTAAATAATTAGTAAAGGGCGCAAACGCCGTAAAGCCGCCGTATTGACAGACTCTTCTAATAAAATCGAATTACAAAAAGAGCAAGAAAAACGAGACGCCACACTATGGGGTATTTGGCCCGAAAAGCTGGCCATTAATAGAAAAATGAAATTTAACCTTTAGACCCTACCGATAGCACGAATTATTTGTATATACCTGCCTGCATTCATAACGGGATAATATGGTCGCTGCGTTCGTCGTAATGCACATTGCGCTAGTCGAAACTTGTTCGTTCTACTGATTACTCGTGTATCACTGTGCTACTGTGAAATTACTGCTGCTTTCATCTATTTCTCCTGGCAATTTGAAACTTCATTTAAACTTATGTTAATATGGAAGAGATACCTACAGGTAAGGACAACTTATTGTAATAATTATCATTAATATAAGTGTTACGTTTTAGTTATAAGAATATTAAGTTTTCAGTCCATTAATGGAAATATATTTCTACTTGTCATAGAATGTTTGAAAACTTTTAGTACGTTATCGAACCTTATCAAGTATTGAAACTTTGTTTTTATTGTAATTGAAACATTCCTTTAAAAGTTCCAATCATCAAATTTTGCGAATTTTTACGAATTTAGCCGTTAAACAATTTTTTTCTCGAGTACTCGAAATTATGAGTTTTTGAAATTAGACTTTTCATTTTATGATATTTTTATTTTATCTCTCAGGATCGAGTACAATAGTATGGGAGGTGAAAAGAATGCATTTAGTAGATATTCTGCAGCGATCTAATGCTACAAAATTAAATGACCAGTTCATCTACCTGCAAGACTTTGTCAAGAATCAGACACATTGCCCGGATACGCAGCTTGCAACTTTGAAAGCCAAATTAGCTCATTTTAAAAATGAATATAAGAATAAATGGTTTAAAGCAAGTCGGAATAGGGACCACTTTAACCAAAAAAACAAGAATTGGCTAGAAAGCGCCCTCCAATTTGACAGTTACAAAAACCTTACACCTACGATACGTGGTCGCCCTAAGACAAGTTTTAAAAAAAGTTCTGACCGTACAAAGCGCAGGAGGACGGCGACATTGAGAGGAGATGTTGAAGTCGAACAACTTGCCTATGCTACTCAAATGAGCCTTCGAGCGCAGGACAAGCGCAAGCTGCAAGTGTGGTCAAAGATGTCATCTTTACATCGCCTGAACGAGCTTCAAAATATAAAAAGGCTTATTTAGACTCTAGGAAAAAACAAGTTCACCGACAGATATCTGCTGACGAAGCATTGTCTATGATAGTGGATGCCAAACTAACAAGGCATCAATATAACATTGTTCGTTCAAAAGACAAAGGAAAATTTCCGTGCTATTCATATATACAAAATGCAAAAAAGAAATGCTACCCGAACCAGGATTCTATTCAAGTGACTTCTACTACTGCTCAAGTAAATTTGCAAGCCCTTCTAGATCATACGACTGCCCGTCTTTTGGAAGTTCAGGAAGAGGTTATTAATACAATGGATGCTCAAACTATTGGCAACCTGAAGTTGATATCAAAATGGGGAGTAGATGGCTCATCTGCAAATGAGTACAAACAAAAGTTTGATTCGCAAGAAGACAGTGATGCAGCTGTATTTATGACTTCTTTGGTACCAATACAATTAGTAAACGAGAATAAAAATATAGTAGTTTGGCAGAATCCCCGCCCGTCTTCAAACCGTTATTGCAGGCCAGTAAGGTTTTGTTTTCAGCGCGAGACAACTGACATTACTGTGGAAGAAAAAAACGGGTTGAAGAAGAAATAAGGACACTCCATCCAACAATAGTTGAAATAAACGGGTGGCATGGACAGTACGTGGTTCATCATACTCTACTTTTTACAATGATCGATGGAAAGGTGTGTAATGCTATTACGGAAACAAGCTCTACACAGAGGTGCTATGAGTCTAAGGAGTTCAACAACCTGGAAAAAGTGATGTCTACGCCTGTCGATAAAACTGACAATAAGTTAGAATTTGGCCTTTCAATTTTGCACGGATGGATTAGGTTCATGGAGTGTTTAATACATGTGAGCTATAAGCTGTCCTTAAAAAAGTGGCAAGCAAGGGGACCAGAAGAGAAAAATATAATCGCTGAAAAGAAAAAGTTCATTCAAGAAAAATTTAAAACTGAACTCGGCTTATTAATTGATCAACCTAAACAATCATTTGGAAACAGCAACGATGGCAATACGGCCAGGCGTTTTTTTGAAAATGCGCATACTTCATCATCTATAACAGGCATAGACGAGGAAATCATCATAAGATTTCATCGAATTCTACAAACTATCGCAAGTGGATACGAAATTGATGTAGACAAGTTTAAAATGTACTGTTTGGAAACGGCTAGAAAGTACGTGGATAAATATGGGTGGTATCCTATGTCTCCAACTGTCCATAAAATTTTAATTCATGGGCCAATTATTATTTCTAAAGCTCTGCTACCAATTGGGCAGTTGAGTGAAGAAGCACAGGAAGCCCGCAATAAAGATTTTAGGACTTACAGAAAGGGATATTCCAGAAAAAAGTCAAGACAAACTACAAATGAAGATATCTTTAACAACCTGCTAATTTCTTCGGATCCATGTATAACTAGCTTGCGTCAACTGCCAAAAAAAAAAACTGTCAAAATTCCCAAAAGAAGTTATAGCAATGTTAAAGCCTTGTCATTATAAACAAGATGGAGATTCGACTGAAAGCGATTCTTCAGTAGACTCTGTCGACTCTAATAGTAATTCGGATTGCAATTAAGTGATTACATGATGATTTAATAAAAAGTTGATCTAATGTAGATATTTTATGTCAATCCTATTTAAATACTTTATTTACTACATATATTTACAGTTATAATTAAACATATTCATTATATTAAAGAAATAATCGCAGTAAAATTAAATACCATAACATATTCAAAGTATTAGGAGTTCAAACCCCTAATTATTATAAATTGGTTTCAGGGGGTATTACTTTGCAAATAAGTCCCAAATAGCCTCTAGTAATCATTTTTTGTCATTTTATATCGCTTTCATGTTGAAAAAGTTGAAAAATAATTTTGGCCAGGTTTTCGGGTCAAATACCCCACTGTGCGCCATCAGGACTAAACACCAAATTAAGCAAAGTGGAGTAAAGAGAAATATAGCACTAAAAAGCAAAGGAAGACAAATAAAAAAGAGGAGTAAACCAGTTGACGACGAATCAAGCGATGAAAATGACACATTTTGCTTAGTTTCTGCTGAAACATATTCCAGTTTAAAATCTGGCGAAAAATTGATAAAATGCACCAAATGTCATGGATGGGCTCATGAGCTATGTGTTGAAGTCGGTTTGTACTATGTATGTCAACTGCGACTCTGATGATGACTAAATAACAATACCTATGTGATTGTAATAACTAACCCCGAAGATGTAACAACCAACCCCGCTGTGGGGTTAGTTGTTACAACTGACATGACCCTCTTAATATGCGTGCAGTATAATTTCTATTAGAGATGTGAATAAGCGATACTTCATTTTTTTAATTAGGTATAAGTACGAGTTCAATGTAAACACTTCTTTTTTTAAATCAGTTTCAATAAATGCCCAAAATATATGATTATATAAAAATTGTAACAACCAACCCCGGTCTCCCCTAGTTGTGTTTCGGTCAGCGCAATGCGCCTCAACCCTTTTCCCAACATTTACCAGACTCGCAGGAGGGTACGGACACTCTTTGCCTTCAGGGTCGACCTATCATAAATTAAGACACCAAGACGAAAATATTCGAATGTCTCTTTCATTCAAACAAAAATATAGTAATAGCTAATAAATATTTACTTGGCTCAAAGAAACATTTCTTTCGCCATAATCAAGTATTCCGAGGGAAGAGGTCTAGTTAAACAAGAACCTAAAGGAAAAATTTATTTGACATAAATAGACATTTATTTATATCGAATAAAAGTCTATTTAAATTGAATTAACGTTTTGCATATCTTTTTCATCGAGTACGAACCTAGTAGAACATTTATTTAATTCAAATAGAGTTTTAGGTTAGGTCGATTTATGAACATGCTAGAAACTAGCATGCTCGATACTATCAAGGCTTTGGACACACATGCTACTAGATTGCAAATGCTCGAAAGTAGCACAAAAGCATGCTACTAACTAGCATGTGTAGCTGGGGCTTACTGGCATTTGATAAAATATTTGAAACAGTGTAATATGTGCATTCAGCTTCCTTAAAAGAAATTTTATAAAAGATATGATAAAAAATCTTTGTCAAAGATCTTTTATAGTGTAATGCCGGCCTTATTTCCCCTTGCACATTGGCCGTATCTCTCTTCACAAGCGATATTTCTCGACCATTCTGACCCACGTTCGACTGATTGTAAGTCGACGTCCATAACGGCGCACCGCGCATCGCACCGCACTTCGCACAGCACTTAAAGGTATGTATTGCACCGCCCATAGCCTTTCCCAAGCGTGGTAAATAGGCGCGTGTAAATAAATGGACTCGATCACAACGGCGCATAGCCCTTCGTTTCACACGTGGCATGGTTTACATGCGCCTATTTACCTCGCACCGACCCTCGCACCGCACTTAGCCTGGTACAGGCGAGGTAAATAGGCACGTGGAAAGAGATGGGCCCGTCCATAACGGCGCACGGCCCTTCGCCTCGCACATTTCGCCCTCGCACAAGGAATAGAGCGTCCACAACGGCGCACCGCACCTCGCACCGCCCTTAGCCTGGTACAGGCGAGGTAAATAGGCGCGTGGAAAGAGATGGGCCCGTCCATAACGGCGCACGGCCCTTCGCCTCGCACATGTCATGGTACCATCGCCCTCGCGCAAAAAATAGAGCTTGGTATTTCTTCGAGCCTCGAGCATCGCACATCTCCCAGTGCTCCGTCGTATCATTGCATGATTTTTTTTAAATAAATGAAAACATTATTTTTCGTATTCGATTATATATCTGATTAGTGAAAAATATTATTAAAAATGTTTATTAAATTTTAACGCCTATTGAAACAAAAAACAAATTACCGCATATTAACTACAGCATGCAACTGTTAACAAAACTAATTATGTTGCATATTTGCAACATTACAGAACAAACTGAGAATGAAATACCTAATCTAAAACAATTTTTGCCTTTTGACACTCCACATTTGTCACATTTGAAATGGGTAAACCCTTTGCACAAGTAGGAAACTTGCACCTTTGTCTTGAGGAATCGTACGAGTATTTTATCCAATGACTTGCTTCGTCGTTTCTAATATTCATTGGAGGGATACGAGCTGCTGGCCCTCTTTTTATTTTTTCATCAATTAATTGTTGAGTGTCATTTGATGGTCTTCCACTTTTTTTCTCCTTCTTTGACCCCAGATTGCACAGGCACTCTGCTACTCTTCTAATCTAAATTACCATATGTGTGTGGGGCATTCTCTGTCAAGACAGCCACCTTTTTCATGAGGGTCTCAAAAAAATCTGATTTTTATTTACATAGTCATACTTGATGAAAAAGCATTACCTAATTTTTTTTAGATTTTTTCAGGCGCCGTTAATGGTATACATCAATTTTAAAATAAATTTTAACTTTAAAGTTTCAAGTATACTATTAATCTCATAAACAACTTTGTATACATGACAATTTTTGTTTTTTTCTCAATTTTTCAAAAAAAAATATACAAAAAATTTTAAGTGACATTAAAAGGCATTTTCTTACAAAAAAGTGAAAAAAACACTAGAAAATATTTATATCGCCAATGCGACAGTCTCGATTTTTCTTAAAAAATTCAGTACATTTGAAATCAATAAAAACTGCAGAAAAAAATTTGGTAGTGGGAGGGTCATTTCTTCATGAAGAAAAAAATTCTTTAAGTTTTTTCTCTTACAAATATTTTTTTTAATCGGACTGTCATGTATCCTTCTATGCATCTATGCATAGACGGATAAAGAAAATTTTCTGATTTTTAAACGAATTCTTGTTAGTTTTTTCTCTTAAACATTTTTTCAAAAATCCGAAAATGTTCTTTGTTTCTATGCATAGATGCATAAAAGGATAAAAAACATTTTCTGATGAAAAAAAATTTTTTAAGACAAAAAACTTAAGAAGTATTTTTTTCTTCATGAAGAAATGGCCCTTCCACTACCACATTTTTTTCTACACAGTTTTTATTGATTTCAAATGTACTGAATTTTTTTAAGAAAAATCGACTGTCGAAATAAATATTTTCTGGTGTTTTTTTCACTTTCTTGTAAGAAAATGCCTTTTAATGTCACTTAAAAATTTTTATATATTTTCTTTGAAAAATTGAGAAAAAACAAAAATTTGCATGTATAGGTACCTACTTGAAACTTTAAAGTTAACATTTATTTTTCAAATCGATTTATACCATTAACGGCGCGTGAAATAATCTGAAAAAATTCAAGTAATGTTTTTTCGTCCGATTGGTGCCGTCCCCGGACAAGTGCATGTGCACCGGAATAGTTGAATTTATTGCGGGTCTGCACTTTGTCCGAGGAGAGCGAAAGGCAGAGGGTTTCCGTGCCCTCCCGCGAGGCTCCTGAAATTTGAGCACGCGCGGTCGAGTGGCTCTTCGCTTGCGACTCGAGGTACCCCGACGCGTGTCGCTGTCGCTAGACTGGGTATTCTATTTACACCACGCCCGTTGGACCCGCCGTTTTTATTTTTTTTCGGTTGTTAAATGATGGAACCTCTCCCGGTAGTCGGGTAATAAATTGTACTTTCGCTGCTCCTTCACATAAGTGAATGATATCGAGTAGTTTTTGCTTATTTCGATAGTAGGTCATTCATTTCAGTGATTGCAATTAAACATTATTCTATTTACTTCATAAATATCCCTAAAATTGATAATTTGTTTTTAGTTTGCTATGATTACATGTAACAGCGTTGACTTCTGAATGAGAGACAGTTCACGGAGGTGAAATCTCATCTTCCGCTGGAAGGTTAAAAAATTAAAGAAAAAGGATTTAAAAATTTCAAGGTCAATGGCTTAATACAGTTCAATATATACAGGATGTTTTTAAACCTCTGACCCAGAGAGAAAAACCCTATGTTCATTAAAAAATTACAGACATAATGCAATTGATTTTATTGAAATCCGTTAAGAATTTACGGAGAAATTAATTATTAAACAGTTATAAATGTTTTGAATTTATTCGGAATTGATGATGTCATATATCAATTAATCAATATATCAATTAAGATAATCGCATTTGCTATCGTTATTATAAACATTATCCTCATGAGCCTTGATATGACGTCATCAACGCCGAATAAATTCAAAATATTAATTACTTTTTAATAATTAATTTCGCCGCAAGTTCTTAACGGATTTCAATAAAATCAATTGCATTGTGTCCGTAATTTTTTAATGAACATAGGGTTCCCCCGCCCTCTGGGTCAGAGGTTTGAGAACACTCGGTACACACACACACACACACACACACACCTATGTACCTTTGCTGTCACTTACTCTAAACCGAACGATGATTCTGTAATTTGGTAGAGACAAGTGGATTATAGTTCCTGTTAGAATGACTTTAGTATGACTGAAAGGCTAGGCTAGATGCGAGGCGTCACTATGAGCACTGCTCCATGCTATGGGCGAGGCTATGTGCGGTGCGATGTGCGGTGCGAGGTGCGGTGCGAGGTGCGGTGCGCCGTTATGGACGGCCCCTTATGAACATACCTTTAAGGGGGTTAAGTACTCTAAAATTTCGAAAAAATCGATTTTTTAAAAATTTGTTTATGTTAAAGAGTGCGTCTTTGCGAGCATTTTGCCGCAAACCGCGCCGCGCTACGTTCAAAACTCGCGCCGCAAGAGACTGGGTAGTGGGGCGATGCAGGCTTTTCAGAAGGCCGCAACGGAGCAGACGAAATCGAGACCTGTTTTCTTTTGTTTACCCCGACTTTTATGTTGTGTTGCTGCTCTGTGGTATACAGGGAAGCCTTCTAGATAATTCTCTGTTTGCCAACGTAGGTTTTTAGTGAAAAAACAAAAGAAATTCGAGTCAAACAAAAAGAGAGTGTTATTGTTTACGTTTTGCGGCGGTGTTTCCGTTCTAACCTTGTTCGTGTTTCTAATCGTTTTTAAGTTTTAAGACAACCGTTTTTAAGTCTTAAAATTACTGGTCGTGTGTATAGAGACCAAAAAGATCACGGGGAATATTCCGGGAGACCGTCTCGAAAGAGGAAACGCGTACCTCCGAAGAAAAAACAGCGACTCAAGCTAACCTCTTCGACGGCAAGGAAATTGAATGACAGTGCTGGCTCTGATGATGTTCAGTTTTCTTCGTTTGCTGGATATCGAATCCTGGCGTTGTGGACATTCCTATCTATTTTAGAACCTTTACTGAAGTGTCGTGTGTGTGAAGGTGACTTCAAATTTACTGAATCCGGCATTCGCGGCCTTGGATTCAAGATTGTTATTACGTGTGACTGTAGCATAAAAGAGGTTCCCTCTTGTCGTTTTGTGGGTAAGGCCTTTGAAATCAATCGTAGATTTCAATTTGCTATGAGACTGATCGGGGTCGGTTACAGTGGAATGAAAACCTTTTGTGGGATGATGGACATGCCTCCTCCTGTTACCCAGAAAATGTACGACAAGATAATTAGGTTGATTCGTGATGCCTGCAAGAAAGTCGCGGAGTTCTTCATGAAGCTAGCAGCAGCTCAAGAATTAGAAACTATCAAGGCTACAAATCCTTTGTCAGATGCTATAGGCATTTCTGTTCCGGGTGACGGAACATGAAAAACCTGAGGACACACTTCTCTGATAGGACTGGCTTCCCTCATTGGTTATTACACAAAAAAGTTCTGGATGTGGATATAAAATCCTTATTTTGCAAAAAGTGTAATGGCTGGACTGAGGAAAAGAAGAAAAGAGAAAAATTTTCAAACTGGATGGAGGAACACAAGGAAGAATGTAGTATAAACCACATTGGATCCAGTGGGAAGATGGAAGTTGACTCAGTTGTAGAGATGTTCAAGAGATCAGTGCAGGTTTTGGGTGTAAATACCTCAACTACAATGGAGATTCGAAGACCCACAAAGGAGTTGTGGAAAGCAAGCCCTACGGAGAGCAAGAAGTTACCAAAAAGGAAGACATAGGCCATGTTCAAAAAAGGCTAGGAACTAGACTTCGGAACATCAGAAAGGAGAAAAGGATAGGTGGAAAGGGCAAGTTGACTCTGAATTTGATCACCAAATGATGCAGCTATTACGGAATGGCTATCAGAAACAACTGTCATGATGCCAAAGCCATGTACAAAGCTGTGTGGGCTGCATTTTATCATTACTCTTTAGAGGATGAGGACCCACAGCATTTCTACTGCAGTGATACATGGTGCAAGTACCTGAAAGCGGCAGCAGCTAGGAAGCTAGACGAATTCAAACACAATCCGGCATTACCACCTGATGTTTTGGAAGCTTTGAAACCTGTCTATACTGAAATGTCCAAAGAAGCGCTTCTGGTGAGATGCATTGGTGGATTCTCACAGAATCCCAATGAATCATTCAACAATGTAGTTTGGAAAATTGCTCCCAAATTATATTTCAGTGGACTCCCAACTGTAGAGATAGCTACCTACATAGCAGTGGGCCTTTTTAATGAAGGCAATACCTGTCTCCTAAAGTTTTTGGATAAACTGGGGTGCCAAGTTGGATGCAGAGCACAGAAATACACTCAGCAAGCAGATGCCATACGCCTGGACCGGTCACTCACTAGGGAGGAAGCTGCCACTAAGGAGAGCAGAAAACAAGCTAGAGAGACCAGATTGGCTGCAAACAGAGCTGCAGTAACCAAGGAAGGGCCCCAGTATGGACCAGGAATTGATACTGACTGGTAAGGTCACATAAGTGGTCCTAAAGTGATAAATAAGGGCTGAATTTTAGAAAAAACATCATTATCTCAAAACATACTTGTTAGAGTTTCCGTACATCATATCTCAAAAACCGTTCCATAAAATTTGATGAAACTTTAGGATATCTTTTGTACTACCCATACCTTCAATGTGACCTTAATTTTATGCCTAAATAAATATTAGAAAAAAAGTTAGCAGCTTTCAATTGTCAAAAAATGGCTATTTTTTGAAAGTTTTACTTTAAAATGGCAAAAAAAATAAAGAAAATTAAAATTAAAAAAAAATATTAGTGTCACATGGAAACTACAAGTACTTAAATTAAGCTAGGAATCCACTACACTCGACTCGACTCCACTCGACACGACTCGACACGACAATTTTCTGGCTGGCCAGAAATTTGTCGCGTCGAGTCGAGTCGAGTCGAGTCGAGCCTAGTGGACACGGTTTGCGTGCACATCGAGATATGGACCGATGAGCGAACAGTTGAATTGCGGCAGTCTTGCTTGGAAAGAGTCGAGAAGAACAGTTCGAAGATTTTACATTAATTTCGCAGAGGAATGGAGGAGGATCTCATTAATAAAGTTAGAGCATATGAGATGCTGTAAAATATACATAGTTTGAAATATAGAGACCAAAATATACGCAACGAAGCTTGAGAAGAAATCTCAAAAGCCTTGAATAGACCAAGTAAACATAAATAGGTATATAGTAAATTTCTATCTGTATAGATGTTACAGAGAAGCAATAATTGGAAAAATTATAGAGCCATACACGATGCATCCTTGTACGTTAAAATTTAAAAGGACGAAGCACTACCATCGTGTCGAGTAGCGTCGAGTCGTGTCGAGTCGATTCCAGTGGACACACCACGCAAATTTTTGTCACCGTGTCGTGTCGAGTCGTGTCGTGTCGAGTCGAGTCGAGTCGAATGTAGTGCATTCCTAGCTTTAATTTAGCTTTGGGGGCTTTGTCCCAGATTGCTTCCTGGCAGCTGTAGAGTGTACGGAAGGCAGAGGTGGATTTCCTGCAAGCATTTTTTAACCGGCTAATATATAGGCTCGTATGGGGTCTAACATTTTTTTGATATTGTCAAAATCTTTTTGAAAGTTCTATTAAACTACAGTATTAATTTCAATGTATGAAGTTTTTTTTAAATAGTCGCCAAAAATCCCCCAAAAACCGGTATTTTTGGGTGCTTTAGAATACTTAACCCCCTTAAGGGCTGTGCGAAGTACGGTGCGATGCGCGGTGCGTCGTTATGGACGTCGACTTAGGCTAACCGCAAATTGAGACCAGTTCACGCACAGCACACGTGCAGCGTACGCGTGCGTTACTTTGTAAAACTTGATTTGAAACAGAGTGGCGCATATTGGACCCAGCTCAGAGCTATTGGCCCAGTCTGTCGCCAGCTACGCGTGGGAAGGTTTGTATTCGCCGCTCAGATTTCGTGGATCGTGGGCAGCATGGGTGTTCCGTCGCACGATTGACGGGGCCCGGAATGATCAGTTCGTACGCTTTCTGTACGAACGGAACGCTTTCTGTAATAGCGTACCGGTCGGAAAACCACTAAATACGTTGTCTGGAACTTCCTTAGTTAACAAAAACTCCCCTCGAGTATTCCTTGCATTTAAGTAAGCATTTCTACTTTTCTTTCTTTTTCTCGATAACGAGTACAATAAAACTACTTCTTCGGTTTCCGAATCAGATTCTATATCTAGAAAGATTTCACCGAGGGATGCCGTGCTGCGAGGTGCTAGTGTGGGCCACTACTGGGTTCAATATGCGGTAAATGAATAAAAACGTGGTCGTGGAAAAGACGGGTTGGATGTGGCTGAACATTTGCCGTGCGTGGGCTGGGCTCAATTTGCGGTAGGCCTAAAGTAGGCCGAGGGCGGTTGAGCCGCCCATAAGGAGGGAGAGGTGGGTCATATGCAAGGGAGAATAACGGGAGCAATGAAAGTAGGGTTGCTTAGGCTACACACCGTTCTTATGTGGTAGAAAAAAACACGCTGTATATGTATGTACAGAGCGTTTAGCTTAAGATCGAACGTAGGACGATATGCAGTAAAGGGATAGTCTGTACGTTATTGGCTCCATACCATCGGGTCGATCAACGGAACCAATCATACGGCACCATCTGGTATGCAACCAATAATGTATACCAATATAGTCTATCTCTTTACTGCATATAGTAGGAGAGCTAGCGACAAAATCGAGTGAGGTGTTTTAAGGTTGCTAGAAATTTGTAAATAGATGTTTAAATAGTAGTAAATGGGAACGGTAATGACCTGTCAAGCTATACCGGGTTGCGTCATTGAAAAATTAATTTTTCAAAGTTCAAAAAAGAACAAAAAATTATGTTGCTTCTACAAAGCTATAATTTATAGAGGATGTTCATTCATCTATTTTAAGGAAATATGTAAAAGGACAGGTGGTTCTGCTGGTTGCAAGTGACTGCCAGGCGAGCATATTAGTGCGAGGTTAGACGCTTCGATCTCCCGAACTAACACCAACTCTAATTACCGACTCGACTTCTACCGGTAAAAGTGGCTCGAATACCGACCAAGCCTGGCCGAAGGTAAACTTCAAGGTCCCTGCAACTGGTCAGGTTCTGCGTAGTGCTATCAGATTCGCACTAATATGCTTGCCTGGCAGTCACTTGCAACCAGCAGAATCACCTGTCCTTTTACATAGTTCCTTAAAATAGATGAATGAACATCCCCTACAAATTATAGCTTTGTAGAAGCAACATAATTTTTTGTTTTTTTTTTAACTGAATAATTAATTTTTCAATGACGCAACCCGGTATGGCTTGACACGTCATTACCGTTCCCATTAACTACTATTTAAACATCTATTTACAAATTTCTAGCAATCTTAAAACACCTCACTCGATTTTGTCGCTAGCTCTTGGACTAATATCATCCTATAATATACGATCTCAAGGAAAACATCCCGTATACATAGATCATAAAAAACACGATATTTAACACCACGATTCTAATCAGTTTAGTTTCTAAAAAATGTTTGGATCACGGTATCTAAGTTTGTTATCAAAGTTATTATACTAAACTTAAAATTAAAACAAAAAATGCCGAAAAATGTAAGATTTATTTTTGTACTGATTTAGCTTATAAGTAGGTAATTATTTAATTTCTTGTAAAGGATTCGTTTCGTATTTATGTGCATTCAAACTTGTTCGAAGTATATACCTAATACAAAAAAAACATTTTTGTACCTAGATTAAAAGAGATAAACTTTATAGAAACTGTAATGCCTCATTTTCTCAAATTTCATTTCGTTAATATTACCAAGTTTTAAATATATGTCACTCCATTTCGCTAACAATATTTGAAATGGAAATAAAAATTGATATACGTAACAATTTTTTTAAAATATCCCCATACCACTAAATACTTTTTGAAATCTATAATTTTGATAATGTCACAATACATAAAGTAGAGCTGAATATGTACACTAGCACAATTCAAGAAAACTATATTAGTTTCTACGCCATGTTATTCCCCCACCCCTCAATTATAAGATGAAGATAAATTTTGTACTAAAAATGGCAGGCTCTTACTGGTTTGTCTGTCTCCGTAGCTGATTGCTTCTGCGAGGGGACTCCATCCTGCTAAATTTTTTATCTTCACAGGTGCACCGTGTGCCAGTAAGAGCTGAACGCATTCTGCAAAAATAACTTCTCTTAAAGATTTGACTAAAATTAAAATGTAGAATTAAACTGAACTACCTGTTCTGATACAAATAATAATAAATATATGACTGAAAATGATTATCTTCATTATGAGTTATACCAAGATGAAAGTTTCAGAAAACAGAATTTTTGTATTGCATTTTTTGTTATGTTATATTTCGAAAAATATTTCTAAATAAGTTTGATAAGAAATTCGCAAAAATCAGGAAGCTATAACTATGTAAGTAGAATAGAACAAAAGCAGAAAATTATCTAGAAGGCTGCAAGCGAAAACGAATTCTTACTAGAGATACTTAAAATATTATTATTTAATTAAGGTTGCGATCCAGCAGAAGTTTGGTCGGAGTTAAAATCTATTAGAGAAGTTCAGAAATTGGAGGACTGTGTGTCAGGAGCTAGCGATGCATAAAACGGCCGAGCATCGAAGCTAGCAAATCCAAAGGCGTAGCTATAGTTATGAAATTTGAGGCGCCTCAAGGAGCACCGAAGGAAAATCAGTTCAGAGACCCAAGTGGCATAATATTTCTACTTATAAGAGATTCATTAAAAATGTTTACAACTACACCATTTTTAATATTAAAGTTCGAACTTTTCAGTTTCGCGCGGAAACAATCCGTTGAGGCACGTGATTGGTAGGAATGTAATGACTCGTGTCGTGACCACTTCATTTTAGTGTGTTGGTTGTATGTGTGGTGGTACCGAACTGAAAAACATTTTTTGTAACACCTACGTTGAAAGTACGTCTTCTCGTGCTTATAAATCGTGCGGAAACTGGTCAATTATTTCATACGTGAGAAAATGTTCATAGCACACTAGGGTTTGAGAGAGAGAGAGAGAGAGAGAGAGAGAGAGAGAGAGAGAGAGAGAGAGAGAGAGAGAGAGAGAGAGAGAGAGAGAGAGAGAGAGAGAGAGAGAGAGAGAGAGAGAGAGAGAGAGAGAGAGAGAGAGAGAGAGAGAGAGAGAGAGAGAGAGAGAGAGAGAGAGAGAGTGCTCAGATTTAAATCCTTTCACTGCTGAGCATGCGCATTTCGGCAGATGTCCTTATTTTTTCACAGGTATAACTACTTTTTTTCACGATCTCTGAACATACAAATCTCAGTATGCTATGAAATTGTTCTTACGTATGAAATAATTGACGAGCTTGCACAGGATTTATAAGCATAGAAAGACGTATTTTCACCTGCAGAAGTTACAAAAACTATCGTGTGCTATGATGCTCGCATTACAATATTCGTGGACAATTACTAATTTCCACCACTTATTGCACAGTATACTATTTCGACTCTTTAAATATCACGGTGCCAAGGAATAAGAACCACTTGGACTGCCGCTGATTGGCTGAAGCATTATGATGCTATTCAAGGTCAAAGACACATTTAAAATACCAACTTTCTTAAATCTTTTTATGCTAAAATAGGGCACACAAAATTATTAGGTGTACAAATAAGTTTTAAGACACTTCCATTCCGTGTCATAAAAGTAATTCAAAGTTAACGCTCACATATTATATGGTGGCACTTGTTATGTAGCATCGAAATATAAGGGAGTCATAGATATACTATAACCTTTAATTGTGTGAATAAAACACGCAGACCGATAAGCTCTTTATTAGACACTGCATTCGCTATGAATTCCACCAAGGAAAAAGTGTTAGGAACGCATGTGAATCGATCTGTTCTGTTCTTGGGGACGACATTGTATCTAAAAGTACATGTGAGTATTGCTATAAGAGATTTAAAGACGGTGATTTTGATGTTACTGCCGATCGCTATCGTCAACAATTAAAAGATTAAACCAATAAATAGACCAAAAGCGTTCATTTACTGGCAAAGGAAAACGTTCAGTAAAACTGCTCCACGACAACGCCAGGCCTCACGTGGGTAGACCGGTCAAGGATACGTTAATGGCTCTTGGATGAGAAGTTGTACCACACCCGGCGTATTCACCAGACTTAGCTCCAACTGATTTTCACTTGTCTTGGAAAATGCAAAACAAATTGTCTAATGTGCGATTCAAAACATTTGAAGAAGTCCAAAAATGGGGCGATAACTTCCTCATCTCGTAAGATGAAATTTTCTTTGCGAAAAACATTCGTGAATTGCCTAAAAGATGGCTGAAGGTCATTGGAATGTATTTTACTTTTTTCAAAAATAAATTTTGAATTTTTGCAAAAGTGTCCTAAAACTTATTTGTATACCTAATAGACGTTGTAATTCGCGTAGATAATGGCAGAGCATACAGAGTGAGTCATTGGATCTGCGACATAGCAAATATGGTATGTATACGATTTTGTGGAACTGTACAATATGTCCGCGATCAATCCTACCATAGCAAAATTACGAATTTTGCATGGGCACCCCCGTGGGTCTCCTCGTCCAATACATGGGACGAGGAGACCCACAGGGGTGCTCATGCAAAACTTGCAATTTTGCTATGGTAGGTTTGATCGCGGACATGTGGTAGATGATCAGGGGGGTCTTTATCGAGTCACTCGCAAAGTTACGTATACGCATCTTAGCCAATAGACCAATCAGGATCAAGTATTCCGTTGTGGTGGGGGTCTCGATTGGTCTACTCGCCGCCGTTTTGTTCGAATGAAAGAAGAAAATCAACACTTCCCGCAAATTACGATTATTTGGCACAAAATCAGATATTTTCACACAACCAAAAGTATATAACGCAAAAACAAAATCACTAATTTGTCAAAGTGGTTTGTTTACCATATGTCTAAGCTTGGTTCATGACGTTTTGTATATCTCAAAATCGACCAGCTCTTACTGCTGGAGCAATCTATTGACAAACAGCGAGAACTTAGTTGCGCAGCTATCGGATTTAATATGCAAAACCAGAATATAAAATTTGTTAAAATTAAACGACTTCTCCATTACAGTAAGTTAACGATAGAAGAGTAATCCTATTTGATTGAAATACTTATTATTAAATTTTGAAGCGGAACATAACACGAAAAAGTTAGTGTCATCCAGAATGGTAAGTCATGCAGTAAACAATTCTTTGCGATGCCCAATTATTAAAGGTTTAAAATAAAACATTAAATGAATCGAAATAAAGTTTTAAAAACATAATGTATTTTAGAATTTTTGTTATTTTGAACGTATGCAACCTTAGCCGCTATTAATACGACCTTATTTCGATTTAAAGTATAATTATAACTTTTGATGCAGTATTTTACCTTTTCGTCCTAACATAACAGCCAAATGTAAAGGTGTATTGCCTGAAACATGAAAGAAAAATACATTAACTCTACACATAATCCCTTAATTTTTACTTAACACTAGTAATGCGCTATTTGATCTTAAATCTGTAATCTCGAAGAAATATATAATTTTCACATAGATCGCACTCATCGCTCTATCTAATTTCCATTAATTTGAATATAGTAAAACTTCTAAGATAGTGCAACCTATGAGGGTGCTGACACTGCCTCATAAAACTCCTCAGCAGATGTTGCTAGTAAATGGTAGGGTTACGCGTACACGTCATGTTTGATAATATTGGTACATAAGTATAATATTTAACTATGTTCAGAGTACATCATTGGACCCGCAACATAGCAAACATAGCGTATACGATTCTGTGGAACTATAGACGATGAGCGTTATCGTTGATTGAATGTAGTAGGTAGAGGTTAAACAGGACTGACATACCGTGTGTTTTCGAAGATGGTGGTTATAGGGCGAATGCCGTAGTAGACTTAAAGCTAAGGAATATTGGTTACCGACCCGAGGATGCTTTATTATTAGTGTTGCAATGACTTACATACAATACTCGGTAAATGCTTCTAGAAAAAATCATTGAACTCTGTAACACAATGTGTGCATATGAAAAAATACTTATATTGGGATTAACCCTTTCAGTCACGACTTATGAAAACTTAAGGACAATTTTTCTTAAACTGTGACTTTTAGAGCGGATATTATATTTTATAGTAAGTTAAAATTTTTAATTTGTACTTCACACGTCATCTAGTGGCTTAAATATACATAATTGCAGTACAGTGTACGCCATTACCGAAAGCCATTAAAAAGATGAAAAGTTAGTTAGCTGTAATGTAAAATACCTATGTACACCTCACAGTGTACATCATGACTTAAAGGGTTATTAAGGGATTTTCTGTAGAGCGGTTACCGAGTACTGTACGTCGTTTTAGTCAATCATGCGGCATCCTTAGATCGGTAACCAATAGCGGATAACCCACCGTTTACTACGGCATGTCGCCTATGAGCACCATCCTCCTAAACACACGGTATATCAGTGATGAAACTCTTCAATCAGTTAGTACATCTGGTACTTAGCAGATTTCACTCTAGTTCTGGTTAGAATCAGGAATACCTACCTCAGTTTCAGACTGGCAGATGCCAGTACTGCTTAAAGGATGTCTTTCAATTCTGGGGACTTTGAAAATAGTTCATAGGAATTTTGAAGTGAAACTTCTTTGCTGAGGGTACTAAAAGCGCGCTCGATGCAACGAAAAACCGTAACGAAACCCACACACTCCAGCGCTACCGTACGTGCCTCATTCATACATCGATCTCGACGCTGCCCCATTAAGGCGCGTATACATCTGCGAGCCGAGCGATTCGCGAGCCACTCGTAAGCCGCTCGTGAGCCGTCCATTTAAATGAATGCTTCCAAGGAACTTCTCAACTAAACAGAAGGGTGTTCAGTGTCATTGCCCCCACTGAAAATAATAATTACTATAGAAGTCAATGAATTTAATACTTGTATGCATTATAAAAATGTATTTCATCAAAATTTTTAAGAGAAAAAACCCCTTTAATAATTAATGGGAGGTGAATTGAAGTATCATAGTTTTACTGTATATTTTACAATTTTCAAGAAAATAATAGAATAAAACTGAAAACTACATTGAACAGTTAATGATAATTAGAATGAAAACAATGTTTATATATTATATTATTTATTCTAATTCCTTAATATTAATAGGATAAGCCACATATAATTCATTATTGAGATTAATGTATATACAAGGTGTAATAAGACTGCTAATTGGGATGGCCTTTACATTATTTGTTTGATGACATTTGTGGAAAAAACCGGAGCTGTATCTAAAATTATCAACTTCTGCTATGTATATGCTGTCACTAACTAGCTTTCGAATGATAGCAAAGTATTCAAATCTACAGTGGCAATTAGGTTGTTCACATCGACAATTACAATATTTGACGAAGCACCAAATCGAACCCATTTTGTTAACTCCATCATCATAATAGTTGCAAAAAGTATAGGACTACTTCATAGATCTGTTAAATAATGTTAAACAAATTCGGTAATTATTTTCATTCGTCTCATAAGGAAGAAATTATTAAGGCACTGCAACAATTTGAAGTAGCAAAATTAGCATTGTCTTCAGTGTCAAACATGAATATAAAAATTTCGGCCTTTGCGTTCACCAGAAAAACCGACAGGAGACAGATCGCCATGAGTGGCTCTTGAGCTACTCGCGGTGATCCACGGGAGGCGGATCACCGTGAGCGGCTCAAAGCCGTTCGTTCGGCGCTCTAAACCACGTCCCAATCAAGCGAACGCGAGCCGCTCGGCTCGCAGATGTATCCGGCTGATCGTTGGAAGTTCCTTAGAAGCATTCATTTAAATGGACGGCTCATGAGCGGCTCACGAATGGCTCGTAAGTCGCTCGGCTCACGATCAGCTCACGCTCGGCTCGCAGATGTATACGCGCCTTTACACCGCTCTCGACTCTGCCCCATCCCACCGCTCTCCACCCTTCCCCATTCCACCGCTCACGACCGAGCGTTAACTAAAGCCATGTGTCGACTTTGTGAGGCTGGATCGCGAGGCCGCCGCGCGAGGCATGCCTCGCGTCGGATCGCCTTGCCTCGTGAAGCTGCCGCCGTTCGTTTGTCTACATATTCCGAGGCAAAAATGCTTGAGGCTGCCTTGCGCGACGTCCTCGCGAGCCAGCCTCACAAAATATGTATTCCGTCGCAAAGGGGACTTCTACGTCATTTCTTACCGATCACTATTATCGCAACCTAAGTAACGCGTTAATCTAGATCTAATCTGTACATCGGTCGTAACGGCGAGGCGGGCTGTATGTCTTGGTGAATGTAGGTTGCGAATGCGTTCGCAGTCCCTCTCATTTCCCTTAAAACAACCTCGCAGTGTATCTAATTGTAAACCACGGCTACATCACGGAATTACTGCATCTCTTTGAATCCAATATAATCACCAGTAACACAGATAGAAAAGCTCCTCCAGAATTGCGGTACAATGCCACGGTAGGAATATCAGTTTCTACCGACACGACGTGCTTCGACAAGGTCTGCATAAACTTTAGCGGTATATTGACGGCACTGCACTAATCCTGTGGCACTTTTCTATCTGGGAATATTGTGAGTGCAGTGTTAAATCGTTTCAACTAACCGATACGGTTTAAATCCACCTCTCCACGTTTTCGGACACTAGTCGTGTCACGCAGTAGTGTCTTCCAGATTTACGACCCCGAGGAGATCTACTCTTCATCGCACCTGTTGTGGTTATTAACTTGAAACTGAAGAATAAATGAAGCAAAATTCAATCGCTGTTTAGAGACTGCCCGAGTCGAAATCCGAGAACTGAAAAAGCCCTGACAGAACTGAAAGACCACTGAAAGACCACTGACAGAAGTGAAAAACCACTGAAATAGCCCTGCTACCTCTGAATATCCCCACCTCTCTCAAAACGTAGCGCTCTGAAATAGCACTGAAAGGCCTGACTTAGCGTCGAAAAAGATCTTAAAATCCTTAAATTGTCCCCTCCACTTAGAGTATTATAGAGGACTTAGAAAATTTTCGACTGGCACGCTCATTAGCTATAGACTATAGGTACATTAATTACTGAAATATTTGTGGTAGACAGTAATACAAAATAAACAGCCACAGATATACATGAACTAAAATTTTATATTTTTAATGAAAAAAATTACAATGAATTATAATGTATTCTAATTCTTTATCATTAGTTGGCATCGTAATATGAAGACATGGAGCTTGTATTAGATTTATCGGGATAACTTTTATATTATTTATTGTATGATTGTATGACATTTGTACATAAATCCCGTCGATATAAATCGATACTGATTTCCGTCAACTTCAAACATGCCATCGCTGATTATTTCTCGAATAATTACCAAATGTGAATACTCACAATTGCAATTATTATGTCTACCTACACCGATTACTGATTAGTTTTAAATAATGTTCTACGATTCCATATTTCATCTCATTATCAGCCATGTCAATGTATTGTATTGCAGATGAAGATGTCTGTAAAACTTTTCCATACTGTGCAGCCATATACAATTTTTTTTTCAGCAATCTCAAATATTTCCACATTGTATATTGTTAAACATTTAGCCCATTATTTAGTAATGCCTGTTGAACATTTTGCGGTACTTGTGGAAGAGCTCTGTAAGCAGCAACGGAATACATTTATGGACTTACAATTAGAAAAAATTCGGTCTCCTGCATATAGATAGAGACTTTAAAATTTATTTGTAAATAAATTCACAAGAATTGTAATTTGTTCAATTATTAAATCAATAAATTATTTGATTTCGAGTTTTCAGAGTATGTTGAGCGAGTTATAAACTATAACTGTTTATTAAGAAGCACAGATTATTATAGTAAATCAGGACTTGGTTGCAGGAGGTTGAATGGTGAGAACGTGTGTTGGAAGTTGTGAGAGGAAAAATTGTAATAAGTGCGATCAACAGAGAGTGCAATAGTATAGGGTATAGATAGAAAGCTAAGAGAAAGAGTTAAACGATAGATTATAAGGGTTTGTTGGGAAAGGGAGGGTAACGATAAGAAATTAGGAAAAGCGACGAAAAGTCAAAAGTGAGGTTAAGTGAAGCGGTGAGGAGGAACATAAGCGAGAGTCAGAGTTGGTAAGGTTGGTAAGCTTTAGACCGGTGGCGGAGAAGGAAGGGAAATACGTAGAAGATAAATATGAACAAGGGGAAAAAAGAGGCAGACCAATCACACATTTCTCATAATATGTGTGAGAAATGTGTATAATCTTTTTCTAGTATGATCGAATATACACCCGGGAACACGAAATCTGTCGCTGGTGACTTTTTGTAATTGTTTTTTTTAAACGTACTAACCAATGATTAATAATCCTCATGCTTTCATTAACGAGAGTAGACGCCACCGTAGCTAACGAGGGCATGAGGATTAATTGTTCATTGGTTAGTACGTGTAAAAATAACATTAAAAAAAGTTACCAGCGACAGATTTCGTGCCCCGGGTGTAGCTTATGCGATTGTATTAATTATTGTTTTACTTAATTTCAAACAGGCAATTTTATTCCGGACAATCATTCACCGGTGACTTTATAAACGCCTTACGATGAACCTGCGCGAATAGACAGCACGAACACGGCGGATCGAGGTAGCGAGCATCAAGGCTTCCAATTAAAAGGAAGTTTTATAACAACGTCGATGGAAATACTCAATAATGGGAAATACCAAATACTCCATACTATTATGAATAAAACAGTTATATTTCAATAATAAAATATATTTTTTCTTCAAATTTTTTAAGCATTATTCATTCATATATGATGTACATAACGAATAGTATATTGATAATATATTAATTACTTAAATGCAATCATGTATATATATTATATTTTACTATTATATCCCCACTATTCCCAATTCCCCCTCTCCGTCGGAAAGAAAATTATTTTAGTATATATAGTGCTCTAATATATATTCAGAGGTATCAGGGCTGTTTCGGTTGTCTTTCAGTTCTCGGATTTTGACTCGGGAGACCACTGAAAAAGAACTGAAAGCACTGGAAATCATAGAACTGAAAAAGAACTGACACCCCTGAATATGCATTTATGCAGGTCTGTCAGTGCTTTTTCAGTTGTTCCGAATTCTATGGGCGGCCCATGGCCGCGCGGCCACTTTGACGAAAATAATTCAGTTCTGTCAGTGGTATTTCAGTGGTCTTTCAGTTCTGTCAGGGCTTTTTCAGTTCTCGGATTTCGACTCGGGTAGGTGCTTACAGGATTAATGACCTTGAGTTAAACATTCCGTATACAACAGGAGCTGGGTTGGCCGACAGAAAACAAATATAAAAGCAATCATGAAAGCATAATAGCAGTTGCTTGTTTTTAAATATGCCTAGAGAATAAAGAAAATAATAAATGCCTATAATATATCCAGCTTTTGATGCCCATATAACTTCGAACCAGATAGTCGCACGGAAAAAACACATAGAACATTTTTATAGATAATTTAATTTGCTCTAATTTTTGTAACTACATTTTTTGCTCTTAAGTTTATAGAAATCGAGTTATTGACAAATAATAAAGAAAAAACGTTTTTTTAGCCCCTTTTCTTAAGATGGCGGCACAATTCCGGGCTTTCTGGGGGGGTGCAAATGAAGACTTTCTTTCAAAAACAACATTTGTCAAAAACGCCAATCCCTGTAGTATTGGTAATAATGCATAAGAGTAGGCATTATTATCAATACTACAGGGATTGGCGTTTTTAACAAATGTTGTTTTTGAAAGAAAGCCTTCAAATTTAATACGTGTTTTTTAATACCAAATTAAACAAATTAAAATTATTTCCAGCTTGTCCGGAATTGCTCCAGCTATTAATGCACTTGTCGACTGGCCTACATGTATGTTAAGTACTAATTATTATAAGCAAGCATTCTATTTTTATTATTCATAATATGATATTAATTTTTGCCATCAGCCCACTAAAATTACCATCATATTCCTCGATGAATTCTGTATAAATATACAAATTTCGGAATTGGGACTAAAAAAATCAGTAAATGAAAAAATTATGTTTCTCTGCTTGGATGCATGGAGTGCCGACTCTGCAGTACGAAAGCATGCCTGAACTGAGTATAAACTATTGTAGTACGCACAGGCTCTGACTGAACAACTGATCTATTCCATATAGCACATTACGGGCATTTAGTTCAATGTTGAACATCGAGCAGATAAATATGATTTCGAGATTCACTTTCTGTACAATCAATATTTTTTTATCTAATAAATGATAATTGTCGATTTTTTGTACAGTGTCTCATTGTCAAGAAAGACGACGATATGACGGTTGCTGTAATCCGTTTAGCTTACAAAGGTATAAAAAGAAACAAATGAAGAATTTAAGGCGAGTACTATCGTCAATGTTACCTAAGTTATAAAAGGTAATCAAAGTTGAAATAAAGATAACACTAGACTTAAAAGTTTTTTGTATTCCTGATTAAAATTATTAAAAATGCCAGATACAGAAACCGATACTAGTAACATGGTAACTTCTATGACAGAAAACCCACGAACTTCACAAACCGGATTAAATATTTCATATGATGTGTATTAGCAAATGATAATCCTTAATTATCCGAATCAAGTTGTGGAAGTGAAAAAATAGCAAAATTCACAAATTTTAAAGTCTGATGTTAACTTCATTTTAACTTTGATTACTTTTTGTAACTTAGGTAACACTGACGATAGTCATTCATTTGTTTCTTTTTGTGTCTTTGTAAGCTAAACAGATTACAGCAAACGGTATATCGTCGTCGTTTTTGACAATGAGGCATGCTAAAAAAAATTAACAGTTATACCTTATTAGATAAAAAAAATATTGATTGTAATAATAAATCACAGATTACAATACCTTTTCTATAATACATTAACATCTAGTACTAATCACACTTGTTTAATCCTTTTACGGAAGTAATTGTTCAATTATATACAGTAAGGAAAGTGAATCTGGAAAACCTTACCCCTGCTCGATATTCAATACTGAACTAAATACTTATAATATGTGCTACACAGAGTAGACCAGTTTTCCAGTCAGAGACTGTGTGTACTAGTTTATGCTGAAGGTATTTCCTCTCCAAAACCACTTTTCTGTAAATTTATTTGAAATTTTAGTCAAATAGAGATTGAAGTATTCTGCACCTCCTCTAATTTTTTCAGATTTTGTTCAGGTGTAATTTAATTGTTATTCATGTTTTTTGAAAGACACTTTTATACGCGTTCCCTATACCCAAGCCGTAAAAATGACATTTTCACCTTTTTATGGAAAACTGTTCTGTAAATATTTTTGAAAAACTAGGGAGATGTAGAGAAAAAAATTAGAAATTTTGTAACAAAAACAATCAAAGTAAGGTTTTATTAAAGAACGATGGGCTTTCAAAGATTCGAAAAACTATTGAAATTCAATTGGGGTTGGAATGAGGGGTAGCGATGTGGCAACACTGTACGCATCGTTCATCGTCGCCACTCCATTAATACGTTTCTTTAAATCGCTCGCTTTAATAAATTGATTACCTTAGTATCTTAATCATTTCAACATTTTTAATTTCGAAATAACGAATACTAACAAATACACGGGGTAACGACAAATTGTCGTCGCATAACCTATGATCACGGTGTTGTCACATTCACTCGCGCTATTTTGCGTATGTGTAGAGGTACGTCCATGCATACAGTGAGCCTGTGTGGGAGTACAGTCTCCACTAAATTTTCATTCTAGAACGCTGTATACCGCCCTCTACTTATTTAAGTCCTCATGGCCGAAACTTTTAGACTTGAATTACTTGAGGAAATACCTTAAGGAACCCTTGGAAGGAAGGAAGGGGTGGTTACACCACTTTGAAATTTTCAAGAAATCAAAAAATTTTTTTTTGGCTGAAAATACTCTCCATGGTATACAAAATGATATGCCGTTAGTTACAAATCGATATCTAAAGTGAAAGAGCAATTTTTGAAGTGTAGAAACAGAGACGTGCGAAAGCGCGCTAATGTTCTCGCGAAACTTTAAACGCGTTTTTGTCAAAACTACATTTTAAAAACCGGTGGGCACTCTAGCTCCGCCAATTTTCAATCAATCGTCTTGATTCTTTTTTAATTTTATTCGTTATATGTTTATCTAGCGAAATATACGTATGGTTTTTTCAAAATATTGATATTTGCATTTTTTATGCCACATTAATT
Source organism: Xiphydria camelus (assembly GCA_963678675.1). Classification (NCBI taxonomy): domain Eukaryota; kingdom Metazoa; phylum Arthropoda; class Insecta; order Hymenoptera; family Xiphydriidae; genus Xiphydria; species Xiphydria camelus. Next base: position 19,836,796 of record OY783194.1, read on the forward strand.
AACGAAATCTAGGGCAAAATATGTCTTTCCTTTCAAATCGAGGCCATTTTGTGAAAAATGCATATTTTTGAAAACGGCTACGTATTTCGCTAGCTTTTGAGCTACAGAAACTAATTCTTTTTCTCATTGTTTTAACTTAAACCTGGACTGAGTTATCCTGCCCACCGCACGATCATCGATTTTCACAGCACTCCAGTAAATCGCCTTTAAAGCCGCCATTTTTATAAATAAAAAATACAAACAACCTTTTTTGTAGTGTAAGGAGTAAGGCCACCATGTGCGTCAAGAAAGAAGGACGATTTTGGAAATTTTGTGTAGGAGTATAGTATAAAAGCTATAGAATTTCCTTATACAGTACTTTATCAAGTGCCTTTAGAGATACAAAAAACATTTTATTTTTAATTTTTGGTTAAGAAATGGCCGCTCTAGGATCCAGTTTCTGCGACGAGTTTTTCTGGAGGTCCAAAACGGGTGAACCGCCTGCACCTCCAAACGCGAACCTAGAACAAAAATCCAAAAATTTGCTTTAATATATATCATAAACTAATAGACCACGTAGGGGATTTTAGAAATATCGATTTTTCGAGAAATGGTGAGCATATAAAGGAAAAGTTCATGTTTTCACGTAAGAATTTCATATTTAATCGTTTATAAAACAAAAAGTTTACAACATATCGAAAAATCCCTACGTAGTCTATTAGATTATATATGTATAAAGATACTCTCAAAATTTGAAGGCAATCGATAAAGATTTGTAGCCGCTAGCGGTTCGCCCGATTTTGAAAATGGTGTTCTGAGAAAAACGCGTTTAAAGTTTGAAGTAACATTTTATGGTGGAAAATTATAGTATACCTTTAATCCGCGATGCCTGCACCGTATAGTTGGCCTTCTATATTGACGTTGAATTCTTCTTCTTCTTTTCTGGCCGATTTTGAGGCAATTCGAGCTGTTTTTGCAGCCTCAGTCAGCGATTGTTCGAAAAATTGATACGGAGTTCGTCTGCCTCAACGCAGAAATTGTAATAATTGCTTCCAACTGTCACGTCCAACTGTCGTATAACTTGCATTACACTGCAAATTCCATCGTTGAAAGTGCATATGGCAAGATTCCCAGTAATATTAACCCTCGTACGTCCCTCGGGTCTATAATGACCCACAGCGTTCAATATCGATAAGTTATTATTATGCCTTTAGAGATAATCTTCTGAAATTTTTAGACATTGTTTCTTTCTTATAACGATACTTTTTCATGATGGAAATAAGCATGTAATTATGTAATTTTGTCGACTACAAAAAACTGCACGTACAAGGTCTTCGGGTCATATATGACCCATACTGTAGAATGTTTTGTTATTTGTATTCAGGTACTATTTGTAGTCAATGTACCATTTTTCTTATATTATGCAGTTTCCAATGATTTCATAATACTTCAGTCAAATTTTATAAAGTGTACGTAGTTTGTTTGCTGAATGACCATGCATGTAGAGACGGAGTACGGACGTGGTTATTCCTGCTCTGCTCGGTTCTCCTGTAGGTATCTCTCCAAGTAGTGCGAGGAGTGTCTGTCTGATGGAATTAGCGTATATAATACCACCCATTACAATCGAAAGATCGAGAAATTTTTCAAATTTATCTTGTGAGAGGACGCCATTTCTTCATATGAGAATTTTCAACCTGATGATTTTGAGTTTCATAACGATTCGTCTCCTCTATAATCCTTTCAAGCAGACGAGAATCAAAAAAATAATTGAAATAATCGATTGGACTATTTCCCGATATAAAGATTTTCGGATTTATTTCGGAGCTACCTTCGAAATCTTTGATTGATGGGTAAAAATACGGGTACATGTACTTTTGGTTCGGATTCGCCACTAGTCCAAGCTTCATTTTCAGCCATTGCATTGTTGGATATACTACTGTATCAATACAGCCGTAAAGAAGAGGCGAGCGAGGCAGGCTTATAGATTGCGCGGAGCGTTGCGTTTGCGCGAACGAATTCGCAATACGCCACCTATAAGGCTTTTCGCGTATACCGTGTCATCATTCACCATATTGTATTCGCCATTTTGGATTTGAGACTAGACGGATTTGGACATCAGCATCGTAATGAGCGACCCCGAAAACCCCCCGAGTAACAAGTTTCGGGCCATAATCTTCAAATTTTAAAAATGTCTGGAATTCATCATCCGCCATCTTGGATTTGAGAAAATAGACCAATTTGGATATCAGCATCGTAATGAGCGATCCAAAAAACCCCTGAGCAACAAGTTTCGGGCCATAATCTTCAAATTCTAAATATTTCTGGAATTCATCATCCGCCATATTGCATTCGCCATCTTGAATTTGAGAATAGAGCGATTTTGATATCAGCATCGTAATGAGCGACCCAAAAAAACCCCGAGTAACAAGTTTTGAGCGATAATCTTTCCTGCCACATTTTTTCCACTGGATCCAAAGTCGATTTTGCCCTTCGTCCGGGGTGGTCGATATATCGACCAGCAGTTAGCTCGGGGCCTCCAAATAGGAAATTATTGACTTTATTTATAAATTTTACGTTTAAAAAGTCGATTTTAACTGAAATTTCCCCGGGCTCTAAAGGTTAATATATACGAGTACATACATCCTACCCTTGGGTCATATATGACCCGAAGGACTTAAGTGTAAGTATAAATGAGGGCCGTACGAGGGTTAATTGTTTTTCCGCTTGACATAGATTTTGGGGCCATTGACCACACTGTGTGTTGCGTTTAAACTTTCATTACTATTTTGAGTGAAACCACCTAAGCATCGATTTGGAAGGTCGTCGCTGCTCAACTTTTCGTAGATAGGCTTGATTGCTTCGAAAACTGTTTTCGACAGAGCCGGCTTGTGTGAAAAAGTACTTGATGTATTGACAATACATCCCAACATGCATTTGACGCGCCGCAAGGCGCCTCCGCAAACTGACGTAAACGACCGGTTCAAGATTTTTTCTGACCACGAGACTTCTTTTTTCTTATTCTTGAGGGTTTAAGGAATGTTTTAAGCTAATAAAAAAAATCGATTTTTTAAAAGTTGCATGGTGGCCTTACCCCTTAATAGTAGTATAATACCTTACTGTACTTTAATTCGGATAAAAACGTTTCAATTCTTCAGAAAAAATTCTTGAAAAACCGTAATTTTTGGGTGGGTCAAGGTGGTGTAACCCCTTAATGCAGGCGTACTGCAGACTCAGCACGTCACGCGTCCAAGCGGAGAAACATAATTTTTTTAGATAGATACTGATTTTCTTAGTTACAATTCCAAAATTTGTCTATTTATACACACCAATCAACGATGACGCTCATCGTCTATAGACAGAATCGTCTACGTTATATTTGCAGTGTTGCAGATCCAAGTCCTCATCCTGTATGTGCCCTAGCCTCGAAAATTCTCGGTCCCTATGCCACATTTGGCTTTTAGTATCTTTTTTCTAATGCTTTTCGTAACTTTTTCAAATACGTTCCCTTTTATGTATCGCATACATTTCTTGTCACGCAAAATCTTACAGTGACGCATTGAATATTATCAATGTAGAGGTGAATCGGTTATTTTAATAATCGCGCAGCACCTCATTACAAAAGAAATGTGCGAAATTTTCTCGACGAAAGGTTTCCAGGAAAATGGATTGGCCGCGGAGGACCAGTGAGGTGGCCACCTAGATCACCGGACTTAACGTCGCCGGACTTTTTTCTGTGGGGCTACATTAAAAGTGCTGTGTTTTGTGAGCCTCCTACAACACGCGATGATATGAAAGATCGCATAAGAAGAGCATGCGCCGCAATAACACCGACTACATTGCAAGCAACCTTGACGAACTTTCACAGAAGAATTGCACTTTGTCGTTAGCAAAACGGCGGACACTGAACAATTATTAAACGTCTAGATCTCAATTGTTTTCTTTTTTTTTGTTTCGGACAAAAGTTATGTTTAGTTTAAACCATAAAATCATAATGTGCAATAAAAAGTGCGAGTTTTCATTAAAAGAATAGTTTTACCCTGTTTTCACCGATTTCAGCATAATCTAGAAAGGTAATTAAAAAAAGTTTTAGACAAAAGTTATTTTGTTTTCAGCATAGAATCCTAGCATGTAATAAAAACTGGGGGTTCCCATTAAAAAAAATGTTTCTCCAAATTCACCGATTGCTGCGCCATCTGTGATGAAACTGATACAGTCAACTTGCGGCCCCCTTTGTACTGAACAAATTTTATACAGACACTTTTTTCCTACGATGTATATTTCTCGAGATATTCTGCTGTTAAGATTAAAATGGGACACCCTGTATATCTAACCATAAGTTAATCCAGTAAGGGCCGGTTTTACCAACACGGTATAAACGCCGTATAGCGCTATACTGAGAATAACCTGTACGCAAGCGTTTTACCACGATGGTATAAGTCTGGAATAGGATAAACTTTGGAATAAATGCAGGGATAGCTTATCCGGCAGTTTCAGCGCTGGATAAGCTAGCTATCCTCGGGATAACCTAACTTTTTCTTTGCGTCTTTATTATTCCGTGACAGAATCACAACCGTGACAGAATCATAATAATTGTTATTAGTTGTGAAATAAAGTTGATTGATGTGCCAGTTTTCAAATCATCATCTGATGATGAAATTGACGTCTTACAAAGAATAAGGAATCCGAGGAAAATACGTGCCCGGTAAGTAAATAAAGGATACCTATACCTACTAATTTATAGGTTATAAATATATTTTGTATATTATCTAATACAAAACTATTCCAGAATTGACTATTTCGAAGAATACAATGATGTCGAATTCTTCACTCGATTTCGTTTGACAAAACAAACCTGTCAAACATTGTTGGGAGTAATAGGAGATCGCATTGCTCCAAACTCGCAAAAGAATGCAGCAATTCAGCCAGCCACGAAATTATTATTAACTTTAAGATTTCTTGCTGCGGGTTCAATGCTAATTACAGTAGGTGATTTTGTCGGAATTAGCAAGGCTTCAGCTTGTATCGCTGTGAAACAAGTGAGCGTAGCAATAGCCAGTCTAGCGAATCGATATATTAAAATGCCAACATTACCAGAAGAGAGACAGGCAATTCAAGAAAGTTTCTATAACATTGCCAGTTTTCCATGTGTAATTGGAGCAATTGATTGTACACATATTAGGCTACAATCACCTGGAGGTGATACAGCAGAATATTACAGAAACAGAAAAGGCTTTTTCTCATGGAATGTACAGGTCGTTTGCGATGCCAAATTGCGTATACGAGATATTGTAGCAAGGTGGCCAGGAAGTACGCACGATCAACATATTTTCAGTAATAGTGCTCTAAAAGCAAGATTTGAAACTGGTGAAATGGGTGATTCAGTTTTACTGGGAGACAGTGGTTATGCGAACACTAATTACTTGTTGGTTCCTCTTTCAGAGATAAATCCAAATCAACCTGAACAGAATTTGTACAACGAGAGTCACATACGTACACGAAATGTGGTTGAACGCTGTTTTGGTGTATGGAAAAGAAGATTCCCCATATTATCTTTAGGGATGCGTGTCTCACTGGAAACGTCGAAAACTATTATTGTAGCTGCTGCTGTTCTACACAATTTAGCAATTGAAGAACATAATGATCTACCACCAAATGAAATTCAAATCAATGATGAAGAAGCTGACCAACTCATAATAGAGCAAGATTTGGTCCATAATAATATTAATAACATACGAAGAAATGCATTGATACAAAATCACTTTGCAAATTTATTATAGGATATTAAATATATATTAAAAATATATTAAAACAAATGAAGAGAGGGGGGGTCAGTTTTACTTGGGCCAGGATATACACATAAATTTTATTCATATTTCTTGTACGTATATGACTCGTTGTACATATTCTGTTCAGGTTGATTTGGATTTATCTCAGGCAGATAAATTTTATGTGTTTACCCTGGCCCAAGTAAAACTGCCCCCCCCCCTCCCTTAATTTGTTTTAATATATTTTTAATTTTCAAAAACTAAATTTGTTATTTTTCCTATTGATTTTGATCGTAATGTTAAGGGGGTCTTATCGTGTAAAAACTGATTTTCAAGCTCTATTTTTGAAAATTCATTATGAGAAAACTACAAAAGATTTGTGGACGCAGCTTTTTTGAATGTATCCGTTTATTTTTGAACTTTTTACACTTTTTTTTTTAGTTCATTAAATTCACCCACGTGACTTTAATTTGTTCTTGACCATGCCCTTGTCAAGAAAGCCCAGGGCACACGGGGTGAACGTTTTTAGAAAAGCCGTTGCTCTTATCGAGTCAATTTTTTTGTTTTTATTTTCAACAAACATGTCGCTAACGATAGACACAAGCTTTTTTGGAAATACTGATTGAATAATTTTTTACAGCCATTTGTAGCACACAAAAAAGGGAAAAAAATACATATTTTCTTCCGAAAGTCTGGAATTTTGAGAAATTTCAAAATTTCTGCAAAAGCGCGTGTCTGACCATAGCCAAGGAGATAACAAATAATAGTTTATGCGGTGATTTTGTTTCAGACTACCTGAAGGGTCAAAATCGTTCACCCCGTGTGCCCTGGGCTTTCTTGACAAGGGCATGGTCAAGAACAAATTAAAGTCACGTGGGTGAATTTAATGAACTAAAAAAAAAGTGTAAAAAGTTCAAAAATAAACGAATACATTCAAAAAAGCTGCGTCCAAAAAACTTGTGTAGTTTTCTCATAATGAATTTTCAAAAATAGAGCTTGAAAATCAGTTTTTACACGATAAGACCCCCTTAAGACTTGTAAAGTAATTATTATATGTCGCCACCTCTGCTAATTCCGACAACGCCTCACACCACAAGAAGAGCTAGTTTACAACACCGATTTGATACTGGTAAGCGCTTGATAAACTCGTCTTTTTCCATTCCTTTTTCGCGAACAATCTCTGATAAACACTTTTTATTAATCAAGGTTTTGCAAAAGTGGACTTGACTATGAAAGGTGGCGCAAGGTGGAGTACGGACAGACTATTCGAAGATACGTTCAAGCCGACGTTAACAGTCATGACAAATGTCAGGGTAAATAAGGTAAATACAATTTTAAAAACTATATCTGTTATTTTTCCTATTGATTTTGATTGTAATGTTAAAACTTTTAATTAGTAATTATTATATGCCGCCACCTCTGACACCTCCGACGACTCCGACGACTCCTCACATCGCGAGGAGAGCTAGTTTACAAGACTACAAGTTCGTCGATCGTCATAAACCGCCACTGATCTCCTAGAAATCAAAGGGCGACACACTGAAAGACATCGACAAAGTCAAATTGAAACCCATCGCAAGGTACGATTAAACAATTTTATCGCGGTAAACTTTTAATTCGCCAGGAACAAAGAGGAGTTTCGCATTGTCAGAATGTCGTAGCCGCGAAGAATTGATTTTGTTCACAGTGGGCTTTTAAACGTGTTTTTCAGATCGCCGGGTGGGAGACCTTTGCGAGCCAAACGAGAAAATAGCTCTTGCAACGACCTTCAAGAGATCTTACGGAAACGATATATCGCAATGCAATCGCCGGACAGTAGAAATTCCACCGCGACGTTGACGTTCGATAATTCGTTCTAGATTAAGAACTCGATGATACTCAAGTTCTCTGGGTCGCAGCAATCGCGTCGGACAGTGCTCCGAGGAACGGCTATTGTAGCCTTCCTTTCCACGCGTGAGATTGTATCATAATTATAATTTTATCTGAGTCAGAGCTTTGGAGAATCAAAATTAATAGATCTCTCTTCTTTTTTTATAAATGAGTCTTTCTCTGCGAGGTAATTTCGCACGACACATTTTAGATTATAGTTCTTTTTTAATAGGAGGATAGAAGCTCATAGAAACGTCGGGAAAATTTTGTTTTCTCTCTTCGCTCTTTTACTCAGAAAATGCAAGTTTAAATTTAAAATTGACGCACGCGGGTCTCTAATCGCGAGAATCTCAACGGTATCCAATAATATCAACCAAAGAAGTCATCTACCATTGCATTGTCTTCTATAAGTAACATTTAAATTTATCTAGGTAGACATTATACCTTTCTTCAATTCGCGTGATTGCAGATTTTTCAGGAGCAGAAGTGATACATCCGTCGTACGATGTAGAATATGAAAAAATTTTAGATTTGCATTGATACACTTTTGTAAGATACCTCGGCATTAGACATCAAGTCGTACAACGCTCTTTGTATACTTTTTAGATAGGGTCGCGTATACTTAAAAAAACGATAACATTGTACCGCTCTATGTAATCTCAGAGTAATGTCACCGCGTGATAAATCTTAAGTTGTAGCGATTTAAAAGTTTATAGATTTTAGAATATATTTTGTCCGATACGAGATTTGGATCAAATGGTGCAATTTTACGTTGTAATTACTATTATTGTGTGACGACCCTTATAGTTTTTTGAGACTGAACACATTCTTGTTGGTGAGATATCGAATGTTTGGACGTGTTTTGTACCTGATGCTTTTATCGATGACTCGAAAATAAAAGTTATTGTTACGAAAATATAAATATATTGTTATAGATATCTTTTATTTACCGGGCACGTATTTTCTTTGGATTTCTGATTCTTGGTAATACGTCAATGTCATCATCAGATGATGATTAAAAAACTGGTACATCAATCAACTATTTCAAAATTAATAACAATTTACCACAACGATCAGGTTATGATTATGTCATGAAAGAATAAAGACGTCAAAAACAAAAAGTTAGGTTATACTGGGAATAACAACTCCGAATTTCATTTATCGCGCCGGAACAGCTGTCAAAACGACCAAATGTCATGCGCAGTACGTACTTCTTACTACCAACCTAAAAATAATTTTAGATGGCCAACGCTTATACCTGGAATAGTTATCCCAGGCAAACTTGGAGCTGGTAAAACGCCTGCGCTTTATACCAGGTATAAAGAAGAGAGAGAGAGAGAGAGAGAGTATAAATTTATCCTCGGTATACTTATTCTAGGTATAACTTGGCTTTGGTAAAACTGGCCCTAAATGAAGATGTTGAAAGTGGAACAAAGTTATAGAAACCCTTTACAAAGAAAACACGACTTATAAATTCAAAAAGGTTGTAGTTATTTATATTTAATTGTTGAAATTAATGAAAAGAGGTAGAATAGCATAATTACTTGCAGAATTTTTTCATCCAATGAAATAATTAAAAAACACCAGAAACCGTGTAGTTTGCCACAGAAAGCAGTAGTTGCAACTATAATCAACTACTACTCTTTCTACTCTACTCACACCAATAAAAAATCTAGAACATTCTACATCAAATTAACTAAGGAAATATTCGAAATTTCACTGGTTAATAACACTGGTCAACAGTGATTTTGTTACACGAACCAGACCAGGTGATTCTTATAGATTTATGTGCGCTAAAAACAAATCTGACTCTCAAATTTGTGTATCACGTCAGGATTTTGAAATACTTGAGGTTAAATATACGAAAACGGGCGATTTTGATCATATTCACGGGTCTATTACAATGAAAATAAGAAATGTTTCTTAATTGCACTTACAGCATTTGAAAGTGTCGTTTTTGAACTTTTCAATACATTACTTGATTGTTCCTAAACGATTTTACAAAGCCAAATTTCAGTACGACAAGTCGATCATGTAGGTGGTACATTTAGGCGCGTGGCGTGGAGGACCTAAGCGATTGACTTGTCATACTGAAATTTGGCTTTGTAAAATCGTTTAGGAACAATCAAGTAATGTATTGAAAAGTTCAAAAATGACACTTTCAAATGCTGTACGTGCAATTAAGAAAAATTTTTGAATTTCTTTGTAATAGACCCGTGAATATGGCCAAAATCGTCCGTTTTCGTATATTTAACCTCAAGTATTTCAAAATCCTGACGTGTGATACACAAATTTGAGAGTCAGATTCGTTTTTAGCGCACATAAATCTATAAGAATCACCTGGTCTGGTTCGTGTAACAGAAAAAAAATGTAATTTTGTTTACCAGTGTAATGAAAGTTACAATTTTTCGACGTAGTTCACTGTCCTCTAGCATAGTTAATTATAATTTTAATATAGTTTATAGTAGATTTCTTTCCACTAAAGGTGAATGCATGATTGCAATAATGAAGTAGTGGCACTAGTCAGCAATTTCCATTTTCTTTTCCATAAATGGTTTCCTCATACCTCAAATATTAATTACATAGCAAAGACAGCTAATATGTTCAAAAAATGTTATTTTCAATTTAAAAGTAGCATCATAGTTTTGAATCTGGATGCCTGATTGACGTCAGAGGCGCATGCGCCCTGACGACATTCAACAGTGAACTAGTAATTGAGAACCTGTGATCACACTTTACAAGTGCGCCAGCTCCGCGGATTGCGCGCCACTGGTGACTGAATGACGTCTCGACAGAGATTTAAGCGCGCAAATTAGCATTACTTTAATAATCTTTTTCTCGTGATTGAGCATGGATATCACGTTTTTTCAAAAACTACCGTTCAAAGGACTTCATACTCTACATAAAAATAATTTTTCCTAAAAACATGGCATTACCCCATATCTTTAGAAATCCTATGAAAACAATCTAGCATAAACCAAGCATTTTCATCTCACATATTGAGATAAGCATACCCAATTTGTTTTCATCATTATAGAATGCCTTCTTATCACTGTTAAGTATGTGACATCAATCTGTCATAACAATTCTCAAATATACCATAATTTAACATCTAAATTATTGTTTCGCTGCATCGATACACGCTTCACATCCAATTCATATCGATTTACGAAATATAAATTAATAATGCTACTAGTATCATTAAATAGAGTTATCGTATCGTACCTTGTTTGTCCTTTTTGGTGATATCGTGCATCCTGATTAGGGAACTTAACGTTTTAACGTCTCCTTCAAAAATACATCTGTGGAGAGGATATGATTCATTGGAGGTCGTCTCGGCCATGATCACACCGCTCGATGGAGCGACTGGCAAGTAACTATATTAACGATGAAGACGGCTGTCCGGTGCTGTCCAATGACCGAGACATGATCTCGGCAGCGATCATCCTTGTTCGATTGCTTCTATACCATAATCAGCAGTTTAGGTATATCAGAGTTTCTTTGAAATTATTGTTCCAACGCGGTTAACCCTTCGTGTTGCATGCCCGCCCCGCGTCCAGTGTTTTCTCCTTTTACGTATTTTTAAACTTCCTTTCACGTCGTTTTTTTTTCTTTTTCCAATTTTTCCATAAGTCGATGACGGAATCTCGGTAGAACTGAGCTCTTTAATTTCGCACAGAGGGTAAACATCGAATCTTACAGGACATGCTTGAACTGTAAATTTCTCCGATCAAAATGAAATTGTGATTGCTGGTAAAATTCGCGTTGAGTATTTGTTTGTTTTTACTCGAGGTGCACTGCGACGTGGTATTGACTAACTCGAAAACATTATCCTAAAAGTCTTACGTTCGTGGAAAATTATACAGCACGTCTCGTTGATCGCGTTTTATCAATACTAATACCGTCCTACTTTGGACGCAGCCATAAATATGTAGTCAAAAGCATTTGTCTTTGTTTATAATTGTCGAAAGTTATCATTTTGTAAACAATAAGGCCCGGTTACACCAACGACATTTAAGCGACACTTAAGAGATAAGCTCCACTTAACCCTAGAGCGGGCGCGCTGGAGCAATTTTGCTACCGGTACCTATCTAACTATGCGATGGTGGGTGGTGTCGCGTCTGTAGTCAGACTTAACTTAAAATCCCTATTTCCGGAAATTACTAGATCTGTGGCGGCGCATTTAAACGCTTTGTATTAACGTTTAATCATCATTGTTCATTAGGAAGTAAGGTATAGATGAAACGTAGTAGAGAGAAAGAACGAGAACGTCGGGGACTGCGTGATAAGCTAAATAAGCCGCAAGCCACTGCGATCTCCGTTTATAAATATAGTATTTCCTTTCGTGAACCGAAGACTGCGATCTCCGTTTATAAATATGGTATTTCCTTTCACGAACCGATAGGCCATAGTTTAGCTAGCGAGAATAGGTCCCCTTTCTTCGAGTCACGTAGGTGTGCGCGGATAAGTTTCCGTCATCGATTGCGTAAGACCGAGCGCGGTAGATCCATGGGGGTCGACGCGTTCTTTCTTCGCACGTGGACGCGTGGTGCGTGGATTACATCATCGTGCGTAGAGGGAGAAAGTGGGAGTGGAGTCCTTGACTTCGCTTAGAGCCGAGTATTAGATTGGTTCCCCACCGTTGCCGAAAGGCGGGGACTTAGGATTTAAAAGGGTGCACTTTGCCGCTCGCGGGGCACTCAGATAAAGATTTATAACGCGACTTTATATTCGAAAATGTGCCAAAATATATTCGATTGGTGATCACCTCATTTCAAGAAAGAATAGTTTTCTTTATACCTAAATAAAACTCTCCAGTTCCTGATCCGCCTCCTTTCAAGCAGAGTGGGTTAGCACTCCACGGGCACGGACCTGCCCCCTGGAATTGGACAAAGAAGACCAGCCCGGCACGCAACAAATTTGGTGACAGCGGTGGGATACTTCAAAAACGGACAATTTGACAATTTCGGAAAGTGACAGTGCCGGCTCGAAAGTGCGGAAGACTTTATTAAAAGCAAACTTTAATACGCACTCCTCTGTCCCGGGTTCTTTGTGCGTGGTTTTCCCCGGGAACCGTAGGGCAAATGCCAGAGGAGGTGGCTTTAGTGACCACGCATGTTACAATTCCACTTAAGACCACCCGCGTAAAGAGACACTGAAAAAAACTATCCACCGCGAATCAAAGTACGGAACTGAAGATCCACGGCGAGACGACCCGGACATCCACAGCGAGGCTACCCGGACATCCACAGCGAGGCGACCTGGACATCTACAGCGAGGCGACCCGGACATCCACAGCGAGGCTACCCGGACATTCACAGCGAGGCGACAACCCGGAGATCCACAGCGAGGCGACCCGGACATCTACAGCGAGGCGGCCACACGGAGATCCCCAAGGAGGCATCATACCGATAAGTCTTTAGCCAAATAGGATAAGAAAGATGTTGCGTCCAATATCTCTCGTGAGCGGTAGCGGCCCTTTTCAAATCGCGGAAACGGGAACTCCTCAACCCGTTTCCTTGCAAATCCCTCCAGTGACTCAAAATAGCTCTCCGGTAGTATCACATCCACCAAGCGAAGCATCAACGGTTGGCGTTACCGAACCTGAAACTAACGCAACTAGCGCTTCTCATTTGTCCTTGAAATTAGCAGGCGAACTGGTTCCCTCTTTTGATGGAAAACCTTCCGAATTGACCAAATTCATCAAGCAATGCAAAATTGCCGAGACACGCGTAAAACCCTCCGATCGCGAAAATCTTTTGGCTATCATTTGTAGTAAAATCAAAGGTCACGCCGACCAACTTTTGGCAAATCGTCGCGTTCCTGCTGACCTGAATGATTTGATTACCTTGCTCAAGACCGCTTTTTCCCGATTTTTTGATGTAAATCTGGTGCATGACGAACTTCGAAAAACTTCTCAGAATGTAAATGAGGGCGTTGAGTATTTTGGGGCGCGAGTTCTCGAAATTTTAGCGCGTGGATTAGAGGCAACTAATGAAAAATATGACGAACTACAAGCCGCCGGAGTCAAAACGCTACTAAAAGACGCGGCTATCACTTGCTTCGCGCGCGGATTACGTGATCCCCTGATGAGTACCTTACTATCAAAAGAGAAACCGATATCCTTAGAGAGTGCTATTGATCTTGCTGTGAGGGTTGAATTAGAAACTATCGAACGTTCGCGTCATCTTCAGGGAACATCGAAACCAAACTCGATTCAAAGTACGGTTTATAATACGAATAATGTTCCTAATTCCAATGCAAATCGACAACCGCGACGGGATAATCCATACCCGTACAAACAAAATCGTGATCAAAGGCGTGAACCCGATTCTCGACGCGGATGGGGGCGTGAGCGCGACCGAGGGTATGACCGCGAGCGTGGACAATCTCGCGAGCACCAATATCACTTTAATCGTAAATTCGATGATCTCGACCGAAATAAACATATCAGCCGTAAAGATAAATTCCAAAATCCACGCTATACTCATCAGTCGGGGGAAAAACGTGAAAATCGGGATAAGAATCATTTAAACGCGAGGAGCGCCCCGCTGGCGCAAACCTCGCGGGGCGCGTTGATGATTGCGCGAGCCGGATCCACCGAGTCTGCTACAACCTCGAGAACGGAGGCCTTGGTAAACTCCCCATAATTCCGCTACAAAACATAAAATTTGTTAAAGATAATTCCAAATTCCTTGTCGATACCGGATCGCAACTGAATTTAATCAAAAAGGGAGCATTAAAACGGGACGCGGAAATCGACCGAAATATTAAATATAGCGTTACGGGGGTTGGCACTGGTATGCTGCATACTCTCGGCGAAGTCATCGTTCCTATTGAAAATATTAATGTCAAATTCCAAGTTGTTAACAATAAATTCGCCTTTCCGATGGACGGAATTTTAGGAACGAATTTTCTCTCCTCACAGCAGGCCACTATTTCTTTCAAGGATGGGTTTGAAACTGTGCTAGAACTCGGCGCAAATTTTCATTCTTTCACTCCTTCTTCCACAATCGATTTGCCTCCTCGGACGAAAAAATTGATAGCCCTTCCAATAAAGAATATTGACAGAAAAAGCGGGTATCTTCGTAGAGTCAATGCTGGGCCAGGTGTTTTCATAGGTGAAGTACTCACCGAACAGAGCAATGGAATTGCCAAGGTTTTTGCCATCAACTCCACCACTAGCTACATAACACTTCATATGTTACCTGTGACACTGGAGGAATTCGATATTGTGCAATCGCTTCCAGATAAAACGAGTCGAACTAATGATCCTCTTAAATCAAACCCAAAAGAAGTCGCGATGCGCATCTCCAAATTAACTGAAAGTTTTAAATTGTCAGATCTCAATGAGTTAGAAAAAACTAGTATTCTGGAAATAATTACCCAATTTCCCTATCAATTTTACTTACCCGGTGACAAATTAGGTTCAACGACCTTTGCTAAACATACAATAGTTACTACCAACGAGCGACCGGTAAATACAAAGCAGTATCGTTTCCCTCCGATGCACAGGGATGAGATTAGGAAACAGGTAGATTCACTCCTTCAGAATGATGTCATTTCTCCGTCAATATCTCCTTATAATTCTCCTGTCTGGATCGTACCAAAGAAGGCTGATTCTTCGGGAAAACCTCGATGGCGTATGGTTATCGATTATAGGGCCTTGAACGAAAAAACAATCAGTGATGCATACCCCCTTCCTAATATCACGGATATTCTAGACCAACTCGGGGGCGCAAAATACTTTTCCACCCTCGACCTTGCCTCGGGTTTTCATCAGATCCCGATGGATCCAGCATCTAAGCATAAAACTGCTTTTTCCACCCCCTTTGGATTCTATGAATTTAATAAAATGCCATTTGGCCTGAAAAATGCCCCGGCTTCGTTTCAACGGATGATGGATATGGTGTTGTCGGGTCTTCAGGGTGTAGAGTTATTCGTATATATGGATGATATCGTTATATACGCCAATTCT
The DNA here is from genome assembly GCA_963678675.1 of Xiphydria camelus. NCBI lineage: Eukaryota > Metazoa > Arthropoda > Insecta > Hymenoptera > Xiphydriidae > Xiphydria > Xiphydria camelus. Next base: position 19,852,387 of record OY783194.1, read on the forward strand.
CTTCAGGAACATGCTGAAAAATTGAAGACTCTCCTTGCACGATTACGAGACGCTGGTTTAACGCTTCAAACTGAAAAATGTTATTTTCTACGTCGTGAATTAATTTACCTTGGTCATGAGATCACTGATAAAGGTGTGAAACCAGATCCTAATAAAATCAAAGCCGTACAAAGTTTTCCGGTCCCTAAAACGAGGAAAAATGTTAAACAGTTCCTTGGTCTCGTAGGGTATTATAGACGCTTCATCAAAGATATGGCAAAAATAGCCAAGCCACTTACTCGTTTATTAAAAAAGGATAACCCCTTTATCTGGACCTCATTCACTCAGGATGCTTTTGAAACTCTTCGTAAAATTTTGTGCTCCGAACCGCTTCTTCAATTTCCCAAATTCTCCGAACCTTTCGTTGTGACGACTGATGCTTCGAATTACGCACTCGGAGCAGTCCTGAGTCAGGGTAGTATCGGGAAGGATCTTCCAATCGCGTATGCATCTAGGACATTGAGGGATTCGGAAATAAATTATAGCACAATTGAAAAGGAATTATTAGCGATCATTTTTGCAATCGAACATTTTCGACCATATTTATACGGTCATCAATTTACTCTCGTCACTGATCATCGTCCCTTGGTCTGGTTGCATAATGCAAAAGACCCCACCTCGAAATTAATGCGCTGGCGAATTCGTCTTAACGAATACGATTATACTATCGTCTACAAACCTGGGAAAATCAACTCTAACGCCGACGCTTTATCCCGTAATCCTATCGACCTTAACGACTCCCACATACCCGAATCTTCCAGATTCTTGACGGAAAAGGTAAATGAGGACGCCGCATATCCCAGGAACTTTGAAGAGGTATTCGACTGTACAGACGAATCACCGCTCCCTTGTTTCAACGTGGATTTGGTATCTGATGCTGACAGAACTTTTCATCATTACGAAAGATTAATAGGCTCCTTGTTCCTGACGAGCGGGAGCTTGGTATTCGACGAAAAAGAGGTCAATTGTTTGCAAACAAGTAAAGTAGAATCAGACGTTCCTGACATGACTGATTCGGATTGTGAAAGCGAATATTTTACTGCTGACGAAGACGGCTTATCAATTGAGTTAGGGCTCCACTCGGTTGCCGACCTGTTGGAGGTCTCTTCCGGGGGAGTGAAGAGTGGCGCTGAGCTTGCTTTCCTGGTAACCCGGTCTGACAGATCCTGTAAGCGATCTCCGGCCCAGATGGGTTCGCTCCAGCTGCCGCCAACGAGGGACAACGCGGCACACCAGAGAAGACACCCTCCGGTTACCAACTCTTCTTACGCGAAGAGACTAACCCTGTTGGGTGCCGCCGCCGACGAGGGAAATACCTTAGAATGTGGCACATGTACGGAGCACCCTCCGGTTACCAACTCTTCCTACGCGAAGAGCCTAACCCTGTTGGGTGCCTCGGTTGCTACCGACGAGGGAGACAATTTAAAGATGACCTCGATAAAACGTAGAAAAATTGAATTCAGTACCTATAATGTAAATCCAGACAAATCGACAGATAATCCAAAACCGTTTCCCACTATTTTCCACTCCAAGGATCACTTGTATCTGCGTAGGGATAATCTCATCAACTTCATCCCATTGGATTTGAACATTTCCTCCGAAATTGGTTTAGAACTACTCAGTAAAAGGTTTTTCTCTGTAGAAAAATTAAAAGGAATTCTCATTAAATTGGGTGACGCTTTGACATACCAAAGTGATAGAGAACATCTTGTATTTCACCTGGTCATTCGTGAAACCTCTCGATCGGACACCTCGCTGGATTATCTTCGAACCTCCTTGGAATCCTTAAAAATATTAATGGATGATCAAAATGTGAAAACTTTCAGTATCGCTGCTAATGATTCTGAGTTAAATTCATTTGAATGGGCTGATGTAGGAGATCTTCTAAAAACTACATTTAACAATTCTAAATATGTCATAACAGTGTGTACAGGCGAAATTGAAACCCCTCCAGTCGGAAAACGCGAAGAGATAATCCGCGAATTTCACGAATCAACCACTGGTGGACACCAGGGAGTCACTAAGTTATATCATCGTATTCGAGACAATTTCTATTGGCCTTCAATGCGCAAACAAATCGCCAATTTCGTTCGCACGTGTGATAGTTGCCAGAGATACAAAATCCTCTCTCGTAATACGAGGCAACCCATGCGTATCACCGATACCCCAAAACGTGCTTTTGAGAAAATTCAAATGGATATCGTAGGGCCATTACCGAAAACTAAAAAAGAAAATCGTTATCTTTTAACCATCCAGGACAATCTTACGAAATACTCTGATGCTATACCACTTTCTTCTATTGACTCGGTTACAGTTGCTCACGCACTAGCCGAACAATTCATCAGTCGTTTCGGTTGTCCTCGTACTATTCACACCGATCAGGGAAGTAATTTCATCAGTCAAATCATCAAAAATGTTTGTAAAATTTTTAAAATTCAACGAATTACCTCAACTGCATTCCATCCTGAATCACTTGGATCTTTGGAACGTGCTCATCGTGTTTTCATCGATTATTTGAAACATTTTTGCACTAAAAACGATTGGGATGATTGGATCCGCTTTGGAATCTTCTCATATAATACCTCTGTTCACGAAGCCACTGGTTTTACTCCTCACCAGTTAGTCTTCGGCGTAGAGGCAGTAATTCCTTCAGAATTTGCTAAAGAGCAAGTACCTCGCACCTTCGTCCAATATCTGGATGATCTCTTCGTCAGAATTTCCACAACTCAGGCAGCTGCTGCAAAGAATTTAGAGAGGGCTAAGGAAAGAAGTAAAATTCACTACGATAAAAATGTAAATCCTCGTGAATTCCACGAAGGAGATTATGTATATTTAAGGAAAGAACCAAAAACATCAAAATTCGATTATAGCTGGACTGGACCGTACGAAATCATGCGAATGCACGGAAAATTGAATGCCGAGCTTGCGCTAAATACTACTAAGCGAAAAATAGTACATACAAATAAGTTGAGGTTGGCTTTCATTAGATCAGATAATATTAATGAATAGCAACTACCTACTTAATTTAAAATAAGGATCGCCGTAATTTCTTTGTATTTATATTAAAGTCTTAAAATTACTTATAAGAATAATTTTAAGAAAAAAATGTTTTTCAAACATTTTTTCACATAAGGTGGAAGGTGTCGCGTCTGTAGTCAGACTTAACTTAAAATCCCTATTTCCGGAAATTACTAGATCTGTGGCGGCGCATTTAAACGCTTTGTATTAACGTTTAATCATCATTGTTCATTAGGAAGTAAGGTATAGATGAAACGTAGTAGAGAGAAAGAACGAGAACGTCGGGGACTGCGTGATAAGCTAAATAAGCCGCAAGCCACTGCGATCTCCGTTTATAAATATAGTATTTCCTTTCGTGAACCGAAGACTGCGATCTCCGTTTATAAATATGGTATTTCCTTTCACGAACCGATAGGCCATAGTTTAGCTAGCGAGAATAGGTCCCCTTTCTTCGAGTCACGTAGGTGTGCGCGGATAAGTTTCCGTCATCGATTGCGTAAGACCGAGCGCGGTAGATCCATGGGGGTCGACGCGTTCTTTCTTCGCACGTGGACGCGTGGTGCGTGGATTACATCATCGTGCGTAGAGGGAGAAAGTGGGAGTGGAGTCCTTGACTTCGCTTAGAGCCGAGTATTAGATTGGTTCCCCACCGTTGCCGAAAGGCGGGGACTTAGGATTTAAAAGGGTGCACTTTGCCGCTCGCGGGGCACTCAGATAAAGATTTATAACGCGACTTTATATTCGAAAATGTGCCAAAATATATTCGATTGGTGATCACCTCATTTCAAGAAAGAATAGTTTTCTTTATACCTAAATAAAACTCTCCAGTTCCTGATCCGCCTCCTTTCAAGCAGAGTGGGTTAGCACTCCACGGGCACGGACCTGCCCCCTGGAATTGGACAAAGAAGACCAGCCCGGCACGCAACAGTGGACAAAATGTTGAGCATTGTCGCGTCTGCATCCAGACTTGACCTAAAATCCCCATAACTTTTGGAAGTTACTAGATTTTTGGCGGCGCATTCAAACTCTTTGTATTAACATCTAATTATTGTCATTTTATTAAGCAAGTAGGGTATAGATGGATTGTAATAGAGAGAAAGAACGAGAACGTCGAAGACTGCGTGATAAGTTAAATAAGTCGCAGGCCACCGTGGTTTCTATTCGAGAGATTATAAACACCTTTATTGGTGATGGACAGGGGATCTGAGTCGCGGGCCGCTGCGAGCTCCGTTTGTAAATATGGTATCCCCTTTCGCGGACCGATAGGTCGTAGTTAATTTACCTAGCAAGAACAGTTCTCCTTTCTTTGAGTCACGTAGGCGTGCGCGCATAAGATTTGTTATCGATACGCGCTTCGGATTGCGGGAGTTCGTGCGCGGTAGACCCACGGTTAATGAGGGCATGTTTTCTTTCGAGTACCGTATGTCCGCGATCATTTGAACCATAGGAAAATTGCGAGTTTTGCATGAGCACCCCTTTGGGTCTCCTTGTCCAATAGAATCACCGGAGAAGCGTGAATGCGCATGCGTAGTCATCCGCGAGTGTGGCGTCGTCAGCAAGTTCAGATCGGTTATCGAAATAATCGATCTGAACTTGCTGACGACGCCACACTCGCGGATGACTACGCATGCGCATTCACGCTTCTCCGGTGATTCTATTGGACGAGGAGACCCAAAGGGGTGCTCATGCAAAACTCGCAATTTTCCTATGGTTCAAATGATCGCGGACATACGGTACGTGGAATTGTGCGCGCCAGAGTCAGGGTCGATGCGTACTTTCTTCACACGTGGACGCGTGGGGCGTGGATTAGATCATTGTGCGTAGACGAAGAAAGTGGGAGTAGAGTCCTTGACTACGACTAGCGTCGAGTATCAGATTGGTTCCCCACATTAGCGCTGAGTATTTGATTGGTTCCCCGTTGTTACCGAGAGGCGGGGACTCTTGATTTAAAAGGATGCACTTTGCCGCTCGAGGTGCACTCAGATACCGATTTATAACGACAAATTATATTCCAACTATGTGTTAAAATATAATTCATTGGTGATCACCTAATTCTTGGATTAAGAGTTTTCCTTTCTCCACCTGCAATAAAACTCTTCATCTCCCGATCCCGCTCTTTCCGAGCAGAGTGGTTCAGCACTCCACGGGCACGGACCTGCCCCCTACAAACGGACCAAGAAGACCAGCCCGGCACGCAACAGCATCGCCGTTGCATGTCTCAGGGCTGGTTGCACCAGCGACATTTAAGCGACACTCAGGTAAGCTCCGCTTAACTTCAAAATCCGAGTATTTGATTGGCTGTGACTGCAGATAAGCCAAGCTTAACTTTCAAATTCCGTTGGTGCAACCGGGCCCAGGTCCACGCGGTTAGACGGAACACCGATCTAAATCCATAGCACGATTCCGGCCATTTTAGGTTATTAAGCTTTTCGCGCGTGCATCAGCAGTCAGCTGTGTTTGTGTCTGTTTGTGTCAAATGTAGAAGATGTTTATTCTGTTTCTCTTATAGGTGATATCGGTGAGAGAGCCTCCTAACGACCCGTAGACGAATTGATGCGAGCGGCGGCCATATTGTAGAAATAGAATTTGAATATAAACATTTGTACCTATGCAATGGCTGTGTTTTTAGCGAATTATTCGAGACTATTATTTAGTGTTGATGCGGATAGGTATAAGGCTACAGTAGCTCTATGCGGTGGTGTTGATCCTTACGATGTTTGTTTAAAAAATACCGATAAACGTTACGATCTTGTACCAAATGTTACACGGTAGGACTTGTTTCAATACCTGGTATTATCAACGGACATATTCATTAAAGCAACTTAAAAGCTTTAAAGCTATGGGTACGCATAATTTTGTTCCATCAGGTCACTTGGATCATATGAGCCGTTGAAAGCCAGAATGGTCTAAGTCACATTTCATATAAGCTGAGATTATTTGACTGCAAAGTTAATTAAGTACAATTTGAAAAATCTGTCTAGATGATACAAAACAGATATTTACGATTTAAAGTGTCTGTATCATTTAGACAAATTTTTCAAATTGTACTTAATTAACTTTGCAGTCAAATAATCTCAGCTTACATGAAATGTGACTTAGACCATTCTGGCTTTCTCAACGGCTCATATATCTTTCCTGAATATTCCGCAGGCTCGGACAGTTGTGTTCGCCAAAGTAAGTATTATATGCCCTAACTTTCTCTATTTATATTACATTGTTTGATGTATTTCTATCAGGTAAGACATTCTCAGAGAGCTAATGAACTGCTTCTTCGTACATGGGTTCTTCTCATGGATTCAGGGGAGGTGATAACAGCACACTGCAATTGTATGACTGGAAATGGATCATCGTGCTCTCACGTTGCTGCTGTTCTTTTTGCTTTGGAAATTGCTGCTGAAAAGAAGAGGAGCACTACATGCACATCAAAGGAGAATTCCTGGCTTCCTCCGTTTCTTAAAAATGTGGAAGCCTGTGAAATCCGCAATTCGAACTTTAAATCAGCGGATAAACAATTTGAAATTCTGCGAGGATCAGAAGTGGACGTCCAAATCTCAGACAACGAACAATTGGAATTTTATGCAAAGTATATGCCAAATGTAAATGAAATTAATGATTTTCTGAGAAAAGTACAAGTTACAGATCTGGTGTGTGGGGTGTTTTTAGTATCAAGCGATTTCCAAGACCGGTTTGTCACTACTACAACTCTCAATAAAACCGCAGAACATCTTTCTACACAAGAAATCCATCTTTCGACACAACAGACACGGAGATTCCCTAGAGTTCTTCAGTTCTTCAACAAGAATAAAGAGAATATGAGTTTCCCAGAACTGTTGAAAGTGTGCGAAGAACTTTTCAAAAATATGTGTACAACTCAAGCAGAAGCAGATGCCCGCCTCCTCCTAAAGATCCATGGTTTTGTTACACTGGTTTTCAATCACAGACGGTAAACCATATAAATTAACGAAGTTACCATCCTTTCCGTATGTTGCCGAGCAACCAACAATGACACAAATTACCATCTTAATAAGATCGCCGCCTACTTGAAACGTTTAATTATAAAAAAAGCAATGAAAACATCTTTACGGAGCTCTATATTTATATCTGACAATCTGACAGCTGTTTCTACAACATGGCCGCCGTTCACATTTCCATAGAGTACGCAGTGGATATAGAATACTCCGTGACGTCACGCCGATAGTTGTGAGTAGTGTTGAAGATTGTTAGTAAAGTTGAGTAAGAATAATAACATTAAAAATGAGTGGAATTAGAAGTAGTGACAGTGAAAATGAGCTGTTATCTGAAGTTATTTTGAGACAATCCAAGAAAAGGAAGACGTTTTGTAGAATAAGATACAGAAAACAGTCACCAGTCGCTACTAGGCCGACAAAGGAAGTTTACATCGATTCTCTCTCTCAGATAATCCTCAAACAGTTAGCTCGTAATAGCTACAATGCTTTTTGTCACTCAGTGTTAAATACTCGGTTTCATGGGCGTCCTCGACGCATGTGAAATCATCTTTCACACACCAATTCGTGAAAAGTTGCGCAGTGCGTGAAATCGTCAACCTCGTATGTGACACAAAATATACCAAAACGACGCTCGATCCACAGTTCAAGCCGAACTACGGTTCATCGCGTTTATACAACCGGCCCTTAGGGCCGGTTGTATCGCAGTTGGTAAACTCTCAGGCTAACAGAACTCAGGTTAACTATTGGATATCATTGAACTGAGATCAACAAAATTTCAGTTGTATCATTTCGGTTCAGCAGAAGGTTGCCTGAACCACTAGTCATTTAGAGTTGGCTACCATGAATGTTATGGTTAGCTAATTTCCCCTTGCTCTTCTAACCTATAAAATTTTTTGACATTTATGCGTTTTAGAGCAGGAGCTAAGAGATTCCGTATGCAAAAATAGCTCACCGCATTCTGATTGAAGATTTAGGTTAAGAAAAACCTAAGGAATGATATCGTGGAGGTTGCCGGACGGAATTAATGGTCGATTTTTTTTTATCGGCCCTATAATAGGAGTTTTCGATTCCGTCGCTGTAGCTGTGAAAAAACGTTGTTCTTAACTATTAAAAGGTTGTTTATGTAAGCTATGAAATAAAAAACGGCATCATCATAATACAATACAAATCTAATTATTAATGAAAAAAGAAATAAGTGGTTTACATATTCATTAACACTAGAACTACTGAAAGGTCGTGCATACAATTAATGTTGCTGTTTTTGCAATTACAGGACATTGTTCTGCAATCAGCATAACATTTCGTCGGTCTTATCACGTAACGGCATATCTCAGAAAATTTGAAAATTGAGTTAAGACCGCCAATAGGTTGCTCTTAAGCCTTATATTTTTATCTCACGACCCAGCATACCTCAACATTTTATACTTTTGCTATTCCCCATATATTTTTTTCGTCGTATCTCAAAATACTCAAGATTTAAATCTCACGTATAGGCCTAACTTAGGATAGGTTCATACGTGTGATTTAAAAGGCATTCACGCGCATAATTTTAGACATAACAAAAATCACCAAGCTATAAAAATAATTGCAGGAATTATTCACAATGAAAAATCATAAAATATTTTAAATCGCTCTCGTGAGAAATCATCAAAACTGAGATACGCCCTTACGTGATAAAACCGACGACTTGCAAGGCCTGATTAGAGAATTTGGCAAAGGCGGTTTTATCATTTGCACCGGGTGGAGCTGTCCATCTTGTCTTTCATAGCCGAATTGGAGCAAGTTTAGAGGCTCATATATTGGTTGTGAGGAATTTCTCTACAAATATGTTTGGGCTGCAACTCTTAAGCAATGTAAATACAAAGTATCAGAAGTGCAAATAACTTTGGATTCGTTGAAATTGAAACCGATATTACGGGTAAGTAACTTGAAACGCAGTTCACCTGCTGTAGATTTTTCTTTAACAAATAAATAACTGCAAACTTCTTCAATGTTCTTAAAATGCATTGGAATTTCGGAGTTATTTGCAAAAGTCGAAACAGCATCCTGAATGAATATTTCGGATGCAGCTTTTACACATTGCTTCTTAGTTGTAAATCGGTTTGTCGTGTCGCAACTTGTTAGAGCATGTAACACAGGTAAAATATCACAAATTTGTTCGCCAAGTGATTCAGCTGCTAAATGACAGCTTGAAAGACTTTGTCTAACCCGATCCTTCAAACCAGATACCTCGACAACCAATGTTCGACAGTCTACGCCAAAAGTGAATGCTAAGCACGAAAACATCAGTATCCAAACTATTTATAATTACTTGTTCAATCAAGTCTAGCACTTCAGATAAACTATTACGTTGGGGCTTGAAGCATTTCGTCGGGTCTTCATATCCACCGGTAATATACAGTTCTGTTTCAGCATTGATGTTTAAAAAACTTGGAGCATACGTGCAAAAAAATTGAACAAGCTGTAGTTTGTTTTGAGGACAAGAAAAAAATCTTTGCAGTCGGCCGGGATTTTGGTTGAAGGACTTGATATAACAATTTGCTTCGGTTTCGTTCCTTTCGATCGTAAAAAAAAGCAACATTAATTGTATCTCCCTTTGCAAATGCATCCACAACCATTGTCAAAACTTACCCGCGTAAGTGTACTATTTTGTTATTTCTCAATACTAACACTAGAACTATCGCAGGCAGTCAATTTGACTGGTGCTTTATTCTGAGTGCCAGTCGACCCCAATTATCTCGTAACCCGTGAGGTTTCTGTCAAAATTGATAGAATACTTTTTTGTAGGATATATTTTGATCTACAAAAAAGTTCTACAAATTTAATAATTTTTTATTTTGTTTTCTAAAGCTTCTGTAGCAATAAAAGTGCTGAGTTTCCATCATTTCTTGTATGTATTTATTTACCATTACCATAGGGCCACTCAATCTTTACACACACAAATTGTCAGCAACAAAGAAGTTGAAAATTGTTTATAATAATAATATAAATAAAAGTAAATAAATTTATGATAAATTTATAATAAATTTTGAATTTGAATAAAAATAAATCTTAAATTAAACCTTGAAAATAGTGCCTAATTAAACGATCTCTAGTTATATTATTCGCATTAAAATCAGCTTGTGCATCTGCTACATCGACATTAATGATATTTGCAAATTGAATGGCACCTTCCACCTCTTCATCTCCTTCCAGTTTTGGTTCACCCACTTGACGAGCTATGTTATGCAACACTGCACATGCTACAACAATTGCTTCCACTTTGCGTACATCAATACGAATTCCCAATGATAATATAGGGAACCTCCTTTTCCAAACCCCAAACAACCTTTCAATAGGATTTCTTTACATAGGATTACAGCATAGGATTACACCATACAATAGGATTACAGCATAGCCACCATCTCCCAGCAGTAGACTATCACCAAATTCGCCATTTTCAAACCTTGCTCTTATTCTTGAATTGTTAACAATTGTGGAATCATGTGCGGAGCCTGGCCAGCAGCAAACAATATCCTGAATATTTAGATTATGGTCACATATGACTTGTACGTTGAATGAAAAAAATCCTTTTCGGTTCCTGAAAATTTTAGGATCATCGCCACCAGGAGACTGTATTCTTATGTGTGTACAGTCTACTGCTCCTATACATTTTGGAAAACGGCTTATACTGTAAAATCCTTGTTTCACTTTTTGAAATTCTTCTTCCGTAGATGGCATATTGATGAACTGATTTCGTAATTGTGCGATACATCTGAGTACTTTGGGAACTGTACGACTTACTGTAGATTTGTCTATACTACTAAAGTCTCCAATAACTTGTAAAATTGACCCTGTCGCTAAAAAACACAATGTAATTAATACCATCTCTGAGGGCGTCAATGCAGTATTTATGGGAAATAGAAAAATTAAACAGGTAAATGGAAAATAGAATGCGGCCCATTACTCACTCATTATAGGTACTTACTCATGTTTCAAACACACAATTTCGTTTCTAATTTCTTCAGTTATTAATTCCACCGTCTCTTTAGAAAGGCGAAATATGCCTAAATTCATTTTCGTTCCATTTAAAAAATGATTTTCCCTTTGACGGAAAATTGTGGGAGCTCTTGGGAACGCTTCTATTTCAACTAATTCTAGAAAGTCCTCACCATCTGTCAAGTCTTCTAAATATTCTCTTAATGCCATGTTTTTACATAGGTAAATAATGTCACGATATTTGACTTTAAACAGAAACTGGGTATTTTGAGGTTATAATTTACTAACGAGTAAAGTTGAACACGGTTTAACCCTACAAATTGTCTGGTTCAGTATGAATCCTAGTTAAACCAATGATCAGAGGTGAACTTCTATGATACAACATAGGGTGAAAGTGTTACGTCCCAATAGCAACTCAATTTAATATTTTCTCAGGTGCACCTATTCGAACTAACTTATTACCCACCAATCTATTTTTTCACACTATACAGCTTAGTCTGGCAGGAACAGCGACTCTATTGTTTAGCGTTAACAGCTCATTCATTTCATTCTCACCACGGTCCAGCCTAAACAGCGAGTGTGAATAACTACGGATGTTTAGTCTACTACTCTGAATCGAACGCACTCGCTAGGAAGGTCCGGCCGTGGGAAAGGCAGAGCTCTGCGAACGCCACAAAGACCCCACTACCGTACCGTATGTATCATGCCAAATTAAACAAGCAGATATACCGACATTGCCGAAACTTTACCGACGGTCAAGAATTTTATAGTTAGAGTTGGCTTGAGAAGAGTGCGCTGTGTGTACTGCGTGAGAACGAAAAGTGTCAAACGTCTGATTTCCCGATAGCTGTTAATTCAAGAGATCGAAGTGTTTCGTCTATTATTCAATACTTCGATTTTCCGAATTGACAGCTATCGGGAAATCAGACGTTTGACACTTTTCGCTCTCACGCAGCACACACAGCGCACTCTTCTCAAGCCAACTCTAACTATAAAATTCTTGACCGTCGGTAAAGTTTCGGCAGTGTCGGTATATCTGCTTGTTTAATTTGGCATGATACATACGGTATGTCCGTCTCTGTACTGGCCAGTTTGAAAGTTACCTTCGGATCGGCTTGGTCGGTACTCGAGTCATTTAATACGGTAGAAGTCGAGTCGGCAGTCAGAGTTGATGTCAATTCGGGAGATCGAAACGTCTAACCTCGAAATTGTGAATTTGTGATTAATGGAAATTACGAAAATAATTATAATTACGGTATAAATGTCTCGATTACCGACCAAGCCTATCCGAAGATAACTTTCAAAGTGGCCAGTACCGTATGTATCATGACAAATTAAACAAGCAGATATACCGACATTGCCGAAACTTTACCGACGGTCAAGAATTTTATAGTTAGAGTTGGCTTGAGAAGAGTGCGCTGTGTGTGCTGCGTGAGAGCGAAAAGTGTCAAACGTCTGATTTCCCGATAGCTGTTAATTCAAGAGACCGAAGTGTTTCGTCTATTATTATCAATACTTCGATTTTCCGAATTGACAGCTATCGGAAAATCAGACGTTTGACACTTTTCGCTCTCACGCAGCACACACAGCGCACTCTTCTCAAGCCAACTCTAACTATAAAATTCTTGACCGTCGGTAAAGTTTCGGCAATGTCGGTATATCTGCTTGTTTAATTTGGCATGATACATACGGTACAGAGACGGACATACGGTATATTCCAACTGCAACCAATCTCATCCCTCTAATCACAATTTTCGATCAGGCCAACCAGTTAGAATTCATCTATCCCTCCTCTATCTAAAAACTCCTCTATTCTCGAAGCAGACTCTGGCACAACGTTCTCTTCACTTCACATTTAACCTTCTTCGAAGTCGTCTCCCTGACTTACCGCACCGGGTACATACACTAAGTTATCCAGCGAGCGCAATTTTTCAACTTTACCTACATTGACAACCTCTTAAACTTAATAATACCTAAATAAAGCAATAGTTATTTCATCCACGCATAGTGGTGGCTGTTTAACCCGACAAAATCCTAAAATCACGTCCCTAGGACGTAACAAAAGCACCGGTTAGCCGGACACTACCTGTTGTCGGATAGAGAATGAAATAGATAACGCACCGGTTAGTCGGACAACTTACCTGTTGTCGGACATTTAATGAAACAGATACCGTATGTCTGACAGCAAGCGCAACAGGAGCTGTGACCTGAAAATTTGACTTCGGCAGTGTTTGGAGGATGCTCGAGTCACTCATACACGCTGCTCGCGCAGCGTAAGGGCGAAAAGTGTCAAAATGTCTGATTTCTCGATAGCTGTCAATTATTTCTTATTTGTGAGTGACTTGAGCACCCTCCAAACACTGCCGAAGTCAAATTTTAGGTTACAGCTCCTGTTGCGCTTGCTGTCAGACATACGGTATATGAAAGTATTCTTGAACAGAGGAAGAAAGAAATATGTCCGACAACTGGAAATATCGTCTGCTTGAGTGTCCGAAAACCCCTAGCCTTGAACAGAGGAAGAAAGGGATACGTCCGAGAACTGGAAATATCATCTGCTTAGGTGTCCGACAACCGGTGTGTTCACCCTACCTACCTACATTTTGATGTGAACTCAGTTCAAGCGTGGTTCAAGTTAGAACTGAGTTTAAACCAAGTCGTTACAACCCGCCCTTAGGCCCGGTTCCACAACTCGGGCTTAACTTTTAAACGGGGTTTAAATCATTCGTCCAACCAATGAGCGCTCGAGAATGAGAATTTAAACCGAGTTTATCTAGATAAGCCCGAATTGTGGAAATGGCCCTTAGTGACAAAAAATAGAATTCGTTATTCGGTTGTTTCGCGCCGTTTAACAAGTGTGATTGCCGTTGTTGCGTGCCGGGCTGGTCTTCTTGGTCCGTTTGTAGGGGGCAGGTCCGTGCCCGTGGAGTGCTGAACCACTCTGCTCGAAAAGAGCGGGATCGGGAGATGAAGTTTTATTGCAGGTGGAGAAATGAAAACTCTTAATCCAAGAATTAGGTGATCACCAATGAATTATATTTTAACACATAGTGGGAATATAATTTGTCGTTATAAATCGGTATCTGAGTGCACCTCGAGCGGCAAAGTGCATCCTTTTAAATCAAAAGTGCCCGCCTCTCGGTAACAACGGGGAACCAATCAAATACTCAGCGCTAATGTGGGGAACCAATCTGATACTCGACGCTAGTCGTAGTCAAGGACTCTACTCCCACTTTCTTCGTCTACGCACAATGATCTAATCCACGCTCCACGCGTCTACGTGTGAAGAAAGTACGCATCGACCCTGATTCTGACGCGCACAATCCCACGCATTCGAAAGAAAACATGCCCTCATCGACCGTGGGTCTACCGCGCACGAACTCCCGCAATCCGAAGCGCGTATCGATAACAAATCTTATGCGCGCACGCCTACGTGACTCAAAGAAAGGAGAACTGTTCTTGCTAGCTAAATTAACTACGACCTATCGGTCCGCGAAAGGGGATACCATATTTACAAACGGAGCTCGCAGCGGCCCGCGACTCAGATCCCCTGTCCATCACGCAATAAAGGTGTTTATAATCTCGCGAATAGAAACCACGGTGGCCTGCGACTTATTTAACTTATCACGCAGTCTTCGACGTTCTCGTTCTTTCTCTCTATTACAATCCATCTATACCTTACTTGCTTAATAAAATGACAATAATTAGAGGTTAATACAAAGAGTTTGAATGCGCCGCCAAAAATCTAGTAACTTCCAAAAGTTATGGGGATTTTAGGTCAAGTCTGGATGCAGACGCGACACCGTACTCGCTTCGCTCGTGCGGCAAACTTCACACTCGTTAAAAACGGCGCTTCACGCCCTCATAACGAAAATAACTATTAAAAATCAGCTATGTACCATATGTCCGCGATCAAAGAGCCCATAGCAAAATTGCGAGTTTTGCATGAGCACCTCTGTGGGTCTCCTCGTCCAATAGAATCACCGGAGAAGCGTGAATGCGCATGCGTAGTCATCCGCGAGTGCAGTTCGACTTCGATTTCGATTCTCGCATCTCGATATCGAAGTCGAACTGCACTCGCGGATGACTACGCATGCGCATTCACGCTTCTCCGGTGATTCTATTGGACGAGGAGACCCACAGAGGTGCTCATGCAAAACTCGCAATTTTACTATGGGCTCTTTGATCGCGGACATACCGTATGTCCGCGATCATTTGAACCATAGGAAAATTGCGAGATTTGCATGAGCACCCCTTTGGGTCTCCTTGTCCAATAGAATCACCGGAGAAGCGTGAATGCGCATGCGTAGTCATCCGCGAGTGTGGCGTCGTCAGCAAGTTCAGATCGGTTATCGAAATAATCGATCTGAACTTGCTGACGACGCCACACTCGCGGATGACTACGCATGCGCATTCACGCTTCTCCGGTGATTCTATTGGACGAGGAGTCCCAAAGGGGTGCTCATGCAAAACTCGCAATTTTCCTATGGTTCAAATGATCGCGGACATACGGTATGGTATGTTGTTGATATAGGACGATATGGCACGTAGCGTTTTGTAGACTGTAGGCTGTACGCTATTGGTCGGAGACGGAAGGACGACGAACGATTGGCTCTGTCTATAGTCGGCAGATGTCAATATCGCGAGAGAAGTTCCCTAGAGCGTAAAAACCTAGCAGACGAGAAAGTATGGCGGGTGACGGGTACGCGTCTTTACAAAGTGGAATTTGTCGGAGTAATTGTATTTTTTGGAAATAAAACGTGGTTTTCAAAGTTAATAAAATATTTCCATTCGCGAAACGATTTCCCTCACGTTTATTTCGATCCTCGGACGCGCTTGTTAATAAAAAGTAAAAATTCAGTTAAATCGAAGTAATGAAGGAAGGGTGATAACGGCGTACCCGTCACCCGCCATACTTTCTCTAATTCTTCTTCGTCGTTATGGCATCGGCTATTGTCATATAGCCACACAGCCACTGTGGTACTAGTGAGTGGAGATCATGAAGGGCAGAGGCTGCCACCTGTGTGGCGGGCGATTTAAAGCTCAAATCTTGAGGTTAGTGCTGTTGATGAAGGATATGATAAGAGGGATCGTTTTTGGGTGGTTGGCAATCAGGTTTTCAATGGAGTGAGGGGGTGCGATGTGGAGACTCTGAAGCTGTCTCATGAGACGAGAGCGCTGGGCGAGATACGAATTGCAAGACTACATTATGTGGTTGATATCCTCCATAGGTTCTCCGCAAGCACAGGGGGAGGCGGGAGCTAGGTTTTTGCGGGACAGACTATGAGATAATGAGTAGTGATCGAATCTTATCCTGTTGATGGTCACGATTCGGCGCCTGGATAGAGGTAGTTTGGAGTACCAGGGGGGTTTTAGTCGTTCGAAGTAGCGGGTAAAGTATTTGTGGCCAGTACATATCTTGGTGTTGTTAATGTATGTTTGGAAAAGAGTGTCTGTGTATTCTTTGGCTTTAGGGTATAGGTCAGAGTAGGGGATTTTAGGAATGGAACGAACTCCTCTTATAGAGCCTCTTTTGGCTGCTGCATCGGCTACCTCATTGCCTGTAATGCCTTGGTGAGCAGGGATCCAAACTAAGTGTATGGATTGGGAGTCTGGGTTAATGGAGCTGAGTTTATTGCGTATATTGAAGATGAGTCTATTGTTTTGGTTTTTGAGGTTGGGAGAGGTGATGGCTTGAAGAGAGCTTAGGGAGTCTGTGAATATGTATGCAGTTGGAAGACGGAGGTCGATGATTAGGAAAATGGAGTGTAGAATAGCCGCAGCTTCAGCAGTGAATACCGAGGCGTCGGAGGGAATTTTAAATTCTAAGGGGGATCCGAATTTCGGGGAATATAACGCGAAGCCCACACCTGAGTCTGTTTTAGAGCCATCTGTATAGAGGTGGGTGGCGGATGGGTTTAGGGATCTCAGATAAAGGAGAAAGTCTGCGTTCGGGGAAGGGGAGTTGGCTTCTGTGAATCTTTTTCCGGTGTTGAAGTCTATGAGGTCAGTGGGAGGTACGGTGGGGGTGTACGAGTAAACGAGGGGCTTGGGATGGGAGTCAATGTGATTTTGGAGGTGGGAGGTTTTGGTAAATATCCTGTATAGAATGAAGGTTCTTAAGATGGGACTCGGGGGTTATGATTCCTGGTAAGGATGTGCAGGTAGCTTAAGTTATTGACGATGGGGTGATTTTCAGTCGAGTAAGTTTTAAGAAGGAATTTGTATGTGTAGTTGGTGAGCCGAATGTAAAGAGGGGGCGTGTTGCTTTCGGCGTGCATGATATTAATGGGAGTTGAGCATCTATAGCCTAAGGCTAGTCGGATAGCTTGATTTTGGATTTTCTGGAGTCTGTTTTTTAAAGAGAAGTCATCCAGATTGAAGCAGAAGCAACTGTATTCGATTGAGCTGCGAGAAGTAGGGATTTGTACAGAATAAGCAGGGTGTGTGGATCAGCACCCCACCAGGTGGCGCGGAGCGCCTTGATTATGTTTATAATTTTCCTGCTTCTGTTGATAAGGTGGTCGAGATGAGGTTTCCATTTGAGCTTCGAATCTAGGTGAAGGCCGAGGAATTTAGCGGAGTTGGAGGGGAATATAGGAGTATCATTTAGGAGGATGTTGGAATTCGGAGGGATGTATCGATTAGTGAATATGACCATGGAAGTTTTAGTGGGTAAGAGTTGGAGTTTTCTATTGGTAAGGAACGTCGTGATATTGTCTATTGAAGATTGGATAGAGGTCAGGGCTTCTGTGAGGTTTTTTGAGCGGGAGAAGATAGCTATGTCATCCGCGAATTGTATGCTGGAGCACCTTTCGTCAATTGTCTGTTCGATGTCTTTAACGTACAGGTTATAAAGTATTGGGCTTAAGACAGAGCCTTGAGGTAGGCCGATGGAGGTGGAGTGGGGTTGAAATAGGGATCCGTTGATTTTAAAAAATAGTTTCCTGTTGTTGCAGAGGTTGTGAATAAATTTGCAATATTTTTGTGGGATGCCAGTTGCGGTCAGGCTCTGGACAAGGATAGCGGGTGCGACATTGTCAAATGCGCCGGATATATCAAAGAATACCGCTGGAGTGTATTCATGGCGGACGTATCCTGTGTTAATTTCCGTGGTGATAAGTGCTAGGTTGTCGGCGCACGAACGTTTTTTTCGGAAACCGTATTGGGAGCCCGCTAGCACGTCGTGATGCTCTATCCACCAGTTGAGTCTGATTTGGATGAGTTTTTCGAGGAGTTTTAATATACAAGAGGCCAAAGAAATTGGTCGAAAACTGCCAGCTTTGGGTTTAGGGATGGGGATGATTATGAATTCTTTCCATGAATCTGGGAAAGAGCCTTCTTCTAGGAGGGAGTTGAAAATATCAAGGAGGACGGTGAGGACAGGAGGAGGGAGTTTCTGGATGATTTGATAATTGATGTGGTCCAGACCCGGTGCTGACCGGACTTTAGTGCCGGCAATTACGGTCTTTAGCTCTTGGAGATTAAATGGGCTATCTAATTGTAAGTAAGACTTGGTCTGGTAGGCGACTGGGGGGAGGAGGAGGGAGGGAGTAGACGGCTTACAGAAGTTATTTTTGAATTCTTCCATGTTATTGATGGTGGCAGTGTCGTTGATGAATTGAGAGTGAGGTTTAATGTAGCGGTTCCTAAAGCCTTTAATTCTGTTCCAGACCGTGGACAGCGGGGTGTTGTAGCTGAGGGATTCGCAGAATCTATGCCATGAGAGTCTCTTTTCTTGTTTGAATATCTTTTTAGCGTTGGCCTCAGTTTTTTTGAGGGCGATACAATTAGCGCAGTTAGGAGTTTTACGGAAAATGCTTTGTGCTTTTTTGCGTTGAGAATTGGCGTCGGCGCAGCGATCATTCCACCAGGGAGCGTTCCGTTTGCGGCGAGGAGGATTGGTATTAGGTCTGGGGGGTGGGGAGGATTTTATGATTGCAGAGTCTATTAGATTGATGAGGTTATCGTATTTAGTAAGGGGAGGTGAATGCGTCTGAGTACGGGAAGGGTTAGAAAGATCATCAATCAGAGATTGTTGAAAGGCGCCCCCGTCTGTTTTCCTCAAGTAATATCCGTGAGTGAGGGGTGGGAATGAGCACGGCGTAGCTCCTATGATTAATTGGATAGGAAAGTGATCGCTGCCCATGCTGTCGGATAAGGTAGTCCAGCTAGCAAGAGGGCAGATGGGTGGGGAGGCCAGGGTTAGATCTATATATGAGAGGGTATGTGCAGATTTATTGATGTAGGTGGGGGATCTATCGTTGAGGATGACTAGGTCGGTTTTATCGGAGTCAAGTAGATGAACGAGGGGCTCGGCAGTAGGGCAGGCGTGATTGGAGCCCCAGGCTTGGTGATGGCAGTTGAAGTCGCCGGCGATTATGACATTGTCCAAGTTAGCCACGGAGTCCAGCAGGTGTGTCCAGTTGGAGTGGTTGAATGGGTTATGGGGGGGGGGGGGGGGGGGGTACAGATTGATTATGTGGAAGTCGTCAAAAGCCGCGGAGATTTTGATTGTAAGGGTTTCTAGGACGTTGGGGGAATTGTAGGTCGTATCTATGGTGGAGAAGGGGAGGTTTTCGCGGATGGCGATAGCTAATCCTCCGCCTCGATTAACCAGGCGGTTGTTTTGTAAGATGGAGCAGCCAGGAATGTGAAGGTTGGATAAGAGTGGGAGAGTTTTGTTTCGGAGAGAAGTATAATGTCATATTGATACAAGATTTGAAGTAGTAAGTCTTTTTTTTTCGGATCCCTTGGCAGTTCCAGTAAAGGATGGAGACGTAGTTATTGTGAGTTCTGGCCATCGTGAGGGAGATTAGTGTTGGGGGGAGGGGGAAGACTGGGAGGGGAGGTGTGGAGTTGGGCAAGGTTGGTGCTTAGATTGGTCAAAACTGGCACCATCTGAGAGATTAGGTTGATCAGGGGGGGAAGATTCTCCAGAGCTGCAGTTAGGCGGTCTATTTGCGTGGATGAGGGGATGTTGGTGAGTAGAGATAGATTGTTAGGGGGAGAGGAGGAAGAAGATGGTGGTGTGGGAATAGGGGTTAAGGAGAGGGGGAGGAGGATTGGCGATGTAGAGTCGTCGCGAGAGCTGCAGGTTGGCTGCACTGTGGGAGCGGGGAAGGGGGGGGGAGACTCTATCGGATGTAGAGGATATTGGAGATGGAGCGGGGGGAGTAGTGTTGCCCGAAGGCAGTCTAGGCGGATGGAGGGAGGGGAAGTTCTGACTGTCTAAGGGAGGAGCGGGGGGAGTGGGGGTTCTTGCGTCTAGGAGACGGCTAGCATCGATGAGTGAGAGATTGTTGATTTGGGCTAGAGCCCTGATATTTTCCTGGCGAATGTAGAGGGGACACTTTTTGTCCATGGTGTCGTGGTCTGGGGATTTACAGTTTATGCAAAACCGATCTGATTGAGGGGGGGGGGGGGGCATGAGTTAGACGCTGGATGTCCGGTAGATCCGCATTTGCGGCATAGTTTGGTTGGATGGCCAAGTCTATAGCAGTTATGGCACATGGAGACGGGTGGAGAGTAGGGCACGACTTTGAAGTGAGCTTCAAAGAGAGTGACGCTTTCGGGGAAAGTATTGCCTTCAAAGCTTGGAGAAGTGTGGAGGAGGGGATGTATTCAATGTTCCCGTGTTGGTTGGTGGTTCTCCTGTTTAGACGGCGAGCGTTAATAATTTTTAGTGGGGAGTTAAATGAGGGGGCGTCTTTCTCGTTGAAGGAGAGTGGGATGCCCTTGATTAGACCCTGTTTAGAGAAGGTGTGTGATGGGATGTAATATATGTAGCCATAGGGGCATAAGGATTGAACCGCGACAAAATTATTCGCGCTGGTACTGTCCTTGAAGGTGGCAATAAGTTTGTGAATCCCTGAGTTTTCGATTCTTAGCAGGGCATCTTTAGTGAGCTGGGTTATTAGTTTGCCTACAGTTAGTTTATTGACGGTGAGGTTCGGCTTACTTGGGTCTGCTTGTATGTAGACCCGGTGCGGACCGTTGTGATTTTTCGGAAATCTATTTTCGGTGGGAAGGAGCGGGCGGTTGGTAGGAGCGGTGGTTGCGGCGCTTTTCTTCGGAAGAGGTTCGGCGCCCGAGGGAGAGGTGCTCAGGTTCGCGAGAGGGGGACTCGTAGGTGAGGAATGAGGGTCCGCATTGTTTGTCTCTAGCGGTCTCTTCTTAACCCGACCCTCGCGGGGGCTGCCGCCTTTGTGAGTAGGATTAGTACCTGAGGATGGTGAGGAGTTTGGGTAGGTACTCGCGGGAGGAATGTTTTCTTTGGCTGGCTCGCAAAGATCGTGGAGGCTATTTTATACGATTCGTTCGTCTATCGCAAATTCCATGCCGTCATCAGAATCAGACGATGCCATAGCGTAGTTGTACTTGCTCAGAGATGTTGATTTTGAGGAAGTCGAGATGGGGAGGCTGCCTGTGTACGGGGAATTGATGTGATTGGTAGGATAGCAGGAGAGAGGAGAGGGGTGATTTGAGCCGTTTTCACCCGCCATTGGCCAGTCAAACACTGGACCAAAAGCGGCGGCTTACCTTCCGAGATCACTCCGGAGTCGAGATGAGAACCGTCGACGGATATGTCAGTACCCAGGTAGCACACTAACGTCGAAATGACGTTTTTTGAAGGTCAGTTCTGACGTCAGATGACGAAAAATATGACGTCATTTTAACGTCGCAAAGACGGCTTAATTGCACATCCACACGACGTCAGACAAATCACGTAATAATGACGTTCTACCGTACGTTGTGAAGACGAAAAAAATGACGGTTCTAAAAGGTTAGGTCTGACGTACACCCGGCGTCTCGGATTATGTCGCTGGTGACTTTTTTTTAAATGTTATTTTTAAACGTACTAACCAATGAACAATTAATTCTCATGCCCTCATTAGCTACGGTAGTGTCTACTCTCGTTAATAAAAGCATGAGAATTGATTAATCATTGGTTAGTACGTTTAAAAATAACATTTTAAAAAAGTCACCAGCGACAGAATCCGAGACGCCGAGTGTATATCTTTTCATCGTGAGCGGTCACTCATCCAGCTAGTGTCTGCACTTTTCGCTGCTTAACTTCGTTGATCGGTTGGTGTCCTCGAGTCCTCATCTGCTGCGCGCTCCTGTGGTTAAAAATATTATTACTATGTATTAGTGTTCATATATAAAGTTTGATGAATAAATGTATATTACTTTTCAATAAGAAAGAGCTTGAAAAAATAAGATTTTATAATTGTATTATTCTTTTCTCAACATTTTTCTAAATTTATGATTGTATCTTTTGATAAATATTCTTGTATAGACGCAAATTGATACTAATATCAATTTGCGTCTATGCAAGAAATAAATAATAAATAAATATAAATAAATAAATAAATAATTATATGAATGTTTATTCATCCTACATTAATTGATTGTCTTTCATTTACTTTAATAATCTGTGCTTTTTAATAAACTGTACCGTATGTCCGCGATCATTTGAACCATAGGAAAATTGCGAGTTTTGCATGAGCACCCCTTTGGGTCTCCTCGTCCAATAGAATCACCGGAGAAGCGTGAATGCGCATGCGTAGTCATCCGCGAGTGTGGCGTCGTCAGCAAGTTCAGATCGGTTATCGAAATAATCGATCTGAACTTGCTGACGACGCCACACTCGCGGATGACTACGCATGCGCATTCACGCTTCTCCGGTGATTCTATTGGACGAGGAGACCCAAAGGGGTGCTCATGCAAAACTCGCAATTTTCCTATGGTTCAAATGATCGCGGACATACGGTATAGTTTATAACTTGCTCAACATACTCTGGAGACTAAATGAAATAATTTATTGATTTAATAATTGAACAAATTACAATTTTTGTCCATTTATTCACAAATAAATTTTAAAGCCTATATATATGCAGGAGACGGAAATTTTTCTAAGTCTTGTTCGTCATTAAAAATGACGGAAAAGTTCCGTCAAAAAGACGTTTAATTTTGACGTCCAAGGTACGTCGTAAATATGACGTCCCTGCGACGTTAATATTACGACAACTGACGTCTGAAACCCTATACTGACCAAAAAATGACGTCTGAGACGTTATTCTAACGTCAGTGTGCTACCTGGGTAGTGGAGAGGTCGAAGATCCAGCGGATTGGCAAGCGTGATTGTGGTCGATAGACTCGGGGGACCGACTCGATGGCCGCGTGGGCCGGTACATACAACGCGACAAGAGGTTTGCGAGAGAGCTCCGAGAAAGCGTGCTGTCACGAGCGCGGTCAAGACGAGACTCCCGCCATACTTTCTCGTCTGTTAGGTTTTTATGCCCTAGGGAACTTCTCTCGTGACTATTGACGTCTGCCGGCGATAGACAGAGCCAATCGTTCGTCGTCTTTGCATCTCCAATAGCGTACAGCCTACAGTCTACAAAACGCTACGTGCCATATCGTCCTATGTCAACAACTTACGTGGAGACCCTGTAGTAGTACCAAAGAAGCCTTCACTTTGTAACCAGAATATGCCGCAATTATTATACAAACTTCTAGGGATTCCGAAGAAAAAATTTGACCAACGAGGTTGGCTGGTGGTTGAGGAAGTAAACTTAGGCGCCACCGAGCTAAACACCCTTATTTACCGCCTGATTTGAAATATATCAACATGGTAGGAGTCAATGCTTACTTTATAAAGTATAGTAGCCATTGCAGGAGTCAAAAACGAAAATATAACCCTTATTTATGAATCTGTATGTAGTGAAGTGAATTGAAATAAAAAATTTAATATAAAACGGTGGCTGTGGAGCCTCCGCAGCCGCTTCCCACCAGCGATAGTGGCCGACCCACGACGAGCGACGGTGTCGCCACCACTAGACGACGGAAACAGGTCCTTCTCCCGCGCGAAGAGGATCTGCCGCCTCAGTTGGAGATCCGTTGAATTCTTTTAACTGTTTCACTTTCATAATTTTTTTACCAGTCACATCAGATACAGTCAAATCTGCAACAGTGCAGCATTAATAATATTATAACCGTTTTAATTTGCCCGCGGGTGTTTGGCTCGGTGGCGCCATCTGCTTCAGTTTTGCCCAGCCAACCTCACTACAAGATTTAAAGGAATTCGGCTCTGAAGAACATCAAGAGTATTATAATAACCTGCCTCTTTGTCATGTAAATATAGCAAGTGATGAAGAAGACACCTAAGGTAGGATAGTTAATTTGTAATATTGTAATGCAAATGAACTCTAAGAAAATTATTATATGATTGTAGGTATGAGAATGGACTTGGAGCGTTCTTCCTGCTTCTGAATTGATGTGACTGCCAAAATTTGTCAAAAAAAAAGATATTACTTACTTTTTGTGTTGTGATAATATTGTGTCAGTACCTAGTCAATACATGTGCCTTAATAAAAAAAGCAGTTAATATAAGTTATGCAAAAAACATGTTCTTCCCAAGTCTTCATACTTTCATAGGTATCGCTATATCTCAAAATGAGCAAAATGTGACTTAGATCGTTTTTCCCGCCACCTCTTCACATACACCCGGGCTCACGGAATCTGTCGCTGGTGACTTTTTTTAAATGTTATTTTTAAACGTACTAACCAATGATTAATCAATCCTCGTGCTTTCATTAACGAGAGTAGACGTCACCGTAGCTAATGAGGGCATGAGAATTAATTGTTCACTGGTTAGTACGTTTAAAAATAAGGTTTAAAAAAAGTCACCAGCGACAGATTTCGTGAGCACGGGTGTACATACACCCGGGGACACGGCATCTGTCGCTGGTGACTTTTTTTAAACGTTATTTTTAAACGTACTAACCAATGAATAATTAATTCTCATGCGCTCATTAGCTACGGTGGCATCTACTCTCGTTAATGAAAGCATGAGGATTATTAATTATTGCTTAGTACGTTTAAAAATAACGTTTAAAAAAAGTCACCAGCGACAGATGCCGTGTCCCCGGGTGTACACCCGTGCTCACGAAATCTGTCGCTGGTGACTTTTTTTAAACCTTATTTTTAAACGTACTAACCAGTGAACAATTAATTCTCATGCCCTCATTAGCTACGGTGACGTCTACTCTCGTTAATGAAAGCACGAGGATTGATTAATCATTGGTTAGTACGTTTAAAAATAACATTTAAAAAAAGTCACCAGCGACAGATTCCGTGAGCCCGGGTGTATGTACACCCGTGCTCACGAAATCTGTCGCTGGTGACTTTTTTTAAACCTTATTTTTAAACGTACTAACCAGTGAACAATTAATTCTCATGCCCTCATTAGCTACGGTGACGTCTACTCTCGTTAATGAAAGCACGAGGATTGATTAATCATTGGTTAGTACGTTTAAAAATAACATTTAAAAAAAGTCACCAGCGACAGATTCCGTGAGCCCGGGTGTACTAACCAATGATTAATAATCCTCATTCTTTCATTAACGAGAGTAGACGCCACCGTAGCTAATGAGGGCATGAGAATTGAACATCACGTGTGCCTAGTAAAATTTGGTATCGAGATTTGATCATTTCTGACATCGCAGAAACGTGAAGATGGAGTACGCTTGTGTGTTGGATTAAATTTTTATTAAAATCGGTATAAACTAATTTATGAAGTTTAATGTGGATCGGAAGTCGTCACTTGTTGTTTTTGTCTTACGTGAATAATAAAGTAGTGTGAAGGATAATAAAAAGTTAAACATAATTTGAAGTGAATTTGAAATTAAATCTAAGCTAACCTAATTCATAACCTTAACCTCATTTAAACCTTGAACTTCAGTTTATATAGTTCTTCAAATTACTAAACATGATTTACTGTTAAATAGTGGCAATATATTCTATTCATTATACGTTTTAGATTATTCAATATAATGTATTTTTAAGATTTCTATGCAATACTGTGAAGTTTGGGCTGCTATACGACACGACTCTTTTTCTCATATTTCGAGTTAATTATAAAAAGACAGAAGCGCTCTGGTGAAAAAGATGCCTCAAATAGGAAAACCGCAAACATCGAATAATTTGTGGTTACGACATCGTGAACTTGGTATAAACTTCCCTCTAGGTCACGAGGATCGTTTTCAAAAGACTTTATATTCGTCTGTTCAACCTATTACCTCGTGGGAGCATGGAGAAAATTTGTCCAACGCGGTACACGGAGGTGTTTTCAATTTGGAATACTCTCCTGATGGGTAAGAGAGAGAGAGAGAGAGAGAGTATACATTTTACTTGATATAAATTATGTAATACTGTATTCTCTCCATATACTTTTCCTCTTCATACTCTTGTTCTTCTTTGAACGAGCTCGAATGCTTCCCTTACCATATTGCACTTGATAGTGCGTTAGGTCGCAGAACCATTCTTTTAATTCTTTTCCACGGAAAAATGCGGGTATCAATCCAAACTTAACTCTCTCTTACTTTTACTTACTTTTACACTTTGGGTGGAAATATATCACAAACTGTTCAATGGATGGTTACTCCACCTTATATTCTTTTTCTTTTGTTAGTTTTGATGAACTGTAAAACTTCTACAAGAATATAAATATTAAGTTCCATTTAAAAAATGCACATATTTTTGTGGATATGAGTTGAAAGCGACGATATTTGTTCTGTGGTGTTCGACATGTGGAAAACTATTTAGAGACAGCATGATTCATGGATGTGCAAATATTAGGTCATTAAGTATGAAACATCCGATTTGAGACTGAAAGTTTGGTTTATTATCGGACATTTCATACTTAATGACCTAATACAAACAAAGGTTTGAGCGTAAGTACGCTTGGATAGGAGAAGCCTTATCTCTTCCCCCACAAGATCCATTGGTAGAAAAGTATCGAGAGAGTACTGCAGATTAAAAATACCAGTATACCAAAATATACAAAAAAATGTTGTGCTTTCGAACCATCTGTGTTGCGATGATATATTTTGGATATCTACAGTACTGCTTTTATATAATTAACCAAATGTTTTAAATTGTACATATATAAAGGGAATAGCCCACCTACCCAGCTAGTTAGAATAATGGCAAGCTGCTTTCATATTGCTGAAAAAGATGTTAATAAGATGTTATACTACTACCTCTCCTTAAGGTCCAATTGTACAATGTAAGTTCAAGGTTGGCTTGAACCGCCGTTTTTGGTATATTTCGTGTTACACATAATATTCAAAAAATGGTGGTTCAAGCTAAGCCAGCTCTAAACTCGTATTGCATAGCTGGGTCTAAATACGTGATGATATGCTACCATTTAATGCCCAAAACATAATGCTAGCTAGTAAGTATAATACTAGTACTAGATGCTGTACCGTATTTCTCTGGTTCTTACCATAACAGGGTGAGACACAGGATCTGCGGCATACATGGTGCATACAATTTTGTGGAACTGTAGACGATGAGCATCATCGTTGATTGGTCGCGGTGAGTAGGAGAAGTTAAACAGGATCGACAACTGCCTACGATGAAACTCTTCAATCAGGCAGGTACGCCTGATTCTTACTAGATTTCACTTTAGGTCTGGTTAAAATCAGGAGTGCCTACCTCAGTTTAAGTTTCATCACTACAGTTGCCGATCCTGACTAACCTCTCCTATCCACCACGGGCAATCAACAATGACGCTGGGCCCGCTTTCTCGAGTCACTCGCAAGAGAAACGTACACGTTTCTTAGCGAGTAGACCAATCGAGACCCCCACCACAACGGAATACTTGATCCTGATTGGTCTATTGGCTAAGATGCGTATACGCGTAACTTTGCGAGTGACTCGAGAAAGACCCCCCTGATCATCTACCATATGTCCGCGATCAAACCTACCATAGCAAAATTGCAAGTTTTGCATGAGCACCCCCGTGGATCTCCTCGTCCCACGTATTGGACGAGGAGACCCACGGGGGTGCCCATGCAAAATTCGTAATTTTGCTATGGTAGGATTGATCGCGGACATATTGTACAGTTCCACAAAATCGTATACATACCATATTTGCTATGTCGCAGATCCAATGACTCACTCTGTATGCTCTGCCATTATCTACGCGAATTACTACGTCTATTAGGTATACAAATAAGTTTTAGGACACTTTTGCAAAAATTCAAAATTTATTTTTGAAAAAAGTAAAATACATTCCAATGACCTTCAGCCATCTTTTAGGCAATTCACGAATGTTTTTCGCAAAGAAATTTTCATCTTGCGAGATGAGGAAGTTATCGACCCATTTTTGGACTTCTTCAAGTGTTTTGAATCGCACATCAGACAATTCGTTTTGAATTTTCCGAAACAAGTGAAAATCAGCTGGTGAATACGCTCGGCGTGGTACAACTTCCCATCCAAGAGCCATTAACGTATCCTTGACCGGTCAACCCACATGAGGTCTCGCGTTGTCATAGAGTAGTTTACTGGACGTTTTCCTTTGCCAGTAAAGGGACGCTTTTGGTCAATTTTTTTGTTCAATCGTATTAATTGTTGACGATAGCGATCGGCAGTAACATCAAAATCACCGTCTTTAAATCTTTCATACCAATACTCACATGTACTTTTAGATACAATGTCGTCCCCAAGAACAGAACAGATCAATTCACATGCTTTCCTAACACTTTTTCCTTGATGGAATTCATAGCGAATGCAGTGTCTAATAAAGAGCTTATCGGTCTGCATGATTTATTCACACAACTAAAGGTGAATAAAATAAATATATTTTACTAACAATTATTATTATATTGTATCTATGACTCCCTTAAGTTTCGATGCTACATAACAAGTGCCACCATATCATATGTGAGCGGTAACTTTGAATTACATTTATGACACGGAATGGAAGTGTCCTAAAACTTATCTGTACACCTGATACATCCAATTATGTAAATAAATAGCGCTGAACTACGTTAAACAATTATCAAAATATACGCGGTATGGAATAAATGTTAGTTTCGTGTAGAAAAGAGTAGTTTCTCCTGGCGGATTAAATTTCTACCACAACCTACGCGATTAAAATATCTACGCTTTACACCCAATTATGCGAATAAATTACGTCGAACTAGGCAAAACAGTTCTGAATATATACGGTATGGAACAAATGTTAGTTTCTTGTAGAAAGGTATAATTTGCATATCACTTACCATTACCAGTAATTTATTGTAGATTTTGCAAGGTGTCTAGTGACCGGGAATGTCGGGAAAACCGGGAATTGGACGGGAATTTGAAATTGATCGGGAGAACTGGGAAATGGTCGGCAATTTATGGACGATTCCAGGAATTATTTGTGTTTAGTATAATAGGATCAAGTTTTAAATCAACCCTTATAGTTCCCATACAATTATTATAAAATTGAAGTTATAATTCGATCTGTTCATAATGCTGTTCTTGATCGCATTTTAAAAGTGCGCGCTAATCAGTCTGTTTCTGTGTTCTCTTGTTTTGAGTACGTACAGAGACAGTACGAGGATGGGGTACTTAGGGAATGCGTGAGTGCGAGTGAGAACACACGGCGTGTGCTGTATCGTGGCACCATCTAGGAATTTTGCAATTTTAGTCTCGAATTCGTAATTAGCGACTCCAAAACCCCCGAGTCCCCGAATTCAGGGCAATTACTCAATTGTACGTCGAGATTTGATCCGCACATGCGTCGTATTGTGGCACCATCAATGCATTTTGCAATTCTGGCCTCGGATTCGTAATTAGCGACCTCGAAAACCCCCGAGTACCCGAATTCAGGTCAATCCGTTAACTCTTCGACATTATAAAGGACCCATTTTATCATAAATATAAACTAATAAAAAGTATAGTATAATGTGTATATTTTTAATATTTTTATGTTGTATATCCTAAATTTATATTTAAAGTGCTTATTCCATTAAATTCCTTTTAAAAATCCAATTGAAAATCATGTTTAACTTGAACAAGAAGAGCGTCACCCATATTTGGGTGACGGGGCCCCCACGGAAGCATACCCATCACCCAGATATGGGTGACGCGGCGACGAACGTGTTAAGGGTACCAGGAATTCCTAGGTTGCTTATGACGTTGACTGTTCCCTTCTTTGTTGCTTTGATAAATATGCTTTCCTTTGCTACGGATAACTTTAATGATAGACTCAGTTCAATAAAATTTGAAAACAAACCGTCATCATTTATGAAATGATGTTAAGCAGCCGAATTAACAAATGTTAATTTCCCTTTTTCTTCGATTTCATAATGAGCAGTCATCAATGCGAAACCCGATACATTTGTGTACGAAG
Source organism: Xiphydria camelus (assembly GCA_963678675.1). NCBI lineage: Eukaryota > Metazoa > Arthropoda > Insecta > Hymenoptera > Xiphydriidae > Xiphydria > Xiphydria camelus. The sequence goes on from OY783194.1 coordinate 19,882,582, forward strand.
TAGTGGGTTGACTTTTGGTTTCTGAATTCTTCAGAACAGTTTGATCATTTTTATTCTTATCAGCGAAATATAGCAGTCTTCTCTTATGATAAATACAATCCTTCAATACGTGATTCAGTCTACCATACTGATGACACTTCATCCTTCCTAAATTCTTCTGAGATTTCCAATGATTTTTATTTTGATTCCACTTTCTGTGAGTTGCAAATTTGGAATTATTGTCGTCGTCGTCGTCGTCGCATAAGAGCTGCGCGGAAGAAATGACAACGTAGGAAGGTCTAATAATGGGTGCGTACCTAGAAAACGTGAAAACACCGTAACAGAGAAGAGCCGTCGGTAATGCATACTCGAATCGAGATTTTACTAGTCAGATGAAAATGAATTCGTTGCTTCTCACGGCTCAGGATTATTTATGTATATTGAATTTATTATGTACATTTCTAGGGGGGCTCGGAGTGTTGTTATAGAAATAGTGAAGAGATAGTGCAAAAAATTAATAAATTTTAAATTCGTGTATGTATCCTCGCCTTCTCTGCTTATCTTTTAGCTTTCCGAAGTCAGTGCTTGAAGGTACGAAAGCGCTACCGTGACTGCGTGGCGGCTATGGAAATGGTCCGAAGTGATAAAGTAGTGACAGATCACCGTGCCAGATTTTTCTAGTGGTCCCAAATATCACTCGTAGCTTTTAGCGACTCGGGGTTTTTCTCATTGAGTTCCTTGTACACTTTTCTAAGGGGGCTGCTATTCATTTGCACTGAGTAACAGTAGAAGTGCATAAATCAAAATCAACTCGTAGTGACAGCCATGTTTCCTACCTTATCAATGTTTTAATGAAATCTAAAGATTACTGTTTACTCATTGAAACTAAATGTTTGTGCTACATGAATACCAAGCCCCCTTAAAGCTTGGTCTGATGATTTGATTATATACCTACAGTTAGAATATCGCATTGGCTTCTATTTCAAAATGAGCTCGCCAAAAAATTGCCGATAAAACAGGGATCACATTTCTAACTTCAAAGGCCTTGTCCTCTAGCTCTGATAGTCATTCTACTTCAGGGCCATTCCTCTCACTAAATATTAGGTGCGCAACTAACAAGGAAACGTTTCGAGGCCGCCGCTTCCGATCTTGATGAAACTTCGTAAATTTAAAGTTTATCGAAAAATAAGAGACCCCTATTTTTTTATAGCTGCCCAATTTTAGTTTCAGGGGATGGAATGGACCCCTGAACTTTCACCTCCTTGGAGCTATCTCCGAAACGAAGCGAGATAGATGAACAATTTTAATGTACGTTTTGTTTGGTTTTTTCAGTGTAATAAAACGCCCTAAACAGATTTTGGATAAACGCATTAAAAAAAAATTTCTTATCTAATTTTTCGAAATATCGATTTTATCATATGGACAAAAATGTAGGAAATTTTATTACAAATTCAACCATATATGACAAAATATATTTCCCTCCTACAGTTTTCCAAATTTCTAACTTTTATGTTTGAGCGAGCTACCAATGGCAGTGACGGGATATAGGTCGGGGGTTATTACTTCTATGTATTTTAGTGCCACTTTTCTTTCATTTAATAAAGTTCAACTTTCTATGGCTCATAATTATGACAATAATGGTACTCCGTGAAAAAATGTTTCATACAAAGTTGTTTCTTACACCAAGCACACGTAATAACGGCAATATCGCCACATATGTGGCATCGTGGTTCCGAGTCCTGTGCATAACAAAATTCTACAGGATGTTCAAATTCAGGAGGTCTCGTGTCTACATATCCACTCTTGTACCACGAATATTTAATGAAGTTAGTAAACCGTGGCGAAGGAAACTGATTATGAGTAAGGCATTGAAGTTTTAGAATATTATCTCTCGAATGAAGGTTAATGTCGTAATTGAAAAGAGTAACAATATCTGAAAACCTCCTTACAAGATTCTTCCACATTCGAAATCCGTATACGTCTAGCGGTTGAATTAGTCCGGTGGTGCCTTCTGGAATCGTCATTAATATTATTGCCTTGTCTTCTGGTATAGCTTCTCGAACACTTCGCTCACATTGTCCACTCCAAGAGTCCAACAGTAAGACGCTTGAAGGTCCAGTGTTGTTGCACTCGTTCTCCCAATTGCCCATTAGCCTCTTTTAATACCACATAAAGAGACGACAGTAGTTTTCCATCATCAGATATGATGGGTTGTATAGTATATCTATGGGTTGTAGAAGATATTGATTGTACCACAGCTTCAATATTTTTTTCCCCCAATGTAGCCAACGTTCGGCCAGAATGTATTTGTAAATTAAATCCACTTTGGTCAGAGTTAAATACATTTTCTGGTCCATATTGTGTAATGAGTGGTTTCACTTGTTCTCTACGAAGGCTTGGCTTCGTAGTTTCAAACTTTCCTCACCCTGAACGTTTTTTCTCGTTACAAACTTTGTGATCTTTTGAGGGACAATTCTATATGCTTTCTTGAATGACCTCAACCATGATTGACTTGCTTTGAAGGTTGGAAGAATCTCTACTTCTTTTGCTTGTAGAGCCCATCGTTTAAAGTCTACATCATGTACTATTATTTTCGATCTACTAGCTTCTACAAATTTATTAAAAGTATATTGCGCTATGCGTATTAATTTATCATTTTGAGTACTCCCCTGTCCTACTTGTGCAACCCATCTTCGTAATTGTCTATCAGATTTGATTTTTCTAAACTGATGTTGAACTGCTGCTATGGTTTGATGTCTTTTCTTTCCAGTGTTCCAGTAATCTACGGCACTTTGTTTATATTCAAAGCTAACTGCTTCTTCATCGGGTATACAAGGAAATGGTTCTGGAGGTATACTGGTTGCGACATCCGATTCTAGCCAGTCAGTATTAACAGCGTGCATTTCACTATCCTCGATTGAATTTTCCAATTCTAATTTATTTTCATGTTTGACTCGAAATGATGAATCCTCCATGCTACGTATAATAATATCTTGTAATAAATCTTTCAACTGTACTTCTGCATTATTCACTGGAGTTTCTCTTCCATCTGGTACATTAAAAACGGCCAACAATAAAGTTAACACATTGATCGGATTTATAATTGCCATAATAATAATATGAACTGCTGTGCACAATAGAAACTGAATATTCAGACTAAAAAGCTTCCTCTTTCGCTTCCTTATATATGATAAAGTCGCCTCACAAGAGCGAAACAAACTGGAGTGGGTGGGAGGTCCGACTTTCCAAAAAGGGGCCATCATCCTCGGAGTCCGCGTACGAAACTCGAGAGCGTGTACGAAAATATTTTCGCACGGGCACATGGCCAACTAATAATAAAGGTTGACCAAAGAACTAAACTCCCTCTTTCTTATCACCGGGGCCATATAAGGCAACCTGACAAATACCAAGAATGTTGTTTACGGCATTTTCGAGAGTGTCAATATGTCCGAGGAATAGATATACAGGGCTGAGAAGCAAAGAGCTTCAGTTTCATTGTCTGCGTCCATCATTCAAGTGATGAGTTCAAATAAGTTACCGACTTTTGAGAAGATCGTGGAGGATCTTGAAAGCGGGCGCATACCATTGCCGTCTCTCGAGAAATCGCTGGAGCTGACATTCCGCACGACAGGACCATCCATGGCCGAAGTAGAACGAGAGTTGCAAGAATGTGAGGAGTACTGGAGGAAACAGTACGCGAAGAAAAAAATTAAAGAAGAAAATAATTCCAACAAAAAACTATAAAAATTCAGACAATCTAATCTAACGTGTGAGTGAATAATTAATTACTTATACACACAAACGGAAAATAATATAAACAAATTAACAGTCGGATTTATTGATAAGATTTCTGAACAATTTTTGTCCATTTTATTTTGATACTATTCGGTTGATTATATTTGCAGAGAGAATATTACCGTGGCTTCCAAATCTGGGGAACTTAAAACCGATCTCATGAAAACATGGCTGCAAGAAGTTTACTTCCCTAACACTGGACCTTCAAGCGTCTTACTGTTGGACTCTTGGAGTGGAGAATGTGAGCGAAGTGTTCAAGAAGCTATACCAGAAGACAAGGCAATAATATTAACGACGATTCCAGAAGGCACCACCGGACCAATTCAACCGCTAGACGTATACGGATTTTGAATGTGGAAGAATTTTGTAAGGAGGTTTTCAGATATTGTCACTCTTTTCAATTACGACATTAACCTTCATTCGAGAGATAATATTCTAAAACTTCAATCCCTTACTCATAATCAGTTTCCTTCGCCACGGTTTACGAACTTCATTAAATATTCGTGGTACCAGAGTGGATATGTAGACACGAGACTTCCTGAATTTGAACATCCTGTAGAATTTTGTTATGCACAGGACTCGGAACCATGATGCCACATATGTGGCGATATTGCCGTTATTACGTGTGCTTGGTGTACAGCCGGGTCTTCACTGCGCGAAACTGTTTCGCGAAAATATTCCGCGAGTGTCGGGACGAAACGTTTCGGGTTCCAGGTGAAAATAAAGTGAGCCGTCAGTTTGCACGAGACAATGGTGCCGGCGAAACACACGGTGCACGTTCACACTGGCGGCAACTCGGAAGGCGAAGCTCTTTAGCCGGGTCTTCACTGCGCGAAACTCTTTCGCGAAAATGTTTCGCGAAAATGTTCGGCGAGTGTCGGGACGAAACGTTTCGGGTTCCAGGCGAAAATAAGGTGAGCCGCCAGTTTGCGCGAGACAATGGTGCCGGCGAAACACACGGTGCACGTTCACACTGGCGGCACTCGGAAGGCGAAGCTCTTTGATGCGCGATCGAAAACCGACTGATGTTTGGCTCACTTCGAAACATACTCGCGAAGCAAGTTTCGGGTTGAGTACAAAGTATACACGAGGCCAGACTAGTTTCGCGAAACAGTTTCGCGCAGTGAAGACCCGGCTTAAGAAATAACTTTGTATGAAACATTTTTTCACGGAGTACCATTATTGTCATAATTATGAGGTATAGAAAGTTGAACTTTATTAAATGAAAGAAAAGTGGCACTAAAATACATAGAAGTAATAACCCTCGACCTATCCCGTCACTGCCATTGGTAGCCCGCTCAAACATAAAAGTTAGAAATTTGGAAAACTGTAGGAGGGAAATATACTTTGTCATACATGATTGAATTTGTAATAAAATTTCCTACATTTTTGTCCATATGACTAAATCGATATTTCGAAAAATTAGATTAAAAAAATTGTGTTAATTGAAAAATAATGCGTTTATCCAAAATCTGTGTAGGGCATTTTATTACACTGAAAAAGCGAAACAAAACGTACATTAAAATTGTTCATCTATCTTGCTTCGTTTCGGAGATAGCTCCAAGGGGGTGAAAGTTCAGGGGTCCATTTCACCCCCTTAAAACTAAAATTGGGCAGCTATAAAAAATAGGGGTCTCTTATTTTTCGATAAACTTTAAATTTACAAAGTTTCATCAAGATCGGAAGCGGCGGCCTCGAAACGTTTCCTTGTAAGTTCTCGCTGCATTTTTTTAATGAAAATGCAACTTTATTGTGAAAAAATGGTTACAACTGAATCATTCAAAGTATTGCCCATCGCAAGCTCTTCTTGCGTTTGGCACGAATCCTCATCGAGCAATGCCTCCAATTCAGCGTCTTCGAAGGTTTTTGGCCTTCCTTCACGCGGACGGTCGTCAACATCGAAATCACCGTCTTTGAAGCGACGGAACCAATCACGGCACGTTGTTTCGCTCAGAGCAGCATCTCCGTAAACTTTTTGGAGCTCTCGATTCGCTCCCGTCGCCGTTTTTTTCGAATGAAAGAAGAAAATCAACACTTCCCGCAAATGACGATTATTTGGCACAAAATCAGACATTTTCACACAATCAACTATACAGGGTGTTCATTTTAAAACTTACCACCCACGTTATCTGCGTAAAGAGACATATTTCTGAAAATCGCCGAGACACGTCAACAAAATTATTGAGGGGGAACATTTTTTATAAAAATTCGACGCCCCCCCCCCCCTCAACCACCTGACTTCGGGGGCGGTAACCCCAATATTCTTACCGGCCCCCGGATACCGGCAGGTATCACTCGACCCCCTGTTCCATTTAAGAATATTGGGGTTACCGCCCCCGGAGTCAGGTGGTTGAGGGGGGGGGGGGGGCGTCGAATTTTTATACAAAATGTTCCCCCTCAATAATTTTGTTGACGTGTCTCGGCGATTTTCAGAAATATGTCTCTTTACGCAGATAACGTGGGTGGTAAGTTTTAAAATGAACACCCTGTATAATATACTATGCGTATATAACGCAAAAACAAAATTACTAATTTGTCAAAGCGGTTTGTTTACCATATGTCTAAGCTTGACGTTCATGACGTTTTGGATATGTCAAAATCGACCAGCTCTTACTGCTGGAGCCATCTATTGACAAACAGCGAGAACTTAGTTGCGCGCCTAATAGAATTTGGTCTATACTAGTATTATACCGCACTGTTCTTGTACAATTCGTTGTCATATGTTCCAAGCATACTTCATCGTCTTCACATATCTTTTCCTCATGTAATCAGTATTTGATTCTTTCCTCTAAGTTACTGCATCTCTCTCTAGTTATCTTCTTTCCCTACTTCTGTTCGGTAAGTCGGGATCTCACTATACATGATGTATTTGTACCACTCATTATACCGTATATTATACCGTATAACTGAGCAGAGGCACGCTAGATTTTTCTCCTTAATTGTGTGTGTGTGTGTGGACACCAGTGATGCTAGTTTAAATTGAGCATACGAGATGGCGATACAAAAGGCTCCGTTTTCCGTCTGTTAGGACTGTCGGTGAGACAAATCAAAATTTTCAGCCCAACAATGAAAGAGCGCCAGCTCTTCACTAACAGTGCAATTGTAAGATTATAATCAAGTGCCGATTTCAGTCGACTTTTTATTCAACGACGAGCACGACGTAACTCTGATGTCCAATTTTTCGTTGACTAAAGAGGTTGGTTTTAATCCTAAATTGCACGCTATTAAATGAAGAGTCGGCACTCTTTCATGATTAAGCCGGCTTTCGATTTTGATCTGTCTCACTGACAGCTCTAACAAAGGGAAAACGGAGCCTGATGGAGCATTTCGTACCGCCATCTCGTACGCCCAATTCAAACTAACAGCACCCGTGTCAAATTCATAAGAAAAGTCTAGCGTGTCTGCTCGATTCACCGTAGAACACGGTATTTTCTCCTTGTACCTTATTGTACTAAGTCTGTCTTTGACCCACACGGAACATGAACGTCTAAAGGTGCGTATATATCTGCGAGCTGAGCGTGAGCCGAGCGGCTCACGAGTCACTCGTGAGCTGCTCGTGAGCCGTCCATTTAAATGAATGCTTCCAAGGAACTTCCAACGACCAGCCAGATACATCTGCGAGCCGAGCGGCTCGCGCTCGCTTGATTGGGACGTGGTTTAGAGCGCTGAACTATTAAACGGCTTTGAGCCGCTCACTGCGATCCGCCTCCCGTGGCTCACTGTGAACGGCTCACGAGTCACTCATGGTGATCCGTCTCCTGTCGGTTTTTCTGGTGAACGCAAAGGCCGAAATTTTTATATTCATTTCACACTAAAGACAATGCTAATTTTGCTACTTCAAATTGTTGCAGTGCCTTAATAATTTTCTTCCTTATGAGACGAATGAAAATAATTACCGAATTTTTTTAACATTATTTAATAGATCTATGAACTAGTCCTATACTTTTTGCAACTATTATGATGATGGAGTTACCAAAATGGGTTCGATTTGGTGCTTCGTCAAATATTGTAATTGTCGATGTGAACAACCTAATTGTCACTGTAGATTTGAATACTTTGCTATCATTCGAAAGCTAGTTCATGACAGCATATACATAGCAGAAGTTGATAATTTTAGATACAACAGCTCCGGCTTTTTCCACAAATGTCATCAAATAAATAATGTAAAGGCCATCCCAATTAGCAGTCTTATTACACCTTGTATATACATTAATCTCAATAATAAATTATATGTGGTTTATCCTATTAACATTAAGGAATTAGAATAAATAATGTAATATATAAATATTGTTTTCTACTGTTCAATGTAGTTTTCATTTTTATTCTATTATTTTCTTGAAAATTGTAATGTACAAAAAACTATGATACTTCAATTCACCTTATATTATTTATTGAAGGGGTTTTTTCTCTTAAAAATTTGGATGAAATACATTTTCCTCTTTTATAATGCATGCAAGTATTAAATTCATTGACTTCTATTGTGAGAACGCAGGTGAACGACGTAAAGATAACGTACTTTTTAATGTTGGTATATTTGAGGAAAGTTATTACAAAAATCAATCCTTGTCACCTCTTCAATAAACTTATTTAATATTATCTGAAGATGTTAGGTTTAAGTATTCTTTCACACGTCGCCCTAGTCTACAGGTCTGGATTGCGAGGGGTCAAGTCACAGTATCTGTTTTTTAACAGAGATCCTTCGAATAAGCGTTAGTCTCAAGTGGGAAGCATTAATTTCAACAAGTGGCTCATGAGCGACTCGCGAGCCGCTCGGCTCCGCTCAGCTCACGCTCGACTCGCAGATGTATACGCGCCTTAATATACGAGGGATGTCCAGAAAATAAGTTCCGTTTATTTTGTAAAAATCGAATTTTTACTGAAAAAAAAAGAAATTTACAGGAATTGTGTACTTCAATATAATATGTATTACTTTTCTATGTAATTCCCAGCGATCTCAATACATTTTGTATACCTGGAAACACGCTTTAAAATTCCCTCCTTGTAGAAGCTTGCCGCCACGTCTTGCATCCAGTTCTTGACTGCTTCCTTGACTTCGTCGTCAGAGCTGAAGCGATTTACCGCTAATTCCTCCTTTAATTTAGTGAATAAATGGTAGTCAGAAGGGGCTAAATCAGGGCTGTAGGGTGGATGGGTCAGAATATCCCATCCAAATTGCTCAAGAAGCTGACAATGAGTGGTGGCACGAGCGACATGAGACCGAGCGTTATCGTGGAGCAATTTGGATGGGATATTCTGATCCATCCACCCTACAGCCCTGATTTAGCCCTTTCTGACTACCATTTATTCACTAAATTAAAGGAGGAATTAGCAGTAAATCGCTTCAGCTCTGACGACGAGGTCAAGGAAGCAGTCAAGAATTGGACACAAAGAGGTGGCGGCAAGCTTCTACAAGGAGGGAATTTCACACAAAGCTCGTTTTCAGGTATACAAAATGTATTGAGATCGCTGGGGATTACATAGAAAAGTAATACAATATATATTGAAGTACAATTCCAGTTTTCACTTTTTTTCAATAAAAACTCGATTTTTACAAAATAAACGGAACTTGTTTTCTGGATATTCCTCGTACGTATAGTAATAGATATCTAAAACTCCATGGAATATCTATATCTCGGTTAGATTTAATATATAACAGATATCTGTATTACGGAGGAGGGCAGAGTGAAAAGTCCGATACTTTTCTAGTAGATGGTGGTGCACTCCAAAGTCTGTAAAGTAGCCCCCTGCTGCGGCGATGACCTCTTTGTTTGACGAGAATTTCTTTCCAGCCAGCCATCTTTTCAAGTCTGGGAAGAGAAAGAAGTCACAGGGAGTCATTCGGTGAATAAGGTGGTATCGGCAGCAATTCGAACTTCAAATCGACCAATTTCGCTGTTGCAACGGCAGATGAATGCGCAGGTGCATTGTCATGGTAGAATAGAACTTTTTTTTTTCGCCAAATGGGGGCGTATACTCATCTTCGCGATCTCACCACCTCTACTAGAAAAGTATCGGATTTTTCTCTCTGCTTTCGTAACTTCACGGACATCCGTTCTTCTCTATGTATTACAAGAAAGCTAAACTTTTTTACCATTTATGTTTAATGTCAAAATTTCAACAATCGACGATCATGTCTAAACGGAAACACAAAGGAGATTGTAAACCCATAAATGATCTGAGGGGTTTGGGTAAACTAGCTTGGGTTTGTTAACTATGTGTGCGCAGGGTCCACTTATTGTGAGTTACATTGATAAGTTTACGTTGTTTTGTTTGCTAATTAAAAGATTGCTCAATATATGGTACGACGTGGATTGAGTAGAAGGACCAAGCCTCATCGCTGTTAGTTTACACATTGAGCAGGGTTAACGCCTATTATCGGAGCAGATCTATAGATATACCCGATATATTAAAATTTCTATATGCATTTCCAAGAAGTTTCTCTAAATATTTCAGAATTTTTCGGAATTTCGCTGAAATATTTCCACATAACACGTGTAATTATGAGGAAGTTGGAATTTGATGATATTCAGTATAGACTGCAAAAGGTGTCTGATCCAGTTTGATAATTTGGTGTATGACTTGTAGTGCTTAGCAAACGTTTTGAGAGAAGACCTCTATGTTTAATTCAATGTAGTCGCTTGACAGACGACGATAAATCATGGCGCGTCAACATGTCTGCTAACGTTTGCTAGGCGATTAGATTGGATGAAAGACGAAGATCCTCTGCCGATATATTTCCCAGGTACATCGTATGCCAGACGATCGGACTGGATCAGATATCTTGAAATCTACAAATCATCGACTATGTCCAATTTATTCGTAATCACTCGGTACGTCTGAATTTCTGAAAAATGCTTTAACGATTGTTCCAAATACAGAGGTGTGAAAAATACATTGCGCATTATTTACTTATACATATCAGGGGCCTATAACACAAGCCATACAAGTGTAAGAAGTATAGGACTTGTAAGAAGTTCACTTGTTGTTCACTTGTAAGTTACAAGTCCTTAAATATTCTGTAACACAAACTTCACCGCGACACTTGTAGGAAATAGGGAAAAGTCGTAACAGCATGACTAATAATTTACAAGACTTGTAGAATATATAGAAGTCCGCTATATATATACCGGCCTACACACGGTGATGCAAAACTGAAGTACCTATGCTTGCACGCGAGCAAATGTGAAATAAAAACTTGGGCACAAACGTATGCAATTTACCTTTCAGTTTCTACAGTTATCTGTCTACAAACTCATCGTCAGACAGGAAAACAAAGTCTGTTCGGTCTCTAAAACGATATTCAACTCTCTCAGCATTTTCTTCTTCACTAGAATCACTCGACCACATTTTAGCACGACTGCATTGAGCAACGTATTTTGTTATACTAACACTTGTATGAGATTCTACCCACGGTTTCACAGTTAGGTTAAAATTTTTTTACAATTGTAGTAAAATCGGTGACACAAACTTACAAGTGTTCACGTTGAGTTACAGAACAGCTCTACAAGTGTAGAAAATTCTCCGTAATTACAAGTTCGGCACATGTAGCTACAGGTTGCGGTGTGTTACAGAACTTTGACAATTCAACAAGTAAAATTTTACAATTGTTACAATTGTAGTGCTTGTGTTACAGGGCCCTGGGCGCAATCACTAGTATCCAACGTAAATGGGGATGAAGAGTGGGGGGAGGGCGATGTAGACTTTAAATAAAGCCGCAATATTTTTTCTGATTCTCAAGAAAAGGAATTACAACTTTTTCCAAAATCACTTCGCATGAAAGTACGATTAATTAGGTGTTAACAAAATTATAAATATTTCTAACGATAAATGTAATCACCATATTCTGCTTTCTTTTTCAGATCACTTTTGCTCGCCGCTTGTGAAAAAAAAAGCATCCTTATGTTTGATCCTTTATGTCGGCGACTGATCCATGCGATAAACAATGCACATGAAGATTCAGTCAATTGTGTGAGGTTTGTATAAAGCTAATATACCTACTTTTTTGGATATTTTTCCTATGCGGGATTTTAGCTATCATATCATCCTTGTTCTTCAATAATTTTAATCGTAATAGGTTTAGCAATGAAGATTAAGACTTGGACTCTAAAATACTTGCTTGCAAATTACAAACTTGAGTAATTTTTTGTGAGCAAATTGTGAGAGATAGCAAAATTGGCAATAGTTCGTCATATTTATTTAAAAAATCTACGGAAGCGTATATTTTTAAATTTTCAGGAGAAATAAAATTATAGTAATTACTCTTATTCAAAAAATGTAGTATTTTTACTGTCAAATCTTCGTCTTAGAAATATTTATCGAACAAAAAGCACTAAATTATTGTCGATTATCGACCCGACGGTTCGAACTGGCGGTTCAAACCGACAGTTCGAACTCTGTGTGTATGGGCACCTAATTGGCTTGTGCAAACCAATTTACAGAAGTAAATTGTTGTACATACCGTATGTCCGAGCCCAAACCGCTTAAGCGCCGATACTTATGGCCGACAACTTGAAATTTGTCTTCGGCAGTGTTTGCCGACGGTTGAAAATTTAATAGTTAGAGATGGCTTGAGAAGAGCGCACTGTGTGTACTGCGTGAGAGCGAAAAGTGTAAAACGTCTGATTTCTCGATAGCTGTCAATTCGACAGATCGAAGTATTGAATAATAGACGAAACACTCCGATCTCCCGAATTGACAGCTATCGGGAAATCAGACGTTTGACACTTTTCGCTCTCACGCAGTACACACAGCGCACTCTTCTAAAGCCATCTCTAACTATCAAAGGGCCTAGCGGAATAAGCATGTGAAATCTGCCCCCACGTGTATCAGCACCAAATTTATATGATCGATAGGCATCTATGAGAAACTAAATCTCCTAAATTTTTAGACCCCTAATCGCTATAGGGGGGGAGTTATGAGGGGGGGAAGTAAAATCGAAAAACAGCTTTTTCTCCGGAACGGCTCGACCGATTTTCATGAAAAAAATATATGTTACTCTTCCTGAAGGGTCAATTCCGAAAAAAAAGTATCTTGAATTTTTTTTTGGAAAATTCGCCCGAAAAAAATTTATGAAGTTTTTAAACAATTTTTTTTATGTTATAATTAATCGGAACCACTCCAATTCTTTTCTTATTTTTTTCTTTGGAATGTCCTTAATAACATATAATTTTTCTAATTTCATCGGAAGTGTACTCCACTGAAAAATATTAACAAATGTACACGGCTCATCACCTACCTTCTATATATATATATATATGATATAAATACACTGTACACTCACTACAAAGGAATTTTTCCACTTTTATGATAATTCGGCACATGATAATTGTTAATTTTTTGGAACAGTCTTTCAATGCTATTATTTATTTATCTATTATTATTTCAATGCTTCCTTTACTATGAACGAGCTCGCAACTCACGATACGGGGTGCTTCATTTCTGTAAGTCTTCTGGCCTCTCACTTATAAATACTTACATATAGTTAAAAATACTCGATGAAAAAACAATTTTAATCCTCTCGTCACTGTTTTCATCTACTACTGGAACGATTCCATTTTTCATGAACATTTTACTTAGTATTTCAGCTGGTCGAATAATTTTTGATAAGTATCTTGCATTTGATAAATAATACACAATAGCAGCAATGTGAGAACAGCAGCCAACTGTTCTTTTGCCATTAGCACATTCACATGCATAGTTTATTATGCCAGAAATCCCGATACTGTTAAGTTTGTACCTAATGAAGCATCTATATGATGTCCGAGAAATGTGTCGAGATGGTACTTTGAATTTGAGCACATTTGGTTCAGCCATCACATATTCGAAAACAACTTTTCCATCTTGATCTATCATTTCGGCTAAATACGATACAGCTTGGGAAAGTTGGATCCAGTAAAAAGAGTCTTCAATTCCTTTTCGGTCATTTCTGGAAAGTCAAGGATTTCGTCAGAAGAGAGAGCTTTGAAAAGAACCTTTCGTCGGATCCAACCTTTCGTCTCTGCCTCGGTAGCTAGATCATTTTCCGTGCCATTCTGACTGTGCATTCTTTCTAAAATTTCATCCGTGTAAACTACATCAGATTGTAGCCTTTTGCCGTACGAGTTATTCAAAAATGAGGCAATTCTAAAATAAACTCCAACTTTAGGTATCAGTTTGTTGTCGATTTTGTGATCTAGAAGACGATATTTTTGTTTGAGAATGCCCTGAACAGATTCAACCACCCAGCGAATTTTAGTCACAAAACGAGATTGGTTAGATTCTTGAGTCGTTAATTGTGCTTGCGCTTCCCTTTCAAAGCAGGCATCAATACTCCAAAATGTTTATTTTCGAGAGATATTGTTTTATATCTCGAAAACCGCGATCGAGTACAAACATATCTTTATTTTCTAGTAATGCACATAAACCATTCTCGTCTTGAATGATAGATTCTAGAATTTTTGCATCATTTTCATTGGCAGGATAAGGTCCGAGCATATCTACTATGTATCCATTAGTAGTACAAATCGTAAAAGGGTTGCAAAGAGGAACTTTCTTTTGGCCAGAGAAAGATTTTCTTTGGTATTCATTATTTGTACTTTTTTGGTGTCGTGCATAGGTACCATCATAAATTAAATATAAGGAGTCCGCGTTGAACAACTTTTTAGCGATTTTTGTTGTATGGTTTTTCAAAAGGTCGGCTCTGCTAATACTTTTAATGCCGAAACGAGTTGGTAAGATATCATTTTCAAATGATGTAACTGCGCTAGCACAGTAATCAGAAATCGTCTGTTCATGTTCTATACCTAATATAGAAGCTAACATCTTGTTGGAATTTCCGGTTCGGAGTTTGAAAAGAAATGCAATGAGGGCTTGCATTATAGACCGCGACTCCCTATTTCGCATGGAAATCATCATGTCTCTCAGTTCAGTAAGATTGTCCCAAGATAGTCCTGTAAATACTTGAATTTGCTCTTCTGAAATACTTAAATCACCAAGTTTATCATACAACGTTGAATCACATTTCAAGGAAAAAGTTTCCATTATCTTATCAAAAATTATTCGACCAGCTGAAATACTAAGTAAAATGTTCATGAAAAATGGAATCGTTCCAGTAGTAGATGAAAACAGTGATGAGTATTAAAATTGTTTTTTCATCGAGTATTTTTAACTATATGTAAGTATTTATAAGTGAGAGGCCAGAAGACTTACAGAAATGAAGCACCCCGTATCGTGAGATGCGAGCTCGTTCATAATAAAAGAAGCATTGAAATAATAATAGATAAATAAGTAATAGCATTTTGAAAGACTGTTCCAAAAAATTAACAATTATCATGTGCCGAATTATCATAAAAGTGGAAAAATTCCTTTGTAGTGAGTGTACAGTGTATTTATATCATATACAGGGTGCGATAAAAGTTCCCGCAATTTTTTGTTTGCGCATTTTTGGCATTGTTAATTAAGTTATTAGTCATTTCTGATGATTTTATTGAATTCCTTGTTTAATTTTGGTCCAGAATGCGTCGTAGTTATTTGTTTATTTTCAGTTGTGCTGAAGCTATGTCTCGTGAAAATCAGCGTGTCACTGTGGTCGAATTGCACAAGCAAGGAATGAAGACGGCCGACATTGTTCGCACGACTGGCTACAAGCAGCGAACCATCTACGATGCCGTTAAACGTTACATGGAAACCGGTGGGACCACGGACCGTCCTCGAAGCGGTCGTCTAACCACTGCAACCACTCCGGAGAACATTCAGAATGTCCGCTGCCGAATTCAACGAAATCCGGAGCGTTCGATGCGGAAAATGGCGATGGAGATTGGAATCAGCGAGTTCAGCGTCCGAAGCATCGTCAAAAAGAAGCTGAAATTGCGGAGCTACAAGATCGCGCGTGTCCACTTCTTGAATGAAGCGATGAAAGTAAAACGGCTTGAGAAAGCTCGCCGGATGCTTCGTTTGCTCGCCGGTGCTCGCCTGTCGAGAGTGCTCTTCACCGATGAGAAGATTTTCATGGTCGAACCCCTCCACAATCGTCAGAATCGCCGGCAGCTGCTGAAGAAGGGCCAGCAGAAGACAGCGGCTGCGAAAACCATCAGCCGCAGTCATTTTCCGGCTTCGGTTATGGTCTGGGCCGGGATTTGCGCCACCGGGAAGACGCCGCTGGTTTTCATTGAGCGAAACGTCAAGATCAACGCCGCCAGCTATCAGCAGCGAGTCCTCCGCGATGTACTGGAGCCGTGGGCGACGCAACACTTCGGCCGAGCCGGTTTCACGCTTCAGCAGGATTGGGCACCCGCGCATTCCGCCAATTCGACAATTGCCGTTTGCGAGGAGCTGTTTCCCGGCTTTTGGGGCAAGGACGTTCGGCCGCCGAATTCGCCGGATCTCAATCTTGGAGAAAAAAATTTCAGGAACACGATACGCTACAGTGGACCAGCTGAAAGTGGCTTTGACGCGCGCCTGGGATGAAATTACAGTGGATCAGTGTGCGAGCATCGTCGGAAACATTCGCAAGCGACTGCGAAAATGTATTGAAGCCCAAGGAGGCAATTTTGAGCAATTGTTGTAATTTTTTTGCATATTGTTATTCTTACTGTTCTAATAAATGTTATTATTCATTTAGTTGATCTAATTTAATTGTTTATGGAGCAGTTTTATATTGATAAAGTATCTAAAAAAATTGCGGAAACTTTTATCGCACCCTGTATATATATAGAAGGTAGGTGATGAGCCGTGTACATTTGTTAATATTTTTCAGTGGGGTACACTTCCGATGAAATTGGAAAAATTATATGTTATTAAGGACATTCCAAAGAAAAAAATAAGAAAAGAATTGGAGTGGTTCCGATTAATTATAACATAAAAAAAATTGTTTAAAAACTTCATAAATTTTTTTCGGGCGAATTTTCCAAAAAAAAATTCAAGATACTTTTTTTCGGAATTGACCCTTCAGGAAGATTAACATATATTTTTTTCATGAAAATCGGTCGAGCCGTTCCGAAGAAAAAGCTGTTTTTCGATTTTACTTCCTCCCCTCATAACTCCCCCCCTATAGCGATTAGGGGTCTAAAAATTTAGGAGATTTAGTTTCTCATAGATGCCTATAGATCATATAAATTTGGTGCTGATACACGTGGGGGCAGATTTCACATGCTTATTCCGCTAGGCCCTTTTCAACCGTCGGCAAACACTGCCAAAGACAAATTTAAAGTTATCGGCCATAGGTATCGGCGCTTGAGCGGTTTGGGCTCGGACATACGGTATATGTATACATCGATTTCCTTGTGTAATTGGCTTGCACAAGCCAATTGGCGCAAATTGCATGAGCGTCAAACCCACCTTAACTGAGGCGAGTCGAGTAACTTGGCCCAGTGACTGGGCCGAGTTACTCGACCAATGTAAACTGGCCATAAACGTTTCTACTCTCGTTATAAGGCCGCTCGTCAATGCGAGGTACTTTGGCCCTGGGGTCCTTTTAAACGAAAGTAAGAAACCGTTTGAGGGGAGTGACGCAAGGAGTGAGGGAAGACCATTTCTCAGAATGCGCCTCTCCTACAGCTTCTGCACCGGCCTTATAACGAGAGTTGACTGTATATTATAAAGTAAGTCTAAGTAGCTTAATTTTATAGTTGGTAATAATGACAATGCATTATGTTCGTTTTTCAAAGAGTAGTATATGTTTTATTTCTTGTTAATATATATTTTTAAAAAATAAAGATGGGCCAAAGTTACCCCCTCGACTCTGGTAACATTGGCCCACATCTAAAAGATCAGGTATTCAATTCAATTCATTTCCTAGCCACTGTTTGATTTGATAATATACTCGTCGACCATGTTGCTCACCCGATGATGATGTTGGAGGAAGTGATGCTAATTGGATCTCCACTGTTGATTTAGCTACGGAGGAACAGAAACGTTGATATCGAAATTCATTTAGCGAGATGTTTCCAGAATTAGCTCCATACAACTTCATGACATATTTCTCTGTTTATTCAGCAATTTGTTGCGAAGTGCTATCAGGACGGTAAAACATAGTTGTTTGCTCTTGAAGTTCTGTATCATTTTTTAGAAGATTTATCAATTGCTTTTTACCTTTATTGTGTGTACAGTGCAGACGTTGTATCGCATCCAGCGAATGCATGGGCAAATAGAATTGTATTCTGAATGTGTTGGTCCTGGTCTTTAACAGAGAACAGTTGATCAGACTGCTTTGTTGAACCGATTTTCAGGAAGTGAATATTATCTTTGTCTTTTGCTAAAGCAATCAGCAAAATGAACAAGTCTACATCAGTGCCAATTATTGTGACTTTTGGATGGCAATGGGATACTTCAATCGCTGTTGATACGATGAGGCAATCGGCATCTTCAGGTGCTTGATAACATTCAATACCCACGCTTTCTAAATGGGTTCGCAGTAAATTTATAAATTTATGCTTGTTATACTTGAATTCGAAAGGAGTTTTCCTAGGTCTAGTGTTGCTGCTACCATGTCTTCTGTAAAGTCAATGATAACTGCAGTACCTTTCAGTGATCGTCGGTATCGCTCATGCGACTTGATACTACTGGCATTATCAGCATAGCCATCGAAGACAACCACAGCTTCTCTATTATAATGTCGTCTGATAAATGCTACATATTTTTGACACAGCTGTTTGTAAGTGCTTCCGGCGTTCCAAATGACTTTATGAAGTAGAAACCCACCATCAATGATACATTTACTGTCTGATAATGAGGAAAGCTCCAATCAACTAATTGCAGAAGTTTGTGCTTCAATTCATCGGTTTGTACTGAACAAACTTTTTTATGTCGCGGATTTAATGAATTATCACAAAAAAAAAAACATTTATTTTTAAAATCATACGCGGCCTCTGTACTAGATCGTCGAGAAGAACCTGCTTCAGGTTGTGTAGAGCCAGGTAGCTGCATTATACGTTCATCAGCGTATAATAATCGACACTTCTCATGCACTTGCACTTCATTCAGCTTCTGTAATGCTTTCCACTTATTGTCCCCTCGTTTTTTACTATTGTTGATAAATGTTTCAAGTCCTCGTCGATTAACAGTTGTGACTTTACCAATTAGTACTTCTTGACAAACAAAACAAGAAATAATTGATTTCAATAATCAATTTGATAATTGATTTCCAGGAAAGGTATACAACCGTGGTGTTCGCAGCTTACATTGCCCGAAATATGCCGTTGTGTCGAATTTCCTTTATCGCGAGACGGAACAGCGACCGATGGCGGAATTAAGAGAGAATAAACTAAATGTGCGCTTTTTGAATTAGATATAGGTATGATATTAGATCAAGTTTTTTCTCGACTTTAATGAATTTTCCCACGAATCTATTAACCACAAGAAAAAAAAAATTTTTTAAAATGTGCAGAATTTATCAATGAAGAAAATCGGTCCTATGCATTGTTTTGCTATCTGTTCAATTATTGAAAATATTTGCAATACAAACGAATGGGAGAGTTGCATGGCAAGAGACGCGCTGAAGGAGGCTTTTGCGTCGCTGGAAGGGGTACGCGTTTCACGATATTCTTTAAAAAATCATATCTCGTAAAATAATCAATTAATGAAAAAAATGCAAGAGATGAAAAATACTTGAAAAAAATCAAACAATATTACGCTTAGAAGAAAAGATTATTATATATATTTTTTCACTTATTTATAACAAATTCGCATAAACAAATGGCAGGAACAAAGAAAAAAATATTCAGAGATTTGCACAAGTGAACCATTTTAAAAAATCGATTAAAAATATGTAAATATTGAAAGCTGGAATCTACATACACGGGAAACGGTCTCGGAATTTGTTTCTCAACGATTTTTAAAATAACGGTTTGGTGGACAATAAAAGTACAAGGGATCAAAGATGAAGATAATTCAATGACGAAAAAATTGCTTTATAAATCATCCCGATACGTCAATTAATTTAAAAGTTAAGCAATTTCAAATGATATGAAAAAATGGTTAAAAAAGTGTGAAATAAATTGAGCGCAAAAAATCCAAAAAATGCTACAAAAAAATTTCCCTTATTGCGAATTATTCTTCGAATCGTTAAGTAACGTCCTGAATTTTTCCAGATTTTTAAAATCATTTATTAAGTTAAAAAATTCATTTCACAATAAAAGCGGCACTTTCTACTTTCGTTGGAGGCGGCGCGTTTTTGAAGTACCGCTTCGAATGCTTATAACAGGAAAATTATAAACTTTAGGAAAATGCCGTCCCGGGGTTTTTTGAAGGAAATTTTATGCACTTTAACTTTAGTCCTGTCCATTTCTTACGTATCTCTAACCGTTTGGCTGGGGGAGGTCAAAAACGGCACCGCGGTCACCTTTTTCTAACGTTTTTCGTTGTTTAAACAATATGGCCGACTTGTATCACCCACAAATCAAATATTTCATTATCGACTATATTTCGAAGGATAATTTGATATTATTGTGCATTAATAAATTATTCGGGTTTCAGCCAAAAAAAGAGTGTTATTTGACTGGCCTACATGTAATATTTCGAACACGCATATAAAAATGCCTAATTTTATAACACATTCTTCATTGCTGTCAACAAGTAAGATCATGACTATTCGTAGAGAACCCGTAGTATCTCAGGATCTATCCGATATTCATATCAGTGCAAATACGAAAGATACGGGTTAGTTATTGTAAAAAAGGTTACGCGAAATAATATGACAGTTGGTTGACCATTTCTACACTACCGGCAATCGAACTGACATTTCGGACGAAACTAAAATGGATGACGTTGAACCAACAGCAAGATTTTTAATTTTTATTTTCTCGATATTGTACATTTCATACAACCAAATATTTAATCGTGGGAAATAAACATATTGAAATAAATGGTTTATTTATCTCAAATGCGCAAATAATTTCTAGGATGCTCGGGAAAAAGAGTACAAGTCAAAAAATGGTATTGCTTAGAAAACACCTTTATTTGTTTATATTGAAACACAAACTGTTGAAAAAATGTATAAAATGAAAATAACACTTCTCATAAGAACCGTTAAATGCATGTAGCACACAAATATCTCTAGGAAAGTAGAAGAAAATTGTAGAAGTGTTTTGGTAGGCGACTTTGACTTATACTCTTTTTCCCGGGCATCCTAGATTTACTGATATTTCACAGAACAAGACATTTCTTAATAGTTACGAAATATTGAAACAATTAAGAAACATTTCTTTAAAACTGTTAACTAAATGTATTTCTTAACTACAATAAAATCTTTTTCTCAGTGTAGCTGTCGGTAAATTCCTTTTTTTCCCCACTGTCGAGGTAGGCCGAGGGGCTTTAAGGTGCCAGTATACATGCGGCATTCGGCGAATGCCGAGCAAGTGCTCGCCGATGTCAACGAGGCTTAAACGACGTTCAAGGGCTGTAATCGTAACCAAAAGCTTAGTCGCTTGTTCTATACTCTTTCCCTATAGCGCGCCCCTCTTTATACTTTACAACTTTTAACGTAGACTGTACATACTAACACTAGGGTGGTAGCCTGCGTCCTATATGTATACACTCATACTAGCTCACGTCGAAAGAAGCGAAGATCGCTGCTCTAATTTCCATAGAGCGATGCTGTCAAGTTAAGTACTTTGAATTACACTTACGTAAAAACGGTATGGCTGGGTATCCCTATCTTGTAATATGTCATTCCTAACATCATTATACATCATATATTAGTTTTTTAACAAAATATATAGACAATTTCTGCTGCTATAAATGAAAACGGCCCTCTAGTTTATGTTTTGCCTATACCTTGCATGTTAAAACTCCCAACTTTGAAAGTGAATATCTCCACTTTGGTATGGGCACGGTTCTAATAATTTGATGAATGTATAGATAGAACTATTAATAACATATGGTCCAAATTTCAAGCAAATATATAGAAACTTGATTAGCCGATGAACCTCCTTAAGGTGGAGCCCGAACATTCGGCAGTCGACGAATACTCGCTCGAATATACGAATACTATTCGGCGGACGCCGAGCGACAGCTCTACTCGGCAACTGCCGAGTAGTGTGGACTCGGAAGGTCGGTTCTTACCTGCGGCATATAAATAAATGCAAACTTCTTCAATGTTCTTAAAATGCATGGGAGTTTCGGAGTTATTTGCAAAAGTCGAGAGAGCATCCTGAGCGAATACTTCGGATGCAGCGTTTACACATTGCATCTTTAGCTATAGCTGAACCTTATTTCCAAACCCATCGATGTAATATTACAAGTACATTTTTTAATGTTTATAATAGCAATGTTCCATCGCACCTTAAGGAGGATCGTCAGTGCTCTTCGGGGTGAGGTAGAAGGGGAAAAAGAACAAAGAAATCGACGTGTGTTGCCAATTTCAAATAGTAAAATTTCAAGTTTTATAAAAACTGCAATAATAAGTATAGGTGCTGGATTCTTTTTTCTTTTTGTTACTTTCAACCTAAAAACATAAGATAAATATTCGAAAACAACTTTATAACTTCAAACTTCATTTATTTTAAATATCGTCGGCTAAATATGTTAACCTGCTAACTCACATAAAGTCAGATTTTCAGAAGCGAGAATAAAACTGTCTTGATCAATACAAAAGTTGTTATATGACAAACAATAGTTGTCAGTATTTGTCTAACCTTTTTTAAAATAAAATGTATGTAAATTATTTAGTCTAGTCTAGCCATAAAGCTCACATTGTGGCAGCCTCGCAAAGTGCGTACGCGGCTTAAGGTGCTGTTTTACGGGATCGTGAACTGGGCGAGAGCACTACTCGTAGGCCTGGCGGTCGTGATCATGTGTGAACTAGCGGTCGTGGTGGGAAGCGGGTAGGCACAATCCGTGTGAAGTGGAAATGGTCATAGCCCCAAGTAGTGAAAAAGCAAGTCGTGAGACATGCGCAATACAGGTAGTGCTCTCGCCCAGTTTACGACCCCATGAGACCGCACCTTTAGAGACGTTGCAATGTCAGGGGTGCTGAAATATGCAGACTTCCACTCTACATAATTTTCTCATAAACAATAATACCATATCTTTTATGGGATACTACCTCTAGTTTTATATAATACTAGCAGCCCGTCCCGGCTTCGCACGGGTAGATTGTGGATTGATTTTGTCCGTCCACCATTGTTTAAATACATTTTTAATACAAAACTTTTAGTATTTTTCCCGGGATACGCAATGGTCATATTGGATTTGACCTTGACCATGACCTTCAAGGTTATATCGAGGTCAAATTAATTTTTTTTCACGTTCAAATGTGTCCTTGACCATTTTTTTCATGTTACCTTTATTGTCAGCGGAGGTCAAATTTAGGTCAAGTATAGTTCGACTTTTTGAACACCTTGTATAAGATTTACTAACTCAGAAACCTTCGCGGATATGCGTCCAACTGTTCCCCAAATTTTCATCGCAATCGGATGAACGGTTTAGGAAGGCATAATAATCATCAGTACCGGTACTTTTTGAACACCTTTTATAAGATTTACTAATTCAGAAACCTTCGCGGGCATGCGTCCAACCATTCCCCAAATTTTCATCGCAATCGGATGAACGGTTTAGGAAGGCATAATAATCATCCGTACCGGTACTTTTTAAACACCCTGTATAAGATTTACTAACTCAGAAACCTTCGCGGGCATGCGTCCAACCATTTCCCAACTTTTCATCGCAATCGGATGAACGGTTTAGGAAGGCATAATAATCATCAGTACCGGTACTTTTTGAACACCTTTTATAAGATTTACTAATTCAGAAACCTTCGCGGGCATGCGTCCAACCATTCCCCAAAGTTTCATCGCAATCGGATGAACGGTTTAGGAAGGCAAATAATCATCCGTACCTGTACTTTTTGAACACCCTGTATAAGATTTACTCACTCAAAAACCTTTGCGGGCATGCGTCCAGCCATTCCCCAACTTTTCATCGCAATCGGATGAACGGTTTAGGAAGGCATACGAGACAGACAGACAGACAGACAAACATTCATTTCTATACTAGCAGCCCGTCCCGGCTTCGCACGGGTAGATTGTGGATTGATTTTGTCCGTCCACCATTGTTTAAATACATTTTTAATACAAAACTTTTAGTGTTTTTCCCGGGCTATGCAATGGTCATATTGGATTTGACCTTGACCATGACCTTCAAGGTTATATCGAGGTCAAATTAATTTTTTTTCACGTTCAAATGTGTCCTTGACCATTTTTTTCATGTTACCCTTATTGTCAGCGGAGGTCAAATTTAGGTCAAGTATAGTTCGACTTTTTGAACACCCTGTATAAGATTTACTAACTCAGAAACCTTCGCGGATATGCGTCCAACTGTTCCCCAAATTTTCATCGCAATCGGATGAACGGTTTAGGAAGGCATAATAATCATCCGTACCGGTACTTTTTGAACACCTTTTATAAGATTTACTAACTCAGAAACCTTCGCGGATATGCGTCCAACTGTTCCCCAAATTTTCATCGCAATCGGATGAACGGTTTAGGAAGGCATAATAATCATCAGTACCGGTACTTTTTGAACACCTTTTATAAGATTTACTAACAATAAGAAACCTTCGCGGACATGCGTCCAACCATTCTCCAAAGTTTCATCGCAATCGGATGAACGGTTTAGGAAGGCATAATAATCATCAGTACCGGTACTTTTTGAACACCTTTTATAAGATTTACTAACAATAAGAAACCTTCGCGGACATGCGTCCAACCATTCCCCAAAGTTTCATCGCAATCGGATGAACGGTTTAGGAAGGCATTTGATATTACCTTAAAGGTCACGGTCAAGGTCAAATCCAATACGACCACTGGGTAGCCACGGGAAAATCCTTAAAGTTTTGTATTAAACATTTTTCTCTAAAATGTTTTCCCGCTGAGATAATCGGCCGTACCGGGACTTTTTGAACACCCTGTATAAGATTTACTAACTCAGGAACCATCGCAGGCATGCGTCCAACCATTTCCCAAAATTTCATCGCAATCGGATGAACGGTTTAGGAAGGCATACGAGACAGACAGACAGACAGACAGACAGACAGACAAACATTCATTTTTATATATATAGACTAGCAGCCCGTCCCGGCTTCGCACGGGTAGATTGTGGATTGATTTTGTCCGTCCACCACATTGTTAGTTACGGAAAAATCCTAAACCCTACTATCAAAAAGAATTTTTATAGGGCCCATAGTTTTCATGGTACGAAGCCGAACTGTACTTGACCTTCAAAAAGTCCCGGTACGGCTAAATATCTCAGCGGGAAATCATTTTATAGAAAAATTTTTAATACAAAACTTTTAGTATTTTTCCCGGGCTACCCAATGGTCATATTGGATTTGACCTTGACCATGACCTTCAAGGTTATATCAAGGTCAAATTATTTTTTTTTCGCGTTCAAATGTGTCCTTGACCATTTTTTTCATGTTACCTTTATTGTCAGCGGAGGTCAAATTTAGGTCAAGTATAGTTCGACTTTTTGAACACCCTGTATAAGATTTACTAACTCAGAAACCTTCGCGGGCATGCGTCCAACCATTCCCCAAAGTTTCATCGCAATCGAATGAACGGTTTAGGAAGGCATAAGAGACATACAGACAGACAGACAGACAGACAGACAAACATTCATTTTTATATATATAGATAGATTATTCTGGTAATCTAAATGTATGTATCATGGAAGATTTTGAGAGAAATATAACCCGCTATTATCTACTTCGCTATCTCTTACAATTCGCTTGTAAGAAATTATTGGATTTTTCGGTTCGAACTTCAGGGTCATACCTAGTAAATAATTAAGCAAGCTCTTCTTTGTTTTTAGGTTTTTAGATCAACGTATGTTCGCTACTTGTTCGGACGATAGTACTGTGGCTCTCTGGGATGCTAGAAATTTAAAGCAAAGAATAAGGACTCTTCATGGCCATTCGAATTGGGTGAAGAACATTGAATACAGTCCTAGTGATGGTTTACTTTTAAGTAGTGGATTTGATGGTAGTATATATACGTGGGATATTAACAGGTAAGCAGTGTAGGAATCCCAATTTAAGAACTTCTCCATATTCTTATATTTTTGTAATGTCTAACCATTCATTGAATACAGTTTTACAGAAAGTAGTTTTTTCCATACACGTGTATTTCATACCAACGGTTTAATGCGAACAACACTTAGCCCAGATGCTACAAAGATGCTAATATGTACTACTTCCGGTTATCTGATCGTCATACATAACCTAAATCTGAGCACACTATTTCAAGATTTAGCTGGTTTCAAGGTACAGTAATTTTTATGTGGAATAATTAATTTATTTTATTTCTTGCAATAGTATTCTCTTGAAGAGGAAACTTTTGTATCTTGATACGCCTTTTCAATAGTTGAATACGAATAATAAAAGTATTGGTTATTTCAAAATACATATGACTCATACCATCTGGAATGACATTTTTTAAAGAACTAATTTCAAATTTCTTATATTTATTTAATAAGATTGGATGTTACTACTTTTTCTTTCCGAGTACTCAGTATCAGAAGGTCATCTGCCCTGATGAAGCATTTCGCAAACTGCAATATATGCGAAACGTCGACAAATTAATTAATTTGGACGTGGTTATCATTCTGAAATCAAGAGTAGTAATACTCATACTGACAGTGACCGCGAAAACCTAAAAGTTTTGATTTATTCAAGAATTAAAAATTGATTTTAACATTTTAGAAATGTATATCCTTGGAACGAATTCTTGTATATCTTGAAAGAGAAATCTTCTAAAATGATTTGGTCTTTCCTTGTACTTTTTTCACTCTTAAGTTAGGAATTTATCAAGAAAGTAGATGAAACATTACCGCTGCTTACAAAAGTATCCATCCAGCAGGTTAACAAAATAATTTTCCGCAATAAAAATAACTTTAATCAACAAAATGATAGAAATATAATATCGGAAGAAAGGTTGTTGGGCATGCTTTCAAGTAATGTCTATATAATTCAAAATGCTTATACAGTAGAACCCCGTACTAGAGGAATTCACACTAGTGGACTGTAATGAAGCGTATCGATCGAAATGCACGTTCCGGATCTTCCTAGGTAGACCGTCGAGTCCCGTAATTTACACTTTTGAGGCACTGAGAGTCCGACCGCCTGCTGCTTTTCTTCATGCTTTAATGAATTCGCACTAGTGGAAATATCCCCCGAGCTTTCCTCTAGTGCGGGGTTCTACTGTATTGGAATGGTGATAACAATAGTAATGATAAATATGTAATCACGTAGAAGACACAAAAGTATCCACCCATACGCAAACATCGAGTTCGAAAAAGAAAGGAACCAGTCCAGAAATTGTATTCAGTATTTTGTAGGGTAACCTTTGGTACAGCAAATGGTCATGGACATTTTTGTGTTATTCTAGCATGCATTAACGAAGCGTTCCATTTTCTGATGTTATCAAACTCAATTGTTTTAAACATTTATAGCTTTTGTAGTAAGACTCGGATAGTAACTGATATAATTATCTGTTATATTCATTAAAGGCCTGTATTTTGGAAATGGGGCATTCTGTGTCAAGACAGCCACTTTTTTTCATGAGGGTCTCAAAAAAATCTGATTTTTATTTACATAGTCATACTTGATGAAAAAACATTACGTGAATTTTTTAGATTTTTTCACGCGCCGTTAATGGTATACATCGATTTGAAAAATAAATTTTAACTTTAAAGTTTCAAGTATACTATTAATAGCATAAACAACTTTGTATACATAATAATTTTTGTTTTTTTCTCAATTAAAAAAAATATATCAACATTTTTAAGTGACATTAAAAGGCATTTTCTTACAAAAAAGTGAAAAAAACACCAGAAAATATTTATTTCGCCAATGCGACAGTCGATTTTTCTTTCAAAAAATTCAGTATATTTGAAATCAATAAAAACTAGAAAAAAATTTGGTAGTGGGAGGGCCATTTCTTCATGAAGAAAAAAATTCTTTTTAAGTTTTTTGTCTTAAAAATTCTTTTTTAAACCAGAAAAAAGGCCCTTAATCCTTCTATGTATTTATGCATAGAGGATAAAGAACATTTCCTGATTTAAACAAAATTCTTTTGAAGCTTTTTCTCTTCAAAATTTTTGTTTAAATCAGAAAATGTTCTTTATGTTTCTATGCATAGATGCATAGAAAGATAAAGAATATTTTCTAATTAAAAAAAAATTTTAAGAGAAAAAACTTAAAAAGAATTTTTTTCTTCATGAAGAAATGGCCCTCCCACTAGCAACATTTTTTCTACAGTTTTTATTGATTTCAAATATACTGAATTTTTTTAAGAAAAATCGAGACTGTCGCATTGGCGAAATAAATATTTTCTGGTGCTTTTTTAACTTTTTTGTAAAAAAATGCCTTTTAATGTTACTTAAAAATTTTGATATATTTTTTTTTGAAAAATTGAGAAAAACAAAAATTTTCATGTATACAAAGTTGTTTATGCCATTAATAATACACTTGAAACTTTAAAGATAAAATGTATTTTTCAAATTGATGTAATATACCATTAACGGCGCGTGAAAAAAATTTAAAAAATTCAGGCCATGTTTTTTCATCAAGTATGACTATCTAAATAAAAATCAGATTTTTTTGAGACCTTCATGAAAAAAGTGGCTTTGACACAGAATGCCCCAAATATGAGTGATTAATTTAAAAGTCGTACATATACAATGGCCGAATACTTTTGTGCGCAGCTGTATATGCAAGAATTATTATATATCTTAATTTATTAATTATTTATTTTAACTTTTTATGAACAAAAATAACGAATTCCAGAAGAAG
Source organism: Xiphydria camelus (assembly GCA_963678675.1). Taxonomy (NCBI): domain Eukaryota; kingdom Metazoa; phylum Arthropoda; class Insecta; order Hymenoptera; family Xiphydriidae; genus Xiphydria; species Xiphydria camelus. The sequence continues at coordinate 19,911,119 of OY783194.1, forward strand.
CCTACGGCATTGGGCCGAGATAGGTAAATGCTAACCGGAAATATGTCATTGATTATGACGTCACTTCACATTGCTAGCAGCACACAAATCTGATGTCGTGAACCAACTATACTCTAAAAATTCAATGTAGTTCAAGATCAAAATTATACCTGTTAGATTCCCTGTCAATTTGCTTGCTATTTTGACGAGCGAATAATAAGCATCGAGGCTGTATTTTTTTAAAGAAGCAATGTGCATTAGGATGCGTAGAGGACCATCTACCATGGGTTCTAATTTATTCTTATCCATAAAAATACTAAAAAAAAGAGACATCGTCTAATATACTTTTTGTGTCATTAGGGTGTATGTTGTCATTAGGGTAACGCAGTGTTACCAATTTTAAATCGTTCGAAAACATTGAATGAGGGACCTTAACTACCTACAGGATTATTCACTGGACTTGCTAAATAGCAAACATAGTGTCTACGATTTCTGAAACTATAGATAATGAGCATCACTATTGATTAGTCGAGGTGGGTAGGAGAGGTTAAACAGAATCGGCAACTACAGTGATGAAACTCTTAAACTGAGGTAGGTACTCCTGATTTTAACTAGAACTAGAGTGAAATCTGGTCAGAATCAGGCATACCTACCTCTAGTATTAAGTATAAGAGTTTTATCATTACAGAGTTGCTGGTCCTACTTAGTCTCTCCCACCCACCACGACCAATCAACGGTGATACTCATCATCTATAGTTCTATAGTTCTACGAGTCGTAGACCTTATGTTTGCTATGTTGCAGGTCCAGTAAATAACCCTGTAAATAAATGTTGCATACAATTCACTTTTTCGTACTACTGAACGAATTAGTCAGAAACAGACTACTGTAAATTCAGTTACCAGATATTATGTTACTTCTTTTGAAATAATGTACATTGCATTCCTTTTCTATACTGTATATTTTGTACTTTTGCAGCCAAATATGTATAGATTGATGCAGGTATCGCAAACTACTATTCCAGTGGCTGCAAATTCTACACATCTTTTTTCACACAAACGTAACAGGAATCGAGTGGAATTCCTTACAGACTTTCCTGATGGAGACGATGCCGAAGTAATATCAAGTGTTCAAGTCCACCCTCAGGGTTGGTGTGCGTTGTCCAGAAATATTACTTACGGAGAAAAATCTGAGGTAAGTTAAATACTTTCACTCTACATTTCACTTTCTTTTACCTTCTTGCGCCCGAAAGATGTGCGTAGCATTACGCTATTCGACAAAAGTAAAACGTTTTTCCTCACTCATATCCATTTGGAGGCCTTTTCTAGTCTACTTTTAGACCGTAAGATAGCGTGTTTCCCACGTGACACCGACTAGGAGTCCGTAGACTGTTAAAAACACTTTACTCGGACTGACGCGAAGACTTAGTCGAAGTGGGTCCTTTTTTCAAATTGACGAACGGAACGTGAAATGAGCAGAGTATAGCTATCTCACTTCGTCAGCTGACACTGTTGCACTCTGATTGGCGCGATTGTTTAGTCCGAAGTGGGTCTTTTTCAAATTGACGATCGCAACGTGAAATTAACAGTATCGAATCGATTCATGCGAGTCGACTGAAGGACGCACGAGAGTATACCAAACCTATAAGTATAAAATCAAAATATGGAGAGAAAAAGCGTCATTATCCTGAACAGTGATGAAGAAGACGACGAATTTCAAAACAGGGATGGGCGTATTTGAATTAATTTTTATTCAAATGAAAAATAAATTTTTATTCATTATTTCATTATTTTTGAATAACGAATAAATTTTCATTCGTCATTCACCATTTTTTGAATAATGAATAAATTTTCATTCATCATTCAAAATTGTTTAAATAACGATTAAATTTTTATTCATCATTCAACTAATTTTGAATAACGATTAAATTTTCATTCATCATTAAAATAATTTTGAATAACGAATAAATATTCATTCATCAGTCAAATAATTTTGAATAACGAATAAACTTTCATTCATCATTCAAACAATTTTGAATAACGAATACATTTTCATTCATCATTCAAATAATTTTGAAGAACGAATAAATTTTCATTCATCATTCAAATAATTTTGAATAATGAATCAATTTTCATTCATCATTCAAATAATTTTGAAGAACGAATAAATTTTCATTCTTCATTCCGTCATTCTCACTTGCTTGCTTCACCGGGTAGACGATCAATAATATAAAATAAATCATAAGAACAAAGATTCTTTATTCACCGGGTAGAGGATCAAGGTAAATTCGAGTTATCTAAAGGAGGTATATTAACAGAAAAGAAAATGCTAGTATAGATGTATTGTAATATCTTTCCTTTATTGTGTCTATAGAATGATTCCAAATCTATACGATAAATCTAATGGAGTATAAATTCTTATATTACGGAATTACAAAAATATATGAAATTAATTCTTTGATGGTATTCAGATATACTATAATATAAAATAAATCATAAGAACAAAGAATTGGCATTGAACCACAACTATCATCATGATGTTAGTTGTGGTTCAATGCCAATTCTTTGTTAACCAAACCTAATGTAGGGTAGAGGCACCGGTTATAGCCACTTTAACGAAGTTACATGATTCACTATTGCATTTTATACGTATTTCTAAGTTATTTCCTTCGCGTAAACTAAACGTAGATAGAGAACACATTAAGGGAATTCCAGTCGGAGAAAAGAAAGAAATACTGAATATATAGAATTGTGTAGAAAAAATAAATAGGTTCACAATTGCTATATCTACCGGTTTTAGCCATTTTGCTCTAGATATAGCCACATGAACGCACCAAATATAGCCACCACCTGCCACTTACGTTTTACTAACATTATTAATGTTAATGAAGGCATAAAATAAAATAAAACAATTTTAAGAAACGTATATTAAATATCCGAAAATACAGAAGACATAATGTATCAAAAAGAAGTCTATATAGTAAGTATATCTCGGGCTTTTACAATCTCAAGCCATTTGTCAGAAGTTAATACTGAAGGTAACACAGGCCGACAAAATTTAACGAAAACCCTAACCCAGAAACAGGACATTATGTGCCCGAAGGATTTTGGTACGCTGAATCCGAATCCGGCCTGAGAATTAACCCTATACGTCAGGTTTTCGAGATATCCTAACCTAAAAGTGCGAAAAACAGGCTTTTCAGCTAAATTCGGGATTATGTATCATCGCGAATAAATTTTTTTTCTAAAAACCGATAACGCCTTTCTAAAGCAGCACTCTTACCCTTTAAAACCATATCTCCAAATTTTGTATATCATTTTTTTTCATTGAGATATCTATGATTGAAACTAGGTACTTTCGCTATTTCAATACAGCATTGGGTCACATGCAATTTTTCAAATGAACCGATATATTATATCAGTCTTCTATATGTAATATGACAGGGTTGGGGGGTTGAGGGAATTTGGATTTTAATGGACTTAGGTTATACACTCCTAGGTTACAGGGTTGGGAGTTAAGGAAATTGCATGTGACCCAATGCTGTATTGAAATAGCGAAAGTACCTAGTTTCAATCATAGATATCTCAATGAAAAAAAATTATATACAAAATTTGGAGACATGGTTTTAAAGGGTAAGAGTGCTGCTTTAAAAAGGCGTCATCCGTTTTTAGAAAAAAAATTTATTCGCGATGATACATAACCCTGAATTTAGCAGAAAAGCGTGTTTTTCGCACTTTTAGGTTAGGATATCTCGAAAACCTGACGTATAGGGTTAAATCTGAAGCCAGATTCGGATTCAGCGTATCAAAATCCTTCGGGCACACAAGGTCCCGTTTCTGGGTCAGAAATTTGTCGGCCTGTGTATAATTTAAGGATATTTCGTTTTCTTTTTGTCGTTACGGATGAATCGGGCCATTTCCAAACATCTTGCAATATTTCTGAAACTGTTTTCTTCTGCTCTGCACTAACAGTACCCAAGGTGGCTATAACTGGTGAAACTGAAGCACCAGTTTTAGCCATTTTGTGACTAAAACTAGGAAAACCATTATTTCGCCGCTCCATTTATAGCCATCTTAATGTTATTAGGTTAGAACAAAAATTTCCTCTAAATTATGAAAAATAAGCTAGAGTAGGAACTTACATATGTAATAAAATCAAAATTGTCCCCCTGGCAGTTGCGTTGTGTGAAAATTGCTGGCACATTTGAATAGCGAATTTCTTAACAAAACTCTTAAGGATCAGTCAAATTCACAACCTTATCAGAGGTACCAGGCATTTACATATTTATGGTGGGAAAAAAGAGACGTGCGCATTTCGAATTCAGTTGGTAACAATATGAGGCGGAAAATGCAAACTTTATTTGGCAAATTGCATGTCATTGGCCTTATTTAAAACAAAGTAAAGTCGGAAATGGCTAAAACTGGTTCAGTGGTTAAAACCGGTGCCTCTACCCTACCTTTATATTACTTAACCAAATATTGACTCGCTCTGTCCGGTAATGTAATCGCAACTGAAACTTCGATCCCTTTTATGAGACCCCTAGATTGTGTTTGTTTCGCCGTACTTATCCCCATTTTCGAGATATTTGCAAAAGCTTTTTGTTTAAATAATTATCAACTCGCTCTATTCAGTGATGCCATTGCAGCTGATAGTTTAACTCCCTTTACGAAACCTTAAATTTTCCCCTTTTCGCCTTATCTCGCACCGACATATATGCAACAGTTTATAATTTAATCAATTATCGACTTGCTCTGTTCAATGATATCACCGCAGCTGAAAGTTCGATTCCCTTTATGGAACCCCTAAATTTTCTCCGTTCCGTCGTATCTCTCCTCATTTCCAATATATTTGCAAAAGTTTATTGTTTGAATAATTATCGATTCGCTTTGTTCGATAATGCTATCATGACTAAACGTTCGACACCTTTATACATAGAATCCCTCATTTTTTTCCGTTTCACCGTATCTCCCATCGTTTCCAAGATATTAGGAAAAATGTACTTATAGTTTAAACAATTATCGACTTGCTCTTTTCGGTGATACCATCACTGCTGAAAATTCAACTCCCTTTTTGAAACCTTTAAATTTTCTCCGTTTGGCCATATCTATCACCGTTTCACAGATAGTTGCATAAACCCATTGTTTAATTAAATAAATAATCGAATCGCGCTGTTCAATAGTGCTGTCATAATAGGCATGATGACAGTACCTTAAAAACATTAAAATTATGTATTTATCTAATGAAACCTGAGTCATGGATTACATAAAACATGTATTATTTTTTATTATGACCGAGATCGATAATTATTTTAATAAAATTAAACTACAAAATACGACAATCCACCATGATATGTTGAACACCAATCAGAGCAAATTACGTCACATTTGAGTAAAGCAAACGTCAAACGAATATGACAACTTGTTTGTTGCACTCGTTAACTCCAGTAATCTATGGTTAACTCAACTGTGATTTTATTTACAATTCGATATATTTGTTTAGCCAGTAGTTTATGTCTTGTGTTTTTAAATCGAAAGTCAATCAATCATGGAACAAGGATTTATTAAGGCAAACAGCGTTAATTTGCCTAGAATCGACTTTTGTTTGGCAGAATTTAGGAATGTTAAAACTTCCATGTAAGTATATCAACAATCATTAATAAACATAATAATTTAAGTAATAAAAATAAGTCCAAAGCCGAAAAAATATACTTTTTATGTGTATTTCATGATAGGTTAGTATTAGAGGTTATATTATTGAAATGTTTTTTTTATACTGTACTTACCATATATTTACAAATTGATTTCTTTCTTTTAGGTCTTCCAGGCCATCCTATGGCGATGACGCTGTAAGTTACGTACAGCTTAAACGAGAAGGAAATCTGTGTACAGTGAAATGTAAAATCTGCCCAGAACATAAAGTCCATGCAAAGTTATATAGAGTGACTTTAATAGTCGACGAACAGGAAGAGGCAGTGAAATCAATAGAATGTCATGATTGTGTGGCTTCACAAGGAGGCTGTAAATGTAACGTTCGGGAGAATGTGTTGGAAACAATACACGATGAATTAAGAATGAAATATTGGTCTTTATTACTTTGGTTGAGATTCGTACATTGCACGTGGTATAGTTAACTCTAACAAGGAAACGTTTCGAGGCCGCCGCTTCCGATCTTGATGAAACTTCGTAAATTTAAAGTTCATCGAAAAATAAGAGACCCCTATTTTTTTATAGCGGCCCAATTTTGGTTTAAGGGGGTGAAATGGACCCCTGAATTTTCACTCCCTTCGAGCTATCTCCGAAACGAAGCGAGATAGATGAAAACTTTCAATGTACGTTTTGTTTGGTTTTTTTAGTATAATAAAATCCCCTAAACAGATTTTGAAAAAAAGCATTATTTTTCCAAAAAAAAAATTTTTTATCTAATTTTTCGAAATTTTGGTTTAGTCATGTGGACAAAAATTTAGGAAATTTTATTACAAATTCAACCATATATGACATGATATATTTCCCTCCTACAGTTTTGCAAATTTCTAACTTTTATGTCTGATAATGAGCGGGCTACCAATGGCAGTGACGGGATAGGTCGGGGGTTATTACTTCTATGTATTTTAATGCCACTTTTCTTTTATTTAATAAAGTTCAACTTCTATGGCTCATAATTATGACAATAATGGTATTCCGTGAAAAAATGTTTCATACAAAGTTGTTTCTTACACCAAGCACACGTAATAACGGCAATATCGCCACATATGTGGCATCGTGGTTCCGAGTCCTGTGCAAAACAAAATTCTACAGGATGTTCAAATTCAGGAGGTCTCCTGAATATATATCCACTCTTGAACCACGAATATTTAATAAAGTTAGTAAACCGTGGTGAAGAAAACTGATTATGAGTAAGAGATTGAAGTTTTAAAATATTATCTCTCGAATGAAGGTTAATATCGTAATTGAAAAGAGTTACAATATCTGAAAACCTCCTTACAAAATTCTTCCACATTCGAAATCCGTATACGTCTAGCGGTTGAATCAGTCCGGTGGTGCCTTGTGGAATCGTCATTAATATTATTGTCTTGTCTTCTGGTGTAGCTTCTCGAACACTTCGCTCACATTGTCCACTCCAAGAGTCCAGCAGTAAGACGCTTGTAGATCCAGTGTTAGGGAAGTAAACTTCTTGCAGCCATGTTTTCATGAGATCGGTTGTAAGTTTCCCAGATTTGGAAGCCATGAAGTATACATTTGGCGGCCTAAACACGGTTTGTTGCACTCGTTCTCCCAATTGCCCACTAGCCTCTTTTAATACCACATAAAGAGGCGACAGTAGTTTTCCATCAGCAGATATGGTGGGTTGTATAGTATAGCTGTGGGTTGTAGAAGATATTGATTGTACCACAGCTTCAATTTTTTTTGCCCCGATGTAGCTAAAGTTCGGCCAGAATGTATTTCTAAATTAAATCCACTCTGATCAGAGTTAAATACATTTTGTGGTCCATATTGTGTAATGAGTGGCTTCACTTGTTCTACGAAGGCATGGCTTCGTACTTTCAAACTTTCCTCACCCTCAACGTTTTTTCTCGTTACAAACTTTGTGATCTTTCGAGAGACAATTCTATATGCTTTCTTGAATGACCTCAACCATGTTTGACTTGCTTTGAAGGTTGGAAGATTCTCTACTTCTTTTGCTTGAAAAGCCCATCGTTTAAGGTCTACATCATGTACTATTATTTTCGATCTACTAGCTTCTACAAATTTATCAAAAGTATATTTCGCTATGCGTATTAATTTATCATTTTGAGTACCCCCCTGTCCTACTTGCGCAGCCCATCTTCGTAATTGTCTATCAGATTTCACTTTTTTAAACTGATGTTGAACTGCTGCTACGGTTCGACGTCTTTTCTTCCCACTGTTCCAGTAATCTATGGCACTTTGTTTATATTCAAAGCTAACCGCTTCTTCATCGGGTGTACAGGGATATGGTTCTGGAGGTATAGAGGTTTCTACGTGAGGAACATCCTCGACATCCGATTCCAGCCAGTCAGTATTAACAGCGTGCATTTCACTATCCTCGATTGAATCTTCCAATTCCAATTTATTTTCATGTTCGACTCGAAATGATGAATCCTCCATGCTACGTATAATAATATTTTGTAATAAATCTTTCAATTGCACTTCTGCACTATTCATTGGAGTTTCTCTTCCATTTGGTACACTGAAAACGGCCACCAATAAAGTTAACACATTGATCGGATTTATAATTGCCATAATAATAATATGAACTGCTGTGCACCATAGAAACTGAATATTCAGACTAAAAAGCTTTCTCTTTTGCTTCCTTATATATAATGAAGTCGCCTCACAAGAACGAAACAGACTGGAGAGGGTGGGAGGTCCGACTTCCCAAAAAGGGGCCATCATCCTCGGAGTCCGCGTACGAAACTCGAGAGCGCGTACGAAAATATTTTTACATGGGCACAGAGCCAACTAATAATAAAGCTTGTCCAAAGAACTAAACTCCCTCTTTCGCATCACCGGGGCCATATAAGGCAACCCTACAAATAACAGGAATGTTGTTTACGGCATTTTCGAGGAGTATATATACAGGGCCGAGAAGCAAAGAGCTTCAGTTTCATTGGCTGCGTCTATCATTCAAGTGATGGGTTCAAACGAGTTACCGACTTTTGAGAAGATCGTGGAGGATCTTAAAAATGGGCACATACCATTGCCGTCTCCCGGGAAATCGCTGGATCTGACATTCCGCACAACAGGACCATCCATGGCCGAAGTAGAACGAGAGCTGCAAGAATGTGAGGAGTACTGGAGGAAACAGTACGCGAAGAAGAAAAGTAAAGAAAAAAATGATTCCAACAAAAAACTATAAAAATTCAGACAATTTTATCTAACCTGTGAGTGAATTATTAGTTACTTACACACAAACAGAAAATAATATAAATAAATTAACGGTCGGATTTATTAATAAGATTTCTGAACAATTTTTGTCCATTTTATTTTGATAATATTCCGCTAGACGTATACGGCTTTCGAATGTGGAAGAATTTTGTAAGGAGGTTTTCAGATATTGTAACTCTTTTCAATTACGATATTAACCTTCATTCGAGAGATAATATTTTAAAACTTCAATCTCTTACTCATAATCAGTTTTCTTCACCACGGTTTACTAACTTTATTAAATATTCGTGGTTCAAGAGTGGATATATATTCAGGAGACCTCCTGAATTTGAACATCCTGTAGAATTTTGTTTTGCACAGGACTCGGAACCACGATGCCACACATGTGGCGATATTGCCGTTATTACGTGTGCTTGGTGTAAGAAACAACTTTGTATAAAACATTTTTTCACGGAATACCATTATTGTCATAATTATGAGCCATAGAAGTTGAACTTTATTAAATAAAAGAAAAGTGGCATTAAAATACATAGAAGTAATAACCCCCGACCTATCCCGTCACTGCCATTGGTAGCCCGCTCATTATCAGACATAAAAGTTAGAAATTTGCAAAACTGTAGGAGGGAAAAATATCATGTCATTCATGGTTGAATTTGTAATAAAATTTCCTAAATTTTTGTCCACATGACTAAACCGAAATTTCGAAAAATTAGATAAAAAAAATTTTTTTTTGAAAAATAATGCTTTTTTTCAAAATCTGTTTAGGGGATTTTATTATACTAAAAAAACCAAACAAAACGTACATTGAAAGTTTTCATCTATCTCGCTTCGTTTCGGAGATAGCTCGAAGGGGGTGAAAATTCAGGGGTCCATTTCACCCCCTTAAACCAAAATTGGGCCGCTATAAAAAAATAGGGGTCTCTTATTTTTCGATAAACTTTAAATTTACGAAGTTTCATCAAGATCGGAAGCGGCGGCCTCGAAACATTTCCTTGTAAGAGAGGAGACTCGCGTACGAGTGATAGTAGGAGAGCTAGCGACAAAATCGAGTGAGGTGTTTTAAGATTGCTAGAAATGTGTAAACAGATGTTTAAATAGTAGTAAATGGGAACGGTAATGACCTGTCAAGCCATACCAGATTGCGTCATTGAAAAATTAATTTTTCAAAATTAAAAAAAAAAACAAAAAATTATGTTGCTTCTACAAAGCTATACTTTATAGAGGATGTTCATTCGTCTATTTTAAGGAAATATGTAAAAGGACAGGTGATTCTGCTGGTTGCAAGTGACTGCCAGGCGAGCATATTAGTGCGAGGTTAGACGCTTCGATCTCCCGAACTAACACCAACTGTAATTACCGACTCGACTTCTACCGATAAAAGTGGCTCGAATACCGACCAAGCCTGGCCGAAGGTAAATTTCAAGATCCCTGTAACTGGTCAGGTTCTGCGTAGTGCTATCAGAGTCGCATTAATATGCTCGCCTGGCAGTCACTTGCAACCAGCAGAATCACCTGTCCTTTTACATAGTTCCTTAAAATAGATGAATGAACATCCCCTATAAATTATAGCTTTGTAGAAGCAACATAATTTTTCGTTTTTTTTTGAACTTTGAAAAACTAATTTTTCAATGACGCAACCCGGTATGGCTTGACAGGTCATTACCGTTCCCATTAACTACTATTTAAACATCTATTTACAAATTTCTAGCAATCTTAAAACACCTCACTCGATTTTGTCGCTAGCTCTTGGACTATGAAGTATTCACGTCGTCGGGAGTGCTGCCATCTATCGTTACAGTAAACACGCCATAGCATTCCTAATGTGGGTCCATCGCAGGAGTGAGGAGCCATCCTGTACGTCCATCGAGTGTTATTGGATAAAATCCAAACTTTTTGGGACAAGTCCAGGGTTGGGACTACCTTAAAATAACTGCTAAAGAATTGTCCAATGGTATGCCTAGCTTGCCATCGAATACAGAAGTATTTGAAAAGTTTTTAGAGGAAGGGAAGAAAAGGAGACTTGACAACTGCGAGGTAATCAAATATCAAAATGAATATGTTTCTAACCAAACAGAAAGTTTGTCAAAATGCACAGATTAGTTCTGAAATATAAAGAAAGGTCCTGTGATACATTTTTGGGAAAAGTTGTATTGACTGATGCTGATGTCAATAATATTGAAAAAGAGACAAGAGGGACCAACATGAAAGCCGCCTTTGGCGTGAGTTAAGATATGGCAGGGTAACGGCTTCACGAGCATTTGAATTCAGTCAGTGCAAAACCAGTGATGGCACTCTGATTGCCTTAATAACGGGTGGAAAAATCCCAGACACACCGGCCATGAAACATGGCAGAATATTGGAGGATGGAGTAAGGAAAACTGTGAGTACCAGACTGGGAAAAAAAAATTAAAAAGTGTGGTTTAATGCTTTTCAAAAACTATCCTATGATAGCAGGATCACACACACACCTGATGGGATTTGTGAAAACAGTATTGTTGAAATTAAATGTTCCATGAGTGCAAAAATTTTTAAAAATTATGTATCTAATGGGAAACCAGCCCAGAAGTTTTATGTACAGATGAAGCTCCAAATGTCCTTAACAGAACTTCAAAAAGGCTACTTTTGTGTAGCTGATTGCAACTACAATACAAATAAAAATGTAGAAATAATTAGTGTTACATACGATGAAAAATATGCATCAAATTTTCTTAATGTTATAGTCTCTTCATGGAAAGATAATGTGTACCCGTTATTATACCAAAGTATTTTGTAATTTTTGGGTAAATAAAATGCAGTATTATTAAATAACTAGTTTTATTTAATTAATGAGTCTTGCAAGTTTATTAAACCACAGGCAATGGTGATGGCATCATCAAGTACTTTGACTAAATTATGATTTACACATGTATGTGGCTTTAACATACTAAATTCACGTAAGCGTCGAATCAATCTCTCCACGTGTATTCTCAAACTGGCAATTTGTTTTGTTTCCCTTGCATCACTTTTTGGTAGTTTAGCTCTAGTTGTAACACTTGGAGGACGTACTAACTGCACTCCCTGTTTACGTAAATATTGTTCGACATGTTTCAATCCTCTATCAGCCATCACACACATACCTGGTTGCAAACATTTTATAAAATCACATGATTCGACCAAACATGTATCTGTTATTCTTCCTCCATAACCAGGTGAAATATAATTCACTAAACCATTTGGTGTACAGGACACTAGATACTTGATGGTATTAGCTTTTTTGTATTCTGACCATGAGAGAGATTGATTTAAGGCTTTCCAAGGCTTTTGCACCTCAATTTCTAAGCAATCTATGATGCAACTTACGTTATTGTATTTATGCCTAAAAGCCATGGGTAATCTTTTTTTAATAGAATCTTTAGATAATTTCACAATAAAAGGACGCATCAAACTAGCTATTAATGGTACATTTTTTAGAAATATTTTGCTAGCATAAGTCGGGGTCATGGAAAAATCATCAGCCAGCTCTCTGAATGGATAATTTAATCTAATTTTTTTTAAACACATAAGTATATGGTTTGCAGGGATAGTTGTTTTTTCCTCAATTAATTCTATTAGGTAGTAACAGCTTTTAGGAACTTCAATGTAAGAACGTGGATTTTTCATAATTTTAAGCAATGTACATTCCAGAATTTTTGAAGCCTCTTGTTTTTTGTCTTCTTCAATCAACTCGCTGCAGTCTGAAGTAGATTTCATTTGGAGAGATATTGTTGATGGTGATGATTCTCTATACTTTACAGATGGTGTATAGGAAATATCACTATCAGATTCAACTGCAGTGGTTAGTTTCCTAGATAGTGTCTGTGTAAGGTGGACGTTGATGGTTTAGCGGTAATGAAACTTTTAATTTTAAATGGTGATGTAGAAACAGATTGGCAAAAAGGTCTCAAAGGTGATGTCATCTGGTTTACTAGATTAATTTCTGTTTGGATGGCTTTACTTCTGAACTTATGTATCATGTGGACTTGAATTGACTTATCCGCAGTCTTATGTGCGTCTTCTTGTGTAATATTTTCTACTTGCTTAAAACCTGAAAAGGAAAAAAATCATTAAATACTCATAAAAAAAGACTACTAATGCACTTACTCAATAAAAACAATTTACTGAATCGAGCAAAAGGTCACTTAACACATGCAACATGAATTTGCCATCAATAAGAATCTTTTAATAGGCCAAAATATAAGGTGTAATAACAGACAGATCGTTGTCAAAATACTGTCATATAATTTGTATAATTTCATTATTGATTAGGCAAGCAAGGTAATAAACCTAGTCAATTTGTAATACAGATGTGATTGAAATAAAAATAGTACTTACCTAAACTTCCAGATGAATTCTCTCCAAGTTCCAACTGTTTTTTAGCAATAGTTCTTTCTTCTAAATCTTTCTCACATTCTTCAATTCATATCTTTCGTTGTTTCTTGAGAATATATGGTCGTTCTGTAGCAATAGAAGTTCGTTTTCTTCTATCTGATTGACATTGAAATTTTGTGGGCATACACCCCGGTTTCATGCGGATCTGCGATACCGATCCCATCAAGTGATACTCCATATAATTCTCCATATCATTTGGCAACTGAAATTTGGAAAGAAAAGCTATTATAATAACAGTGATGAGTGATGATGATGAAATCTAACCTCAAAAAAGATTGTTTATTATAATTATCAAATTTAGACCTCAAACAAGATCAATATACCATTATACTATTTTGGAATCTACAAAATAAAGTTAAAACTTACGTCAAAGTGATCTTCACAAAAATAAAGGTGAGTACTGGGCAACATATCTGTTGAATCTCGCCTTGCAAGTTTAAGCCACTTGTCTCGTATGGTTTTCTTGAACGGAACGAACACAAATAACTTGTTCGGAGTTTTTATTGATGTGTTAGCACACTGAGAGGAACCGCACACCACTTATACATTTTCGAATTCATATTTTATAACTCGAAATAAGTAAATTATTGTATGACGTGTATTATGTTTACGTCGTGTCTACTCAATCGTGACGTCACAAGCGACGCCATGACACTGAGAGGCGTTTTCGTGTAATTTTAAATTTGAAAATTAAAATGTAATTTTTTTCTACTAAACTTTTATTTTTTGCAGAAATATTATATTCGTTGTAAATAGTATATATTTCCGAACATTATACAACAGTTTTTCAAAATCTGTCATCATGTCTATTGAAGATTCGACCTTCTATAAATAGTCACAAAATTGACTTCATTTTACCATATTTTTTACTTTTTCCAAAAAATATGAGATATTTTCATAATTTTATTGTTTAAACAAATTATCGACTTGCTGTGTTCGGTAATATCATCACGACTGAATGTTTAATCCTCTATACAGTATGTCCCGTGGATAACGCAAGAGTATTTGAATTTCCCCCACATTTGACTTTGGTAGTGCTTGGAACGGTGCTGCAGTTAGAGTTGGCTTCAGAAGAGTGCGCTGCGTTCTTACGAGCCATGTTTCCGAAACCTGTATGATTATTTCTCATCACTTCTACACATTATTTACCATTATTTACAAATTCAGTTAATTTCGAGGTTAGACGCTTCGATCTCCCGAATTTACAGTTCCCGAGAAATCAGACGTTTTACACTTTTCGCTCTCGAAACACGGCTCGTAAGAACGCAGCGCACTCTTCTGAAGCCAACTCTAACTACAGCACCGTTCCAAGCACTACCAAAGTCAAATGTCAGGGAAATTCAAATACTTGCGTTATCCACGGGACATACTGTAGAGTAGGTACCCTTAAATTCTCTTCGTTTCGCCGTATCTCTCACCATTTCCGAGATATTTGCATTGATTAATTATTATTATTAACACTTATTCTCTGGCAAAACAAAAAAAAAAACAGGAAATATTTTGTTTTAGATTTTATTGAAATATTCCCTGTATAAATAATGGAAAATAAAGGTGTTTAAAATGTATATTTTAAATGAAAAAACGTATTATACACGTAGTACATGTATATGATACGTTGGCAGAATAAGGGTTAAACAAATTATCGAAACGCACTGTTCGGTAATAAAATCGCGGCTGAAAATTCGATTTCTTTCGTATCGTCTTAACTTTTTCACCGCTTCCTCGTATCTCTCACCGTTTCCAAGATATTTGAATAAGTTTATTGTGTAAACAATTTATCGATTCGCTTTCTATGGTAATATTAATAAGGCTTAAAGTTCGACTCCTTCTTAGCCTTAAAATTTTCTTCATTTCGTCGTATTTCTTATCGTTACTGAAATATTTGGAAAAGTTTATTGTCTAAACAAATTGTTAAACAATTTATCGACTCGCTACGTATTATAATAGCATCACGGCTGAAAGTTCAACCCCCTAGACGGCACCTTCAAACTTTTTGTCCGTTTCACCGTATCTCTCACCGTTTC
Source organism: Xiphydria camelus (assembly GCA_963678675.1). Lineage (NCBI taxonomy): Eukaryota > Metazoa > Arthropoda > Insecta > Hymenoptera > Xiphydriidae > Xiphydria > Xiphydria camelus. The sequence continues at coordinate 19,926,430 of OY783194.1, forward strand.
CGGTGCATATTTGCATATTTATTATTTAAACGAATTGTCGATTCGCTCTCTTCGGCAATATTATCACGGCTGAAAGTTCAACACCCTAGACTATACCCCTAAATTTTGTCTGAATGTCAGCGGTGCTTGTTCTTTAAAAGTCGGATTAAACGCTCTATCATAATAATTTAACTACCTAACGCGGTAGCTACAATTACAAGGTTTTACCGCACTGTTATAATAAAGGTAACAAAGCATAGTGTAAGTGATACAATACAGTAGCTAGTGCCATTAGACTAGTTACTTTTACCATAAAATTGAGTTAAATCTCATGCTTAGTAACTATAACCACATCATTTACTATTTTCGTGTATGGATTGAAGAAGGCGATTATTCTCAACCGTGGCCTTTAGGACGAATTTCATCTGCAGGACGAGTTTCACTCTTATACTTTTCTGCCTTCTGAGGTGCTGGATTGCCTTATATCGAATCGCTTTACTTCTAGTACTGTGATTTACATAATTTTAGAATTTAAAAAACCGAGAAACTAAACTAGAAACAAAACTATTGAAAGATGCAAATATACTTACGTATAAAAATTCGCAATTCGTAAGAAACATTTCTACATACGAAAACGTTTCGATTTTGTTTGTTTCAGTGGTCATGTATTCATGATATACAAGAACGTAACTTATTGGATGCGCAAGAAAATGTTAAAGAGAACGATGATTCGGCATCACAGTTTAACGAATTGGTTGTTGAAGATTTCGAAGACGCGCCGCCGCCACAACCATCCCGTTCTGGAATAACAACGTCATTCGTGATCGATCGTGCAAATCGTACAAGGCTCGTTCAAGCTGTTTCGAATATGACATCAAATTCCTTTATATCTACAGATTCTGTTAGACCGGCACGTCCATCCAGAACCAGTGTTTGGCAGGAATGGTCATCGCAGGGTAATTCGCGACCACACAGATGTTTACGTTCAGGAGGAAGTACAGTTAGGACAAATTTTGGAATGGTTCGAATTAGTTCTAATGTAGATGCGTCGAATTCTGCAGTTAACTCGAGTCGTTTATATGGCTCGAGTCACGAGGAAAGAGTTAGAGACGAGGGTGGTGAGGCTGGGCATTTACGAGACGAGCGCGAAATTCATGCCGCACAAGAACACAATACCCAACGAGCAACATCACAGTTTCACGATTTAAGACGACGTAATAATATAATTGATGATGATAATTTTTCAACCGCCAACGTAGAGTTACACGTTAGTACAACGGATGTTTGGGAAGCACTCGTCGCCATTAGAGAGGCTAGACTGGGAAGAGCGCGCGACAGAGACCTGTATTCTACAGGGGAGAATAGAGACTGGCTTTCACGATCTAACAGTGGTGTTAGCGTCAATATGTCACGTTCATCTCATACTGTAGTCATAATCGGGGATAGAACACGGCCACAAAGTCAAAATCGACAGAATCGACGGACTATGTACGCGATACCCAGAAATCACAAAATTCATCAGAATATACCCAGACTGACGCATTACATTGAGGAACCAAATGTAGGATCTGGTTATATAAAGGAAATATGTTTCTCCGCGGACGGCAGACTTATATGCTCGCCGTTCGGTTACGGCGTTCGCCTACTGGCATTTTCCAGCGAGTGCCAAGAACTTTCCAATTGCGTACCGCCTGCAAATGAATCGGTACAGCTTCACGAATTGGCTACGAGTGTAAGTCACTCGGACATCGTTGTTAGTACTAAATTTTCACCGAGGCATTGCCTACTTGTATCCGGTTGTCTTAGTGGGAAAATTGTCTGGTACCAGCCAGTAATATAATTAATTAAATTGCATCGTTACTTAGATTATTAACCTTTCAAAAGGATTTAAGATATTCTTTGTCAGACCTTTGATGGGGTTCTCCAAAATTGGAGGCACGTTTTAATTTGATGTTTGAGACATACGTGTATTTATTGTAACGTGCTTATGGATGAATCCGATCGACATTTCAGTTTACATTAAACATAAACGGTATAGAAAATGATTAAATTATTATATATCCAGTACTAAATTTTCAATTGGAGAAAAATTATGTTCAGAAGATAGTTTTGAAAGGAGTGTACTCTCTTTTAGGATATATTTTTACGAGCTGAAGTACCGCTCATACAGTCGAATAAAGAAAATGATTATTGTGATAATATGTAAGACATTAAAACATGTTCACTTTATGTTTGGTAATACAATATCCATCGTTTACAACAGCACCACTTCTTACGATCTGTCAGATTTAACGATGAAATCTAGAAGCTCTGGCCGAATTCTAAAGACATAAAATACTATTGATTATAATGACTATCGGATATATGTATGTAACAACGCATCGTGATGACCCCGTGAAGATCGTCGTAAACAATTTCCATTGTACATACTCTTCAGTTAAGGAAACAGTCAACTACAGCTTAATGGATACCTTATCTTGTTCATTTCAGAATTCGGATGATTTCATTGTCATTTTCGTCATTTATAGTGCAAAGTACTAAGAGCAAGTTAAAACATGAAAGCTTGATATATTCAATTGGAACGAAATATTTGTGTTTTTATACTTTTGATACGGAATAAGGTAATTAATGTTGATAGATAATATTGTAAAAGGGTATAGCCGGATAAGCATGTAAAAACTGCCCTCGCTTGAATTTTTTTCCCATTCAGGTATATTGTGTGTTTGTGTATAAGTATGTTCTCCCTAAATTTTTAGATCAAAATATTCATTTCATCAAAAATTATCGCCGAAAAACGAAAATTTTTTTATCTCGAAAACTACTCGACCGATTTCGCACAGCAAAATATATGTTATGCATCATCAGGTAGCTAAATTATAAAAAAAAAGTTTTGGATTGTTTTGTCCATAAATAAAGAAAATGATCAAGTTTGAATTTTTCAATAATTTTTATTTTGCATATAAAAAATAATACCCCCGCCGTTTTTTAAATATAGATTCTAGCACGATTAAACTATGATATATAATTTTTACATGATGATTGGTGTGGTACAACAAGTCGAAATAAATTAATGAAAATTATACATCTTTGCTTCCGCCGTTTTTCTAACGTAATAGATAGCGGGAAACGGCGGAAGCATAGTTGTACACCTAATTATTCGAAATTTTACTGTACAAAAATAATAGTATCTACTTACAATTAATTATTACTAACGAGAATACAATTAACCACATGTAATATATGTACATATAAATCGAAATTAAATGAAATTAAATGAAACTGACATAGAAGCTTCGTTTTGATCTTCATCGCTTTCGTGATTTATTGTGGGTTCAATATTTTCTTACTCGCATGTGTATCGTAAGATCCCGGAATGGCCGATAGAATTAGCCCCTTCAGACCTGGCGTATATCTGTATGTACATAGTTTTAGTTACACATAAATTTATTTGTTTTATTAAAATAATCTACATAGACCTTATGTACATGTAAGTGCACATGTTCTCTACCCACTAAAGCAGTTTTGGTACAATCTGGTAGCAAACGGTTGAACTAGCCCCTCTTAAGTTTCATCAAACGCAGATCGTGTAGGGGTTAGATGTGTAATACTCTTATAAGTCGTGGTCTATTTCTCTAGAAAAAGAAACAGTTAATCGGCAATGGAGCGAGTATTTGTTACTACTTAGAGGCCATCCATATATTACGTAAGATATTTTTGGCCTCTTTTTGACCCCCCCTCCCCCCGGTGTAAGATACTGTAAGATTCCAGATGCCCCCCCCCCCCAAATCTTACATAAGACGTAACTTTTTTTAAGTCATTCTTGAGCTTACCGTTTATACTGCTTTCAAATGAGGCTATGAGCGCAATAATGGACTAACCCACAAAGTGTGATTTTTGTTTTAATGCGGAATTGAAACTGTTAAATTAGTATCTACCAACTGCAAAGTGGATCAAACAATCTTATGTAAACATAAGGTTTAATACTATTTAACTAACAACAAGATACTAATTTAACAGTTTCAATTCCGCATTAAAACAAAAATCACACTTTGTGGGTTAGTCCATTATTGCGCTCACATAGCCTCAAATATCAGATGAATATTAGGAAGAGATTGACTATATTTCGAGAGGGTCCTGCTAAACAATAGCATCATACATAGTCAGAACGAGGATGCTGTACATAGGAGCTGTTTAAATAGACTCTTCAATATTCGCTATTCTCTAATCGTGTATAACAGCGTCTTTTATTCGAGTGGAAGCCCAACACGGTTGATGTAAAGTTTATAGTCTACTACGGTATATTTCTTTATGCACTTCATCCTCGTTCTAACTCTTCGTACCAACGGAGAACATTAGAAAACATATACCGTATGTCTGACGGCAAGCGCAACAAAACTTCGGCAGTTTTGTTGCGCTTGCCGTCAGACATACGGTATTCATTCAGTTCAAGTAACTTCATTTTTAAACTTCGTTTAATAAAATATATCCTCAGTAGAGACGTCCTGCTCCTCAACCCACTCGACGTCCTCCACTCCCGTTTCACTATCTCGGAAGATGCACATAAGCTCCCGATCACGACGCAATGCCACTCGTGCAGGTCGCCCCTTCTCTGCTTGATCCTGGGTTTTGCACATTCTTTTGTCTATTGTTACTGCTTTATTTGATGCAAAGTACAGCGCTTCTTTCAATCTGTATTGAGTGATTTGATAGCATTTTTGGCTAGGAAGTTCTCACGTAAGATGAGGTCTAGACCCCTCCCCCTCAAACGTCTTACGTAATATATGGATGGCCCCTTACACCTTTATAAATATGCTAGAATGTTTATAATCTAAGTACAATGTTTCTGCTTTTATGAAATCGGTGTAAAATTAGATGTACACATATATATGTACGTTCTGAAATAAATATATGTAGTAGCATAATTTCCAAAATTTTTTCATAAATGTGTTTTATTGACCACTAGGAACAAGAATCAAACGCAAAAAAATGTTTTCCATAACCATATAGCTTCAATTGAAGGCTTTCTTTCAAAAACAACATTTGTCAAAAACGCTAATCCCTGTAGTATTGGCAATACGAAATGGATTGGCGTTTTTGATAAATGTTGTTTTTGAAAGAAACCCTTCAATTATTTACTATTTGTCATTTGTGCGATATCAAACCAAGGTTATTAAACCTGCAGAAACACAAAGCAAACTATTTCAAAAAGAAAATATTGAACCCACAATAAATCACGAGAGCGATGAAGGTTAAAATGAAGCTTCTATGTCAGTTTCATTTAATTTCATTTAATTTCGATTTATATGTACATATATTACATGTAGTAAATTGTATTCTCGTTAGTAATAATTAATTGTAAGTAAATACTATTATTTTTTTATAGTAAAAATTCGAATTAATAGGTGTACAACTATGCTTCCGCCGTTTCCCGCTATCTATTACGTTAGGAAAACGGCGGAAGTAAAGACGTATAATTTTCATTAATTTATTTCGACTTGTTGTCCCACACCAATCATCTTGTAAAAATTATATATCATAGTTTAATCGTGCTAGAATCTATATTAAAAAAACGGCGGCGGTGTTATTTTTTATATGCAAAATAAAAATTACTGAAAAATTCAAACTTGTTGTTTTTCTTTATTTATGGACAAAACAATCCAAAACTTTTTTTATAATTTAGCTACCTGATGATGCATAACATATATTTTGCTGTGCGAAATCGGTCGAGTAGTTTTCAAGATAAACAATATTTTCGTTTTTCGGTTTTTTGACGATAACTTGATTAAATGAATATTTTGATCTAAAAATTTAGGGAGAACTTTCTTATACACAAACACACAATATACCTGAATGGGAAAATAATAATTTTCTCCGATTAAGCTCCACCTACGAATATACGCTCGTTAAAATATAATATAAAACAGTTTTTATAGAAAAATTGTTAGATTTGAAACATCGAAATTCTTCTTTGTAGAAAGTATGCGATAGGAAGGATGGACCACGCGTTCGTTGAAAGAACACGTGCGCCAGTGTGCATTTGTATTTATGACTGTGATACTACTTAAACAGTACCGATGGCAGAGTTAAAAGAGAGTAAACTAAATGCGCTTTTTGAATTAGACTCAACGGTTCGTACCGTTAAATAGTATCACACAGTCATAAATACAAATGCGTACTGGCGCACGTGTTCTTTCAACGGACGCGTGGTCCATCCTTCCTATCGCATTCTTTCTACAAAGAAGAATTTCGATGTTTCACATCTAACAATTTTTCTATAAAAACTGTTTTATATTATATTTTAACGAGCGTATATCCGTAGGTGGAGCTTAATCGGAGAAAATTATTAGAAATTCTTTGTTTCCTGAATAATAAAGATCCGACGACAATAGTTCAACGTAATATTGCGCTTAGAAATTACAACGAAATTCTCCTTCATTCGTTTCTTAAGAAAACTTCACTTCCCCTTCGACTGCAATTTTTCTTCAAGGAACAAGGAATTCCGCATGCACATCGAACCCTAACGAGAAAATATTTTTCAAATGTTATTGTTAAACGTGCTAACCAATGATTAATCAATCCTCATGCTTTCATTAATGAGGGTAAATACTGCTTCGTACACCGATACAGTGAGCGTGTAGTAGTAAGTGGGGAAGCTAGCACTCGGTAAAAGGGGACCACCGAGTCGTGGCGGAGAGAGCCGATGCGTCCCGCCTATTGCCATTCCAGCGTCTGGATCCCTAACGGAATCGCCACGCTAACAGCCGTTCTCACCACCGTAGCGCGGCATAAGATGTTCCATATCAAAAATTGAAGCGGGGGCAGTTTTTACATGCTTATCCGGCTATACCCTTTGGTGAAATGAATTTCAATATCGGTTTTTGTCTGGTTTACATCGAGTATTCGGTGGTACGCTGTAAATATATGCCGATAAGATTAATGGACCCGCCAATTTCTAGAGTATGCTACCGATACATAGTACTGTAAAAAAGAGACTTCAGTTTTTAGCAACCATGCGCCGATGCGTATTAAAGTGTTAGTATAAATCGAATTATTTTGGTTTTTAAAGTGACAATATAAATCTTTCGTTTTTGAAGAGAAGAATGCCACTATAAAATATTGCAAGTCCCGCTTTCTTTCAATTTTACAGGAAAGTGTAAACAAATTTTCACACCATCGAAAAGATGATAATTAATAATATGAAACGTGTTTCTCGCGATTTCTCCCTGACTGAATATCATATAAATACCTAATGAAGGTTAAGCAATAAAGTTTAGATATGTCAAAAAAGTTGTAAAACCGTATACATATTTGTCAAAAAAATTGGAATTTTAGTTAATGTTTTAACCCTTTCTACCCGGACGGGACATATGCTGTCCCAGTCGGGAAAATTTTTAAAATTACGGCTGGAACAACATACGTCCCAGTTACTGAAAAACATCTAGGAACAGAAAATAACGCCAAGTTACGTTTCCAAATGCACGAACTCATGAATTTCTCATCTCAATCGTTCCCCAGTGATCAAACAAGCGACAACCACCAATATTGCTCACTTGTTGACTCTTACTTTGACAGAAAAGTTATTTCATCGTAATAATCACTTGGAGGAGAAATAACTGTTCCCGGTAATGGGGCGCGCTGAACTGAATCTCACTCACTCACTACGAAGATTAATCTCACTTTTTATATTATACGCATTATCATTCTAAATTTCAATTTTCAAGATTAAATGTTCCTTACTGTTTACTTCAGTTATATACTTTGTATTAATTTTTAGAATTGAAGAAAAATACATGGGCTTTTATGGACACAATTTATATATATTATATATGTATTTATATTATTTTTATTGAATGTTTTAATCAAAGATGAAAATAAGGTGTATGAAACTTAATAAAATATGTAGATATCCACCAATCAAAATACGAGTGCAAAATAATAGGTCACTGAACAATAAGAGCAGTAAAAAGATGAAAGTAGTAGGTATATTGTGCAACAAGTGGCAATCGTCCATAAGTACGAAGATTGCAACGCAAGCCGAAGGCGAGCGGTGCAGTCGCACGAGTGCACAGTGGGATGGATTGCCGAAAAAGTGGTCAAAATTCTAATTTCTATCATTTTGTATATTTTGGGGTGGCTGAACACGAATCTGGTATCAAAAATACAAAATTAAAAATGACGGATTGAATATAATATGGATAGTTATCCTATTGCTTGACATCGTACTGCTCTTGACGACAATGAAGCAAACGGCAGATCAGATGAGGATTTAGATGTCAGTAATCTCTTCCAAGAGTCCGAATTAACCGACGAAGAGATTTAAAATGTACTTAAAAATAAAAGCAAAAACAAAAAAATTAAACAATTTTTTTTTAAATTAAGAACTAATACCTGAAAAAACTGAGTCATTGCCCGCCACGTACAAGTTCGTGACTTCCGTTTCAGTAGAGAGCGGCCACCATAGACGCGTACGGATGATTTCATAAGGTGGCGGTGGTGTATGTTTTTTGTACTGCCCGGTTGATAAGTTTAATACAAACATTTTTTAATTTCTTATCTCACATATTTTGAGTTATTGTCTTGGTCAAGCCGTGTTGTAAATATAATGAATGCATGCGCAAAAACATTACATTTCCATTATAATTTTAATTTTTCCGCTTTAAAATTTGAATTTATGAATTCCTTACTTTCTCGGTATACTAGAAGTAATGTATGCACTTAATGCTGTAAAATGGTACTTAGCTACTTTGAAAATTAAACGAATCAAAAAAAATCAAATTAGGGTAAGTGCACCAGTGAATGAACACTTAAGCAGACGACAAAATCCAGTGAATGAACGAAACTTTACATTTAAAAAGCATTGAAGTGTTCATTCACTGGTGATAATCAAACTTTCCGCTATGACGAAAAAACAGCGATAACGCGTATGTTGATTTCTCTGTAGGCAAAATAGTAGGACTATCTATAATCGTATTGCAGTAATTAAATACATATATACAGTGTGATTATCAAAATCCGGGTCATATAGGACGGTATTTTATGTAGCGCTCTGGAGACTGTAAGCGATCAGACACTGCTGAACAGCCCTGTGCAGCTTTCAGAAATTATGTGGCCACTTTTTATAGGTATGTCGCCAACTGAGTGGCGGCGTTAAGGTATAAATAGACCGGCCAACAAATTGTTGGCAACTCGTTCATATTGGTGTTGTCCACATTTATCCCGTCAACTAGCAACAAGTCGATGGATACTCGTCAACAGCGGGCGGCATGAAGGTAAGTACAGACCAGCCAACAAATTGTTCATAATATGTTGGCAACACGTTCATGTTGGTGTTGTCCACATGTATCCTGTCAACTAGCAACAAGTCGATGGATACTCGTCAACAACGGACGGCATGACATCAAAGAAAGCTGTCGCCTGTGTTGTTTGTATCCGTGTTTCCCATTGCAAGTGGAAAAAGTGGAAAATATCCACTCAAGAGGGGGACGAAATTTCAGAAAGTCGATTCATACCTCTTTTAATACATTTAATAGCATCGATTATAAATAACTCGCCGACTATAATATGTCACGTTCTCACGTAGCCGTTTTTATGAAACCATAGTGATAAGTAATAGCAGCGAGCGAAGCTACAGAAAACATTCCCCCGTGGGAAGCGATGTACAAAATCCCCGGCGTAGCAGCTATCTCCAAAGGGAATGTTCGCGATTAGGCAGAAAACAGAGATCGAGCTCTGTAAGGATCCCCAAGAAACAGATCACGATTCCGTCACGTTTTATAAGAGTAGCAGAGACGAGTCGCGGCAGCGAGCCAGCGACAAACACCCCCGTGGGAAGCGATAACTCTAAGAAGCAGACCAGAGACGAGTCGTGGCGGCGAACCAGCGACGAACGAAGTCCCCGTGGGAAATGATACGTAAAATCTCCAGCGCAGCGGGTTATCGCCAAACTAACCGCCCGCGATTAAGATGAAAAGTCAAGACCGAATTCTTCCCAGGACTAGTAATTATAAGAAACAAAACAGAGTTCAGCACGGCTTAGGTTTTCTCCCCTAGAGTAGGGATAGGAGTCCGCCCCCGCTCGAAGGAAATAAAAAGGGCTAGAATCTCCTCCCTCGGGGCACAAAATATTCAACCTCTCGTTAGTCCAGTGTGAAGTACCGAGAAAACTTCCGAACTGCAGTGTTTCGCCAAAAATCTGTTTAGCCTGTCAGATCTTCATGTTCAAATAAACCGTCTAAGTGTCTAAACTCAGTGTTGTTCGTCAATCTCTCAACCGGGCCCTCTCCTACGCTAGCGCACAGAATCCGAGAAGGAAGGAAGGAGCAACGGGAAAACGAGACCGACCAACAGGAACAACTCCCGGGAACAAGGTAGGTGCAGATTTATAAATTTCTCTCTCCTGAGTTCGCGAGCGCAAGAATAAGTGTTGACCCCTTTTTTTATGCTGGTAGTTAGCCGTAACCCCGAAATCTTATGGGAATCTCCGTTCAAATGGTGGTAGCTAGGCGCAGTGCTTCCGTTAGTATTAGCAGCCCCTTCGCTTCCCCCCTTTGAGCGATTATTAGTCGTCTGTCACTCCCCAAGACGTGACAACGCCTTTTTGGTGCATCGGCCGAGTCTGGTCAGAAAGATCGTGGGTTCGATTCCCACTATACGGAAGGTTCCGATCATTTGCTCGCATAGAGTACCGGATATTAGGTTCAATTCCTAAATTAGCTTGGTGCTATCCGAACTGACCTGTTGAATCTAAATACAGCTAACTACCAATTGCCTTATTTTTAAACTTATCGTATCATTCAATCGAAAAAAAAAAACCTTTCATAAAATGATTAAATACTATGTCAGATTCTGAAGATAATCCTTCTAAAAATACTAGATCTAAAAAGAATATTACAGAAAAAACAAATGTACAATTTTTAAATATTACGAGTAAACCTAAAGTAACCCACACTCCTCCTCGAATTCCCAGCGATTCCAGCGGGAGCTTTATTAGCATATCAGAAGGACAAAGTCCAAAAAGTACAGCCACTCTCCCCCAAGAACAAAATTTAACGGAACAAACTACACTTGAAACAGTTGCACAAGCATTACATTTTGACACTCCAGTAATAGACCTAAATCATCCAAGTAGTAGTAGATCAAATAATTCGAATCAAGCTACAATCATGGCGAATAATCAAAAAATTTCCCTTAAAACTGCTATAGAAATTGTACCTCGTTTTAACGGCCAAAATATACCTTTAGGCGATTTTCTCGAAGCATGCGAAGAAGCGAAAAATATGTTACCACCAGAATCAGAATCTGACTTAGTTAAACTAATTCTTACAAAATTAATTGGTGAAGCGAAACGCTGTAGTGTTGGACAAACATTAAATACAATAGAACAATTAACAGCATTTTTAGAAGAAATTTATGCCCCAGAAAAAACCGTACATCAATATTACGGAGAATTAAGCGACATTTGCCAATACAAAAATGAAAATGTTATAACTTATCTAAATCGAGCCAGAGAACTAGCCAAAAGAATCACTGACGGCCATAGAATAGAAAATCGTAAAATTGATGAAAATTTCAGAGCTGAAGTAAACAAAGATTTATTAAAATATTTTATTCGCGGTTTAAATCCAGACATAAGGTGTAATATGGGAAATGTACAAGACCTTAAAAGCGCTCGAATTAAAGCAGTAGAACTTGAACGAACTTTAACACGCGTAGAACAAATGCGGGGTAAAGGACCACAAAGTTCAAACGATCAAAATAACCAAAGCATTAAATGTCAAATATGTAATATAGTAGGTCATTCAGCAGATCACTGTCAATTATATACGAAAGAAAATTTAGGAAAAACTGAAAATATTACCAAATGTCAAATTTGCAACAAAAGAAATCACACCGCGGATATTTGTAGAACACGGTTACAGAAAATAAATATCGTTCAAACTGAAACTCCTATTTGTCAAATTTGTAATCGAAAAGGCCATATAGCAAATAATTGTCGGTCACTATTCCGTGATACTAAAGTGCAAATGTTCTGTCAGATATGTAAACGAAATAACCATATGACGAATGACTGTCGACAACGCTCCAAAAATTTCCTAAATGATAATGTATGTCAATTTTGCGGAAAAACGGGTCATAAAGCAAGCGTTTGCAGGAGTATAATAAATAATCAAAATTCAAGTCAAAATTTTAATAACGGAAATAAACCTCAAATAAAATGCGATTATTGTGGAAAATTTAATCATACCGTAGAAAAATGTTTTCAAAGACAAAAAAATAATTCACAACACATACAGGAAGTCCAACAATTGGGAAACTCCAACAGTTCCCCTTTACAGGACGCGGCATGGGGAACGAAATCAAATATTCAAACGCGTCCAATACACCCAATTCAAGACCTAATATCCGTTCATCAACAATAAATCTCAGTCAAGGAAGTCGCGTTCCAACAGTTCGCGTGGCCCCTGCTAATCTATGTATCCCGGTAACCCTAATGCTTGACACAGGAGCCGGTCCAAATCTTTTAAAGCAAAGAGTTAATAGTGCCTCAAATTTAGTAGATCATAGTGAAATCATCCAGTTAAGCGGGATTACAGCCCACAAGGTGACGACCTTAGGCCGAATCTCAATAAATGTCTTAGGTTGCAATACCTTTTTTCATTTAGTACCGGATGATTTTCCGATCGAACAAGATGGTATACTAGGCTCAAATTTCTTTATAGATAATGATGCTAAGATTAATTATGCAGGGAATTGTTTGGAAATTAAAGGACATAACGTCCCTTTCGAGACTGCAGAAACTATTGTTGTACCGGCAAGGGCAATTTCAACAATTTATATTCGATTAAAACCTACGAATTTAAAAGAAGGATACATACCGCGATTAACAGTAAGCGACGGAATATATCTCGGCGAAACGTTAGTATCAAATAATAACGGCAAAGCTTATTTAAAAATATTTAACACTACTGATGAAGAAATTGAAATCTTAATCCCGACGTTAGAACTATACGCGTACGAGGAAAAATTAAATAATAAAGTCAATAATAATATTAAAACAAACAAATCAAACTATAATACCTATTCTAAGGCAAATCAACGGACAGATCGCTGTATCGCGTTAAAAGACCTTAAAAGAATAGAAGAAATAAATAATGAAAATAATACCTATTATAGGGCAAATAAACGGACAGATCACAGTATCGCGTTAAAATACCTTAATAGAATAGAAGAAGTAAATAAAATAACAGAAAATGTTATTAATAATTCAGAAAGTATTCGGCAAATAGATCATAATAAAAAAATAAAAAGAATAAAAGAAATAAAAGAATTATTACGATTAGATCATTTAAACGAAGAAGAGAGAAAAGAAGTTGAATATTTAATCGAAATAAGTGAGGATAGATTTCATTTACAAGATGATTATTTAGAAGCAACAGACGTACTAAAACATGAAATTCCAACATTAGATGAGCTACCAATTAATAAACGTCAATATAGATTTCCTCCAGTTCACAAACAAGAAATCGATAAACAAGTCAAGGAATTATTAGAAGGTGGAATAGTAAAACCTTCTCAATCACCTTATAATACACCAGTTTGGATAGTTCCTAAAAAGAAAAAAGTCGATTCAGATGAACCGCGTTATCGACTAGTATTAGATTTCAGATCCCTAAACGAAAAAACAATAGGAGATTCTTATCCGCTACCTAATATCGTGGATATATTAGATCAGTTAGGCAGAGCAAAATATTTTTCAGTATTCGACTTAGCTTCAGGCTTTCATCAAATAAAAATGAGCGAAAAAGATCGCCATAAAACCGCATTCTCCACACCATATGGTCATTATGAATTTAATCGCATGCCTTTTGGATTAAAAAATGCCCCAGCAACATTTCAGAGACTAATGGATCGTGTACTAACAGGTTTACAAGGAATTGAATTATTTGTATACCTTGATGATATTGTAATCTATGCTAATTCCTTAGAAGAACATCGAGAAAAATTCATAAAACTCATGGATCGACTACGAACAGCAAAACTAAGTTTACAGCCAGATAAATGTGAATTTTTACGAAAAGAAGTTGCATATCTCGGTCACATAATTAGTGAAAATGGAGTAAAACCAGATCCAAAGAAAATAGAAGCAGTTAAAAATTTTCCGACTCCTAAAAACCAAAAAAATATTAGACAATTTTTAGGATTAGCCGGTTACTATAGAAGATTTATTGAAAATTTTTCTAAAATTGCTAAACCATTATCAAATCTCTTAAAAAAAGAAGGTAACTTTGAATGGGCAAACGAACAACAAATAGCATTTGAAATCTTGAAAAATAAATTATGTGAAGCACCAGTATTACAATATCCTGATTTTACCAAACCTTTTATAGTTACAACAGATGCTTCAGGATACGCAATAGGCGGAATTTTATCACAAGGACAGATAGGAAAAGATCGACCCATCGCATATACTTCAAGAGTACTAACAGATTGTGAAAAAAGATACGATACTTATGAGAAAGAGGCTCTTGCAATAATTTATAGCGTCACTCACTTTCGACCATATCTGTACGGACGGAAGTTCACTTTAGTCACGGATCATAAACCGTTAGTTTGGTTTCAAAGATCCAAAGACCCTTGCTCCCGTGTTTCTAATTGGAGAGTTAAACTTGCAGAATATGAATTCGATGTAGTACATAAAGCAGGAAAAACAAACGTAAATGCAGACGCTTTATCCAGAAATCCAATTTTAACTGTACAACAGGAAATATCATTTAACGAAGAAAATTTAGAAAGAACAAACAAAGATAGTATACCATTTACAGAAGAAGAATTATTAGAATCTCCATCAGAAATATTTACTGTAGAAGCTCAAATCCATTCCAATCCTATTGATTTTGAACATGTTAACATAGTTCAAAAAGATTTAAATCTTCGAAGAAGCGAAAGAATTCAAAATCAAATCAAAGCAAAAAATTCTAATACCACTAAATCTCCTAATACACAAACAGATTCTATTAGGAAGAAAAAACTAAAAGAAACTGTTCCACAACCTGACAGTATACAAAATAAAAATAAAGACGACTTAGACCTTATACAACCCATAGACGAGGACGGTAATATAATTTCTGATAACGAATCAATCACATCGGAAGATAGCTTAGACTCATTAATTTCAAATGATGAAGATACTATTGAAAATAAAAAGGATGATACAACAGAATTACATCAAGCTGAAAAAGAAAATCAATTAAACTCAAATCTTACAGAAAGCAAAGACCAAATTTGGATGAGAAAAGATAATTATGCATATTTTGTAACCAGCAACGGTGATCCACGAGACGAAGGCTCAAGATCACTCGTAGAAAAAAATCAGTTACCTAAATTTAAAAATCTTCAAGTCGGATCTGCTAATTCAATACAAAAAGGACATTGTTTTCACATTGCATTACCAATAGAAGGAATCGAAAAACAATCATTAACAACTACTTTTAGTAATATTACCAATGTAATTCAGAGTTTACGCGAAAAGGCCGACCAATTAAAGCTACGGTCACTAAGTATTGCAAAAACAAAAGAAATCCTTAAAATTCCATGGATAGATATTAAAACACAACTCAAAATTGCTTTTCAGGGATCACAAACACAAATAATAATTTGTCATGGAATAATTAAATATCCAAATATTAAAGACAGGAAAAATATTATAGAAGAAGGCCATGCCTCAGCAATAGGAGGTCACAAAGGTGTTACAAAAACATATAAAAGAATTAGACAAAAATATTATTGGGAAAATCTTAAAGTAGATATTCAAAAATTCATTCAACAATGTTTAAGTTGCCAACTGGAAAAATTAAGAAGAGTTAAAACGAAAAATCCCATGATTATTTCCGATACACCAGGTCGAGCTTTCGATAAAATTTCAATGGATATAGTTGGCCCTATGCCAAAATCAAAAAATAATAACGAATACATTTTAACAATCCAAGACAATCTAACAAAATACTGTATTGCCATACCTCTACCTAATGCAACAGCGTCCATAATAGCAGATGCTTTTGTAAAGCGATTTATATGTGTATTTGGTGCTCCAAAAGCAGTTCTAACTGACCAAGGTACAAACTTCTTGAGTGGTCTATTAAAAAGATTAGCAAAACGATTTCGAATTAAACAATTTAAAACCACTGCATTCCATCCTCAATCAAACGGATCACTTGAAAGGTCGCACCACGTTCTAGTAGAGTACCTTAAACATTTTGTCAATAAAGATGCAGAATGGGATGATTGGTTGGAACTCGCGACTTTTGCTTACAACACAAGCATACATGAAGGTACTGATCATACACCGTTTGAATTAGTTTTTGGACAATTAGCAAGACTACCATCTAATGATCCTATTTGCGAAAACGAACAGGTAGAGACATACGATGGATATCTAATCGATTTAGTAACAAGATTACACGAAATTCAGGAAGTAGCTAAAGAAAAACTTATAAGTTCAAAGTTTAAATCCAAAAAGTACTACGATAAAAAAATCAATCCTCAAACATTCAAAGTAGGCGATTATGTATTCTTGTTGAAAGGAATAAAATCAGGGAAATTTAGTGATCAATATACAGGACCACATGAGGTCTTAGAAATTATAAATAAGACAAATGTAAAAATTAGAATTAAGAAAAATACAAAAATAGTACATATTAATAGATTAAGAATATCACACATAACCCCAGAAAACAATTAAAATATCCTATAATAGCATAAGAACTTAGAAATCAGAATAAAGTTAGATTATAAAACCTAAGAGATCACATTATGTTCCCCGCAGAAAAACCTACAATTATTAATAACTTTGCAAGACGCATGCCCGGTATATTACAGGAAAAAGATATATCAATACATAATTTTTTAGACAAAATACAATTAATAAAATAGCTGAAAATACGTGGAATAAAATGTGGTCTAATTTCTTAACATTCGATACAGCCAATGCAGGGGATTCTTATGAATTATATTTATACTTAGAATAATACAATTAGTAACGGATACTATCGTACACGGACATACGTTATATATGATATTATATTATACTTCAAATAGAAAGTAATATGTACGCTATATAATAAGTACTAACAAACATCAACGAACCGATCCTAAATAAATCCTTCCAAAAGATCTGAATTCAAATTCCAAATCCCAACCAGGTATAAAACCTTACGAAGTGCGCAAGGAAGCCAGTCACAAAACCGAAACGCTTCTGAAGAGATCAATCAGACAGCAAGAAATCGAAATGGAATTACCATACGAACCAACGTCCAGACAAGTACACCAGCATATCATACAACAATATCTGGAATGGACATGGAACTTCGAAGAGAACGTCTTCCACCTCCGAGAACTCTTCACCCAGGAATACCCGGATGACGAAGCTTGGGACGAACCTGAGTTCGTCATGGAGGGATTCCAGGAAGTAATATGGGGTGAATACAATGAAGCCCTCGAAGAATACAAGTACCAGCAAGCCCAGAGAGAAGAGGAAGACGAATGGAGGAATCGCATCGAGCCACCTCCACCAGATCCACCTCGGAGGCTGGCGGACCTTAGGACTTACGAGCATCGAGTCCGGGACCTCTTAACCTACTGGCAACGCTTCCCAGATGATGAGGACAGCGCGAATGAAGAGGAAACCCTGTAATCCTATTTATCTACAATTTTTCTTTCCTATTTTTTCCTTTCTACAAGTAAATTCCTTCCACAGATTAATACCCTTAATAACTCATTTTGCTCACTTTTGTTTGTTAATTACGCTAAGCCATTATATATTTAATTACTGATTTAATTATTAATTATTGATTTTACAAAACAGTTATAATCGCAACTTAATTTTATTTTCAATATAATAATCATGTATTTTTGTAATCATCTATAATTTAGTAATCCGTTAATCATTAAATTTAATAACTCATAAATATATAAAATTTTTGTTAACTTCTTTAAATTTTCGAGATACAATTTTAAGGAAATAATTCATAAACACGGTTACACGAATACATATATATTGCTAATTCAACTTAAACTTTTCCAAAAGAGGGATATGAACCCCAACCTTCACGTTAGGCTCACCTAACGTTCAGACTTAAGGGGGGAGGTGTCACGTTCTCACGTAGCCGTTTTTATGAAACCATAGTGATAAGTAATAGCAGCGAGCGAAGCTACAGAAAACATTCCCCCGTGGGAAGCGATGTACAAAATCCCCGGCGTAGCAGCTATCTCCAAAGGGAATGTTCGCGATTAGGCAGAAAACAGAGATCGAGCTCTGTAAGGATCCCCAAGAAACAGATCACGATTCCGTCACGTTTTATAAGAGTAGCAGAGACGAGTCGCGGCAGCGAGCCAGCGACAAACACCCCCGTGGGAAGCGATAACTCTAAGAAGCAGACCAGAGACGAGTCGTGGCGGCGAACCAGCGACGAACGAAGTCCCCGTGGGAAATGATACGTAAAATCTCCAGCGCAGCGGGTTATCGCCAAACTAACCGCCCGCGATTAAGATGAAAAGTCAAGACCGAATTCTTCCCAGGACTAGTAATTATAAGAAACAAAACAGAGTTCAGCACGGCTTAGGTTTTCTCCCCTAGAGTAGGGATAGGAGTCCGCCCCCGCTCGAAGGAAATAAAAAGGGCTAGAATCTCCTCCCTCGGGGCACAAAATATTCAACCTCTCGTTAGTCCAGTGTGAAGTACCGAGAAAACTTCCGAACTGCAGTGTTTCGCCAAAAATCTGTTTAGCCTGTCAGATCTTCATGTTCAAATAAACCGTCTAAGTGTCTAAACTCAGTGTTGTTCGTCAATCTCTCAACCGGGCCCTCTCCTACGCTAGCGCACAGAATCCGAGAAGGAAGGAAGGAGCAACGGGAAAACGAGACCGACCAACAGGAACAACTCCCGGGAACAAGGTAGGTGCAGATTTATAAATTTCTCTCTCCTGAGTTCGCGAGCGCAAGAATAAGTGTTGACCCCTTTTTTTATGCTGGTAGTTAGCCGTAACCCCGAAATCTTATGGGAATCTCCGTTCAAATGGTGGTAGCTAGGCGCAGTGCTTCCGTTAGTATTAGCAGCCCCTTCGCTTCCCCCCTTTGAGCGATTATTAGTCGTCTGTCACTCCCCAAGACGTGACAAATATAATTTTTATTTTATTCCTCGCCCGCTCAGCTGCTCCCGCCGCCGCCGCCGCGCAAATTTCTTGACAGGATCATCGCCGCGGCGACGGTAAATTTTCAGAACCACGCACGAGAGTGGTTAACCCTGCGTTAGTCTGGTGAAACAGTGTAATGTGAAAATTGCATTTAGTTGGGGTCTGTCAGACCCCGGCAGACCAACGGAGGGTTAATAGCGTCATCGGCATGGCACGGCCCGTCAAAATACTGACTGAATTAAATCCTTTTCTTTTCTTCTATTATATAAAATAGTTTTTGAATAAATGCATGGACAAAACCGTGTCGCCAAAAACCCCGGCGACTTTGGGACTCGATGCGCGGAGCCAGGTACTTGCCCCCCGGAGGTTAGGGAGCACAAAGCTAGTACATACAAATAAATGTACATACTACCACCCACTCGTTCGGCAAGACACGGCCCGGCAGGGACCACATGTGGCAGGAACCGTCGCCGACGGGGTTCATTGCTTCCGATCCTTTCCGTCAAACGACGGGACGGTCATAAAGGTGCATTTATACATTCGGCATTCGGCGAATGCCGAGCACGTGTTCGCCGATGTCGACAAGGCTTTAAGCGACTGCTCGGCGAATGCCGAGTAGTGTAAACGGGTTGCTCGCTGTTTGCCGATGGCCAAATGTAGTGCTCGTCCGAATGTTCGCCGTTCCCGTAACCAAAAGGGGTGGTTAGATATGCGGCATTCGGCGAACACCGAGCGACTGCTCGGCGAATGCCGAATGTGTAAACGGGTTGCTCGCTGCTTGCCGATGGCCAAATGTAGTGCTCGTCCGAATGTTCGCCGTTCCCGTAGTTTGTCGGTCTTTCGTGGCACATCAAAGCAAACGAATAGTCGTAAACACCTACAACTTCATTATAATCGCCAATCTAGAGTTAATCCCACCGTCGGTCACAATTACAAGGCAGGCGGTCTGTATCCGTGACTCTAGGCTACTTATACTATGAAAGATTCTGTATACGTTTGAAAAATGCAGTGGCAAAATCTCCGAAAGTATTATATTTTTGAAATTGAATTGTATGCACTAGTGACATTCCATCGAAAAACCAAACTTTTGAATGATTAGATTTTATTATTTCCTGAAAAGTGCTGTTTCCACATGCATGTACTTTTTGAATTTCGATTACTAATGCTGATTTCGTACTTTTCCTGTAGAACCCCTTCGTGGTCAAAGAGATATGTAGGGTAATGAAGTATTTCATGCGATAGGAACTGTCTCAGAACAGGTTCATGTTGTGATGCCACCATAAATGATTGTTGAAATGTAGCATTATTCATTATGATGATTTCTACTTTTTTTTTATCACTACTTGTAGATTGATTTTCTTTGGCGGGTTTGTACCTACCTAATTGAAATTATAAATTGAAAAGCGACTCATTTGCGACTCGTTAATTGCGACGTTCGGTAATTAACATTTCCGGATAAGATTGACGGAGCTGCAAGCTCATTAATAGCCTAGATTTACCGAAACATACCGCTCGTCTTGTCATTGCGACCGATGGCGGGATTAACTCTAAATTTAATTAGTGCTTCACTTAGATCGCGATAATAATGAACGGTAAGAACCAATATAGACGTCCGCTTAAGGTGCGACGGAGCACTGCTATTATAAAAATTGAAAAATGTACTTGTAATATTACATCGATGCGTATGGGAATAACGTTCGGCTATAATTAAAGAAGCAATGTGTAAATGCTAGATTCGAAGTATTCGTTCAGGATGCTCTCTCGACTTTTGCAAATAACTTCGAAACTCCCATGCATTTTAAGAACATTGAAGAAGTTTGAACTTATTTATAAGCCGCAGGTAAGAACCGACCTTTTTTCCGAGTCCACACTACTCGGCGTTCGCCGAGTAGAGCTGTCGCTTGGCGTTCACCGAGCGGTCGCTCATCGGTATTCGTCAAATGCCGAATGTTCGGGCTCGACATTAAAGCCTCGTTGACATCGGCGAACACGTGCTTGGCATTCGCCGAATGCCGAATGTATAAATGCACCTTAAAGACTAGAGTCTGTGTTCTGTCGCACTGGTTAATTAACGAATGGATCGAGATAAGCTGTTTCCCGCAATATCTATTCTAATAAACTATGTTCCGTCTTTGCGCGACGAACTACGCGCCAAATTAATCTTGCGTAGTGGGTTTAGGATGAATAAAATTACACCAATTTGTAAGGGAAAACAAACAATGCATTAACTTTATTTGCGAGCTGTTCTGGTCGCTCGGAGGTTTTTGAACGTACTGGTCGCTCTTCGACCCCGTGGCAATGAGGAACTTTCCCGAATCTAATTTAGGTATGGCTCAAAGGGTCCGAGTAGTGTCGAATTTCTCACTCACACCGGTCTACGGCCCAAATGCGAAGAGCATTTGGGCGAATATGCGACAGACAATTTATTAATAATCTATTAATCCGTAGTGGTCACACGGGGTCCAGTGGACCCCATACTAATAAAATATACATTTTTCTCATAAAAACAGTTTTTTCACTTCATTTTACACGTTCAAAACCGACCTATTTGATTTTACGAGTTTCATGAAAATTAATATCTTCAAACTGTATGTACCGTATGTC
This sequence comes from Xiphydria camelus, assembly GCA_963678675.1. Classification (NCBI taxonomy): domain Eukaryota; kingdom Metazoa; phylum Arthropoda; class Insecta; order Hymenoptera; family Xiphydriidae; genus Xiphydria; species Xiphydria camelus. The sequence goes on from OY783194.1 coordinate 19,948,200, forward strand.
CGCGATCATACAGCCCATAGCAAAATTGCGAGTTTTGCATGAGCACCCCCGTGGGTCTCCTCGTCCAATAGAATCACCGGAGAAGCGTGAATGCGCATGCGTAGTCATCCGCGGGTGTTGGCGTCGTCAGCAAGTTCAGATCACTGAAGCAATGAAATTTCATTGAAACCTATCTGAACTTGCTGACGATGCCGACACCCACGGACGACTACGCATGCGCATTCACGCTTCTCCGGTGATTCTATTGGACGACGAGACCCACAGGGATGCTCATACAAAACTCGCAATTTTGCTATGGACTGTTTGATCGCGGACATATGGTACCAGGGTGGCCACATACTCTGGAACTCTGGAAAACCTGGAAAAGTCAGCGAATTTTTCAAATCTGGAAAAAGTCAGGGAAAAGTCAGGGAATTTTGCGTAAAATCTGGAATTTTCATTTGAACGTACCTTGTATTTTTAAATATTTTTTTAAAGTTCGATTTGCGGATAAAACAGAACTTGATTCATTTAGGTGGGAAAGTCTACACAATAGATAATGTAGATCGATTACCATGCATTATATTGTGTTATTTCATTTGTACTCTACATTTATCGATTGAATTCGCGCAAAATTTACGGTCGCCATAATTGTTTTTTTTCATCGTGCAACCGGCTAAACACCGATGCGAATTTTGTAACTACAAATTTTACAAAATGTAACTGATAGAAAGTGTTTGAATTAAAAGGTAAGCACGATTTCAATTTAATACTTTTACGAATAAATGTGAAAAAAATGAACTTTTGTTCTTTCTTCCTTCTCGTGCAAGTTAACCTAAAAAAATTCAAATAATTCATGGTTAGTATTCATGAACCACTTGGTTTGACGTTATTAATTTATTTTTATTTAATTAAAATAAATTTTGTTTAAAAAAATGGCTCCAGCGAAAAAAACTACATTTCGAGAGGAATGGCTTACAGAAAATAAGTATCCATGGTTGGAAATAGTTCAAAGGGATCCACATTCTGCGCGTTGCAAATGGTGTGACAAGAACTTTTCGTTGAGTAACATGAGACAAAAAGCCTTGACCAGCCATATAGTCAGTAGTAAACAAAAAAAATCGGAAGCCATTCGTACTAATAGAGCAAAAATAACTAATGTTTTACAATTAAAAGATCTGAATCAAAATTAATCCAAATCTTCGTTGATATCATCTCTCCTTTTGAAAGGTATGAACTTTTTTTAATATAATTTTGGCAATTTTAAAAATATTTTAGTAATTTTAATAATTTTCTAAAAAAAATGAGTTTATACGATGTAATAAAAACGAAACATTATTTTCGAAAGAAGTAAAAAAGTTTGAAAATTTTGAAAACCTCTCCACACAAAAGTCGAAAGAAAAACAAGTGGAAAATTACAATAATTTCAAAACATTATAATCGTCTAAATGCATTGGTTTCCTCCGTGTGCCAGCCGTTCCTCCGGAAACTGCTCCACAAGGCTTGAAGAAGTTTTTAGTAAAAGGTGATGTCACTACAGCTGAAATTTTGTGGTGTATTCACATTATTATGCCTCATGGATCGATTCGTGGTGGAGCTGCAGGTGCCAAGGTTTTTAAAAGAATGTTTCCAGATTCGCAAATAGCTAGCACAATGTCCCTTTAAAAAACTAAAATTTCTTACACCATTGTGCATGGACTGGCTCCATATTTCCAGGAAAACCTACGAGAACAGTGCAATAATGCCCATTATCTAGTCGTTGGTTTCGATGAGTCCCTTAATAAAGTCGTTCAAAAAGGACAAATGGACGTAGTAGTGCGTTATTAGGTTGGCTGGTGGTCGAGGAAGTAAACTTAGGCGCCACCGAGCCAAACACCCTTATTTACCGCCTGATTTGAAATATATCAATATGGCAGGAGGCAATGCTTACTTTATAAAGTATAGTAGGCATTGCAGGAGTCAAAAACGAAAATATAACCTTAATTTATAAATCTGTATGTAGTGAAGTGAATTGAAATAAAAAAATTTAATATAAAACGGTGGCTGCGAAGCCTCCGCAGCCGCTTCCCACGATGTCGCCACTACCGGACGACGGAAACAGGCCCTTCTCCCTCGCGAAGAGGACCTGCCGCCTCAGCTGGAGATCCGCTGAATTCCTTCAACTGTTTCACTTTCATAATTTGTTTACCAGTCACACATCAGATACAGTCAAATCTGCAACAGTGCATCATTAATAATATATTATAACCGTTTTAATTTGCCCGCGGGTGTTTGGCTCGGTGGCGCCATCTGCTTCAGTTTTGACCAGCCAACCTAATTCTATCCACATCTTATTTTATTAATTTTATTTATAGCTGTGGTAAACTTAATAAGCAACTAGACCATTTGCACGCGCAAGCGCGCGCCTAAAACGTATTTCATTAGGACATTTACCTTTACTTCAAAACTAATTTTATCAAATTGAATTTCCCCGCTTTAACTATCGAATACCATATCGATATCGATTATCAAATAACCAATGGGGATAGGTGATCACGACTTTCGATTATCGATATGGATTATCAACTAACCAATGGTGATAGGTGACCACGACTTTCGATTATATCGCGTTGGATTTTATTAGATAGGATTCATAGTTTGATAGTTTTATTTATTAATTCCAGTGGAACAAAAATATCTGTTCGATTATTGAATGTTATTTTTAAATAAAAATGTGTGGAAAAAAAATTAACTTCTTTTTCAGTCAACATCGTATAAGTTACATTCATTTTCCTTATTTATTTTATTAATACAATGAAATATTTAGAAATGTCAACAAAATATTTGTATACCACTATTCAGTTTTTATTTAATCCTAGATTTAATAGGATCAATTGGTATTTCGTTGAATTTACTAAATTATTTCTTCCAATAGCACTTCAGCTTCATTCCACAGATATTTCATTCTTATATCTGTGGCTTGGATGAAAAAGGGCCTAAGTACCAAAATTGAAACCCGAGAAAAATTTGAGTAAAGTTGATTTTTTTAAATATCATTAAGTAAGATGCTTTGTACAATAAATGAAAGAAATGTTGTACATACAAGATAGAGACTTGGGACCTTTTTCATTAAAAAGATCTGGTCGAAATTAGTAAGATAAACCCTAAAATTCATTTTTGAGAAAATCGCTCTTAGGCCCTTTTTCATCCAAGCCACAGATATATTATACCTATATAAAATATATTAATTGTAAGCAAATTTGAATTGTACATTCATGGTCTAGTTTCTTGTGGAGTATTGCGCGCTGCTTATTCCGAATACAAATATTATAACATGCATTATACATGTGTGTATAAACATAAAGTATATTTACAATATTATTAATAAACAAATATATTTTATAGGAATATTAGGAAAGCTACTTCATTCTAAAAGAACTTTATTTTCAATACTTGAGTCTCATTCTCCGATTTTTTTACAGGATTTGTATCTTTCAAATTCGACCAGTTAAGCCTAAATTAGTCAACAGGGAAGAATTTTTCCTTCAAATACTTTTTCCTTACAAATTTGAATTAAAATGAATAGAATCAACGAAGATTCTTAAATCGCAAGAAACTTGAATATAACTTACGAGAAAGCATTTTTTCTATCTACGAAGAAAAAGTTGGAGCCTATATGTATTTAATTGTAGTAATAAAGTGGTGGGTTTTATTTCTTTTCATTGAAAAATTCCCAAAGAAAAGGTCCGAATTAAAAAATAGTTAGATTATGAGAATGGTAAATTGCCACGGAATACCTCATGTATCGGATAGTCGTGGATCTACTTCGAGAATTACCGTGACCTCTGCCGAATGTGCGAATCAATGCCGAGTGAATAGTGAAGTATTGAATAATAGACGAAACACTTCGATCTCTTGAATTAACAGCTATCGGGAAATCAGACGTTTGACACTTTTCGTTCTCACGCAGCACACAGCGCACTCTTCTCAAGCCAACTCTAACTATAAAATTCTTGACCGTCGGTAAAGTTTCGGCAATGTCGGTATATCTCCTTGTTTAATTTGGCATGATACATACGGTAAGCGCAAGCCGGAAGGCCTGCCGTCCGGCAAACCGTATCGTGGATGGGGACCTTTTCATCTGCTTGTCAGTAAGGAATACAGCACTGCTATGGAAAAGTGCAAATTACGGAACTCGACGGACTACCTCGGAAGGTCCGGAATGTGCCTTTCGATCGTTACGCTTCATTACAGTCCATGAAATTGAATTCCTGCGAATCGAGGGTCTACTGTACCGTATGTCTGACGGCAAGCGCAACACCACTTCGGCAGTTTTTACCGACGGTGGTCGAATCTTGCATTACCTACCCCGACAGCAAAGCGTGGATTTACACGCTAGCCGCACGCAGTGCTGCCACGTAGTGGCACCACTGTGGTCTCACCGTGGCATGATCGGGTGGCGTACACAAACTAAAAGCACCGTGGCTACACAGTGAACACACTGAGTGGTTCACAGCGTAAAGACACAGTAGTTAAGGCCATCACACGTGAAAAAACGTAAGCAGTAACAGTAAGGATTGACCAATTAGAAATATCATTCTTACGGAATTATGCTTCAACAGGCTTTCTGATTGGTCAATCCTTACTGTTACTGCTTACGTTTTTTCACGTGTGATGGCCTTTACACTCAGTGCAGTCACGGTGCCTTTTCAACGTGCACACTTCGTAAATTTACCGACCATGAATGTCGGTAAATTCAGTCTTCACAAAATTTTTAACACGTTTGCTGCCGCCGGCTCCGATCGGAGCCAGTCGACACTTTGCGCCTGTGCCGCCGGCTCCGATCGGAGACACATTGTCGTGCACATTACATTATTCAGTCTGTTACCGGCACTGAGCGCGATGCAATCAATCTAAAAGTGGCAGCGAATGTGTTAAATTAGAAAATAACAAAATTGATATAATAATAGGTTTGTTCCCAGAAAGCAATTTGTGACTAGTTGCAAATTTTGATCTGCGTATGTGTGCGGTTGTAAATTTACAATAATTTAATTGATTTCACACCCCGATAGAAGAATTTTTAAATTAGAAAATAACAAAATTGATATTATAATAATGTTTCAAACAGTGCAAAATGTACTGAATTATTCCATAAATAATGAATAATTAATTATCATAATCGCTACTGTTTTGAAAAAGAAAGTATCAAATTATTATATTTATATTTAATTTATATATATATAAACCGGCCTTTACACAATGCAACACTGAGATATCTTGGCAAAAATATTTAAATTAAATATTTATTTAAATATTTTTGCCGAGATGTCTCAGTGTTGCATTGTATAAAGGCCGGCTTTAGTTTACGTTTGACATAGCTTGAAATCGGCTTTCGGGTTTATCTCACTAGTCACAGTACTGTTGCTTTCAGGTATCGATAAACTCTCTTAGGCCCGGTTGTACAACATGCCGATATACTGCCCGATAGTGTTATCCTGCCGACAAGTCCGCTTTTGACGTATTTTGACTATAGCGTAAAGCGGACTTGTCGGCAGGAATAACACTATCGGCATGTTGTACAACCGGCCCTAAGGGCCGACTTCCACCACAAAGAGTCGATGGCGCAATTGGTAGAATGCGAGAAGCGTTCCCAGTCTTCTAAGGAACGCAGGTTCGAGTCCTGGCCGGGTCGGGTTTGAGAAAAAAAACCGACACTAGTACCGTATGTCCCACTCTGTACGGGCCAGTTTGAAAGTTATCTTCAGGGAGGCTTGGTCGGTAATCGAAACATTTAATACCGGTAGAAGTCGAGTCGGTAGTAAGAGTTGGTGTCAATTCTGGAGATCGAAGCGTCTAACCTTGAAATTATGAATTTGTGAATAATGGTGAGTAATTTCCATTATTCACAAATTCATAATATCGAAGTTAGACGCTTCGATCACCCGAATTGACACCAACTCTAACTACCGACTCGACTTCTATCGGTATTAAATGACTCAAGTACCGACCAAGCCTCCCCGAAGGTAACTTCAAACTGGCCCGTACAGAGTGGGACATACGGTAGACGGATAAGGCAGGCGAGAAATCCTACTTTATCGCCCCCTTTTTGCAAAATTCTACTTTTACCATCGTACTTACACTGCGTGACTGCAGTGTGGCTTCACGGTGGACAGACAGATGGACACCCCAGTGCATACACTCGAATGCACCGCGTGAAAGCAGGGTGCAGTCATTGTGGTGCCACTTTGCTATCGGGGTAGATCCAATGCAATTTTCGACCACCGTCGGTAAAAACTGTCCAAGTGATGTTGCGCTTGCCGTCAGACATACCGTATGTCCCATTCTGTACGGGCCAGTTTGAAGTTACCTTCGGGGAGGCTTGGTCGGTACTTGAGTGATTTAATACCGGTAGAAGTCGAGTCGGTAGTTAGGGTTGGTGTCAATTCGGGAGATCGAAGCGTCTAACCTCGAAATTATGAATTTGTGAATAATGGTGAGTAATTTCCATTCCATTTAAATCCATAATTTCGAGGTTAGACGCTTCGATCTCCCGAATTGACACCAACTCTAACTGCCGACTCGACTTCTACCGGTATTAAATCACTCAAGTACCGACCAAGCTTCCCCGAAGGTAAATTCAAACTGGCCCGTACAGAGTGGGACATACGGTACGGTATACCGTATGTCCCACTCTGTACTGGCCAGTTTGAAAGTTACCTTTGGATAGGCTTGCTCGGTAATCGAGTCATTTAATACGGTAGAAGTCGAGTCGGCAGTTAGAGTTGGTGTCAATTCGAGAGATCGAAGCGTCTAACCTCGAAATTGTGAATTTGTGAATAATGGAAAATACGAAAATAATTATAATTACGGTATAAAATGTCTCGATTACCGACCAAGCCTATCCGAAGGTAACTTTCAAACTGGCCAGTACAGAGTGGGACATACGGTACCCCAATAGCCAGGTGGCTTCACAATGGTGGCACTGTGGGACCACGCGGTGACTTTGAGAAACATCACAGTGATGTCTTGGTGCGTGCCCATTGGGGTATCACTGTGGCATCACGCAGTGTACAAAGTGGATAAAGTAGGATTTTGCAAAAGGATAAAGTAGGATTTTGCACGCAGTGACTTTACCGAGGTTTTTCACTGTGTGCCCGTGCAGTGCCGCCGCCTGCCACCCGCCTAGTAGTGTCGCTTTTTTTTTTCACACCCTCCTGGGATTTGAACCTGCGATCTTCAGGATACGAGATGCTTCGAAACTGGGAATGCTTTCGCATTCTAGCAATTGAGCCACCGACTCTTCAAGCGCGGTGTTGCTCCACTCCGGTCATAATATAGAAACCGGACATGACAGTGACTGCTCTCGAAGGTTCTTATTAAATTTTGTAAAATAATTTGATATTTTTCTTTTTCAAAATAAATGTCAACATAACCACGTAACATAAACAAAGAATTTGTAAATAAAAGTAGTTTTAAAAGTGCAAGTGCAATAAACCCAATTCATAAGTGATGAATATCGGTATCGAAGATATCTTGTCAATTCTAGGAGAGTCAAAAATGCCGCTAGTGGAAGGAGAAGCGGTATTGAAAGCAGTTTGTATTTTCCTGCGGAATCAAAAAGAGAAACCAAAATGCAGTGAAACCTCACCTCACTGAACTGCGTCTCAACGTTCGCCTGGCCTTACTGTGGCATCAAAGTAACGTCACTCTCACAATCAGTGACAAATCACGTAGTAGCAGCACAGACCACCGTATGCCTAGCAGACCATAATTGTATAATTAATTAGGAATTACTCCTATCGTTTGGAAATAGTTTGGGGATATTTAGGAAATTAGTTTCAGATTTTGGGAAACGTTAATTAATTTATTATAAATTATTTTTTACTTGACCGTATAGATAGCAGATATAGATTAGAAATTGTCAAATTACAGTCGAATCAATTGGAAATCATTTGGGGAATTGAACCCTATTGTTAATTTCATTTGGGATACAATATTTATGTAATTAATAATTAATTATCGTTCCACAGTGAAAACTGTTTTATCAATATATCATAAATACGTTGACGGTTACCGACTGTTAGATACCTAGGTTTACATAATTTGATAATTAATTAGGTAGGAATTACTCCTATCATTTGGAAATAGTTTGGGAATAGTTAGGAAATTAGTTTCAGATTTTGGGAAACGTTAATTAATTTATTATAAATTATTGTTTACTTGACCGTATTAGGTAGATAGCAAATATTAATTAGAAATTGTCAAATTACAGACGAATCAATTGGAAATCATTTGGGGAATCGAACCCTATTGTTAATTTCATTTGGGAAATAATACTTAGGTAATTAATAATTATAATTATCGTTCCACAGTGAAAACTGTTTTATCAATATATAATAAATACGTTGACGGTTACCGACCGTTAGATACCGACCTTCGACTCGGATTCTGTCGCTGGTGACTTTTTTAAATGTTACTTGTAAATGTACTAACCAATGATGAGGGCATGAGTATTAATTGTTCATTGGCTAGTATGTTTAAAAATGATACTTTAGAAAGTCACCAGCGACAGAATCCGAGTCGCAGTGGTAATCAATTTATGACCCACATTATTTACTAATAAATAAATTGAATTACTTGGGTTTTTAATTAGAGCAGGGTGACCTTCAAAATAGAGCAAAATACCACTGCGACTCGGATTCTGTCGCTGGTGACTTTCTAAAGTATCATTTTTAAACATACTAGCCAATGAACAATTAATACTCATGCCCTCATTATTGGTTAGTACATTTACAAGTAACATTTTAAAAAGTCACCAGCGACAGAATCCGAGTCGCAGGTCGGTATCTAACGGTCGGTAACCGTCAACGTATTTATTATATATTGATAAAACAGTTTTCACTGTGGAACGATAATTATAATTATTAATTACCTAAGTACTATTTCCCAAATGAAATTAACAATAGGGTTCGATTCCCCAAATGATTTCCAATTGATTCGTCTGTAATTTGACAATTTCTAATTAATATTTGCTATCTACCTAATACGGTCAAGTAAACAATAATTTATAATACATTAATTAACGTTTCCCAAAATCTGAAACTAATTTCCTAAATATTCCCAAACTATTTCCAAACGATAGGAGTAATTCCTACCTAATTAATTATCAAATTATGTAAACCTAGGTATCTAACAGTCGGTAACCGTCAACGTATTTATGATATATTGATAAAACAGTTTTCACTGTGGAACGATAATTAATTATTAATTACATAAATATTGTTTCCCAAATGAAATTAACAATAGGGTTCAATTCCCCAAATGATTTCCAATTGATTCGTCTGTAATTTGACAATTTCTAATCTATATCTGCTATCTATACGGTCAAGTAAAAAATAATTTATAATAAATTAATTAACGTTTCCCAAAATCTGAAACTAATTTCCTAAATATCCCCAAACTATTTCCAAACGATAGGAGTAATTCCTAATTAATTATACAATTATGGTCTGCTAGGCATACGGTGGTGCAGCACAGTGATGCTCTCGTGCCAATAGGACGTGGTGCCACCGTGTGACGCTTGGGTGAAAGTCACGCTTGGCTATCGGGGTTATTAACGGAGTTGTACGGTATTGTTTGATCGGATATCGATAAGTTCGGCGTCTCGGAATCTGTACCTATAGTTTGATCACCTATTGATAGATGGGTCTGATGCAGCACGGAGCGAGTAGGGGACTCAATGGACTCGCTAGGACAGGTTGCATGGTAACTCTACCGTGGTAGACAATGAGACACGAGTACTGTAAAAACGCGGGGATGACATCAGCCTGGGTGCCACATTTGAATGTAGTATTGTGAAGCGCGTTAGCTCCCATAAAGTTTCAAATGTAATAACAATATGTGGTAATACAATACCACTTTTATAAGGCTTTGAGTTTAGAAAACTATTTAATCTCGGGAATGATATATTTCATTGCAGAAACTGTTTAATTTATGTAAATTTAAAATATCTAAACCAGGTAAACGTTTATATACATAACTTATGTATTAAGTAGCTTACATCAACTCAACATAAATAAGTTATCAAGTAGGTATTTACATGGGTACAGTTTAACACTAAACTATCTTTTTGGATAATCTGTTATGGATTTTTCTGAAAGGAAGTGCATATATTTATAAAAATTGTTTGTTTTGGACTGATGGGCACATTATAATAACTACTGAAACTAGCAGTAAATCCTATAACTTTTTTAATAAGTAGAACATTAATTTTGTTAATTTTGCATTTTCACTATATATTGTTTATTTTATTTCATAAGATTAAGACTGTATAATAACAAAAATCATTCGTTTAATAACGTTTATTTTTGTAACGCCATATCCTAAAATGACAAAGGTTGTCCAAGCACATTAATTTGTTTACAACAGCCTTAACTTCTTTCTTAATCATTCGCCTCGATCTCTCACAAAACTCCTCTTTTGGCTCCTTATTTGGCCACAAAAATAGTGATGGAACTGCTAAAATTATGAATTTTCGTAGGAACAATTGAATCACATATTTTAGAAACCCCACTTGTCCACATTTTGGGCATATGGGGTTTTTACCAAAAATCAACTTCTCTCATATAAATACATCTTTTAGAGAGAAACCACATAAGTTCGGTGCTTGCTTTGCTTACACATCTGCGCAAATCACATCTTTTCCCAACGAAGTTGCCCATCCAGATGTCAAGGTACCAATTAGTGCCAAAATAATGATATCCATCAAGAAATTTGAACGACTTACTCGCGACCAAGAAGAACTGATAAGAAATTTTTATCATCAAATATTTTCCTGGCCAACAGTGGGTAGAGAAGATGAAAACGTTGTTGAATATTAAACATTTACTTTATCATTTCGCGTGTAGGGGAATTATGCCTAAAATGGCATACCCTAAGTATTTTCCATTGCAAAATCTTTGAAAATTATTATGTAGCTAAAATTTGTTATGCAATTGTTAGATATTAGGTAAAATTATATTATTACCTCGCTAAAAATATTTAAAATTGTTTTTTTTTCAAGAAATGTTAAATTAAAGAAAATGGTCTATGTCATTTTAGGCTCATATGCGGGTAAATGACACATATAAAAAAACTTCTGAAAGCACGAAAAGTAAATTATTTATTGAAAAATAAAAAAGAACATTTATTAAGAACATAAATATTCATTAAAAATGAACAATAATAAGAAACAAAACATAGTTATTATTTAAAGACAAAATTCACAAACGAAGACTTTGCATCTTGGTGAGGTATCAGCACATTCGCAGTGAGCCCAATTTTGGCACTTAAGGGGGAAAGCCACTGTGATGACCGGAAAATGTAGAATAACTTTGTGAATTTTTTCTGATTAAAATAAAAAACGAGGGAAAAAACTTTTACAACTACATGAAGGTACATATATTTTAGTATATTAGAAAAAAAAAGCAATACATAATATCAATAAACTACACAATAATACGCGATGCCGTAAAGCTTCTCTGAAAAATGTTTGGCGCATGGGCGCCATTGCTGTGTCCGAATGGTATATCCAAACCAAAAAAATCAATTATTTTCTTAAACTACACGAGTCTAGCTTCAGTTAAGCGTACGGATTTATAAAAATTTTAATTTTTAACAAAGTAACGCATGTTTAAAGATAGAACTTCGAAATTTAGAGAAAAATTGCTCAGTTTTTTAATTATATCTCAACAAGTAATCGCTTAATCGAAAAAATCATACGCTTAACTGAAGATAATTCTTTTAAAAATATTCTGTGAAAATTTCAAGGTAATCGGATAAAAATTGACTGAGTTATGATGGCGCCCAGTTGGAAAAATGTAGTTTCGAGATAAAAGCCTTTAAAACCGCGCGGTCAAGTTCGAGCGTATGCGCTTACTCACACAAAACCTTTCATAACTCCATAAAATTTTCGAATTTCGGTTTGAAACTTAGGGAACAGATTCTTGAAACCTCGAACATTAAGAAAATGTAAAAATAAAAAAATCTATTTTTTGAACATATCACAGTGGCTTTCCCCCTTAATGCATTTAATCCACTACAGCTCTGTAGATCACTCTTTCTTTTGTAATGTCCAACCATCTATAAAAACATTAGGTATATCGAAATAAACATCTGCTTAATAATTATCAGGGCAAAATAACACACTATGTTATTATGCCCTGTTATGTGACATGTCGTTTTACCCTGAACTCCATAGTTTTCGTAAACATCACCTTGTTTCGCATGCATTATATTAACTGCAAGAATCGATTTACAAAATGAACAATAATGACCACATTAGCATTCTCTATAATTGCCGTTGAATTTGCTTATAAGCTATTCATAGAATTTTACTTCAACTTCAAGTAAAATATTACATTGAATACTTACATTTCTAAATTACACCCACTACGACTTGAACTCTTGTGTTAGAATCACGTAACTATGTGAAATTGTGGTGCTGCCAATTTAAACTCTGGCGGGCGTCATAGAGAGTCTGTGCAAGGCGCTAAATTAAAAAAAAATTCAGTATGTCGTTTTATCCAAGTATGTCATTTTAGGCATAATTCCCCTAACCATTAAAATAAGTTATTGATCAAATAAAAACGAATTACTAAAAAAGTTCTGGTCAAATAAACTTACATTTTAGAAACCACACATGTCCAGTCACCATTTTATGCTTTTATTGATGCAGCAGAAGCTGTATATTTAAATTTGTGTGAAATTTCTAATGTATTCACATACCTTCATAAACCCTAAAAGTAAAAGTAAAAGTAAAAAGTAAAAATTTCCAGATGTATGATGTGATTTTGCATAAAACAGTTTTTTTCGTTTTTCTCAAAACTATCATTTGTGGACATATGGGGTTTCTCAAATACGTGATTCAATTAAGGATACCCTTTATAAAATTCAAAACTTACCATCTTTTTTCAGTCTTTTTGGGCGAATATTTAATAATCTTGCCTGCAATTCATCTTCAAAATCTTCGGCTTTAAAACGTTTACTACGTATACGTTTGTTAGTACAAGTCCATTTATCTTTTCTGTAGCATCTTCTGGCCCATTCTTTCTGTATTTTAACATATTTAAGAAATGAGAAAAAATCAAATTTTCGCCTTTCTTTTTCGCTGTTTTAGAACTATTTGTACAGGTGCTTACACTGCATGCTGTTTCTCCAGGCATCTGCATTAATAAAAATGAATTTTAAAAATTATTGCACTACTTATTTATAATTAAAACAAGTTAAAAACTTACCTTGAATATCAAAGGAGACTACAGCAGTAATAGTTAACCTTTTATTTACCAGTCTACATAACATAATAATATCTACTAATTTTAATTATTTACAATTGAAAGGGAAGCCACAACAGGAAAACACTCTTCGGAATAAACCTGTGATGTGGCACCCAGAGTGGCGCGTTGCTCCCCCCTCACGTTTTCCCTCCCGAGCAGTTACCAGACAACCTCTCCCTCTCTATAACTATAAACCTTGGGCGTATTCGGCAAAATTTTCATCCAAATCTCGGGGCAAATTCGTGACTAATCGGTATTCCTGGAAAACTTAACGCATATGTATTTGGCATGAAATTCTATCACTAACAATAAGTACAATTAAACTGGGTTTAAAAGATACAAACATACCACACGACACATTTACGTAGATTATCTGTATATTCTACGTAAATTTGTATTCACATGTAACGTACCAGATACATAAGTATAAATAGATTTTTTGTATAGGACAGGGCTAAATGACTGGCTAATCTACATTAATTATACGTATAATGAACGTAAACGGAAACGTAGAATAGGTATAAAGTATACTAAACATAAAATATACGTATAAAATACGTATATTTTCGACATAAAGACAATACATAAGAATTGTGTACTAACCGGATTAAGCTGCTGAAAATTGATTGGAGCAATGTTTTAGGGTAATCAATAACATTTGCTAATGACGTATTATTGAGATATTTAACCCCTTTCTGCATGATTTTTGTAAATTCCATGAAAAAAATATGTATGACAGCTTTGCCCCTATTATTCATCAAAAAAATAATTTAAAAAATATTTCTGAGAAAATAAACATTTATTTTAAAAAAATTATTTATGCCATATATGGTAAACCATACACAGGAACAATAAAGTACGTCCAATTGGCTACTAACACATAGACATTTTTTATATATATTACAGTCGAGAAGATTTACAACGATTTATAACAGATGGTAGCACACATCAGGTAGGTATCAGTGTATGTGCCATATATGGTACAAGATGCAGGAAGGGGTTAAAAAAAGGGGGTTAATAGTTATTACATGACTCTTCATATCATAGTTGGCTAGCGGAGATTCGAACCCGGGTGCTTAACATAGAAGACCGAAGCCTCGACCACGGAGTTACCGAATTGCAAATTTAATGGTTTTATTTTATATATCAAATGAATTGTGTGCAGTGCATATATATGTAGAGTGGCCAAATATGGAATAGGTGCCTAATATAGAATATCCAATTATTTTCAATACTAATGGTGCCATCTAATAATTTAAAGCAGACCCATCATCTAATATGCATTTTTGAATAACAGTGAACTTTTGGTAGAGATGTCGCCACTACTTTGTACCATACAGTCTGTAAATACAGTTATGGTTATAACGAAACTTTATTAATGGTATGTATTTTTGTTTTATAGCGAAACATTTTAGTTTATTCAACGTCTTTATGTGCAAGTTTAATCTTTAATGTCATGTTTATATAACGTCGATATTGGTTTTTGTTATTTTAGTTTCTTCTTGGCAAAAAATAGGGTTTAATTTTATGTGAGGTTAGTGCCTAATATGGAATACGTCAACGTATGATGATGATTTACCTAACCAATTACCCAAAAATTCTCCTAATGATGATGCTGCTTGCATGTTTTGCTATAAAAATTTTTCCGAAGACGGTAGTAGAGAAATCTGGATCCAGTGTTTTTTGTGCCATCATTGGGCTCATGTTTGCGATTTTTGCAAATAACTTGTGTCTAATGCCTTGCAACATTTTTGTTTTTTTGTTTGTTTGTAAGGAAGTTGTTTTTTAGTTTGCTTAGCTTAGTTTGCCACATATTCATATACCTGCCACCAACCATATCCGTAAACTTAATTAATAAATGAGGTATTCCACATATTAAGTTCACTTTCTTGACAATCGAAAAAATGTAACTTTTTATTTGTATGTTAATAATTTGATTTCTGACAACCTTAATCTCTTATAATCACAAGTACCTTTTCAGAATTTCCTCTATAAATGATCTTATCAATATAACAAACCATTTTTGTTAGATAAAACATTTTTTTAATAAAAAACAAAATGGTATTCCATATTTGGGTACTTTATATATATTTCTCGTATATATTATATCATTTTGGAATTATTGAGTACTACCAAACTACATATATTAATAATGGAAATGCAATATTCTTATGATGCAATTTAACTATCATAATTTTACCAATTTTCAATATTACATGTTTCAAATTGTCAAAATAACATTAATATGTGAACCTGCAAGATTGGCATACGTAATTGATACGTATATTTTACGTATATGGAGAAGTGTATTTTTTAGAGATACTATATAGGTACGTGTGTGTGTATCTGCTACATATATTTCACGGATACGAGTAAATGTATTTTTGGGAGATATAATATACGTAGCTGTGATATGTATATTGCATGTGTATATGAGGGATGTATTTTTTAGAGATACACTATACGCGTAGTTGATACGTACCTATATTTTTTGTATATGTATTATATACGTATACACACGAATCATATCTGTATTAACGTTAAATATATGTATGATATACGTAGTGTGTTGTATGGGTACCTAATCAAGAAAAAGAGCTCCATCCAAAGTCTAATAGATATCCGCGGTCAGAAAAGTCGACTGAAAACAAAATGAAAGAAATCCATGAGATATCCAATGCAATATCTTTCGAACTTTTGTAGACTTTTGTCTTTTAGATATTGGAGCAACGATCTAGCTACAGATTTTGTTATAGTAATGACACACTACAAACGCATGTAAGGTTCGCTTGAATACGAGTATTAATTATGAAAACAAATTATAATAAATGTATACTATAAAAGCAGCATTGATTGCAGTATATTAATTAGACACAAATTATAACAAATGCAGCATCATCGATGATCTCCAAATTTTTATGATATATCTCGTTTGTTATAATTTTTACTTAACCCAAATTGCAATAATTTTCATTGTACTATTTCTAAATGTAAAGTATGTATATGTGTAGGTACATATAAGAACTCGTAATTTTTGTTTCGATTCATGTGTAAAAGTACTATTGATGACGGCAGTAACTACCCATATAAGAAAGTCAGTCATTACAATAGGGCCAATACTTGGCCGATCTACAGCTATAGTTACCAATTATAGGTCAAGAACTGGCCGCCTAGCGTTGGACTAGCTTCAGTAGATTTCCAGGCACTCGTTATTTTTTTATAAAGTAATGGGAATCGATAATCGGCCGTATTTGAGCCTATAATTGTTAACCAATAGTTTATCTGGATATAATTTTGCCAATCTTCCACGACTAAAGGACAATTTTATACCAAATTTAGATAAAGTTATTCTCGATTGAAAATGTCAGTTTATGAGCCAAATTCTCGTCATTTGCGGGAGGTTTTAATTTTCTGCTTCAATAATGAAGAAATCTGCGGCTGAAGCTCATCGAATACTCTCAAACACTCATGGTGAGGTCGCTATTAGTGAAAGAACGTGTCGTGAGTGGTTTCAACGCTTCAAGAACGGCTCCAAAGTCTGTATGTGTGGTGGGATGAGCTCGGCGTAGTGTATTATGAGCTGTTAAAATCGACTGAAACAATCACAGGCGATCATTATCGAACGCAATTAATGCGTTTGAGCCGAGTATTGAAAGACAAACGGCCGCAATAGAACGAGAGATATGATGAAGTGATTTTGCAGCATGACAATGCTCGACCCCATGTTGTGAAAGTGGTCAAGACATACTTGGAAACGTTGAAATGGGAAGTCCTACCCCACCCGTCGTATTCTCCAGACGTTGCTCTCTCTGACTATCGCTTGTTTCGATCAATGGTACACGGCTTGGCTGACCAGCACTTCCGGTCTTAAGAAGAAGTAAGAAATTTGATCGATTCGTGGATCGCTTCAAAAGATGACCAGTTTTTTCAACGCGGGATTCGTACGCTGCCCGAAAGAAGGAAAAAAGTAGTGGCCAGCGATGGACAATACTTTGGATCATAAATGTATAACCAGTTTTTTACAATAATACCTCGAATTTCGGAAAAAAAAAACGGCGGAATCCAAGTTGTACACCTATTGTGTTAATTAAATATCCCTTTTTTACAGTCATGTAGAATAGCATATGATGAAGATATATTTAACTGATATGAAAAACAAATTAATTTCTTTAAATAAATACCTAATTACTTTCAATGTCGCAAGTCATTTTTAGTAGATTCAACTAATGTTTTCTCTCTGTGTAGTAATATTGTCAGTCAAGATTAAAATCAAAAGAAATGAGTCAATTGAAAAACGTTAACCATATTATGCGAAGTTTGAGTTAAATCGATAGATTCTAGTAAATATTTATTTACATTCCTTTTAAATCCTAATTGAGGAAATAATATTAGTTCATTTCTCTTAGTTCTCTGATCTTAGCTATCATTATTACTACGGAACGACAGGAAGTTCTTCACACTGGTATATCTAAGCGAAGAGAAATCGCTCGGTAGTAATCAAAAATTGATTGTAAAGGTGAAATCGGTAGAAATATTCAAACAAATTTTGTTCTTCCACAACAAATTCATGAACTTAGTCAATATAACCATTTCTGGACCATTTAAATGCAAATTATTTGAAACAATAGATTCACCTCCTGCGATTTTTGTAACTGGCAAAAGTCCAAAAGTTTGAGAGCCTGTATAATCAGCACTTTTGATTAAAAATTGAATAATTTGGAATCTTTATTCTGAAGTAGGTACCTACTTTTTAGTGAATTCCAAAGTAACGCGAAGTTACTTAATAATACTTATTAGAAAATATATTTTTAACAGGAATAAATTGTTTAAATTTCCGGCTCTCTATTTAAAAACATTTTTTTTTCTTCAATCGGTATTTAAGATATTAAAAAATAAACTGAAATTTAAACAAAACTTTTCTATAATGTTTCATTTTGCAGGAAACATTTCAAAAGTTTTTTTCAGCAAAGATTACACATACAAGGAATAGTTCTTTTATGGGGTATAAGGCAGATATTACGAAGGAAGTCCGGGTTGGCGGTTGAAACGGACTTATCTGGAAGCTAAACTAATTTCTTGGCGAGGGTGAACTGGAGAGGGGTGATGTGGTGCTGGAACTATGACCGCTGAAGCGGGGCGTGAGGGAGAATGGGTGAGTGTGTGGAGAGGGGTCTATGCTACATTGGTGGGGATACCGAATTCCAAGTGACCAGCTCCTCCTCTCTCCGCTATGCCCCTTGTCATTCCCCTCCCAAGCTCTGATAGCAGGGGAATTGTGAACTGGGGTAAAAATCTACTCACCGAAGGGCGCACGCGGCCGAATTGGAAGAAGGATAGAGATAGTTTAGAATGCTTGTGAGCGTGCGTGTTTTTGGGCGCCCGTGTTGTATACTTCATGTACGTGAGATTGGAAAGCGTGTGCGTGTGTTCACGTGAGTTGGTAAGCAAGGGACACAGAAATGGTTTGATGAAGGGAGGAAGTACACAGTGATGGGTGGCCATTTCTAAAGTCCCTGTGCTTCGATGTATCTCTTTTTTCAGTGTGATAAGAGAGTTCTACAAAACTCTCTCGTACATCTCGTACATCAAAATTGAAATAGTGATTAACGATAAATAAAATTTAATTGACAATGTCGAAAAAAAATGTTTTTTAATACTTGATATGGATTAGTATTTAATTGAAATTATAAATGATGATAAGATCAAACACTTTTAACTGAATGGATTTTTATTTTTGTAAAAATCGAACCTATTCATTTTTGAAATATAGGTAGAACTTCAATTAAATAATTGCATTACAATGGTTTAAATATCATTTTTTGTAAGGTCTAATTATCGATAAAAGTGATTATTATTACATTTATTTTAATTACTGTTATTACTATTAATATGATATTAGTATCGTATTTATTCCTTTCTATGTAATTATTTTCAACAAATTTATTATACGTCCTTCAATCATATTCTTCAACTATTACGCTTTTCAAATTGTGCCTTTTTCTCTACATGGCTATATAGCTATGATCAAGCAAACCTCCTATACGGATACATTGTAGTACAAAATAAATAAAACTTTTATGAACTTTATGTTAATAAAATAAATATAATTATGTCGAACTTACGCTAATTCTGGTTAGAGATTCATTTCAATATATACGAATATCAGAAAAAAATAAAAGTATCCGTGTAACAAATTCCCGGTTTCAACTCGGGCCTAAATAGGGGGATGCTAGATAGTATATGAGCCGGACTTCTCGATTACGACTTCTCAATCTCGACAACCAATATTTTGGCATTGCAACCAATCTGGGTTAACAAATGAGTATCTGTTGTGTAAACAAATTTTTCTCTCTGAGTGTAGCATTGGCTAAGGGAAGATTGTAGTTCAATGTAAAATTTTGAACATCATCGTAATACTACTATGATTAGCAGGGCAGTTTTTAGAAATGGAATTATCAATTTTGGCTCATTTGATGAGTAATCACCGGAATTCCAAATCATCGCTATTTTCTATGAGGAACGAAATTTATAAAGCGATGAGTGATACATTGCTGATATGAAGGATTGCGGTGGTCATCGATCCCAAAGATAAGAAATTGCGGCTTATTAGTATGTAGGTGAAATTATTTTTAAATATAAATCTTAATATGTAAAAGAAGTTTTCTTTAACAATAAAATAACCTATACGAGGAAGAGGTGGGGTGGGTAATAAATTAATGTTTGAAAATTATGGATCGAAAAAGTTCCTCGTCGGGTCCCGTCTCAGCCTACGTTTCATTTCAGGGAAGAAATGCAGGCCCTAATCAGGGCCAAGCTATCTTTCCTAGCTAGCGGTGCTATCTAGCACACGATAAGGCATACCGTTACACGTGACCATGGGGCCTGGCTAGCGTTCCCTATCGGGCCCCGATAATTAGCAGGGCTGAAAACTCGAGACCCTGTTTGGCCCCCACAAAAATGTCTACACGCGGGTGTTAGCAACGGCTCCTATAAGAATGACTACATATGGTCCGAATGAAGATGACATACGTAGAAATCGTGCGAATACGAGTGAGAATGCCGACGCAGCAACTTGAGTGATGCATAGAAACGTCCCTATCACATAATCTCTGAACTTCTTAATGAACTTGTTTATCTGATTGGATTATGGAACGCAGATGCTTCCATGCATTTACTAGTACTAAGTATATTGATATTACCATGTAAGATATGTAAGGTATTAACCTTTGAATCATTTTTTAAATACTGCTATTCAAAGTATGACATTTTAATTAATTTATGTTGAGTGCGACTAATTGTAAATTCCCATTATAAGTCGGACTGGGGTGGTGCAGATTTCTTTTATACTTTAAGTGATAATATACCATTTAACACGTTCTTTGTCAGTCTGGATAAACTCTAAAGCTGAAAAATCTACTAAAGAGATTCTACTCTGTAAGAATGAAAATATTGAATTTTATTAAAAAAAAATAAATTATATATCGTAAATGAATAACATTATCAAAACTCTATTACGCACATCATATTTTTCCCTTAAAATCAAGTTTTGTCTGGAACAATTTTTCATACTTTCTGAGGTATTAGCGATTATCATATTAATCCCGTATATTTGGTAGGAAAAAAAGGCTTACTTAGGGAATGAAAAAATAGAATTCAAATTATAATTTAAAAGTGTCATACAAAAATTAAGTTTTAAATGGCAAGAGGGTACGTACTGTTTCATTGAATTACAGAAAAGATACATTCCTTTGTATGATATAATATGTCGAGGAATATCAATTAAAAAATAAATAGGTGGAATCAAATCTATAATAATATAGCAATATACCCGAGAAAGAAACGAATCGATGATGTGAACAATCCTCCAATATTTGCAAAAATATGTAAAATAAAAATCATCCCCTCCTCTCCTTTCTAATAGAAAATAAGAAACATTAAACTTCAATGAAAGAAACTATATCATCATAGAAGGAATGAACTTTTAGAATTTGCTTTCCTTCAGTAAAAAGTTTTAAATAATATTTTCGGATTTCATTGTACTTAGTACAATATTTCAGATTTTTGTGTACAAACACTATATCGTATCATTATTTCATCCCTAAAGCCTGCAAATTATTTAAATATAGTCTCAGACGGATTCGTTCTTTCGAATACCAACATAATCTAAACGAACTAAAAAGTAATAAACTTGCTATACAGCAAAACAATCTAGATTAAATAGTCCTTTTATCATTTCACTTTCCAAGTGATTGATTAAAAATTCTATAATTCTTTAGAAAAAAATATTGGTACCTAATACATTTCCATATTTTGTATTAGAAAATTTATTACATAAAATTTCAGTCGCTCGTGAACTTATATTTTCGGTTAAAAATAACATATTTGATATCAGTTTTATTTTAATCATCGCTCAACTTGTAATTTTATTTAATAATAGATAGTACTTATCACATATTAGTCCTTTGCGGTAAAATAAAATCTAATATTTTCATTTCTTCAAAAATAAATAGATTGAAGAG
Organism: Xiphydria camelus; assembly: GCA_963678675.1. Lineage (NCBI taxonomy): Eukaryota > Metazoa > Arthropoda > Insecta > Hymenoptera > Xiphydriidae > Xiphydria > Xiphydria camelus. The sequence continues at coordinate 19,969,990 of OY783194.1, forward strand.
AAGATATGTAGAAAGATAAACATTCAAGTGCAATGAAAAAAAAGGAATCAGAATAAACAAACATAGCCACATTTGAATTTCGAAATTTGTAACTCAAACCTTTCAAAAAATAAGAACTTAACGTTCGATCCAAAGAAAAAGACCTTTCCGTGTACATTAAACTTATAAACAAGTGCAGCAAAATAACTGGGGCACATTGAACGAGGCCCCTCATTCATCCGACGACGTGAGCCGTTCCTGGCTTTCAAAGCTCGTGGGGGTGGTACGCCGCCAAGGGTGACTTAGGGGTGGTTGAATCGGCGTGCGGGGGTGTAGGGGGAATTAGTGGACGGCCTAGCGGACAATGTGGGGATACTTTCTCATATCAAGTATGGCCGCTATCGTGGCATGATGGCCAAAATAATTGTAAGTAGCCGATGTGCTTACCGCAAAAAAATTGAACTTCTCCATTTTTTCCTTGTGCGGACTATTTTCGTATTTCCGTTTCTATGGCTTTCTCCACCTCTTCTGTTCTGTGTGTTGCGTGTGCATGATGATGTGTGCGTGACAATTGCAAGGTATGATACATACATACACACACATGTGATTCCCCTGGTGTTTCCCATTTTGAAATATCAACGTGAAGTAATCGACCGATACAATGAAGTTTATTATAAAACCGATACACAAGTGCTTCCCCGTTCTGAAGATTTCACCGAAATTCCACATGGAGATATATCGTGAACGGTGATATTACAGTGCTCTGTTGGGAATTCTAAATGAGTCATATGAACCTTTTAAAACGTTTCCAGTTTAAAATTTTTGTTCCTTAATCGATTCGCGGATTTTCTTTATTCATGGATTAAAAGTGCATAGCGGTTTATCATTTATAAATCCCTATTTTTACATCGATATTAAATGGTTAAAAAAAAGTATAAAAGTATAAGTAAAAGTATACATAAAGAAAAAATTAACAATTCAATCAAATAGTATTTATTCAAATAAATATAATCGGTTGGCTCTCAAGTGAACAAATTGTCCTCCATCAATTAGTATCTTCTGTTTCAAATCACACGTTTATTCGGTACATTGAAACGTTTTTTTGAAACATTTCTTTAATTTGATAAAAATGTTTGATAATATGTCTTATAAACGGCAACAGTTAGCCCATTATAAACTTGATTGATTATAAACTTTAATGCGAATATTATGAAGAAAATAATTAAAAATGAACTAATTCAAAATATTTAATTTCCAAAGGACAATGTAAAATACTATGTAACCACACAATCTTCATTTCACATTCAGTCAGTGAACTTTTTCCTTACCAAGTACTTCACATCACGGTCTTATCGACTAGTGAGAATTTCAATTTTAACTGATGACAAAAATACTTCAAAAGCGAATACGATTAATCCTATCGCATTTTATTTCACTCTGCAATAATCTATAAGGAGTATTATCTAGTACGATTAATTTTATCAATAACAATGAATGAAGTGGAACACGGGGCATGCACGAAAATCACACTTTTTTCATTCTGGAATCCAAGATTTCGGTGCTTTCCTGATTTTCGAATTGTCACAGCTTTCCGTGAAGCTTTAATTGAATTTAATTAAATCGATGAAATGATACGAAAAAACCTATCGACAATTCCACGACGACGTCAAAATTGTTATGAAATAATAATAAAAATAACGATAATAATAATAATAATAGTAATAGTAATAACGATTTATTAAACGAAACCGTGTAGCTTATTATCTCACAATCGTATAAAACATAAATAATGAAGGCGAAAGAAAATTAAGTGACGTATTTAAAACGACGTTCTTCTTGAAAAAAATTATTTTTAAGTATACCGATGTCCAAACCTAAATTTGAAGTGTTATTTAAAGTCATTGCGGTATTTATGAAAAGAAAGAGTTCTAGGGGGAGCAATTTTTGAAATTTAATTCTAAACGTTAGCAAATAATCGCAGCGTTAGATAATAAAGAAAAATTATTTCACAAATGTGAAGGAGGGAAAAGAAATGTTCCATAAAACGAAACCAAAAGTGTAGGTATATCTTTCGCTGTTGACGCAATATTGCCCACCGTGGATCAATCGTGTCAAGTTGGTACGTCTCGGAAAATGCGACCAATCGAAACTGTTTTTGTACGCCATCTACACTTCCTTCTATCTTTTGCTTAATGACTTTTTAATGACGTTCTTGCCAAATGTAATGGACGTATAGAGCAAATATGTGTTTTGCCGGGTGGAACAAGCTGCGAACGTAACTGCACCGCTCCCCATTCAGGGCCGACTAAGGGACCATCTAGAGCCCCAGCGTCTTTTGCATGCGAATACAACACGTGGTTAGGTCGATGATGCGCGGTGCGCAGATTCCATTTGCTCCATCTCATTCAACCCCCGCAAGGATGCACCTATCTACCACATATCATCCCCTCTGCCAATGTACCTGCAATGAAAAGCTGCAGTTACGCGCGAGCGGGACTCCGGAAATGGTGTCGCTAGACATCCTTCCACCCTTGTCATTAAACACCTGATAATTAAACCTACAATTTGATACATGTATCTTTTACGCCAATTAGTCTCACCGAATAGAGTTCGTTGGACCTTCCAAATACTATTTGCTGCTGCTCTGCCATTAACCACTTTTTTTCATTAATAAATATTCCAAGCGACATTGCACGAAATGTCATTGATAGTGGAAATGCTATTGCGAAGTTATTATTATAGAAATTACGAATATTAATTTGAAAAATATTGTAAATATACACAGAGAAAAGGATTAGTAATTTTTACAATGAATTCCAGTAACTGGGCTCCTCGAGGTGAAACGTTGAATTTTTTAATAGATACAGCATACTTCTTACAGTTCGTATACTGAGAAAAAAGGTCTAGTTGAATGCGAACCTAATAAAAAATTTATTAAAAAAAATAGGAATTTATTCACATCGATCAAAAGTCTATTTGAGTTAATAAATGTTTTGCATACCTTTTTAATCGAGTACGAAGCTAGTCGAAAATTTATTTAATTCAAATAGACTTTTGTTCGATGTGAATAAATTACTATTCATCTCAAATAAATTTTTCTATTAGGTCCGTATTCAGCTAGACTTTTTCTCCTGCTTGTAACAGTATAAACCCGTAAACACATCCGACACATTAACGGGAGATTGGTAAATTTTACCATATAAACTAATATTTATATTATTATGAACTGTAAAAGTACGCTGTGGGGTCTATTAAAAACTGCAGTGTTTCACCTCGAAGAGCCCTGTTATTGGGATAACTGTAAACATTCATAGGTTTTCCTATAACTTTTTACTAATCCTTTTTCTCCGTGTATCTAACTCCAGTCTTGAAGTTAAGGACACGTTTAAATTGAACATAGATTGCACAAATATTTTCTTGTTCGATGCGTTAATTGGATCAAAGGACTAGAGGAAAAATACAAAAAAAATTGGTTGAACGATTTAGTTGGTTTAAATTTGTCTTAATAACAATATATTCATTTGCATCAAGAAAATAGGGTTTAGTTCAATAATTGTTTATCACAGCAAGAGTATAAGCATAATTAATATGAATTAATATTAGTCATATTAAAAAAATGCTTTCTTTGTCCAACTGTACATAAATAATCATATATGACGGATTAAATATGTAAAGTTGTAGCAACTAAATACCTACTTATAGTGATTAAGCATGTATTAGTTTTGAATGAACGAGTATTGAATTGAACACAATTATCCAAATAAGGAAAATATTTAATTATTTGAAATAATTCAAGCCAAATAAAATCTATTCAACCGATTTTTTTCTTCATATAGGAGGGAGCGGGGCTAGTTATAATACTTTTTATATTATTGCCTGTAATGTCGGTCTAATCAAAAAAATGGAAAATATTTTATTATGAGCATTTAGCTCATTTATTCAGCCGCTATTCCCAATATTAAAGTAGTACAATCAATCAATAAATTAGAAATAAATCCATTTTTAGTGAACAAAATCGGGTGTTATTTCTTGTCCCTTCATTAGGGCTAATTATAACAGGCGTGGGGCAAGTAGTAACAGAAACAAATTGTTATGATTATTGAGATTAAGTATAATAAAAGGCTTATAAATTTTAAGGCTTAACAATTTTTAATACTATATCAACTTTATTTCTTCTATTTACGATCTTAAGAAAACATTAATCTTTTTTAATTACCTGAATTCATACATCAAAGATTTTGTAGATCCTCATTCTCTAGTATACAATAATATACCTATGGTAAGACTTACAGAGAGAAAAATGAAGTTGAAATGACGAGCACTGGATGTCCGAATTCTGGCACTATATGTGGAGCTCAGTTTCAAAACGCAATTTCTCCAAAATCGGCCTTCTGAGATAATTAGCAATTTGTTATTTCTTTATTGATAGATTTCTGGGAATAAAAATTTCTGTGTTATGTGTTACTAGGTCAACAAATTTGAACTACAATTGGATTTGTTCACATGATTTTTATTTAAAACATGAAAGACTATTGTTAGTAAAATAAAATGCATTTTGCACAAAAACATTGAAAATAATTCAGTTTGAACAGAACTGTTTGAAATATCCTATACTTTTATGCCACAATCATCTTCATTGCATTCACAAAGATCATCAAATAAAATCAGCTGTTCAACTATCCACGGAATACACTATAGGTTGAAATTTCACTTTGAACACATCTATATTGGAGAAAATTCGTTTTGAACTTAACCCTTGATTTGTTAAGCGGGTTTTATTAGGGAAAATGATCAATTTTAACTAGTTGAGATGCTAATATGATGGAATTCAACATCATTCACGTGGCGCCATCAATCGCCCATTTTTCGAAATTTTGGAGAAATTGCGTTTTGAAACTGAGCTCCACATATGCCCTTTGTATGGCACTGCAAGCGCTTTGTATGACAATGTAATGACAACTCAAAACTATGAAAAATGTTGCCATACAGAATAACATTTCATTCTTGGAGTATAGCAAGCTTTAATACAATATCGCATATTTTTAGATAAATAATTGGAATAATTGTAATTTCAGATAATGGCTGTACTGCGATAAATGCAAATGGTTTTATTGTAAAAGCCGTCATATGGCGGTATTATAAAAAATGATAGTTAGCTATATTACAAAAAATGTCAATGGCTGTACCTACTATAGAAAATGCCACGCGATGACTGTATTACAAAATGCGACATTATCTTAAAATATACCATATTAGATTAATGTTTATGTGTAGAGAATGAAATGCTGTTCTGTATGGCAGTATTTTTCATAATTTTGTGTTGTCACTGCAGTGCCATACAAAATGTAGGTACGTAATGCCATACAAAAAGCATAGAGCCAGAATTCGGGAATTCCAATGCTCATCATTTCGACTTCATTTTTCTCCGTGAGATATCATAAGTTATTCAACATTTCATTTTTCGTTTGGTAACGTGGGAGTAAGTCTTGCCCCGAAATATTGTTACTTTAAGCCCCGCACGGTTATTTTTATTATGAATTGAAATAACATAGACAGGGTTCATATATTATTAATAAAACATGCTTGTTACCGTGGAAGTCTTATGCATCTAGTATTACGTAGTTACAGGTTGCATAAGGCATGATAATAAAACGTACAGACCAAAATTACGAAAATGAAAATTCAAACTTATCTATGTGTGTGTCAGAATTTTACGTCACACATAGAATTCTCCCCGGTGAAGCTGCGCAGTTGACTGGTCCATTGTGACGGCTGTCAGCGAAATTTAGTTTGCCTAAAACGCGATTTCATGCATTGCGGTAAATTGCATCATTCTATAAAAAGGCTGTCACTACTTAGTACCTCTGTTACAACTAGCCTCATTCTTCCCTACTTGCGCGTAGTTATGAAACTTCAGAGTAATTATTTGCACCGATACTGCAGAACCGAGAAGTGAAAATGTCCTTAAAACCCATTATAATAATAGGCATTTCTCATATTTCTATCATGTGTATCTGTTTCCCTTGTATTTCGCTTTCTTGCAATAACATTGTTGCATTTTCTATAATTAATGTAAAGTTTTTTTACATTTTGATACTGTATACGATTCTTGAACATTGCAAAACGTTGAATAAGGAACGACCACAAAGTTAAATTAGTCCTTTCTAAAATGTGAAAGATACGTCTAATACTTAAAAACATATAAGAGTTATAACAATGTATTATTTCTTCTACATAAATGGTCGATCAAAATAGTGTTTATTAATAAATAATTACACATTTATAGTTAAATTCATTTTGATACATATTTCGAAAAGATGGCCTGTTAATTTAAGGAGAATCTTTACTCTAACTATATACTGGGAGAAAAATGTAGTAAACTTGACTAAATCGGCGGTTACGGGTGGGGGAATGCAGGTTTAGTTACTTAAACTAATAATTAACTCGAATGGATTATTACCTGTTCCCTTCAAATAGCTGTTAATCGTTATAACCAAATTCATTAGTTGGAGCAACTAATTCTAAATTTTTAATTTATACGAATATATTGTAGTTATAGTAGATATATGTTTGTATGAACTTAAAGAATTGATATTTGACAAAATTGTAGCATCTAAACGAGAAATGAATTGTTCCAGAAGAATTTTCGACCTTTGACGAATAAGTGAATTGTCAAATTTTTAATATCCTAGGTTTATTAAAACAAGCTTTAAAAGAATTTCTTTACATGAAATTCAAAGTTAATCAGTTCGTTAGCTATGGTGATAAAGCTTTCTACTAGCAAATTTTTGGATTCGCTGATTTCGGATCCAAAGTTTTCTGAAGGAAACGAATTGTAAAATACCCTTAAGGGAAAATGTATATCTCGTTACAATCTTCTCAATACATACGGATCCTACACAATTCTGAATCATGAACTTCTATTTAAATAATGTTATTCGAAAACCTTTAATATCACCGAAAGCAAAGACCACCCGTAAATCATAAAAAAACTGCAGTATTTTGATTCGAGTTGTTGACATTTATTGAACCAAATTCCTTGTGAAAACAACTGACGAAATGAAGTTTGTAACGATTTTGTAAGAGAGATCTTAAATGAATTCGGAATTAAGAAAATTGGGAGATAGCCATCCGGTGAATGTGTTTGCGAAAGGGCGTGGCAGATAAGACACGTCGGCTTGTTTTATGTATAGTTCATATATAATTACTTTACTTTGCAATATTGCAGTTTTGTTTGACACGAAGACTTTGTATCATACATTTATTAATGTTAAAACTAATGGAGTGTAACATGAAGTCAGGATTATATATATATATATATATATATATATATATATATATATATATATATATATATATATATATATATATATAGGTACATATATATATATATATATATATATATGTACCTATATATATTGAAAAAGGAAAAGTTAAAATTAGAGTTTAAATTATATAAATAATACATTTACTACTATATTCAGAATAAGAGAAGTTTTCTAATTTATATTTTTTGTAAAAGAATGTATATACGGTGTCACTGTTAGTCTCTTAATTTACTTACTTGTCAATTTGAATTTTTCATCAAAATAAAATCTTTAATATTCCTTGTTTTAAATCAACGAAATTTACTACAAGAACTGAAAGAAAAATATTGTATTGTACGAGTAGTTCTAATTTAAAGGGAGGAATGCAATTGACAAATATAAATATACAGGATCTTCATAAATGATTGTAAGCCACGTGATCTACGCTCATATATGCTATTAGGTTATGTACTCAATTTCAAAAACAAATTTATTTAAATTACTAATCCCTTCAACCACTCCACTGAAGTTTAGGGAGTTTTGGTGAGAGCTCGGACTAGTACCAATTGTGCAATATTGGTTGCATATGCGCGTAGGTCACGTGGCTTGTAATCATTTATGAAGACCCTGTAGTACGATAATAGAATATATACATATACGTATGTTTAATGTTAAATACAACAAATTTCTTAAATTTAAAATCATTTCGGGATTAAGTATTCTATAGAATTTCCAGATTTTTACAACATTAGTTACAAATTTCAAGTACACAAATGTACAGATAAACCTTAAAATTAAGCTTCAAAAGTGATAAATGATAAATTAAAAAACAGAAATTGCTCTTATTTTTATAATATTCGGCAGTTATTACACTTATTCATAATATAACAAACCTGCTTATATATAACGTCTATAACATTGAATTTAGACCCCCCCCCCCTCCCCCCTTAAGAGGCGTCTTTCAATTTTAGGGATTTTGGAAATAGCGCATAGGAATTTTTCAGATGATAATCAGAGTACAGCGATTCAACAGTGCAGTCGCTGTGCCAGTATTCAATTCTTATTAAAAATATAATATTTTAGTATCATCTGATGAACATTGAGAACTCACTGAGCGATCATATCTGCAGGGCTGGTGGGCCTTTATTGAAACTAAATATCTACTAACGTCGGAAACAATAGCGCGCAGCCGTATTATATATGCGTCCCAAAACAACTTTGTGTAACTAATTACGACACTGAAATGAATCGTATTGAATTTAACAAAATCATCTACGAACCGCTACCATACCCGAAATGTCTGTATGTACAGTATGTCCCGTGGATAACGCAAGTATTTGAATTTCCCTGACATTTGACTTTGGTAGTGCTTGGAACGGTACTGTAGTTAGAGTTGGCTTCAGAAGAGTGCGCTGCGTTCTTACGAGCCGTGTTTCGAGAGCGAAAAGTGTAAAACGTCTGATTTTAAACGTCTGATTGAAAAGTTAAAACGTCCCGGGAACTGTCAATTCGGGAGATCGAAGCATCTAACCTCGAAATTAACTGAATTTGTAAAAATAATGGTAAATAATGTGTAGAAGTGATGAGAAATAATTATACAGGTTTCGCGCGCGCGCGGAAACACGGCTCGTAAGAACGCAGCACACTCTTCTGAAGCCAACTCTAACTACAGCACCGTTCCAAGCACTACCAAAGTCAAATGTGGGGGAAATTCAAATACTTGCGTTTTATATATCCACGGGACATACTGTATACACTAAATTTAATATTTCTCGAAATAATTGTATCTTTCAAATCTAACCCAACTTTTATTAGCAATCATGGATTCTAATGTTCATCTCTTGCAATTTTTTTCATTTAATAATAAAATCTCAAATAATTAAATTCAATACTTCTGCATTGGAGACTGATTGTATTACAAATACGAATCGTAATGTAGCCTGATTTTCGTGTTATGTGCATTTAAATAATAACTTATTCTTGTCCACAAATTTCGGGTTCCGCCTGATACAGGCATCGATTAGAGTATTTTGTAGTTAGCTTTTTGTAATTAGCTACGAAATATGAATCCAACTTCCGCTATAAGGCTTAGTTCTGATCGATGCCTCTATCAGGCGGAACCTGGTGGACAAGAATAAGTTATTATCTTAAATGAACATAACACGAAAATACTTATAATATACAATCAGTCTCCAATGCAGGAGTATTGAATTTAATTACGTATTTGGAAGTTTGTTATTATCCTTAGCGGCCACACCTCAGCCAGGCCACATAGCGGCCACATGGGGTAACTCATTACCCCACGCTGAAAAACCTAGTTGTACAAGACATATGGGTGTTTTATAAGACTTCTAACCGATTGTTTCATGTTTATTGAAAAGTTCTTTAACATTTCTAATGATTTTTATCGGTCAATTTATAGATGGCGTTCTAAAAACTGGTCATATATGTGAAAATTCAGCAAAAATGGCTTTTTAAAAAAAATTCATTACTCCGCCATTTTTCAATATTAAGAGCTAAACTTTTAGGATTGTACGCACAACATATACCACTACCATACAAAAATAACAGTATCCTCCGATCATTCAAAAATTATATTTATTTTGGAAAATTACTGGGGAAAAATTTTTTAAATTACAAATCATAAAATTTGCCTTTTTTGTGTTTTATACGATAATATGTATTTATACATAAAATATGTTCGAACAAATATAGATATCATGCGTTTGAATGAATACGCACGCGCTCCACGTGTACACGAATATTATTGTATTCGTTCATTTGAAAGAGAAAGTATACCATCCCCGCGCGCGTGGACACGTATCTATTCTTACGCGGGAACCGATGACAAAAAAGCCAACACGCAGTAATCAAACGAAAAAAAATCTATTTCACTTCTCACACATGTAGACGCGGAACTTTTTTAGTCAAAAAATTGTTTGGAAAGTATCTTGCCAATTTTTTTATTTATGGGCATTTGAGACATAAAAATTGTTCATATATATGAAACTAAGTTTATATATCGTATTTTCATAACCTAGAACCCACGTGTTATCTTACAATGAACGTACACTAGATTTATTCAATAAACAATATCATATAAAAATGAAACTGAATTATTTCACATGAACAGACAAGATTCCATAACGGCTAGGATTGAAAAAAATTTTTTTTTACTAGAATATCAAAAACACCTTTATTTTGTCTATTGACACCACAAACAAGTCGATTTGAAAAACAAATATCTGTGCCGAGCAACGGTTTCGGCCCCACATTGGGGTAACTAGTTACCCCACGCCGAGAAAACCAACGCTCAAAGCGCCGCCACGCGTTTTTTCGGCTTCCTATGTAATGGAATCACATCTCAAACTTGTCTACTACCGGCAGATGTCGTTCCTTGTATCAATTTCAAAGGTTTTAGACCTCTAATTTCACTTTTCCTGAGCCTCGGGTAACTAGTTACCCCATGTGGCCGCTAAGGGTTAAATGAAAAAAATTGCAAGAGATGAACATTAGAATCCATGATTGCTAATAAAAGTTGGGTTAGATTTGAAAGATACAATTATTTCGAGAAATATTAAATTTAGTGTATACAGTATGTCCCGTGGATATATAAAACGCAAGTATTTGAATTTCCCCCACATTTGACTTTGGTAGTGCTTGGAACGGTGCTGTAGTTAGAGTTGGCTTCAGAAGAGTGTGCTGCGTTCTTACGAGCCGTGTTTCCGCGCGCGCGCGAAACCTGTATAATTATTTCTCATCACTTCTACACATTATTTACCATTATTTTTACAAATTCAGTTAATTTCGAGGTTAGATGCTTCGATCTCCCGAATTGACAGTTCCCGGGACGTTTTAACTTTTCAATCAGACGTTTAAAATCAGACGTTTTACACTTTTCGCTCTCGAAACACGGCTCGTAAGAACGCAGCGCACTCTTCTGAAGCCAACTCTAACTACAGTACCGTTCCAAGCACTACCAAAGTCAAATGTCAGGGAAATTCAAATACTTGCGTTATCCACGGGACATACTGTACATACAGACATTTCGGGTATGGTAGCGGTTCGTAGATGATTTTGTTAAATTCAATACGATTCATTTCAGTGTCGTAATTAGTTACACAAAGTTGTTTTGGGACGCATATATAATACGGCTTCGCGCTATTGTTTCCGACGTTAGTAGATATTTAGTTTCAATAAAGGCCCACCAGCCCTGCAGATATGATCGCTCAGTGAGTTCTCAATGTTCATCAGATGATACTAAAATATTATATTTTTAATAAGAATTGAATACTGGCACAGCGACTGCACTGTTGAATCGCTGTACTCTGATTATCATCTGAAAAATTCCTATGCGCTATTTCCAAAATCCCTAAAATTGAAAGACACCTCTTAAGGGGGGAGGGGGGGGGTCTAATGCGTGGAAAATAACTCTATTTTTACGAATTTTTTTAGAGCTATTGTTGAAATAGATATATTCTAATGTTTCGCATGTTACAAAGCATCATTCGAACATTTTGTCATTTTTTTGTAGAAAAATATTGAGAAATAAGCCGGTGACGAAGCATTTTCGAGGACGCCTTTTAGAAAAGATGATTTGCGGTGGACACTATATTTCAGCGTAGAATTATCTCAAATCAAAAAATCAAAGTAATTTAGTTAAAACAGATGTTTTTCTAGACCCCTACGTTTTTCTTTAATTTTTTTTCCATTTTTAAATTTTTGGTGGTTGTATGAAGTAAAAATTGCGATTTTTCACGAAAAAATCCGTCATTTTGTTGCTGTAAAACCCCCTTAATGTAACAAAAAAGAAAAAGAAAAACGCAGGGGTCTGGTATTATATGTGTAGAAAGTGTGTACAAAGTTTGAAAAGAATCAGTGCAGTAGTTTTTAAATGACGATGTCCACGGACTTTTAAAACTTGGTTTCGAGGAACAAGCTTTTAAAGCGCAGAGTTCTTGCCGCTCCGCAGTATTACAGCCCGTTCACACGATACGGATTTTCCCGTTTCGGTATTTTACCGAATCCGTTTTTTTACCGTGTGCTGCAGTGGCGCGTACATTTAAATGGGCGCGTTCACACGGTACGTCTTCGAAACTCATACGGCAATTTCACCGATTGGGTCGAGACTGGCGTTCGGTTTTCGGGGGTCGTGTTCACACGATACGGTTTTTTCCCGTTTCGGTAAATTCACCGAATCGGTTTTTTACCGTGTGCTGCAGTGGCGCATACATTTAAATGGGCGCGTTCACACGGTACGTCTTCGAAACGCATACGGCAATTTCACCGATTCGGTCGCGACTGACATTCGGTCTTGTCACTGAAAACCGAATGGCCCGATTCGGGAAAATAATCAAATCGGTTGCTAGTGGCAATGTTTATGCATCGAAGTGTTCAGACAGGATAGTTTTCGTACTGATAGGGCTCATGCATGGCCGGGTGATGGCGCGACAATAAACAATGATTTTAACCCTTTTAGTACCGGACGACGATATATCGTCGTTCTCTGCACTTGCGAAAAGTGCCAGCGACGATATATCGTTGCGTATGCGATGGCGCCATGTTCTTCGCATTACGAAAAGCTCTATCTGAAAATAAATTTATAAAACATTATAAACGATCTAATAACATTGCAAAGTAATGTAATAAAAATTGTTTTTGAGTATCCTTTGCATTCGCTCGAGCGGCACTGTTTCGACGCCCGGGCGATTGGTTGACACGTCCACTCGACGTGTGCGAAACACTTGCCAGAGCCGTAGCCCAGATAGGTATAGTGTCAGGGGGCTGACCGATTCGGTAGAATTTTACCGAAACGGTGAAAAACCGTATAGTCTGAACGGGCTGTTCGGTAAAATTACCGAAACGGTGAAAAACCGCATCGTGTGAACGAAAAAACCGTATCGTGTGAACGGGCTGTTAGAGGAGCGGAGACTTAAAGGTCTATGACTGACAAGGAAACGTTTCGAGGCCGCCGCTTCCGATCTTGATGAAACTTCGTAAATTTAAAGTTTATCAAAAAATAAGAGACCCCTATTTTTTTATAGCGGCCCAATTTTGGTTTAAGGGGGTGAAATGGACCCCTGAATTTTCACCCCCTTCGAGCTATCTCCGAAACGAAGCGAGATAGATGAAAACTTTCAATGTACGTTTTGTTTGGTTTTTTTAGTATAATAAAATCCCCTAAACAGATTTTGAAAAAAAGCATTATTTTTCAAAAAAAAAAATTTTTTTATCTAATTTTTCGAAATTTCGGTTTAGTCATGTGGACAAAAATTTAGGAAATTTTATTACAAATTCAACCATGTATGACATGATATATTTCCCTCCTACAGTTTTGCAAATTTCTAACTTTTATGTCTGATAATGAGCGGGCTACCAATGGCAGTGACGGGATAGGTCGGGGGTTATTACTTCTATGTATTTTAATGCCACTTTTCTTTTATTTAATAAAGTTCAACTTCTATGGCTCATAATTATGACAATAATGGTATTCCGTGAAAAAATGTTTCATACAAAGTTGTTTCTTACACCAAGCACACGTAATAACGGCAATATCGCCACATATGTGGCATCGTGGTTCCGAGTCCTGTGCAAAACAAAATTCTACAGGATGTTCAAATTCAGGAGGTCTCCTGAATATATATCCACTCTTGAACCACGAATATTTAATAAAGTTAGTAAACCGTGGTGAAGAAAACTGATTATGAGTAAGAGATTGAAGTTTTAAAATATTATCTCTCGAATGAAGGTTAATATCGTAATTGAAAAGAGTTACAATATCTGAAAACCTCCTTACAAAATTCTTCCACATTCGAAAGCCGTATACGTCTAGCGGAATATTATCAAAATAAAATGGACAAAAATTGTTCAGAAATCTTATTAATAAATCCGACCGTTAATTTATTTATATTATTTCCTGTTTGTGTGTAAGTAACTAATAATTCACTCACAGGTTAGATAAAATTGTCTGAATTTTTATAGTTTTTTGTTGGAATCATTTTTTTCTTTACTTTTCTTCTTCGCGTACTGTTTCCTCCAGTACTCCTCACATTCTTGCAGCTCTCGTTCTACTTCGGCCATGGATGGTCCTGTTGTGCGGAATGTCAGATCCAGCGATTTCCCGGGAGACGGCAATGGTATGTGCCCATTTTTAAGATCCTCCACGATCTTCTCAAAAGTCGGTAACTCGTTTGAACCCATCACTTGAATGATAGACGCAGCCAATGAAACTGAAGCTCTTTGCTTCTCGGCCCTGTATATATACTCCTCGAAAATGCCGTAAACAACATTCCTGTTATTTGTAGGGTTGCCTTATATGGCCCCGGTGATGCGAAAGAGGGAGTTTAGTTCTTTGGACAAGCTTTATTATTAGTTGGCTCTGTGCCCATGTAAAAATATTTTCGTACGCGCTCTCGAGTTTCGTACGTGGACTCCGAGGATGATGGCCCCTTTTTGGGAAGTCGGACCTCCCACCCTCTCCAGTCTGTTTCGTTCTTGTGAGGCGACTTCATTATATATAAGGAAGCGAAAGAGAAAGCTTTTTAGTCTGAATATTCAGTTTCTATGGTGCACAGCAGTTCATATTATTATTATGGCAATTATAAATCCGATCAATGTGTTAACTTTATTGGTGGCCGTTTTCAGTGTACCAAATGGAAGAGAAACTCCAATGAATAGTGCAGAAGTGCAATTGAAAGATTTATTACAAAATATTATTATACGTAGCATGGAGGATTCATCATTTCGAGTCGAACATGAAAATAAATTGGAATTGGAAGATTCAATCGAGGATAGTGAAATGCACGCTGTTAATACTGACTGGCTGGAATCGGATGTCGAGGATGTTCCTCACGTAGAAACCTCTATACCTCCAGAACCATATCCCTGTACACCCGATGAAGAAGCGGTTAGCTTTGAATATAAACAAAGTGCCATAGATTACTGGAACAGTGGGAAGAAAAGACGTCGAACCGTAGCAGCAGTTCAACATCAGTTTAAAAAAGTGAAATCTGATAGACAATTACGAAGATGGGCTGCGCAAGTAGGACAGGGGGGTACTCAAAATGATAAATTAATACGCATAGCGAAATATACTTTTGATAAATTTGTAGAAGCTAGTAGATCGAAAATAATAGTACATAATGTAGACCTTAAACGATGGGCTTTACAAGCAAAAGAAGTAGAGAATCTTCCAACCTTCAAAGCAAGTCAAACATGGTTGAGGTCATTCAAGAAAGCATATAGAATTGTCTCTCGAAAGATCACAAAGTTTGTAACGAGAAAAAACGTTGAGGGTGAGGAAAGTTTGAAAGTACGAAGCCATGCCTTCGTAGAACAAGTGAAGCCACTCATTACACAATATGGACCACAAAATGTATTTAACTCTGATCAGAGTGGATTTAATTTAGAAATACATTCTGGCCGAACTTTAGCTACATCGGGGCAAAAAAAAATTTAGCTGTGGTACAATCAATATCTTCTACAACCCACAGCTATACTATACAACCCACCATATCTGCTGATGGAAAACTACTGTCGCCTCTTTATGTGGTATTAAAAGAGGCTAGTGGGCAATTGGGAGAACGAGTGCAACAAACCGTGTTTAGGCCGCCAAATGTATACTTCATGGCTTCCAAATCTGGGAAACTTACAACCGATCTCATGAAAACATGGCTGCAAGAAGTTTACTTCCCTAACACTGGATCTACAAGCGTCTTACTGCTGGACTCTTGGAGTGGACAATGTGAGCGAAGTGTTCGAGAAGCTACACCAGAAGACAAGACAATAATATTAATGACGATTCCACAAGGCACCACCGGACTGATTCAACCGCTAGACGTATACGGATTTCGAATGTGGAAGAATTTTGTAAGGAGGTTTTCAGATATTGTAACTCTTTTCAATTACGATATTAACCTTCATTCGAGAGATAATATTTTAAAACTTCAATCTCTTACTCATAATCAGTTTTCTTCACCACGGTTTACTAACTTTATTAAATATTCGTGGTTCAAGAGTGGATATATATTCAGGAGACCTCCTGAATTTGAACATCCTGTAGAATTTTGTTTTGCACAGGACTCGGAACCACGATGCCACATATGTGGCGATATTGCCGTTATTACGTGTGCTTGGTGTAAGAAACAACTTTGTATGAAACATTTTTTCACGGAATACCATTATTGTCATAATTATGAGCCATAGAAGTTGAACTTTATTAAATAAAAGAAAAGTGGCATTAAAATACATAGAAGTAATAACCCCCGACCTATCCCGTCACTGCCATTGGTAGCCCGCTCATTATCAGACATAAAAGTTAGAAATTTGCAAAACTGTAGGAGGGAAATATATCATGTCATACATGGTTGAATTTGTAATAAAATTTCCTAAATTTTTGTCCACATGACTAAACCGAAATTTCGAAAAATTAGATAAAAAAATTTTTTTTTTTGAAAAATAATGCTTTTTTTCAAAATCTGTTTAGGGGATTTTATTATACTAAAAAAACCAAACAAAACGTACATTGAAAGTTTTCATCTATCTCGCTTCGTTTCGGAGATAGCTCGAAGGGGGTGAAAATTCAGGGGTCCATTTCACCCCCTTAAACCAAAATTGGGCCGCTATAAAAAAATAGGGGTCTCTTATTTTTCGATAAACTTTAAATTTACGAAGTTTCATCAAGATCGGAAGCGGCGGCCTCGAAACGTTTCCTTGTGAGAGTTTTGCTCCGATTGACTTGAAATTTTGACACAACATTCTTTAAATGTTTTACTGTAAGAAAAGGCAATAAAAAAATGATTTTTAGACCCCCCCCCCTCCCCCCTGAAGGACTTAAAATTTTTTAATGTTAAAAGAAGTAGGGTGAAGTATTTACTACACATACTGAAATAATTTTATCTTAGATAATAGTAGTAACGCTATTATGAATTATATTCACTTCAAAATACATGTCTAATTTACTGGAGGCTGTTAGCATACCCAAATTTACTACAGTGACATTCCCAGGATGGAGTACTTAGGGAACGTGTGAGTGCGACAATTCTCTAGACAAGTTTGAGAAGGACACAGAATTGTGTATAACAGAGAGGCTCTTATGCCGATACCGCATGTTTTCCTCGTACTCCTACGTTTCCTAGGTATCCTATCATGGGAATGTCACTGTACGTCTAATATACACTCGAGAACAAAGAATCTGTCCAATCCGCTCTGGGTGATGGCACGTAAATAGGCGCGAGACTAGTTGCTCGTACGAGCGAATCGTAGTTGTTTTCTTACGAGAACAAATCTGCTCTCAACGTTCAGTTGTAAGTACTCACGGTCATTTATGTTCTATAATCCCAGTCGGATCGAATAAATCAGTACCCCTCAATGCACATAGCACAAGTCTCGGTGCCTGTGAAATTAATTTCATATCTCATTTGTCATGAGAGTTGTTAATGAGAATAGCTTCCGATTTTAATAATAATCGACTATGAAGTGCCCTGTTGTAATTCATTACAAGAAGCTACTTTTGACCCATAATTGATCAAATTAAACGGATTACAATTTAAATGTTTCTAACCGTAAAAACGTTAGTTGACGAATCTGGAAGATTTTCGTAAATCGTATATCTCCAAACACGCATGGCTTATTAAGTGGGTTCTCTCCCACGTATCGCTTATCTCATCTATAATAATTATACGATCATATCTGATTAAAATCGGAAACGGGTCGTCTTAAAATGCCGATTCATAACTATTAGAACGCCATTAAATTATAATTAAAACATTATAATAGTTGCGAATCGGCATTTCCGTCAAATACGGTTGCATAATTATTATGGATAAAATAAACGATGTACGGGAGGGAACCTGAAATCGTATAGGTACATACAACGGCATCCTTTAATTCGATAAGAAGTTATTCTTGGATTGCGACAGTATACCGAATTTCAAAGTGAATAATAACCTCTTTACAATTAATCACGTGTACATTACTTTAAATAGATGATACTTAAAAAAAAAGTATACCGAATTATTAAAGTTTTTTAAATTCAATAATAACTTTAATTTCCCATTGCCATAATAAAACATTAACGGCGTGAAATTTGACGGAAATTTTTCTTGTAGGAAATAATCAGAATGCAGATTAACAAAGCTGTAAAACATTAAAATATTCAATGTAAATTACATCAAGTAGGGAGACATTCTGGGATCTATATGGAACCAAGTAGGGATACCTTCTTTGGGAGTCCCCGCCAAATTCCGACTGGGATCTGACTGGAAATCGGGAGTCCCTGACAAATTTCCTCTCTGCAGGGGTATTTCTTATTTATGGCTTTATTTTAAAATGCTTCACCCCATTATATGACTTGAAGTCACAATAAGGAACTCTTAAGGACCTACATATACTCGTAAATGACAAAATCGATTGCATTTTAATTTAGCCTGTACAGTCGTCCCTAGTTTCGCATTTTCGAGACTTCGGTAATACCAAGTAATAGAACTTGTGAGATTAAAAAGTCTCCTCTCTCTCTCTCTCTCTCTCTCTCTCTCCCTATATTTCAACTAAACATTTTTCTTATTTTGTTTCAGAAACATCCCAAAAATATGTGTAATATGAAATGTCTCCATAGACATATTTCTCAGTCTCCATTAGACTGATTCAAAAAAAAGCTTTTTTAATTAATTCTTTTAGCGGGCACTTAAAACGTTAGTATTTAATGTAACTTTGAATATGTCGCCGGGTGCATATTCTCACTCAATATTTAGGGGTGTCTCAATCACTTTTTCTGATTTCTATTTGAATAACACGGTGAAATTGTTGAATCATTGGTTTAGTGCTAATTCCTTCAACGGAAAAAAAATTTCTCCGTGAAAAATTAGAAAAATTGAATTTTAAGTGTAACTGACGTAAAGAAATATTATTTTTAATTATCATTTCATTCTATTTAATAATTACAAATAATATTTCTTTACGTCAATTACATCTAAAACTCTCGATTTTTCTAATTTTTCACGGGGAAATTTTTATTTATTTATTTTTTCATTATTCTATAAATAGTCGCCTTCGGCGAGCCCCGTCCCCTCACCATGCCTCGTGTTACGACCTAATTAAACACAGTCTGAAAAAACCTCGGATTTCCGCCTAGTGACATAAGATACTGTTATATTATAATACAGAGAAAAGAACATATCCCGACTGACTGATTCATCAATGCCGAGCCGAAACCGCTGGAGCAATTACATGAAATTTGGACAGTAGGTTTCGTTTGTCACGTAAGCACCCGGGTGCTTAGTGGACCCCAAAAAAGAATTTTACGAAATTCTTCCGCTAAGGAGGTAAATTAGGGGATGTAAGTTTGTATGAAAATCCGTCATTTTTGAAGTTAAATCCATGAAAATTGGCATTTGGTCTTTCGGTTAGAAATTAAGAAGGACGTGTTTCAGGACTTTTGGAAATTTATCTGGATTATTTCAAGATCCACGCGGATGAAGTCGCGAGTGGAAAGCTAGTAATCTATTATACAGGGTGTAAAAAAAGTCCCGGGACTGCCGAATATTTTAAAAAATATGCGTCGCATAGAAAAACAAAAAAACACGTATTCAATAGTTTCAAAAGTTCTATCCAGCCATATCAAATTCGACTCCCCTCCCCCACCCCGCTGGGGAACGGGGGGTAACTTCAACATTTTAAATGGAAATCCCCAATTTTTATTGCAGATTCGGGTTTTACGTTAAAAAATAAGAAACTTTTGTCTGAAATATTTTTTTGTATCAGGGGTAGATGGCGCTCCAATCGATGGGGGAAACATACAAATACGAAACCCTAAAAATTCATGGAAAAAACTTCAAAACGAAAAACAAAAAACACGTATTCAATAGTTTTAAAAGTTCTATCCAGCCATATCAAATTCGACTCCCCTCCCCCACCCCCGCTGGGGGGCGGGGGGTAACTTCAAAATTTTTAAGGAAACCCCCAATTTTTATTGCAGATTCGGATTTTGCGTAAAAAAACAAGAAACTTTTGTCTGAAGTATTTTTGTTAAAATCCGAATCTGCAATAAAAGTTGGGGGTTTCCATTTAAAACGTTGAAGTTACCCCGGCGGGGTGGGAAGAGGGGATCGAGTTTGGTATGGCTGGATAGAACTTTTAAAAATATTGAACCCGTGTTTTTCGTTTTTCGTTTTGAAGTTTTTTTCCATGAATTTTTAGGATTTCATATTTTTATGTTTCCCCCATTGATTGGAGCGCCATCTACCCAAAATACAAAAAAATATTTCAGACAAAAGTTTCTTATTTTTTAACGTAAAACCCGAATCTGCAATAAAAATTTGGGGTTTCCATTAAAAATTTTGAAGTTAACCCCCACCCCCCCAGCGGGGGAGGGGAATCGAATTTGATATGGCTGGATAGAACTTTTGAAACTATTGAATACGTGTTTTTTTGTTTTTCTATGCGACGCATATTTTTCAAAATATTCGGCCGTCCCGGGACTTTTTTTACACCCTCTATATCGGCCTAACTTCAACTCAACTCAAGGATTCTCGAGCGTTATACTACAAATAGTAAGAAATGCTTGAAAATGATTGCATTCGGTAGATTGAAGTAAAAAAAAATTCAGTTAAATTTTCAAGTCTTTTAAGAAGCCCATTGCAAAGATTTCTGAATAACAAAATAACATATGTTCTTATGAGTTATAACTAATAAACCGCGATATTTCTGAGAAACACAGTGCAAAAATTCTGAAATTTTTTGACCAGCAAGTTTAATGAACTGAAATTATCTAAGTATACCAATTTTCACGTTCATTAAAAAGCCTGTTATTTTTTTATTAATTGTTCTTTATAAATTTAATGTTATTGATAAATCAATGTGGCAACGTTGCATGACGTCGCCACATGTTTTGGGCTCCATTTGTGAACTCACAGATACACACATACTACTATACGTCGAACGTTGTTGCCACATCGCACGCAGAACATACTTTAGAGTATTACTGTACTTCAGTGGACTAACTTTTAGCAGGGAAAAAGCCCCTGTACCGCTCGAGAAACTTTAAGTTCGAAAATCTTGTAATTCCATCTAAAATTTTGGGAAAACCCAGAATAAAATAAGAAATGACTTGATAAATATTCTTGATAAAAAAAAGCTTTTTCTGTTTGATGCCGTGAAATTTGGTGTTTTAGTATTGCAAACAGTTTCAATACATTTTTCCTTGAAAGATACATTCAAAATGAACATTTCATGTAAGCATCAGTTTCTCATAACTAATAGTTACCTAGGAATCAACCTATGGGGATTGCGAAGTGTTGTCACTAAGCATAACTTCGATAACGTTTTCTAATTGAACGGGGTATACTATAAAAATATATAGTTCATGGAATTTTTATATCTCATCTACTACTACGAGAAAAAAAATGAACAAGATCGGTGATCTGAAGTTCCGGGGCGTTTCGAAATGGCATAATTTGCTCTCTATAGGTATATTATCCTTATTTCAAAATTGATTGTGACTAAACACTTGTAGACACTAGCTTAACTAGGTGTATTTAATTGATTTAATCGTTTCACCTCCCAGTGATAATGAAATTCGAACTGCGCGCAAACTGACTCCGAGTAGTAACGCATCACTGTACAATTCAATCGACAGAGCTAGAAATAAACGACTATCGCGAGTTACTATAGTTTCAAATATGATGCGTAGGATATATGGTAGATATCGGTGCGCAGGTTGGGCGTGTACGTGTGTAGAGTGGGGACCGATTTACAGAGCTGACTTGATGATATTTGTCTTGTTTACGGCAAGACTTATGCGCGTGTGCTGGCCACCGAAGTGCGCTGCTCGATCAATAGGCCTCTACTAAACTCCACATGACTCCTACATATATAGAAACGCATAGGTATACACTGGCGTATACTTAGTCGAGAGTTTATTTTCAATTTTGCCCTAATAATTTAGGTTTGACTTCTTGATTGGAACTAAATATAAAAGATGAAGAGTGAAAACGAACATTTTCAACTTTTCTATTGTCGAAGGCTTATAAAACAATATTTTAAAATTTTGCTTTTGATCTATTCTTATAGACTAAATGAGTATCAAAATTTTAAACTTCTTTTATTGTATATTGAAATTTGAATAGAATATCTTCGATCTAGATCACGGAACGAACATGACTCTTTTTGATTCGAAACGTCTGTTCTTATATCTTGGTTGTTTAATTATAAAAATCTTTTATTTTGTTATCTAATTTCGAATTCGGGTATACTTTAACGTCTCACGGATATAACCGAAATGGATTCATTTTGCTAAGAGAATGAAAATATTACTTTTTATTTCCGTTAAGTACATCTTATTCCTAAACGGCTGAAAAGTGGAATAAACATATTTATAATTCTTTCAATAAAATATCGAAATTTCATCTATTTTTCTATTTCATAATTAAGCTACGTGATAAATTACTATTCCTTCGTTTAGCAGAAAATGACCATAACTCTTTTTTGGTATACTAATCATTACAATCCAGTCTAGAAAAATTGGCGAGACCTCGAATCTCGGAAATACCGACATCTCGCTATACTATGCGATTGTGTCGCTGGTTGACTTTCGTCAGCATTTTATTCGTCTTACGATTAACTTATTATGATAACGACTATCAACTATCGCTTCCGGAATGTGTATACGTATACTGAGAGAACAGTTTATTAAGATTGGTTTATAAGCCTTTAATTATTACGAAAGATTACAAATTTCATTACCGTAAGAAAGACGTTTACTAAGCAATTCACTCTACGTTTACTTAAACTGCATTTAATAACAAGAAATAAAAATTTACGTACAGAGACAAGCACAATATTTATTGCCATACAATGAACCCGTTTTTTTAATTTGGCATTTCATTCTGATAGTTTTTTTTCCGGAATGAAATGCCAATCCGTGAAACATTGCAAATCTATGGAAAACTTCTATAAACTATCGATTAACCTTCATATACCCGCGCATTGGTCTCTCAGACCGACAATATTACTTATCTTTCCACAATTGAACACGCTAGCACAACGAGAATTTACAAAAACATAATTCATAATATGTGTAACTCTCGTTGCTCTAGCATTTTTGGTTATGAAGAGACAGGAAGGTTAATATCCTACGATTCCTCTAAAATTTATTATACTCGTAGAATCTTTGACCGTATCTCAGTTTATTATAGGCATCTTAAGCTCTACCATATATGAAAAAGATGTAGCATACACAGGAGCATGTAGCAGATGAGGACTCTAGGACACCGGCCAATCAATGAAGTTAAGCAGCTATCAGCGGGGGGTCAGCATTTGGATAGGTAACCGGCTTAGGGTGAAAAAACATAGGCTTAAATTCGACTCAGAGGGCGAAATTTAATTTTTTAAAATACAAAACAATTTAATACCCCATAATAACTTTGTTTATAAATCAATAATAACTTCAGTTATTTATGCTTATTAAATACCTATAACTATATTGATTTTATACTCAGTAATAAATATTTATTTGTTCTTATCTATCTATATAAAACAAAGTCGGGTTAGTTACACTATTTATAACTAAAGAACGGCTGGACAGATTTTTATGACCTTTGATTCTTGGATTTGTCTCCACCACGAATAGCAGAATAAGTATTAAAACATCTAAAAAATGTACGAAAAAAAATTTATTAAGAAAATTAATTTTTCTAGTGAAGTTTCCTCGCGTATTGGAAAGTAAGAAAATTCCTTGCTGCGAAGTGAATTAAATTAATTTAAATGTAATTAAAATAGGTACATTTCGTTTTTAAGTTAATATAACATTTATTGATTCTGAGGCGGTACGAAGTTCGCTGAGTCAGCTAGTAGTTGTCAATAAAAAATATATTATCGGGTATTAGATTTTCATTACTCAGTAATAAACTTTTCTCTCCGTGTATTGAAAATATGTCATTATCAGATATCAACCCAATAAACACGGTTACGTATAATAAACGTATAAAAATGGTTGAAACGTGTGGTTTAAAAAACGTTTATAACTGGTATATCATTGACGTATATTCTTTGGGCAAATGTCCGCCCCATAAACTAATTTTTAAACGTTTAAATTATTCCATTTAAAAAACGTATACAGAAAACGGATAAAATACGTTACGTAAAACAAGTACATGTCATACCAATTTTAAACCGTTTTATATACATATAATGTAGACGTTAATAAATTAGTTTACGGGGCGGACATTTGCCTATAGAATATACGTTAATCCTATACCGCTTATTGACGTATTTCATACCAGCCGATTAAACTGTACGTCTATTATACATATTTATATACGTTTATAAAACGATTTAGAAACGTATAAAATACGTATAATAAACGTATAGTTTAATGTGTATAAAACGGTTTAAAATTGGTATGACATGTACCTGTTTTACGTAACGTATTTTATCCGTTTTCTGTATACGTTTTTTAAATGGAATAATTTAAACGTTTAAAAATTAGTTTATGGGGCGGACATTTGCCCAAAGAATATACCTCAATGCTATACCAGTTATAAACGTTTTTTAAACCACTCGTTTCAACCATTTTTATACGTTCATTATACGTTAATCCTATACCGATTATTTACGTATTTTATACCAGTCGATTGAACTGTACGTCCATTATACATATTTCTAAACGTTTATGAAACGCTTTAGAAACGTATAAAAATACATATAATAGGCGTATGGTTTACATTAGTTACATTAAACTATACTTTTATTATACGTATTTTATACGTTTCTAAATCGTTTTAGAAATGTATAAAAATATGTTTAATAGATGTACAGTTAAATCGACTGGTACAAAATACGTCAATAAGCGGTATAGGATTAACGTATATTCTATAGGCAAATGTCCAT
The DNA here is from genome assembly GCA_963678675.1 of Xiphydria camelus. Taxonomy (NCBI): domain Eukaryota; kingdom Metazoa; phylum Arthropoda; class Insecta; order Hymenoptera; family Xiphydriidae; genus Xiphydria; species Xiphydria camelus. Next base: position 19,995,159 of record OY783194.1, read on the forward strand.
CCCAAACAACTAATTCATTAACGTTTAAATTATACCTATATAAAACGGTTTAAAATTGGTATGACATACATTTGTTTTAATTAACGTATTTTATTCGCATTCTGTATACGTTTTTAAATGGTATAATTTAAATGTTGAAAAATTAGTTGATGGGACAGACTTTTACCCAAAGAATATGTGTTAATCCTATACTAGTTATCAACGTTTTTTAAACTAGAAAATTAGAAAGTCTTTAAAATATGTTAAGAATATATTGTTTATTTGATATTCGCATTACAAAAGACTGTTAGTAGACGGGGGCAGAAGCCCGCACCTAAGGAATAAATGTCAGAATGTTTGCCATTTTTTAGAACTTAAATAATGTTTTTGTGTATGTGTGTAGTTAATGTATATTATTACTTTATTCTATAGGTCATAATGAAAAAAAAAACTATATATAAATTTATTATATCTTAAGTTTCATAATACTTTTTTTACAACACTTTACAATACTGTAGACAATGTTTTTTGGTAACAAGATATACCCCTACATTTTCTATACACTAAAATAAGAAACTACTTGTCAGCAGAACGAAAGCTTAACTAGATGATAGCTATACATATTAATACCGACAACTGCTACATGAATCGTCGGTTACTTTCTTCTAACCTGCGCAGTACAAAAACAGACTCTTACTCCGCAGAGGACTTTTGCCCGCATCTACGCTATCCATCTAGAAACTATCAAATCGTATTAGTTTCATAAAATTTAATAATTTCAAATATGTATTTTATACCTTAAACTCACTTTTCATTGATTCCTTGTGTAGTGGATTTTAATCTATTTTTGGCGAGTTTCAGCCAGTCTTGAACAGCATTTTCTATAGCTTTCTCGGATGAATGTTTCCCCTTATAGTGAACTTTGGCAGCATCTGTTGAATTAGAATAATGTAAACTAAGTATTTAAATAATTCAATATTTACATTAATGACATATCGTTTTCTTTCCAAGTTATTAAATAATTGTTCAAGCACTGGTTTAGGGGGCCTTTCAAGTATTACGTCAACAAAATCCGGAAAAGACGCCGCATTCGAGTTGGCCACCGGCTGCTATCCACGCCGGTAACCAAGGAAAACTAAAGTATGGTATCTCTCCCGGAATTTGCTGACATAATACTTGAATGGCCCCTATACATAATTGAAATGATTTTACGGTTATCGGTGCTAACTTCAGGAAAGTATTGTATAATAACTTTATTAGCCAACGATAAAAAGAACTTTTACGTATTGCGAATTTTCAACAAATAAGCTTGTGGTTCCTTTCAAGTATAATCTATACTTGTTCAGTAATATTAGTTACATATACGGAGACAGTATGAGAATGGATTGCATACAGGATGGATCACTTGATTCTGCGACATCGGAGACGTGTGAGTGTATACGCAGCTTTATAGTGTAGTCCGCTACACCCTTACGTTACACGTAACGCTTTCTTCAGGATCAAAAACTAATTTCAACAAGATGGTATTAACGTTAAGGGAATAAATCTGCGCATGCTCTAAATAACCGATAACCGAAAATCAGGACGTGCAGTTTAGCCAGTCCGTAACATGACGTACGCCAATCCCGGAGACACTTGGAATGCGCGCGCGACGCGATTTTCAAAATTTTTTTTCTTCGAAACAAAGGCCCACTAAATAGCCCAGTAGAACTAAATTTATTTCTTCTATTAAGTAAGCAATTAATTAGGGACAGGATAAAACCGGTACCAATCGATAGAAAAAAGTCTCCTGAATAACATATAGAAATGTGTAATCTTCAAATTGACGAGAAATAATGTAATTAATTAAGGAGGGACATAAGCTTTCTACCAGAAATTTCAACAATATAAGAACTTTATTAATTTTTGAAAATTAAATTCTATGGGTAGTTCTAATCAAATTCCCAAAGTATGAATCATTTTTACCGTCTCATTTTTTTTTTATTCGTAAATGAAAAAAGTGGATTTTCATAGAGTCAAATGGGACGTCGTTTAAGAAATCCAATTTTGTTAATTCACAATATAAACATAAGTAAGACTGTCGTTATTTTTGATTGTACAGGATAACGGGTCTTTGTTTTATCTGTGACTCTTCTGTAAATGATGGTACACTCAGACCAGAGTAGTGAAAGAAAAAGGCATTAATACTCTAATTGCTAAAAGCAAACAAAAAGAAGATAGTAAATGGAAAGTGATGCAAGATCTGATAGTGATACAAAAATCAATACATAATGAAGCGTAAATTTGAATAGTATGCGGAACGCGCTTTCCTCCGTTATAGCTGCGCGCGTAATAAAGGAGCGTCGCGTAACGATCAGCTGATCGATTTAAGCCAATTTGAATTACATATGTTTAATAATTAATTACACAAAAACGGTGCATCGTAGACTATAAGTTCCGACTTGAAATTTGTAAAGAATTTTCTACTCTACATTGGGATATTTTTATTTATGAAATTGGTTACAGAAAAAACACATAGCCTCGCGATTTCTTGGCAGAAGTGATTTTGAAAGATAGTTTTCAATTAATTACATTATTTCTCGTCAATTTGAAGATTACACATTTCTATATGTTATTCAGGAGACTTTTTTCTATCGATTGGTACCGGTTTTATCCTGTCCCTAATTAATTGTTCGCGAATATCTAATACGACTATACTAAAAGAAAAAGCTGAAACATGTCTCTAATATTTTTCGAAATATTTTCACCAAAAAACTTGTCAAGGCAAAATCGATTTGACATCTGCCGGGGTTCCCCTTGTGAGTTAAATTTTCTAGTGCGTTATGAATTCGTTAGACATAATGAACACGGTACCTTATCCGTCGAACTTCGCGTGTTGAGCGGTTAAGACTTGATCTTCAATTGAAGGATTGACACCTGAATGCGCTGGTTGTGATACTCGAAGTTTGCTTGCGTGGACTGCTACTTGCCAATTGAACTGCGAGACACTACACGACGATGATCCGTAGCACATTGAAAACGACGCGGTTCGTCTCGGGTTATGTACCTCTCAATCTATCGGCACGGAGGTCATGGTGGGAGGTAGCATCGGTTGTTGTTACGCACCCTGCTTGACTAGGGGAGGAATGTCGGTGGGGCAGAAGATGACGCTGGGCCTTTCCGAGGTCTACGGTACCTGAGTGACGCGCTCAACGGTCGAGCCAGCCGGACGCTCGTTCTCGGCCGTGAGGGTGTATCATGCTACCCAAAAACAGTGAATTCTTTTCCTGGATAGACCAGGCATTAAATTTCCCCGATTGTCATCGACTGCACCCGACACTCCTCTCCTTAGGCCGGCTCGGATTGCTTTTTGATAGTATGTATCTATTGAACGGTCACAACGGGGAACGGTATTTCCGATCTTTCTTTACCGAGATGTCTATTCGCCGAAGACGCGTTGATTGTAGTCGGCGAATTAATTTTGATTGACGCTATAAATCAACCCTCTATATTCCGTCGCTCGATGCGACGGAACATTATCCTTAAGCGTTTGTGCATGATTTCTAGGACACCCTGTATAGCAATTTTATATTTATGATAATTTTACCAGAAATACCCATGAATTCAGTTACTGTTAAGTCTTAACTAGCGGTGAAGAAATATAAGTCTGAAATAATTCAGATATAAGATACATGTACCAGTACTAATCGAACATACCTACGTATAATAAAAATTATCAAGTGAGGTAAACAAAATCAATTCGATGTGTCCTAAAAGAAAGCGCGTCACTCGGCGTTAAAACTTTTAAAATACCCGTATTCACTTTTTATTCAAGATATTTTGTCGCGCAATACGTATTTTTCGACATATTGAGTTGTCTCAAGTTAAAAAAATCACCCTGTATATCTATTACACGTTGATCATCATTTACGGAACTATTAATCCGGCTACATTATTCATATTTACCGTATTTTGTAATGACCGAGACTTTCATTTAAGGCCGTATGTATGTTTCGAAATTACTGTATTCTAGGATTTTCATTTATATGAATTGGGCAAGGATACCCTTGTCGGGCCGGAATAAGCCAGGTGTTAGGTTTTTCCAATCGGTCATTTACTGGATTCGACACTCCTACTTCTTTCGAGGCTATTTATTCGTACAGATTTATGACGGTGCTTTATTAGAGCGTGCACCGAAGGGAACGACTTGCCGAGCTCCACCCCGCATCTGATCTACCTTCCAAGAAAACGCAACAGTATAAAGTACATATAAAGGCATAATAGAGGCGACAGTAAGACAAGGAAACTTGAACTGCGAGAGAGATGCATACAGTATCCCGTTCATAAAGGCAACAACCTGACCGTTTTGCCCCGATACCCGAAAACAAAGAGCAGGTATCTAATCTTGATACCTACCCTTTGCCGAGGGTACGTCCAAGGCAGGAAGGCTTACGAGAGGCAGTTCGATTCCAGACTTTTAGCGAGAAAGTCGTTAACAGCGCGCTACCTCAAGACAGCTCCGCTAGTCTTTTCATTTCCCTGTATTTTCAACAACCTACATTCATAACAATTTACGAAATGTAGTCTAACCGCGGCCTACCGACACCTCTCTCTTTTCCCGTTTCTACTTCTAAGATGTCTCTTAGCAGTCTCTCTTTGTTAGTAAGAACCACGCATGCGTACTAGTCTTTCTTTTCGTATACGAATAAAATACGTATAGAGAATTCGTATCAGCAATACGGGCTCATGATCGGTTTGAAAAACTTTAACGAAAAACGTATATTGTACGTATATCGAATATGTATTATATACGTATCCAAGAACGCCTTCATTTTAGTTATCGGAGAACCGGTTTTATACATAGATTTTACGTTCTTTATTACCGCGCGTATAAAATGTGGATAATAAACACGGGTTGTAAAGTATCGTTAAATAAACGTATAGTTAATACCTACACATTTTATACGCACCGTTACAAATGTACGAATAAAATACGTATAAAATTCGTATCAGCAATACGGGCTCATGATCGGTTTGATAAACTTTAACGAAAAACGTATATTGTACGTATATCGAATATGTATTATATACGTATCCAAGAACGCCTTCATTTTAGTTATCGGAGAACCGGTTTTATACGTAGATTTTACGTTTCTCAGTACTTTACGTATAAAATATAGGTAAAATATACGGGTTATAACGTACCGTTAAATAAACGTATAGTTAATATACGTATATTTTTTATACGGAACGGTTTTTATACGTCTTTTTCCATATATTATACGTATATTATACGTAATCGTGTTTATTGGGAATGGTGAGAAATAAGCTTTGTATAGTTATTGTCAATAATTTTGTAAATTTAAATAAGAAGTGTGAAATAATCTGATTGATATGAAAATAAATTGGTTGTAATATAATTTTTTAATTATTTGTTTAAAACATTTTTTTTCCTAATCTGAAAAAATTAGAAAGAATTAAGGACATCGTGATTCTTTTTAATATCTCGAGACTAAGATAGACTGTTAGAGCTTGGTCTAGACGAGCGACATTCCCGTGCAATAAATTCTAGGTTCAGTGAAACGCAAATTTGAGAGTTCGAAACATATTTATTTATAGTATTCAAAATTATGGTATGACGTATGATGTATGATGTGTAGTGATTTCTGAAATTGAAGCTCAAATCACTACTGTTCATCAATGCTTGCACTCATTTGACATTTGATATTTTAGGTTTCAACTTCTCTCCACATTACATAAAAATACTTAATAATAACTACATAACAATATATTAATTAAATAATGCAGATAATATTTGAAATAAGTACTGTTACCTGAATATTGTTATTAACGTTTCATACAGGATGTTCCAATCATCGTAGACAGTAGCATATAGGGTAGGTGGGGGCAAAGCCCCGCAATTTCTATTTCTTACAGGATTGTTTAAAATGGAGGGTGTATTTTTTGTTAGTATATGGTGAAAGTCTTAGGTAGAGGGGTGTTATCTATAACCTGGTTGCAATTCCTGTGGTGTCCGACTGTTAGTTATTATAAAATTAAACATTTTCAGAAAAAAAAAATTTGCGGGGCTTTGTCCCACCAAATGGGACAAAGCTCCACAACACGTGAATGCTGATTGAAGAGGACGAATAAAAACCTTTTTTACAAATACATTTATATTAACATTTGTTAATATTCTGTCCTCTTAGAGAAACACAGGAACATAATATTTTATTGCTAAAAAAACACAAAAACAAATTAATACATGCTAAAAGTACTCAAATCCTCTGTGAAGGTGATCACATTTTGAAACCTAGAGGAGTTCATCATTATAGGTTTCACAATCTCAAAATAATAATATCTTTCTCAGCAATGAAGAATCTTCATTTGTTTGGGACCTCTGAGGTATGCGGGGCTTTGCCTTAGAAGGGCTGCAGGGTTTTGCCTCACATTTGGTATCATTTCATACCAATCCTTCTTCCGATTTTTGTAAACAAATTGAAGCAAAATTAAAGCATATAGAAATAAAGCTCACAAACCATATTATTAACTGAGTATTTGGTCTTTAAAGAAATCGTAATCACATGCAAAAATCATTGAAGTGAATTAATATGATTGCTACATCAAAATAACAAGAAATAGATTAAGGATTCTCGAGCGTTATACTAAAAATAGTGAGAAATGCTTGAAAATGATTGCATTCGGTAGATTGAAGTAAAAAAAAATTCAGTTAAATTTTCAAGTCTTAGGAAGCTCGTTGCAAAGATTTTTGAATAACAAAATAACATGTGTTCTTATGGGTTATAGCTAACAAACCGCGATATTTCTGAGAAAAATAGTGAAAAAATTCTGAAATTTTTTGAACAGCAAGTTTAATGAACTAAAATCATCTATACCAATTTTCACGTTCATTAAGAAGCCTGTTATTTTTTTATTAATTGTTCTTTATAAATTTAACCTTTGATAAATCAATGTGGCAACGTTGCATGACGTCACAACATGACCAGATGTTTTGGGCTCCATTTTTGAACTCACAGATACACACAAATACTACTGTCCGTCAAACGTTGTTGCCACATCGCACGAAGAACATACTTTAGAGTGTTACTGTACTTCAGTGGACTAACTTTTAACAGGAAAAAAGCCCCTGTACCGCTCGAGAAACCTTAAACTCATTTTATCAACTCACAACCAACCTGTTGCTGTCGATTTTCGTAGCACACTAGACACTATCAAGACCGACTTGCCGCCTGGCGGACAGCTTTGGGATCGTTCCCGGGCTATTCAAATAACCGGTGCGTGGCTTTGCCCCGTGCGGGGCTTTGCCCCCCACCTACCCTATCTCCAAAACGAGCGTAATTTCTGAAAAACTTCTTTAACAAAAGTTGTACCGTTTAACTTGCCGCCCAAAACGTACCTAATAAAATGTTTTAATATTAACTTCCGGTTTCAAGAGCCGGCGTACATTTTTCAGTTTTGATTTGTAACTCTTATTTATTATAATACAAAAGTAACGTATAATATTATTAGGTGTACAACTTTGCTTCGGCCGTTTTCAATTTGTGGATCGCTTCAAAAGATGCCCAGTTTTTTCAACGCGGAATTCGTACGCTGCCCGAAAGATAGGAGAAAGTAGTGGCCAGCGATGGACAATACTTTGAATCATAAATGTATAACCACTTTTTTACAATAAAGCCTTGAATTTCGGAAAAACAGCGGAAGCAAAGTTGTACACCTATTATGTTACTTTTGTATTAAAATGAATAAAAGTTACAAGTCAAAACTAAAAGATGTACGCGGCTCTTGAAACAGGAAGTTAATATTAAAAAATTATTAGGTACGTTTTGGGTGGCAAGTTAAACGGTGCAACTTTTGTTATCAACGCGAATACAACAATCCATCGAAAATTCGATTTGCATATCCGGAAGTCCGACATATCCAGGATTGAATTTCCGCCCATTTGCGCCTGTTGCGTGCAATCCAACGTATAAATGAGAATTAACTCCAGAGAGCGTTTCATTTTCTGAAAACGTTGTCGTCTGGAGCGTTAAATGTTTCACATTAAATCCAGTTCTGTGTATATGTATACACGGTAATCACTAGTGTTTCACAAGAATCATTTTTATTGAACGTTTATAATAATATGACCGGTTTTAACGGCCATCTTTTAATATTGTTGGAAGTTGGCAAAATTTAGACTGACCGTAATATTTCTTTCTTCACTTATTTTTATGTAATGTAGTGAACTTTAATCGGTCGTATTTGATTATTTCTAGGCCGCTACCGTATGGTTTTTTTATCTGATCATCGGCAAATATATTATAAATTAAAGAAACTCGTGGGCGATGTCGACGATTTCAAAGGGATTTGACAAGCGACAATATTTCAAGCAATATTAAACTTCTTGTTAGTCCAGGACATTTAGTAATCATCTTCTAAAAATCGAGCTCACCGAAAATTTTTTTTTAAACTGCTTATTATGATGTACCAATATATGCCTGAAAGTTACGCCACCGACGCACTGGAGCTTCGTGACATATAAGAGGTCAAAGGTCGCGGATTTTGTTATCTCGCTTCCTATCGCTCCAACGTGAAAAATACCTATTACAAAAGTTAAAGATCTCAAGTTTTAATACCTAAAAAAATATTTGACGTAAATACGCCTAACCGTTCTCGAGATATGTAGCTGAATATGTGAAAAAATTCAAAAATAGCTAAATTCGGGTATGCAACATGTATCGCCGCATTCTTCTCTCTTCCTCCTACTCAAACGGCAATTACACCTATATAATTATGTTTTTATGAATAAACGCCCTTTCTAAAAAGTCCAGTCTGGTTTTCGTACGCCTACCTGTTCTCGAGATATGAGACACGAAAGATAAGTTTTGGTCAAAAAATACTACATCTGTTTTAACGCTATTATCTCGTTCTCTATGACTCACACGAAAATGAAATAAGTTATTCCTGTTAGACCTTGAAATTATCTAACTAAATGGCCCTATACGCTTTTCAGATACACCTTACCGTTTTCGAGATACGATGCTGCGAAGTTTGTGGAAGCATTCATTTCCACATCACCTTTGAGGTAGAATGCGCGGCGCGTTTTTTTTTATATGGTTTCCCTCTAGTAGGTTTTATTCCCTTTCCCCGTCTTACTCATGCTGTTAGATCATGAAATTATCTAACTAAATGGCCCCATACACTTTTCAGATACACCTTACCATTTTCGAGATACGATGCTGCGAAGTTTGTGGAAGCATTCATTTCCACATCACCTTTGAGGTAGAATGCGCGGCGCGTTTTTTTTTATATGGTTTCCCTAGTAGGTTTTTTCCCCTTTTCCCGTCTTACTCGGCCTATAACTCGGTTGAAACTGAATATAGTCAAATAAAAACACGAAATTATTCTTGAAACAATTGAGTATCTAACGGTCGGCGAGACCGTTCCGGGAAATAGGGACCTGAGAATTTGGCTATTTTTGCATTTTTCCACATATTATTCAGCTATATATCTCGAGAACGGTTAGGCGTATTTTCATCAAATATTTTTTTTAGGTATTAAAAATTGAGATCTTTTCAACTTTTGTAATAGGTATTTTTCACGTTGGGGCGATAGGAAGCAAGATAACAAAATCCGCGACCTTTGACCTCTTATATGTCACGAAGCTCCAGTGCGTCGGTGGCGTAACTTTCAGGCATATATTGGTACATCATAATAAGCAGTTTAAAAAAAAATTTCGGTGAGCTCGATTTTTAGAAGATTGCATGATTTTCAAGCTAAATGTCCTGGACTATGTGTATTTACAGTAAATTCGGGCACGGTAGCGGCCTGAAAATTATTCCGCTGAATCCAATACAATTTCTTCCAACATCGTAGCTGCTTTCTGCGTGGAGTTATTACAGTCCACGTGACACATATGGCGTATATTCGTTTTTTTGACTTTTAGGAAATATTAAATTTTCTCAAATGGAATATAGCTAAATAAATATGTTCATTATATTTAATAACTTTTCTCTGTCAATGCAAATGCGTGGTATATAATTAAGAAAATGATTATGGTATCCTTTTCTACACATCTAATAATCGCTGTTCTCAAAGTAATTCGTGACGTTACGTTTACGTTTCTCAAACTTTACAAAAATTTCACATGAAAATAAAAAATTAACGGCTTCTCAGGAGATGTTCTCATTCTTACTCAAATATCTTTTATGGGGCATATTCCGCACTGACAATAGGTTATTTCATATAGTTAATATACGTACCTATATTTGATTACACAGCGGAAGAAACATTTCTTTGAGCCAAGCAAATATTCGATAGCCATTACTCTATTTCTCATTGAATGAAAGAGACATTATAATAATTAACATATTTTAACTTGGTCCAATGAAATATTTCTTTCGCCATAATCAAATATGCATTACTTATTAACTACTCGTACAATTAAAATCTTCGCTCAGTGTGGAAAGCACTTATTGTTAGCAGAAAGGGTCAGTTCCACAACTCGAATTTAAGTTTTAAACGGTGTTTAAACCGCTCGAAGATAGGGGTTTAAATTCCATTTAAGACTTAAACTCGAGTTATGGAGTTGGCACTAACTGTACGTGAGCTACTGTAGCAGTAGTATTTAGTTTAATTAAAGAAACATTTCCTTACCTCGACTAATTTATTTGTAAAAGCTGATGGCTCCAGTGAAAGGAGTTATCAGAAGAATTAATAGACTCTGATGTTAAGTACACTGACAAAAATATTTTATCCAACCAACTAAATTTTTAGTTGAATCAATAAATATTCAGTTGAATCCATAAATCTAAATGAACAAATTGCTTGGTTTTATTATTTGATTTTATTATATGGATTAAGAGTGCGATTTCCAATTTGTTGTTGACAGATGTTCAAGTTTATTGCATGACGTATGTATATGATCTATTTATTTCGACCACTACTTACCGCTAAAGCTATCTATAGGAAAACGGCGAAAGCAAAGTTGTACACCTAACAGCCCGTTCACACGATACGGTTTTTTCGTTCACACGATGCGGTTTTTCACCGTTTCGGTAATTTTACCGAACAGCCCGTTCATACGTTGCGGTTTTTCACCGTTTCGGTAAAATTCTACCGAATCGGTCAGCCCCCTGACACTATACCTATCTGGGCTACGGCTCTGGCAAGTGTTTCGCACACGTCGAGTGGACGTGTCAACCAATCGCCCGGGCGTCGAAACAGTGCCGCTCGAGCGAATGCAAAGGATACTCAAAAACAATTTTTATTACATTACTTTGCAATGTTATTAGATCGTTTATAATGTCTTATACATTTATTTTCAGATAGAGCTTTCTCGTAATGCGAAGAACATGGCGCCATCGCATACGCAACGATATATCGTCGCTGGCACTTTTCGCAAGTACAGAGAACGACGATATATCGTCGTCCGGCACTAAAAGGGTTAAAATCATTGTTTATTGTCGCGCCATCACCCGGCCATGCACGAGACCTATCAGTACGAAAACTATCCTGTCTGAACACTTCGATGCATAAACATTGCCACTAGCAACCGATTTGATTATTTTCCCGAATCGGGCCATTTTCGGTTTTCAGTGACAAGACCGAATGTCAGTCGCGACCGAATCGGTGAAATTGCCGCATGAGTTTCGAAGACGTACCGTGTGAACGCGCCCATTTAAATGTATGCGCCACTGCAGCACACGGTAAAAAACCGATTCGGTGAATTTACCGAAACGGGAAAAAACCGTATCGTGTGAACACGACCCGTTTCGGGCTCTCGCGCCATCACCCGGCCATGCACGAGCCGTATCGTACGAAAACTATCCCGTCTGAACACTTCCATGCAAACTACATTGCCACTAGCGACCGATTCGGTTATTTTACCGAATCCGGCCATACGGTTTTCGGTGACAAAACCGAACGCCAGTCGCGACCGAATCGGTGAAATTGCCGTATGAGTTTCGAAGACGTACCGTGTGAAAACGCGCCAATTTAAATGTATGCGCCACTGCAGCACACGGTAAAAAAACGGATTCGGTAAAATACCGAAACGGGAAAAAACCGTATCCTGTGAACGGGCTGTTATGGGTGAAATTGTGACAGTGCAAAACTATATTGAATTGTTAGAAGATATGAAAATGGAAAAGTTGACCCATAAATTATAAACTATTTTCAAAAAACTAGTGATATCTCCCAAAATACGCCAATGACTATACGGGGCCACTTAAAAAATTACCCACTATAATGGTGTTGACAAAAAGCTCAGCAACAATTCTACCCCGTCCATCCCCTCGCCCCCTCCCCCTCCCAAGAGAAATTCATTTAAAATGTATTGATATCCGAATGTAGTGCCAAGGATATTTTTATATTATGGGGTATACCAAGCATATTTTTCAGGGTGGGCGACATAAGAGACGTATAAGTGCGAATAAGAACTTCGATTAATCGTTCGTTCAAACACGGGGTCGACAAGTAGCATTTTGAACATTGGTAATTTGCTTTGGTAGAGTCATTTATCATTTCGATCTCGGTTACTTTCGTAGGGCTTGTTTGTTCCGTGTGATTTGCAGGTTAGGCGACAGGAGATGTGTGAAGGATTAATCAAAGTTCTCACTCGCAGTTGTGAGTCTCTTACATCGCCTACCCTGAAAAATATACACTCAGAAAAAAGTTTAGTTGAAACAATTAAATATTTTTAGTTAGATGCTAATTATTTACTTCAATCAATAATTATATGCTTAAATCAATTATTTCGGTCTCTCCTAGGAAGAAATAATTGATTGATTCAAAGAATTGGTTCCACTACATGATATTTTGTTAATCGAATTAAATATGTAGTTAGTTTAAGTAAAAACTAATTGTTCTAATTATATAGCTAGTTGAAATAATAAGAAACGGTTTAACTGAGAACATGCAATATTCAATGAACTGAACGGTCTGATATTATTGACGGAATTAAATATTTAATTACTTTAAAATGCAGATGACAACTATATGATGTGCTTGTTTCAATAGTCGTATCTTTGTAAAGTAATTAACTATTTAATTACTACAAAGCAATGAAATAGTTGTTCCAACGAAATTTGGATCAAGTAGATGCACGTTTTAAGCCACTTTTGTGGTCACTGCAATGAAAGAATTACTTGAAACAGTGCTCAATTTTCATTACATAAAATGATAATGCCATTGAAATAAATATATGAAGCCAGTCAATTATATCTTTATTTGAATTAAATATAAACTTACCTAGTTTAGTTAAAGCCAACTATTATTAGGAGGTTGCATTGAAAGCCGCTGTTCTTCTGCAGATGGCTCTAAGCACCTATTTATGTCGTGCGCAGCGACTAATACTTCTTGTATCACTTTAAATTAATGACATTTCTCATTAAGATTCAGTCATTAAACTGCCGTTTTTAGTTAATATAAGTTGTTTTTTGATGTGTACTTCTACACTACTTTGATTTAAAATAAAGTGCTGCTGCAGCACATAAATTACGTATTACTTCAAAGATTTCACAAATTATTTCTAATAACTACAATTCTTTCAAGTAATTAATTTTCTTCTTATTTTAAATAACAACTAGTTTTTGAAATAAAATTACAAGAATTATAAGAACTGTTGATTCAGTTACTTCAACCAAACCATTTGTTGTTTACAATGAATATAGGGTAAATCAAAATATGGATTCTACCAAATTTGTCATTATTGCAACCATACGTTTCATTGATTTCTAGTACGGAACGTCTTACTAAATAACGTAAGATCTATATTAGCAGATACATCAATATTTGATTGTGTGTTAATTTTATTCTCTCTTTCCATCCTCTCTTTCATTCTGCGTTAGTTTTAGCTGGTGCCTTTGTTATCACTTTTTTTACACGTTTTACACGTTTCCTGTCACGATGCTTTTTTGACCGTTGTTTTACTGTTTTTGTTATAATAATTATAAATTAACACCTACATGAAAGAATGTTCAGTGTTCATTGACGTTTACTATTCGGGCGCCGTGCGATCAATGTTAGATCTCCGCGGGGTCGTAAATCCCGAAGAGACTCATTCGTGACACGGCTAGTTACCAAACATATCGCAAGGCGGATCTTAATCTCTCGGTTATTTTAATTGAACGTGTGGTGAGGTGGTTTAAACCTATCGGTTGTGGTTCAAATCAGTTAACACTGCACTCACAATATTTACTGGTGATATATTGAATTTAAGAGATACAGTAGTTTGATTTCACCTTGGTTTACACTTAGCTGATTCGAAAATGCACTGTATACGATACACTACACTGACGTTTGCGAGATACAGGGGATCGGTTGGCCTGATAATAACGGATGAGATTGAGATGACGACGAAACGTCTAATTACGAATTAGAGCGCTTGCACACTGAATGGACTGTATACGTTGGGCGGTACACTTCGTTATATGCATTGATTAACACGCAATTAGAGAGAGAGAGAGAGAGAGAGTGTTGCGACTTATATATCTTACATCTAACAGTAATTGCAAGACTGGTAAATTGTTATCATTTCATTATCACACTAACCCTTTCTACGCATATTCTGAAAGAAAATAAACTCTATATGCACACTCCTTATGACATGAGAGTATCGGTTCATTGTATACCCAAATTCATATTATATATATAGTTAGGTATACTTTCTTTAATGTAGTGGCCCCGTGAACCAAGATTTAACTACACTTATAAGCAAATACGAGATGTAATCAGAGCATTTTGGTACGCGTATCACGTTATTCTCCTCTCTTTCATGCAAACAAGTAAACAGGGGTCCTATGAAAATAGGAATGAAAATTATTTACTAATCATTACCTCCCTTAAGGCTTACAACTTGTTTGTTTCATGCATAGACACTGACGTTGAATATGTCTAACAGTGTGACGAATTGAGCAGACTGTTTGCCGCTGCCTTCATCCCCTTCCCACACTCAAATACCACCCTTTACCATCCTCCACATTACCTTAGCCCCCCCCCTTTTCCTGTCTCTCTTTGATTTTGTGACAAAGGGGCATATCTCTCCCCCCCTTTCTCGCGCGTATTCCGGCTTTTCTCTTTCATATTCTACATCGGTATATCTATATATCTATTTAGTAACTTATGCAAAAAAGATTATTGCACTAAATTTATTTTAGCGCATTTGTAGGCATAATATTGCAGAAAGGTTATTGTTATATTAAAACTGTAGTTATCTAATATCTCAACAAATATGCATAATTATTTTTGCGGACAAGTTGCTGCAATTTTAAATATTACATTTTTGAGCAGCTTCCTTAATTTATATTAATTCAATACAATTATATAAATAAAACGAGACCTAGTAGATACCTATGTGTAGTTAGTTCGACACGTGGATGGGTGAATCTTCGAAAAGTAGACACTTTCTATTTTCAGTCTATAATTAAAGACTTTAATTAAATTGACAACATATCTAATTTTTCATTTCAAAACCAAAATATCGATCTAAATAATACTCTAGAAGGGCCAATGGAAGTGTCATATATTTTCATTGTTTATAAAATTAGTTTTGAATATAACTAATATAGGACACAGTAATGATGCACTTCTTCATTTTACCCTAAAATTTATTGAAATTAGTTTACATGAATTGAAATTAAGCATAAATATTTTCATTAGCAATATACAATAGTAAAAACTGTAAGGACACGATTTTGTTTCATTTGTACTTTAAATTAATACATAAAATAGGGAAAGAAATAAACACTTTACCCCTTACGTATTATTATACTTTCGCGTCTGAAATGTCCTACCACTGCGAAACGCAATATGCGTGCTATATTTCCATAATAATGATGAATGAAAGTAATACGATTTTGATTGAATTGAAAAAACAGCAGTTTTTTTCATTTTAATTTTAAAAAATGATGTCTACAACAATATTTACCACTTACGCTTTTGCAATAGTTTTTTTTAAAAACCAATACTTTGTCACGGACTGGTGATCTCCATGGCATCGTATATTGATCCTTAATCAATGCAAAATATTCAGAAACTATTTGAAGATTTATATAGAATACGTAATGGGTAAATGTATCAGAAAGCTTCGAAAATTTGTTAAAAAAATGAGTTTCACTTTTGGGATAATATTTATTTAACAGAAAATATACAAATAGTGGACCCTACAGAATATGAAACAGTATCAGAAATGATTTTTACGAAAGCAAATGTTCATAAAAAACATTTTGAAATACGTAAAGGAATAGCAAAAATTATTTTACCATCTTCGAACTAGAATGAAACTAGATTGTCACTTCTAACGAGGTTTCTGAGAATGTTTTTCAGAATTTTGAAAAGTTACATTTTCGTCGTGTTACAAAATTCACAGCTGTTGAGAAAAGCATACTTTCCAACTGCGTTGCGTGGACCCTATCGTTTCGCGTCATCTAGATAATTTCACTAGTTTACCCGCTTTCCCGAAAATACAGCAAAACGAATAATCCTGCAGTTGGGGTGGGATTTGATGCCGTTCAGCGGTGCGGTAGAAGGGACACGCGTGGTTTGACAGGCCCGCACGAGTAGTAGCACGCTGGAACTCAGCAATGTCTAACCTATCCAAGAATACAACAGGGGCACATGACTGCCTCATATTGTGACGTTTTCTCTCGCACCTCTTCACACACTTTTCTTCCCTTTTCGCAAATTCTTTTCGCTGTTTTACGGTTCGTAGAAGATCGTGTCTGTGAAATTTGTTCGCTAAATTATGACTACCGGAAATCTATTATGAGATGCCACTCAACAGGTACCTTCCTGTCGATGCACAATGTTTCCTAGTGTATATGTAAACATCCATAAATTTAATGACTCAACGAAACTTCCGGTTGTTTCATCAACAAATGTTTCGGTTCCCGTATACGAGAAAGTGCCGTATTGCTGTAAGTAAAATCTTAGTTTAAAAACAATTTGACGAATGTGATGGTGTTTGAAATTTATTTATCGTGCGAAGATAGTATTGTTAATGGTTTTTAAAAATATTAATTGCAGTGTTATTCGATGTGATCTAATTAAGTTCATAACTGACTTATTTAATATTTTATGTAAATTAGTTATGTTAAATACGTTTTTTTTCCATTAAAATTAGTTTACGCTAAAACAATGAAATGAAATTAAATTAAATTTCATTATCCATGAAAATTTATTTACTTTTGAAAATTACTGCACTGATCTTTCGATCAAGATTACTAACTAAAGGTTAACTGTAGGTATTAAATCATGCAATTTAATCATATTACAAGAAGCTCATAGAATATCTCATAATACGAGACAAGAAAGCACGTGACGGTAGGACCCATCGAAAATCAAGTATTCATACGCAGTTGGAAATATGTTAAATTTAACATGTGTATTTGACATGTCCCAATAAGTCCACACAAGTGTTTGTGTTAATTTAACTAAAAGCGCCCGTGTTAAAAAGTAACACAAGGATTATTTCAAATATTTAATATACATCGAACGGTTCTTTCATGATAAAGCAACATTTGATTGGTGTTATTTTAATTGATTGCTCTATATCTTTTGACTTAAAGAAATATTCAAAACGAATGAAATATCAATTAATGTAACTGTTTCTTTGTGTGACATACGGTTTCCGTTGATTTTTAATTCAAACTATTCATCTTTTCTACAGAAATGATGAATGAAACTTTTAGAAACAACACATTTCTTTAATTAAATTAAGTCAGTGTATTCTCCACATCAATACACAATCTTGTAGATTCTTGCTTTCTACACATAAATTACATTTAAAGTGTGTTAAGATGAAACAACACATGTAGATTGTTTAAAAAATGGTGTATTAAATTAAATTAAATTTAACACTAACTTAACCCCTTTCTGCATCTTGTACCATATATGGCACATACACTGGATACCTACCTAATGGGTCTGTGTATCTGTTTTAAATCGTTGTAAATCTTCTCGACTGCAATATATATAAAAAAAAAGTTATATGTATTAGTAGCCAATTGTACGTACGTTATTGTTCCTGTGTATGGTGTATCATATATGGCATAAATACATTTAAACAAAATTAATGTTTATTTTTTCATGAATATTTTTGTAATTATTTTTCTGATGAATAACAGGGGCAAAGAGCTGTCCTATATTTTTTTCATGGAATTTACAAAAATCATGCAGAAAGGGGTTAAAATGTTTACAAGCATACTTTTTAACAAGAAAACATAAAATTTCCAACCATGTGTAGTGAAGATGAATCTTTTTTAAAACTCTTATACGTTGAATTTATGAAGGAAATGAAATTCCACCAACATATTGTGTCTACAAACTATACCTAATATAATTTGGCTTTTACAGAATACTTCATCAAAATATGTCATCTGAATAACTCATTAATTTTAGAGACAAAATGAAACGTTTCGGTTTGAAGTTTTATGGTTTCAAAAGAGTTGACATGAAATGTCAAATAGAGCTTTTCATTTCGCTCTCTTTAATGAATTGTCAACATCGCTTGCAACTTTTTAAAAGTGCATTAATTTTTATAAAATTTTTTAAATTCACTCAGTCTAAGAAAAATAAAAAAAGGATATAGAAAGAAATACTCCGACCGCTGAACCATGTAAGGTAGTAGGTACCTATCATTCAAAGGAAAAAAAATGATCTGTGCCACCAGAATTTTCATCACATTAGTAGCTGAAATATGTATTTGCGTAAGAAATGGAGGATCTTAGTTTTGCAACAGTTCTCATAATATTGATATTATTTAATTGCATAAGAACTTAGAACGAATTAAACAAATTTTTTGGGGAAGAAATGACATAGGCACATCTACCATTTTGTATTGCAGTAAAAACTCTGTTATTATAAAATATTTGTTAAAATTAAAAACTGTTGAAATAGAAATAATTGTTGACCAAACGTAATGAGGTCTACTGTTCGATAGGGTAGAGCGAAAATGCTTTCGTGTATCTGCCTGCCTGTTTGTCCGTCCGTCCGTCCGTCCGTTATATAGTTGACGTTCATAACGGCGCACCGCGCATCGCACCGCACTTCGCACGGTCCTTAAAGGTATGTTCATAATAGCGCACCGCATATCGCACCGCCCATAGCGAGGTAAATAGGCACATGTGTAAACCATGCCACGTGTGAAGCAAAGGGCTATGCGCCGTTGTGATCGAGTCCATTTATTTACACGCGCGCCTATTTACCACGCTTGGGAAAGGCTATGGGCGGTACGATACATACCTTTAAGGGCTGTGCGAAGTGCGGTGCAATGCGCGGTGCGCCGTTATGGACGTCGACTTAGGGCCGGTTGTACAACATGCCGATAGTGTTATTCCTGCCGACAAGTCCGCTTTACGCTATAGTCAAAATACGTCAAAAGCGGACTTGTCGGCAGGATGACACTATCGGGCAGTATATCGGCATGTTGTACAACCGGGCCTTAGTCGGTCTGTCCGCCTATCTGTCTGTCTGTCTGTCTGTCTGTCTGTCTATTTGTTTCTGTTACGATAACTTTTGAATGCTTTCGCCGATCTTGATGAAACTCGGTATGCATATTCATTGACCTTTAGCGTATCGTAAATTCGTCGGGAGACGCGATGGGAAGGGTGAAGGGGATTAATCATCCCTAACGTGGACAGAGATAGTATATATATTATATATGAAATAAAATTTCCTTACTTTAAACTGCGAACGCTGCAAAAACGGTGCTAAATAGCTCAAAATTTCACATAGATAACTTTGTAGAGGATGAAATTTTCTACAAAAAAATTCGACGAGCGCCTACCGTATGTCCGAATGCAAAATATACATGAGGGCTTGTAGTTTTATTTTGTCTCACGTCGAAATTTTGGAAAGTTCAACTGCGTATGGTCAGTGGTAATCCGCAATGACCAATGACAGTGGCGCTTTGGCAATGGTCTACGTGAGTCAAAATAAAACTACGAATTCCCATGTATACTTTGTTCTCGGACATACAGTACATTTAGCTATAATAGTTTAGTCGTAGCAAGCGCTCATATTTATCGCTCGAAAATTCAGCGTTTGCACGTAAACCCGAGGATAGAATATCTGCCTGACGTGAAGATGGGCCTCTACAAACATGGGAAGCCTATAGTAGAATCAATCTAGACTTTGTACAAGAAGTTGGGCTTCAGGGCATGAAAATTACTACAATCGATAGCTGGAGGCCCCAATATTAACATATCAAAATGTATCATCTGTAAATTCCCGGGAAAATGTATAATTAATTAAAAACTATCGAAGTTTTGGCCCTAAGCCACTTTAATCATTCATTTCTCCTATATTATTTGCTCAATTTAAAAAATGAAGCTACCAATTTGTAGCGGGGAAAATTTACTATAAAATTGATGCGAGAACCTACATGACAAAATGTACGGTTAATTTATAATAATTTTTTGAAAGTCCCGGTGTACGAAAGTAATTTCTGAGCATGTTTCGCCAAGCAATCAGCTATTCCCATGGCGACTACGTGATACGCGCCATGCGCAGCTTATTGTACTTTCATTCACCGGGACTTTCAAAATATTATTATAATTTAACCGTGCATTTTGACATGTAGGTTCTCGCATCAATTTTATAGTAAATTTTCCCCGCTACAAATTGGTAGCTTAATTTTTTTGATTGAGTAAATAATATAGGAGAAATGAATGGTTAAAGTGGTTTAGGGCCAAAACCTCGATAGTTTTTAATTAATTATAAATTTTCCCGGGAATTTTGACAGATGATACATTTTGATATGTTAATATTGAGACCTCCAGCTATCGATTGGTTTAATTTTCATGCCCTGAAGCCCAACTTCTTGTACACCATATATGTATATCCAAAATGTCTAGATTGATTCCACTACTATGTTCAAGAGAGAGTCGCGCGCGGGCAGATATTTTTTTCCTGTGTTTACCTGACGTGCTGTACACTAGAGGCCAATGAATCTGTCTGACCCGCTTTCAATCTACCACTTCAATAATGTCTATTGTTTACAGAAATACTATTAATTTATTAACCGACGTAACGAAATAAAAAATGCATTGAAATTAATTAAAATGTTAAACCATAAAAGGCCTATCAGCACATACATATCAGTTCAGTGTTCGTTCCGTATCAGTTTCGTCCTCATCTGTGCACTGACGTAAAGCATTCTTCAATATATTAAAATGCACCTGTTCACACATTTTAATCTTCGTCCAGTCAGTATCAGTGGCCGTATCGTCTCCGTGGATTGCAACAATATTTTGACGAAATGGATTGCACTGAACGGACGCTCATTGACTGTGTGAACATACCGCAGCACTAGGTCAGTCAGCAGGGAAAAGATTTAATATTAATTCCAAAACTTTTTAACTTCGTAAATGTAATGACCATATTTGTAATTAATAATCTCAATTGTCAACTCTGAGAGAAGACTGAACATGTTGAAATAACTAAAAAAGTCGCCAAAACCACATGTGGATCGTACACAAACTATACAGAACTTTTCCACCTGAGTTAACACGTTGACTGCCATGCTGGTCCCATGGGACCAACAAGTAAAGTACCTAAACCGGCAGCGTTGGTCCCATGGGACCAACGCAGGTAAGGACGCCTCCTAGACCGTTGATTCATATTTGACTTTTTTTTTTGCTATGGGAAGGGACCAACATTGAAAAATATGGATGGCAATCAAAGTGTTAATATCAAGGAGAGCATACACCCTCATGGAAATTACTGGAATCAAAACATTTCAATTCATTAATTTCGATACATGCATTTTAATTTATACACCTTTGTATTACTTAATAGAATTGAAACATTTTTAAAAAAATGTCATTTCATCATGAAAAACTGGGAGATAATTAGGAAAAAATTTGTGGATATTATGCTAGGAACTATTTATATTGCTCTATACAGGGTAGTCCACCATGAACAGGCCACTTAAATATCTCCTTTAGTGTTGAAGAAACGGAAAATATTTAAAAGAAAATTTGAAGAGTTTTAAGGTTCATATAATATGACGCTCAAGAGAGAGAGTTTCCTCGAGATCATTTTTTGCTGAGTTTCTAAGGTCATCGATATTTTGTCAAATATGGAGCTATGTATTTTTTTTACATAGGATTAAGAAGCTATTCATCACGAATCCATCGCTGTAGGTATAGTGGTCATTTCCTTCGCAAACTATTATAGATTGCATGGTTTACATAGTAAGGATGATGGTCCTGTGTAGTGATACATTTTTTAAGACGTGCAATACAAGTTGTAATACACTTTCAAAGGTATTTGTGGTAATCGCAGCACAGATTCTAACTATGCGTTCTTTCGTTTCTTCTGATGGTTCATGATACACATCATCTTTGAGCTTTTCTCGTAAGAAAAAATCGAAGAGTGTTAAATCCGGCGAACGAATTGGCCATGACGTAGGTTAGTTAGATCCAATAAGGCGATTTGAGAATTTCTCGTCAAGAATATGTCTTACAGCAAGTAAATTATGAGCCGAACAGCCATCGCGTCGGTATCACATTTCTTGGCAAACTGGCAATAATACGTCTTCCAAGAATATTGGCAGGGTTTTTCTGTTCAAATCTTCTTCATTTTCACCATTCAATGTAGCATCAATGAAACGAAAACCAAAATGTCAGTACCCAGAGAATAAGAATTTTGAACACGTATTCTATAAACCATATAATGTCAAATTTGCGAAAAAATTACCAATATACCTACATCGACAGATTCGTCTTGAATAGTCCTTTAATCCTATGAAATAAAAAATACGTATCTTCATTTGAAAAAATATCAATGATCTTGAAAACTCTGCAAAAAAGTGCCTTTGCGAAAAAATCTTTCGCGTACGCCATATTAAAACCCTTTAAATCTCATCTCAACTGCTTTCCCGTTTTTCGACGATAAAATAAATATTTGGGTTAGCTATTTTTACCGAAACACCCAGCATAAAATAGTGGATCAAATCGTTTCAAAACAAATAATTTGTTCAAAATAAATAATTCATTTAGGAATTAGGAACCAACGGCTATGGCACTTTGACACACATTTATCGAATTTTTTCTTTTAGGTTTGTGGGGTAATTACTACAAATTCCAAATTCTTTTCAAATTTAAACGTATATCTCTTCAAGGTTGTATTTAAAGACAGCAAAAACGTTACACTTTCGGAAGGTGGAAAATTGTGAATACGAAGTAAACAGCATAGAAATTTATTTATGAACAAAATTAACAAAGAGGGAGCACAATTACAATTTATTACATGAAGTTGATACAGAATATGTAAAAATGTCTAAACGATTGGAAATATTCTTAACCGAAATTTGGAACAAAGTTTAAAATATTTTAAACGGCATAATACGTATTTTGTATTATTGGATTTATCTGCATTAAGGGCACCGCAATGCAAAGGTAGACCCATTAAGGAAATCCTCTTCCATTTTTTCATCCTAGGATGAGCCAGGGAGTTATAATACTATATTTTTCTTAGAATAATAAGGACATCGTTATAGGGCAAACGACAGGCGAGCAGAAGGGAGGGGGGTAGGAGCTCTTTGCAGTGACAAATGAGACCAGTGTGCTCAACTAAGATTTACGGAGGTCTTCTGTTGTTCCCATTTTTATGGTAATTTGATACTTCTTACGTGACAAATACGTACGATTTAATATGATGGGAAAGGCCTAGGAAGATGTACAACTTTTCTATCTGTTATTGCTGGACTAAAGCGAAGTGTATTGCAATATTATTTTTCGAAGAGTTACATAATCTTAAATGCATTATTCTGTCCCCAAACTACTGTAAAATTGGACGACTATAAAATGCACGTATTTAAGATGATCAAATTATTGTGAATGTTCTAGCGGAAGAAGAATTTAATTTTGTCTATATCCCCGGTAAGAGTCATTGCTCAATTCAATATTTTTACAATTTGTTAGCGTAACGTTAAATAATTGACGAGTACTCTGTATATAAAATACGTAGGACTTTTCTACATAAAATTGATCACCATTTTGACACAAACTCTTAAATTCTGATAAAGTTGGTATATATCCAAATTTGTTTTAAGAGGATAAAATCACCTATTGAAAAGCTGAACTTTAATGTTAACATAATTGTAGGAAATTATTATTTCCTATGGCGATGGGATGGGTGAAGAGAGACACAAGACTGATTGCATAAAGGAAAAACTCGTGGTTCGTCGCAACTTCGTAGGACAAAATCGCCTCTATCTCACGCCTCGCGCCGATTGTCTCGATCGCGCCTACTTTGCGCGACTCGTACGCCGTTGCCTGGCAACACGACAACGTTCTCGGGCCCTACATCCGGCCCCCCTCTCGCGACGACATTCGACCCCGAATGTCCTTGTTCCTCGTCATCTGCATCATCTTCAGAGTCGTCGGTGTCTTCGTCTCGAACCCAAAACTTCATGTGGTCTGCGGCTGTTGAAGCTTGTGACGGCCCTTCGTGCTCCCCGACTTTGCGAACCGCGTACCGATCGTTGCGCAAGACCCTCGATACTTCGTAAGGTCCGAGGAACTTTGCTGCGAATTTTAACCCAGGTCCTTGCTGAGTTCGTCGGATCGCAACCAAGTCTCCTTCGCGGTAATGTTTCGCCTCCTTTCTCTTCTTGTTATAGCCTCGTTGGTTTTCTTTCTGAATCTTCGTGATACTCTCCTTTGCTTGAAGACGTAGTTCGTTGCGTTTTTCCTCAAAGGAAGTGACCCACTCACTCTCGATGAGATCGCGAATATGAGGATCTTCGCGGATGCGTGCGTCCGATCCGAACAACAATCGAAATGGCGTCATCCCAATAATTCGATGGGGCGTGGTATTCAAATACAGCTGGGCCGTGTTCAAATATTTAAACCACTCTTCTGGCTTCGGTGCTGACAACTTTGTTAATAGCGGAATGAGCGTGCGATTTACGCGCTCCACCTGTCCATTTGACCTTGGAATACCCGTCGTCGTCAGTACGTGCTGAATTTTCTCGTGCTCACAAAAATCTCTGAAGTCCTGCGATGTGAATGCTGTACCTCGATCGGAGATGATTCTTCTCGGATTTCCGAACGTTACAGCTTGTTTCTTCAGTCGATCTAACACCTCAGCTGTCATCGTCGATTTAGTCGCATACAGCCACGTGAACTTCGAAAAGCTGTCGACCACAACAAAAATATGTTTGTAGCTCTTTTTTGTTGTTGCTAGAGGGCCCAAGTGATCGATGTGGAACGTACCTAGAGGCACTTCCCCTTTGTCGATTGGGTTTAGGAATCCCTCTTGTCGACCCTGCTTCTTTTCCGCCAAAATACAAACAACGCAATTTCGGACAACTTTCTCCACTTTCGTTCGTAGGTTTTGTAGCCAATAGTCTCTCTTCACGAGAGCCTCGGTTTTGCTCACGGAAAAATGACCCCTCTCGTGTGCCTGTTTGATGATTTGAGTTTGCATTCCTTTTGGAACCACAAGCCGGACATCATCGTCGACCTCTCGAAACAGCAGACCTCCACGGATGATATACCCGCGGGCTTCATCCCGTTTTGCTAACTCCATTACTCGATGCATCTCTGGGTCGTCTTCCTGCGCTTTCTTCAGTCGTGGCATCAATCCTTCGCTGGCTTCGTCAATGAGCATGCACATCGGCAACGGGTTGCGGCTGAGCGCGTCCACGTGCATCATGCTCTTGCCTGGGCGGTGCTCGATGGTGTACCTGAAATCTTCCAGCTGCAGTGCCCACCTTGCGACACGCACGCACAGGTCTTTCTTACTCATCGTCTGCGTAAACGCGCGGCAGTCGGTGACAATCTTAAATGGAATCGCTAGCAAATAAATACGGAACTTTTTAAGCGCCTTTAGAATCGCAAGTACCTCAAGCTCGTAGCTTGGATACTTTTCTTCGGCGGGCGTGGTCTTGCCACTCGCGTAATACACTGGATGCAACGCCTTGTCTTCGCTATTTCGCTGCAGCAAAAATTGCGCCGTAGCCGTGCTTTGATGCATCAGTGTGCAGTTCGGTTTCTGCGCCTACGCGATACAAATTCAATACCGGCTGACTACTCAGTATTGTTTTCAATCGTACAAACGCGTCGTTTTCCGTATCGCCAAACTCGAATTTTACGTTCGCTTTCAACAGGCTCGTCAATGGTCGCGCTATAAAAGAATATCCATGGACGAATTTATGGAAATATCCGGTCAAACCGAGAAATCCCTGAATCTGTCGTACATTCGTCGGCTTTGGGAACTTCATGACTGCTTCGATCTTTCTATCGCTCGGATGGACACGCCCATTTTCAATGACATGACCCAAGAACTCGATTCTGGTCTGTAGGAAAGCGCATTTTTCCCAATTCACTATCAGACCGGTCTCGCTCGCAGCGCTCAATACTAGCTTTAGGTTCGCCAACCCAATCTCGTAATCTTTCGACGGTATAATTAGCTCGTCCATGTATGTCAACACAACCCCTTCGCGAATCAAATCTTTAAATGCGGCGTTTATGAATTTTTGAAAGACAGCTGGCGAGTTGCACAGACCGAAAGGTACTCTTAAAAACTCAAAGTGGCCGTCAGGTACTATAAAGGCCGTATACTTCTGACTCGACTCATCTACTGGCACATGGAAAAATCCATTCTTTAAATCAAGTGTGCTGAACACTCTCGCGTCTTGCAACCTGTCCAGCTGGTCTTCTATCAGAGGCAAAGGGTAGCGATCTTTAATTATTTTCTTGTTGAGGAGTCGATAATCTACGCAGAGCCTCTTGCTACCGTTTTTTTTCGCTACCAAGACAACAGGACTCGCATAGTCGGATACGGATTGCTGAACAATATCGTCATCGAGCCACTCGCTAATCTGTGCATAAACTTGCTCTCGTTCGTGTGGAGCCAATCGTCTCGCTCTCTGGTACACTGGCTCTTCGTCTTTCAGCACAAGCGTCATTCTTACACCTACTTCGCGCGTCTTTACAGGGCAGTAACTACTGACAAGATCTTGTATAATCTCCTTGTGCTGCTGGGTTTGGACGTCGGACAGATCTGCTACATTTACGTCGTAATATTCAATCAGATTGATTTGAAATATCTCCGGCATCTCGTTATCGTTCGCGGGTGAAGTCTCGCTCAAAGGGCTAACCGTAGCCTTACCGCGTTTCACGCTCAAATCTATCGTGTGAATGAAATCTCGACCGATCAACAATTTGTGTCGCAACACGTCGTCAGATACAACTCGAATGAGAATCGGGTAAGAGTTCCCATCTATCGTCAAATTCGCTCGAAACTCTCCCAGCGTCTCGTTCGTTTCTGTCCCTACGCCTCGAAACGGAATCGTCTTACTCTCGAATCGCGGTGACCCTATCTTCACGTATTCGTCCGCGCGCATAATTGTTATGTCGCTGCCGTTGTCAAGCATCGCTACGATCGGAAACCCGTCTATTAAAACTTCTTTGTCGTACTTCTTTTCTTTCGCCTGAGTTATCGCGAAGCTATTTTTCGTTGCGTCTTTCTTTTTCGGACATTTCACGGCGATGTGCCCGTGTTCGCCGCACCCGAAACACTTCGCACCCTGATCTTTTGTCGGACAATTCGCGCTGATATGATCACGGTGGCCACAATTAAAACATCGCTTCGTTACGCTATCTTTTTTCTCGCACGACACGCCCTTTCCGTCCGGAACGCTTTTTTCAGCGGACTCACCTTTCGCGCTCGCAATCTTATCGTTCTTACTCTTAGCACTACCGGTCTTCTCGTCCGTCTTCGTACTGGAATTCGTCGTGTAGTTTCGTTCACGCAGCGAAATTTCTTCGAACGCCTGTAGAAGAGATTGGCACGATTCGAAACCCTGCAGGCGTGCCACGTCGCGCAGCTGATTGTCTGGAATACCGTCGATGATGTAGCTCAGTACTTCGTCGTCGTCCATTGCGAGGTGATTCGCGAGAATCCTTTTGTCGTGGACGTAGTCGTGAAAAGTCTCCGCCCTCTTCCAGATACGCTCCTCGAATCGTCGTCGCATCGTGATTTTATTTGGTCGATGGTGAAACATCTTCCGTAGCTCGGCCAAAACGTCATTGGGGAACATCGCGATGTATTCCGGTTTGGAATGGAACCATTCCTTTGCCTTCCCCTTGAGTCGCGTCCCGATTAAAATCTTCGTCGTGTCGTTGTCGAGTCGGTACGCGTCTCTCAGAAACTTCACCTGTCGTTCCCACGTCTCGAATACTTCGGCATTTCCGTCGAAATAGCTGAGAAGATCTGCGATCATTGAAATGTTTATTTTCGTCGTTACGTACGCGCCGCCGATCGCGCCGCCGACCGCGCCTCGTGCGTCTGCTCGTTCGTTGCGCGCCCGGGGTCGATTCTCATCTTCTCTTTCCGTGACGTCGTTGTTACTGTTGCCAGCAGGCGGCTGGGAGCTGTTGTCGGTCTGACGCTGCGCTCTACGAAGCATCTCGATCTCGCGATGCGCCAACTCGAGTTCCCGCTCGGCTAATTCTCTCTCACGTTTGTACAACGCGATCTCACGTTCACTGGGCACCGCCATAGCAACACCACTTTCGTCTAAACTTTTTCCGCCGCACGCGTTGTCTTCGTTGCCAGCTTCACCGCACCACTCGATGGCTGGATCCGCGGTCATAATTCGTTCGATCAGCTCAGCTTTGTTTCCGGATAGACTGAGTCCATTCGTCTTCAAAATGTCTTTTCAATTGCGCCACCGTCATGGCGTACACGTCACTCTCCGAAATCTTCATTATTTTCTTTGGCGTCGTTCGTCGCTGGCGTCGTTCGCGCACGAAGTCAACACGCGGTTCGTCTAGCCGCTATGTTCTTCGTTTGCCCGTATTTCGTCTTTTCACTTCGCACCACACTCGCGGTCTCTCAGTATCCCATCCCGGACGAGCCCCCAAAATTGTAGGAAATTATTATTTCCTATGGCGATGGGATGGGTGAAGAGAGACACAAGACTGATTGCATAAATGAAAAACTCGTGGTTCGTCGCAACTTCGTAGGATAAAATCGCCTCTATCTCACGCCTCGCGCCGATTGTCTCGATCGCGCCTACTTTGCGCGACTCGTACGCCGTTGCCTGGCAACACGACAACGTTCTCGGGCCCTACATAATTAACTTTTTTGATCTAGTACTACATCTCATTGAAGAATGAAGTATTATTTTTTAATTTTCCTCGTATCCTATTATTGTGCTGAATAATAATAAAGGAAACCGATAAATGGCCTAATTTTTTAAAATGGGTAATATATCACTTTCTTCTTGAAGTGAATTTATATGTCATTAAAAGGTACATAAAGCTTATCGAAAAGTGGAGCTCACTTAAGTCGTTTATCTCCCCTGCGAATAATGTTATAACATAGTGTTTACTGTATAGTATCAAACTGTTGAATATTTTGTGTACCACCATCAAATATTATATTTTATTAGAATACTTAATATTTTTTTCGATTTTTCACGAATTAGAGAAAGAATATATATTTAAAAAATTATTTATTTCACATGTGGAATGTTAGGTACCATAGCATTCCGCAAGAAATAATTCAGTATATATTTATAATTTTGCATAATAAGCTCCACTTTGTCATGAGATATCGTACCCGTTATGAGATAAGAAAATTCATATATGGCTATATATATATATATATATATATGTATATACCATACGTTTCAGAGAGCGGGAGTTTAGGGAACTGAAGGGCCACTACACACATAGAACGTAAGCGAAGAAAGGGAACTGCAAACTGAGAGGATGACATCCACAGTGGCCCGTGGAGTTCTTCTATCCGATCCCACTGAGTTGGAAAGTGACGGCTCGAGTGGCGAAGATCGGGACACCCGGAAACGACTTCACGGAGATCTGGACTCAACTGGTCCTAAGAAGCGGCGAAAACAAACAACACCATTGCGATTTCCCACATCTCTCATAGCTGAAGATCACGGGGAAACGGAAGAGGAAGAAGACAACGCAGACGTGGAAGGTAAGGCATCGCATTCGCCTCAAACATCGCTGCAGATTCACCCAACAATGAAAGATGAGAATCTGAATAATGAATTCCGCTGCCAACATTGTAGTCAATTTTTCGATAGCAAAGAAACTCTAAGTCTCCACATCGATAACGAGCACACTTCGAGTAGTACGATAGAGCACAGCTTACAACCCTCGCTGCAAATTCAGGGTCAAGTTAAATTAGAAACACAGCCAGAACAACGCGAGCAATCCGGTAGTCCGGTCAATTTGTCGGGTCTTAGTATAAAGAGCTTTACAGCTTCCTGGATCTCGGGACACGTGCAATTGCAACCACAGACGCAGATGCAATCACAGAACGAAGAATGGTCACCTTCGAACTCGATCACTTCCATGTCCTCTATACCGAATCAATTGCCTGGACTGCCCTTCCCACCAGGAGCGCTCGCTTCATATCTACCAGTATCCGGTTTTCCCCCATCCGATTCAAATCAAATTCTCCGACCTCCCATAGGCCCTACTCCCATTCGAATTTTTAATCCCGATGCATATTGCGATCTCTGCAATAAGGAATTCTGTAACAAGTATTTCCTAAAGACTCACAAAGCTAATAAGCATGGAATATACGTGGATTCGCCCGGACAAAATTCATCGGGAGACACAAATACCTCTGGCTCATCTTACACGGGGGTGTTCCCTAATAGTAGCATCAAGTTAGAGCAGTCGCCAAAATTAGATTCACCAGCCACTACGGTACAACCACCCCCTTCGACTGGGTCACTCCCAGGCATCGCGTGCGACATCTGCCAGAAGCGCTTTAAAAACGAAGACTCTCTGAAGAAACATAAATTGAAGGTGCACAATGAAATTAGCGAAAGTTCCGAAGAATCTCAGATGTTGCCACCATCCACCATTGCGAATGAAGATGAAAGAGACGCATCCCTCCATAGTCTAAGTCCAGGCGCCATGGAAGCATTATTCAAACAGGAGTTTGGGGTTGAGCAAGAAGACACCACATTTATGCCGGCACCTCGGCACCTTTCACCCCATTCGATTCAACAAGCTCGAGACTCCGGTTTTAACGCGGAACGTTTACGTCGCCTCGGTGTTATAAATCCAGAAGCATTTTGCGTCATTTGTTGTAAGGAGTATTGCAATAAATACTTTCTTCGTACTCACAAAATGAAGAGGCACGGTATTATTATACAAGATAATGAAAAGTCACCTGGTAACGCAGCTAACGTCGCTATCAGTTGGCACCAAGTACAAACTAGTCCACTAAATCTCATCGTAAGCGGATCGTCAGCGACGAATAATTTGGGAGAAAGCCATGATCGTCTGGGCGAAGATTACGAGTGCAAACCATGTGGTATTCAGTTTCAAACCTTCGGCCTTTTTCAGGCGCATCGTCGAAAGATGCACGAAAATGAGGAACAGATATCACCGAATCAAGATTACGAGGCAGAATCTTCTGATTTGCAACGTGGCGCGGACTCTATCAGCGAAGATTTACAAAAGTTACAGACGATGATCTTACAACTGAATAGTTTAGATTCCGGCAGAGGAGCTCCTTGTGCAATATGCGGAAAGGAGTTCGACTCGAGAATGGGCCTACGAACGCACATGACTACTGAACATGGAGCCGTGATAGAAGATTCATCGTCACCTTTGCAAGGAACTGAAAAATCTCCTTCGGCCAACACGGGGTCTTTGAATTGTACCGTCTGCGAAAAGGAGTATTCAAGTCACGATGCATTGCGAAAACACATCGCAGAGGAGCATCAACCGATCACACCCGCTATTCCCACAACTTTACCTCAAGCGACATCTAATGTTCCGATTCCCTCGATTCCAACGTCTTTAGTTACTTCTTCGGCCCAACCAGAGAGAAAATTATCGGTATCCATGACTCCCACGTCTAGCTACTGCGAAATTTGTAACAAGGAATTATGTAACAAGTATTTCATGAAGACGCACATGCAAAGAATGCACAACATAGAGATCGAGAATGGTGCCCAGATTGGTGGTGTCATATGCAATATCTGTAACAAGGAATTGTGTAGTAAATACTTTTTACGAGTTCACAAACACAATACTCACGGAATCGTGGAAGAAGGTACGTCCGGTTCAACGAAGCAGGAGTCGTATAACGAGGCAACACCGAGCACTAATGATTCTGGCTTGAAACCCGAATTAGGGGACTTAAGCCACAGGTACTTCACTCACTTCACGGAAGTATGTTCGATCTGCAGCAGGAGGTTTAGAAGTACTAAGTGGTTGAAAGCTCACTTGCTGGGGGATCACGGCAAGGCCGGGGTGGAAAAATGGCGCGAACTTGAACAACAGCATCAGACCACTTCGAAAAGTAGTAATAGATCGGGATCAAGCAGATCCGCTGCTCACCAGAGCTCGAATTTGAAAATACCGAATGGACTAGAGCTGACGCAACATATGAAGGTGGGAGAATATACCGGTCTTGGAAACCAAGTGCTCTCTAGTCTCTTTGGTTCTTCCTCTGAAGACCAGCAATTGAAGAGCTATCGTTGCTCGTACTGCAGCTTCACAACGACAGTATTACCCTTCCTCTTTCTTCACGAACGCTCGCACGTAAGTCCTCAAGGCAATATCGGAACTGACGGAGACCGTTCTTTTCAATGCCCGGTATGCTCACAAAACTTTCCCCAGTCAGAATTACTTCATCATCACCTCTTGACGCAACATCAGTTTCCTGGATTGATTTCCCATTTCCAATCGCCAATCGTTAATAATCATCCAAGGGCGGATATAGCTATAGAGAAATCTAACGAATCCAGAGACAGAATTGATACGGAAATTAAGGACGATCCACACCAAAGTAGTCCTCAGACATCAGTCAGTATAACGATGAACGACTTAATCAAGATTCAACGTCCTGAGGAGCCGGCTGTGCAAGTGACACCTCAGGGTGCTTACAAATGCGCACAGTGTGGATATGCTACGACCAATCTCAATAGAATAAAAAAGCACATAAGGAAAGACCACAGAGGAGCTGCCGGTGATCCTACGGAGAGCGTAATCGCCGAGCTAAGTAAAACGTTGAAGGACGTAGCGAACAAGCATAAAGTTCCGGCCAGTTACGCGATACCGCAAGATGTTAACTTTAATCCAGACAAGACCATCATGCAACCGTTTCTGATCGAGGAGTACCAAACTGCACAAGTCGGGGAAGAGTCCAATCCAGAAAAACGTTTTGTACCAGCCCTAGTTTATTTACCTGTAAGGACCAGAATAAATGGTATATTCACTGCATCTTTCACTCTCAGTCCTGCTTGAGCTACCGCGTCGTTAGAATCCATATTGCACTACATCGCGTACACCACCATTAGATAGAAAGAAAGCATAGCAAATTAAAGAACTGGCCGTATATAAATTACACCTTTCACAAGATGTTTATCAATGTGAACACGGTACCAGTACTGGTAGTTGATCGTTGGAAATTAATATTGCAGCTATTGCTGGTTCAATACTGATTTAATGCGTAATTATAGAACTACATACAGCCAAATGTGGGTTAACATTGAAATAATGTTGATATGAGTGCTGGCCTAATATACGCATGCAGTATCAATTTAGCACTGACTATATAAGTTAGTTCTCCATTGAGAAGTGAGAATGGGAAGAACTACAGTGACCAATTATGGGTAACCTGTTAATTATCAACGTATCGGTGATCTCGAACAGAATACACCTACAGACAAGAAGAACAACTTAAGCAGGGATAGGCAATGATCTCAGAAAAGCGGAATTGGCGCGAGTGCATAAAAATAATGAGGTTCAGCGAACCGCACGAGGTGAAGAATCTTTATTCTTGTTTCTGCATTGAACCATGAATCATCGAAATACGTGTGACAATATCAGTTTTGTCTTTTATCCTACTATTCAGACTGGCTATTCTGCTGCATCTGCGATGTAAACGAATATGATTGACTTTAAATGATGTTTGGCAAAATCATATAATGAAGTACGGAAAGAAGGAACACAAGACCATCGTCTAC
Source organism: Xiphydria camelus (assembly GCA_963678675.1). Classification (NCBI taxonomy): domain Eukaryota; kingdom Metazoa; phylum Arthropoda; class Insecta; order Hymenoptera; family Xiphydriidae; genus Xiphydria; species Xiphydria camelus. The sequence goes on from OY783194.1 coordinate 20,029,099, forward strand.
GACCTGAGTCAAAAAGACTTGTACTTAAGACGTCAAATTCATCATTTCTGATCTGGATGAGATAATTTAATGGTGGTGAAAACTATGGTGACTTAGAAAGACGTTTACAACCGAACCTACATAGTATATTTACTCGAGAGGACAATGATTGGCGGGGCGTCTACATCAAGCAATCTTCAGCTTCGGTTCTGCTCGAGGCTACGCATCGTCGCAAATGCGCTGCAATATCGATTCATACTTGGTCGCACTAGAAATGACATAAACGACTATACTCTGCGTCTAGGATGTAAACGCACGTGGTTGGTTCCCAGAGAGCGGAAGAACAGTTGGTAAAGATATTGTGTCATGAGAAAGAATATTTTTTTAATGAATCTAACAATTGTATAAATACTCTTATTATGTTTAGTTTTCTCCCACTCGCTTCTCAACTAACAATTATACTTTTTTTCGGTACTATCTGCACCGATAATAAGTACGTCTAGGTACGAATAAGCGCCGTTGCTCGTTACGCTGCAGTCGATCACTCCCGCTAATTGACGGCGAAATCCGGCCCCGTGTTTAGAAGCCACGTTGTTGTAGGTATATTTTAACCGTGATGTTATATTGTAAATACTAATCGTAATTAAATAATATTAAATGGGTGATCGATAAAAAAAGTTCCTATTTTAAATGCAGTGGGTCCCGAAGGAGTGGCTCGACTGCACACGTTACGTACGGCTCTCATAGGCAAGTGAAAAAAGTCAGGATTTTATTACTTCCTTTCAGTACTTGTAATTTCTTTTGGCGTTGCTCAATGAGGGGAAGAAGTAGTTGCGAGGTGAGAACAAAGAAAGTATTCTTGTAATTGGACATTGAGATTCGATGAAGATTCTTATGATTATTCGAAATAATTTGATGATTTGTCTCTAGTCAATATTTTAACTTAAGCGACGTTAATAATAATTAGATGAAGATATAGAAGAGGTATCTATAAATAATTGTAAGTCACATACAAAGGATGTTGAGGAGTAACGCGATAATAATGGCAATGCCTTCGCTATTGTTCCTATTATTATTGTGATTTTGCGTAAAGTGTCACGATCGCGTATTTTAAAGACATTACAATTAGAACGAACGAACAAAAACGAATAACAAACTCAGGGTGGACACAGTATAACCCGTAACAAAAGTACAATCAAGTACACAGCCAACGCGTTAAATAGAATTAAAATGTATTAATAGTGTTTTATAATATCTCCCGTATCTAGTGCTATTCGTACGACGTACGATCTCGATAATCCACATGAACTATGTTGGGCTCCTTCTGATCAAAGTTATAAATAGTCGCGTGTGTGAGGTTGTACGACTTCTATATTATTATAGAGTACCGACATGTATATCAATTCTGATATTTCTTCTTCTTCCCGAAACATCTTTATATGCTAATAATTTGCATTGGTCCACCACATGTTGCAAGCGTTTTAAGAATGGAGCTTATAATGTATTGCATACACAGTTTGAAGAATAATGTCTCGATTTACTACAAAGAGAGTGTAGGAACTCTACTTTGTAGGGACTAATAGATTTTGCAGAGATTATCATACAGGGTCAAAGTGGGAATATGCTCTCGTAGACTCTAAACTGTGCTCTAATAGCATTTAGCTGATTGATCTTAACCCTATAGCCCATTGGTCCTAGCTTATAGTGTAAAGAGTCTATTGTATTATAATATAGAGTGATTCTCTCTGAAAGAAAATCAAACATTCCTCAAAAACTTGTAATTTTTGTATAGTTCGTTTATGAAAATTGACATGTATGTCAAAATAAGGTCTATCTAGAGCATATATATACATATATACAGGGTGTTCTCAAACCTCTAAACCAGAGGAAAACCCTATGTTCAATAAAAAATTATGGACATAATGCAATTGATTTTATTGAAATCCGTTAAGAATTTACGGAGAAATTAATTATTAAAAAGTAATTCATATTTTGAATTTATTTGGCATTTATGACATCATATCAAGGCTCATAAAGATAATTGCAATTGCTATTATTACAAACACTATCTTCATGAGCCTTGATATGACGTCATTAATGCCGAATAAATTCAAAATATTAATTACTTTTTAATAATTAATTTCTCCGTAAATTCTTAACGGATTTCAATAAAATCAATTGCATTATGTCCATAATTTTTTAATGAACATAGGGTTTTCCTCTGAGTCAGAGGTTTGAGAACATCCCGTATATATTGCAACTTGATTCTGTTGTATGTGTATCTTCTCTGGTTTATACCCACGTACGAACTTGTAAGTTAGTCTATCGCTAGTACTCGTCAGGTCAACGTGAATAGACAAGGTCCTTAGAAAAGTCGCAAATTCGGTAAAAACCTGGCGGGTTGCGTATTGTTCTGATTCCCCCAAAGTTGCTCGCCCTCCGCGGTTACACCTCAATGAAGTTGGCCCCTTACTCCTTCATATTAGATTTTCTAAATTTTTTTGCTGTAGTCGTTTGTTGATTTTTTATTTCTGTTTGTTAGAACATTCCAGACGTTTGTTGGTACGTCATTTGTCTAGAATTAAAAAAATTAATTTTGCCATGAAGTTGGCCCTCCCATGTACATTAAACAATTTTTTTGCAGCAATCGTTTGTTGGTCCATTGTTGATATTTGTTAGCCCATTCCCGGTGTTTGTTGGTACCCCGTTTTCCTAAAATTTAAAAAACAGACTTTTTTCATGAATATGGCCTCCCTATATTGAATTTTTTCAATTTTCCAGACTGCAATCATTTTTTGGTGTTTTCTGCAGAAATTAGAAAAATATTTTTTTTCACAAAGTGGGTCCTCCCATATTAACATTTTTCAATTTTTGGGGTTGCAATCGTTTGTTAGTCGTTTGATGGTGCTTCTTAGTCCGGCCTCGATGTTTGTTGGTGCATTAATGCGTCAGGTTTTAATAAACAAATATGTCGTGAGGTTGTACATTGGATTTTTTTCAATTCTTTGGGCTGAAATCGTTAGTTGGTCGATTGTTGGTGCTTGTTAGTCCGCTTCCGACGTTTGTTGGTGCGTTAAGCCAGGATTTAATTCGGCCAACATATAGCATGCGACATTGTCGCACAGAGAAGGCGCGGTTTAAGGTTTCTCGAGCGGTACAGGGGCTTTTTCCCTGCTAAAAGTTAGTCAACTGAAGTACAGTAACACTCTAAAGTATGTTCTTCGTGCGATGTGGCAACAATGTTTGACGTACAGTAGTATGTGTGTATCTGTGAGTTCAAAAATGGAGCCCAAAACATCTGGTCATGCATCTGTATGTTATGCAACGTTGCCACATTGACTTATCAAAGGTTAAATTTATAAAGAACAATTAATAAAAAAATAACGGGCTTCTTAATAAACGTGAAAATTTGTATAGATGATTTTAGTTCATTAAACTTGCTGTTCAAAAAATTTCAGAATTTTTTCACTATTTTTCTAAGAAATATCGCGGTTTATTGGTTATAACCCATAAGAACACATGTTATTTTGTTATTCAGAAAGCGTCGCAACGAACTTCTTAAAAGACTTGAAAATTTAACGGAATTTTTTTTTACTTCAATCTACCGAATGCAATCATTTTCAAGCATTTCTCACTATTTTTAGTATAACGCTCGAGAAACCTTAATTGGGTCCAGTGGAAAAACGATGAGGTTCCAATTTTATTCGAAATCGATATTTCAGCGGCATCTGTTAGCTTGTAACATGAAGTATCAACATACCAAACCTTATAGGGGAAAAACAATGAGATTCCACTAAAATCTGTGGTTGAAAATAGGCGGCACAGTGGACTCTCCCGCGCATTGTGAAACTTTAAATGTCGTGTTTCTCAACTTTTAGAAATATGGAACCTCATCGTTTTTCCACTGGACCCTTCAGTTTAAATACGTCGCATACTACATGTTGCGAAAATGTTGCCCTGCTGGAATCCCGGCTTTAATGTATCGGATTTTAATAAACAAATTGGGCGTGAGGTTATATATTGGAGTCTCTTCGGTTTTTCGGACTGCAGTTATGTGTTGGTCATTTTTTTGTGATTGTTGGTCCGATGCCGGCTTTTGTTGGTGTGTTAATGTATCAGACTTTAATCTGTCCGCAACAACAAATATCGAGACCGAACTAACAAACACCAACAAACAACCAACAATGTACAACCTCACGACTCATTTGCTTATTCAAATCTAATACATCAACACACCAACAGACGACCAACAAACGATTGCAGCCCGAAAAGTTGAGAAAATCCAGTATACAACTTCTGATTCCATTTGTTTATTTAAATTTAATACTTTAACGCAACAACAAATGAAGGGACCGGATTATCAAACACCAACAAATGACCAACAAACGATTACAGCACGAAGAACTGAAAAAATGCAATATACAACTTCTCAGCTCATTTGTTTATTTAAATCTGATACATTAACACACCAAAAAACGACCAACAAACGAACAACAAACGACTGCTGCAAAAAATTGTTTAATGTTACATGGGGGGAGGCCAACTTCATGGCATCATTTATTTTTTTAATTCTGGACAAACGACGTACCAACAAACATCGGAAATGGACTAACAAACACCAACAAACGACCAATAAACGATTGTAGTAAAAAAAATTAGAAAATTTAATATGGGGGGGGGGGGACAACTTCATTGAGGCGCTGTCAACATAATAAGCAGCATTAAATACGTCGATTCCGAAACATTAAGTGATAGTAAAAAATTCTGCGACTCTTTTCCTCTCAATCAGTAAAAAATTCATTTAAAAAATACGGTTGGCAGAAATTAATAGCGTTTAAGTAAAACTGATGAACTTGAACCAAATGAGACAGAAATTATTCAACTGCATAGGCGATGCATTATAGAGACAGCGTCTGATGATGCGTAAATTGAAAAATTCCAGCCTTTCGGGTCGTCCACTCGCGGTGTATCTATTCCTTCATGCCTCTTCGTGGTTCGCTCTCTTGAAATGAGCCTACTCTTCGTGATAAGAAGTGGGACACGAAAGAGAGTTACTTATATTTTAACTCTAAACGGTTAAAAATCACACCCATAAAGATTTGAAAATATTCCAAAAATTAGATTTCCAATTTTGAAGTCTCCAGTATAAATCACATAAGCGAACGAGTAAAGTGAAAGAAGCGATCGAGAAAATCATTTTAAGCATCGCTATTGAAAATCAAAAATTCCTTGAGAAAAGCTGTTCATATTCGTGCCTTGCAGCTTGAGAAACTGAAAATCAAAATTTTAGAAAGATTATAGGAGACGCACGGGGTACGTTATTTCGGAAAGCCATCGAATTCTATGGGTAGACCCAAATATGAATAATGCGTCCAGTCGAGATCCCCCCTCTCCCCGTGTAACAAAGACCACAAATTCGTAACCAATTTTCTCGAACCCACATTCGGATGCTAAAGTCATTGAGTCAATCTTCTCCTTCTTCTCATATTACACGGATAAACTTTGTACGTTTTAGAACAGATTAACATAGATGCCATGCTCTGCGTTTGAATGGAATATGGGTAAATGAATTCTATCAATAATTAAACAGTTAAATAACGTATTCTTATACAAAAATAATTGAAAATTTAAATCAATTGATCTCGTACAAAACCTCATAAAAAGGGTGTCGGTGGAGTTGACTGAAACTTTGCTATTGTTTAACTTAAACACTTCTTATTTAAAGTTAATATGAGAAAATTCTCAAAAATGGACAATAATTCTTTCTTTTCCAATGTGTTAAAAATCCCGGTTTTGTAATGAAGTGGATTTCGGTTAATTTGACCACATTAGTGTTAGTGATTTTTTGGCCAATTAAATAATTTGCCCAATTAAATAAGAATTAATCCATTTGCAATAAATAAAAAATATACTCGTGTTGTGTCGAATTATTTGAAGTATAAAATGGAAGAAAACTAATTGATACAAGAAGCATTTGGTTAAGGTAGTCCGATGACTTTTAACTGAGCTCAAAAGTGTACCAATTGAAATTGAATTTAAGAAAAAAGTAAACAGCATAAAAGTCATGAAATCATACAATTTTGCTTCCTTAATTCGTAAATATAATTATTGATATATATTTGTCTTCATGTCATTATTTATTTACATGAAAAATAATCTTTTAATCACTCAAAGATTCTGATTTGACTAAGTTTCTAGATATAACGCCAATTTTTACGGTTATAATTTTCATGAATTTTCTGATAAAATTGTAATCCTTCCTTGTGGAGTTTTCCCAAAATGTGTATATGATATTATTACATAATATTCCAGACTTTATAAGGTACTATAACATTATATCAAAAAATATATAGCGTATCTGAACGAAACACAAATAAATTTTGACAATCGTAGATTAGACATTTCCTCGTACTTCTTCAAGCAGCTTCAAATCTTAGCATTTTTTAAATTAAACGTTAGACAAACTTTTTCTTGTAAAATAAACTGTATGATATAGTTTAATTTTTCAATTAAACACAAAAAAACAGGATTGAGTTGGTACAATTTTTTCATCGGACTACCTTAAAATGACACGCAGCTGTTTACCTTACGTGCGAAATAAAGAATGTTTATTTCAGTCTTGGTTTATAAGAACATAACATGTTGAATCGTGTCTCATAAAATTCCATCGACGAAAAAGTTTATCAGCAGTTAATAAATGCAATGTTAAATATGGCGAAATAAATATTTTATTAGGACAAGAAAATATATTATGGTTATATTAAAATTTTTATTTCATTCAAACAGTTTCTTCAAAGAATTTAATTGTACTAAACAAATATTGTAATAGTTAACGAATATTTATTTGTTCCAATAAAATATTTACTTCGTCGTATTTAAACAAACATTTATTAACAAAAAATAAATTGTTTTCTCGGTATATTCTATCCCAAGCTTTTTGCATCATTGGTGTTCTTCTGTTTTGATTTCAAAGCAATCCCGCGTACAGAATTGACTCAGAGAGGCTCGCATTTTGAATAACAAAGCGCGCGAGTATCTATACCTGAACATAGGAGATTAACGAAATTACACAGGTACGCCGGGCGAACCTGGTTGTTTCGCATTTCGCTATATATACATATATATAATTTTCTGTAACGAGGGACAGAGCCCGCGTATGTCATCATACGTTTCGTCGCGTGCTGCGCTTCCGGTCGTGCGCGAGGATCCGAACCCGTATTAGAGAGCAAACGTCCGAGCGGAATATTTAAAGAGAGGCAGCTGCCACTATATAGTGACCACTTGGGAACCAGGCGTGCAGCCGGCCCAACCTACCCTAACTCGTCAAAATATGTACGTTCACCCGTTATTTTATCCCAGAGTAGGTGGACGGAGACAGATGGATGGACATACATTTCCGGTATGTCGAAGCTCCAGTTTTGAAACTGCCGGATCGATAGAAAGGGAGGGAAATTTTATTTGGGGTAAACGAAGTTGAATGCAGACGGAATATATCCTATGTCTGATATGTCCACGTTGCTTTTTTTCTCGCCATACGAAGTGATGCCAGTTTTTTCGCGAGTCCGGTAAAATTTTTTTCCCGCGCGGACCGTTACCGGGGGATCGCCGATATCGATATGAGGACATTATTCTCATTTTTATATAGAAAACTTACCGCGAGTACAATGTTAAAAATTTCGTTTGAAATTTAAGTAAAAGTAACTGAAGCAATTATCAACAACATTTTTATCTAAAATGTTATATAAAATAATAAATTCTCATGTCTACACGGTTAAAAACTCTGTGTTCAATTTAACACATTTTACATGTCCCAAGTGGTTCACACAAATTGTTGAGTTAATTTTATTAAAAGCTCCTGTGTTGAAAAATAACACATGAATTATGTCAAATATTTAACATAAATTAAACATTCCTTCTGTGTTAAAACAACATTTGATTTGTGTTATTTTAATTGATTGCTTTGTTTCTGGTGACTTAAAGTAATATTCAAAGTGAATGTAACAGCAATTAATTTATTGTTTCTTTGCTTTTTTTCTCAACTTTGATTTTTAACTCAAAGTTTTTGTCATTTTGATAGAAATGATATGTGAAATTTTAGAAACAATACATTTCTTTAATCAAATTATCACTCGGATTGTATAATCTTAAAGATAACACATACTCTTATAGTTTTTTGCTTTTTACACATAAATTACATTTACGATGTGTTAAAATGAATAAACATATGTGTGGAATCTGTTAAAATAACACACAAAAGCATGCTAGATTTAATACAAATGTTTTTACAAGCACACTTTTTAACAAGAAAACACAAAATTTAAGACTGTGTACAATGTCCTTTTGTTTCGAATTTTAGTTTTAAAAAAATTAATATTGAGATACAGTATAAGTATTCAAGTTCCTACTACTGAAAATTCAGGTTCTTTCGATTCTTAAGATTCAAACTATTTTTAACAGTGTCACACGATCATGAATTATGCCATCCACTGACGAATTAATTCGTTTAAGAGGATCTCAATTATTGGATAAACATAAATGTAGGTATCAGACGCGGGGAGTTCCAATTTATATTCGAATTTAAAATAGAAATCCAATAGACTAACTGAAGATCGAATCCAATAGAATTCTGCATCGAATTAAACGAAATGTTATGCAAGTGGTCAGAAAAAATGCTTAATAATATTTTAAAATTACAAGTATCGACCGTCAAATAAATTCAATCGCTTCGTTCGATCAATTAAAAACTCCACTCGCATTTTTAATTTTGAATTTGTTTAAAAACTAAAGATTTTATTCAGTTCGACTTTACTTAAAAATCTGTTCCAGAATTTGTCTACAAACTGATAGCGCATCCACAAATGAAAGTATCTGGAACATTTACATATTCTTAAATTTTCCTTTTTTCTATGAAAGAAAACATACATCGTTTCATTGCAGAGACTAAATTCAACCAAATCCACCGACGCACATGGCTCCCCCATCGTCGATCCGTGAATATTATGCGGGTCGTTATTCCCCATCTCCGAAAATTCGGATGAATTAAGTATGCATATACGCGCGCATTAATGCATTTTAGGGGAGCAAGGTTCGGGTATTTATGACGCAACGCTGAATGAGGAAAATTCAGTTACAGAAACTGAAATTTTTAGAGGCATTGTGAAGGAGAGTATAGAGAAAGATAGCACCCCGGCAAATGGCTCGCATCTGGCCCCCGAATGGAAAAATCGGGAGAAGCAAAGTTCACCGCCGTGACCTTCGGCTCCAAAGGGGCGATTTTTAGGGAAAAAGGTCGGACGGACTCGACCGGGAGGGAAGCAACGCGTGCCCACGATCCCTTTGTCCATATTGTTACCCCCTCCCCTCCCCTTCACCACACCCGCGATGGACAATAACCTGCAAAATGCACGTATGTAAATGGGCACTGATTTTAATTGCCTTACACAAATCGGAAGGTACACGCTCGTTGTACGTTCAATGGCCTGGAAGCATTAGATCCCTCGGTACTTTAATCGTTATACCCACGTTTCATATGATAACTAAAATGGAATCATTACGCGAGCGCCATACTTCTCTCACACGCACGTATTTCCGATCAGCCTTACGGTCTGTGGTACTTAGGATCTCGTATTGCAATTTACGAAAAATCATTTTTACGTTCATTGAAAACAATTGATTTAGTTGGTTTAAATTAGCCGAAACAACGAGTTAAGGAAACCGTGTTTAATTTAATACTCGTTTATTTACTACAAGTATGAACATATATATAATCAGTGTGAGTAAATATTAGTCATACTAAAAAAATACTTATTCGATTCAACTGCATATAAATAGTCATATATAACGGATTACATGTGTAAAATAGTAGCAACGAAATATCTACTTATAGTGATTAAACATATTTTAGTTGTGAATAAATGAGTATTGGATTGAATGCAAACATCTAAATGAAGAAAGTATTTAATTGCTTGAAATAATTCAAATCAAATGAATCGATTATGATCGATAAAAGGTAGTCGTTATTCCCACTCTTATCGAAAGTTAACTATTCCACATATCTCATTTTTATTACTTTAGCTAAAACTAATTCCATGAAAACATCATATGAGTTGCATGATTTATATCATTTTACAGGGATACTTAAATATAATGTATCCAAGATATCCCAGAATGTGCAGATTTTGTATTAATGCAGTTTTTTAATGAAAATCTAAGACAAAAACCCTAATGAAAATGTCTAAGTAAAAATTACTTATGAGGTCGTAAGTAATTATTTATTTACATGAATAAGTACCTATATCGTCGTTGGTTTAGGAATATCTCCTATATGCAAATAACCTAAGGAAGTGAAACCTTTACAGGAAGCGAAAAAATATGTTCTTAATTTTATTAAAATCTAAATAGATTAAATTTATTATTGGATGTTAAACATTTTAAAAGTTATGTGGCACATAGGTGATATTACCAAACAGCGCAGACCAACTTTCTGATGCTAAATATAGCAAAATCGCAGAATCGGTAAAATGTGCACATAGGAGATAGGTATTCCTAAATCAACGACGATATATAAATGAGGGAACTTGCATGAAATTTCTTTTTCCTTCAAATTTTACTGAATGAAGCTATCGTATTGCAAAAACCAGGGAGCACTGTATTTTTTAATAATATGGAACTATATTAGAGAAAAAGAATTAATTAATCGTGCCTTAAACGCGTAAACCACGCCCCGACCTAGAACGCAGTATGATTGGCCTAAACGCTTTTACTGTTCCGTGACGTCACACATTCGATGATCATTGGCTAAATCTCAATTTCAACCAATGACTGTCGAGTGCTCCTAACTATGCCCCGCCCTAGAACGCAGTATGATTGGCCGAGAGCGCTTTTACTGTTGCGTGACGTCACGTATTGCTCCTCGCTGTTTGCGCGGCTCTTTCAAACGCTACATTTTTAACTCAAATTTGTGAAGGTATCCGACATGTTGACACCATCAGTTTATATACCGTTGAAATTGTAATTTTTTACTCTATTTTTTAAGCCAATAAAAAAAATCATGCAAGTTCCTCAATAGCATTATGAGTCGGAAGCGACATTCAATGTTAATGATATAAGCGAGTTTCAGCAGTTTTTTAAATAAAACGTTATTTATATTTTGACATTTTCTCATTAAGATATTCGTCTCAGGTTTTCATAAGGAATGTGATTCTTTTATTCTATCACTTTTAAAACTGCAATAACCAGCAAAAAATTAATTTGAAACTTGTAATACTTATTATTTAAATAGTACATAATTGGCCTTGATTTTTCTTTCACTGTATTGAGGGCCGTCCATTAATTACGTGAGTTAAATACCTTAGGGGGGGGGGGGGGGGGGGCCGAATCTCTATAAAACCTGACATAGGAGGAGAGGGGAAGGGGCACTGAAAATCTTGTGTGAGTTTTTTTTACAAATACCTACTGTTTTTTAAACTTCAAACATACGAATGTATTGCGCTCCAAGGGATAACACATCTGCCTGCCAGTAATATAGCCGGGGAGCTGATCACGAGGTGACCATAGTTGAGCCATATTGGACCGTAAGCATGGATTGGTCTAGCAAAACAATTAAATTTGTTCACCTTACGGCGAGCTTCGATACACGGAGAAAATTGAATAGTAACGATTACCAGCCAGAAAAATAAAAAGATCACAGCTTCAACAATATTGTGTTGAATAATTTGCAGAATAGTGATCATCACTATTCGAACGGTAACCATTACTATTCAAATGGTAATTATTACTATGCTGCAAATTATTCAACACGATATTGTCGCGGCCGACACTTTTTTACTATTCTGGCTAATCGTTACTAGGTATTCAATTTTCTCCGTGTAGGCAGAATGTTTCCACTGAATTGGTATTTTTGACGCCTATGCGATATATACGACATAAATCTGCGTCCATTCTTCGTATGTTAAGCAATCCAAAAAACTCACGTGAAAGATATTAGGGGCAGGGGGAGGATACAAATCTTACGGTGGCTTACATGGGGAGTGGGGAACAAAAATCGTAATCACGTAATTAATGGACGGCTCCTTATATCATGCATACTAATTCCCCTTCTACAAATTATAACAAATACAGTTGCCACCTTCACACTTGAAAACCATAGTACTTCTCACTTGCGACTTTTCGTAAGAAGTGAGGGAATAGTCGGAGTAATAAGATTCGGAAAGAAGATATAGCGATCGTGCGAAATACTATTGAGAGTTACATGACACGCGAGAATTGCCTTCATTAACCTAATTGAGCGCAAAATCAAATTTAACCATAAATCAAATGGAAAGAAACAGTGTACATTGATCATTGCTATATATGTATATGTATTATAGATATTAAAACGAATAGTAGGCTAAAGATAATTCTTGAAAATTATATTATTATATATACTAAAGGATATAATCAATATTATGCATTTGTATGCGTGCTTATGATACGATGTATAATGAATTAATTACCATTCAACGGTTCAGTATCGCGTACTATATGAAATTAATGAGAAATAAGCATTTAACTCAATAAGACATATTTCTAGTCATTTGGAAAAAATTTACAATTCCTACTAATGCTAATTCAGACGTGTTATCCAGTACATTCCGATATGCTCTGTGTATTTTTATACGAAATTTATTCAATTTGTTTATAACTTTTCCAATAACTATAACACGTTCTTCCTAATCGTCAATTTTATTTATATACCTTATCATAGTTTGCAGCATACCTTTAGTAGGAAATCGGAAGTGTGATCTTAGCTCTGAATCCAATCTGTACAACTTATTGTTTCGTTGTGAGCAAGCGATGACATTTAGTTTGATAAGTTTGTCATCTGTCTCATAGTTTCGTACTCCTCTAATCATTGCAACATTAAGGCCCTTCATTCACCGGAACGATGCGATTGCGATTTGATAAAAAAATATCGTAAACAATTGTTGCCAAGTAATTAAAAATAATAGCTGTCATTCACCAAAAGTGATTTCGAAGTGATCTTTTCCTGCAGTTGTTTTCAAGATGTCACATGATGAAGATGTAGCTTTGTTTTGGTACCGTACGCAGCGTTACAAAAAAAAGCGTTTAAAACGAAAGTGGTGGATACATCCGTTTATTCAGGATAATAAAAAGAAGCGTGCTTTACAAGTGCAAGAGAATTGCGAAAATATGATGTGAAATTTCAGTCATTCTACAGGAAGTCGAAAGAACTTTTTTCAGAGAAGAAGTAGTTGAAAAAGTCAGACCATACATAGAGAAAAAAGACACTAACTACAGAAAATGCATGGGCGTCCGCCCATGCCTTTTCCACGTCTTTCCTTGAATATTCAGGTAGTTTATAATTATATAAACACGGATACTTTTCAATAGCTTCAACAAGCTTCATACAGAATTCTTGCTCGCCGGTTTTGGGCATTTTTTTCTAATAAATATTAACATAAAAATCCAAACATCTACGACGATAATCGCCAAGAAACTGAACGCCGCAAACGCCAGACGATATATCGCACGACAGTCGCTCATTTGTAGCGGCGCTGTCACGTCAGAGTGTACGAGTCTATAATCTAATACATCGCACATCCCGAGGAAAAGTGTAATATAAGTCAAAATATTTTTCTCTTTTCGATTTTCTCGCGAAATGAATATCAAGTCTAGTAGGCTTGCCTCGTGGAAAACTGTAACAAAGTCAGTTTTACTATTTAGTTTAGTTTTGCTATTTATTATTTACCATTTAGTCAGTTTTACTATTTTATTTCGCGAGAAAACCGAAAAGGGAAAGATTTTGACTTATTACACTTTTTTTCGGGATGTGCGACATATAAGCGATACGATGGCGACTAACTGGCGATTAAAAATTGATATTTTAAAATATCGTTTCGCAATCTCGTCGTTCCGGTGAACGAAGGGCCTAACTCTAAAATGTCGCCCTAGAAGACATCAAACTGCGGCATTTTAATCTGCATAAATCCTTTCTACTTTTTCAAATTTTGTAGATAAATTTCCTTCTTACAACCACGGCGTATAAGTATCTAGTAGAAATGGTAGTGGCAAAGTGGCACTAGAGCTACAGAATCTCAAAATAGCCTGAATTTTCTAAGAAACGTGCTACGTAGAATGCCCATATATAGCATGAAGTGACGTATTCGTATTTTCGATCTTATACTCTTGCCATTCGAATTTGATTAGACGATGAACATGATCTAATTGAATTGAAAAATTCGATTCTATCATTATAGAACCATACCTGTAGGCTATTGATTAAAAAAGTGAAAGGAAATATTTTTTAACAAGTCCCTAAATATTTATTTGACAGATTAGGGCATTTTCTTCTAAAAGAATCTTAGACTACCTATACTCTTCTTAGGTGTGCGATGAAAATATTTCATCGATTTGAACAATTCATTTTTGTCATGGGTTTCTATATACTAGGTAATTAATAACCATTAAAATATATAAACTATGTATACTCTTTCAAGAAGAATCAGATAAATTTTGTGTCTAGACACAATTAGAAAACATTCAAATTCCTGCATAACTTGTGAAAGGAAGTTAGAGAAAGAAAAAGTTTTCCCTTCTTCCTCAAAAAAAGGAGAACCATTTCTCAAGGTGTTTTCGAATAATTCGTGGGTCATAACGCAGGACCTCGGAACTGACGAAAAGGACATTTTACAGGAGAGACTAAAAACTATGACTGTAATTCTAAAAGTGATTAAAAAAATGTTTTAAACATTTAACATTTTTAAAATCACTTTTAAAATTACAAAGTCATAGTTTCAGTCTCTTCTGTAAAATTTTCTTTTCGTCAGTTCCGAGGTCCTGCGTTTTGACCCTCGATATGTTCATTGCTTAAAACGTATCCTGAGAAAAGTCAGAAAACGTATAATAATAAAACTGAGACTTTTGATCAAAAGGACGGGACTAAGTGGAGCACTTTTTTTAATTAAATGTGGTGTTCCAATAAGAAGTGAATTTCTCGCTCATATTAGTATTAATTTTTTTATATAAATCGGAATGTAATCTTCAATAAAATCGTTTTTTAATTGCGGTGATATTTTTAGAAACAATACACGATCTTGTAGTTTCTTGTTTTTTACAGATAAATGACATTTAAAATGAGCTAAACTGAATCAGCACATGTGAATTGTGTTAAAATAGGAAAACATACAATTTGCAACTGTGTACCTATAGTCAATTTTTCAAATTTTTATACCTATATAAATATTTATATACACATATCTACGTATATTATACGTACACTCTACATCCATATGTCGTATTGGACTTTAATTTTTTCAATATTTGAGTTCTCAACTCTTAACTCTTTTCAACTAATAACAGATTTCGTATAATATCGTCGTATTAAATTAAATTAAACGTGGCTTAATTAAGTAATTGAAACAAATAATTAAGAAACATTTCCCCGAATAATAAGCAACGATAATCCCCGCCTCCACCCCCCCCCCCCCCCCTCTCTCTTTACAGGAACTGTCGGAGTTTGCGCGTTCTCCCGTTTGCTCGCGACTCGCGGTTCATCAGGCTTTTGTTTTGCGGTACGATATTTGGAAAAGGAAAGCGGAAAGAAGCGAGAGCTCCGCTGTCCCCCTCCAACATGCGACCAATGAGTAAATGACATAGGCCCCAACCCACCCTCCACGCTATACACATACACCACTCTTACAAATATAACGCACACGTGCGAGCACGTACCCACACACTCGAAGACGATTCCGTCCACCCACATCCCTCGGTCCTCGCAGAAAAATCAATAATATCTCGCGGTTTCCAGGAACTCCGAAAATAAGAGAAACTAATACGGAGAGATGAAATATTTCTTGGGTAATAAGAACGAGTATAATATATTTTTCGTTCAAAAGGTAAATATTTATTTTGCCCCTTAGCAAGCAAAATTGCGTTATCTTAATTCAAAACCACACTGCCTCAGTAACGGAAGATACACTCAAAAAACAAATGCAATGGCTATCTCTCGAATTGAAAATAATTTTAACTTTGAGTCTGGCCAGTTTTAAAATGGATCGATGTAAGGATAGCGTATTTTGAAATAAATATGAGGAAACACGAATGTAGAAGAAACAGATGTCTTGCGGATTTCTAATAACTAATCACTTTTACAAGTATTATAACGGAAATAAATGAATTCCTGCCTCACAGTTGTTGCAAGTATTTTTATAAGATTTTTGATCTCTTATAGAAATCTGTCGTATTAATGGATAAAAATTGATAGATGTAAGTCCTAACTTATATAAGGGAATGGAGTTGGTTATAAATTCCTGATTTCGTATTTTAAAAAACAATTTCAAAATTAGTCGAAGAATTTCTTTTACTTTCTGCTAATACTTCATAAGCATTCATCAGTATTCTACTTACTTACCATTCATTACTAATTATTGCAGAGAGGATTTTCATTTAGTTTCGAATATATTAGATATTCTCTTGTGTGAAATCAAACACTTCATTTATAAATATTACCTATATCGAATGACTTCACTTAACATGTTTTCATAACTAAATAATGCAAAAATTTACTTTTGATTTTGTCTACTTAATGACTATAGCTACATTTTTACTTTTGTACAAACTTTACTAAAATTGAACTATACGTGCATACAATTTTCATATAAATCGAAATTATAACTAGGCATCTCTATGGTATATATAAATATATGATTTTAAAACGAGGAATAATGTCATTTTAAAGTTTAGTTCATTTTACTATCGAAATGTTTAAATATTAATTACGAATAATACAAATGTTAACATAGATACCAAATAATTTTTCATTGAAATAAATAATTTTAACATTCATCAAACACGTAAATAGACACTTCACATTTGAAACTGATTTTATTTTGTTACTGTTAAAACCGATTTGTAGCCTGATTTTGAATGCAATGGATAAGTTCGTGTTGAATTGGTATTGGTATTAAACAGATATATGGTAGAGTAATTCAATACTAATAAATGATCAAGAACAATTTTAATTCGTATTTTCTAGTAAGAAACGTATTTTACGAAATAACTATTATAGTTTTGTTACTTAGTTTTGATTTGAAAAATAATAATAAGTGCCAGGGGATAGATTTTTGACATTAAGAAATAATTTGACACTAAAAGGAACTTTTAATAGAAAGTTCTAAATTGAAATCCTCTAATTAAAGGACTGGATCTAACCTACGGAAAATGAACTGAGTGATATCTTTGTATTCGAGAAGATTACAAACATCAACTTACTAATTATTATCTACAAAATTTTATCCATCCAACTGAAGTTGATACCTATACTTATTACAGACATACATAGAAACATAATTAAAAGCAAAATGTACAGGATATCGTTAATGATTCAAGAGTTTTAACCGATACGAAATCGGTTAATTATTTATATTTCTCTTTCTATATTAATCGAAAATATATAAAATTCTACTCGCGGCGGCTCACAATCAAGATTAGGAGAGATATTGAACTGCACACCCCTCTCCCTCTTTTCTGGCACTCCTTCCCCATCACGCTGCCCTTCTCAGCCTTAGGACAGCTCATACCCCAACAAAAACGAAGATTGCAATTATCAAAGTTCCACCCCCCTCCCCACCACTTCTCTTTCCCCTATCCACTCCCTCATCGACCTGCCTCATTCGCCACGCTCTACCCCCCTCACCCTCTCTTTCGGTCCACCAATCCCCACTCTAACTCCAAGCGTCTCGCTCCGTCGTCATCTTACACCAACTTGGAAATTTCATTCCCTCGTAATAATTTTACCGCCCCTCCACTCTACCCTTCTACTTTTGTTATAAGAACCACCACGGCTGTCATATAGCAAAAATAATATTCGACAGGCTACTTTTCTCTCAACGTAGATCAGAGCAGATGGATTTCCAACATAAATATTTTCTTCGTAAACAGTACTCTTTTGCTGCAAAAATGCAAAATTTCCTTGTTATCTTTTTTATATCCTTTCTTTGTGTTCTGAGTCACTCATTCCACTAGACTATATAAAAGAAAAACTTGTCCTTCTTCTATTCTCGTGCTATATTTATACATAAATTTGTAAATATTGGTTATTTACTTTAAACATACGAAAAGAAATAATTTCGCAGTGATACCTATATGCGTTTTGATTAATGAACTTGAATAGCTGTACTATAGCACCATTAATGAGATTGAGATCGAAATCAAGTCGAAATTTCAGTGAAATACATTCAGAAATACCGGCTAAATATTTCACAAATTTCGAGAATATTATAAAATAAATGTTATTAAACTTTTCGTCCAAAACGGGGAAAAGCATTTATAACCGATCAATGGCAAAGCTTGATAAATTTCACGATGGCCTCATTTAATACACTGTAAAAAGAATTTGTATTTTTAATATACTTTTATATAAAGTTTTCTTCCAATACCTACATATTATGTAACTATGAAAATCAACATATATTCCTTTATGAAATTATTCTCATAGCGAGGTATATTAATGTTTATAATTAACGTATTGGATAAAAGCTTTATTGTATACAATTATATTAAGCTTAATACAAATTTATTACAGTATGTACAATATACAAGGTAAGGTGGAGTAAGAGTGTACCAAAAAATATACGGGGCAAGTACATTATATCAACATATCAACAAAAACAATAATTTAGGTTAGCATCTACGGAAATACCTCTTAGATTAGAAAAAATAACTTAATTAACATACGTACTCACAAAAAATTACAAATTAAAGATGGCAGCACCATTCGCTAAGAAACTTGAATAAAAATTGATATGAGGCAGTTGCCCCGTCTATTTTTTGTACGCTCTTACCCCACCTCACCTTAGTTGGAAACTTCATGTTAAATATAACATATTTGACACGTCCTAAGTGCTCAACACAAATTTCTGTATGAATTTAACTTAAAGATCCCGTGTTAAAAAGTAGCTCAAAAATTATGTCCAATATTTAACATAAATCGAACGGTTTTTCTTGCAATAAAGCAACATTTGATTTGTGCTATTTTAATTAATTGCTTTGTATCTTCTAATTTAAAGAAATATTCAAAATGAATATAACGTTGATTAATGTAATTGTCTCCTTGTAGGACATATAGTTTCCGTTAATTTTCGACTCACACTTTTTGTATTTTCGATAAAAATGATGGATGAAATTTCTAGAAACAACATTTCTTCAATCGAATTAACACTCGGATAGTATAATCTCAAAAACAACATACGGTATCGTAGTTTCTTGTTTTCTATACATAAATTACGTTCCATGTGTTTTAAAATAGATCAACACATGTGGATTGTGTTAAAATGACACACGAAAGTATGTTAAATTTATCACAAACATTTTTAAGAGCTAAAAATTAAAAAATTGTTCGATACTTTTTAATAAAAATACATAAAATTTCCAAATGTGTAGTTACATATAAAGAACTGAAGTGAAAAATTAGACAAACCGATCAAGATAACGGTTGTAACTCCATTATTATCCGCGACTTTGTTACGCGAAACGTTCGATTTCCCGCAAACTGCACTGAAAGCGCGTTGACGGGACCCTTCCACTAATTTTTTTTTTCAAATATAGAAAATGTTTTCACGATTGAACAACGAAGACCGTATGTTCGGCCAAACGTCACGGACAATACCGTATATTTCCAATATCTCCTCTTTGTCACGACGCGAGGGTTTCCGAAAATTCAGAATTTCGAGAAAGGGGTATAACGATACATTTCGGTAGTAGGGGTAAGGGAATCGAAGCTCCCCCAACCCTTTATTTATGTAGCTCTCGCGAGTACACGGCATACAGAAGCGGGATGTCGAAAGCCCCACGCTTTTCCTTTCTCCACATTTCACCCTAAATTTTCAGCTGTGCCATTCGATTTCCACCCCTATCGAACCGCGCTTCTCCGATTTACACAATATTTTGGAAAATCCTTTATGGGATTGACCCCCCTTTCCCGGCTTAGCGCGTGGCGCGTGCATTGTGCTGCGACGACGAGCGACAGATGTAGACGGAACGCGTACGTACGAGGCGGGACAAAGAGAAATCTTTAAAAGGTATCGAAATCGTAAAATTAGGGTTAAAGTTTGAAAAAGGCGGGTGAATTAACATGACCATTGTATGGAGCTCTGGACCGAACGGAGGAGGGACGGAACTAGGTATAACGTACCCATATCCCGTCGGCACGCTGTACACGGCAGATCAGCGGCCCCATTGGATTTATTCCCCTTTATGTTTCGAGTATCGAATTTCAGTTTGTCCGCGAATACATAATCCTCTTGGAAATTAATATATGTAGTTTCTTGAAAAAACAACTATTTGATAAATCAAACAGAGTTCCCACGCAAACATACTTTCCATATGTTTCCAGTTGATCGTATCATGAAAATCGTAATTTTCGGATACTCAAATTTAGAATTTCTCATTTTTGTGCTCTGAAGAAAAATACGGAGTCGAAATTTAATATTAATAGGAAGGGGTGAAATGCTTTAGACTTTAGTGGCATGATTATATTATTTACATCAAAGAATGGGACCCAATGACAAAAATGAATTGAATTAAAATCATTACTGAAAAAAATATACATTTGGATATATGAATCTTCAAATTATATTTTATAGCCATCGTATCGTAAATTACTTTTTACATTATTTCCTTCAGTACGAAATATATTCTAAATTTGGATAAAGAGCAGGAATATTCTTTTCTTTTTTACAGATATGTATTTTATTACGTACTGATAGTAATTAGAATATTTCCCCCTCACGCGGAAATAATATCTACTGCGAAGCACGGGAAGAGTTACGAATGTTTATGCCGGCGCAATGATGACACAAAATTATCAAAATTCGTAGTCGATCATAAATTTTTATTGATTGCCACAGACATTTGTAGTTAAAAAATTCAAAATCTATGCACTTCTACAGCGAACTACGGACTAATTTCAAGCGATGAAGTAGTTGCATGTAATTAGTAATAGTAATAATGAAAGTCTACGTTTAAAATGACCAACTTCACCGAACGAAATAGTGGTATAGTTTTTCCAGTTTGTGTAGAAATTATTACATTTTGAAGATTATTTTAGATTTCTCGATTTTTATAGATTTCTATGCTCGATATTTTCAATCGACATAGGTATATATGTATATAGTTAGACATAGAAGTTGAAAAACCTACGTATATGTCTACGAATATCTGTGGTTATCTGTATAGAAAGAGTAATTTAATATTACAGATTGATTAATGTAATTATGACCACTCTCTACGCTTATTTATGCATAGCTATCCATAGCTATGCACATTGAAGAATAGAATCAACTAGTATAAACAGTGGTCACACAACTACGGTAAACTAAACGAAATAAAATACTCATTTGTGCGTGGCCCTCCGTAATTTCGAAATTCCTAATCTATAGATTTCTATTCGTAACTACGCCCGATATTTCAAGATATTTATATAGTTCTCCTCTGTCGTAGGTAACTACTACTTTGTTCATCAAATGATATAATACGTTGTGTGCATTTCCATAAAATTGGAATGAACAATTGTGTCATATTGTAAAATGGCAGTAACTGACGTAGAATAGCGTACTTTTACTTCGAAACAATAACTATACAGTACATCTTCCTATATTATACTATAGGGAGCTACAAGTGTTTTCCAAATTCTTTACTTCGGCATGGAATGAACATAAATTGGCATACATTTTTGGGGTTAAATTAAGTATTTCTTCCGTACTTTATTGACGTATTATTTAACACGTTGAGCGCCACGCGCTCACCCGTGGTCATTTTTGCCACGGTCAAGAATGTCCACGGGTGGGCACGTGGCGTGTTAATCAACGTGTTAATTTCGCCAGGGATGTGTTGAATTTAATTTTATATCTCGCCTAGATCGTGTTGAAACATAAAAGGTAGCAATTTTTCAAAAACAAAACCGGAAAAAACTTTATGGATCTAAATAATACTATTTTATGGGAAAACGTTATTACAATGAAGATGTTTGATATGATATTTACAAGACTTGATAAGTCTTTGAACGTCCACCCTAATAGGAAAAACAAGTAATTTTCTAACAAGAAGTCCAAAAATCTTCAGCTTCCATGCTATGACCGAAAAGAAAACAACAGTTGTAAATGAATCTTACAAAATAATTAATTATTTAACTTCATTACTACTATTAACCTATAATTCTAATATTTAAAGACTATACATTCTTTATACTATTTAAACAATTTAACATTATCATCGAATTTTATCCCTTTTTAACTTTACCCTCTTACAATTGGAATGATATGTACTCTATTATACCTACTCAATATTTAATCCAGAAGATTAGAGATTAATGGTGAAAATATATTATAGCCATATATATATATTAAACATCTTTACATCATTTTATCTTGTAATTGTAATAACGGATAATGCCCACTAGACAATGAAACGAGATTTTACATATATAATTTCCGATAAGAAAATATACCTACTTATCTTATACGCTAATTTAAAAGTTACCTTTAAAGATAAAAACGCATTAATGATTAATGTCGATTGCATTTGAATTCGAATGGCAATTAGTATCGAATCGAAATATACATACATATGTACATACATATATCACTACAGTCATAAATCTATGTATAGGGCAAATTATTCCATTTCAAAAGGCCCCGGATCATCGGCCAACCAATTTTTTTAGTTTCTTTTCCCTCGTAGCATTCGATGAAATATAAAAGTTTCATTAATTATACATTTTTATTGCAAAACATTCGATCAATAAATGTTATCGGAGTTATGCTTGATCGGTTGATCGCTTGCAATCTTCATCTTTTGATTCCTAGGTAGCTATTAATTATAAACAAATTTTTGGTTACCAATTTCTGGGCACTCAGTATGACTTGAATTGTATGTCTAAATCCGTGAATATACGCAGGAGACTCGCTCGGAAAATTCGTATGTGTGGTGTGGCTTTACTTCGTTAATACCTATTTGCTGACAATATTAGGAATAGTAAGACTATATTAGTCGATGGAATAAGTTGATGACCAAGCACTGAGAAATGTTTTTTTTAAGAAGAAAATCTTCATTAGATACCAAAGTATGTAAACTGAGGTAAAATAAAAATGATTGTTAGTAAGTTATCGACCACTTTTGAAAAAAAAAGTAAAAAATGAGAGAAATCGCTTAGCTAAATGGTTTTCTTTTTAAATACTTAAACTTAATAAAACATAACGCTTCAGAAAATATAATTAATAATTATTATGACTGAGTGATCATTCTATATAATTGAATGTTTAAATAATTTCTAGATGAACTTAAAAAAATA
Source organism: Xiphydria camelus (assembly GCA_963678675.1). Lineage (NCBI taxonomy): Eukaryota > Metazoa > Arthropoda > Insecta > Hymenoptera > Xiphydriidae > Xiphydria > Xiphydria camelus. The sequence goes on from OY783194.1 coordinate 20,052,425, forward strand.
AGTACCTAGATTGCACATGAAGATTGGCTATTAGTATCGATGGTCGTAATCCTATCGTATCGTATAAGAACTATCAATGGTCGTAATTTAGTGACATTTCAAAAACAGAGAAATCGAAAGCTCACTATAATAATAAATTATACGTTTTAGTTCGTGGACTGAGATACTAAATTAAATGCATCCATTTTAATTAAAGTTAAAAAAACATAAGTTAAATATTAGGTTTACGCATCAGTGGCCGAAAACGGATCAACTAATAATGAAGCTATTCAATACTTATTTCATCATCCATTGTAGTTTTGCTATTTATTGCCAGGATAACTATTGGTGAAATTAAGCTATACTCAATACAGGAGCGAGAGCACCCTACATAAATGATGTATACGTATAGGATAAGCCACTAATTCGAGTTAATTAAATACTCGGCAACGTCTTTCACTCAAACTTAAATTTTGAAAGCAGAAACGAAATTTTCTTCAAGTTTATAAAAGCACGCTGAACAGCATTCTATAATATTATAATTAATTTTGTTTTGAATAAAAGTCATTGCCACAGATTTGTTACGCTCGAATTATGAAAAATCCTATATAAATAGTATAACAGTGTTTTTTTTTTAATTAGCTCATCTATAAATGCCCCCCACTGAAGTAGCTACTATAGCAGGAACAGCTTATATAATTAAGTTTTCTATGAATTAAAAAAAACTTAGGAAAAGTTTCATCTAGAGCTGCATTACCTAGTTTTTGAGTATCATTTTCACATTAATAGCCCCCATTTCAGGATAAAGGTATTAATTAGTCTTACGTCACTCGATAGGGCTTCTGATTAATGGCAAATTGTTGAACTTTCTCCACATATTCTTAAAAATTGCAGAAAAAATAGTTGAGCTGCTTTTGTCGATAAAATCGAGATAAGCTGGTTCAGATAGGCTATTTCAGTAGAACACCCGCTGATAAGCTGGTTTCGTTAAAAACTATCGATATGTTTCCAAATTATGCAATTTGTCACTTTCTAAGAATATTTTAAGAGAAAACTCCTTATATGTAGTAAAATATATATAAAATAGCACTTTTATCAATAAAAATATGATAGTAAGTATGCAAGGTTTATAGAGCAAATGTTTCTGTAATAAACGTGCAATGAAATCTGACTAAGTAAGGAAAAATTAACAGTACTTAAATTATCAATACTTAGATTTTTTTGATTCCCACTATTTAAAACATTATCTGCCAAATTTAATAATGAAAATTTTTATAATGCAAAGTGCCAGCATTATAAAATACTATTAGGCCTCGATTATTGTATTAATTAGTGTTACGTAAAAACAATTATGGAAATTCATACAATTTTAATATATTTACCGATTTGCAAAACATCCAATTATTGCCAAGAGAGTCCATGAAATTTTTCGAAAGAGTAGTTTTAAGAATTTTCCAAAAATTATAGAAAAATTATAGGTGGCATCAATATTTCTGTAAGAAATGTCTGAAATATTTAAGTAAAGTTTGTAATAATTTGTTTAATTTCTTTCCATTTTCTAAACTAGCGAGATTGTATGGATAACATTTTATTTATAATATCAAAACCTCCTTCAAATATCAAATTAAAAAAAAATCCTTTCACAGTATAATAATTTTTGTGGAAAATCAGACAAAATTTGAAAAGACAAATTATGTCCTAGAATTACGTTAATTTTTCATTTATCTTATCATATTACGATGTAAGTTTATCGAAACTGCGACTCTATAACACTTCACATGCGTACATCAGATTTTGTATTATATGTATAAATCCTATTTTATAAATATTCAATTGAAGTAAATCTTCTAAAATGTTTAAGTTAGCAACACTAATAGTATAATCTTTAAAAAATAGATGTGAAAATGACTAGAATAACATCGAATGAGATAAGGTACCTTTTCAATTGCGTAGCCTCTTCTAAAATTATAGTTATTACACTCTAATAAAAAGAATCGAAATAGGAACTTCTTTAGTAGGTACCTATGTCACGTTAAAATTCTCTAGAGCCACCCGCATGAGAAACTGCGACGGCAGTTTGTCGGAGGAAAAATTCTGTTCATAATTTACATATACATATGTAACTGTGCATATGAACCTCATATAACCTGTCAATTGAAAAGGCGTGAGGGCAGACGACTGTGTAGGAGTTAATCTTAACCCTATTAAATATACGCGTAAGATACCGGTACTTCAGTTGCCGAACGAAATTAGACCGGTTGAGATTGGGCGGATTATATAAGGGTGATTTAGTATCAAGTTTTATGTGTGATTTTAAACGACGCATAGGATAACGAATATGGTTATTGGGATCCGATAATGATTAACAACTTCTGACAACAATGCATTAGATAGAAAGGGCTGGAGAAACGAGTATATCATATGCCACACACACACAATTGCTGTAGATTTCGTTTACTAAACTGCCAATAACTGTAACCGTTGTTCTATACATAGTGAAAGGTTAAACCAAAAGTAGATAATTGACATAAGGTAAAAGCGTCAAAAACTGAATGTACGCTGAGTTCCTATACATTACTATAATAACGCAAGTTCCTAAGTTAGCCTTTGTTAATGTTATCGATATGGTAGCCTTGTTGGATAGGCAATATTTCATATGCCGATACCGCAATCCTTAATCTGAACTGGACCAAAGATCTAACTATGTCAAATATACTATACTTAACTCTGAAGTATCGTATAACAAATTACAATCTAAGGGCTAATTAAATAAAAGTGTAAAGAAATAAGAGAACCATCCATATAATTATTTAAAGCATAATGTATTAAGTATTCATGCGTAAATGTACATTTATAAGCACAAAATCAAAATTAGTACTGTAAGTTAATAACATAACGTAGTATGTAAGAAAATGTATTTAGTTCTAAGGCGACATAGTCATAAGTTTTTAGTTTACGTACTCACTAGATATTACAATATACGACGATGTTTCAAAATTCAGGGTTTCCTAGTTACTTGTTCTCATATGTAATGAAAAGTACGACCTATTAATGTAACTGCTAGAAGAAAAGACTCGTACGATAAACACTCGAAGTACAACTGAAAGAATGAAATAAAGACGAATGTAGTTACTGAAGGTAATTATTTATCAGACGTGAGTTATTAAAATATGCGACATATATACGGGGGTAGGTGTGTACATAACAAATATATATTACGAAAACGTATGCTGGTGTTAAGAACCCTATGCGATAGTTTCAATTCCGAAAGAGTAGCCTTTACATCAATTTCAATGGAAGTGAAGTTCGGCAGAATTATTAAACATTTCAACATATGTATGTATTCTACAGTTGAATCTCTAATTTTCTAAACTGCTTTGGAAAATTTATCTCAACTATTCATCAAATCTGCACTCGCTGATACGAGTATGTCCGTAAAAGAAAACTAATTCCTGTGAAAATATTTTCAATAATAACTGAATTCATTTTCACTGCCCCTGTCATTACGAACAGAAAACTGTTAGTATGCACTACTGAACTCTTAGTACGCAGTAGTGCCTATTATTCATATTAGAAGTGCTTATTACTAATACTCTATAAGTACACATTATTGCACTAGCAGTATACACTATTGTTCTTATAGAGTGCGCACTTTTTGTTTGAACTGGTAGTGCAAGAGTATTCACTGCTAGTGATCACTTACTGATTGTGAGCCTTATTTACTATTCATGTGGACTACCGGTAACTCTGAAATTATTGGCACTATTTTAGCGAACTTTTGATACTACCGCCACCATTATTATTCTAAAATACTAAAAATAATATTTTTATAAGCTATTTGAAACTTTACGGATTTTGCTATTCTACTAATATGAAAAGAATCATTATTACAGTACAAACGTAAAAATACTAATGAGACACTACTAATAGAACTAATGAAACACTAATGTAATAGTTTTTCGCAAAGTAATTTACTAACGCAATAGTAATTTCAGTGTCAGTATTATCATCAGTTTCATGAGTACCCCCCGTAAGAGAGAATGGGGCAGGTTGCAACACGGGTAGGCTGCATCACATGGATTTTTTCACACAAGAAACCCTCCAACAGAAGATAAATTACAAGATTAGTTGAGTCGTAGTTTTGTCCCTTATCGTTAGAAAGCACTATGGTATGGGCACAATCCTGCCAGTTTTATAAAAGAAAATGTATAATTTTTAAAGTAGGCACGTTCTTCATGTGCCAATAACGACGCTTATTTTATTCGTATTAACTGTGTTTCAGAGTATTTCGAGGAGTACTGTTAACTAATTATTTGCTAATAACTTAATAATTATTGAAAAGTTCTTTAAAAAGTTAAGTGGTTCAACCTGCCCAAGCACTAATACAACATACCCCGAACGTGGAGCACATTGCAACACACGCATAGATTATTGTTTTTCTTTATAACTCCATTATTTTTTAAAATAACTTAAATATTATTCCATAGTTTTATTCCCAATACGTTAAATTATATCAGACAACTCTAGAAAACTAATTTTCATTTTCAGTAAAATGGGGATAATGGAAAACATCAATTTTATTGCAACCTGCCCCGGTCTCCCCTACGTTTTTTAGCACAGCAACAATAACAGAGTATCCGATACTATTTGGTTACCATTAATATCTGTGAATATCATTACGTGTTACGAATAATCACTGATCAAATCACTTATAAGTACTGAAAAATAACTTAACGAATACTGATTAGTTTGTATTTCTGCGCATTAATGTCTATTAGTAATTCATTAGTATTTTTCCATAAGAACAGTATTAAAATTCAGAAAGTAACGCTATAATAAGTTTCATAACCTAGGCGGAAAAGTTCTACATGATCCATTATGTAGCTTTGGTCATAAGTATATAGGTTATATAATAAATGATTTCTATATATTGACCGTATAAGGTCTATATATCGAATTTTATAGTCTGTGTATGGTTAATATAGAAATCATATATAATCCATATGTGACCAAAACCACATACGGATCATATACAAAATATACATATAGAATTTTTTCGCCTGGACAATGACTAAAATGTTTTCATTAAAAGCTTATTTGGTACTAAAAATATTATGTATTTCTATAAATGGAGTTCGTTAGGCCTAAGTTAAAATATTCTCACCTGTTATTCTCGTATCGCTAATGCGTAGTATTACGCTTATAGCACGTACTAATACTAAGATACTGTTTACTAACAGTTTTTTCTTGTAAGGGCGTATAAAAAAATTCATGAATTGAAGGCAGCTTGAAAGATTAATATATATGCCTTTCTTTATGAAATTATTCAGGATAGTTAGCGGAAGGAGTTTAGTTATTAGAGGTTCGACTATATACGAGGTACGATAATACTTGTGTTTACATATATTTAAACATACAAATGCATTAATATGCACAATATACGCGAGCACAGAAAATCTCACGGGATACTTTCCATAGATAAGATGTTACATTTTTGACAAAGAGAGTGTAAATGTAACTATGATATTTTAACATAAATTGGAAATTTAATATTAGCACTTGAAGAAATACCAAATGTTCCTAAAATAATGCTTTCCACTAACATATTTATGTGTGATAGCAATTATTGCCATATATTTCATTGTATTTTGACGTTTTCATTTAAAAATATTTTAACCTGATAAATCAAAAAATGTAACGGAGTACTATACTAGTGGAGAAATGAATGTAGTTTTAAGTAAAAATGGAAATTATACGTTATTTATAACAAGGCGATATATCTGAAGCATTGAAAATCCTCTAGTGGCGTATGCCGATCTATGTAAAGAAAAAACTCGACAAAATCAGTAAGGCAAGTGCCTGCAGAGCATTATTGCACCTAGTTTGTATAAGATATTCCAATGAATATGTGTATATGGAGAATGATGGTAAAAATAATATTTTAGTTCCCAACTAGTTACAGTAACATATAATTGCAATTTTATTGAGACATTGATATCTACTATATATTACTAGAAGATACAATGATCTTAAGTTCGCCCAATTCAGAGAGTGAAAGGATGTCAATTTTTAAGAAAGACACATACCTACCAACTGAACATCGACCATTGATACATTGTATTTGTTGAGATCTCTTCAGACTCTCTACATGTTCAGGTAGCAGTGCCCGGTCAGCATGTTTATTGCTAGCCTGATTTGCCTCTCATTTCCGAGCCATATGATCAACTCCTTAGCTAACTTATACCTCCTGGTTTCAGCCTACTAGTTAACATTTTCAGCCATCAGTTTTGTTGTGACTTCCCCTTTGCTTGCGCTTAGGAAGTCCTGACCAGTTCAGACCTTAAAGCTGATTTACCAAGGCGTCCCTATAACCAGTTTATCTATTGTACTTTCTCATTCATTCTGAGTGTTCCTAGAAACTCAGATGAAAATAACGTTATTTCTACTTGTCCAACTATTGAGTTGTGTTCACTTATATACTTCCTAATAAGCATTTATTTAATTCTCAGGCTAGCTAGATCATATCTAGAGATTCCGCAATACCTAACAAGTTTTTTCCAAATTAAGGATTTTGAACTCAGTTTAAAAATGTATTTTCTTTTAAGGGTCATTAAGTCTTTTATATATAAAAACTGTCACATAAAAATTTGTTTCGACAGCGAAAATTTTTATTAAAGTATCTTATTTATTACGATGTTTATTTGTTAGAACAGAATGATTATATTAGAAACAAGAAAATAAAAATAATAAAACGAGTAGGATTTACTACATCTTTATATATTAAATTAACTTACATAAAAATTATATAAAAGCTGAGTTTAATTATAAATATAACACTTATTCGTTACTTCTTCTCTTATACAAACTAAGTACAAGTGTAGGGACGAAAAAAGGTTTTGAAAGTTGTGCTATGCCACAAAGTTAAGATCAAGATTCCCCAAATGTTATGTATAAATACAAATACAACGGCCATACGAAGTTCGGTTAGGAATTATTTATTTCCGAAAGAAACCGCATTTTGGAAAAATTTGAACAAAAGTTAGAAGAATCATTAGATAGCACGCTCGGTGTTATTCATTTTACGCAATTTCTAACATTAAAGAAAATGAGGAACTAAAAGAACAACTATTGTTGCAATTTTATTTAAACGCCTGGTTTTTAACGTTCTACTCAATCTAAACTAAAGTATTCGTATACTTCATAATGTTTGACACTCTCACGTAATACACTTGTTCGATTTAACAAGGAATGGCGACAGATTAGATACTTACATAATTTTAAAAAAAGTGAAGTGAACGAAAAATCAAATATTGAGAATCAAAATTACATTGTAAGTTAGAGGAAATTATTAATTATCAATTGACTTTATTGATTAGTTACTATGTAATGGTTGGAAGAAACCTAAAAATATATACTATCGATGATTACGCATACGTGTAATAAATATGTTGTACTATTTTTTTTGTATCATGTACTATATCATAGTCATTATCATCTCCATTATTGTCATGATATTACACCAATGAAGTGAAATAATGGTGAACTTTTTGTCATTTCGTGTACTAGATCATTAACTAGGTTTGTATGGTGAGCTGTATATTCGGAAATAAAATGGTAGAATTGGAATTCAAATTTTTGAATGAATGTGGTATTATTTTGAACCTTCTAAAAAGCTGTCATTTGATTTCTACCGGCAGTAGTTACTGCAAGCATTGTCGTAGGTATCTTTATCACTTTGTCTTTGCAGTAATAACAGCAGAAATTTAAAAATATTATAATATTAATTTTAATAATATAAGTTTTTAAGTACATATATGTAGGCACCCATTAGATCCCATGTAAGCCAGTGTAAGATAAAATGACAACAAAACATGTACCTATTACAAAGATTACGAACATTACAAAACAAAGATTGCATATTATTAGATTATAAAGATTGACAAAAAGTAAATATTTTGGAGTCTTGGATATCGTACCCTGTTAAGGAAGTCTGACCGAAATTTATAGGTAAGGAACGATTAAATTTATATCATATTTTATCCTTACTTATACAGTATATCGCAAATTACATGGTATTGATATATTCTTGAATCGGTTTCTTTAATATTTTGATTTCAACTGTTCTATATAGATCGATAAAAACGTATGAAATTCATGCTACATGTTTTTCTCACATTTGTTATTAAAAATCATCTTTAGATGCAATGTAGAATTCATTATAATAAAATTAGTTTCAATGAGAAATTAATATGTATTTGTTATTTAAATAGAACTGGCAATAGAAAATCAATATTGTGTGTATCAAGAGAAACTACATATTTACTTACTTATACCTATTTAAATGCATCTACTTAATACGAGAAAATGTTTTCTGGATATGAACGATTATACAATATTTCACAGCGTAACCACTTTCTGCAGAAAGACAGCGTGTACTAATAAATAAGAATAATGTGGAGTATCACACAAGACCTTATGTTTTAATTAATAATGTACCATTTATTCAGATCCAAGTTTCAAGAATGAACCTCTTTTGTCTCTTCCGCATATATACGAAGCAATGGGTGCGTTCAGCAGATCATACCGCTCCGCAACAGTTGTGGAGTGGCTCAGTAAAAATCTGCCGAACGCGCATGCGCTACCGAGCGCTCCAAGTGAGCGTAAGAGCTCTTTCACACGATCCGTTTTTTTAACGGACGGTGAAACTAACGGAACGGTGAATCTACCGGATATTGTAGAAACACATTGAGTTGCATTGGAGCGTTCACACGTATCGACGTCCGTTAAAAAAACGGTCCGGTACCGTCGCACTACCGTCGCACTAAGAACCCTTTCACACGATCCGTTTTTCTAACGGACAAGTATGAACATGTGTTTCTACTAAACGGATCCGTTGTTTTCACCGTTCCGGTAAAGTAGAAACCCATCCGTTGGTGCAACGGTACCGGAACGTTTTTTTAACGGACGTCGATACGTGTGAACGCTCCCATGCAACTCAGTGTGTTTCTACAGTATCCGGTAGATTCACCGTTCCGTTAGTTTCACCGTCCGTTAGAAAAACGGATCGTGTGAAAGGGTTCTTAGTGCGACGGTAGTGCGACGGTACCGGACCGTTTTTTTAACGGACGTCGATACGTGTGAACGCTCCAATGCAACTCAATGTGTTTCTACAATATCCGGTAGATTCACCGTTCCGTTAGTTTCACCGTCCGTTAAAAAAACGGATCGTGTGAAAGAGCTCTTAGTGGTAGCGGTCGCCATGTTTTGTAGCGAAGAAAAGTTACGCTCCAGCGCTCCCCCGCTCACTTCCATCGGAAGAAGTTTTGGCGCATTTTATGAATGATGTCGAGCGGTGTGAACCGATGTGTCGAATTCCGTCTGTCGTGCGACGGAACATCTTATATTGTATGTATTATTACGAAAAAAATTACATTTTCTTGCCATCGACAATCGTAAAAGAATCTGTTACCATATCAGAGTACCTCAGAGCTAAACAGTATTAACTCCATTTTTTTCGAAACTCGTATTATTTCTTCATTCTGCTATTTTCAATGTAAAATAGCAGAATGAGGAAATAATACGGTTTTTGACAAAAAAAATGTGTTAATACTGTTTAGCTCTGGGGGGCAATTCTCGACACGTGAGAAACGATTTCGTGAACGGAATTATTATTTCGTTTGAGAAATTTTGTACACGGAATTTTTCCCATACGAAACTCCTTCGTCAACGAAATTACTTTTTTCGTTGATGAAAGTGTCATTCGTCGTTCTCGCTGTTTTCGTCAACGAATGTTGTTTGGGATTTGTATGCCGGTGAATTGCATGACGAGGTGGTGGGCCGATGCGACGGGTCGTTGCTAAGTGATTAAACGAGATTCTAAAAAGAAGACGTCGCTAAGGGATGTAAACACATTTTTCGTGTGAGAAAATTAATTTCGTTGACGAGATTTAATTTCGTTGACGAGATCTATCTTGGAAGGGATATTCGAATCGTTAACGAAAGTGATCGACGAAATTTTACATCCGTTAACGAAAAATATTTCGTCCACGAAAAGCATTTCCCACGCGTCGAGAATAGCACCCCTGAGGTATTGATATAAAGAACACAACATTTTGTAACCAGAGATAACACTGGACAATAGTGATTTTGTTACTCGAACCAGAACAGGTGATTCTTATAGATATATGTGAACTAAAAACGAATTTGACTCTCAAATTGATTGTTCCTAAACAATTTTATAAAGCCAAATTTCAGTACAAGTCGATCGTTTAAGTCCGCCGCGCCACGCGCCTAAATGTATCGAAGGTCACGGCCGAAACTTGTTGTCAGCAGAACAGAGAGCGCTACTTCTGAGCGTACTGAGCGGTAGCGGTTTATGCTCGATCTGCTGAATGCAACCATTAACTTACTGTTAGCCTAAAAGATCATACGAGGGCAGAGTAAAAAGTTCGATATTTTTCTAGTAGATGGTGGTGCGCCCCAAATTCTGTAAAGTAGCCCCCTGCTGCGGCGATGACCTCTTCGTTTGATGAGAATTTCTTTCCAGCCAGCCATTTTTTCAAGTCTGGGATGAGAAAGAAGTCGTAGGGAGCCAAATTCGGTGAATAAGATGGATGCGGCAGCAATTCGAACTTCAAATCGACCAATTTCGCTGTTGCAACGGCAGACGAATGGGCAGGTGCATTGTCGTGGTGGAACAGATCTTTTTTTTTCGCCAAATGAGGGCGTATACTCATCTTCGCGATCGCACCACCATCTACTAGAAAAGTATCAGATTTTTAACTTTGCCCTCGTATATAATAACGTCTGGAGATGATCAAAATAGTATTATTGCATCCTTTAAAGAGTGGCAATTTCGACAAACTGCAAGAAAAGATACTTAGGTATATAACTTTTTTTATTGTCGAAGTTTTTTTGACTCAGAGCATTCGTCAAACAAAACCTTTCCGTTGAAAAGAAAACAATCATTTTCTTAATAAATATAATTAAAGCCGGTCCTAGAAGTAAGCACAGCAATGCAGCAGATGCGGCGCAGCAGCTTCCTTTTTCTTTTGTTTTCGTACAACTAACGCTAGCGTGCAAGATTTCGGCAGTTGTGAACCAAGGATAAGAAGGATATAGAAAAGGATGGCGCCATTACCACCGATCTGATTCGTTCTATCCACTCACTATCCGACCCGAATCTGGCCGAAATGAAGCGAAGGTCCTCGAAGGAGCAAAGACGGGAACTCACTTTTGTCCTGGACACAAGTGCCGATTTAGTCACAGACAGACGAGTTTGGGTAGTATATCTTGTACGAATTTCCACTCATTTGAATCGCCCCATAATTCAGCGTGATTGAACAACCCGCATCGGAAGGAGAAGCTCGAACGAGTCAATCAGTCGGCGATCGTTTGTAAGTTACCTACTCATGTCAGCCCCACCGTTCTTCAGTCGTCTTTACGGCTGTCCAGATTTGTCTTTTTTTCCATATAATCGATACCCGGCAATTGAAATAATACAACTCTCATTTATAGTTGTTAATTGTTCGTTTGTATTTCATTTATTAGATCCGTCCGGCTGTATTCCCGAACGAACCGCCTCTCCCTCAAATGCCAGGTTGGGGTCTATCTAATGCTCACCGCCACGCAAAGTGCACCGATTGCAGATATTGTAATTAAAACTCAACTATCGTAGAGGCTGTCAACGGTCTCTTCGCAACAAAAATTTGAAAAATTTGTACCAAAATGCCAGAGAATCGAGAATGAACAGAGTTTATCCGCGAACAAAATTTCAAGGAAGAACTCTATGATTTTTTCGTGGGTACAATTTCCGCCACGCACCTTCAACTACATTCCGAGAGAAAAGATAGTCCACCGATAGAACCGGAGGATGACCTCCTCTGATTTTCGATCGACGACACGATCGACGAGTAACGGGTTGGACCATTCTCCAAAGCGACGCGCTAATATAGTTCCCGTGGCAGTATCAGTGGATCCTACTCAGAAATGGAAATTACGTGAGGAGCTGAGGATGAACCTTAGAGGGATCCTTGGACCCGACAGCTGTGAGCCAGACTAAACTTCATTGAGCTTAAAAAAGCCGTAGTAAGGTAATGATAACACTCGTAGCCGCGACTATGGCGACGGTGACGGTAGCGTCTGTAAAATACCTTTTTTTTTTAATGTTGTAAAATACCCTGGGACCATCGATATCTCATTGTCAGGGAAGAAGCGGAAGTTCCTTCATCGGAACACGGTGTCGTCAACATCGGTCTGACTTCCAATCATCCCATTTGGCAGGAGCTGCTTCCAAAGGATTTAGAAACTTTTGTGACTGATCTTTCTCGGATAATTTAAATAGAACTCACCGTAAACATACAGCTAATCGAGATACTAGCCACCCTAGGGAATCCAACGGATGGTACCAACGAGATGTTTGAGCTGCTCTAGGTCGATGATGATTGGCGCTCATTTATTATCAGGAACGCAGAACGAGTAAGTACTGAGAATGGTAAAAAGAGTGATGTACATTGTAGTATCTGTCAGCAGTATCACTGGGCTTTATCTTCTAGATCGGCCGAACATCCACTGACACAACCCCGAATGCACTGATAACCCATAATGAACCTCCACCCGCGACATCTTCACAATTAACTCTTAAAGTATTGCTACGATCATTTGCTAATGAAAGCTGTCTTATACTTCCACGGCCAGAAGAATAGAGGCGTGTGGAGGACTATCGAGAAGCTCAAGTATGGGACTGGAATAGTAGAACTGAATATAGACTGGATGATCACCATAATGCTTGAATCCCTCGATGATATGTCGTGCTAGTAGGTTTGCGTGAGGTGAGAACTATAGACTACTTATGCTAATTCTCGAAGAAAACTCCTCATATGATCAGAAACATCGAACCTGTAAAAAGAATTTGATACATTCCTGCACATTCAGACCCAGGGAGTGAATGAGAAGGTCCTGAACTTATCACTTACCTAGAGTCCAATTGAAGGGTGAATAAAACAGACCAGAGGATCTACTAGAGATTGCCTATGATAAAGGAGGACTTTGTCAATCGAGCTACATAAGGAACGAATTTGGAGGAACATCGTCAAGTTAATCTAGCTGAATTTGGATTCAAATCCAACTGAAACAAGATCTTTGAAAGAGCGAATTGATGATGAGCGGATATTTTTACTATGGACACGCGTACTGAATTAGTAGCACGTCTCTCTAGACAGTATTTATATTGTACAAATTTCAGAAGAGTGTGTTACAATAACATGAGGTGAGCTGCTCATATATTTGATACCGTAAGTACTCTAGGTTATAATTATGAGTATTACTACTCTTGGTTTCCGGGAGCTAGTCGCGTCCAAGTTGTTATTTTTTTGCAATATTTCGTAAACATTGCAGTTTTCGTCATCAAAACAGATAACGTTCTGATATTGATTAGCTAATACCATAGGTCATTCACTCCGTTCCTTCAGGTCGCTCCACGCCTTCACGCCTTCACGCGTGTTCGGAGAGCCATGTGCCTCTTTACCAAACACTGGACTAGCTGAGTTCATGCAAAACCTTTGGTCGATTAGGTTCCACTGTTTTGATTTATCTCAATTCGCAATGATTCATCGTGGCTCGGAATATACTTTGGAATTATCTAGCGCCAATCGACATACATATTGTACTGATTTTTGAGATTGCGATTAGGACCCAGTACTAAAAGAGGCCATAAAGCGGGTCTTATGTCATAGCTTCTAATATTGTTTTTTACGTATAAATAGGGGAAGTGGGGGGTTAATTAAATCTAAATTAACTACTGAACTTTAGGTCCTTTGTATCTATTCCATCATCCTGTTGTATATCTAAATACCAAATCTACCCTCCTTCCAGAAACCTAGGATCTAGCCCTCAGATATCTATATATATAAAAATGAATGTTTGTCTGTCTGTCTGTCTGTCTGTCTGTCTGTCTGTCTGTCTGTCTGTCTGTCTGTCTGTATGTCTCGTATGCCTTCCTAAACCGTTCATCCGATTGCGATGAAATTTTGGGAAATGGTTGGACGCATGCCTGCGATGGTTTCTGAGTTAGTAAATATTATACAGGGTGTTCAAAAAGTCCCGGTACGGCCGATTATCTCAGCGGGAAAACATTTTAGAGAAAAATGTTTAATACAAAACTTTAAGGATTTTCCCTTGGCTACCCAGTGGTCGTATTGGATTTGACCTTGACCGTGACCTTTAAGGTAATATCAAATGCCTTCCTAAACCGTTCATCCGATTGCGATGAAACTTTGGAGAATGGTTGGACGCATGCCCGCGAAGGTTTCTTATTGTTAGTAAATCTTATAAAAGGTGTTCAAAAAGTACCGGTACTGATGATTATTATGCCTTCCTAAACCGTTCATTCGATTGCGATGAAAAGTTGGGGAATGGTTGGACGCATGTCCGCGAAGGTTTCTGAGTTAGTAAATCTTATAAAAGGTGTTCAAAAAGTACTGGTACTGATTAAACCGTTCATCCGATTGCGATGAAAAGTTGGGGAATGGTTGGACGCATGCCCGCAAAGGTTTTTGAGTTAGTAAATCTTATACAGGGTGTTCAAAAAGTATCGGTACGGATGATTATTATGCCTTCCTAAACCGTTCATCCGATTGCGATGAAAATTTGGAGAACAGTTGGACGCATATCCGCGAAGGTTTGAGTTAGTAAATCTTATACAGGGTGTTCAAAAAGTACAGGTACGGATGATTATTTGCCTTCCTAAACCGTTCATCCGATTGCGATGAAACTTTGGGGAATGGTTGGACGCATGCCCGCGAAGGTTTCTGAATTAGTAAATCTTATAAAAGGTGTTCAAAAAGTACCGGTACTGATGATTATTATGCCTTCCTAAACCGTTCATCCGATTGCGATGAAAAGTTGGGAAATGGTTGGACGCATGCCCGCGAAGGTTTCTGAGTTAGTAAATCTTATACAGGGTGTTCAAAAAGTCGAACTATACTTGACCTAAATTTGACCTCCGCTGACAATAAAGGTAACATGAAAAAAATGGTCAAGGACACATTTGAACGTGAAAAAAAATTAATTTGACCTCGATATAACCTTGAAGGTCATGGTCAAGGTCAAATCCAATATGACCATTGCGTAACCCGGGAAAAATACTAAAAGTTTTGTATTAAAAATGTATTTAAACAATGGTGGACGGACAAAATCAATCCACAATCTACCCGTGCGAAACCGGGACGGGCTGCTAGTACTTCATAAATTTGCCGGCTTCAATAAGCGAGAACTAAACTTCAGTCACTATAGCCCTCATAAGGCGTTGTAGTAACACAACGAGAGTGTATAAAGATTGCTTCCTTTAATCTATTTATTTTCTGCATCGTGGGTCCTTAATAAGATTCATTTTGTAGAAATGGTAACGCACAGTAGGCCATGCCTAATTAAGATAATGGTTCACAAAAATTCTAAATGTCTCTTCTACCTAGCTTTAAGATACTAAAGACCTCGATACCATTCAATTCTCCGATAACATTCAACTCGGTGGAGCCAACTAATTCAACCCTCAGGGTCTTCTCCATTACTACTATAAATGTCGATCTAGTCTATCTCGTTGTCCCTCTAAGAATTGGAGATTGCAGCCTATTAGGCCACCCTTGCTCTATTTTCAACTCAATCCTAGGACACCAGATAACAGCAGTACATCAGTCTGAGCTGTAAAATAAATGGCTTTAGCCAAAGATCCCAGTCTTCAATTACGGGTGAAAGTTCTTCTGCAATTCTGGAAAGTTTGTGCAATCATTCTCTCCTACTTTTCAAAATATTTTTTCCAATTCGGCTTCCCATATTGTACACCATTAACGAAACGTAACTAGGACGTGATTCCATAAGGAATTGAGGATAGGAAGCAAAAGAAATGGATTTTGTCAGACTTAAGGAATTGGAACTCCAAAGAGAAATTTAATGAACATTTATTACGAATCGACCGGTGCTGCTCTCAAACTTTACATAGTTTGATTTTTTAGTTACGACTGGGCCTTACCGTAAGTCGGAGCCTCTCGCATATATCCTTTCAAAAAGAGTCATGTTTATCAAAACAGTTATTTAACTACATGAGCATGCGTGTTACGTCTGCAGTTTCATTACTAGATCCTCGACCCCGCATGTACCGCACATTCACATCATCGCAATATGCTGAATCGACACTTGCATCACTCAAGCAAAGGTTAGAAAGCATTTGAATGGCCCATTCATCTCAACAATGATTTTTTCGAGATCGAAACGAGAGTACAACTAATATGAAAAAAACTATATTCTGGATAGTTTTGCAATATTGGATAATGCAGGTTTATTAGACAAGAACTGAGCACAAAAGTGGGTGTTTTAGTGAGTCGTCATAACTTTAGTTCTCTTCCCTGTTAGGAACCGAAGAGGGGGCTAAAAATAACGAATTTTAGAATAATTATTCTATTATTTAAAAAAGAACTTTTATTTTAAATTGATTTCTATATATGATGTACATAAATCAAAAGTCAACTTTACTTTCGTTTCAAAGTTAATACATAGGTACATATCATAAAAATGTGTACATTAACATCGAAACTTCGTAACTTTGCCAACAAATTTGTTTTCTTTAGTAATTGGTGGTTAGTTGCATCACCTACTTCGAACCTTTAAGAATATACTTGATTTTTGTGTTTCAGACATACGTACAAGGAATTAGACATCCCGTTGCGAAGAAAGGAGTTACAGAAGCTCACTGCGGAAACTAATTAGAAGCAATTTTGTTTTTAAGGAGCAAAAAGAAGTCAAGAATAACTAAATTTTTACTATTCTAAATTAGAGATTGCCCTTAAATCACCTAGCAGTTTCCTGAAGCCATTATCTATAGATTGTTAATATGTTGCCGATGAACAAATCATTAGCCGCTGCTATTAAATTTGTAACAGATGGCGTAACAGGTAGTGTAACTCTAATGGGAACAGTTGCCATAGAACGTTACTATGCTACCGATATCTTGCTGATGTATTTTGTAATTAGAAATGAGATTCTAAATTAGACAAAATGAAAGTGCATCATGCAAATATAACTATACTCCTAGTGAATTCATTCCCTAATGAAGCTTGTAATGGTGAATATGAGTAATAAAGTGCTCAAATGATCTTTTTCGAAATATCAGTATCTATGACATTAAGAATTTGGAACTAAGTTTAATAACATAACGATATATGTTACAAAAACACCTATGAAAGACAAACGCCCAATGAAGGCAGCGAAATATACCCACGTTGTTTCCTCGTCGACTACTCTCATTAAATCTGAGTTCCTCGCATCTGCTTCTACCTTCTGAGACGCTTTTGGATTTAAAGTGTTGAATAAAAAAATTTGCCCCGCTCTACTTTTTATCATGAAAGCGATGCTCGTCGAAAGCCAGCCGGGTGCAGGCATACTTATCACTTGTAATTGACGTAAGAAAGCGGTGAGAAATATCGAAAGCCCAGATAATATTAATGAGTCTCGGTAGAAGAATACTGCAAAGTAAAGAGAAACAGAAAAAAAGTTATGTCAATATTTCGACGGCGCACATACAATATACCACATACTACAATGTATACCACTTACAAATATTAGGAGCATTTGCTCCATTAAAAGGCAGTAGCCAATGGATTTCCTGTATACAAAGTAAGTGGCAGATAAAGTTGATGCCAGCTACGATCATTCTTTCAGTTGATTTGGGATCCAGGCATAATATCGTCAGAGTTATAGCGATTAAAACTGTAATTACGTATATTATAGCGCCGTAAGCTACAAGTATTGCTATTATCCCTGACAGCAAAATTTTAGCATTTTCTAAGGGCCGGTTTTACCAACACGGTATAAACGCCGTATAGCGCTATACTGAGAATAACCTGTACGCAAGCGTTTTACCACGATGGTATAAGTCTGGAATAGGATAAACTTTGGAATAAATGCAGGGATAGCTTATCCGGCAGTTTCAGCGCTGGATAAGCTAGCTATCCTCGGTATAACCTAACTTTTTGTTTGTGTCTTTATTATTCCGTGACAGAATCATAATAATTGTTATTAGTTGTGAAATAGAGTTGATTGATGTGCCAGTTTTCAAATCATCATCTGATGATGAAATTGACGTCTTACAAAGAATGAGAAATCCTAGGAAAATACGTGCCCGCGGTAAGTAAATAAAGGATACCTATACCTACTAATTTATAACCAATATCTAATACAAAACTATTCCAGAGTTGACTATTTCGAAGAATACAATGGTTGTAGAATTCTTCACTTGATTTCGTTTGGAAAAACAAACCTGTCAGAGATTATTGGGACAAATACGACATCGCATTGCTTCGAGGTCGCCAAGAAATGCAGCAATTCAGCCAGCAACAAAATTATTGCCGACTTTAAGATTTCTTGCTTCGGGATCAATGCTAATTACTGTAGGTAATCGTTTTTATCATAATGTTAAAATTTTTAATTAGCCATTATTATATGCCGCCACCTCTGCAACCTCCAACGACTCCTAACATCGCGAGGAGAGCTAGTTTACAGGGCTACAAGTTCATCGATCGGCATAAACCGCCACTGATCTCCCAGAAATCAATGGGCGACATACTGAAAAACATCAACAAAAAGTCAAAATGAAACTCGTCAGAAGGTACGATTAAACAATTTTATCGCGGTAAACTTTTTATTCGCCAGGAACAAAGAGGAGTTTCGCATTGTCAGAATGTCGTGGCTGCGAAGGATTGATTTTGTTCACAGTGAGCTTTTAAACGTGTTTTTTAGATCGCCGGGTGGGAGACCTTTGCGAGCCAAACGAGAAAATAGCTCTTGCAACGACCTTCAAGAGATCTTACGGAAACGATATATCGCAATGCAATCGCCGGACAGTAGAAATTCCACCGCGACGTTGACGTTCGATAATTCGTTCTAGATTAAGAACTCGATGATACTCAAGTTCTCTGGGTCGCAGCAATCGCGTCGGACGGTGCTCCAAGGAACGGCTATTGTAGCCTTCCTTTCCACGCGTGAGATTGAATCATGATTATAATTTTATCTGAGTCAGAGCTTTGGAGAATCAAAATTAATAGATCTCTCTTCTTTTTTTATAAATGAGTCTTTCTCTGCGAGGTAATTTCGCACGACACATTTTAGATTATAGTTCTTTTTTAATAGGAGGATAGAAGCTCATAGAAACGTCGGGAAAATTTTGTTTTCTCTCTTCGCTCTTTTACTCAGAAAATGCAAGTTTAAATTTAAAATTGACGCACGCGGGTCTCTAATCGCGAGAATCTCAACGGTATCCAATAATATCAACCAAAGAAGTCATCTACCATTGCATTGTCTTCTATAAGTAACATTTAAATTTATCTAGGTAGACATTATACCTTTCTTCAATTCGCGTGATTGCAGAGTTTTCAGGAGCAGAAGTGATACATCCGTCGTACGATGTAGAATATGAAAAAATTTTAGATTTGCATTGATACACTTTTGTAAGATACCTCGGCATTAGACATCAAGTCGTACAACGCTCTTTGTATACTTTTTAGATAGGGTCGCGTATACTTAAAAAAAACGATAACATTGTACCGCTCTATGTAATCTCAGAGTAATGTCACCGCGTGATAAATCTTAAGTTGTAGCGATTTAAAAGTTTATAGATTTTAGAATATATTTTGTCCGATACGAGATTTGGATCAAATGGTGCAATTTTACGTTGTAATTACTATTATTGTGTGACGACTCTTATAGTTTTTTGAGACTGAACACATTCTTGTTGGTGAGATATCGAATATTTGGACGTGTTTTGTACCTGATGCTTTTATCGACGACTCGAAAATAAAAGTTATTGTTACGAAAATATAAATATATTGTTATAGATATCTTTTATTTACCGGGCACGTATTTTCTTTGGATTTCTGATTCTTGGTAATACGTCAATGTCATCATCAGATGATGATTAAAAAACTGGTACATCAATCAACTATTTCAAAATTAATAACAATTTACCACAACGATCAGGTTATGATTATGTCATGAAAGAATAAAGACGTCAAAAACAAAAAGTTAGGTTATACTGAGAATAACAACTCCGAATTTCATTTATCGCGCCGGAACAGCTGTCAAAACGACCAAATGTCATGCGCAGTACGTACTTCTTACTACCAACCTAAAAATAATTTTAGATGGCCAACGCTTATACCTGGAATAGTTATCCCAGGCAAACTTGGAGCTGGTAAAACGCCTGCGCTTTATACCAGGTATAAAGAAGAGGGGGAGAGAGAGAGAGAGAGTATAAATTTATCCTCGGTATACTTATTCTAGGTATAACTTGGCTTTGGTAAAACTGGCCCTAACAGTAAGTTTTTGGCACGCCGTGCAGTTTTTCAGCACGTCTTGCCATTAAAATTGCAGCAACTGCGTCCTCTGATGCTGACTATTTGAAGCAAGGCCGTGCAAATTTCATGCCGACTATAGCAACGCTAAACCTACAGTAGTGGCTGCAAACAATGTCTCGAGTTCAATAAATCTCAGACGAAGAATATTCAGTGAATGACTCTATCGCTAGGGTAAACAAACTTAAGTTCAGCCACTTCCAGTAGTCAGCCACTCTGCTGAATAAGTCGAAATATTAAGAATTCCCAGCGAAAGATTATTTTATGCTCCTGTCCCAATTGTCGGCCATCTCTTTTCTACCTGATCTTCAACTTTTGTGTTGCATTGGTAACACTGTGCTAACATTAGACTGTGTTAACTGACAGCGTCCGGCATTGGTAAGTAAAATCATAAGTTTTGTATAGTATAAGTAGGAGTAAGAAATAGTGAATTATGCAGTTTGATACAGTGATTCCGTGGTAAACGATTTTTAGTTGATTTTATACTTAATAATACGTCGTTTACACAAAATGGTGTTATAGGTTATGTTCGGTTTGCTAGTTTTTATGGGGGCCGAGTATTGGCATAACAATTTCACCTGAAATCCAAAAGTCAGCCACCCGGCCGACTACTGGATATTTACCGGTTTATGTCGGTATCCAGTAGTCAGCCGCATTATATCCAGCGTGGCTGACTATTGGGAAGTAGTCGGCCAATAGTCGGCCATCGTTCTTTTTTTTACCTAAAGTACATAAATTAGGTGCTGGAAATGATATTGAAGTGAGTGAACTAAATCAAAATACATATATTAGTGGATATTAAACTAGAAATTAAAACAATAATTAAGTAGGTACCTATATAAAAATATAAATGAGTAAATTTAGGTTTGGGTCAGTATACTTACACGTCCTCCTTTCTGCATAGGGATACAGGCGTCATGACAGACAAAAAACGTCCCATTCATCAATATCCCCAAAGTGCTTTAGATGCCGCTTTAGTTTCTGTACATGATGGTATGGGAATTAGGAAAGCCAGCAGAATCTATGGGGTTCCAAGAGGGACCATACAAGACCGATTGCATGGTCGAATCAAAACAACTAGTAGAAGAATTGGTCCCCCAACAGTTCTAAGCAGCAATGAGGAACAACAATTGGTTAATTGATTGAAGGAATTGGCAAAAATAGGGTTTCCTAAAAAAAAACTGAATTGTTATCAACAGTCCAACAACTTGTACTCGCCGATAAGCGCGAAACCCCATTCAAAGACGGGCGACCAGAAGACAAATGGTACAGAAGTTTTTTGAAAAGACATCCGGACCTCTCCCTTCGCGAACCAGAAGGTTTGACCAAATCACGAGCCACGATTACGGAAATGGTTTCGAGATCTGCAAGCTTACATTGCAGAAATTAAACAGGAGGAAATTTTTTCAGATCCGCGAAGAGTACTTAACGGAGACGAAACCTCTTTCTCCATGAGTCCGAAAACTGGAAAGGTGCTGGCACCCAAAGGTTGGAGAAACGTTTATGAAGTAAAGAATGGGAACGAAAAGGAAACGATCACAGTGCTATTGGTCTTTTCTGCAGCAGGACAAATTGTGAATCCCATGGCTGTATTCTCATATAGAAGACCTCCAGCAAGCGTTGTAAGATCCATGCCAGCCAATTGGTTTTTAGGCAAGTCAGAATCTGGATGGATGCGGAGTGAAGTCTTTTATGAATACGTGGTAAGCGGGGTCGGTAACTGGTTGCAAGAAAATGAAATACCAAAACCTGTCATTCTTTTCATTGACGGCCATAAATCGCATCTTTCCCTGCAACTAAGCGAATGGTGTTCGTTAAATGGAATTATATTGTACGCATTACCACCAAATACTACGCACCTGATGCAACCTGCCGATGTTAGTGTTTTTAAACCACTCAAAAGTGAGTGGAAAAAGACAGTTCGACAATGGCAATTAAAACCCGAAAACATTAACACAGTTTTGAGCAAAACCACATTCTGCCCATTACTGGCAGATTGCCTGAATATGCCAAATCTGCTTCAAACGATACAGAATGGGTTCAGAAGCTGTGGACTTTTCCCCCTCGATCCTGACGCTGTAGATTACAGTAAGTGCATACAAAACAGGCTGGAAGAAAATTTAACCTCAACACCAGAGTGGGTCGAGTTTCCTCCCGAGAAATTGAAATATCTCAGATGGTTTTGGGGGTTTTTAAAGAAGAACTTACTAGTCGATATAATATTGAGGTCGATAAGGTCATCAATGTATTACATTTTCAACAGAATGACAATGAAAATGTTGACATTTTATAAACGCAGAAAAATAAGGTGCAAGAGATACAAGAAGGGGAACAATTGTTGCTTCTAAATATAAATCCTGAAGAACTTGTTTTGCCAGAAATCCCGTCCATTAATGCCGAAAAGATTGATAATATACAAGATAATTCCTATGGTGAGATGCCTTTACAACCACCGAATGTAAATGGGTCACCAACAGTAGTCCCTGAGCTCAACAGTATTACATCCGACTGTGATTCCCGAACCACACAAGAACTTTCCAGAGAAAATTGTGATGCAATCAATGAGGAAATTATGGTGAAGAGAATTGATAAAATAGAAATTGTGCATTGCGTTGAAAGTAATGAAACTGAAGAAGCGACGAATCAAGATGAAAATGGAAATGAAAGTGCAAATGGCTGTGACGTAGAAATAAACCATGTACCCGTTGCAGTGGCAGAAAGAAATTCTTATGGTGACATTACAAACCAAAGCTTTAAGCCATATTTATTTTGGCCTTCACCGATAGCTAGTCAGAGGAAAAACAATAAGCAACAAATGCCAGCAGCAATATCATCAGAAAGTTACAGAAAATATTTAGAAGAAAAAGAAAGTCGCCAAAAGAAGGAACAGTTAGAAAAAGAGAGGAGGAAGGAAGCGAAACGACTAAGAGCAATCGAAAAGAACAGTGTCGTGCCAAGAAAGAAGAAAAGGGCGACGAAGAAGGCAGCCAGAGAATTAGCCAAAGAAGCAGATGAAAATCTCCCAAGGCGACATCCGGAAAAGTGTGGCATTTGTGAAGAAGACTTAGTCAGCGACGTTGAAGATGAGAACTTAAGGAGTGTTGAATGCGACAAATGCACTCGATGGTTTCATATAATATGCACTGAATTCATTGGTTGGTACTACGACGAGGTTCAAGAAATGCATAACATTTGCCCATATTGTTCAGAAACAGGTAGGTTACCTTATATAGGCAAATTTCATTTTTGTTATTCACGACCACTGTTTTAGGTTAATGGAAACCAGCACAGGGTATTTCAGCATTGCGAGGACCTAGTTCTACTCGAGATTGGCACTTTTCTACGTTTTAAAGAAGCAATGTATTTATTTTTCTACTATAAGTATAGTTACGTTACATTCTGAAAACAAAAATTTTGTGTTTTAAAATGCATAATATTTTAGGTTATAGTTCCTAGCAACGTTTTTTCATGTAAATCATCCAGACTGTTTATATTTTGTTTTAAATATTTACATGTATCTTAGTACAGAATGTTATCTCACTTATTTTGTCTATAAAATATTTCCAGCAGATTTAAAAATTGAGAAAATACTAATTTATTTCCCTACTACTAAATACCCAAAGTGGTGGCTGACTATTGGCTGCCAGGTAGCCGAACTTAGACTTCTCATGGCTGACTACTGGGAAACTGTTGTTTTTTTTAAGTTTCCATTTATTTCACCATTTCAAAGTAATATTTCAATAATTTCACCAAGTTAGTTTGTTCAGAAATAAATCGTCTACAAAGCTGTTAAAATTTCAAACTTCTAATATAAAACATGATTTTTTAAATGGTTTACCTTTCTGAGTATTGGATAAAGTGGCCGACTACTGGTGTGTTTACCCTACCGGTCGAACTTTTTATATACCCGGAGAAACCCACCACCTCGAATTTCGCCCCGCCCATTACTGTATAGTGCTGCTATCTACTGTCTAGATACGAATCTTGCACGCCTTGCTATAAATAATCAGCAACAGAGGACGCAGTTGCTGCAATTCTAACGGCGAGCCTTGCAGATTTTTCTACACGTTTGGCTGTCAGGTATATTGTTACTTCCCTTATGGAAAATTACTAATGAAATACGAATGGGCGCAAATGTGTACTAATAAGCACTAATGCAAATTGATCAGCGTTCATTAGTTCCTCATAAATACCTGTAAGGGCCGGTATTATAAAGCCCGTTGACCGAAGGTTGAGCTTCAACCGGCGGTTTGTCTGCAGTTTGAGAATACGCCAACCGCCGGTTCAAGCTCAACCTTCGGTTAACGGGCTTTATAATACTGACCCTAAGTGATTTGATCAGTGATTATTAGTAACACGTAATGACATTCATAAATACTAAGGGCGACGGAATAATATCCATTAGTATAAGCATGACTTCATATTAGGAAACAGGAACTAAACGAAGCAAACAAAATTATGTAATTTTTATCAATAGCTAATACCAGTAAGTACTTCAAATATCAGATGCTCTGTAATAAAAGACACACGGTATTCATGATAGTGATTGTAATAACGCTAAATACTATTGCCCACCCGGAACATATACGTATTATACGTATACATATATTAGATACATGCGCGCGATAGATATAATATATCTATTATATACCTACGTTTACGAGATATCTGCATAAATATTCGGGAGATATTTTTAATGTGCGTATGTCCGCTTCATGTACGTATATTATACGTATTTTGTGTGTATATCCAGCAGATATATATTATATATATCTGCTTAATATATACATATATACGGGGTGTTTCAAACTTCTGACCCAGAATGTTCATTAAAAAATTACGAACATAATGCAATTGATTTTATTGAAATCCATTAAGAATTTACGGAGAAATTAATTATTAAAAAGTAATTAATATTTTGAATTTATTCGGCATTGATGACGTCATATAGAAGATAATCGCAATTGCTATCGTTATTATAAACATATAACGTCATCATTGCCGAATAAATTCAAAATATTAATTACTTTTTAATAATTAATTCCTCCGTAAATTCTTAACGGATTTCAAAAAAATTAATTGCATTACGTCCGTAATTTTTTAATGAACACAGGGTTTTTCTCTGGGCCAGAGGTTTGAAAACAACCTACATCCGCGGTATACATATTATATATTACGTTCAGTAAATATTCCATGAACAAAATATATACTTTCATTGAACGTAATGTAGAATATACGTATACCAGACGCAAAATATATGTATACAATACGCGCGTATATCCGGCATAAAGTACATACATACATAAGAATTGCACTAACCGAAGTAAGTTACTGAAAATTGATTGTAACAATGTTTTAGGGTAATCAATAACATTTGTTAATGATATATTATCGGGATATTAAGAAAAAAGAGCCAACGGCTGTTACGACTCTTCATATCATAGGTACTTGGTTAGTGAGGATTCGAACCCGGGTGCTCAACGTAGGAGACCGAAGTCAACCACGGAGCATGAGAATGACTTGCAGTGCAGTTCATATGTATACAAATTTTCTATATACCTATGCAGGTATATCATTTCGGAATTATAGAGTACTACCAAACTAATATTGTGGAAATGCAATATTCTTATGATGCAATTTAAAATTTTTAAAAATCTGTACCTTTAAAATATGATTTTAAAGTACCAAGTTTCAATATTACATGTCTTAAATTGACAAAATAACAGTAATATGTAAACCTGCAATATGGGCATACGTAACTGACACGTATATTTTACGCGTATATGGAGAAGTGTATTTTTTAGAGATACTATATATAGTTATATACAGGATGTTCGGAAAAAACACCGACACAGAAATAGGGGTGATAGGTTACGTCATTACAAGTATTTTGATATAAGGGACCTATACCCGCAAGCGCCCCCTTCTGGAGATATCAACTTTTCAAGTTTATAACGACCGAGGTTGATCAAAGTAGAATAATAAGAAACGTATCAAGATGGTAACGAATATTTAATTTTACGAGATACAAAAACAATGTACTACAGCAAATGCTCAAAATGACGGCCACCCATGTCCATGCAACATCGGAAACGATTCTGGATAGATGTGCCACTGCGCAAACTGCTTGCGGAAAAGATAACCGCTTGGCTCAAGTCCTTGTACTTTTCGAAGATGATGCGGATACAAGGAGTTTTCATTTGTTATTCAATTGTACAGGTAGACAAAAAACTCAATATTATTCTACTTTGATCAACCTCGGTCGTTATAAACTTGAAAAGTTGATATCTACAGAAGGAGGCGCTTGCGGGTATAGGTCCCTTATATCAAAATACTTATAATGACGTAACCTATCACCCCTATTTCTGTGTCGGTGTTTTTTCCGAACACCCTGTATATACATACCGTATGTGTCCCACTCTGTGCCGTATGTATGTATCATCCCAAATTAAACAAGCAGAGATACCGATATTACCGAAATTTTACCGACGGTCAAGAATTTTATAATTAGAGTTGGCTTGAGAAGAGTGCGCTGTGTGTGCTGCATGAGAGCGAAAAGTGTCAAACGTCTGATTTCCCGATAGCTGTTAATTCAAGAGATCGAAGTGTTTCGTCTATTATTCAATACTTGGATATTCCGAATTGACAGCTATCGGGAAACCAGACGTTTGACACTTTTCGCTCTCACACAGCACACACAGCGCACTCTTCTCAAGCCAACTCTAACTATAAAATTCTTGACCGTCGGTAAAGTTTCGGCAACGTCGGTATCTCTGCTTGTTTAATTTGGGATGATACCGTATGTCCCACTCTGTACGGGCCAGTTTGAAAGTTACCTTCAGGGAGGCTTGGTCGGTAATCGAAACATTTAATACCGGTAGAAATCGAGTCGGTAGTTAGAGTTGGTGTCAATTCGGGAGATCGAAGCATCTAACTTCGAAATTATGAATTTGTGAATAATGGTGAGTAATTTCCATTATTCACAAATTCATAATTTCGAAGTTAGACGTTTCGATCACCCGAATTGACACCAACTCTAACTACCGACTCGACTTCTACCGGTATTAAATCACTCAAGTACCGACCAAGCCTCCCCGAAGGTAACTTCAAACTGGCCCGTACAGAGTGGGACATACGGTACGGTACATACAGTATTTCACGGAACGAGGAAATGTATTTTTTAGAGATACATATAATATACGTAACTGATACATAAAATATGTTATGTATATCATGTACGTATACGAATCATATATCTGTATTAACGTAAAATATACGTATGATATACGTAATGTGTTGTATGGAATCTACCGCATGTCTCCCCCGATAGCAAAGTGGCACCACAGTGACTGCACCCTGCTTTGACGCGGTGCATTCGAGTGCATGCACTGGGGTGTCCATCTGTCTGTGCACCGTGAAGCCACACTGCAGTCACGCAGTGCAAGTACGATGGTAAAAGTAGAATTTTGCAAAAAGGGGGCGATAAAGTAGGATTTCCCGCCTGCCTTATCCGCCTACTAGAGAGAGAGAGAGAGAGAGAGAGAGAGAGAGAGAGAGAGAGAGAGAGAGAGAGAGAGAGAGAGAGAGAGAGAGAGAGTCGGTTTTTTTTTCTCAAACCCGACCCGGCCAGGACTCGAACCTGCGATCTTTAGAAGACTGGGAACGCTTCTCGCATTCTACCAATTGCGCCATCGACTCTTTGTGGTGGTAGTCGACTAAGTTATACATATAATATCGATACCTGAAAGCAACAGTACTGTGACTAGTGAGATAAAGCCGAAAGCCGATTTCGAGCTATGTCAAACGTAAACTAAAACCGGCCTTTATACAATGCAACACTGAGATATCTCGGCAAAAATATTTAAATAAATATTTAATTTAAATATTTTTGCCAAGATATCTCAGTGTTGCATTGTGTAAAGGCCGGTTTATATATATATATATATATATATATATATATATCTCATTAAATTTTTAAAAATAATTTGATACTTTCTTTTTCAAAACAGTAGCGATTATGATAATTAATTATTCATTATTTATGAAATAATTTAGTACAATTTGCACTGTTTGAAACATTATTATAATATCAATTTTGTTATTTTCTAATTTAAAAATTCTTCTATCGGGGTGTGAAATCAATTAATTGTAAATTTACAACCGCACACATCCGCAGATCAAAATTTGTAACTAGTCACAAATTGCTTTCTGGGAACAAACCTATTATTATATCAATTTTGTTATTTTCTAATTTAACACATTCGCTACCACTTTTAGATTGATTGCATCGCGCTCAGTGCTGGTAACAGACTGAATAATGTAATGTGCACGTCAATGTGTCTCCGATCGGAGCCGGCGGCACAGGCGCGAAGTGTCGACTGGCTCCGATCGGAGCCGGCGGCAGCAAACGTGTTAAAAATTTTGTGAAGACAATGAAGTTACCGACATTCATGGTCGGTAAATTTATGAAGTGTGCACGTCGAAAAGGCACCTTGACTGCACTGAGTGTAACTACTGTGTCTTTACGCTGTGAACCACTCAGTGTGTTCACTGTGTAGCCACGGTGCTTTTAGTTTGTGTACGCCACGCGATCACGCCACGGTGAGACCACAGTGGTGCCACTACGTGGCAGCACTGCGTGCGGCTAGTGTGTAAATCCACGCTTTGCTGTCGGAGTCGGGAGAATTCGAGCAAGTACCGATACCTATGGCCGATAACTTGAAATTTGACTTCGGCAGTGTTTGCCGACGGTCGAGTCTTTGATAGTTAGAGTTGGCTTGAGAAGAGTGCGCTGTGTGTGCTGCGTGAGAGCGAAAAGTGTCAAATGTCTGATTTCCCGATAGTTGTCAATTCGGGAGATCGAAGTATTTCGTCTGGTATTCAATACTGATCTCCCGAATGGAAAGCTATCGGGAAATCAGACGTTTGACACTTTTCGCTCTCACGCAGCACACACAGCGTACTCTTCTCAAGCCAACTCTAACTATCAAAGAATCGACCGTCGGCAAATACTGCCGAAGTCAAATTTCAAGTTATCGGCCATAGGTATCGGCACTTGCTCGAATTCTCCCGGGACATGCGGTACACACATACTTTTGTATATATGGTATGCCGCGAGGGCCGCGAGATACTGTCATGTCTCTTGATATAGGGTGTCCCAGAAAATATACGCCAAACGATTATCAAATTCTGTCACATTCACCACTATTGAGATGACCGATGTCTTTCGGACTGGAACGTCTATTCGGTTCGTGTCTGGGTTGTCGGTATTACCACCGAATTTTAGAGAACCATCTTGGATCGGGTGCGTCTACCGATATGCAACCCACTACGCTGGCATGTATTTTCTGGGACACCCTGTATATGTTAAAAGTTATATGTTACTATTGTAAGATAAAGTATAGATCATGTATTACAAGTACGAGTATACTGCATGTATAACTTCTATCTACGAATCAACTAGTTATTTATTTCTATTATATGTATCTTATACAGCTATTCCAAAGAAAATATTCGATTTTCATATACGTGTATATCTCATACGTATAAAAAAGAGATCATGCTGTACCTTACGTAACGTAATATATATTTCTATTGAATATATATCTATATGAAAACCAAATTTTTGCATCAGGATAGACGTACTATATACATATATTAGACGTAAATTCTAGGTTAAAAATTGTAGGTAATAAATATACAAATCGTCATTGGTTTAGGAATATCTCCTATATGTACACATTTTACCGATTCTGCGATTTTACTATCTTTAGTATCAGAAAGTTGATCCGCACTGTTTGGTAATATCACTTATGTGCCACATAACCTTTAAAATGTTTAACATTTAATAATAAATTAAAGCTACTTAGATTTTAATAAAATTAAGAACATTTTTTTTGCTTCCTGTAAAGGTTTCGCTTCCTTAGGTTATTTGCACATAGGAGATATTCCTAAACCAACGACGAAATTTTATAATATATGTATGGCATACGTATAGTACATGTCTATAAACATGTGATATATATCTTCAAGATATGTATCATATGTCTATGACAGATATAGATGTACTATAGATATATAGATAATACATATAGGTATACGTATGTTATATATCTTGTTCCGTGTGGGTGTGTTAGTGTTTCGTTAGTTTTCTTAATAATGCCTCATTAGTATGTTTCCATAAGGGTTATTATTAATTTTTAACTCACAGATGGCTGGTGAAATGTAAATTGCTGCCATTACGCTTACATGTCGTTCCAAGATAAAGTGAAAAAAGAGAGAAGGAAACGTATCATTGGGACAACACTTAAACGTTTGCACGATTTTCGTAGCATTTACTGATATAAGCCTCCATTCTTGATTTTCTGTATACTCCTCTAGGGTGACCTATGAATACAAGCGCAACTTTATCTTTCATGTAGTCAATGAAATATAAGGTAAAAGTGGGATAGATGCCCCCTTCCTCTAAGGAATAAAAATTATATAGCAATATAGAATGTAACAGTTTCTAAAATAGAAAAAATATAATTTGGATAAAATAAATTAAGGTATGCAGACACATAAGAAATTCCGTTTTCGGCATTTTGGAGGATAGGTGCCCTGGATATCTGATAAGAATTCATATTAGGTGTAAGAAAAACGAATTTCGTAATGAATATATCTAATATCTTACATATATATTTTTAAATACAACAATGAAGAAAATACAATTATCAATAAATTGATAAACAGAAATAATTGAAATTTCACTGCAAAACTATTATTGTCCTGTCAAATCTGATGACCACCATTTCTTTCACCATTCGTTTCTTCTTTTTTCAACAATCATTACCAAATGTACTCGTATGAAAAAGCTGTTCTATTTTCCACGAGAAGAAGATACTATTGTAATACAAAAGTAAATAATGATCGGTAAGTCTTATACTGTTTTATCTTTCGTGACTACAAGAATATCAGTATAAGAGATTGTTAATAAAATAGAGGCATCTTTCCTTCTTCGCCAGTAAGGTAACTATCCTTTATCACCGGTAAGGCATCTATCCTCCAACGAAAGACTAACGGTGGGATAGTTGTCTCATCAATAATTATCCCGACGCGCAAAATTAAAAACAAATAATAGTTGTTGTTCTTCATCAGTTAACTCTACTGATCCGCAAAAATTACTTCTACGTCAAATTTCTTCATAGAATATCCTACAGATGTTATTTCAGTGAAAAGAGTTTCACTTGAAATTAATAACGAGCTGTGCTCTCCACTTATAATTGTTATAAATATTTAGTTTATTTAGCTGGTGGGGTACATTTTTCATTCCTATGTTGATGAATGTGTAAACTGATGCATAAAAAATACCCCATTGCCTCAATCGTTCTAGCATTTTGGAAATAAAGGGGGGGGAGTGGGCATTTATCCTCTTGGGGCACCTATTTCACTTTTACCCTACATTCTCGAAAATAGATACGCATTAGAGAGTAGTCAATACCGGTTTATCCGAGAGAAACAGAAAATTAATTTTTTCGCCAGTTTGTGACCACGAACCGAGGCGAACAGTACAGTTTTGTCTGTCAAAAGGCCAGTTTCTGTAATCGGCATCGCAGTAGGATACATATTTAACAACGGGAACACAGAAGATACTCCCAGAATTCTCAACTAGACAATCCGTCTCTGGAATAACATTCTGACCAGCGCTCATATCTCCGCTATTGTTTTGAATAAAAAGAGACTATATCATTAAATATGGACCGATATTAAATACTAATAACATCTACGTTTTTCTTACAATTGATTGATTGAAGTAATCAGCATAGAACGTCCATGAGAAAGTGCCTACATACTTACGAGTTGTACACGGAGAGATCCGGTATCCAGATATCAGTGCTTTTAGCACGGATCTGTATGACACCATCAAAATCATCTGGATTCCATGTCAAATGAAAATCCTGCCATGTCTAGAAGGGGAGGAATTTAATATTAAAATTTACTTGTAAATCGTTCTAAGAATATTCGCTTTAGAAACTTATATGCTTACTATTTGTATATTGCTATGCAGAATTAAAGTATTCCTTCTATCGTCCTGCAAAACGAATGACGTTAAAAAATTGGATAAAAAATCATTATAAGAAACATAGGTCTTACGAATTCAATGAGTCTTGGTTGCAATCTTAAGGAAACATTAGTGCTATCACGATGATGTGCAGGTCGCACACCGCTATCGTAGTCACAAAAAAGATGTCTCCTAAGCCGTACAGTTGGTGATATGTGCTCGATATCCTTACACGTTAAATCCCCCTTTATCACACTAACAAATAGGATCTGATAATTCATTATCACAGAAATTATTGTGTATAGCTTAAACATAATAGTCTTCATTGTTAAGATAGAACAGTACGACGCGTCTTATATGACTGATGAAATATATGTCTGAACGCGCGCGAGAGTCATAGTATTATACGCCCTATGAAATGCGAAACTCCAGATGGACGATACGCCTCCCATGCAACAAAATATATTCAGCAAGACTACGCGCATAATATTCTATGTTACGTATCTACCGTGATGACGTAAAACCTACCCCTTTACCGTATATAATATTGCTAGAACCTTGCAGAAATATTACCGAACAATATTTGAAACGATTACAGACATTTGCCGCAATATTGCCGCAACTTTCCAGTACTATTGCAATGCAACATGACTGTACTCATCCTCTGCCCATTCTTTCATAATATCCCTGCATGCTACTACTGCTTTTGAAACCATTCCTAGATTCCAAAACACTCGACTGGAACTTCTAAAACCTTTCATAAGGATCAAAATCCGTCCTTCAGAATCATTTTTTTTTACTACGCTATTGATAAAATTAATAAGGGACGGCAGAAAACTATCAAATTCTTTTTGTAATTAATAGCTGTTTTATATGTTCTATCGTAGATGAATTTAAAGACTACATCGGTAACAAAATACTTGTAGTTTGTTGTTAGGTTGCCTAAAACGAATTTCGTATAGTTGGTATTGTTTGAAGACAGACGGCCACTCCAATTAGCTATCTGAATACTATCTTTTGTTATCGCATGTTGCACTGGTCAATAAAAAAAAGCATTAGAATTAAAACCAAATAGGTTGCGCAGATCTTGAGTCACTAATTTTATATCTTCTTCCCACTTTATTTATGTACTTCTGTTTTTTGAGAAAAATTAAGCTAAAAACCAGAAGAATCGTATTTTAGGTCGTTTCCCATTTTATTTTTCTTAAAAACTTAACATGCTATCGGATTTAGCGTGAAAAAAAACGTATAGAAAGGATTCGAAATTAACGTAAAAAGATCTATTGGAAGCATTGATTATTTTTCATGATGCAATATAACTGAAACAAATGTGGACTAAATTTGTTTCAGTTATATTGCAAGGAGGAGGCGCATGTAAAGGAGCGCCTGCGATTTTTCGTATACCTAAACTAGATGTATCGGGTACTTTATATAGACAAAAATTTTAACTTCACATATAAAAATTGACATTAAATATTAACTCTGTTTTGCAATGCAACTAAATTACAAAAAATGGACTAATTTCATCGCGTTGCGCACATCTCCATAAAAGCTGATCCAAATTTAATCAAAATTTGTAGTATCATATAATGCAATCAACAACCATTATAGATTTTCTCGAACTATTACACAGCTCCACAAAAAAAAATCGAAAAATGCTTCCTCTGACCAGACGTGATGGAGACAAACGGACACCGGATTCGGATTCAGCGACCCCAAAAACATAGATATATACTGGTCTGGTCAGAGGAAGCATTTTTTCGATTTTTTTTGTGGAGCTGTGTTATAAATCCGAATCTGTGAGCAAAAAAGTGTCTAGCATTTAAAGTTTTTAAGAAGAAAGGCGCCCGTCATGTGCGAGCAGCATCGCACTGATCCCAATGGAATTTAGCCTACATTTCTTCAAATCTTATTACATTATAAAGAATAATCAATAATTAAAAGTTTCTTGGCACTGAATCCGAATTTGAAAAATATGGATAGCACGTTAAGGTTTTGAAAAAAGCGATGTTAGAAACCCCCAAAATCATGATTTTTACGGTTTTGATTTTATTTTGCTTGAAGATTTCAGATGCTAGAGAAAAACGGAAAAAGAAACAGAATTATAAATGGAGAAATTTCTCATAATTTTTCGAAAAACTTCTCAGAAATATCACAAAATGCTTCATAAAATGTCATATTTTTTAAAAAAGCTTACTAAATTAGTCGTTTCTTAAACAATTTCGTAAAATTTTATATATTTCTCAGAAAATGGAATAAAATCTGATCGTTAGAAAGGACCCCGCACAAACCTTATGGGAATTTGGTCCCGGTGGACTTGGCTGGGCTTCACATACGTTGTAGATCTTGACGTTCTGATGAAAAGTTATCATTGCCGCAACAACGAAAAATGGACAGTTTTTAAGTTTTGAGACCTTAAATTTCATACTTTTTGCTTTCCGTCATCGATCTATTGGATCGAAATAATCATGTAAAATCAGGTTTTCTGTGAATTTTGCTAAAAAACACGTATTTTGTAGTTGGTGAGCTAACGATTCAGGTATCACCCGGCCAGACAAAAAATAAGCAGTTGGAGGGGGGGGGGGAGACTTTAAAGTTGCCGCTTTTTACTCGAAACCATACGCTCTTTTTCAGCCAATTCAAGCACGCATTCAAGATCATGTGCGATCTTGTGAGCACGTGTTTGCCTCCATATACTTATGCGCAAGTGTGTGCGTGCGCATAGATATTTATTTTTTAATGTCTGATTTTCTCATTTTTCCCGTGTATCTGCATTGTTTTAGCGCACAAATATTATGTAAACTGGTTCAATACCGAAATCCTCGTGTACTTCACATATATTGTAGTTTATGACCTCCTGATCAGAAGTTACCATTGCCATAGACTCAAAAAATGTACCAGAGCTAGGAGACTTTTAAGTAGTAGGGGAGGAGGGGGCTAGTTGTCACAATTTTCATTTTAGTGAAAATATCTTCGGTGATATTGATTTTGATGACGTCCCAATTATTTAAGTAAAAGAGGTAACATTCTTATACAATATTTCATAAACAAACATTGACCAAACATTACCAAAAAAAATGTACGTTAGTTGATTTAAAACGATGTGTGTGTGACAACTTACCCCGAGAAGAGGGCTAGTTATCACAGTGGTTGGGGTTAGTTGTCTCACTGAGAGTAACACTTTATTTTGATTTATAAATCGTCATCTGAGTTACAATTAATGCATACATAAAATGCCAAATTAACATCAACACACTTATCATGAGCCCATAATCTACAGTTTGTGCATTGCACCCATTTTTCATTAGGTCTGCTCTTTTCCCACGACTCACCGCACACCAGACACAAAGTTTCTTCTTCGTCGGAGCTGTCTTCTTTCTCTTTTGGCTCTATCTCAGCTGGTACATTCTTAACCGTTTTTTTCTTTGTTGCAAACTCTGGTCGTTTTTTAACTTTTTCCGTTTTGTTTTTAAATTTCGCCAATTCATTTTTAACAGGTGAATCTGTTAAAATGGCAGAAGATCGTTTTCTCTTGTTGGCCCTTACATTTAGCTTTCTAGGACCCGCTTTTGGAAGCGGTCTAATACTTTCTGGCGTAGGAACTGTAGGAGTAAGTCTTGTCTCGGGAGTTGTTTCAGCGGCAGTCTGTGCAGGATTTGGAGATGGTGTACTAAAACTGCGGTTCTGCGCAGACGTGGTTGAAATCGAAGATGATGGCCTATGATCTTCTGCGGTTTTGTCGATGTTATTACCTTCTTCTGCTGGATTGGGTCTGTTTGTAGTAAAGCCTGGAGCATAGTCAGCTTCAGTAAAAATATTTTGATTGAAGGGAAAGATCCCAGTACAAGAAAAACCAGCCAGTATGTTTTTGGGAGTAATTGCTGATGGTAACGCTTGTCTAACTATCCCTGGAATATCATATATGGTCATAGTCTTTCCAGGGTTAGTTCTAATCCAGTCATCGCAAGTCATATTCACATAATGCTTGAACGGTCCAAACACACTCCGATCAAGCGGTTGTAATTTATGTGAACAGTGCGGGGGAAATGAGAGGACAACGATTCCATTTTCTTTACAAAAGTCGAGGGTTCTAATTGACAAATGCGAATCGTGGTTATCCAGTAATAGTAATATGACATGTTCCTTCGAACATTTAACATGCCGGACAAAATGAACCATATATTCGTAAAAGATGTTCTCGTTTATCCATCCTGACGAGTTAGCACTTCCGTTACATCCGGGGGGACCATTCGCTATAAAATGTTCACGAAACTTTACCCGGGGAAACACAAAAAAGGGAGGAACAGAATTTCCAGTTGCCGACACACTCAGCGCCATAGTAACTAAATCTCCTCGTTCTGCTGAGGTAATTGATCCTATTTGTTTGACTCCCTTTCTGGCAACAACACGCTCTGGTCTTTGCACGGTTCTGATCCCAGTTTCGTCAACGTTCCATATGTCACAAGGATTAAAATGGTGACGATCCTGAACGGCAGCTAAGTTTTTAAAAAAGTTAGCTACGTTTACCTCATTGAAACTAGAAGCTCTGGCTAAGCTGGTGGCTTCTGGTTTTCTAACACTGAGGGTCTTATGTCTTTTCATAAAGCCTTTAAACCAGTCAATACCCGCCATTTCATTAATAGTCCAGGTTTGAGGAAATTGATGGTTCAAGGCAGTTGCGTATTCTAATGCAAATTTTCTTACTTCATATGGACTCAGTCCAAAATAAATATCCGCCATTTTCTTTAGATATGTAACCAATTTTAATTCCTCCTCGTCTGTGAATACTTGGCGAACCTTCTTGTAACCAATTATTTCAGTATCGGGATTGACATTTGGCTTATTACGGAACTTTTTATAATACCGCGCGAGGGTTCGATAATTAATATTGTAATCTTTTGCCACATTTCGGATAGATTTTCCAGGTTCAATATCTTCAACAGCCCTGAGCATGATATCCTTAGGTGTATTGCCTCGTTCGGTTAGCCGTTTTCTATTACGTGGCATAATGAATTAGCTGTAAGAAAAAATATTGAACTTAAATTATATGTAAATAAACTTCCATTTAATTAGTATCTGCTGAGCACAAATAACAACATTCAGTATTCTTTATTAAATGGTAAATTAATTAATTTGAAAAGCGCGATTCATATCTACAATGGATGGGGCTAGTTGTCGCATGTGACAACGTGCCCCGTGTTCGCTGTGACAACTAGACCCCGACGTTGACAATTTATTGAAAGGTTAGTCAATAAGACACGATAAAAGATAACCTAAAAGTATACGTGTATTTCTGTTCTGCACATTGCCGCCTAACTGAATATACTCCGATCAGATTTAGATGACTTAGTTGACATAAGATAAATGCTGATTACTAATTTTCTACAAATTTACTTACCTATAACGATTTTAAATATCGATTTGTCACATACACAAGCACTGAACGAAATGAAACAAAACTTCTTGTGGCGTGCTTTTCTGACGTACCGATTTACCGGCCGTGTTCTGTACTTCGTAATTATACCGCAAGATAGAGATAAGACACTTGGGACAACTAGTACTTGAGACAACTAGTCCCCTCCTCCCCTACACCTTTTACTTGCGACCGTACGCTCTGCTGTATTAAATTAGTTATACGGCTCTTAAATCCTGGTGAGTATGTCTCACCTGCACGAATATTGCACGTCATGATCAGCTTTTCAAATGTCACTGTTCTGACAAACGATGGTCGGAATTCTAAATATCGATCCTCTCAATAATTAGCATCACCGCGATATATATACCTCGTTAGTGTCCATTACCCTTCAACTTCTCTACTGCATGCCGTTTTAGATGCCGGTCATAGACCACCGCAACACAATCCCAATGAAGTTATAGAAATGCTGAATAACGAATAGAAAGCTTTTATCAAAATGTATAACCACACTAGAGATATGCGCTAGTAACCATACAGACAATCTTACTCTAATTCAGATATGTCCACGTCATTCATCCTGGGCAACGCAAAAAGCGAGTAACATTGTACACATATGTACATTCGCATACATATGATAAATACATACACAAATGCATACACATGTGTGGATGTGTAGAGGCAAGAATATGTCTATACGATTCGAACCATGTTGCATACATACCGGAGATTGAAGTAGAACGTAAGATCGCAAGTAAAAAACGACAAATTTAAAGACTCCGATTTTCGAACCTGTTTCATTTTTGAGTTTGCATTTATGGTGACATTTGAACAGCTGATCATGACCTGCAATATTCGTGCAGGTGAGACATATTCACGAGGATTTAAGAGCCATAAGACTAGTTTAATACAGCAGAGCGTACGGTCGCAAGTAAAAGGTGTACCTACTACTTAAAAGTCTTCTAGCTCTGGTCCACTTTTTGAGTCTATGGCAATGGTAACTTTTGATCAGGAGGTCATAAACTACAATATATATGAAGTATGCGAGGATTTCAGTACT
Source organism: Xiphydria camelus (assembly GCA_963678675.1). Classification (NCBI taxonomy): domain Eukaryota; kingdom Metazoa; phylum Arthropoda; class Insecta; order Hymenoptera; family Xiphydriidae; genus Xiphydria; species Xiphydria camelus. Next base: position 20,091,313 of record OY783194.1, read on the forward strand.
AAATCAGTTTCCATAAGATTTGTGCGCTAAAACAATGCAGATACACGGAAAAAATTAGAAAATCAGACAATAAAAAAAATAAGTATATGGAGGCAAACACGTGTTCACAAGGTCGCACATGATCTTGAATGCAAGCTTGAATTAGCTGAAAAAGAGCGTATGGTTTCGAGTAAAAAGCGGCAACTTTAAAGTCTCCCCCCCCCCTCCAACTGCTTATTTTTTGTCTGACCGGGTGATACCTGAATCGTTAGCTCACCAACTACAAAATACGTGATTTTTAGCAAAATTCACAGAAAACCTGATTTTACATGATTATCTCGATCCAATAGATCGTATGACGGAAAGCAAAAAGTATGAACTTTAAGGTCTCAAAACTCAAAAACTGTCCATTTTTCGTTGTTGCGGCAATGGTAGCTTTTGACCAGAATGTCAAGATCTACAACATATGTGAAGCTGCAAATTCCCATAAGGTCTGTGCGGGGTCCTTTTAAGGAAAAATAACATATTAATAACAAGTACCTATATAATCCAAAAATGTTCAGAATTTCTAAGAATTATTCCGAATTTTTTACCGGTTTTCTTAATGTTTTCCAAACCTTCTAAGAACTTTGAGATTTCTTAGAATTTCTCCGAGTATATTCTTTGAGCGGATCTGAAAATCTCACAATTTTCTTAGAAACTTCTATTTATTTACCAAAATTTCTTAGAATATTCCAAAACACAGTTATAAATTCTAAAACATTTTTTAATTAGAACTCATATGCAATCTATTGTACATTCCGAATGATCAAATGGTAATAAAATCCCCCTTTTGTTACTCAGTGTCAAAAACCTCGGTTTTTCGATCGTCCTCGACGCTTGTGAGATCGTGTTTCATACACTGAAGCTGCTCAGTGTGTGAACAACCTGCGCAGTGCGTGAACACTTTTTTCTTCACTGGCGCTCAAGCTCCAACCTCGGTTTTGACACTGGTGATAAAAAGTCAAATTCGATATTCGTGTGTTTCGCGCCATTTTTAACTCGTGTGATAGCCAAACTTCACACTCATTAAAAACTTGCGCTTCACGCACTCATATCGAAAATAACTAAGTATTGGACGCTGGAAAAAAGAATACTTTTTCTAAAGGATTTCTTATAAATTAAAAAGAAATGGAAATAAGTAGAGTTTGTAGTAGATAAATTAGTATACGTACCGTATGTCCAATGGCTAGTCGAGCAGGTGCAGCGACCTGAATTTTCCTGAAATTTGACTTCGGCAGTGTTTTAGTTAGAGTTGGAAGAAGCGTTGCGTTGGAAGCGTTGGCTTTGGAAGATGGCGTTGCGTACGAGCGAAATGTTTGAAATGGTAAAAGCGGGAGGTAGATAAATGCGGGAGATCGAAGTGTAACCTCAAAATTGTGAATGTTTAAATAATGGTGAGTAATTGTTTGAAACGATAAGACATAATAATTATGGTTTCTTTTCGATGTTTAACCAAATAACACGACTGATACCTAATTACAGAGAGAAACTGATGCGACTGGCAGTCGTGGAGGAAGGGGCTACCGTCAACGTGGTCCTCGCCAGAGTGGTCGAGCTCTGCCTCGGCGACGAAAGGTGCAATTGAAATGAAATTAAAGTCTGAGCAAGGTGAAAATTGGAAGGCATGGAAAAAAAACGCGGTAGAGTCGCCGACAGAAGGAGTGAGTAAAGTGCGAAAGAAAAGTGCAGTGACGCCGAAAAACCATGTGGAAGACAGTGACGAACAGCAGCAGCAGCTGGTTGACACTGCTCAACTCCGTAGCAGCTCCTGAATGATATCTCGCCGATCGCGATACGCGGCCGCTCCTGTAGACAATGATTCCAGACACTCGAGTCGTAGTCGCAGCAAGGACAGCAGCAGCAGCGTCGACGGCAGGGGCACTGTTGTAAAGCGAAGGCAGTCCAAGACCGACTCGGATAGCTGTAGGAGAAAGACGCATCGGCGGAAACATAAAATATAGAAGCAAGACTTGCAATGAGAGTGTGGTAAAAGGAAAAAGAAAAATGACAGAGACGAGGCGACGAGACGGAGGAGGAAGTCGTCTCCACGAAGGGTTCCTGAAACGGCACCAGTTCTAGCAACGTGGGAAGAGTTCAAGAGAACGGGCCACCTACACTCAGTCGCAAATCATGCAGAGTTCCTGTGACACCTGGCAGCGGCATCACGTCAGGAGTATGAACGGTGGAGGAGAACCGGAGCCTCGCTGAAAAAGGAAGGAGCAGTGTTGGCGGTGGCGGTGACAGCCCGGATCATGAGCAAAGGCTGAAGAACCTTGAGCATTTTGGATAAAAAGTGGACGTGACTCGAAGCAGTTATCGTAATCGATTTACGCCGACACTGGTGCCGCTGCCAATCTCGATCACAATGGATTCTTCCAACTAGAGGCGGTTTCTGTATCACTCGTCGCCGTTGATCCTTTCCCTCTTAATCCTTGTACATAATGCATCTGTGATTCCTTGAAGTTTAGCAATACCACAGAACAAATATTTTTTGGAAGTTTATAGTGACAAATAGCTCAAGTAACAATTGTAAGTTAAGCATTAAAGAAAACTACAATTATGTGTGTCGTGATGGCCAAATCCCATTGGTATAGGGAACTGACATGTAGACGGAGCTTGCTTGTGACGTAGCAATATGGCGTCGCAAAATGTACATCAGTGCAATGACAGAATGGTTTTAAATTTAGAAAATATTTGTCAGTGGGTAAAATGCAATCCTTCCAGCCGAAATTTCGTAGAAGGAGAAAGAACCCTCAATGCGAACCATGTTATATTATGTGGAAAAAATGAAGAAACGAAGAAAAGTGATACTGTGAAGTTATTTGCTCTCTGTTTACAAACGTAGAATTTGAAGGGAAAACCACGTGAAATCAAAGGAGAAATAAAAAGAAATGGGGTAATTGCATGAGTGTTATGTTCGTGCAATGCAGGACTGGGAGAAAAATGTAAATATACATTAGCAATACTGCTACACTGCTACAAGTAACTTCCTAACCTCTATACCAGTCACAATATATAATCTTCTTTCTTAAAACTAGGGGGCATCCGCCCCTGCTCGCTTCGCTCGCCAACCCCCGGGGGGCTAACGCCCCCGCGCCGCTATCGCGGCGCTCCCCCAAGTTTGTAGGGGACCGCGGTCGGTCAACGGACTTATCTCGTGACGCTTCGCGTCGCTCGAATTCGACAAAACGCCGGCCAAATGGGTAGACGGGCCTCCCAACCGTGGGTGACCCATGATGTAATACAAAATTACCGTATAGTAATCTGCTTGGCTGGCTTGCAGCGCGCCGAACGACGACCGATAGTATACTACAGCCGATTGGTGACCGACGCGCTGCAGAGGATGGGAAATATTTTTAAGGAAAACTCTCTCTCTCTCTGTGTTTAAAGTGAAACTTCTTTGCTGAGGGTAGTGAAATCGCGCGACGTGTAACGAAATACACACTTTTTAGCGCTCTCCACCCTGCCTCACTCAACGCTCTCGACCGTGCCCCATTTCACCGCTCATGAGGCGACGCAGTGTCGGATTTCTACTGAGGACGAAAGAAAGAAACCAGTCATCGATGGACCATATCATGATCCCCGTATGCCCTTTTACTTAGTTCCGTGGAGAGTTGGAGAGTTTCTTCCAAGCGCATTCTGATAAAGAATATTTTTTGTAGTGAGAACGCAGTGGTTTTACTTAATTCCGAACGCCCATTTCCTACGTAAATGAGCACTGACCATTATTTCGTGTGTATAATGTGTATGTATATCATTATATTATGGCATTATGGCCAAAACCGGTCAAAAGAAATAAACTCCCGTAGGAATTGGTTAAGTAGGAGGAAGAGGTGGAGGTGGAGGAGGAGGAGGAGAAGGAGGAGGATATACATAGATTGTCGTAGTGATTTTCCGTGATGGTAATAGAAGGAGACGCTATGTAATAATCTGCTGGGCTGCTCGGCTGACTTGCAACGCACCGATCGACGATCGATAGCATACTAAATCCCATTGGCGACCGACATAAATTGTCGTAGAGTTTTTTCCGACATAGTAATCATGTGAAGCCGAAGATGTGTAATAATCTGTTCGACTGGCTTGCAACGCCAGCCAAACGGGTAGACGGGCCTCTGCTCGACTGGCTTGCACCGCACCGATCGACGACCGATAGCATACTGCATCCCATTGGCGGTCGACGTGTGGTGGAGGGGGACGCGGGAGGATGCCGCGGTAGGCGATAGGTGGACCGATGCGTCAGTGGGCGATTGGTGGGGTGGGTTTCGGATAGTTCGGTCGGTCGTCGATCCGAAAAACTATTTTATAGAATAGAGAGATGACCGTTTTGCCGAAGGCATTCTTTATATATACACACACACACAGACAGACAGACAGACAGACAGACAGACAGAGAGACAGAGAGACAGAGAGACAGAGAGACAGAGAGACAGAGAGACAGAGAGACAGAGAGACAGAGAGACAGACAGACACGTGTCTAAATACGTGTCTAATGTTTTTTGATATACTACAACATATCGCAGAATGAAGAAAATTGGTGAGGAACACCTCGAGTACTTTCCTTGTTAGTGCTAATATATATTCTATAAAAATAACGCACGTCAGGGTTTAGTCAGTAAAGATCCAACAATACCCTACTACCATCTTGGGTGTCTTATGAAGATTCCCCTCCTCGCCCCCCTTCAAAAAAGAAGGGGGGCAGGGAGTCGGCAGCGGGACTCGGTCCCATTTCTCAAGACTAGCTCTCTTGCATTAGTTCTCTCGCATTAAAACATCGAGTTCACCAGAGGCTCTACACCTGGACTAGTTCTTCGCCCCTCTTCCTCCCGGCACACGACAACCGAAGGCTGCAAAAAATTAGGGTTTTTATAAAATTGTGGGAGAAAGACTTGCTATTAAAAAGGGCTTTTTACCAAAAGCAGTAACCACTAGCGGTAATGCAAGAGAATCGCAATTTTCACCTAAATCTTGTAAAAGAACATTGGAAATTACTGGTGAACCAACAACACCCAACTGAACAGGAGCAAAAAAAGGTTTTATTCACTGAACCATGCTCGCTAGGTGTAAAAAAAGGCAAACGTTCTAAATTTACAATGACCATGAAAAGATTAACAAAGGACGTTGCAGTTAATACGAAAAAATAAGAAAAATAACACGTGATTCCTGCAAGTCAAAAGTTAACAGTTCTCCTGATAAAAGTGGGACTACGGTCAGCGATTCGTCATTTTGACAACATTCAGAAAGTAGTACCGCAATAGAGTCAACATCTACAGGAACTTCGATTATAGAAATGAGACGAAATGACAGCTTCCAGCACAAGAAATGTATAAAATTGAAAAGAACCCTCGTTTGTATCTCGACATACCTGAAGACGCTTATATTTTAATTAGTACTTTTAAAAAAATAGAATATTCGGAAATTGTTCCGTCTCACCGAGCGACGGAAGTCGGCAGTTTGATTCATGGCATCGCTAATAATAACTCGCCGATTATTATTAATCGTATCATCAGCGATTCGAGTATTTCGGCGAATAAAGGTCGTAAATATCACGGTCCCGAACCTTTCTCGGATTGTGCAATCCGAACCGGCTTAAGGAGAGGAGTGTCGGATGCAGTCGATAGACAATTAGGGAAATTTAATACCTGGAAAGCCTTTCATAGCCTTTAGGTAGCCTGACTTACCCTCACGGTCGAGAACGAGCATCCGGCTGGCCCGACCGTTAAGTGCGTCTTTCAAGTACCGCTAATAACGGCGTCTTCGCCTTTTAGACATAGACTCGGAAATTTCCTAAGCGTCATCTTCTGCTCCACCGACGCTCCTCCCCAGCCAATTAGGGTGCGTAGCGACTACCGACGCTATCCCTAAAATAGCCTACGTACCGTTAGATTTAGAAGTATATAACCCGAGACAAACCGAGTCTATTTTAACCCCTCGCCCCAATCCGCACCCCCTTCTCCTCCACTCATCCGCTTGTTCGCACAGGTCGCTGGGGGCCTCCCCCCCCCCCGCCTCGCTCCAACCCGCTCCACAATTCCCGGCCCCCGCCGTCCCGCTCCAAAACCAGACTCTTTTAGAGCTTTTTCGTGACTTCGCCACCAAATTCACCTGGGCACTCCAACAACCTAACGTCCAACTCCAATAAAGATCACCTCACCATCCTTAACTGGAATGCCAACGGTATTCTAGCAGCCAATAAGCACAGAACTCTCCTCTTAACGCAGCTCTTCGATGAATCCTCCATTGATGTGGCCTGTATTACGGAAACGTACCTACAACCTCTTCACAAGATCTTCATCCCCAATTTCTCCGTCTACAGACGTAACCGCCCTAACTCCAAGCATGGGGGAGTAGCCACAATCGTACGAAACTCCACCCGCCACAAGGCCATTAGTACCCCTACTCCCTCTCTGGAGACTTGCGGCATTGAGGTCATCCACAATAACAATCCACTGAAAATCATAGCTTGTTACTCCCCCCCGGACGCTAACAACCTATCCGAAATACCGGCCCTTCTTGACCAAAATACTCCTACGATCCTGGCAGGGGACTTCAATGCCAAACATGACTCTTGGGGTTGCCGCGCTAAAAACTCGAAAGGCAAGACCTTATTCAATCTCCTCAGTGCGCATAATTTCTCCGTCGATGCACCTTCGGATTACACACACTTCCCAGGTTCTAAAAACCCCGATATTCTAGACATTTTCATTTCCAAGAACTTAACTTTAATCAAAGACCCTTGGACTATCCCAGCACTAAATTCCGAGCACAACCCAGTCCTTCTCGAAATCCCAGGTAACCTCGCCTCCGAAACCCTGACTAAGACAAAAATAAACTGGATGGCACTCCGCTTTCATCTCGATACCACGTCCTACAAATGCCCAATCATTCGGACCCCTCAGGACATTGACTCCGCCGTTGACTCGCTTACCCATGAAATCAAATCCAAAATGGACCTAGCAAGCAGCCCTATTTCCCTCCGCGCGCTCGACACCCGTCTCCCACCGGAAATTAGAGCTCTTATAGCCAAAAAGAGAAGAATTCGCAGGCACCTGCAACGCACAGGCAACTCCGCCCTCCGCCCCCATCTAAACTCTATAAAACGCGACCTTTTAGGGCCGCCCTCCAGTCTTTTCGAAACGAAAATTTCAATAAATATATATCCATAGCCGAGTCAAGCCCCAGAAGTTGCTGGAAAGTTATCAAGTCCCTCAGGAATAGACTGCCTTATTCCCCTCCTCTCCTAAAAGACGGTATCGCCTACGCGGTAGACAGCGACAAGGCAAATATCTTCGCAGAATCCCTCAAGGAACAATGTTCCCCGTTTCCTATCCGCGACAAATTCGCCTTTTTTCACACCATGGTAACAGAAGCCGTCCAAAATATCAGTCTCGATGACCTCTCCTTCCCTCACACCTCCCCTAGCGAAATCGCTGTAACCATTCAATCCTTAAAGAAAAACAAAGCTCCAGGATACGACTCAATCCCCAATGGGGTCCTCAAAATTCTCCCACACATCCTCATCGTCGCCATCTGCAACATCATCAACGCTATATGATGCGGTTACAATACTTCCCCCCTGCTTGGAAGCAGCTACAATTATCTGTCTCCCAAAACAGGGCAAGCCTCTCAACCAAGCCTCCAGCTAGAGGCCAATTAGTCTGCTCCCCGCCCTAAGTAAAGTTGCGGAAAGTATTATACTAACCCGCCTGAACAGATTTTGCTCCGCTTCCAACATCCTCCCGGATTTCCAGCATGGCTTCCGTCCTCGGCACGGTACTTGCCATCAACTCCTCCGTGTAGCTGAACTACTCGCGGACAACCTCAACAAGAGCCGTCACACCTCTATGCTCCTGCTCGACGCCAAGCAAGCCTTCGACAGTCTGGCACGACGGTTTAATCTTCAAATTAAATGAGCTGAAGCTCCCTCACTACCTAATCGATCTGATTCGGTCCTTTCTCACAAACAGATCCTTCAGAGTTCGCTCGGGGAATAGCTTCTCCGCTGCGCAACCCATCACGGCGGGAGTTCCGCAAGGTTCTAAACTCTCGCCCGCTCTATTCAATCTTTTCTGTCACGACATCCCCACCCACGACAAAATCTTAACCACACAATACGCGGATGACGTCGCACTGTTATATTCCTCCAAAACCAAGAAGTTTTGCTCCTCAGTTGTCAATAGATTCTTACCCTCTCTCCTCGATTGGTATCATATGTGGGGCTTCTCCCTCAACGAAGCCAAGTCGGAGGCAATTTTCTTCTCTCGCCGCAATATCCCTCCAGATCCCCTTTCAGTTAACAATCATCTCATTCCCTGGAGTAACTCTGTCAAATATTTAGGGGTAATTTTTGACAGGAAATTAAACTGGGGTAAGCAGATCTAATCCGTGCGCGGCAAAGCCAACGGCGCTTACGTCTCTCTGAAACCATTTTTCAATAATACGAAAATATCTCAGGTCACCAAGGTCAGGGCCTTCAACGCGTTGATTAGGAGCATTTGCTCTTATGCCATTCCCGTCTGGGGCTTGGCCGACCCTAGGAAGCTAGCTAGACTCCAGGGTACCTACATGAGACTCCTCAGAGGTTCCCTAAACTCCCCCTGGGTTCATTAGGAACAAACAGCTGCTCCAAGAAACCGGTCTCCCGTCACTCGACACAGCCGCAATAAAATACGCAGGCAACCTTCGCAACTCCGTCAAGACCCACGACAACCCCTCTATCAAAGCGCTCAGCAATTACGCCAGCAGACTCACGGACAAAGTCCGCAGACCCTGCATACTTATTAATTAACGCCTAACTTTGCACTCGCGCCATCCGCGCCATCGGCCCCTGCTAGCTGCAAGGCCTTTGGTTTATTGTCTTACCTCCCCTTCTTCTTCTTCTTCTACTTGGTTTATAACCCCTGAGGTTGGTAACCACGAGGAGGGGTTTAGTCGGTAGAAATCCGACACTACTCTACTAACATCTTGGGTGTCTTGTCGAAGATTCCCCTCCTCGCCCGTTCTTCAAAAAAAAAAAAAAAAAAAAAAAAAAAGAGTATTTTAATGTACTACAAATCATCAAACGTGTCGTACGTGTCGTATTCCGCCGATCAACCTCACTCGGAATCAGTAAGACAATCAAGATTCTCTCTCTCTACGTCGTATTTGGTATCGCGGAATGTGGATAATACATTCAGGTGTCAGTCCTTTATCTAAACACGACTCAGTTACATTCGCTCCCTTTGTCAATAGGCTATTGCGTGCCAGCCGACGGATTGAAGTTCTGAGTTCGTACCGCGTCAATTCAGCGCTTTCAATTATAAATCATTATAAACCATCACTCCACTGTATCTTGTTAATCTAATATACGATCATTAATTAGTGAGTTCAGTGTGTAGTTTTTTGAACTAGCTGATCGGTTTGAATCTCTACCTTTCGGTCGTTCGGTTAACATTCTAATAGTCGCGTCACGCATAGTGTTCTCGGGATTTACGACCCCGAGGAGATCCGATTAAATCATCGCGCGGCGATCGAACAGAAATATTAATAACATAAAAAAAAATAAGTACAGAGGATTCTTTTACCCGGTTGGCTATTGATTTTGATAAAAGTAAGTCATATGTAAAAATCAAATTTTTAAAAAGACTACCAATATTAGCAGCTTATTTAAAACAATTAATTTTTTGGCCACTCAAGAATAAAACAGCAGCACTTATACCCAGTCAATTTCTAGCGTATTACAATAATGTCGAAAGCATAATAGATTGTTTTGAAAACGAAATTCAAAAGCCTAGCGATGCTCTTCAACAGGCGTTAACGTGGAGTGCATACAAAAATTGTAATACCGCTAAATTTTTAGTATCCTATACGCCTAACAGACTAGTAAATTTTATATCTTCGGCATTCGGAGGCCGTGCTAGCGATGTGGAGATAGTAAAAAAATCTGGATTTTTTGAGCGCATTCGTAATGACATGATAATAATGGCTGACAGGGGCTTCAAACATATAGCGTCACTTCTTGTAAAAAAAAATGCAACATTAGTAAGACCGCTGTCTGTCTGCTAACCAAAAGATGAGCAAACAGGAGGTACGATTAACCATTAGAGGACGGGGGTGGTCCCTTTAGGGACCACCCTGAGAACAAGAACTATTTTTAAAAAATCCCCGTCCTCTAAAGGTTAACGAAGGTGATAGCAGCCCTTCAAATCCATGTGGAACGACTGATTAGAAGATTACGCGAATTTGCAATGCTGAAACCACATGCAACCACACATTTACAATTCGTAGGCCTACTTCAATATTGTGTAATGATTGCTTGTGGCATTATCAATTTACAACCTCAGATTGTTCAGTAATTAAGTTTTTTATACATTTATTATATTATAAAAAGATACTTTATATTTGTAAAGAAAAAAAATTAATTAATAAATACTTTATTATTAAGCTTTAATTGATATATTTACATAATTTTTCAACGGATAATACAATTTTATTTTCAATTATTATTATTATTATTCGTAACTGTTATTTTTGTAAAGCAGGAAATATGGCCTGTTTCCAAAATTTTGAAGCTTTACCCATTATCTTCTTGCAATACTTTTCATCGAAGTTCACTCCAATAAAAATCTCGTGGCTTGCTTCAAAGGTAGGTGAAGCTACACAGAAAAGCCCCTTTTTTCTTTTACAAAGGTACATTTGCAACTGTATTTCCGCAAATGGTTGAGGAGTTATTGTTCCATGTCTTAAATAATTCTTCAGTGTGGATTCCTTGAATGAACATTTTACCTCTATACAATATTCGTCAGTAATACCGTCAGGGGAAGCTCCAAATACGGGATCCTTGGGGCGTATATATAGGACTACCTTTTCAATATGTATATTTCTTTGTGATGCCACGACATTCAAAACTTGCTCCTCCAATTGGCACCCACGCAACATAGCTGTAGTTTCATGAAATATAGAGGCACCGAGAACTGCTTGTGTAGTTGATCCTTCCAAAGTTTTACAAAGGGCTACTTCATACAACTTACAAGGGGAGGGCTCGACCCATGGGTCACCGATTTAAACAGCGTTTTGGTTAAACGGTAGCCAAAAGGGTCACAAACAATCCCCTAAAGCGGTTGCTGCCAATGCGACTTCATTTATTTATAAACAAGTTTTTTTTAGTTTTTATACTGATTTTAAGCGACAATTTTTACAGCGGCGTAGTGGCGCAGTGGTTAAGAGCAAGTCTTACTGGTTAGTCGGTCAAGCAAGAGACTGGGAGTCGGTAGAGCATGAAACTGCGCGTAAGTCGTGAACTAACCTAAAAATATACAGAGAAGCGAATTGTTTATCTTTTCCTAGAAAAATAAAGTGCATATGCTTGTATAATAACTGGAACAGCAAAATTAGTGTAGCCGGCTGTCCGGAGAATGACAAGAAACCCCTGGGGCTCGCCCCAGTAGGCGCATTCTGTACGGTCTCTCATTCCGGGCGTTCGGCGGCGAAGGAACGATTACGAACGCCGGCGGGCGCTTACACGAGCGCCGAGAGAATTCTGTAACAGGCCTCGAACGCAGACGATCGTTGCACATGAGCTCGACCGCCTGAACGCTCGAGATCGCTCGGCAGCCGAAGATAGCCGAGAAAGTAGGGGTGACCAAAGAGAGTCTAAATAGGAAGTTTTTGCCCCCCATTCGCATTATTTTCCATGTCAACGAGGGGCCAACGTCATGTATCAACCCTTCCCGGTCCCACTACACTTTCATGGAGGTTAGCCAAGTGTTTTCCACGCTCTCCTCTTAACACTAGGTTTACGGAAACGCGTCAATTTGACGCGTGACTTATTCAGAGTGCCATTCAATTTCGATTATCTAGTAAGCTATGAGGTTTTAGACTAAATTGGTTAAATACTTTTTCGTAGATTAGATTTCGCTGTACAAGATAGGTAGTAGTATAGACTCAAATTTAAACGTTATATTTAAACGTAAACGCAAGCGTAAATGTAAACGCCGTATTGAAGTACTGACGGCTTGTATTGAAGAATGACTTAAAATTCCATCGATACCAATTTTATGGAGGGGATACTGTCAGTAATATTGAAGGTCTATACAAAAAACTGCTGCGGGGCCGACACAACATTATAAATCTTTATCGGAATAATATTTCGTGATCGTGTTATCCGCGACCTGTGCTCCAATTTCAGGAGCCTTACGGCGGGACACTGGTCGCGGCCGTTGTCTCGGAAAGTGCAAGGTGCCCCTCGACCCTATTCTCTTATTTCGGGAGCCTCGCGGGAGGGCACGGACACCCTCTTTCCCTTTTATTTGCCATCCTCGGACAAGTGTCCACCGGTCATACGCACGTGCACTTGTTCGGGAACGGCGCCAACCGGATGGCGCCGGATCTGCTTGCTTTCCCGGGGTCCTCACGCTCCAGTTCCCGGGTTTTCTCAGAATTTTCTTCTCCCACCGTGGAGAGGAAAAAACCGCTCTTCTGCTGATGAGTACCCCTCCCTCGCTTTCAAAATCAGTCGTTTCAACATTTCAGCGTGTTAAGATCGATTTAGTAGTTCGTGCATAAATAAGTAATTTACGATTCATTAATCACACAGCCGCGTCAGGTATAGTGTCATTCCCCGCTTACTCGCCTGTGTTGTGATAGTTTGCTATGTGCGAAATGGAGTAAGTAGAAATAAACAAATATTATATAACGCAATGAAGAGCATAAATGTCAGTCGTAACCTTTCTACGGCTCGTTGCAAACTCGCCACCATTAGGACTGTTGCTGTATTGAATTGTCGAAGATTTAGTAAATTAAAGTTCTAAATTATTACAGAAATAACAAAAAAATGCAGAGCGCCGCCACGGAACGCAAAACAATACGCGTACATGGTGGACTTTATGGTACATAATAAACACATCGCTCTTCATAAATTCGGTGCCTCGTTTCACGATAAGGAGGACATTAACAAGGGGTGGAATACACTTGAAGGGCCTGCGGTCAAAACCGGCTAAGTGACATTTTTTCAAAATGATTTTTTTTGTATTTTCGGGTTATCTTATCTAACGCCGACATAAAGCAAATTCGGAAACTCGCGGAAATCGTGATTAGTTTTTTTTCAGTAAAGGTTCAATAATGGTTATCATGCTATGTACGAGGGTGGCCGGCGGTCAAAACCGGCTAAGTGCTTATTGAGTCTTATGGAAGCGTCATGTTTTCTATTGTAAACTAGCGGTTCTAGCTTAAAAAATAGTACAGAGCTGCCAATTGGTGGGTGCGTTGTGTAGGTGAAAGTGCAGGAAAAGTGTACGTGCCGAGTTTTTCATTTTTCATGCAAGCACGTAGTCAGTATATCGTATACACCTTCAAGGTAAGGAGCGCATTTTGCTTATTTACACGAATAACAATGTTTCGCATTCGTATATTCAATTATTGCAATCATAATTTTGTAGACGAGTAATTTCTGTGAAGAGAGAGAGAGTTAGATATAAAAATCTGTTCCCCGTAGGCCTACAAACAGCTAAGAAAAATGAGAAAACGTGAACAATGCCATGAGCGTCGCAGGAATGGCGAGGAGTACCGTATGTCCGCGATCATTTGAACCATAGGAAAATTGCGAGTTTTGCATGAGCACCCCTTTGGGTCTCCTCGTCCAATAGAATCACCGGAGAAGCGTGAATGCGCATGCGTAGTCATCCGCGAGTGTGGCGTCGTCAGCAAGTTCAGATCGATTATTTCGATAACCGATCTGAACTTGCTGACGACGCCACACTCGCGGATGACTACGCATGCGCATTCACGCTTCTCCGGTGATTCTATTGGACAAGGAGACCCAAAGGGGTGCTCATGCAAAACTCGCAATTTTCCTATGGTTCAAATGATCGCGGACATACGGTACTCGAACAAGAAGGGGAAGCGAGTTGGCGCTAGAATTCCTCCAACTTCTTAAGTGGGATTTCTATATGTAATGTTATTTATAACGCATTAACAGTAAAAGTTTATGATCGGAGAAAGTTTATTATGTTAACAGCACTAAATTTAACTAACAATGAAGAGTCGTAACAACAGGTTTTTCGCATAACAATATAATTTCTGAAAATGTGTGTAGTTTCTGAAAAACCACTAATATTTGCAATATTGCAAGACTCGAAAAACCCTATTAAATTCAGGAACTGGTACATAACTTGAATTATATAAAAGTTCCAAACTATAACTTTCGAAAGATTCACAGAGAATTTCTGAAAAACATGTTTATAACTTAGACTTTTATTACACTATAAAAATAAAATTTTGTGAATTATATAACCAAGTTTTTGAATTCCACTTCTTAAAGTTCTTTCATGATCCAATAATCCGAACATAGATATTGAATTCAAGACAGGGTAGCCACATACTCTGGAATTCTGGAAAACCTGGAAAAGTCAGGGAATTTTTCAAATCTGGAAAAAGTCAGGGAATTTTGCGTAAAATCTGGAATTTTCATTTGAACGTACCTTGTATTTTTAAAAAATTTATTTAAAGTTCGATTGTAAGAAAATGCTAAAGAAACTTCGTGATTCGTTGATGACACGTAGTCCATTGAAATTCAGACTAACGAAAGGAATTTCTTTTTTGGATCCCCAAATTGTGACAAAATCCAACTTACGCTACAAACGACTGCAGTTAGCTTTGGTGGTTTTCACTGAGTCTAACTGGATTTCAGGTATCACTGCAGATAAAATAGATAAACAATTCAAAGCGGTTTGTGCTACTGAATTATTTTCCACAACATTAACGAGTTCTTTTGAGATCAGACTGGATCACCTCTGGGTACATGAACTAATACCCAAGACGTCAGACTATGAGGAACTTCGATCATTTCTCAAAATGGTTTTCATTTTATCACACGGAAATGCTTCGTTGGAAAGAGGTTTCTCAGTCAACAAGGAGTGTTTGGTCGAAAATCTGAGCGAACAATCACTGGTAGCCCAGAGACAAGTGTATGATTCAGTCACTGATCTTGGTGGGATGGAAAATGTGGGTATAACGAAGCAGTTGATGCACTCTTGTCGCAATGCTCGTAAACGATATAGCGAAGCACTAGAGAGAAAAAAATGCGAGACAAAAAATCGTGAAGAAGAAGAAAATGAAAAACGACTCACAAAATTGAAGCTGAAAGCACTGGCCGCTGAGAAAGCGAAAGTATTGCAAGAAACTCAACAAAAATTGTCTGCGATAGATGAAGAAATGAGAGAATTAAAGTGAAACAACAGAAAAATTGGTTTTTCTGTTAAGGGAACAATGAAATTAAATCTTTGCCAAAAAAGAATGTTTAAAAACTGACATTTTTGTGATAAAAAATATATTAATGTTATTTCTAAGAAAAAAAGTGTTCTATGTTTGCATTAATAAAAAATATGAGGTTTGAATATAAAAAAATAAAGAATTTTGCTTATTTTTCGGTCTGGAAACTTCTGAAAATCGGTCTGGAAAACCTGGAAAAGTCAGGGATTTTTTTCAGCCAGATTCTGTGGCCACCCTGCAAGAAAATCGGCTCGAGTTCAATGCATAGAGAGATAAGTGCGACCGCGCACATAGCCGGTTTTGACCGCAGGGACATGCTGTACTTAGCCGCCGGTAAAACTTGAACGCTCGCAGTTTATATAATTCTTGCAATAATTGCCTAAAATTTCGATACAACAAATATCTCGACTTTATTGACAGACATACTATAACGTGATCGAAAAATTCCCTCGTAAAAAGAAATGCAACAGTTTTTTCGTCGCCCTGTACAATTTTAGAAATGTCACTTAGCCGGTTTTGACCGCCGACCCTTCACTTGTCGACGAGCTAAATAAACGAGGGCCAGTGAAAACTCGGGACTCATGGGAAAAAGTAAGTACATTAGCGACTTATTTTTCTTTCTACTCACTTTCTGAATGTGCAATACTAGCACACTCTTAATATCTATTTTAGACCTGGAAAGACAGTAAAACAAACGCAAGCAGAAGATTTGGAAATCTCCGACGTCAGAGAGCCCAAACCGGTAATAAACCACTGACGGATGACATTATTCAGGGGCTTAATGACGCTGAGAGGAAAATAATATCAATTCTCGCTCCTAGGGACAATCTAGGGACAGATATTTCTGAGCCTTTGCCAGAAAATGACGTAGGTATTGCTTTATAAAATGTTAATCTGATTATATTTATTTGTTGTATTCATTTGATTTGTCAGTTGTATTCAGATGAAGTAGATTTATAATTGATCTATTTGTTTTTAGGACTCTCTAAGATGTCTGATGAGCGGTGAGACAATGGAGGAGGGAAACACTTTGGAGAATGCAGGTTTGTGTCTTTGTGCCTTATTTATATGACTGTATTTTAAATAAATAAGTACAATTATTATTATGAAGCACCAGACTAAGATGACACATCTTTGCAAATAATACATTAGATATGCCTATATTTCTTAAAGGAGAAGAATTACTCGCAATGGATGCACCGAAAAATGTGGAAATAGTAGCAACTAACAATGGGCCATCAGAAGCTGCAAATACGATATTTGCACCCACTGCTTCCACATCAACAGCAGAATTAAATTCACCGATACCGTTAGCTGGTAAAACGCCACCATCTACTCCAACTGTATCGAAGATTACGAAGAGGAAGTCTACCCCCATGGATAAACCTAATGCGAAGGTTTCCAGATTTAATAAGTTCATAGTCACCAATGTTATAAGTAATGAAAATATTGTTATTGCTTCCTGACACAAACCTTTAATGCATTCTTACTATTTTTAACAGGAAGCAACCGAGAAAGGCTGGGAGTCCAGCTTGCAGAAGCGCGGAAGGAGTTTAGCTCTCTACAGAAGTTTCATATCGAAGCACACACACATTAAAGGTAAATTCCTTTTGTATTATTTGCACATTCAAAAAGTTTCAATATGTACAGTGGATTATTCTCGTCTCGTTTTTGTCAGGTCAGTGCTGATGCTTTGATGAAAATAGCCTTCAACGACGAAAAGCGGCTGAAGTTGGAGGAAGAAAGACAGAATATTGATAAAGAACAAGTCAAGGCGTTGCAAGCTGTCTGCAGTTTGCTAGAGAAAGCTACAGAAAAACAGTCTGGTATTAACCTTTAACCCTTCGGCGGGCGCGCTATTAACAGTTGCACGAATGGGCGCGTTGCGGCCTTTACACCGCAAATCAATATTTCTTTATATTAACATGAATTACTACAATTATCATACGGAATAAGTAAATGCTTCTTAGTTTTTTATTTCATTTATTGAAAAATTCAAATTATACCTACATAAAAAAATTAATCCACTTCCATTTGTTCATTGTTACAAGTGAAACATTCGACTGTTATAATGCTTTGCTTTTTACAAATATTCCTGTCGCATTTTTGACATATTATTTTTGTTCTATTATTTTTATGTTTGATTTTATATTGATGAAAGGGTTAGTTCTGAGGGCCAAGGAGAGGGGATAATTGTCAAACATTGAGCATAACATTTTTAAATCCATCTGATTCAAGAATATAGTCTGAGTCTGAATCAGTTTCAAAATCGTCCCCGGTCTCTTCCTCAAAACTCATTTTTACTTAGTGTTTTTAAAGTAAAATAATAATTCTATAATTTAATGAACTAGAAAGGAGTTATGAGAGATTGATTATTGATAATAATTAGTTAATTAATAATTAATTACCTTATTAATTAAAAAGGAAAAGGAAAGGAACGAACCGTTTAAATAGCGGTCCCACAGACCGACAGTTCCGTGTAAAGGTTCAGTCGTAAAAAAAGTTATATTTTTATGTAAAAATATGAAATATAATAATCTCTTTATTCCATTCCTTATTCGCGTTTTTTCTGTACAAATATTGTACTACCTCCTATCAATCTCCATCACGATACTCCCCAAACCGTTCCCGCATAATTTGCTTCTGCACTCTTTCTCCTATGGCTCTAGGCCCTTGAGCCCTCCTCCGCTGGTCCCCTTCCTCCCCATTTTCGTACTCCAAATTGCGATGATTGCGGGGATTTCTGACTTCCTCTTCCTCGTAAAATTGTTCCGGTGGGAGTTGATATCTTAGACGCATGTTATGTAAAATACCACAAGCGTGTACAATACGCCCTGCCAAATCTGGTTTGTACAGTAACACCCGTTGGTACGAAAGGCACCGCCAAGTCCCTTTAAAAACGCCGAAAACCGTTCAACAACATTCCGTGCTTTACAATGTTGATTAGTGTAATGAAATTGGCGAGTATCTTCGGGGTAGTTGGGTATAGGTGTCATCATCCACGGTTCCAATGGATACCCTGCATCTCCTGAAAATATAATTAAAGACTGCAGTTACTCTTCCACCCTTCTTTTCATTATTATTACATAATATATTTATTTTACGGATTAGTTTAGAAAGAAAAAATGGAATACGCTGAAGTACAAATGAAACTATATTTTTTTATGAATGCTTTGATGTAATTCCTCGCAGTACAAAAAAATAAATAAAAATGAAAGACAAATAATTGCTTTTAAAATGTAATAGCAACTGACATTAAAGAACAGTGTACATTGCTCTATTGCGTATTATGATGATGGTGACATAATTTAGCGTTTGTAATAATCAAAATTTGACATAACTTCGGTCTTACCTATGAGCCAAGTTCTCCGTTCTCCACGCTCGTTGTAATATAATTCCATTACCCGTCTTACAGGGGACTGATTCCAAATGTAGGCATCACTTTGTGCTCCTGGCCACCAGGCGTCAACGTCCAACAATTTTAAATCAGGATCAACAATCTACAAAAAAATAATGTATTAAAAAATATAACACCTAAAGTATTGTTTTAAGTTTATTTTAGTTTATTAATTACTTACTGCTTGCACATTGAGGCAGTGTTTACCATGGTGGTTAACATAAGCCTCCTCATCAGCTGTTGGTGCTATAATATGCACATAAGTGCAGTCAATAGCTCCCAAAGCTCCCTCAAATGGTTGAGGTGCATTAGCAAATTTCATTTGTGTTTGGTATCTCTCAGCTGGTGTCATAGGGAACTTGATTTCCTCACGCAGGAATACTTGGTTGATAGCGTGAGTCACGCTGTGAATGCATCTACTTACACTGGGTTGGCTGATAACAATAGTAATATTGTCACCAACACAATTCTGAAAACTGCCAGTGGCATAAAATCTCAAGGCAGTAAGAACCTGTAACAGAAAATGCATTGTATGTTTGCACCTTGAAATACATAGGTGGACTTGCAAAAGACAACTACAACACACATGCATTAAGTAGGTATTTCAAATAGTTACAAAAAAATATAGGTAATATTAGCTTCACTTGTATTTCTGGTGGAAGCCCTGTTGCTCTACATCTTGTAAGAAAAGCTCGTATCCTATCAGTAAGGTCGAAAACAAGATTTGGACTAACTCTAAAAGTGTCCATAAATTTGTTTAGGGGCATTTCAAATGGATTCTGAGCATCTCTTAGTTCTCTTCGACGAAGACGTTCTTCAACTCTCCTTGCCCGCTCTCTCAAAACAAGCAATTCCCAAGCTAGGAATCCTTCAGCCATTCTTCAGTGCCATAAAGATTAGAACAAAGTTCATATGTTCGAATCTAAGTACATAGAACCTACTTAAAATAGGTGCTTGGGCGCCGCGCCGTGCGATCAATGCTAAATCTCCGCAGGGAGAGCGTAAAGGCTCCCACAGACCAACGCGGAAAATTCGCAGCGGATTCGTGACGCAAAGTTCGCAGTGATTCGCATGGTATTGTTTCCGCTGCAATAAATGGACACATTCACATCCGCACGATTTTTTTCGTATCAGACTGCGGATTCCGCCATGAATTTTGCTGCGAATCCGTCACGAATTTTCCGCCACGAATTTTCCGCGTTGGTCTGAGGGAGCCTTTAGACATTTAAAAAATATTCATCACAATCATGATTACAACAGCAAGCTGCTTACCTTATTATTTTTATTGAGATATGGGATATCTGGTTTCTTAAACCTCCAGTAAATATCTTTTCTTTCTTTCACTTAACTGCGTTTAACTGCGATCACTTTCACTGCCTGCGCTAGACTAAGGTACCACGAACGAAAAAGGTCTTGGTCCTCTGGACCACTTGTGACTCATACTTGTTCAAAAATGATCTCTGTTAAGAAACAGAGACTATAATTTGACTCCTCGCAAACCAAACATCCAGACTAGGGCCAAGCGTGGGAAAGACAATTCAACCTAGCATCTTCCAGATAATAAATGAATTTATATAAGAGGTGACAAGGATTCATTTTTGTAACAATTTTCATCAAATATGCCAACAATTTTCGTCAGCGTTCGAGGCGTTCGAGGCGTTCGAGGCTGATCAGGGGCTTCCGAGGCGGCGCACAGTGGTCAATTTCCGTGATGTAGGTGGAAAAAATGTACGAAAATAAATTTTACAAATCTCGAAAATAGTTATGTATGTAGTTAGCTAAATAACTGTAGCATAATATGCTATAGAAGTTGCAGGTCTAAACACGCTATGCTCGATACGGCGCACAACCAAAGATGTAGCATTAGGTTGACGTACTTAGTCTACCGTGATTAATTATATCGATATCGTTGGTACGGTTTGTCGTGATACATTATTGTGTTTTGGTATTGTTAGGTTGTGTTTTTATCTACGTTAAAACATACATTCGGTAAGTAAAATATGCGGGACACTTCTAAATTATTTAATTTTATTGACATGTGTATTTCAATATCTTTCTGTTAAATTACAAAAAAAGTTTCATAAAGTTTCAAAGCCAATGTTATTGTGTTTTATAGATTAGAGTGTGTACTATAAAATCATAATAAACACATAGTCATCATTTGTCATCTGGAAGAATTATTTTCATTTTTAACTGTTCTGACAAGCGATGCACAGTGGGACGAAATCCCGGAAAGCTGGCCAAAATTCGAAAACGCGTATTAATCAAGGTGAAATTCAGTATTCAGGGGTTTTTAAGGTCGCTGATTACGAATCCAAAATCAAAATTTCGAAAAACAATATGGCGGATCCAATATGGCGGAAAGGTTCCTCAAAAATTGATCGAATCTGGATGAAATTGAGTACTCGGGGGTTTTTGGGGTCGCTGATTACGAATCGAAAGTCACGCTTGTAGCCTCGTACTTTTCCCGGAAAGGTTAATTAACGAATGGATCGGAAAAATAAGCCGTCTCCCGCATTACTTACTTTGACCGATACCGCTATCCGTCCATTAGTAAAGGGGAGAAATGACGGATTCAATAGATTCCCGTTCGGGTAAGTCTGATACCTGGCTTATCAAATATAGAGGATCGCTTCACCTTCCGTGTAGTCTAATTTCTCTTTATGGCCAAGTATGAGCAACGGTACCCTTGGCAGCTAATTCCGGGACGCGGAAAATACCCAATGTCATCTATTATTCTGTTTTTCTCGCCCGTATCGTCCACGCTATCCCCACTATCTGTTATATTTAAGATATATAAACTGCAACCAAATGCATGTTAGTCAGTGTATAGAACGAAGAGTATCGCGTGTACAGTGCATTCAATGTGCAATGTAGTGTGTCTTCTAAAGTGCATTTGCAACAGGTGATTGAAAACCACAATTAATTAATTTAAACTATTGTGCCTCTTTAACTTACTCGGTTTAAATCCACCTACGATCTCGCGGAGATATAACATCGATCGCGTGGTACCTAAACAGTTACAAAAATGGAAATTCGGGTTAATAGGCTTCAACTATTTCAATTTTTACGAAAAGAGGATTTATTACGTGAAGGTGCATCAGTTAATTGTATTAACAAAATTAGTGAATATTTAATAAATAAAAATGTTAGCCTTGGTAAGACTATAAAAGGACATAAAGAAATGAGTGAAGCAATTAAACTCTTTGTTTGCAACCTTCTAAAAAGATGGAAATTATGTTACTCTTGTGAATCACAGTTTAAGAACAGAAATAAAGCTTGGTTAACTGGAGATTTTATATACATGTCCAACGAAGAAGCAGAGAATCAGCCAGGAACATCGGGTTTAACAGCAGGTCGACCGTTAGCTAGTTTTGAAGCATGTGGTGAAAAATCTCAAAGAATGAAAATTAAACCATTGTTGGAGAAATCTAACGAACTCAGTTTGGCAACACAAGCCGCCTATTATTCAAGTGGAAAAAGAGATGTTTCCTTCGTTATTAAGAAAGTGACAAAAAGCTCACCACGAACAGTTAGACGTATTAAGGAAGCTATCTCCGACAATAAATCTTCTACAATTCAACCATATAGTGCCACGGAAGCTTTGGCGTTAATGTGTAATTTAAAATTAACTAAACAGCAGTACATAATGTTACGTAAAGAAGCTTTAAAAAGAAATGTGGACCTTTATCCACCCTATTATGCGGTGTAAAAGCCAAAACTGACTGCTATCCGCCACAAGACAAAGTCTCCATTACCGATACTTCTGTTGATATAGAGTTACAAAGTCTTCTAGATGTTACAAACCACCGTTTGCTAGTGGCTCAACATGCAGTTATAACACAAACATTTCCAAGCAATAGTACCAATTACCTTAATATTATTTACAAATGGGGAACGGATGGAAGTTCCGGACATGGTCTATATAAACAAAAGTTCGATGATCCAACAAGTACTGATTGTGATATAATACATACAGCTATAGTACCAATACAACTTAGCTACGATAGCGGTGATAAAAAAATAATCGTGTGGCAAAATCCTAGGACCAGTTCAACTCGTTATTGTAGGCCAATACGTTTCCTCTTTGCTAAGGAAACGGTAAATAATTTAACGAATGAAGTTGCTCATGTGGACCGTCAAATAGAAAATATAAAACCAACAGAAGTTGAAATTGCTGGGCGCAAATTTGTCATATCACCTAATTTATATAAAACAATGTTAGATGGTAAGGCGTGTAATACACTTACTAGCACTTCGTCAGCTCAAGTTTGTTACATATGTGGAATAACACCAAAAGATGTAAATAATCTAGAACTTCCCGTGTGGAAATGTTCGTTGGGCCCCAATTGGGGCCCAATTGGGCTGCCCAATTACTAGTTGGGCGCCAATTGGGCAGCCCAATCAGTGCCCAATTGGGCTTTCGTTGGGCTTGTAACGCTCCGCCCAACCTATGCCCAATTTGGGCCGCCCAATTGGGCCCCAATTGGGCAACCCTATTTATGCCCAATCAACCTGAAATGTTACTTTTAATGAATAATAAGATTAATAATGAATAATAAGATTAATAATAATTAATACGATTTTATATTTTCTCATAAAATGTACAAAAGTAAAATAGAAACGTATTCAAGCGGAACAATGATTGATACAAATCATACGCGCGGGTTTCCTTAGTTTTTCATAAGTACAATTTAAGAATTTTCTATTTTCATATTTTATAGATTTATATGCAAGGGGGATTAGGGTGCGATTAATAATGTAAAAGGCCAAGGCCATACAGTAAGAAATAATAATAATATAAACGTATTCTTCAGTTTTTAGGGCTCTATCATACACTATATACACTACACTACATACACTATATTTATTTAAATATACAGGGTGTTACTTAATGATAGGCCGTAATTGCAAGGGCACATTACTGAATCTATTTCCAGTAGAAAAGTTCATATTAACATGTGTCCTAAAATGTCTGATTTTCAAGATACAGGACGTCAAAATTTTAAAAAAATCGGTTTTTTTAATAATATCTCAAATATCCTTGTGCCGATTTTGTTGACATTTTGCACTGTTGTTTATTATAATAAGATGCTAAGTTAACACTAACTAGAAGATAATTATGAGTTCCAGTGGCGTCCCGGGGGACAGTCTCACGAATAATATCTTTTTTCCTCAAAAACGAAGTGAGGTACGAAATAATTTGAAGAGACAAAAAAGTTGTATTTTTAGCTGCTTAATCTGAAAAAAATATAAAATTTTTTAAAAAGTCAGTGGTGTACACTTTTTTTGTCAATATTATTCGTGAGATTGTCCCCCGGGACGCCACTGGAACTCATAATTATCTTCTAGTTAGTGGTAACTTAGCGTCTTATTACAATAAACAACAGTGCCAAATGTCAACAAAATCGGCACGAGGATTGTTGAGATATTATTAAAGTATCGATTTTTTTAAAAACTGACGTCCTGTATCTTGAAAACCAGACATTTTAGGACACATGTTAATATGAACTTTTCTACTGGAAATTGATTCAGTAATGTGCCCTTGCAATTACGGCCTATCATTAAGTAACACCCTGTATATACACTATGTAAAAAAAAAACAAGCTCGAAGTCGTGAGCAGACCGGGCAAGTTAAAAATGGCGCGTTTTGCCACGAGTCGACTCAAGTCGAACGATTTCGTAGTTCGACCGTAGTCGACTTAAAATTTCTTTGTTATTAGTCGAATCGCATGAAGTCGCAAGACGAGCTACTTCGTTCGATTCGACTAATAACAAAGAAATTTTAAGTCGACTACGGTCGAACTACCAAGTCGTTCGACTTGAGTCGACTCGTGGCAACGCGCTTTAAGAGACTAAAAACTACTCGCTGCAGCTACTCGTTCTCGTGCCGTCGCGCGTCGTCTGTCGTATCCTCGCCCCCGGCGTTGCCACCTCGGCTTCACGGATGCCACGCTCCGCGTTAGACTTCCCTGCCTTCTCGTCGTCCTCCGTCCCAGTCCCTTGCGTAAGCCAAAGCCGATCCAATGGCCTCGATGGCTGCCTTCTCTGAAGAAGGGGCTTCCTTGCTGCTCCTTCGAGTTACGGCATCTGACAAAAAACATTACAAAATGATGTATCGCAATCATTACTTTGAAAGGTTTTTACTTCGTAAATATATTTCAAAAACAATAATTTACATGAAAAAATATTAATCACTCTCACCTATTATACACCGATGGAGCCTGAACCCTTTAAGGAGAAACTTGCTAGACTAAAATTTGTAATATATGGACGTGCGTCACTTTAAATGGATGAAAATTTTCATCCTTCAACATCCTCCCAACCGTGGACTTGCTGATTCTAACCTCTGTTGCCACAGCTCGAATACTCGTTCGAGGGTTATTCCTTATTCTTTCTAGCACAGCATCGATATTTTGCTGCACCTGTATTCTTCTGGGACTTTCTAAAATAATTATAAAAACCCTATATAATTCAGCCCTGACAAATACAATCTTATCGCGCTATACCTTATCAAGGAGATCTTTCGACATAATGATTCCGAAACGTTTTTATCGAGAAATATGTATTTCTAACATACGGTAGTATTCACGAATATTGTAAAATATCGCAGGAATATTACAGAAAAGTTACTTGCAAAAACGTGCTTTGTAGGGTGTAAATGATGATATTTTATAATATAATTTCCATCGTTACACCAGAAGCGAAGAAGATTTGAAATAAAAGTGAGGTACATATACACTTCACGTTTGACAGGTCGGTATATAAATTGGAACTTGTGATAGTATAATACGAAAGAGGAAATATATCGAAAAAGAAAAAATAATAATAAAGTAGTTACTCCATTATTGTAATCCAATTCCATTGTATCTCTTATTTTTCTGCCACGACTTTGATTGTTGATAGTGAAGAAAAATCAAATTTATTAGTTGATCCATCCACTATCAACAATCAAAGTCGTGGCAGAAAAATAAGGGATCCAATGGAATTAGATTACAATAATGGAGTAACTATTTTATTATTTTTTCTTTATCGATATATTTCCTCTTTCGTATTATACTATCACAAGTTCCAATTTATATACCGACCTGTCAAACGTGAAGTGTATATGTACCTCACTTTTATTTCAAATCTTCTTCGCTTCTGGTGTAACGATGGAAATTATATTATAAAATATCATCATTTACACCCTACAAAGCACGTTTTTGCAAGTAACTTTTCTGTAATATTCCTGCGATATTTTACAATATTCGTGAATACTACCGTATGTTAGAAATACATATTTCTCGATAAAAACGTTTCGGAATCATTATGTCGAAAGATCGCCTCGATAAGGTACAGCTCGATAAGATTGTACTTGCTCGGGCTGAATTATATGGGGTTTTTATAATTATTTTAGGAAGTCCCAGAAGAATACAGGTGCAGCAAAATATCGAGGCTGTGCTAGAAAGAATAAGGAATAGCCCTCGAACGAATATTCGGGCTATGGCAACAGAGGTTAGAATCAGCAAGTCTACGGTTGGAAGGATATTGAAGGATGAAAATTTTCATCCATTCAAAGTGACGCACGTCCATGCACTCTAGGCAGCAGATCCAGCTCGCCGAATGAACTAATCCAACTGGTTCTTGGAACAACAAGTTGATCATCCCTCGTTCGAAAGAAATCCCCTCGGGTTCGCATTCGATTTAGAGTCCTGGATAAAATTGAGCAGCATTATTTCTGTAACAAATTATAAATAACACAATTATATCCAGCATTTCACTATTTAAAATATACCGAACTTACTCTACATAGAAATTAAGAAACTATATTAATCTGAGTTAACCTTTCTATAGATAATAACGACAGAATTATTAAAAATGATATCTCCTCTTTCGTATTATACTATCACAAGTTTCAATGTATATACCGACCTGTCAAACGTGAAGTGTACATGTACCTCACTTCTATTTCATCTCTTCTTCGCCTCGGATGTAAAGATGGAAATTATAAAATATCATCATTTACACCTCAAGAAGTACGTTTTTGCAAGTAACTTTTCTGTAACATTCCTGCAATATTTTACAATATCCGTGAACACTACCGTATATATTAGAAATATATATTTCTCGATAAAAACGTTTCAGAATCATTATGTCGAAAGATCTCGATAAGATACAGCTCGATAAGATTATACTTGCTCGGGCTGAATTATATGGGGTTTTTATAATTATTTTAGGAAGTCCCAGAAGAATACAGGTGCAGCAAAATATCGATGCTGTGATAGAAAGAATAAGGAATAACCCTCGAACCCTAATCGGTATCAGTGATTCCCAATTGACCGTCGTTACACCAGAGACGAAGAAGAGATGAAATAGAAGTGAGGTACGTGTACACTTCAGGTTTGACAGGTCGTGTATAAATTGAAACTTGTGATAGTACGAAAGAGGAAATACATCGATAGAGAAAAAATAATGATAAAGTACTTACTTGATTATTGTGATCCAATTTCATTGGATCTCCTATTTTTCTGCCACGGCTTGTTGATGGAGAAGAAAAACCATTGATTCCTCCCGTGCTCGCATGACGCTGAAAACAAAAAATAGAATATTCACAAAGATATATGTCCTTCATAGGCAATCAAAGTGAGGTTAGAATGGTCAGATAGAAAATAACTTATCTGATGGCAATTCTTCTGAGATGCTGCCGTCTCCTTTCCTGCTCTGTATGCCCAGGCATCCAGAGAAAAGTAGCACTGCATTCGTTCACTATCACGATTCACGATTATTTAAAAAAAAATACAAACGATTTGCAAACTACACGGAGCGTCTTTCACATTCACCACTATCGCCAGGGCCGTCCCGAAAAAAGGGGACGTTTTCAGCCTCTCTCCAGGGCCGTAATCTTTTCCCGGGACGGCCCTGACGAATTTCTAAACACAAAAATAGCCGTAGCGCCTAAACTAAAATAGCTAGAAAAAAAAGTTATAAAGCAAAGATTAGAATGTTATTATCTACAACTTTTATTAAGGTTATTTTGTCGAAAAAAAATAATAATAATAAAATAATAAAAAAGCCTTTTGGTTCGGTACTCTGGAGACTACCCTTAAACAGCCCTGAAAAAATCATCCTACCCTCGTCGATTTTTTTGCGGCATAGGTAAAAATGGATAAGTGCCTTGGACTAAGTGATTAGGTACCTCAGTTTGGGCCAGATTGGGGTACCCAATGTAGGCCCAACTAAACGCTAATACTATATCGTATCACCTGATCCAAATTTCAGTTACTAAAAGTTCGGAATAGATTTCAATTTTATTTATTCTGTAATAGAAATGGCCAATTTATCATTATATGTATCTTACTCCACTCAATTTGAAAAATGCTGTAAAGATTATTAAAAACGCAATTATCAAAGAATGAAATATATTATATATTTATTACCAATGGCATCATAATAAAGTTAGTAAAGTTTTTGAGGCGATGCTATCAACATTAAAACATAAAAATTATACAATATTTCTTGCTAGGGTAGTGATTAGGTACCTTAGTTGGGGCCAGATTGGGGTGCCCAACGTAGCCCCAACTAGTACCTTAGTTGGGGCCTGATTGGGCTGCCCAACGTAGCCCTAACTAAACGCTAATACTACATCGTATCACCTGACTCAAATTCCAGTCACTAAAAGTTCGGAATAAGTTCTAAATGTCCAGATTTATTTTTACTTCCGGTACATAAATAAAACAAATAATTGTATCTATTCGATTTATTATATTTTATTCAAATTGGGCCGCCCAATTGGGGCCTAATTGGCGCCCAATTACTGATTGGGCCAACTTGGGCAGATTTCCACACGGGTTGTGCTAAAAAGTCCCTGTAAAATATCAAGTTTTCCATTTGGACTGTCAATTTTACACGAAAAAATACGTTTTATGGAATGTTTACTCCACATAGCTTATCGACTTGACATAAAAAAATGGCGTTGCAATAAAGAAATAATTGCTGCTACAAAGAAGACAATTATTAACAGATTTAAAACAGAAACGGGTCTCCTGATAGATGTGGTTGTTCAAGGAAAGGGCAACACGAACGATGGAAATACTGCTAGACGATTTTTCAAAAATGCTGAGAAGGCGTCAGAAATAACTGGAATAGATAAAAATCTCATCGTTCGTTTTTCCACAATTCTAGATGCTTTGTCAAGTGGATATGCTTTAAATTTGGCAGAATTTAAAAAATATAACATAGAAACTGCAAAACACTATGTAAATTTGTATCCTTGGTATCCAATGCCTGTAAGTGTGCACAAAATTCTTATCCACGGTGCAGCTGTTATGGATTACCTAATCTGCCCAATTGGCCAATTGTCCGAAGATGCGTTAGAAGCTAGACACAAGGAATTTAGAAAATATCGAGAAAATTATACGAGAAAAGTTTCCAGAACGAAGTGTAATGAAGACCTTTTACACTCGTTGTTAATATCATCGGATCCTGTTATTAGCAGCATTAGACCTTTACCAACCCGAAACAATGGAACTCTTTCGAAAGAAGTCAGATCCCTTCTTCAAATTCCCCAAGAGAGTTCTACACAAGAGAGTTCTGATGACAACCGTGATGAAGATGATGAGGAGGAAGAGTATTGTTAAATTTTCATTTAATAAGGTTAGTACATTAATCATAACTTTATTATCTATATATTACATTTTTTTGTAACATACTATCACTTTGAATCATTCTTATTATGTTATATTGCAAAACGCAGTGACTCATAATTTTTTCCACCTAAATCACGGAAATTGACCACTGTGCGGCGGTCGCACGAACGTCTTCTGGCGGTAACGAACGCCATTGGGAACGCCATTTGGCGTTCGCGATGGTGTACAGAATACCGATCGGCGTTCGTCGGGCGGTCCTACGAACGCCACGAACGACCGTACAGAATGCGCCTACAGTGCGGTTAAAAATGTCAAACGAAAAGCCCAACACGGAGGCGGCATATGGGGGGAATAAAGGAAGGCAGAATCCATCTTCCCCGGACAAAGCCTCAAAGCAACCGAGAACGACGATCGGAAATCAGGTAATCTTCACGAGCTCAGACTTTGACAGGTACTTTAAAGAATTCAAGAAAAAGTACGGCTTCGGACCCAGAGACCCGGCGATAAAACCTAACGTAAGCAGAGCAAGACACAGCAGCTCTAGCTCCCGGGAATCGGAACCGAGAGTACCGCAATCAGCAACAGACGAACCGATTAGAGGACACCAGTCAACTGAGATGGACGAAGATGCTATTATAGACGAAAACAGCCCAAGCACGTCAACGGTAGGCACTGGTTGGACAATACTTAAAAAAACGTACAAAAGAAAAATCTGCTAAAGGAACACAAGAGCAAAGACGAAAATACAAATCGATACACAGCACTGAGTGATCCAGAGGAATCGACCAAGAGAGCCAGACAAAACAACCAACTAAGAGAGTCATAATCAAAACACAGGAAGCAAAACAAGACAAATCCTCGAAGCCACCTCCGATACATGTACATGACACCAAATTAAAAGAGCTGGTAGCTCTGTTAACCGCTAATGATGTATCAAAACAGTCATTCCACCTGAGGCAAGAAATCGATACAGAAAACGTAACAATCTATACTTGCGAAAGCAAAATTTACGAGAATATCATTAACATACTAAGACCATACACACTAAAGAACCAGAAGAATAAGACCCTAGTACTGAAACGTATCAGAGGAGGCTTCAGTGAAGAAGACATCAAACAGGAAATTGTCGAGGTCTGTCTCGACAACGTCAATGTCATCAAAGTGGGCAAACTAGTATTCAACAAAAATAAAGAAAATGAATAATGTCACTTTATAGTGCAAATATCGCATGACAGCACCCAGGCAGAGCTTACTAAAATCAGGATACTCTCTGGCATGTCAAAACATAAGATGGGAGCATTTACAGGTTCGGCAATGTGAGCGCGAACTGCAATCTATAATACAGGTACGTTAAGTGCAGTGAGTCCCACTCGCCCGGATATTACAAAATCACACCCGAGTCGGGAAAAGATCTTCTGAAGTGTGCCAACTGTGACATGCGGGGACATCCAGCATCCTACAAAAGGTGTTTGTATTATAAATCGGCACTTATAACCTTATAAAGAAAAGCAATATAGTTAAATCAGATACTAGTGCAGGATAATTAGACATTGACCCGGACATTTATAATAACAAGGTAAATATTGGTGAAAATGTTGAGTATAGTGTTCTGATTGATATCCCAAAATTCCCAAAAAATTCATTTTGGGGAAAATCCGCCATTTTGAAAAAATCACCGTTATCGAGTTTTAAGCGTAGCGACTGAACCGGTCATCAGATTATATTCGTTTTTGCGCCAAATTACTTCATTTAGGCTACGGTATCTTCCAAAATACTAAAATTAATAAATATAGAGCAATTTTGGTGCTCGAGAAAGAATAATATTTATTTAAATGCTATAAATGAAAACACAAGGCGTGAAATACAGTCATAAGGCAGAAATAAAACTACATTATTAAGGACAAAGGTTAGATAGCTTGTTTCGTGGTATCAATGGAACTCGACTGACTGTTCATTGACTGGCGAAAATCTTCAACGATGGGTAATGCATGATCTGAATAGAAGACAGGTGTAAATCGTAGTAGAATTGGAAGGCGAAAAGTTGACGAACGGCAACGGAAGAACTTTAGCGGTCTTGAACTCTTCTTTAGAAGTTACTGCGTCCATCAATCCATTCCAGCCAGGCTCTAGAGTTTCTTGGAGGTGGTATCCCCACATCCACAGCATATCAATGAGGTTGGCTTCCTTAGCTGAGGCAGGTTCTGGAAGAGCAGCGCTAAAGTCTTCCGCAACGATGAGTGCTGTACCGATTCTGGGTTTTTCATAAGGTACCAACTCGATTGTACCTAGAGACCTCAACTCTGCTGTCGGAAGTGATTGGTTAGTTCTTGAAATCGGATCGCTTGCCTTAATGGCTTTTGAAAGCGTTATGCAACTTATCCCTCCCATGGCGTGAAAGGTGCCATGACCATCTAAAGTCCTCACGTTGTGATCAGCATTGTCGAATATAAACTGTACAAATGCACCTTTGTCCACTGATGGCTCAGCGTTCTGTGCAACTGCATCCTCTAAACGAATCGTTTCCGAGTACGACGCACATACGCCAAGTCTGGAAAGCATATCAAGTAACAGCCTCGAGCCATATCGTCGATGAAGGGTGACTCCTACTCCAAGTTGTAAAGGAGAAACGAACGAACGTGGTCGGGCAGCAGCAACTATCGAATGTGCGATTGTTCTGGCTTTTCTTTTTGTAACGGTATCTTCATCGAATGATTTCCGAGTTTGAAGAACAGTTTGTAGAAAACATTGTAGAGCAGTCGGGATCAAATCCTCATTTCCAGAGGATATTTGTTCTGCTATTGGATAGGTGGAACAGTCATAAACTTGGGACCGTATTTCTTGACGGAAGATTCTCGCCGCGGTTTCCACAATTCTCATCTTTTCTTCTGTTTCATCGTTCTTCCTCTCTCTATAC
The DNA here is from genome assembly GCA_963678675.1 of Xiphydria camelus. Taxonomy (NCBI): domain Eukaryota; kingdom Metazoa; phylum Arthropoda; class Insecta; order Hymenoptera; family Xiphydriidae; genus Xiphydria; species Xiphydria camelus. The sequence continues at coordinate 20,123,516 of OY783194.1, forward strand.
CACGCTTCATTGATAACTTGATGAGCTTTTCCTGTGAAGCAGGCGACGCTACCCTTTCCAATTTGCTCGGTAATAATGATCCTTTCCCCGTAAAAATTCTGCAGTTTTCTCTTCAGATGCTTTTCACTATACGGTTCCTCTTTAAGGCAGGTGTTTGTCATAAACTCCATAAGTTCCCGGAACGTGTGCTGGCGCTCTTTATTGCTCTCAAGGTAATCACAAAGCTTTTGAAACCCCTTTAGCTTGCCCTGGTCTTCAACGCGTCCACCACGACATGACGATTTACCTGAAGACGCCTTTGAAAATGCTTTCGGTTGGTAGGTAGGTCGACGCGAGCCTATCCGGCAAAACGTCGCGTAGCAGTCACGGTGGTATCGAGCCTCAGTAGCTACTAGATCGTTCTCGGTGCATAGTCTTCGAGAAACTTCTTCGCTCCATGAATCGCTCGGTCTGCAGCTTTGCACGTATAGTATGTATCATGTATACATCACAGACAATTCTAAATGGTACTTGGCGGTCTGGATGCTTTTCCTTCTCGCAAACGTCAATGTTCTGCCCACAAAACATACATTTTTTTTTAAATCAAACACGTCACTCGCGCAGCTCGGGCGACTGCTTCGTTTCGGTTGCTGTGCACCTTCACCGTCAGTGTGTATAGGTACGCGACGCGTGTAAGCCTTCCTACAACTCTCATGCACTTTCACACTTTTTTCCCCCTCAAATAACGCTGCAATGTCATCGTTTCTTTCCTTACTCATCCAGCGTAAAGTGTCCAGGCCCCTATTCACATCAACAAACTTACCACTTTTAAGACCTTTGCACAAAACGCACACGATGCTATGCGACGTGGATTCCATAATAAAAAAATAATAATTTTCACACAAAATTGATAAATCCCCGCACTAAATGCAGTTTTCAATCCTGAATCCACCACTTTGAATGTGTATTTTATACAGCAGGAGACATAAATAACACACGGCGGCACGGCGCCGCGCTATCGGTTCTTTACGCTGACAGAACACAACTATTTTTTTACGATATACAGCAACGGCACTTCGCGCTCCTCGGACAACATACAACCGCAAACGACGTAAGCAAACTGTCGTCGACTCACCGAGCGACAGCCGGGATAATTACATGTGAGTTTATCCCCCCACAATGCATGCCGCTTAGCGCGGGTAATTTTCACTTTCTCATCTTCGCGTCTTGTTTTTTGTCCTGAAATTAAATTTTAACTTAAGCATATTCCATTACAATTACTATTATCTCCAAACCTATTAATGTTGTCAAGTATAATAGAGATTATAAACAATTTGGAACATAAATAAATAAAATTGGACGCTCGGTTGACTCGCTATGCTTAAAATTCGAATATTCCCGAATGGGGCCAGTTTTTCCCAGATAGCGGATTTTCCCCAAGATAGATTTTTTGGGAATTTTGGGATTTCAATTAAGACATTATCCGTAACATTTTTACCAATTTTTAGCTTGTTATTTCAAATGTCCGGGTTCTGCTAAATTTTTGCCTTATTTGCCTACACTATACAGCCAACGATAAACTAAAGCGCATAGTCAAAACTAGCAGACCAGGACTAACATACGCCGAGGCTGCAATCATGCAGGACAGTAAGCCACGTAAAGATAGCAGAGAAAGTCAACATCAACATGCACCTCGAATACAGGAGAGACGTCAACACCAGTGAGAGCCCGAGATGCCAGGATGGATAACAACATTTAAAATGGAAATAATGGATTGTGTAGGATAACTAATACACAGCGTCCAAAGCCAAGTTATGATGAATTCATCAAAGATAGAAGCCCTATGCAGTGCATTGTGCTATGATTTCGAATCTAAATAATGATTAGCGCAAATACCAGCACCCAACAGATACCAGAAGTGAACCAAGGTAATAGCGTCACTAACCGGCAAATATTCAGAATTGCAGCAATAAACACCAACTCGATGGTCACCCACCAACAATCACCTACATATCAGCTACAGAAATTCGACTCCGAGAATAACTTGGACATCACGCTAGTGTCAGACAAAACTCACCCAGAACCATAAAACCAGATTTGCAGATTACTCAATAGTTCGCACAGACCGACCAAATTTAGAGGGAAGAGGAGGTACGGCCATCATAATTAAAAACAATATCAACTACACAACTGTAACATATCCGAGTTCTATTGGTAATGAAATACTTGAATATACCATTATAATAATAGATCTAAACGAACAAAAGAAACTATTCATAGTCAGCGTATACGCATCGCAAAGGTCAAAAGTAAACAAAATATTCTTAAGGGAACTCAGTCAATTATTTACAGCGTTAAAGCTTAACCAGAAAGAGACACGGTACATAATAGCAGGCGACCTAAACGCAAGGCACTCAAGATATGGAGATAGCTCAGATGAAGTAAGAGGTAAGCACCTAGTAGACTGGGAGCATGAAAATGCGGCACATTACAGAGCAAAAATATACGCAGCATCGGAACCTACTTTCACTCCAGCACAGACTTTCCTAGACTTGTGCATTGCACACGAAGGCATAGACATCTTCAATCTAATGAATGGAAAAATCCCGACATCTATCTACGACAGCGATCACAGAGCCCTGCTTCTGACAATAATCTTAGGCACTGAAGGCACACGAAGCCAAAGAAGGGCGGAGCCAAACCATTTTTATTATAAATTCACTAAGTAGCAAGATTTAGCGAAATATATCACCAAAAATTGTAATTCAACAATCCCAGACAATAGAAACCTATCAATCAAAGAAATAGACGAATCCATAACGACAATCATCAATATAGTACAGGAGGCAATTGAACATACGGTGCCGAGGCACAAGACAATAGACAACACACAAAAATATGTAAACAAGAGAATGCAGAAACTCCAAAAATGTAAATCTAAACTTCTCACCATGTTAAATAATCGAAGAAAAAATGATCCTAGACTACGTTCTCAAACCTCAAGATACATAAAAGAACTTTTGCAGGACGCTAAAGACAGCTCAAGGAAAACATTAGGAAACACTGTGCAGGAAAATTGACTTCAGGAGCAGCGAAAAGTTGATGCCAACAATTAATAGTATATTCAGACTGAAGAACAACCTGGATATAGCTGACATCCATATTGATACCAACGAAGATAAAATTATCTCGAAAGCAGGAATTAATATAACGGACATCAGAGTGCTCAACAATAAATACGTTATCACAGACCCCATAGACAAGCTCAACGTCATTGGAGCATTCTACGAAACTATTAATTCGCCACGATATCTAAATAAAAAAAAAGATGTGAGTGCCGTTGTACTCACGGAGGATGTGTAAACATCTTACAATTATCTGCGGTCCGAGTTTAATTGGGGAATATGACGTCGTAGTTCGACATAAAGAAGTTTAATTTTTTCTATAATAAAATATTTATTATTATTATATTAGATTTATAACTTACTAGCAGCCCGTCCCGGCTTCGCACGGGTAGATTGTGGATTGATTTTGTCCGTCCCCCATTGTTTAAATACGTTTTTAATACAAAACTTTTAGTATTTTTCCCGGGCTACGCAATGGTCATATTGGATTTGACCTTGACCATGACCTTCAAGGTTATATCAAGGTCAAATTAATTTTTTTTCACGTTCAAATGTGTCCTTGACCATTTTTTTCATGTTACCTTTATTGTCAGCGGAGGTCAAATTTAGGTCAAGTATAGTTCGACTTTTTGAACACCCTGTATAAGATTTACTAACTCAGAAACCTTCGCGGATATGCGTCCAACTGTTCCCCAAATTTTCATCGCAATCGGATGAACGGTTTAGGAAGGCATAATAATCATCCGTACCGGTACTTTTTGAACACCCTGTATAAGATTTACTAACTCAGAAACCTTCGCGGGCATGCGTCCAACCATTCCCCAACTTTTCATCGCAATCGGATGAACGGTTTAGGAAGGCATTATAATCATCAGTACCGGTACTTTTTGAACACCTTTTATAAGATTTACTAACTCAGAAACCTTCGCGGGCATGCGTCCAACCATTCCCCAAAGTTTCATCGCAATCGGATGAACGGTTTAGGAAGGCATAATAATCATCCGTACCGGTATCTTTTTGAACACCCTGTATAAGATTTACTATCTCAAACCTTCGCGGATATGCGTCCAACTGTTCCCCAAATTTTCATCGCAATCGGATGAACGGTTTAGGAAGGCATAATAATCATCCGTACCGGTACTTTTTGAACACCTTTTATAAGATTTACTAACTCAGAAACCTTCGCGGGCATGCGTCCAACCATTCCCCAAAGTTTCATCGCAATCGGATGAACGGTTTAGGAAGGCATAATAATCATCAGTACCGGTACTTTTTGAACACCTTTTATAAGATTTACTAACTCAGAAACCTTCGCGGGCATGCGTCCAACCATTCCCCAAAGTTTCATCGTAATAGGATGAACGGTTTAGGAAGGCATAATAATCATCCGTACTGGTACTTTTTGAACACCCTGTATAAGATTTACTAACTCAGAAACCTTCGCGGGCATGCGTCCAACCATTCCCCAAAGTTTCATCGTAATAGGATGAACGGTTTAGGAAGGCATAATAATCATCCGTACCGGTACTTTTTGAACACCCTGTATAAGATTTACTAACTCAGAAACCTTCGCGGGCATGCGTCCAACCATTCCCCAAAGTTTCATCGCAATCGGATGAACGGTTTAGGAAGGCATAATAATCATCAGTACCGGTACTTTTTGAACACCTTTTATAAGATTTACTAACTCAGAAACCTTCGCGGGCATGCGTCCAACCATTCCCCAAAGTTTCATCGCAATCGGATGAACGGTTTAGGAAGGCATAATAATCATCCGTACCGGTACTTTTTGAACACCCTGTATAAGATTTACTAACTCAGAAACCTTCGCGGGCATGCGTCCAACCATTCCCCAACTTTTCATCGCAATCGGATGAACGGTTTAGGAAGGCATAATAATCATCAGTACCGGTACTTTTTGAACACCTTTTATAAGATTTACTAACTCAGAAACCTTCGCGGGCATGCGTCCAACCATTCCCCAAAGTTTCATCGCAATCGGATGAACGGTTTAGGAAGGCATAATAATCATCCGTACCGGTATCTTTTTGAACACCCTGTATAAGATTTACTATCTCAAACCTTCGCGGATATGCGTCCAACTGTTCCCCAAATTTTCATCGCAATCGGATGAACGGTTTAGGAAGGCATAATAATCATCCGTACCGGTACTTTTTGAACACCTTTTATAAGATTTACTAACTCAGAAACCTTCGCGGGCATGCGTCCAACCATTCCCCAAAGTTTCATCGCAATCGGATGAACGGTTTAGGAAGGCATAATAATCATCAGTACCGGTACTTTTTGAACACCTTTTATAAGATTTACTAACTCAGAAACCTTCGCGGGCATGCGTCCAACCATTCCCCAAAGTTTCATTGTAATAGGATGAACGGTTTGGGAAGGCATAATAATCATCCGTACTGGTACTTTTTGAACACCCTGTATAAGATTTACTAACTCAGAAACCTTCGCGGGCATGCGTCCAACCATTCCCCAAAGTTTCATCGTAATAGGATGAACGGTTTAGGAAGGCATAATAATCATCCGTACCGGTACTTTTTGAACATCCTGTATAAGATTTACTAACTCAGAAACCTTCGTGGGTATGCGTCCAACCATTCCCCAAAGTTTCATCGCAATCGGATGAACGGTTTAGAAAGGCATTTGATATTACCTTAAAGGTCACGGTCAAGGTCAAATCCAATACGACCACTGGGTAGCCAAGGGAAAATCCCTAAAGTTTTGTATTAAACATTTTTCTCTAAAATGTTTTCCCGTTGAGATAATCCAGCTTGCGCGAATAGTATGCGCAGTAGCGCTACACACACACTGACGCAGTCACATCTACATGACTTACGTCTGACGCTCAATTTCCCAGGAAGGTCGTACCGCAGAGGCAATGCATAGATGTTTACACATCAAAAACAGTAGACAGCAAAGTAAAAAATTTTAAAGAGGAGTTCAACCGCAACAGAACGGAAGGAAGATGCTTAACGACATTTTCAAATACGAATCAAGCCTCTAACCCCAACAGCGAAGAGCTATCGTACAAATATTTCACCACCATCGATGAAGTTGCTGATATAGTAAAAGGGTTGCCAAATAAAACATCCAGTAGCATAGACAAGATCCCCATGATAGTAATAAAACGACTACCCGGTAGTATATTCAGAGATATGACAATAATAATAATAATGAATAACGCACTAAATCACTGCTATTTTCCCGAATGTTGGAAGACGGCGCTAGTGATGCCCATTCTGAAGAAGGACAAGTCCCCAAACGACCCGTCCAGCCATAGGCCTATTAGCTTAACCCCAAATTTTAGCAAGGTGTACGAAGCAGTAATCAACAAGAACAGCATGGCCTTCTGCGACAAAAATAGTATCATCCCAGACAACCAGGGCCCTGTAACACAAGCTCTACAAGTGTTACAAGTGTAGAAAATTACTTGTAGGACTTGTAACCTATAGGGGAATCTTATGGAAAATTTTCTACACTTGTAGAGAGCTGTTCTGTAACTCAACGTGAACACTTACAAGTCTGTGGCACCGATTTTTCTACAAGTGTAAGAAAATTTCTACCTATATAACTGACATCGTGGGTAGAATTTCCTACTAGTCTCCGCGCTCTCTCATGGGACGACGGCGTCGAGGACGGCGACTATGAGGATGGCGCCGACGAGGACGAGGACGGCGACGACGACGACGGTGACGAGGACGAGGACGAGGGTGGGGACGAGGACAACGACAACGAGGACGAGGACGATGACGACGAGGACGGCGAAAAAAAAGAAATACATTAATTTAACTTTGCCGATGTTTATACCACTGGTTTCACGGTATTACGTGCCTACTTCAATTCACGTAATATGGAGAAACAACTGATACACGAAGATCGGTTGTCGTTTTTTTTGTACGTGTAAGTTTTAAACGCTTAGCGTCAAAACTTAGTCGCGCGACACTAGCGATCGGGCGACCAACACATGAGTTACTCCTCAACGGAGAGGGCAGTACATTAGTTGGCTCCGAGCTGTAAACATCGTGATAAGCCTAACTAAGATACATCCGATCGTCAATAACTTTCGCAAATTAACGACAATTGTATTGATTTAGGTAGGTGTTAAACTGTAGGTTTATGGTTATGTTTAGTGCGTAAGACTCTGTAAATAATTGTAATATAGTTTTCAGCAACTACATCTTACATTGTCTGAGTTCTACAACCTAAATCAATCTCCTGGTTAAATTTCTGATTTCGAAATTTACATACGCTAAAGCCATGTGTCGACTTTGCGAGGCGGGCCTCGCGTTGGATCGTCTTGCCTCGTGAAGCTGACACTTGTAGGTCTTGTGTTACAGGGCCCTGTTTAGATTCCGTCAAGGGCTTTCCACTACACATGCCATTAATAAATTTGTATCCGCGATGTCAATACAGCTTTAATGGACAACATGATCGGAGCGACGCTCGTGGACCTGGAGAAGGTTTTTGACTCTGTATGGCTGGACGGGCTCCTATTTGTCCTGATGCAGAACAATTTCATAACGCCCCTTATTAACCTGGTATGGGAGACGGTGAGAAGTAAAACATTCAAAGTAATTAATGGCAAATATGTATCGACCAAAACGTATAAGATAAGGGAAGGATTGCAACAAGGGACAGTGAATTCACCATGCCTTTTTTCGATATATACGGCCGACATACCTTCCTTCATCCTTCCATCCATCCATCCATTGACATCCTTCAATGTCAACGCAGCACCAAACTTGCACTCCATTTCATATGCAGATGACATAACTTGGTATGTCATTGGGAAAAAACCATCAGCAATCTGCAACAAATTAGAAGCGTTGGTAAACAGGGTGAACGATTATTATGCTAACTGGAACCTTCGTGTAAACCCACTCAAAAGCGAAACCATCCTGACACGAAGACCATACAAATTCCTGGCCGGAAATCAAAACAAAAACTTGAAGGAATTCCAGGTGAACATGTATGAACCAGGAACCAAGGCACTAGTACAGCTTGCCCGCTGCACCAAACATATCGACACCGAGATCGTCAAAGCGAAAAATAGAGTAAAATCGCTCGGTAGACTGTTCAAAAACAAATTCGTTAACAAAAGAGCAAAAATAATTTGCTCCTAATTAGACCACTACTAACGTACGCATCAGCTGCCTAGTGGAACATTAGCGCTCGCCAGATGGAAAGTCTCCGTGCATTCGAAAGGAACTGCCTGAGGTCATGCCTTAATATACACTGATCTGAGCACATACAGTACAAACAGTTCGTCAGTAACAAAAGGCTATACTGCCTTGTTAAGACAGGAAGTCGTATCTGCAAAAACATCAATTTTTGCTTTTTTGGCTATTTGAGCATATCTATCTGCTTTATTACTGTGCCAAGTGTGTAAGGCGTACCTGCAACTCCTATATATCAGCTAAAAACAAAAATCGGATGCGTTTCTACGAGCACGGCATGACACAATTCAGAAAAACTGTTGTATCTTGTAATGTGTTAAAGTGTAGATACGACTTCCTGTCTTAGCGCGGCAGTATATGATACAGCAGACATCCCTAGAATTAACCTCTTCACGCTGCGCCTCACAAGAGACTACTTCGCGGGCCTGAAAAATAATAACAACAAGTTACTGAACGCACTTAGCCGGGTAAATCCAATAGCAGCTATGGCGGCAGCCCGTAAATGTTACCCGCAACCACAAATGTTTATGCATTATGATAGAATAGGAATAATACAAGATTCAACTAATAGACCGTTAAGCTAGGAATCCACTACACTCGACTCGACTCGACTCGACACGACACGACTCGACGCGACTCGACACGACGCGTTTCTGGCTGGCCAGAAATTTGTCGCGTCGAGTCGAGTCGAGCCTAGTGGACACGGTTTGCGTGCACATCGAGATATGGACCGATAAGCGAACAGTTGAATTGCGGCAGTCTTGCTTGGAAAGAGTCGAGAAGAACAGTTCGAAGATTTTACATTAATTTCGCAGAGGAATAGAGGAGGATCTCATTAATAAAGTTAGAGCATATGAGATGCTGTAAAATATACATAGTTTGAAATATAGAGACCAAAATATACGCAACGAAGCTTGAGAAGAAATCTCAAAAGCCTTGAATAGACCAAGTAAACATAAATAGGTATATAGTAAATTTCTATCTGTATAGATGTTACAGAGAAGCAATAATTGGAAAAATTATAGAGCCATACACGATGCATCCTTGTACGTTAAAATTTAAAAGGACGAAGCACTACCATCGTGTCGAGTAGCGTCGAGTCGTGTCGCGTCGATTCCAGTGGACACACCACGCAAATTTTTGTTACCGTGTCGTGTCGAGTCGTGTCGTGTCGAGTCGAGTCGAGTCGAGTGTAGTGGATTCCTAGCTTTAATATATCACGCGGATAGACATAAATTCGACAAAAAGATCAATTTTCCCGAAGATGGTAGGTATCCCTCAATACCGATATTCGTTGGCCATATCTGATAAGGATTTAATGGACGACGGTAGACTCCGACCCAAATACTGGTAGCTGGACCATTCCGCCAAACACATCCCAGAGTTACTGAAACGTCTTAAAACGGAAAGAAGAAGGAGGGAATACGGAACCACAACATTAGCAAGGGCAAGATTGAGGCCCAAACAACGTTACCGTCTCGGCGGCCCAATTGTAATTAGTGTAAATACTTAGTTAAAATCCCTTCCCCTACCCAAGAGCCCTCGCCCACTGTACATTACTCCCACCTCTCCACCCCACATTCCCCTCTTACATTACCTAATAACAAAATTCTAGATAGTAGTTTCGTTGGTTTTTCTTTTAAGTTTTTCCAATGCTCACAGCCGGTCAGGCGCAGAAAGTACAACAGCATTACTGTGATTCCTTTCAGACATTAGAGAGACGATTAAATTAAAAAAAATAATAAGACTGCAGATATATAACTGAGAACTACCGGGCTGGAGGTGGCAATTTATCGAGATTAAGTATTTCGTGTACTTACGTTTCATCCATGGTTTATTTGTTTATGTTTGTTTCTCCATTAGATTGTATAATTACCTGTTATGCCTTTAATAAACAAACATTGAAGTAAAAAAAAAGGGCAAGACTTACCACGCAGTAGGCTCGCGGGTTCGATTCTTGCTGCGGACAGACGAATACAAAATATCTTCGGAATCTTGCGATGAAAGTTCTTCAGATGAAGAAGTTTTGCCACGTAAAAGAATTAAAAGGTGAGATTGCTTATTACAACAATAGGTATTTTTTCTCCTTTGATGTGGGCTCCGTCCTTACGATATGCACCCAGATTTTTTGGTCGACGCACCGAATAGATGCAGTGTTAGCTATGGACGAATCCAATGTGAATCACTGCATCTGTTCGGCGAGCTAAGTATATTATGTAGTACGTTTTTCTTTCTTTTTTGTCGACCTTGTCCATAAACTAATATGTTTTTGCCTTTTTGAATGTTTATGAAATTATATAGGTAATAGATGTATTTTTTAGGTTCAAAAAACCTCGACTACGTGCCAAGCTGTACCAGAGGCCATACCAGATCCAGATCAAGATAACACCGCCGTTCCCTCCATATATATATATCCAGGGATATTCTTCAAACTCAAAATTCATCCATAAGTGAGACTATAGAAGCAGTGATCTCAAAATTTTCTACGTTGTTAGATGAAGATGAGAATGAGAATAGAAGTGATGAAGAAACACAAGCCATTACCTGGTCCGCAGTAACAGGAACATCTCTGAAAAAAAACTAAATTTCCCTGCCCATTTTGTAGGCCCTATAGATGCGATTAGGGAATCGTATTTGGACAAAAATCCCGTCGATTTTTTCAATATATATTTTAATGGGGATGTGGTTGATCTGATTGTAACGGAAACAAATCGTTACGCAGAACAGAACATCAAAGCAGGTATTCCACAAAAATCCAGACTCCATAGATGGAAAGATACCGATGCAAAGGAAATAAAGACATTTTTCGCTATGTCTTTATGGATGGGTTTAGCGAGATTCCCCAAAATTACTGACTATTGGAGGAAAAATACGTTGTACTCAAACAGAATATCCCAGTGAATGTCCAGGAACCGATTCGAACTTCTCTTACGAATGCTACATTTTAGTAATAATGAAGACACTGACGCCAGTGATCGTTTGGCAAAATTAGGACCATATATATTGCTAAAGTTACTAACTGACAAGTTCAAGGAAGTGTATGTCCCGGAACGAGAGGTGTGAATTGACGAGACTCTAGTCCCATTCAGAGGTCGTGTGATTTTCAAGCAATATATAAAAAACAAATGGCACAAATTTGGTATAAAATTATATAAAACTTGTTGCAAAGGAGGATATACTTTCGACTTGAAAGGTTATGTGGGAAACGACAAGGATCCAAATATTAGTGCCTCATCAAAAATTGTCCTCCAGCTGATGGAACCACTATTTCATCAAAACAGAATTCTTTTCACTGATAATTATTATACCAGTATAAAGTGGCGTTTACACTATTCAAGTGAGTTGATCAAGTCAGTTGAATTCAAGTGACTTGCATTCAATTGCCTGTTTACACTTCAAATTCTAAATGAATGCATGCCAGTTGATTCAAAATGGCGAAACGAGTGTTACTGAGAGCTATTACGCTAACAGTTTTAAGTCTAGCTGAGGAATTAGCAGAAAACATGAAAAGAGAAAACAAAGGAAGAAGAGAGTATGGGTTAGAAAGTGGATTACTCGAAGAGGGATGCAAGGTGCCTCAAATAACCTTCTACGTGAGCTGAAATTGGAAGGTTTTCGAGGGATTATAACAATTTTCTACGGCTGAATGAGCAGCAATTCGAATATTTACTTGAAAAAGTTACACCGAAAATCAGTAAGAAAGATACGGGGGGTTATGCGTGAAGCTCTTTCACCCCGGATAAAGCTAGAAATAGTTTTACGCTATCTGTGGCAACAGGAGATTCATTTAAAAGTTTAGAGTATCTGTACAGAGTACCGAAGTCTACAATTTCATCTTTTTTGGTAGCGGTGTTGGAAGCAGTTTATGAAGTGTTGGAAGAATATATTCAGGTAAGAAATAATGGATGAGTAATTACTAATAACATAAATGTAGTATATATTTCTACATATAGGTACAAAAGAATATAATAATAATAAGATAAATATAATAATAAGAAATATAGGCACTGAACTATCTACATAATGGAATTCAATGCTTTAGAGAGAATATCATTAGTTGACCATTTTTGAGTGGGGTTTTCTATGACTACTAATTCTTCGTAAGAATAGCTTGAATTTGAATCACTTGTAAACGGGGTGTTCGCATTATCTGAAGAGATTAATTCATCTGCAGTAGGAGCTTGCTGCTGAGGAGGTATCAAATTACTACTTTCGTTTTGCTTCTCTTTAAAATCTTCAATCCTTTCCTTGGAAAGAAAGGTAGTAATTGTGGTTTGGGCCTTCAATGCTCTGATAGTGCTCATACTCCGTAATTGGTTAGCAACATAACTTCCATAAATATCAAATTCATCGTCTTTCAAATCTTCCTTGGCAGTTTTATAAAATTTTTGCAATTTGTTTACTGCAGACGAAGTTACGTCATCACAGGTTATTCGCTTCTTTTTAGGGCGGGAACCTGAGGTACATGATGCTGCAGGTTCAGATATTATTGATATTGATGGAGTATCTGATGTTGATTCCTCTGCTACTTCTGCATTTGCCACTTCTTGTGGCGAGGCAATATCTCCAGTAGCTGTCCTTTTTGTTGAAGTTGATTGAGAGCTCTGAATGAAAATATAATTCAACATTAGTTTCTGTGTACCTTTTGTACCTATTTATGTAGGAATGTAAAAGCAAAACCCTAAATTAATTTTTTTTCTTTACAGGTTCCTACGACAGAAAATGAGTGGCAATGTATAGAACAAGGATTTGCTACGAAATGGAATTTTCTGACATGTGTGGGTGCCTTAGACGGTAAACACATTGTGATTAGAAATCTTCCGGATTCAGGTTCCGATTATTATAATTACAAAGGAACATATAGTATCATGTTATTAGCATTGGTCGACGCCGATTACTGTTTTACATACATAGACGTCGGTGCACAAGGAAGAGCTTCAGATGGAGGCATTTTTCAAGAAAGTACCTTGTATGATAGTTTAGAAAATTCGCAGTTAAATATGCAGCCAGGAATGGTAATTGTAGCAGACAATGCTTTCCCGCTAAAAACCTATCTCATGAAACCATTCTCAAAACGAAACTTGTCATTAAGGGAAAGAATATTTAATTATCGGTTGAGCAGAGCCCGCCGAATTGTAGAAAATGCTTTTGGAATTTTGGTATCGAAATTTAGAATTTTTGAAAGACCAATTGCACTTTCTCCGGAAAAGGTTACTTCGATAGTAAAAGCAGCCACAGCTTTACACGACTGGTTACGCAAATCTTCTGCAGCTACTTACATTACACCCAGGTTAGTCGATGCAGAAGATTTAGAAACCGGACACACACACACACATATGACTTTAGGTTCCTGGAGAAATGAACCGTTATCATTGCATGCACTACCGCACCAAGGTAGTAATAATTATTCCCGAGAAGCCTCGAATGTTCGTGAGAAATATGTTGAGTATTTTCTTACAAATGGAACAGTGCCATGGCAATTAAATAACATTAATAACTGATGTAATATTTTGGTGTTATTTTATCCTCACAATACAGAGTGATTTTGAAAGTGAGGTATTAATTTTAACTGATTGTAGTAGGCATTAAAATAAATCATTTTACAAAAAATGGACTCTGTATTACTCTGTATTTGTACATTTACTCTGTATCACTAACTACCATAACCTAAACAATGAGATTCCACTAACAACTATTGTTCAAAATAGGCGGCACAGTGGAAAAACGATAAGACTTCCGCGCGTCCAAGGAACTTTTCTTAACTTTTTAAAACAGAACCTTATCGTTTTTCTACTGGACCCTTCAAATTGTTCAATTCACTTACAATATTTTCAAACTCCAGTCGAAGGCATACCACGTGTCGTAAAAACCGATCAGCATCTTTAAACCACGCACAGGTGGTGTGAGAAATTAATTATATGAAATTATTGTTTTATAATTAAACTTATATAACAATTATTGTTTTAACGGTGTTATAATGTTTGTATCAATTATTTTTGGATTGCAGAGAATTTATGGAAGAAAAAATTCACGAGCTACTTTATGAACCATCTGGACAGTTTAATAACTTCTGCCGGATGAGTTATGCTGATTTTGAATATTTGCTGAACGAAATTTCACCTCTGATTTCTAAGGAAAATACAAATTTCTCAGAGAAGCTATACCTACCTGTTAAATATCATCTGGTAATCACATTACGATTGTTAGCATCTGGTGATAGTTACCAAAGTCTGCACTACTTGTTTAAAGAATCCACCCCGGCCATATCAAACATTGTACGTGAAGTCTGTAGAGCGATTAATAAAGTTCTAAAAGATGAAATAAAGGTAAAGTAAAAGAGATGTATAAAAATATTAGTCAGTGTGTTCCGAACAATTATTATTTATTCATGTTTCTTAAGATAATTTTTCTGTTGCCTTAAGTAGTTTAAAATTAATTTAACTTAATTTTCAATAGGTAATATATCAGGCCAAACAATAAGAAACAATACACGTTTGACGTTTCGGTTCCTCTTCGAACCATCTTCAGAGACGTAATGACCCACAGATACTTGAATTCCCTATTTATATAACTCTATCAACCGTTATTCCCTCCATTCCACACTTAAATATTAGAAGAAAGATATTAGAAAGTTTTTCTATGAACAAAATTAAAGACAATATAAATATTAAAACTGCTAGTGTTTAACTTCATCAAATTTATCAATCAATAATTTAGAAATTAAAATGTAGAGTAAATTTTGTTAGGGGGTTGAGAAGAAGGAAGGGATGTAAGTGTGGAATGGAGGGGATAACGGTTCATAGAATTATATAAATAGGGAATTCAAGTATTTGTGGGTCATTACGTCTCTGAAATGGGTTCGAAGAGGAACCGAAACAGATAATTACCTATTGTAAATTAAATTAAATTAATTTTATTCATGTTTACCATACTGCTGAAAATATTCGCTTGCCTTCAAGAATGCTGTGTTATGTATGCTTTGTTTTGAAGGCACGATTATTTCATCAGAAACTATCTTAACCCTTTCGCTGTCAATTTTTGTTCCTGTTTGGGACATATGTGTCCCGCTGGTAGCGGAAGGGTTAAGGCTAAATGTACCGTCTTTGGTTCAAAATTTTGCCACCACGTGGCAGCACCAAAATGAGCGAATTTTACTTGACAATTTTCTCCCCAACGAACGGTTCATTTTTTAATCTGTAAATGGATTCTTGACTGTTTTCAATGTAGAATTTAATGAAATTGGTTATTAAAATTTTAAGTTGAAAAATTGTACAAAAAAATGCTTAAAAAACGCCAAAACTGTACTTTTGTAAAAAATAGGGTTATAGAGACAAACAAGAAGTCTAACTGATAATTGCTGTGGATTCGAATTTTGATTCTACCCAAAAACGTGATCGTAATCAGTAATTTCTGTATTCAACCGAGCGCTGGCGTGGCGAGCGAAGATAGCGAGGCGGGGGGCGTGGCGAGCTTGCTTTCCACGCTCTCGCGGTCGGCCTCCCTGGACGTATCTCGGCAAGAGTATATCTGTACACCAGGATAAAAGTGTATTAAGTCCAATTTGTAATAATTATTACAAATTGGACTTAATACACTTTTATCCTGGGGTACAGATATGTAGTAGGTGCCGGCTTGAGAAAGAGCGCGAAGCATGAGACAGAGCGAGGCTATAGAGTGGGGCAGGTTCAGGAGAAATAAAACGGTGTAGTCTCGCTTTACTAATAGTCCAGTCAAATTTCCGTTCAAATCGAAAATTGAGACATAATGGTGAAAACTTGGCAAAAGTTATGTATTGATGTTATTAATAGAGGGAACATATTAAAAGAAGTATCACCCCCCGGCGAAGGGGGTACAAAATGTATTTATTGTTAAAAAATCGGTTCTTCGCTAATATTTTGAAAAATACGTGACCCATTGAAAAACAGTTACGACAAAAGTTGTATATAATAAAATTATCTACAAAAAAGGTTATACACTTTTTAGCCTATCTTCAACCCCTAAGAAGCTAGGACCTCCAGATGAGTTTGAATGTTCAAATATTCACAACAAATCCAAAAATGAAGATTTTTACAATCTTTTTTTTGTAACCCGTTTAGAAAGATCTCATCATTTTTCCTAGCGAAACCACATTTTGTTTTTCATTGTTGTTTACACATGATTGATTTTAAAAGTTTTCAATGCTGGAATTTACATAGAAATTTGCAATGAAAAAATTTTTTAATTATACCATCATTTATTTTGGATTGTTTCTGAAAAAAGAAGATAGATAGCAATTCAATGTATCTTGCCTGGTTTGCAAGAAATGCTAAATTGAATATCAAGGGTACAGGGGTAAAAGAGGGAATGTCAAAAAAAAAAAAATTTACAGGACAGCAAATTTACGCGTGGACATTCTCTCTATTTACATGTTATGCTAAAATTTTAAAGGTCTGTATCTCTTGACTGTACTTTTATTGCCTGTAATCCTTTGCCAGCTGAAAGAATGCGAAATTTTCAACTAGATGGTGTAGAAATGACGAATTGGCTAAATTGTGACATTCCCCCTTTTACCCCTGTACCCTTCCTATAGTGTCGCACCGTTTTCACTCTTGTCGCTCTGACGTTTGTGTGTGCGCGCTGCTGCAGTTGTCTGCGAGTGTCAGTGAGACAGGGGGGCCTTTATCGAGTCACTCGCATTAGCTTCTTTCCAGCGCATCCTAGGAAAACGGTTCTAATTGTCAAAAAATTATTCAGTAAAATTTTCATGTCAATAAATCAAAACAACAATTTAATATATTAATATGATTTCAAATATGTATTACTGGATTCAAAGAAATATGATTTTCATCATTCCCATCGTTGTCGTCGATATCTTCATTATCTTCATCACTGCTACTCCAGTCCGTGGCTTGATAGTTGTCAATATCGCCTTCTCCGCCAGTTTCTGTATTAATGTAATATGATTATAAATAGTCACAAATTTATGTAAGTATAATAATTTGACATAATAATTACATAGGTGATAGAGTTTGTAGAGAATCACTGACATAATTTAGTAGCTGATCCCCTTCAAACCATTTAAAATGGTATTGGCTATATTGACAACGATCAAGCCACGGACTGGACTACTAGTGACGAAGATAATGAAGAAAATCATTACATATTTCTTTGAATCCAGTAATACATATTTGAAATCATATCAAAACAATATTGATTAATTTATTCAATTTTTGTTTCATTGATTTCTTGATATGAAAATTGTACTGAATAATTAGTTGAAAATTTATTTTTTAGTCATATTTAATTGTATATAATGAAATTTTCCGATAAATCCAAAAAACACTGTTCAACATATCGTAACTGAGTAAATGAAAGATGCGCAGCAAAAGATCGCAATAGACCGAATCGCTCATCCATGAGCTTTCGCTCATTATTCACTTGCACCCGCTTGCATATACTTATGTCGGGGATCTTTCTTAGCTCTATTGGGACATACACAGAGAAACTAACAGCCTTTATAAAATAATGAAGGTCTGGCCGTCGCAGGCTCTTGGGCTATTTCACACTCTCGCGGTCGGCCTGCCTCGACGTGTCTCGCGTGCCGGCATTGGAAAGACCGCGAAGCATGAGACAGAGCGTAGCTATAGAGTGAGGCAGGTTCAGGAGAAATGAAACGGTGTAGTCTCGCTTTACCACTATGGTGTGTGTACACTGTAGACTTTTTCGCTAGATTTACTCTCGCTAGAGCTGTCCGACACTTATCTCACAAGTGGACACAGCGTTGAGAACAGCCTAGCGAGAGTTAGTCTAGTATCTGGCTAGAGAAAAAGAAATCTAGCTAGATTGTGTGCAGTGGATACACGGGAAGAACTTGCTGCCAGAGAGGTTTTAGTCTATTTGACCGATTCAATAGAGCAACCTAGTCTAGCGAGAGTGACAGGCGCCGGATTCCTCGAGTCGCAAGCGAAGAGCCCCTCGACCGCGTGCTCAAATTTCAGGAGCCTCGCAGGAGGGCACGGAAACCCTCTGCCTTTCGCTCTCCTCGGACAAAGTGCAGACCTGCAATAAATTCAACTATTGCGGTGCACATGCACTTGTCCGTGGATGGCACCAATCGGACGGCGCCGAATCTGTGTACTCTCCCGGCGCCTCATGCTCCAGCTCGGTGGTTTCGAAGAATTTCCCCCACCGTACATAGAAAAAACCAGACCTTTTTTTTTATTTTGGCTAAGCATACCCCCGCTAGCCGCTTTTCAAATTAGTTAGTGTTTACCATTCTCCGCGTAAAGACGAACTTCTCCTCAAGACTTTCGGTAACGAAGTGATGGCTAAATCAGTGAAGCAGTGGAAATATTCTACTAAATCAAAAACGGTGTTGAGACCCTCGACGAACAGAAAAAAGCCAGGCCCGAAAAAGAAGACAAGTAATGAAACGTAAGTACTGTCACTGTTCTATTACTGTTATTATTTGTTGCGTATGGTTATAATGTACCGGACATTTGGATATCCCAGTGACGAAGTTGAAGCTCCACGTAGCTATGCTACACAGTCTCAGGGAAGTAATCAAGATGATCATCAACAATATGCGGAAATTCAAAATATCAATAGTGACCATCCAGGAGCTATTGAGTGTGTGAAAAAGAAAACGTTTACCCCTCAGTGCGAAGAGAAAATGTAGAACAATACCAAGTGGATTAGTGAACTGGAGAATTATCAAAAACAGGTTGACATACCATGTATTCCTCCTCTTTCGATTTCTTTTTTGGAAAACTTTCTTGAATTTACTAATTACCTATTTACTTGCTTACTTAAGTTTCATGTGTTGCTTTATATATTTCAGGAAATTGAATTCATCAGAAACACCGCAGCAAATGGATGTAACTTCATCCGAAAATAAGCTGAAAGCATGTTCGGAAAGGTAACACAAGCAATAAAATAAATACAACCTAGAACTAGTATAATAATTTCGTAGAAGGCAGATTTTTGTATTAAATTTTCTTTTCGTTTTAGTAATTCATGTATGGGAGAACAACCAGGTCCTGAAGTAGCAAAGGTTGAATCACTATTTCCTATCGAAGTTGAACTGTCTCAGCATGATGCGAAAAATTCATCTACATCCCAATCTGAATTGAGTATAGAGCCTACAATGTAAGTTGGCATCACTGAAAAAGTACATACCGTCCTTGTTAAAATATCCCTCCATTCCTGTTAATTCTCATATTTCACTTACACATTTTTGCAGATGAAAGAAGATAAATAATAATAATTATTGTAACGTTTACAGAGCAACATTACCTTTCCTGGTTGAACAAGCGCCTGCAGTTGTGAAGAACGTCACTAAAATTGAAAGAGGAAATTACATAGTCGATGGACAACATTTTGTAACGTCAATTAGAAAGCTAGAACTTCATCGGCTTTCATGTAGTAAGAGTAACAATAGCTACATGGAATTTACCTCATCCAGGGTGTCGAATATGATGTGGCAGCTACATTTTCAATGTCCATACTGTATGGAAGCAGTTACCATCTACAGCCACCCACATAAGAAATCTTCTGCGAAAGTACAAAACGAAAGCGATTCATTGACACTTACGGAGAAAACAGTTTGGGGATTTGCCGCAATCGGTTCTGGGCATGAGAATGTGGAAGAGGTCCTGTCAGCCATGGAGATAAAATCAATATGCCCAAAACCTTTAGACAAACGGAATCCAAACTTGGAGAGGTAGGTGCATTTATTGCTATCACATAACATTACCTATTTTATATTAGGCAAGAGAAACTGTGAAATTATTTTGATTCGTTTCCCATCGTAACAATCAGTATTGTAGTAAATTTTGTATTAAATGCCGCTGCATTTACTTGATTATGAGTTGCATTAGGTATGCTTTTCTAATGTCAATGCAGGTATGGCGCAATGTGTTGTACGAAAGTATGATAGAAGCTGGTAAGCAGGAAAAAAAGTTAGCAATTGAGGCAGGAGACGTTTCGGAGAATGGTACACCATTCATTACTGTAGTAGTGGATGGAGGACGGTCCCAACGGAGTCACGGCCATCGTTACAGTGCCAATTGCGGAGTTGCATGCGTCATTGGAATGAAGACGAAGAAACTGCTAGACGTTGGTGTACGATCGAAGTACTGCAGTATGTGCGAATACCGCAGTAAAAATGAATTAGACGCTGCCCACGACAATTGTTTTAAAAACTGGGACGGCCCTTCAGCATCTATGGAAAGTGATATGCTGGTGGAAGTATTTCAAAGAAGTAAACTGCTTCATGGCATAGAATACCATACAGTAGTAGGCGATGGAGATTCCAGTGTTTTTTTTAAATTAAAAACTTCCATTTCATATTGTCGGTCCATAGAAAAGGTGGAATGCGCGAACCATGCTGTAAAGAATTATACTAAGAAGCTTTATGCCTTGCAAAAGGAGTCCTCGATTTTTAAAAATATTTTCACTGTTGGCATAATTAAACGGCTGAAGACTGCAGCACGAGGGGCTATAATTCATTATTCGGATGAAGGGGATGTGACTGCGTTAAAAGACGATTTGAAGAATGGCCCTTTACACGTGTACCAAACACCAAATACCAAATTCACAGGAACTGTAAACCATATTTTTGCTCCAAACTTGGGGAAACATGTGATCTCAGTAAAGAGAAATCTTACGCGTACGAAAAAGTTCGATTTTGCCTACAGCCTCTAATCGCCAAAAGTTCACAGCTTATAACAAATAGTACGAGTAACGCAGCTGAGAATTACGTGTCACTTGTCGCGAAATTTACAGGTGGCAAGCAAGTGAACAGGGGGAAGAGAGGATCTTTTACCCACCGAACGAAAGCAGCTGGACTTGATTACCAAATTGGGCCCTTATGGCATTACGAGACAATGAAGTCAGTTATGAAGAAGAGTCCTGCCGGCATCGTCAAGAAGACGTGCCAGAGACGAGAGAAGAGAAGATTGGCATGCCGAAAAGCCCTTTTTCGAACACAACAATCTGGGCAGCGACACTACGGGTCTGATGACCGAAAAAGACAAAATAAGGGACTTCAAGATTACGGCGAGCAAGCGCTGAAATTGGATATGGACAAAACGGAACTGGATATTTTGAAACAGGAAAAACTCAGAAAACTATCGCTAAGTGCAGCCGAAATAAAAATTTTAGAGATCGAAACAATGGGCCAGGCAGAAAATGAAAAATGGTACATTGCCAGAAAAGAAAGGCTAACTGCTTCTCATTTCGAGTATGTCTGCAAGAGGAGACCTACTTCAAAGTAGGCACCAGTGGCAAAAAAACTTCTCTATGACGATTTTCGATGCAAAACTATGCAATATGGCTCTGCTAATGAGGGAATAGCTCTGCAGTGCTTTAAGGAGCATTCTTGGCCACGAAATTAAACCATGCGGACTATTTGTTCACAAGACGTATGGTTTCCTTGGAGCGTCTCCTGATTCCGTTATGGGCGAAGATAGTATAGTGGAAGTAAAGTGTCCAGAATCTGCTCGAAACATGACCATCCCTGAAGCTTGTTATAAGCTGAAGAACTTTTGTATTGACAAAAAAACGATGAAATTGAAGAGGTCTAGTGATTATTACTATCAGGTCCAGGGGCAATTGCAAATTACTGAGCAAAAGAATTGTTTTTTTGTCGTTTGGACGCCGAGGGACATTCACTATAAAGTAATTGAAAGAGATGACGAGTTTTGGGAACAAAAAATGTTGCCGAAACTTACATTTTGTTACAATGAAGTTCTATTACTTGAAATGATTGATCCTAGAATGACAAGGTCAATGGAGGTGAGAGAATCTGAAGTCGGTACTATATAAGTTTATGTATTATATGTTTCTTTCATTGTGTTAACGTATTATTAATAATAATAACAATAAGAATGATAATCTATATTTATTTATACAGCTGAAAACTAGAAATACGAAAATAAAGAAGAAAAAATGTACTTATGTAATGTATTAATGCTTTATTATTTTATTATATAAAAGTGAAATGGCTATGGCTAATCTGATTCATTATATTCGTTGTCTTTATTTTCATCGTTGTCATACTCTTCATCCGAGTTTTCGTCATGGTCTTCCTCAAGCTCTTGTTTCTCTTCATTTGTCAGATCAAGCAAAGGAAGCATTTTTTAACAACATACCTTTGGTGACTGAAATGAACTAAGAAGGAGATCGGAACTCAGTAAAAGTCTATGAAATAAATCCTCATTCATTTTAGTAGGGTTTATTTTTTTTGTATGGCTGTCTCGATATTTCCATGTATCCTTATTTTTCGACTCCTGTGTCTCCTCTGATAATTCACCGATGGGCAATAGGGCTTCTGTTATGATCACGGCTCCATGAATTAAAAATTTCTGGAAATCATCATCCGCCATATTGCATTCGCCATCTTGGATTTAAGAATAGACCGATTTTGACATCAGCATCGTAATGAGTGACTCCGAAAACCTCCGAGTAACAAGTTTCGAGCCATAATCTTAAAATTTTGATTAATATCTGGAATTCATCATCCGCTGGTCGATATATCGACCACCCCGGGCTCTACAGATTAATCCTTTTTGTCCCTTGTTGCGCACCTTTGCGCAGGTAAAGCCATATATATCTCAATTACTTACATTGTAAAGATTGATTTGCCGTAAAGTTTATGGTGTAGCAAATATTAGCAAACCGCATTTAAAGACACATTAATGTGAACATTGTATAGGATTATAAAAGGCGTATTATACCTAAAGGTATAATCACTTTTAATTATTGATAAATATATCATTTGAATCCCTACAGTATGCACTTTTACCCGATATAATTCTTTTTATTTCAGAGGTTTACTATTTGAATCAGGAAAAAGTAATGAAGATGTCAAGATTTTAGAAGTGAAAGTTGCCGTATGAAAATATGAGTAATTTAACGATCTTTGATAATTATTTTCTCCGGTTTGGACGAAGATAACAAAGGAAATTTTTGGTGAAAAGTTGCATCACGATGTGTACAAACAGGTATAAAAATTTCGTAATTTGTAGGAAAACTTTTTTTTCAGTTTCGATCATGTTTTGGGCGATATTGAACACTATGCGGCGGTGTTTGTTTATGCGTCGAAGAAACTATTGGGGTCCACATAACACGCAGTCTGATGTCCCTTATATTAGTGTATACTCCCGCCTCGCTCCCGAGGATCTACGCGGGGGAGCGCCGTGAAGCGGCGCGGGGGGGGGGGGGGGGGGTCGGTGAGCGTAGCGTAGCGAAAATTACTGATTAGGATAGAGATACTGATTGTTGCAGAATTTGTGCCACGGTTTTGATTTCACATTGAACGGATATATGTCTGTATAAGTGACTATTTTTGAAAAAGTGACCTTTTCAGTTTTTTTCTTTTAGAAGAATGTTTATAATAAACTGTAATTTCTTATAAACCAATTGAAGATAGAAGAATACGGTGTACGGATGAAGAGCACGTAGCAACGGCTTCCCTCTTTTACCCCTGTACCCTTCATATATTGTCGCACCGGTCTCACCCTCGTCGCCCTGACGTTTGTGTGTGCGTGCTGCTGCAGTTGTCTGCGAGTGTCAGTGAGACAGAGGGTTGCTGTCGACGTTTCGAAGTAAC
The DNA here is from genome assembly GCA_963678675.1 of Xiphydria camelus. Lineage (NCBI taxonomy): Eukaryota > Metazoa > Arthropoda > Insecta > Hymenoptera > Xiphydriidae > Xiphydria > Xiphydria camelus. The sequence continues at coordinate 20,147,413 of OY783194.1, forward strand.
TGTTCCGCGCGCGCGCGTTATGTGCAAGGGTTTCGTAGTAATGCAACCATGAATACCTCGCCAACCTACGAGCCCAGGCAGTATGCATTATCTTATTTCCATTAGCTTCTTTCCAGCGCCTCCTCGGTAAACGGTTCTACTTTTGGTTGATCAACAAAATTGATTCAATTTCATTGAACAGTGCTTTGAGTGAACAAATATGTATAAGTAAAAGGTACATAAGTGTACGAAGGAACGTTTAATTAATTTTTCATTTGCAAGCACCATGCCACGTTAGCTAACATGGAAATAATCCCCTCCTATTATGAAACAATGGATTAATTCCATGTTAGCTAACGCGAAATTAAATGTGCACGGTATTAGAAAATAAAAAGTTAAAAAATAATCAATGTCTCTTCTACGCCTTCGTATTAGTATACTCCCGCCTCGCTCCCGAGGATCTATGGGGTGGAGCGTCGCGAAGCGGCATGGGGGAGTTGGCGAGCGTAGCGAGCAGAGGGCGGAGCCCCCTACTCTGTTAAAAATTACTAATTACGATAGAGATACTGCTTGCTGCAGAATTCCCGACACGGTTTTGATTTCACATTGAACGGGTATATGTCTCTATAAGTGGCTTTTTTTGAAAAAGTGAATTTTTCAGTTTTTTTTCTTTTAGAAGGATGTTTATAATAAACTGTAATTTTTTATAAACCAATTTCATTAAATTCGATACATGAACAATTAATAAATCCGTTTTCAGAATAAACATATGTGCAGCCGTTTCCGAATACATTACCAAATAAATTTTGCCCTAACAGTGCAGCCATCTATTGAAAAAATTTCATTCTATTTGTCGGGGACATTTAACCTTAATGGTAGAGATTAGAATCGGAAAGTTACTTTCGGTTGAGTAAACAGTTTGAGGCGATGATGGTGGTAATGGAGCCGAGGTTCTTCTAAAATTCGAAATGAGATTCGTGGTCAAGGGATAAGGATTTTGAGTGGAAAGAGGTTCAGAAAATGACGTTTGAAGATGTAAAGGTCGGTTTGATACTACTGCACGGTCACTTGACGCTGATGATGGTGGTCTAGAATACTGAAAGGATGGTGTTTCACGCGACCTCTGTTTCATTATTTTGATGAATAAACAATCTACTTCGTACATCATCAAAACCCTGTCGTTTTGCGAAAGTCCCCGTATCTTTTTGGCTAAAAGTTTACCATAAAGATCGCATTCATCTTCCTCTTTATCTGCACCTGCAGTTTGTGACTGACGTTGACTGACAAGTGCATTTGTTAATTGGCCAAACGCTGTGGCCATTTGCTGCTCAGTTATATCTGAAGCAGTGCGACGACGAGAATTTGCCGTATATTTCTTCGTTGATGGTAAAGAGGCCGCAGCTGCAGAGAGAGAAGTCGAGAAACTCGTTAAACAATTATCATTTTCTTCCTCCTCGGCTCCATCCACCGTTTCATCGAAAGCTGTTTCTGTTGATGTTGATTGCTGCAAATATTTGATTTCATTATAAACTCAGCAACACGAAAAAAAAAGACTTCAAAGTTTGATTATTATTTTAACATAATACTCTATCGTTTCAGATGCCTGCAACAGACAACTGCAACATTGTGTGGGTTCGATGTACGGCAAACATATAGTTATCGAGAGCCCACCTCACAGTGCAACTGAATATTTCAACTACAAGACAACTTTCAGTATAGTTCTATTGGCATTAGTCGATAGCAATGATAACTTTCAATTTGTTGACATAGGATGTCAAGGGAGAATTAGCGATGGTGGTGTTTTTATCAATTCATTATTATGGCAAAAAATCTGCAGAAACGAAATTAACTTTCCCACGCCATGCCCACTTCCCGGATCGAATAATAACGTAAACGTACCATACGTATTTTTAGCAGATGGTGCGTTTGCATTTGAACATTTGGCATTCTAACTTCAGTTTTTAGAATTTTTCGAAAACCTATTAATTTACATGTTGAAACTGTGAAAGAAGTTACTATGACCTGTGTGCTACTACACAATTTTCTAAGAAAAAGTAGAACTTCTTCAGAAAGATATACTCTCCCCGGAACATTGGATGTATACGATAGTAATGGGGATCTCATAACACCTGGAGCATGGCGGAATATAAATGAATATAATGCAATACAAAATTTGCCACATGTACCTCGAAGATTACTGGTAAATGCCATTAAGATTAGGGACGAATTTACTTCATATTTTTGTAACAGTACGAATACTTGATCAGGAGTTCTAACTGACTGTGTACCTACCTAACTTCTAACTTAATTTCAGAGCACGTACAATACTTAATATTATACAAACTATAAAATTGATTAATTCCAAAATATTGAAATGTTTTTACTTACCGTTTCTGAGTTCAAACCAATCTTGGTGGTATATACCTACTGGCAGAAGAAACGATTCCATGAACTGGTATGGAAACCAAACCGGTTCGTACATATCTTCGACTCCTGAGGGGAAATTATTGTTACTATTATTACTATTATTATTATTGTTATTTATTGTTATTATTATTACTATTATTATTATTTATTTACGTCAGATATACATCCACATTTCGTTAGTGACACCCACAACAGTGTTAATACTTAATTAAATTCTAGACATTTCATTAATTATTATTTCAAAATTCTAAAACAAAAATAGTAATATACACTTTGTTTGCATCATTTATTTATCAAATGTATTGTCTTAACCTATAAATGTGTTGTCTTAGACCCCCCCCCCCCCACACTAAAGACTTTTAGTCGATCGACAGTTTAGTCGGTTGCTTAATAGACATGGAGACATATGAAGGGTACACGGGAAAAAGGGACTCCTCGACATTTTCCCTTTTTTACAGGAGAGCAATTTACGGAAAGAAATGAGCTCCTTCTTTCCCTGGATGCCTAAATTTCAATCGAGAATATCTGTGCGTTGAGAATGTTTTTTCTAGTTTCAACAGTATGGGGCAATAGAACTGTAAAAATTCTATACGTGATAAAATATCCCAATTTTTCCATAAAATGTCTATGAGCCCCTTTTCCCGTGTACCCTTCATATGTAAGTACGTACACCCAGCGATTTTAAATCGGCCGACAAAAAAGTTTGAAGGGCTGACCGATTTCCTTTCAACTAAAAGATCTATCAACTGTCGACCGACTGCTTAAGGTATTTCCTCTCCAAAACTACTTTTCTGTAAATTTATTTCAAATTTGGATAAAATAGAGATTCGGGTATTCTGCACCTCCTCTAATTTATTCAGTTCTTTTGTAGATGTAGTTTAATTGTTATTGATGTTTTTCGAAAGACACTTTTATACGCGTTCCATATACCGTAGACCGGGGCTGCTTTACTCCGTTTTATTTAACAAAATAATATGAGAACTAATCAAAGAAAGACTTTAAAAAAAATAAAAAGTACGTTAATATCCCACAGAAATAAAAGAGAGATTACTGAGCATTGCTTTATGGTCAATTATGCAAAAAGTTGCTTGTCACTATTAATTTTTTTTATTAAGAAGTGGCGTAAAGTCTACCAATGAAAAAAGGGGGTTACTTTGCTATATTTGTCGCACAGAATATGGAAAACGTTATTAAATAAATTGATAGTGGGTACATACAAATTTCATACATTGACTATTCTGTAAATACTCACATTGACTGTTCTGTAAATATTTTTGAAAAACTAGAGAGATGGAGAGAGAAAAATTAGAAATCTTTTTAACAAAAACAAACATCAAATTCAAATTTTATTAAAGAACCATTGGCTTTTAAAGATTCGAAAAACTATTGAAATTCAATTGAGGTTGGGATGAGGAGTAGCGATGTGGCAACAATGTACGATGCGTTCATCGTCGCCATTCCGTTAATACGTTTCTTTAAATCGCTCGCTTTAATAAATTTATTACCCTTCTATCTTAATCGTTTCAACATTTTTAATTTCGAAATAACGAATACTAACAAATACACGGGGTAACGACAAATTATTGTCGCATAACCTGACTATGATCATGGTATTACCACATTCACTCGCGCTATTTTACGTATGTGTAGAGGTACGTCCATGCATACAGTGAGCCTGTGTGGGAGTACAGTCGCTACTACATTTTTTTTCTAGAACGCTGTTTACCGCCCTCTACTTATCTAAGTCCTCATGACCGAAACTTTTAGACTTGAATTAATCGAGGAAATACCTCGTATACCGCGTGGTATATGAGAGAGTGCGCACATTTTAGCCGACTGTACAATTGGCGACGCACTGAGTTCGCTCTAGCACATACACCAGGCAACAGTTCGTACGTGTCGTATTATGTCGTTAATTACTGAAAATGCGATCGAAACCTTAATCCATGAAGCAGAGAAGCGACCTGTACTGTATAAAAAAACCAAAACGCATAGCCGCCACGCGCGAAAGAAGTGAAACTTCGATACTGATGGGTAGAAAAGAAAACGAAACAAGTAATCAACAATAGTAATCAACAATACTCCACCAACCAGACTGTTTAATCTGCGTAGTGTGCGAGGATGCAGCCCGATCAGACTAAACTGTCGGCCGACCAAAAAGTATGTAGTGTGCGGGGGCCAAGTATCTATTTTAAATAAAGAAATAAATTTGTACCTGAGCCATGACGAATAGAATCTTGTTTTCTCTTTAAATGTTTACGAAACGTCACCATAAGAATTTCTTTCTTGTTTTTAATTTCCTTCACAGGTTTCTTTAAAATTTCACTTAGATGACTCCAGGCACATCAGCTACTTTTACTTTATCTTTGTGGTTCTTATTTCTCGGGTCCCAAATGTAGGGTTCTGCTTGGTAGCATTCGAGGAATTAAAAAATATCCTCATTGGACCAATTATTCATCTTTATGCCGGTTCAGGTCGGCTATAGAGAAACGCTAAACCACTCTGCTTCATAGGTGCGGAAACGGGTAACGAAGGATCTAGTTCGAATTAACTGGACACTGGACTCACTATAAGACTGATATAAATATATTCAAGTTGAGGAGATACAAGACGCGTTGATGACTGACAGTAATAAGACAAGGTAAGCGGAGCCTCTTGGCTTATGTAGTTCGGAACGTAGTGACGTTTGGTCGACGGAGGGGATAGCATGGGCGATGCTATGCACCCTGATTCGCTATTAGGGGGAAGGTCGGTGGAACAGCCGATGACGCTGGGGCTTTCCGAGTCCGTGTCCAAAGGGTGAAGGTACCGTTGCTTCTCGGTTTTCCGAGTGCCGCACCCACGGGCGAAGAATGCCGCATCCTTGTTCTCGACCGAGGGTGCGTCAAGGCACGGTCGCATCGGCCGCAAGTGCCGTCCTTTGATTTGTGCTAAAAACCGACACTCGGTCGGATCGGCCACAAGTCCTAGCAAGCCTACACAAGCCAAGCTAAACGCCCTATTCACACGTTTGAATTTGCGATGGCTTGTCGAGGTTTGGCAAGCGTGTAAACGGATGAACTGGGCGAGAGAACTGCCTGTATTGCGCACTAACCGCGCCTTCAGGCTACCTTGAACTCTCGTACATGGATAAGCCGGTCACTGCATGAGAGGGCTCGCGACGATATTTCCAGAAAAGGTACCGTGGCGTTCGCAGCTTCGCTATGGGTTGGCGAGGTATTTATGACTGTGATACTATGGTACCGTTGTGTCGAATTCCGTTTATCGCGAGACGGAACAGCGACTAATGGCAGAATTAAGAGAGAATAAACTTAATGCGCTTTGAATTAGGCAAGTTAGCTAATAAACACTTTACGGTAGGTTATGAATTAACGGGTTATCCGCTCATTATTTCTCGATAGAATAGCAGTCCTAAATTAGTGTAGAATATTTGAATTTTACCGCTATAAAATCTAGTAACCCTGGAAGGTTATATGGGCTTTAGATCAAATCTAGTTGCATAGGCGACACTATCGTAATAGGAACGCATGTCATGAAGTCCGTCCGCAGTCGGCACAAACGTTTGGCAAGCGTGTAAATCAGGTACAAACGCTTCGCAAGCTTCCGCAAACTTCCTTTGATTTGTGCCAAAAACCGACACGGCTAGCAAGCCTACGCAAGTGCTGGCAAGCCCACACAAGCCAAGCCAAACACCCTATTTACACGTTTGAATTTGTGATGGCTTGCCGAGGTTTGGCAAGCGTGTAAAGCCGGCATTAGGAATTCCCAGGTCAGACGGTTACAGAACATCTGGAGTGAAAGGCAAAGGTTGCGCGGTCGCCTACGTACCTGCTCACCCCTTCCAAGGGTACAATCACGTAGCGTTACCTTTTCTTTTAATACGCACCCCGCATACTCTGCCGAGCAACCTCGGCGAACGCAAAGAGCCACAAAGCAGTGAACGGACAGCATGACCGACGAACAACGAAGTACCCCAATCCCTAAGCCCAGCTCGGCCGAAATTGAAATTCCTGGACATCAGAATGGCGCGGAGGCGCACGCCGTATCCATCAAACCCGTGAAGCTACCGGCGTTCTGGAAGGAGGACCCGCAAATATGGTTGCACCAAGTCGAGGCAGCGTTCTTCATCTCGAACGTGAGAAGCGATCACTCCAAATTAGTTATTTAGTGGCGCATCTGGGCTCCAGTGTTCTACCCTTCGTTACGGACATTATCCGTAATCCGCCAACGACGGGTAAATTCGAAGCCCCCTTAAAGAGAGGATTATCTCCGCTTTCGTACAAACCCCGGAGATGAAGCTGAGGCGAGCACTGAAAGGAGAGCTGCTCGGTGATCAGAGGCCATCACACTTTCTCCAACGTATTCGGAACCTGGCGGGGGGTCAATGCAACGAGGCCATGCTTAAATCACCGTTCGTGGAGCAACTACCTGAGAACGTTAGAGGCATCTTGGCGGCTAGCCCGGGAGACTCGCTTAACGAGCTGGCCACGTTGGTGGATCGAATCATCAAGTTTACCCGGCCGACGCAACAGATTAACGCAGTAGGTCATGCCGGCTCATCGACTTCAACTGAGGTCACGAGCCTTCGGCAAGAGATAAGTGGTCTCACGGTACAAATCAACGAGGTACTGAGGTAGCTCCCCAGCAACCGCCAGTCGCACGGCTTATTCTACCAGCGAAACAGATGACGTAGCCGCTCCAGACAGCGTAACCAGAATCAGGCCACCGGCTCAGCAGCCACGCCGACCATGTGTTACTATCATCATAAGTTTGGCGCGGAATCGTTCAAGTGTCGTAAGCCCTGCGCCTGGACTCCTGAAACCCAGCAGTCGGGAAACTAGATCCGTCGTTACAGATCAAGGTGGTCGGCGCCGACGAAGCAACTCGACAAAACCGCCTAACTGTCAGGGGTCGGAAAAGTGAAATGTCTTCCCTCGTTGACTCCGGTGTAGACCTTTCAGTCCTTCCACGCTAGAAAGCTGCCAATTAGACACCATCCTCAGGTGTTAAACTCTATGCAGCCAAAGGATCCCCAATCAACACATATGGACAAGAGCTCTTCACGGTAGATTTGGGATTGCGCCGTGCTTTTAATTGGTATTTCTGCGTCGCCGACGTGTCTCGACCCATACCCGGGGCAGATTTCATTCGCCACTACGACCTACTGATCGACCTCAGAAATCGTCGTCTGATTGACAAGGTCACAGGGCTGCGCACAATAACGCAGGTAGTCAAGTCGCCTATCGAGAGTATCACGACCGTCGCGTGAGGTATCAGGAATTATTAAAACAATTCCTGGAAGTAACGTCGCCTCCGCAATATAGTCAAACAGCCACTCACTCTGTGAGACACTACATCGTCACAACAGGCCCACCAGTTGCAGAACGACCTCAACGCTTGCCTCCGGAGAAGCTAAAAGTCGCTAAAGCAGAATTCGATCATATGATTGCATTAGGCATTTGCCGGTCGTCCAGCAGTCCTTGGGCCAGTCCATTACACCTGATACCCAAGAAATCAGGCGAATGGAGACCTTGCGGTGACTACCGCCGCCTCAATGCGGTCACAGTTCCGGATCGATACCCCATCGCGCATATTCAGGACTTTTCACACTAGCTACATGGAAAGAACATATTTTCTACGCTCGACCTCGTACGCGCATTTCACAAATCCACGTCGACGAGGAGGACATTCCGAAGACAGCCGTCATCACGCCTTTCGGACTCTTCGAATTCCCGGTAATGACATTCGAATTATGCAACGCAGCTCAGTCGTTTCAGAGGTTCATCGACATCGTATTGAGAGGCCTGGACTTTTGCTACTACTATGTCGACGACATTCTAATCGCTTCGTCATCACCGGAAGAACATCTGCAGCATCTTCGTCTCGTTTTCGAGCGTCTCCTATCATTCGACGTGACGACCCACGTCTCAAAATGTACCCTCGATGCTTCCGATGTTCAATACCTGGGGTACCACATATCCAGCGAGGGAACCAAACCTCCTGCAGGCAGAATCGAAGCCGTCAAGGGCTACAAGAAACCCGAAACGGTAATCGAACTACGCAAGTTTTTGGGCATCGTAAATTTCTACCGCCGTAGAAGAACGCTGCCGAACTTCAGGCCCCCTTGAACGCCCATTTCAAGCACTCTAAATCAAACGATAAACGCCCAATCGCTTGGACCCTAGAAGCAGAGCGCGTCTTTAACGCATGCAAGGACAGCATCGCATCGGCCGCGCTTCTCGCACATCCGAGAGGAGATGCACCCTTTTCGCTTTCCACCGATGCCTCCGGCACGGCTATAGGGGCAGTACTGGAGCAGCAACAATCCGACGGATGGCGCCTGCTTGGATTCCTCTCCAGGAAGCTAAGTAGCGCTGAAAGGAATTACAGCACTCCCGGCATATACTTGAGGGGAGGCGTTTCATCGTCAAGACCGACCACAAACCTCTCACCTACACATTCGTGCAGCGCGCGGACAAGGCATCACCCAGGAAACTACGCCAGCTGGATTTCATTAGCCAGTTCACTACAACAAGCATGCACGTGGCCGGCAACGACAATGTCATAGCCGACGCCTTCTCACGGCTAGATGAAATCCATATGCCGGTCGTGGTTAGCACAACGGACCTCGCCGAAGCCCAAAAACACGACCAGGAACTTGAACAACTTTTGCAATCAGAATCGTCGCTCAAGCTTCTTAGATTGCGAATCGACGATTCTGACGACAACATATACTGCGACCTCTCCTCAGAGGTAGTACGGCCGTAGCACACTAGGACGAACCATAGTCATAAATGGGAAAATCGTTTTTCGATTTGTCCAAGTTTAGTGAGTGGAAATTATAAAAAAAGGTTTAGCCCCTATTGAATAATCAGATATTAACCTCTACTCCTAAATCTAGACGCGTGCGCCGCATTGAAACACGTCAAACATTCCAAACAGTTGCATACTCTTGATTAGTTGTACATTATTTGTTATGATATATCGTTGTAAATAAAGTTATTTTGCTTTTATTGAAGTATCCCCAATGGAGCATCTAGTAGAAGGTAATATGTTTTCAATATTACCTACTTTATTATTTTTATGCAAGTTTTGTGAGATAGGTTAACTTGTGAAGTGAAGTGAGGTTATAAAAATATGGCTGCATGTGTCTCCTATATTATATATTTTTTGGAAATACAAAGCTTGTAGCTTCGAAGCAAGTAAAAAAAACTTGCGATTTTTAGAAATATGTAGGTTTTTTGAGATGTGGCTTTCTTGTAAGGAAGTTGACAAAGTTTCTGGCGTTATGCGACAAATTCAGCAACGTTTGGCTTTAACAGAATGTGGTGAAGAACTAGAGACTTGTCTGAAAGAATTTGTCCGGTTCTTAACTATTAAGTTTGCGCATAAATGGACAAATGTATCGCGTAATCGTCAACAGCTGATAAGGCGTCACCAAACTTGGCTCATGTCAGAAGCAAAACTTCCAGAATCCCTTCAAAAGAAACTGTCAACACTGCATATTATCAAGCAGCCTGGATGTAGTCATGGCAGGCCTCACAAATCTTTTGCTGAAGCATCAGTATTGACAAAAAAACGCCGCGTCTGTGACTTGTTGTCTTTACTTTGTTCAAATTGTATCATACATCTATATCTTTTGATCAAATGTATAACTGGAAGAATAATGATTAAGACTAGTTCTCAAATATAAAAGATATGATTTTTGAATGTATCTCCTATACCTTCGTCCTAGTGTCCGTAGGTTCCCCCCTCCTTGCGGGGGCGCATATTCACCACAGCCGACGGTATGTCCCACCCAAGCATTCGTGCGACTCGGAAACTCATCCAGCGACAATTTGTATGGCCGAGCATGAATAAGGACATCATAGTGGGTTCGGACCTGTATGGCCTGTCAACGGAACAAAGTTCATCGACATACGAAGAATGTCCCAGAGCACTTGCCTGTTCCAGATATCAGGTTCGCCCATGTCCACATCGACATCGTCGGACCCCTACCAGCAGTGCAAGGACAATGATATTGTCTGACAATGATCGATAGGTTCACTCGATGGCCTGAAGCAGTACCGATCCAAGATATCTCGGCTACCCCTTAGATTTTTCGCAAAAATCGAAATTTCAAGTACCATCGTCGATGCATTCTACTCCTCATGGGTAGCGCAATTCGGCGCACCTGCAACGATAACAACAGACCGAGGCACGCAGTTTGAATCCCAATTGTTTCTGGCGTTAACCAGTCTTATCGGCTGCGAGAGAACCCGTACGACAGCTTATCATCCAGCATCCAACGGCATTATAGAGCGCTGACACAGATCACTCAAAGCCGCGATCATGTGTCATGGTACCAATGACTGGGTTTACATCTTCTCAACCATCCTCTTAGGCCTTCGAACAAGCTTCAAGGAGGATATCAAAAGCACAGCAGCAAAATTGGTGTATGGTACCACTCCATCTACCAGGTGAGTACTTCGCCGACGAAGAAATATCACCAGAACCACAATACTTCATGCAGAAACTCAAGGAACATATGAAGAGAGTTCGCGCAGTGCCAATGGCTCACCACAATAGGAAGCCATCGTTCGTGTACAAAGACCTGCACAATTGCTCCCACGTCTTCGTAAGGGTTGATTCAACAAGGAAGCCTCTCCAAGCTCCTTACGAAGGACCGTACGAGGTTATGGAGCGCCCTACCGACAGAGTCTTTAAAATCAACGTAAACGGAACGACAACCACGGTATCGCCAGAGAGGCTCAAACCAGCCATTTTCGAAAGAATACCGGAACAGACACCAGCCTCCTTAATTAAACCAACACCAACTTCTGCGACGGGTCAATCAACAGGACACGCTCCGTCGGCTCTCTTCCCAGGACCGAGCAATCTTAGGACGTACTCCGGACCCAGAAAGAAAGTCAGTTTCGCGACTCGGATCGAGTCACTCGGGGGGGGGGGGGGGGGGGGGGGGGGAGTGATGTAGCGGAGCAGTGACGACACCTCTCATTGCCAGCTCAAGCAGCACTCACAGCAAGCCACATGCTCAACGGAACGCGACTCTAGACTAGATCCCTAGCACGTAGCAAGCTTAGGAGAGTCGCTCGCTCTCACTGTCCGCTTGCCCTCCAACCGGAGTAGACATTCCGATATAGGCTCGTGTAGTAGACTTGGCGTGTGAATAAACGAACATTTTTATCGGTAACGAGAAACCGCACAACTGTAAATTATATCTCCTTCGCGTTAGATCGTTAGTTGTAGGATCTCGCGCAATCGGCTAGACAAATCTGCCAACCAGCATTCCCGTCTCTACGCCTGCGCTCAGACTCCACAGCACTGTGGCGGACGCGATCCTGCGCTCTGGCGAACAAGCCAGGAACTCCGAATAGCGATCACCTTCTCTTTCTTCTGTATTCATGACTAATAGACCTAGCTCTTCCTCTTTGGTCTTCCGGTTAGAAAGGCAGTCGAGTCGCGCGATAGGAATTACGATTGTGATAAGAACACACTGTGCATCAAAGAGTTATAATAAATAGCCCCTAGTTGTTATTGTTACAATTATTGGTTTGTCCTTTGAACACAACCAATCCGCATACAGGGGAAGCAAACAATTCCCCACAAATTGGTGACCCCGACGTGATCGCGGCGGATTTCGTGGATATATATAACCTCAATGCGCCACGTGGCAACGGCATGCAACAAGTACTGGCTTGTCAAGACCAACGCAGCGAAACAAGAAATGGCTACCGGTGGCGAAAGTAATGAAAGCCTCACAGGTGCAGCGACGATCAGCCACGTTTCCTTGAAGGTACCACAATCTATACCGTCGGACCCCGAGTTATGGTTTTCCGTGCTCGAGGGCAGCTTCGTCGCTGCAGGTATCACGAAAAACTCAACAAAGTACGGTCACGCATTAGCAGCGCTCGACCAAAAATATGCGTTAGAATTGCGTGACATCATTCTAAAGTCGGTGAACGACCAATCTTACGCACTCCTGAAGACTGAGGTGGTTAAACGTTTGGGCTCAACGCAGGAGCAAAATACGCGCCGGTTCCTAGAGAATGAATCCCTCGGAGACAGGAAGCCATCGCAATTTTTGCGCCACCTTCGGAGCCCCGCAAACGATGAGTTCCCTGAGGACACCCTCAGGATGTTGTGGCTCGGTCGCCTGCCAAAATACATGCAGGGAATATTAGTAGCCCACAAGGATTTAACCCTGGATAAGTGCGCGGACATAGCGGATTCCATAGCCGAGCCATGCGGCCCCCTTGGAGACATAGCGAGCACGACCGCAGCTTCCGATGCAGTCTCCAACAACGCGCGATTTGATCGCTTGGAGGATGCTCTCGCCACTGCCCTCCGGGAACTTGCAGCTATTAAAATCGACGTAGCGTCTTCACGTCAATTCCGACGACCACAATCTTCGTTCCGTTCACGTTCGCGTTCACGAGCGCGCTCACGTGCCTCATCGCGCGATCGCAGAGTCGATGAGAACGGGTTGTGCTTGTATCATGGCGATATGGCGGAAGCGCGGAAAGATGCACGAAACCGTGCAGCTTCAAGAGGCCGGGCGGAAAACGACAGGAGCAGTCGTTAATGACGGTGGACGACACTGGCCCGATGGTAGCACGCCGCCTTTACGTAACGCATAAGATAACCAAGGAGCAGTTTCTTGTCGATACTGGAGCGGACTTGTGCGTATATCCGCACACCCTACTGCCAGAACCGCGAGCCAAATCCAACCCAAGTAGCAAAACTAGTTTTATAAAGGCTGTTAGAACTGCTATACAACATATCTTATATAAACGTGAAAATCTTATAATGTGGCTATAACCCACTATACAATGTCTTTACAACCAAAAAGGGCCCCGGTTTACACAACAGTTCAGTACTTTTAGAAGATCCTTTAGTAAACTACACAACCGTTATAAGATAATTAATCAATGTGATGATTATAAAACTGCCCTATAAGTATGTCTTCAGGAGAGAGAGAGAGAGAGATTACTTACACAATACATTTACAAAACTATTTGAGAACTGCTATAAAACTATTGTATAGTAGTGCTATTATTATGCGGTTTAGGCGCATTTTACTTTTTATCACCTCGAGCTGTGGCAAAAAAAAAGTGATGTCACCATCCGTCGGTATACGTCCACAGAGAAGCCTACCAGCCCGCCTTAGCGGTGTCGGTTTTTTTTTCATACCCTACCGGGACTCGATTCTGCGGTCTTTAGAATCAGCTGCTTCGAAACTGGGCATGCTTTCGCACTCTACCAATTGAGCCACCGACTCTTCAAGTGGTGTCAGTCGACTCCAATTATACAGGGTCTTCAAAAAGTTCCGGTACGGCTGATTATCTCAGCGGGAAATCATTTTAGAGAAAAATGTTTAATGCAAAACTTTTAGGATTTTTCCCTGGCTACTCAATGGTCATATTGCATTTGACCTTGACCATAACTTTCAAGGTCATATCAAGGTCAAATTTATCTTTTAAAATGCGAACCCCTATTTTTGATACCGGAAATGGAAAGAGCGGGAAATTTCACATTCAAATATATCCTTGACCATTTTTTTCATGTGACCTTTATGGTCAGCGGAGCACAGTGGGAAATTTCCTTGAATTAGAAGGACACCATTCTTAATGGCTTATTCAACTTAAACCTATTGATATATATACAAAATAAGTTAATTTAATGTAACTATTTTGAATAAAACAAAGACTCTGTATGTGCTATAGAGCAGTGGTTATAAGTTTAGAGGGTGAGATAAAGATGTATATGTTTATCTCTCCCTAAGAACCCACGCGTGCACTATCTTACTTAAAATATATACACAAGTGACGTATGAAACCCTCGAGAAGAAATAGAAGGGATCAGGAGTCTGCTTTGTTAGCTTTAGTTCCTCTCTGGCAGTGCAGCTGCGAGGGCCTCCAAATAAAATATCTAAAATTCCCACTCAACGTTAAATTTATCTTTAATCAATTCCTGCCAAAATTCCATATCCAATAAAACCAAATACGGTATAGGGGGTTTTTTGGGTCGCTGATCACGAATCTGAAATCAGATTTCAAAAATTCCAAATTTTCCAAATTTGGCACGAATCCGTCAATTTTCGAAAATCTCGTCCGCCATATTGGATCCGCCATCTTGAATTTTTGAAACCTGACTCCAGATTCGTGATCAGCGACCCCAAAAACCCCCCATACCGTATTTGGTTTAAATTAAATAAGCCATTAAGAATGTTGTCCTTCTAAATCAAGGAAATTTCCCACTGTGCTCCGCTGACCATAAAGGTCACATGAAAAAAATGGTCAAGGACATATTTGAATGTGAAATTTCCCGCTCTTTTCATTTCCGGTATCGAAAATGGGAGTTCGCGTTTAAAAAGAGCAATTTGACCTTGATATGACCTTGAGAGTCATGGTCAAGGTCAAATCCAATACGACCATTGGGTAGCCAGGGAAAAATCCTAAAACTTTTGCATTAAACATTTTTCTCTAAAATCATTTCCTGCTGAGATAATCAGCCGTACCGGGACTTTTTCAAGACCCTGTATGTCTCAAGGTACATTCCAGAAAATACACAATTTATCTTGCGATATTTTTGAAAAATCGGCCTGGGATGAAACGAGGAAAGCAGCAGAAGAGGAAAACGAGGTAGCAATTGCATCCGGAAATGTAGGTAGCGATGGTATTCCGGAAATAACTGTTGTTTGCGATGGAAGCTGGGCAAAACGATCCTATAGGTGTAATTACAATTCATTGTCTGGGACAGAAGCAATAATTGAGTTCCAAACGAAGAAGATTCTATTTATTGGTGTGAAAAACAAATATTGCACGATATCTAGCAGAGCAGCAAATTTGAAGACAGAACCTGGAAGTCATGTCTGTTATAAAAATTGGACTGCCAATTCGGGAGCAATGGAAGCAGAAGTTTTGACCGAGGGATTTCAAAACAGCGAAGAAATGTATGGACTAAGGTACATTAAAATGATCAGCGACGGAGACAGCAGCTCTTATCTCAAAATAATAAACAGCAGACCTTATGGCACTAGACATATACAAAAAATAGAATGTAGAAACAACTTACTCCACAACTTTTGCGACAAATTGAGAAAACTATACGAAACAACATCTTTTGGGACTCCAGCAATGCGCCGAAGGATTGGAAAAAATATTTTAAAGTTTAGGTCTTACATCTGTAAAGCAATTCAGTATAGAAAGCGTAACTCCACCATAGTGGAGGGTTCAAGTGAACTGAAATTGGCATATTGAATGTATCAAGTCATTGCTTTGGTGAACACAAGATGTGCAGAAATCGAAATTATTTTTGTTTTAAAGAAGCACCAGATGAGGAAAACGCTATTTCAGACTTCGAGAAAGCAATATGATCCCTAAACTAATTGAGCCATTCCATTTTTTGGCCAATCATTCAAAGAGCCTCATATATGACGTTGACAACAATTGTATCGAACAATTTAATAGTATTATCTGCCAGTTCACAGGTGGAAAACGCATCAATTACACTCAAAGAAGATCCTACGCAGGTCGAGTACACGCTGCTGTTCTTTCGTACAACACCAAAAGACCCATTAGACAGTTCCACAAGTCGGTAACAGGGAGAAGTCCATCTTCCAAGCTCCTACAACGTTACGAAGCACGAAGGGCAAAATGAAGAGAACGAAAAGATGGCGTCAGGAAAAAAAAATTTACATTGCATGTAGACAGAAAAAAATGATAGCTTACATTGCAACAAACAAGACGTGGAAAAGGACGATTATAAAGTAGCTGCTAGGTTTCTGGAAGATTTAAAAAAGTCGCCAGAAGAAATTAGTGATTTGGAGAAACGAACCCGCCAACAGTTTGATTGCGATGAGTGGTAAGAAGAAAGACGAAAAATGTTGACTGCCTCAAATTTTTGTACAATATGTAAACGCAGACCTACAACCAAGTGCGCAAAACTGGTAAATACTTTACTTTATACAGAGGGATTTTCGTCGAAAGCGACAGAATACGGAAAAAGACATGAGAGTGTTGCCAAACGCCAGCTAGAAGAAGTTACAAAAATAGAAGTACTGGATTGTGGTTTATTCGTGGATCACGCAAAACCGTACCTGAGAGCGTCGCCAGATGGGCTCATTGGCAATAGTGGGATCGTAGAAATAAAATGCCCCTACAGTGCGTCAAATCTTACGCCTGAAGATGCAGTAAAACAGAAGAAAATTACATTTTGGATGGAGAATTCCCAAGGAGAACTGGAAATAAATAAGAACCACAACTGGTTTTATCAAGTACAGGGACAACTTCAAGTAACTAAAAGACAATACTGCCTCTTCACTGTATGGACACCGCTGGGAATGATGTCAAAACATATTTTTCGCAATGAATCTTTTTGGAAAACAAATATGGAACAGAAGCAAGAAGATTTTTACATGCAGTGTATATTACCAGAGCTTGTAGATTCTCGAAAGCAAAGGAATATGGCGCTAAGAGACCTATCAGTTCCTCTTTTGGATGCTACACCATAGCAGCTTCTGACTTCTACACGTTTTTTCTTCCTATTCTATCTTACTATGGTTATCTATTTACGAGCTTAACATTTTTAATATTGCAGAAGATTCGAAAAAGTCCTTTGTTCTATTTTGTTGCATTCAGAACAGTTTAGTTATGTTTTTGTTTTATGACAAATTAATATAATATCGGTATAAAATCTTACTTTCTCCTTTTATTCATATTAGCGCTAAATGCTCTACATTCTTATTTGAATCGTCAAGAGTGAAATGTAGGTAGAATAGGAGTCTACCAAGGAAGTGTATACTTACATACCGATTAGGTCCTCAATACAATCCTAAGGCACACACACACACACACACAAACTAAGTACGATATCTGTACTTATGAGTAATGGCATAATCTAGCAACCGAGAATATGAGTAATATCGGTAAGATTTCGCAGCAGACGCCCTTGAAACAGAGATGGAAATTCGAACGGCGGTTCAGCTTGGCGCGGTGATAGCTGCGCCGTCGTTGCTTGTCCGTCTCTACCGATACCCCCCCTATTATTCAGCCGGGGGAGAAGTGTCGGCCTCTTACTCTTTCTTCCGCGATGTGTAGGTTATCTTTTGAATTATGTATTTTCCAAAATTTGAATCGGTCGGTATTTGAATCTGTAGTTGGAGTAAGTATATAATTATATGTCCGAGCGTAAAAATGGACAAGACGCCAAAACCGCGAAAAGGAAATCTGAATTGCAGTGTGAAGGCGTGTAAAAATGTGTTCTATAATACAACGTCAGACATAAAATTTTACACGTTTACGACAGCTGCGTACAAAGCCGAGCAGCGAAGAATGTGGATGGAATGAGTTCGGAAAACGAAGTAAGTACTTTATTTGAGGTTATAGATAACCTTTTACCTTGTTTTTAAAAATACGTGTTTTAGTACGTTTTACAAGTAATGTTGAACTTATTTATTAGTAGGTCGCAAAATTGGGAGCCATCTAAGAGATCACGTATTTGCAGTAAACACTTTGTGGGGAACCGTTCATCATCAACATTCTTAAGCCCGAGATACGTTCCAAGTATCTCATTAAGAAAGAAACACGAATTAAGTTCTGATGAAAAGTCTGCAATTCATCGGCAAGTAAAAACTATTATCCCGTTTTAGTTAATGAAACAATAATATGGTTTCTCAAATAAATATAAATAAGCTTGCATATTTTGTGCAGATTCAACAGAAGTATGCATCGAAGAACTCGCAGTATACAATCAACTAAGGATAATACAAGAGAAGTGGATACTGTGACAAGTTCTTTGGAGGAACCTCAAGAGCTGTCTCAGTTCAATGAAGTAACGAAGTCAGCACGACCATCCGCAGTAGACCGGGAGATTCAAGTTGACATGGGTACAACCACTAAAGCCCATCGAAACCTCTACAGTGGAGTAACTACATTCATTTGCACTCAATATGTGCGAAACGAGATTTGCCATGCGCAAACGCAAGCGTATATATCGGAAAATCGCGGAAGTTTGCAAATTATTAAGAAAAGGCATTTTCAAGTGACAAGGGTTGTGGTCCTCGAATAGTTCACGTTGACAAAGGGACTGGCCCTGATATTTCTTATAGTGATTTGACAGATCCAACGTCAACAGGATTCCACGGAATATCGTCGATCCAAAAAGATCAAGAAATGCTTGATATTGGTGGTGTCTCGTTATCTACCTTTCAATTGCTGCTCAATACATTACCAGACAACATATGGAAAAAAATCTGGAAAGGTAATCGGCTTCTTATATTTCTCTTTAAGATGAAAAGTGGAATGTCGTTCTCGGCTATAGGTGTTTTTTTTCGTATTCATCGAAGTAGCGCATCTCGAATTTTTTTCTCTGTTTTGCAATTGCTAAGAGTAGCTTGCAGTCGATTTATTTTTTGGCCTTGCCGAGATGTAGTCCAAAATACATTGCCTCAAGATTTCAAAGTATCATACAAGGACTGCAGAGTAATTATTGACTGTACCGAAATAAAAGTGGAGCAACCACGTGCAGTTAACGAGCGGGTTTTTTTGTATTCGCACTACAAAAAAGGATTTACCACAAAAATTCTTATTGGATGCACTCCGTGTGGTTTAATCTCATTTATTTCTAAATGTTATGGAGGATGAACTAGTGACTGTCAAATCACCATTGACTCAGGTATACTAAATCTACTAGAACCTAGTGACGTTGTCCTCGCCGATAAAGGTTTCCCAGGAATTCAAACTACTCTCGACGAAAGGGGAAAAGGGGTTTTGATTGTCATGCCACCATTTTTACGTGATCCACAGTTTTCGGCTGAAGACGTTGAGAGAACGTATCAAGTTGCAAAAGTGCGAATCCATATCGAAAGAATAATGCAAAGACTTCGGAGTTACAAGATTTTGGACAAATTTTCAATTGATATGCTTCCTCATGCAGATAACATTGTTTTTATGTGTGGTGTTCTTGTCAATTTGCAGCCACCGATCATAAAAAATGGCGACGTAGACGAAACCGAGATCGCATAGGCAGACGAAAAGACAATTTAAGTTACGAGCACATGATTGGGAAATGTCTTTTTAAAGAGTACGCGTTCATAAAAATAATAAAAATCGATTTAAAAACATTGTTTAATATTTTGTTTACCCAAACGTTTCCAGAATTTATTTTACAACACACAAATAAATATAATTTTTTATGAGTATTCTATTAATGATTTCGGTTATTAGTATTACTATTATTTTCGTCAGAAACTTCCGCCAGCGTCTTCAGAAAGTATTGGAAGTAGAAGTTTTCAAGCTTTGGAATTAGAGCTGCCAAAAAATCGTCATTTCTGTGCACTGGTACAACGCAACTTCCCTTTGGAGACCAGATGAAGAGGTCACATACTGTTAACCCAGTTACATACAATTGCACTGGCATTGCGTGTAATATGCATGGCTTTCTTTTAGCTCGAGATTTCTATCGTTGAAATACAGATAGTTCACATTAGTCGTACCCAGATCTGCATTTACAACTGCAACTTTTTCGCACGAGATAGGACATTTGACTTCGACTAATCTTGCTATGCAATCATCTTCGACTACCACACCGTCAGGCGTTGCGCAAAGCCACGGTTGAAATTTAGACACCACCACGCCTATCCGGACGACTTTAGTTCCATGAATGGCTTGGTACTCTTTTAGAGCGCTAAATTCGTTTCTTAACCCATATTTAGTGTTTTTTGTAGCTGTCCCAGTTAAACATTTAGGGGTCAAAAAGTTGTTTGTCAAAACGTTCAGACTTTTTAATTGCCTCGTTTTTATTGCGTGTGCCTTGGAGCTGGCGGATATTCTGACTTTTCGCACAGAAAACCATTTATCTGAGTCAGACTGATTCTGAGTTTCTACGCATATCTCAATTATTTGTGGCTCGTCAAGCAAAATTTCTCGCGTATGAAAAGTTTTCACTACTTCGTCGTCTATGAAGCTATCTAGTTTTGCTGAATAAACTGCATGATCATCGCAAAAGTTCAGCAAGTTAGTAATGCATGCGACGCAATGACTATTATCGCTAAGCTTTATCGAGAAACATATACATTCTTCTAAAATTTCTTTTACGAATCGCTCTTCAGCACTTATGCTGTATTCTTTCAAAACTATCCGTAACGCCGGCGCGTGCTTCAAGTCACCCAGTTGTAGATCAACGGGTTTCAATTTTGAGTCTACAGTTTTAACTTTAGGTGGAAATAAGTTGGCAATCAGCATTGGTTTCGCATACATTTCATGACCGAGTTGCTTGTCGGAAGGCTTGCCCCATTCCTGCTCAATGCTCGTCTTCGTTAAACTCCTGTCAGAGTTCACGTACTCTACGAGAGCACTGATATGTTTGCATTTCATTCCAGCTTGCGACACACAAGTGCATAATGCTTCCGTAACGTGGCGTTCATCGGAGAGCTGCAATAAATAATGTATTGTTAATTTATAATTGACAAAATTATATTTATTTGTCCTGGATTCGCTTTCATTTGTTTCTTGTACGTAACTTGATATTCTTTCATGTATTTTTTGTGTACTTATATGTAACTGCACCTTGTACGGCGTTGCATTGACTGACGTTTGTGGTATTACACTACATCTTATCATACCGCCTGCACTGTCATTACGCAGTTCTTCCACTCTGACTACATGCGAAATAACTAAGGCTTTACCTTTGCGAATCGTACTCGGGTTGAAATCTATGCTGTGCGCAATGGGCGCAAACCCCGTTCGAATGACGAAATTCATTTTCGTCGGATAGTTAACCTACAACGTGGAATCAAAAGTAACACACAGCATACTTCTATCACTTCGTAACGTTACGATTTTTCTTGTCAACATAGATACAATTAAAGTTAATTCACCACAGTGTATATATCACTGATAAAATAATTACCTCGTGCAAATAAATAAAAAAAATTTTTAATCCTATGTCAGTACTTACTGACGGCTCCAGCTACAATTTCGATAGGCGCCGCCAACGGCGCCACTAGGCTTTTTGCACATAGCGAATAGCATATAATCTGCAAGGCCTGCAAGCGAACGAGTGCGTGAAGGGGGAACGGGGCAGCGAGCCACAATCGTCGCTGCCACGCACACAGAAGGTGCGTCGTCTGTATATACAAGCTATTTCGTGTATTGGGGCAAAGCCCGGACAGTCCCGGCTAAAAGTTTACTGGCAATGGTAGATCACAAACACAATATAGAATATATTTTACGGCAATAAATGATATCCATCGTATTATCTATAAGTACCGAGTCAATATTGCGTAGTTTTTAATTTTATTTACTACTAATTAAACCAATTATCATTATTTTAAACATGAACATGGTATGTAACTTTTGGTTGAAGTTGTCGCGGAGGAACTACCTTAAGGTATTCAGCCCCGATGCTTAAAAATGAGGGAAGTTGAACTGTACTTTGAATGCAACGATTATGATACTTGCTGCATGTAATATCCAAAAAGGCTTACGTAATCGGCAGGATATTCATGTAAATTACAATAATAGATTGTTCTAAGATTGTTACGTTTATTTTGCTGCATGATTTTGAAAAATAACTAGTCTTAAATAAATTGTTAAATTTACTTTATATTGTGATTCAAATTAATCACTGTATTTATTATAGCAACATATTTACGAATAATTATACTTATATTTTGTTTGTATTATTTTTAAGTTATTTAATGCCACAAATATGCTTGTTTACTGAATACCTACCCAGATAGCACAAATGTCAAAATTGCGTCTAGAAGACGTCTTTTTGAAGACTTCTTCAAGCAGACGTCTTAAAGACGTTTTCAAGCAGTCGTGTTACTGACGTCTTGAAAGAGTCGTCTAAGAGATGTCTTTTTAAAGACGTCTTCATGTAATCGTCTTAAGGATGTCTTTGCGAAGACGAAGTGTAAATTCGATCGGGAGAAGAAAAGACGAGCGAAGGAAGGCCGCCATTTCGTCGCACATGTCCATGCATCATTCGTACGATCCAGATTTTACCCGTAATTTGCGTAAATAATGGTAAGTAATAATAATCCAGTAACTGCATAACTTTGACAACCAATTGTAGTTATATAATCTGTATACTACAGATTGATAATAACGTACAAATGTAACGTATCATATATTACATTTGTAGGTTAAAATATACACTTTTTGCTTGTCTTTTTTGCGTGCTACACTTTTCTGAAATTTATCAGTACAATCTTCTAATCTAATCCGAACTTACGCTTTAGAAAAGTGTAGCGAATATACATAAACGTACAAATAAACTAATACCCGTTAGGTATAACTGCCTTATATAAGCATTATTTATAACGGCTATGTTTATTGTGTTTTCTGGAAAATTATAGCTTATCTACTAAATATTTAGTCAGTGGAAAGGAACTCGACCGGAAAAGACTCTTGCGGAGTTTTCTCATCTATATTGGCACTCGACTGGAAGAAACTGGTGCGGAGTCGTCTCATATATATTGGCGACATACATTGAAGACAGATATTTTAAAGGTATAATGTTAGCAATTCTAATGAAGCATTAGTGATAGTATTATAAATAAATAGAATTAATAATTCACAGAGAGCAATGCCAAAAAGAAAAAATTATTTAGAACTGTCACAACGACAGAAACTAAGGCGAATTAATGAACAATTTGCCCAAGATTTTGAGAATAATAGGTTAGAGTCAGACCATGAAGAAATAATCCCAATTTGTGTTTGTGGAAGCTCTCCTTCTTCTCCTCTCCCTGCGTCAAGTGAAAGCTCTGATAATGTGTTGGAGAGTTTATCGTATGCTTCAGAACATCGTAACTCCGATGATACTATACAGACTAGTGATGCAAGCATGAATGAATATAATGCGCCTAATAAGGAGAAGCTGTTTTTAGACGAATTGCGTAATTGGGCAATAACTTTCAATATAAAGCACAACGCTATGAACAGCTTATTGCGCATTATACGAACTAACCTACAGATGAATATTCCTCACGAGTCAAGAGCTTTCCTTAAAACGCCAAGAGAAACTGAAATTGTTCCTCATGAAGGGGGGACTTTTTTTTATTATGGCTTAGAAAGAGGATTGACTAACGTATTAAATGCTAAAGGAAAATCAGATATATTGGATATCCTTTTAAACATTAATATTGATGGTCTCCCGTTGGCAAAAAGTTCAAGAAGTCAACTATGGCCTATTCTTGGAGAAATAGCAAATATA
This sequence comes from Xiphydria camelus, assembly GCA_963678675.1. Classification (NCBI taxonomy): domain Eukaryota; kingdom Metazoa; phylum Arthropoda; class Insecta; order Hymenoptera; family Xiphydriidae; genus Xiphydria; species Xiphydria camelus. The sequence goes on from OY783194.1 coordinate 20,171,041, forward strand.
AAATGTAAAACAGTGTTTCTAATTGCTATCTTTCATGGTCATAGTAAACCATCTTCCGTGGATGAATTTCTAGAATGCTTTATTAAGGAATATAATGAATTACATCTGAACGGATTCGAATATAAAGGCCAAAAATTTGGCGTCTCCATTCGTGCAGTTATATGCGATACTCCGGCTAGGGCATTCGTGACTTGTACGAAATCGCATAACGGTTATTATGGATGCTCAAAATGTATACAAGAAGGCGTATATAGAAATCATCGTATGCTATTTCTTGAGGATAATTCGACTTCTCGAACAGACGAAAATTTCAGAAATCGTACTTATGAAGAACATCATACTGGATATTCCCCTCTAGAAAATACATCGCTAGGGATGGTGTCTCAATTTCCCGCGGATTATATGCACCTACTATGCCTGGGTGTAATGAAAAAAATGATTCATTTATGGTTGAAAGGGTATCAAGTTGGCAGATTTAGTGCTGCCAATATCAAACAGCTTAATAAATCGTTGACCACAATTGCTGGTTATATTCCAAAAGAATTCTCCAGAAAACCGAGGAGCTTACAAGAATTTGAACGCTGGAAAGCGACAGAATTCCGGTTATTTCTTCTATATCTAGGTCCCATTATTTTACCTAAAGTATTGCCAGCAGCTTATGTCAAGCATTATAATGAACTCAACTGCGCAATACGAATTCTATGCCACGAACAAGATTGCTACCGTAACAACGGATACGCGAAAATGTTATTGCTTTCTTTCGTACGCAAAATGAAGGAATTATACGGCGAAGAAACTGTAATTTATAATGTGCACAACGTCATTCATATCAACGAAGATGTAAAAAAGTTCGGATCTTTGGATTCGTTTAGCGCATTCCCATTCGAAAATTTTCTTTATACTTTGAAAAGAATGCTTAGGAAAGGTAATAATCCGATAGCGCAGTTGCATCGAAGAGTCGAAGAGAAAGCTAGCATCGGGATGCTATTCATTACAAACATAAGTGAAGTGCATCCATACATGGTTAAACCCATTAACATTCATCTCCCCGAAGGTTGTACAAAAGCGCACCATGCCGTACAATTTAAAAATTTTTATATTACGGTAGATGCGCCAGATAATTGTTGTTATTTCCACGATAAGACTGCTTTCCTCGTGAAATATTTGGCATATAGAAACAGTTCACCTATTGTTATTGGTAAAGCATTTCAAAATATCCAATCTTTACCTCACTACCCTTGCGATTCCCATAAAATGGGCATTTATATGTCAAAAAAATTATCAGCATTGCAAGAGAGGCCCTTATCTGAAATTAAAACAAAGGGTGTACTTGCTGCTTATAATGGATGGAATTATATCATGCCCCTTCTTCATGTTTGAGTGCTTCGCTTTCGAAAGTATATACACGGTTTTTGACAGAATCGTAATAGTCGGTATGATATAATTTATCAATACTTGTCCCGCCGACCAATGAAGCATTGAAGGAATTTCGGTTTACCCCTTCTCTTTTGTTACAGATGTTTTACGTCATCTTGTATGACAATTTTTGTACTGCCATACCTGAGCAGTGGATTGATATAGATACCCAAACATTTATATGGCCTCCAAAAAGAATGAAAGTTGGAACTGCAAAATTTTTGAAATTGCAGCCAGACGAGACATGGGATAAAGCGACGTACAAAAAAGTGTTCGGTCCATATGGTATGTCTATTAAAACACCGTTATTTAGTCCCTATTACTACTCCCTATTTGATAGTACATACATTTCCCATTTTTCAGATACTCTCGCAAAAGCGAAAGAAGTGGAGCGCGTAGCTGCCGATCTGAGTACATCAGAGGATGCCCAGAATTGTTTAGAACAAAAGAAATCAAGAAACAAACGTCTTATCAAAAAGCCCGCACCATTCAGCGATAGCGAATCAGGTATACTTATTCATGTATACGAGTAATTATTGTATCTTCCAAGTAGACTATTAGTCTTATTATATTGTATTTCTATTAGATGACCATTCTATAAACGATAGGAAAGAGAAACGCTCGAAACATTTAAAGATTTACGGTGACAGTAACAGCGACCCTGAAGAGAGAAACGAGAACGGTAATTACTAATTATACTGCTCCCAAAATTCGTCCAATATTTACCCCGAAAATAGTTGCATTCTGAATATCTAATTCTGTAGTTGCACTTCAATATATTGAGGCAAACATACAGTGCTATCAACAAAATCAGGGGACACCGAATAATGATGACGCAATGATACTTGAATACCTGGATTTTTCACACAAACCTTCCGAATACAACGCCCTTACTTCCGAGAAGAATAATGAAGAAACAAACGACGTAACTCGTTCAAACATGAACACCTCAAGAACACTGATCCCTTCGAAGGACGATGGGAATGGCAATAGAGTTGAAGCTTCAACTGCGGCTCATAACAATTGTTGTGGTGAGTATGAATAGTTATACCGTGTGATTATGAGGAAGTTGATCAAAGGCTCGAATGTACCATACGATTGGCTGTGACGACTTACCAGCCAGTATTCGGCAAATGTTTTAGAAAAATATCTCTAGTGTCTGATAAAGTCTGATCGGCTGAATTAAACATTACGGATCTTCTCTTGAAACGTTTGCTAAGTACTGCACATCAACAGAGAAATCAAATGACGCTCTTTGGTCTTTGGCCAATAGTATACAACTTAGAGTTCCACACAACAAACGCAAATGCATCCTCCTATGATTAGCTTCCTCTCGTAATCACACGGTGTACACAATGATGTTACTGCAGATTTGAATTAGTATATTTATCAATAATAGAGACATTAATAATATGCATATATTAAATTCCTATGGTTGCCTCTCATTAATTATAACGATTATTTATAGACATTTGCAGAAAAACCTTATTCAGAAAGCTGAATCATATTATCAACTTACTGGAAGGACGTGTCGGAAATAATGGGACTTTGGCTAACACATCGTTACTCCCACCATTTCCTTTATCTCAACTGTCGGAGCTACAGGAATTTGAGAAGAATTTACAGCAAAACAAAGAAGTTCGACACCAATTTGTAAGTATAGTTTAGTTTGTTATCTTATTATTATAACTAATTCTTTAAAGTTTACTATTACCACTTTCTTTGTTGAGTTTATTGCTGCATAATTATATCGCTTCTTTATTCAGTTTTAAAATACCGTGGTGTTGTGATTCTGCAAAATACTTCTCCCCTTCACAAATATTCTACATCGCAGCTGATTATATCTACAGTGTATTCCTCATACTGTTGTACATAGCAAACGTATAAGTACGAGCGAGAACACATCGGTGAATGCATAAAAGCCTCTCTTCCTCTCGACTGCTTCAGTTCGAGTATGTGACAAAGAAGCTGTTGTGCATTCATCATTGGCATTCTCGCTCCTATTCACGCGTTTGCTATGTAAAACGGCGTGAGAAATACACCGAATAATCCTTGCATGGGTTTCTGTATATCTTGCATGAATGTACAGAAGAACGCGATTCGTATCATTGGAGGTCCAACGGGAGATAAATTTTTACGCAACATTCTTTGCCACATACTAACAAATGAAGTAGCACGGCAATTATCGTGGACAGGACAAAAAAGTACCATTCCCTTCAAAGATACTTTAACGTCTAGCATTGCTATAGGTATGTCACCCTTATTGTTTCTTATACTTACAGCACCTGTTCGGCTTTAATTGTCATTACAGTGTCAAATTCAGGAAAAAAGTCTAGAATGCCCCTGCTCGGTTTTTCGTAAGACATACTGTATGTACTCTTGGTGTCATGGATTTTGTCGCTACCCAGGTAGCAGTGACACGTCATATTCACGTCGCTTGAAGGTGATTGTTCGTCGACGACGTCATATGCCTTAAATTCGACGTTTTAATCACGTGTTATTTGAAGATCATATTATGACGTCATTGAAATGACGTTTTTTTCACGTAATTTGTTGACGAAACAGTCACATAATTTATTATTTCCCTACGCATAATCAGGTGTGTAACTGTAAGAAATGTATAAGATGAAATACCCATCAGTTGAAAAGTTTGTGAGATATTTTCGTTCAAAGTACAAGAGTAAATTGCGCTGCGTGCGACTAAGTTTCCAGCGCCCAGCGAAATTTACTCTTGTACTTTGAGCGGAAATATCTCACAAACGGTTCAGCGAATGGACATTTCACCTTTTACCTTTTTTTGTTCATCTTGACGAGCTCTACTACTTTTGTAGGAATTAAAATACCGAATTCCACTTAAAAAGATGAAAGTAACCTTCATATCTCGTAAATAATGCGTGTCATTGAAAATCTGTTGCATCTACCATATGTATCTTTCAATACCAAACAAATTTTATTTGAAATATATTTTCATAAAATTACAAATAACGGAAATAAACGGGATTTTCCCTTGATACCTCTGCGGGATACTTTTTACAAGAACTCCAACGGAATAGAAAATCACGGCATTGCGGGTACCCGTGTTACCTGCCACTTTCCTTGGTATCCGCGTTTAATGAGTTCCATGTGCTGACCAAATGCCGTAGACCGAGGTGGGTCTTTCCCTATACTAACGTACCGTCACCACGGCAGAAACGGTTTATTTCTTTGAGTTTGAAAATTTCGGTTCAGTCACGTCGGTAGTCCCGTACAGTTCAAACGATATTCGAACATTCGTGGCATTTTCAGTGCAGTGCATATACGATTTCTTAAAGCAGCAAAGTGACAGGAAAATAAAAGTGAGAGCGAGCGAAAAAAGAGTGACTGTATAAGACGTCGCGTATAATGACATATGTAGGCGTCGAGTTTTCTGCTTCCGAGGAATGTGCAGGCGGCATAGCTGTAGTAAATAGCCGCTGGTTAACGCCACGAAAAAAAGAAGTCTTGTGGCCACCATGCAAGACGCAAAATGAATACAATAAATTATTAAAACGTGGGGAAAATCCAGATGAGGAGACCTGGACAGTGTATGGTATTTGCCGTCGTTTTTTTGAGTGCGGTAAGTACACACATATGCTTATTCCTTCTTAACAAAAGGGGGATAACAACGTAAAGCCGAATTTTTGGAGCTCCTCATTATCTTTTCTTTGTGATATGGTTGAGCGCTGAACGAATGCACGAGATATCGTTCGATAACATTTTTTTTTATTTCATCAGATTCTTCAATTCGATATTAAAAAACTATAATCATTATATTTCTATACAGATGATTTTGAAAAAGCTTCGTATAAAATAAAACAAGCCGAAGTAACCTCAGATATACAGTCAGGTATTGAAACACCAAAAAAAAAGCAATCGTGGAAGAGAAAAGTCTCTGCTACCCGCAAAATTTTGTCTGATTCGAGTGACGAAGAAAATATCAGTCTTCTTCCTAGACCACCGAAGGTAGAAATCTATAAAAAGTCTGGTTCTGAGTGCAAAAGATTGAAACTGGGAGAGGATGGTACGTACACCTGAAGAATTATTAATGAACATGGCTGATTATATTTTTCGCGCTGGCATTTCGATAAATTTAAGAAGATTTTCAAATTGAGCCTTCATTAAATAATTATAGGAAATTTAAAACTTGATTTGTATCATTTTATGGACATGATCCAACAATTACGAGCAATCTTATTACATGAAATAAGCTATTTAACAGTTTTGTATCATATCTTTGTATGAATTAGAAATGTATGATCTGAATATTTTTTAGTTAATTCCGATCCACATTCTATTAATACAAGAAATGATGATGATTATTCAGTTCAACCATCTCATTCAACGATCTCTCATCTTTCAAAAGTATCGCAATCTACCGGTACTTTGAATAATGATTTAGATGACCTAGCAGCAAATAATGTTAATAATATCGGTAAGCCTATGGTAATTATATTTGAAATCCAATATTTCAATATGTGCGGGTAAAATTGCCTGCACATATTGCAATACGACAAAACGTTTCCGCCAACCTAATATACAGATTTTATGTAGGAAAATTAACAGACGTATGTCTATATATTTTTACCAATACTTTGATTAATTTATTGTAGTGTTTCAACGGAAGTTATTACGAGAAATTTTTATTATAAAAGAACAAAATACCCAAATACTTCGATGGATTGAAAAGCAGTCAACAACTGCCACGTTAAACCAATGTCAAGCAGCACATTTACCATCAAATTTACCGATTAATACTACTGATGATCTAGATGGATTCGAACGTTATTTAGAAGAAAAAGAAAATTTGATTGGCTTCGTAAGAATTGTCTCTTTACTTATAAACATATTGACATATAATTTGATTCAAGCTTCTCTATATTTGATTACTTCTTTTTATTATCATACTTCGTAAATCATATGAATAGCATACATATACGTATACCGCAATTCAAGAATTCAATTTATCACTTTAACTCAATTTCAAAAGTCACATCACAACATATTTCCAGACATAAATAAGCCTATACAAAAAAGGAATAACGTTTTGTTTCAGTCTACATACCTATCACAATTGGGCGGTAAAAACACATCATCCAAAGTAAATAATATATTACGTCGATGCATAACAGACAATCTCGCAAAAGAATATAGTTTCTTTGGCAAGCGTGCAGATAAGAAAGTTTTTTCACAACTAAAGTTGAAGACTGCCGTCGTTCGTAAGTATTCTGACATACTTTGAAGAATGAGTTATGCTGCGTGCCGCTACAAATTCCCATTACACATCAGAGTGGTGGAACAGATTACTCTTGTATTTTGAGTGGCAATATGTTTAACAAACTTGTTTGAAATTGTTTAATTCCAGGTGCAATAAACTCAACTGATTGTTCAGAACAAGAAATCAACGACAGTATCAAAATTTGGCTTAAACACGCACCTCAACGGTACAAAATTCAAGAATTGAAGAAACAGAATCCTTAAACAATGAGCAGAAAGACGACAAATGCAACTACAGGGAAACGTCAGCGGAATAGAAAAATTGCAAAAGCTGTCGAAAATGCATTACATGAAATAAAACAGGAAAGTAATAGAATTCAAGTAACGAAGGAGTCTATTGCACATAATCATAAAAGCGAAAATGTATATAGAAGCGATTGTGATAGCAATGTTTCACCGCTACTTCAAAATAGTACCCACATGAATCGCGTATTTTTGAATGACAGTGCTACCACATCAGAATTAGTCTATAACAATGATACTTTTGAAATGCTTTCCGATAGTAGCAGTACGATTGAAACACCTGATCTCTCTCAGAAGCTGAGACTTTGGGCAATAACTAGGAATGTACCTCGCTCGACAGTTAATGATCTATTACACATTCTTTCGCCCTATCATCCAGATTTACCGCTTGATTCACGAAGTTTATTAGTAACTAAATTAAATATAGACACTAAGAAACTAGAAAACGGGGAATACTGCCACTTGGGTTTATTGAATGGAATTAAAAAAGTAATTTCCCCATATCTGAAGGATATTTCTAGTAATGTAATAGAAATAAGTTTCAATGTTGATGGTTTGCCCTTATTTGCAAGTTCGAAAACGCAGTTGTGGCCTATTTTGGGGTTAATAAAAAAAATAAAATGTCAACCTTTTGTTGTTGGAATTTTTTGTGGCAACGGCAAACCAAAGCCACTAACCGAGTTTTTAGAAAATTTTGTAAATGATCTTAGTCATTTATTGGAAAATGGCATTAAACTTGATAACAAAAAATATATTGTCACTTTACATAGCTTCGTTTGCGATGCTCCAGCTAGGGCATACTTAAAATGTATAAAATCTCATGGCGGATACTCTTCTTGTGAAAAATGTACAGAATCTGGCGAGTATGTCGATGGAAGAGTTACATTGCAAGGTATTCATGCGCCTAAGAGAACTGATACTTCATTCTCTCTACAAATAGATAGCGACCACCACTTAGGCGTTTCACCTTTATCGAAAATTCCAACAATAGGATTAGTGTCAAATTTCCCCATAGATTATATGCATAATGTATGTTTAGGTGTTGCTAAAAAGTTATTAAATACTTGGATTTCTGGTTCTTTACAAGTCCGCCTAGGCAGTAGATCAGTTCATCTATTATCAGAACGCTTATTGTCATCGCGATTTTACATTCCTGTAGAGTTTAACCGCAAACCCCGCAGCTTGGAAGAATTGCCACGCTGGAAAGCAACAGAATTTAGAACTTTTGTATTATACCTAGGTCCGATTGTATTAAGAAATATCGTAGATCCCTCGATATATGAACATTTCTTGCTCTTTCATTCTGCTATTACTATTCTGATTTCATACAAACACATTTCCACATTCGGCTGCAGGACTGCTGGCAATGTTTTAAACGTATTTGTTAAGCATTGTGAAAAATTGTATGGCAAACAATTTTTAATTCATAATATTCATATGTTATCTCACCTCAGCGATGATGCAGAAATGTATGGACCTTTGGATAATTTCTCAGCGTTTGTTTTCGAAAACTTTTTAGGACAAATTAAACGCTTAGTGAAGTCACCTAATAGACCACTACAGCAAATTTGCCGCCGTATAAGTGAAATTGAAAGTGCATTTATTAATGAAAATATCAAATTAAAAGGACCAATAATTCCTAAATTTGAATATAACTGTGGCCCTCTTCCTACAAATATTATTTTCAGAAACAGTAAACAATTTAAACAACTACGCTTGCAGAATTTCCAGATTTCTGTCCATGCATATTCTAAAGCTGATTCGTATTGCCTTATAAAAGAATCTAGATCAGTTGTGCAAATTCATAATATTTTGATGGATCACAACAATTCTTTTACGATAGTCGGGAAACGATTTTCATTTCATACATCATTATATTGTAATCCAATAGATTCTAAAGAATTAGATATTTATGTCATCACAGGAATTTCAAATGATTATGAAACATGGCCTATCAACGTTATTACTGCTAAATGTCTAGTTCTACCTATTACTCAAAAGAATGATAAAGATTGTTGGGTTTCGTTGCCTTTAATACACTCGATTTATACTTAGGAATAATTAATGTATAATATCCTTCAATAGTACCGAAATACATAACACGTACGTTAGAAGTTATACACATACCGTACGTTAGAAGTTTTAACATACAATATGTATTACGTACATATATATGTATATTCTCAAATATATGTAGATGTTATTTCTCGAATATGCAATTGTGTATTAATATTTTTCAATGCCTATTATTGTAATTCTAATGATCATATTTCACTGTTTAACAATATTGCGACTAGAGCTTTACTTACATTTTTTACACTCTTCTTTAAAATTTCCTTGAGTTTAAATAATATTGCAAAGCTTTTCACTGAGAATAAGATTTTAAAGTGTGACGTCTTTAGGATGGCATTATCACGTAACTTTTAACGTCAATATGACGACCCGAATCAATAAAAACGAACGTAAATAAAACGTGACTATAGTGACGACATATTGACGTCGAAGTATGACGTCTCTTTAACGAGACATAATCACGTCATTTATGACGACATTATAACCGAACTAATCACGTTATTTCGACGAATCGAGTGACGAAATATTGACGTGAGTTTGACGTGCCACTGCTACCTGGGTAGTGACTTTTTAAAATATCATTTGTAAATGTACTAACTAATAAATAATCAATTCTCATGCCGCCGTAGCTAATGAGAGTATGAGAATTAAATGTTCATTGATGTTCATCATAGATGTTAATCCGTGATGCCGGGAGTATGGAATTAATTAAGCTTTCTGCGTCTTTTTTTTAGAAACAGTCTTGTACTCATCAAACGACTCCTCCATCACGATTGCCAAACTTCAACATTGTTGTCAGGATTGGCTAAGACATGCGGGAGATAGGCTACGAGCCCACATAGCGAAGAGGATAAACAATAAATAAATAAAAACCCTTAATTCGCTCTCTCTTCCTCTTTTAAAACAATATCATGCTTATGAAATGATGTGCATTTAGAGCTACAGATGTAATTTTTTTTTTTAATAAATATGAGGTCTTTATGTTTATATTTTGAATTTAAATAAGGCTGACTATTTTCACAGGCAGCAATGTTACTGCGGCAGTAGCTCACCTTCAGCTCATTTACGAATCATTACTACACCGCGTAATACTTTATGTATATATTAATTGAGCATATGCAGGTGAGCTATATGTGAGCTACTGCCGTAGTAACTTGCTGCCTGTGAGAATCCAGCCTAACAATTACTTTTATACAAATGTCTCAAAATGGACATATCCCAGACATTCTAAAGACGTCTCCCGTAAGTCGTCCGGAAGACGTCTTAATAGAATGTCTTAAAGACGCAATTTCAATGGACATAACCTGTCTCCAAGACGTCTTTACGACATTTGAATGAGACGTCTTTAGGGATTTGAAGACGTCAGAAAGACAACTCATGGACGTCTTTGTGCTATCTGGGTACCCAGAGAGCACAAATGTCAAAATTGCGTCTAGAAGACGTCTTTTTGAAGACTTCTTCAAGCAGACGTCTTAAAGACGTTTTCAAGCAGTCGTGTTACTGACGTCTTGAAAGAGTCGTCTAAGAGATGTCTTTTTAAAGACGTCTTCACGTAATCGTCTTAAGGATGTCTTTGCGAAGACGAAGTGTAAATTCGATCGGGAAAAGAAAAGACGAGCGAAGGAAGGCCGCCATTTCGTCGCACATGTCCATGCATCATTCGTATGATCCAGATTTTATCCGTAATTTGCGTACATAATGGTAAGTAATAATAATCCAGTAACTGCATAACTTTCACAACCAAAATTGTAGTTATATAATCTGTATACTACAGATTGATAATAATGTACAAATGCAACGTATCATATATTAAATTTGTAGGTTAAAATATACACTTTTTGCTTGTCTTTTTGCGTGCTACACTTTTCTGAAATTGATCAGTACAATCTTCTAATCTAATCCGAACTTACGCTTTAGAAAAGTGTAGCGAATATACATAAACGTACAAATAAACTAATACCCGTTAGGTATAACTGCCTTATATAAGCATTATTTATAACGGCTATGTTTATTGTGTTTTCTGGAAAATTATAGCTTATCTACTAAATATTTAGTCAGTGGAAAGGAACTCGACCGGAAAAGACTTGCGGAGTTTTCTCATCTATATTGGCACTCGACTGGAAGAAACTGGTGCGGAGTCGTCTCATATATATTGGCGACATACATTGAAGACAGATATTTTAAAGGTATAATGTTAGCAATTCTAATGAAGCATTAGTGATAGTATTATAAATAAATAGAATTAATAATTCACAGAGAGCAATGCCAAAAAGAAAAAGTTATTTAGAACTGTCACAGCGACAGAAACTAAGGCGAATTAATGAACAATTTGCCCAAGATTTTGAGAATAATAGGTTAGAGTCAGACCATGAAGAAATAATCCCAATTTGTGCCCCTGCTCGGTTTTTCGTAAGACATACTGTATGTACTCTTGGTGTCATGGATTTTGTTGCTAGTGACTTTTTAAAATATCATTTGTAAACGTACTAGCTAATAAATAATCAATTCTCATGCCGCCGTAGCTAATGAGAGTATGAGAATTAAATGTTCACTGATGTTCGTCATAGATGTTAATCCGCGATGCCGGGAGTATGGAATAAATTAAGCTTTCTGCGTCTTTTTTTAGAAACCGTCTTGTACTCATCAAACGACTCCTCAATCACGATTGCCAAACTTCAACATTGTTGTCAGGATTGGCTAAGACATGCGGGAGACAGGCTACGAGCCCACGTAGCGAAGAGGATAAACAATAAATAAATAAAAACCCTTAATTCGCTCTCTCTTCCTCTTTTAAAACAATATCATGCTTATGAAATGATGTGCATTTAGAGCTACAGATGTAATTTTTTTTTTTAATAAATATGAGGTCTTTATGTTTATATTTTGAATTTAAATAAGGCTGACTATTTTCACAGGCAGCAATGTTACTGCGGCAGTAGCTCACCTTCAGCTCATTTACGAATCATTACTACACCGCGTAATACTTTATGTATATATTAATTGAGCATATGTAGGTGAGCTATACGTGAGCTACTGCCGTAGCAACTTGCTGCCTGTGAAAATCCAGCCTAATAATTACTTTTATACAAATGTCTCAAAATGAACATATCCCAGACATTCTAAAGACGTCTCCCGTAAGTCATCCGGAAGACGTCTTAATAGAATGTCTTAAAGACGAAATTTCAATGGACATAACCTGTCTCCAAGACGTCTTTACGACATTTGAATGAGACGTCTTTAGGGATTTGAAGACGTCAGAAAGACAACTCATAGACGTCTTTGTGCTATCTGGGTATAAAACATATTACTTTGATGTATTTGAAAATCTATATAAGCTAAAGTTGCTATACAATTTACATACATTAGTCTCTCTGGGTAAATACCAACATTCTACAATTTGAGCATTCTCTGTAGGTCTGTTTGATACATGAAGAGTATGGATAAAATGAAACAGTCGATATTTTTTTTTATAATTTATCAGCAGTTAATCGTGAAGATATACGTAAGAAACAGATGCATTTGCATATCCCGTTTTATTAAATAGTTTCTGAAGACCTTAGAGCTTTAAAACTGCTTACGCATGCGTAGACCTCGGGTTTTCAATTTTTATACGTATAGCTGTAAATATGAGAACATGAACTTTTGACAGCAAATAGTAGAAAAATAGGATTTGTGACATGGGTAAAATAGAAACACACCCATAGTTGTTTTAAAGTAGGATCCATGTGCTGTAGAATTTATAATGAATTTCTCTTGATGAAGAAATTGGTATTTAAAAAAATGTTTTTTCTAATTATATATAGAGATAAATGCATCGCGTTATTGCCTAACTTTTCAACTCTTATAATTCGAACATGAAACATTTCTAAAACTTGTAAAATGTAGATGAACACAATTTTAGGCTAGTATAACTGAGGGGCCTAGCAGTAAAAGGGTTTAATAATTAAAATATTAAATTTTTTAATTCAAGCTAACTTTAAATCGAATTATTTCAGACCTACCAAAAATGCACTTAAATCCTTTTACTTCCAGAGGCCCCTTAATTAATAGTTCCTTATACTTTTATAACTATGGTTTAAAACGTTTAGAGGAATAATATCATTAATATTTTACGGTTATCGCTTTATTCGATGGACTTTAGAACATAGATATATCAGCATAACTGACCTCGGTGGACTCTTTAATCGTATACAATCAAGGCCGTTTCACCCTTGGAGATAAACATTCATACATGAATCACTTTTCAAGTATCAGTCAACACGCTCGCTTCGTCGTGATAGTAACTTCTATTTCTCGCTTTCCATCTGTTTAATATTGTATTTATAACTTTTTCTATACAGACGAGTAAGTTTCTTCTGGAAGTACAGTTTTCGTACCCATATATTATTGTTGTGAAGGTAGTGTGTATTGTGATTATTTTTAACTACAGTATAAATACAGACGGAAACGTTTAAGTGCACATAATATGATAGAGCGGAATTTTTTAGGTAATGTAAAACCGATTAAATTTATATCTTAGGCGTATATATTTATATTAACTACCAATTCTTAAGCCCATTATAGATTAAAAAAATTAAGGAATAAAAAATAGGTTTTCGATTGGTTGGAATAGGGAATGAGAGATAAGGAATACAATTCTAACCAATCGAAATCTATGATTGGTTAATCGTGGATTTCTCTTTGCGAGACTCGTACACTCTATTTCTCACTATTCCACATAATTTCATTAATATACTTCGGACTAGTTGGAATTTCATTCCTTATTTCATATTCCCCTTATTCCAACCAATCGGAAGTTTATATCGTTTTCCTTAATCCTTATTCTTTTTATTTTGTAACGGGCTTAACCCTCCAGTACTAACATGAATTACAGTCCAGTACAAAATAAGTGGGGGGTCGGTCTAGGAGACGGCATGTTAGCACTGCAGAGTTAAGAATTAGCAATCAATCGAGAAGAATTGAAATATACATCCCAGGAAAAGTTTTCTGGTATTAACAAATGGCTCATGACTGGAACAGTACTGGCTACTGGTTAAGTATTGTAAATCGACATTGGCCCAGTATTGGCATTACTCCTGCCGAATGTTTGAGATCGAACTCTCTGTAGTTAGTTCCTAAAAAGATAGAAAGCGCCAAAGTTTCAAAAAGGTATAAATAATAATATAGGTACATTGTTTCGAGATCTACAAGTTTTACGAAAGTTTCGATTTAAATCAATTTTGGAAGGTCGAAATTCGGAGAAACTGATTTTTTAAATCTTTGGCGCCCTCTATTTTCGTAAGAAATAACTATAAAGAGTTCAGCCGCAGGCAAAAATATTAAGAATTTCGAGCTTCACAATTGTTATCCTTATGCTTTTTTCCTTCTAACGAACAGCGTACGAGATAAATCGATTCCACAATTTTTTTTGAAAATGGCGAAGAGATACAGATTAGGATACGGGAATTTGGGATTTTACCTTCTTACCGCCAAAAATAACACATTAGAAATTCAGTCCTACCCTAATTATTTTATTTGTACCCTTCCTTTTATGACATATTGACTATACTAGTATGTCGCTACCTCAGAATTACAAGATTCCATGATTATATGGAACTTCCATGTAACATGGAACCGTGTAATTCTAAGGTAGCGATATAGCAATTGCTGTTCAGCCACTACCCCACAGCTCGCTAAGAAATTGTACATAGTGCTACGAAGTTGAGGCTTAAATCAGAATTTAATTAATCCTACTGCAGTGTCCATGAGAAAATTCCACTTCAATTCTACAATACATCTCACTTAGGACTTGGAGGACTAAATTGAAATAAAAATGTTGGTTCGAGATGCCTACTTAACTTTGAGAGTTACTCTTACAAGATGATTGAGAAAGTATAGATTCTTTTGCAAATACTTTTTCTTTAAACTTTATACTAATGAGTTTGAAATTTTAAACACATATTTATTCATGTTTTCACGAGTTATATATAAAAATAAATCAAATGAAAATATCGAATATTGTGATAATTAACAAATTTCATAAAGAGCGTACCTATTTAACAAATTTGGTTTCGTAGGAGGAATGAGATAACTACGATATTTACAGAATTATCTGATATAAAAATATCAATGAAACTGTTAATCAGATTGAATATCTAGTGGGTGTTGAAATCCTGCAAGATATTTTTGCAACTGTACTTGTGGAAATCGATAAGATGTCTAAAATATATTCTTAATTAGACAGCCAGTAAACTTTGAATGGACATATTTATTAGCACTATGAATAAATATTATCTTTTATTTATTTTTTTAGGCTTTTAGCAATTTTTAACTACCCATCAGAGATAAAAAATGTAAAGTCTCAGAATTTTACTATTAGGAGTAGAGGTCGTGTTTTTTTTATTAGTTTTTAATGGAAAAATCCCGAAATCGCTTCTTTTTTAATATCTGACGTACCACATCCTACTCTTGCATCATTTAAGTGGCGCCGCGTCGACACGTCACTTTTGAACGGAATAAAGCGTAACTCCCCATCTTGCCCCGGTCTCCCCTATTCCAAGAAGAGATGGGTGACACCGTTTTTCACAGGCAAATCATAAACGAATGATTGGCGAGCAAAAAACATGGTCAAAAATTCGAGTTTGCAATGTATGGAAACTTACTCCAAACTTCAAAGCTTCTAAACTAATATCGTGGGTTGACCTAGCTCTAGGTTTCCCACAATTTTCCTAGGTCTAGCTTATTCAATTCAGCCAATGCAGAGGCTTCTATGTATATGTAGAGATCGGTTATAGCAGTAGAGGATGGTTTGCCAAATATGGAAAGGCTATAAGTTGTAATAAATAAAATAAATAATATCTATATAGCACCTAATAGAAATACCATTTTTTTACATTCCAGAAATGAGGAGAGATTTCAAGATGAAACTGAAGATTTCGTTATGTTGGCCGATTTTAAGCTTCCTCCTAATTGTAATAGTGTCACCACAAATGTGCAATTCAACCCTAACAGGTAAATCAAATATTTAGGATAAAAATTGTAATAATTTTAAACAGTAAAGTGATCACGTACCATTTTTTTGCAAGAATGATTTAGTTCCAGACAATAAATCGATTATGAGAAGAGAATACAGTCGTCGTTGATTACTAAATCATCAATTTAAAAAAAACCGCTGAGTAACTTGTAATAACACTTTTTTTGTTGAATGAAAGAAAATAAATAAGCAATTGTGAAAGGCACACGTTTGCTTGTATTAATATAGTAAATGGGGGATTCCACGTCAACTTTAAATGCCGCCGACCTTTGAATCACAGATTTTGTTGTAATTTTTATTTATGTCGTACTTTACCATTTATAATAAATTCTCTAATTTCTTTTTAATCCAACATTGCGTTCTTGTCCTATCATTTATTGAAATTTCCCATGTTTTCTAATCTTGTGAAAATTATTCCCAATTTTCTCCTACTAAATGAACTCTAAGAAAAAAATTCCTTATACAAAAAATGCTCTTTATAACCTGAACTTAGTAGAAAAAATTGATATCGTTTCTAAACAAGCGAATAATATGAGAAAAAATAGTTTATTTTACAAATATTTAATTATCTGAAATACGCCATTTTTGTTTTTAACGAAATTTTAATCATGAATTCCTTGGTATATTAGGAAAATATTGAGCCCGAAACGAAGTTGGGATGAGCATTGGTTCATTTTATATTAACACGTTGACTGTCCCATGAGTCACATAATATGATTCATACAGAAACGTCGCTGTACGTCCATGAGACATATTATGTGATTCGTTTGCCATTGCCGTATGCATGGTGATTTCATTTTTGGACGTGGGATGGAAAAAATTCCTTATGGGGACAGTCAACGTGTTAAATAATTAATGAGTATCAAAAAAAGGAATTCTTTTAAAAACAAAGTGTCAGCATCTTATGTCATGATTTTTTTATTTCATTATTTAGTAGACCGTATAATCGTTAGAAAAAGAATATTTTTTCGTAATTACAGTGATTAGCAGTGGGAATAATACAATGTATTTGAAGTGTATGAGGAACAGCTTTCGCACGCAAGAATCGTTCAGTTAAAAAGTTCTTTGCTGGAAATACTTTGAGGATTGACAGTACTTTACAGTGATATTCGGCATATTTCCTGGTGAATTAGCGAAATTATACAAATCAAGGGGACTCAAAATTTGCTCTTCAGCCAAATGCTGTAGACTAGCTCTTGCTGCCAAGCGCTTAACTGTTCCGCCAATTCCATCATAATGAGTGGTGTAACGCGTGGATCGCAGCCGAGTCGGCATGCGCTAGCCTGCCGACGGTTCAAGGGCCGGAAAGGCCCGGAATGCGTCACAAAGGACGCATTAGCAGGACGCAGGTAGAAGGTCAAAGGTCGTTTCTGGGCTATCGCCCAGGTCCGCAAACGGGGTATATTAGACGGCCGGCCAGCAATCGCCGGCAGACTGACCTGAGACTAGGTAGTGACAGAATCGCTCGGCGGACAACACTACCCCACGGAGTCTCACTCGAACGTCCCCTAGGGAAGCATCGCTCGGCGAACACCCTAGTAGTCGAATGGCCTCGCCAGACTGGCTTGAGCACTAATAGTGGCAACATCGCTCGGCGGACACCACTAGCTCTCGCAGTCTACCGAGGGAATTGGCCCGAACACCGTAAGGGAAGCATCGCTCGGTGGACACTCTTAAGGCGCGTCCTGACTGAGTCGACAGTGTCGACTCAGTCAGAATGCGGCAGTCGACTTGGTCGATCGACATATTTTGTCGATCGACATGTCGACTGGTTTTCCACGGGTTGTCGGTAAACATCAAAGGTAGTCGAGTCGAACGCAGAGGGTTCGGCAAGGCGAGCGGTTGTTTCGGCAGCGGTGCGATGACGGTCGGCGTACGGCGTACGGTTTTTGGCGATGCTCAAAGGCCGCCCCAAACTGTTCGCTTCGTGTAGACACTAAATTACTTGGCTCATGCTTGAATGCTTATCTTTTTATTCGTGTTCCGTCGCACGATAGACGGAATTCAGAATATCGGTTCGTACCGTTCGATAGCACCGCGATCTGAATACCTCACTAGCAAACGATATATTTCGGCGAAAGCGGCAAATGCGCTTGCAGTCCCGCACATTCCCCGAAAATTTTAATCGATACCGCTATGCGTGGAATACTAAATCTGTCTTGTAAAGGAGAGAATGACGAATTCAATAGATGACCGTCCGGAAAGACCAATCCAACCGGGGGGCCGTTTACGCCGAGGGTCGGAACATACCTCCGGAGGGTCGGGCCTTGTAGACCCGTCGACTCGACTACCCTTTGATGTTTACCGACAAACCAGTCGACATGCCGGTCGACAAAATCCAGTCGACAAATTCTAGTCGAAAGTGTCGATCGACAGTGTCGACGTTCGTGGCTCACTGACTCGAGCAATCGAAAGGGCAGCATCGCTCGGCAGACACCCTCTCGCTCGCAGTTCTCTGATAGCTCTACGCTGTCCCGGCTTGAGATACGCTAGCGGCAGCATCGCTCGGCGAACACTGTAGCGTCCTCACAGCCCTTCGACCGACGTTTTCACGTCGCTTCGCCTAACCGGCGAATCTCCACGTGGACGAGGCACCTCCGCTCACGGCCCTGCGACGATACCCGGGACGCGAGCAGCACCCGGACCGACGCAGCCATCCCAGAGGACGACGCTTCCGCACCGCCTACGAGCAGCCCGACCGGCAGCACCTCCAACGCTTCTCCGAGTTCGATCCCTCCTGTAATACTTCCCCCACACACTCACACACACTACCATCTATATGCCCTTATCCCGAATAAACTCTAGTTATAGTCTATTCGCGCTTTGTGCATATTACCCCTCCTACAGTGGCATTTTTTTGCGACAGCTCATGGCAAGGGACCATGTGATGGAATTGGCGGAACAGTTAACCGCTTGACAACAAGAGCTAGTCTACAGCGTTCGGCAGAAGAGCAAATTTTGAATCCCCTTGATTTGTATAATTTCGCTAATTCACCAGGAAATATGCCGAATATCACTAAAGTACTGTGAATCCTCAAAGTATTTCCATGCAAAGAACTTTTCAACTGAACGATTCTTGTGTGCGAAAGCTGTTCCTCATACACTTCAAACACATTGTATTATTCCCACTGTTAATCACTCTGTAATTATGAAAAAATATTCTTTTTCTAACGATTATACGGTCTAGAAAATAATAAAATAAAGAAATAATGATATAAGATGAAACTTTGTTTTTAAAAGAATTTCTTTTTCTGATACTCAGTCATTGTTTAACACGTTGACTGTCCCCATAAGGAATTTTTTCCATCCCACGACGTCCAAAAATGAAATCACCATGCATACGGCAATAGCAAATGAATCACATATGTCTCATGGACGTACAGCAACGTTTCTGTATGAATCATATGTGACTCATGGGACAGTCAACGTGTTAATATAAAATGAACCAATGCTCATTCCAACTTCGTTTCGGGCTCAATATTTTCCTAATACACCAAGGAATTCATGGTTAAAATTTCGTTAGAAACAAAAATGGCGTATTTCATATAATTAAATATTTGTAAAATAAACTATTTTTTCTCGTATTATTCGCTTGTTTAGAAATGATATCAATTTTTTTCT
The DNA here is from genome assembly GCA_963678675.1 of Xiphydria camelus. Taxonomy (NCBI): domain Eukaryota; kingdom Metazoa; phylum Arthropoda; class Insecta; order Hymenoptera; family Xiphydriidae; genus Xiphydria; species Xiphydria camelus. Next base: position 20,190,698 of record OY783194.1, read on the forward strand.
ACTAAGCTCAGGTTATAAAGAGCATTTTTTGTATAAGGAATTTTTTTCTTAGAGTTCATTTAGTAGGAGAAAATTGGGAATAAATTTCACAAGATTAGAAAATATGGGAAATTTAAATAAATGATAGAGGACAAGAACGCAATGTTGAATTAAAAAGAAATTTGAGAATTTATTATAAATGGTAAAGTACTACATAGAAAAAATATTACAACAAAATCTGTGACTCAAAGGTCGGCGGCATTTAAAGTTGATGTCTAATCCCCCAAATGTTAAGCATACGGCGGTACGTACCACTGGCTATGTCCGTATGACCATTCCATATAGTAACGGATTATTTATTCCGTCCATATCCTTTAGAATATTCATAAATTAATTATGAATAGTCTATGGAAAGTATATAAGATGTCTCAGCTTGGAAGTTCTACGGACATCCAATAAATAGTTTTGGAATGTTCCTTGAAAGTTCAATCAATATTCACAAATATCAATACATAGATAATCTACATATACATAAATATGTACAAAAAGTATAATTTCACGCTTTGAATATTTCATGAATGTTTCAAATCCATTTAATGAAAGTTCTAAAATATTACAAAAATTATGTTTAAATCTAATTTCAATCGAATATAATATGTAATTCGTAGACTCCCAATATTTGGATTATCATATTCTCCATATTAGAAACATATTGACTTTGTTTAAAGATTAAAAATTTCCATTGATGTCTGGAATCAGGGTTTTAGATATCAGTCTCAATGTTACTATTAGGCCATCTATATATCTATATATATAAAAATGAATGTTTGTCTGTCTGTCTGTCTGTCTGTATGTCTCGTATGCCTTCCTAAACCGTTCATCCGATTGCGATGAAATTTTGGGAAATGGTTGGACGCATGCCTGCGATGGTTTCTGAGTTAGTAAATCTTATACAGGGTGTTCAAAAAGTCCCGGTACGGCCGATTATCTCAGCGGGAAAACATTTTAGAGAAAAATGTTTAATACAAAACTTTAAGGATTTTCCCTTGGCTACCCAGTGGTCGTATTGGATTTGACCTTGACCGTGACCTTTAAGGTAATATCAAATGCCTTCCTAAACCGTTCATCCGATTGCGATGAAAAGTCGGGGAATGGTTGGACGCATGTCCGCGAAGGTTTCTGAGTTAGTAAATCTTATAAAAGGTGTTCAAAAAGTACTGGTACTGATGATTATTATGCCTACCTAAACCGTTCATCCAATTGCGATGAAAAGTTGGGGAATGGTTGGACGCATATCCGCGAAGGTTTCCGAGTTAGTAAATCTTATACAAGGTGTTCAAAAAGTCGAACTATACTTGACCTAAATTTGACCTCCGCTGACAATAAAGGTAACATGAAAAAAATGGTCAAGGACACATTTGAACGTGAAAAAAATATTAATTTGACCTCGATATAACCTTGAAGGTCATGGTCAAGGTCAAATCCAATATGACCATTGCGTAGCCCGGGAAAAATACTAAAAGTTTTGTATTAAAAATTTATTTAAACAATGGTGGATAGACAAAATCAATCCACAATCTACCCGTACGAAGCCGGGACGGGCTGCTAGTCTATACAGGGTGTCCCCTCTCAATTGGAAAAAACTTCTAGGGCATATTGAGGAACCATAGAAAAGCAGTTTGAGATATGAGACTGATGTCCGGAAGTGCATGGTTTTCAACATACAGGGTGTCAAAGTTTTTTTCAAATTACTCTTTTTTTATCAATATCTCAAAGGCACGTTGATCGATTTTCTTGAAATTCGCTGGTGATGTAAGCTTTAATAAGACGCTCAGTTAGCACTAATTAAATGGTAATTATTACTTCCAGTGGCGCCCCGGGGGACAGTGTCACGAATAAAAATGACAAAAAAATGTACGCCACTGACTTTTTTTAAAAATTTTATATTTTTTAGAAAGCTCAGTTAAAAATACAACTTTTTTGTCACTTGATATTTTTTCGTATCTCTCTCCGTTTTCGAGAAAAAAATTTGATTAACAACTCTATTAAAAGGTTCATTATCTGTTAGGAAAATAACTTTACTTTAACTTATTATTAATAGTGAAGCAAATGCTCAAAGTGTTCACCATGCATTTCGATGCATTTTCTGCACCTGTCGACCCAGGATTCGCGCACCCGAGCAAACACGCCTGGATCGTTCGCGATAAATTCCGCTGCCACAACAACTCTAGCAACTAGGTCCTCCATGGTCGGCACAGGAGTTGCATAGATCAACCGTTCCATTTCGCCCCAAAGAAAAAAGTCCAGGGGGGCCAAGTCCGGCGACCTTGCTGGCCAAGGGACGGGACCACCTATACCAATTCACCTGTTGTTGTAGGTTTGGTCGAGATAACCTCTCACCGTGCGCGCAAAATGCGCTGGACAACCATCTACTGCCTGGCGATGCTCCTCGGCGGCTCGAGTTCTGCGAGTGGTTGCTCGGTCAAGCGGATGAAAACGCTGATTTTTTAAGTATAATCCTCACGAGCGACGAAAAAGGATTTTCACGCGAGGGGACATTCAATCCTCGTAATAACCACGAGTGGAGCGAACAAAATCCCCATGCTACGCACATCAGAGGATATCAGCAGAAGTTTGGTGTTAATGTTTGGGCAGGTATTCTTGGCGACCATTTGATTGGGCCGTACGTTCTACCGAATCACCTCAACGGGAACAGCTATCTAGTTTTTTTGCGAGATGTTCTGCCCGGGCTGCTAGAAGATGTACCCTTCCAGTTGCGTAGAGAGGCCTGGTTCCAACACGATGGTTGTCCAGCGCATTTTGCGCGCACGGTGAGAGGTTATCTCGACCAAACCTACAACATCAGGTGAATTGGTATAGGTGGTCCCGTCCCTTGGCCAGCAAGGTCGCCGGACTTGGCCCCCCTGGACTTTTTTCTTTGGGGCGAAATGGAACGGTTGATCTATGCAACTCCTGTGCCGACCATGGAGGACCTAGTTGCTAGAGTTGTTGTGGCAGCGGAATTTATCGCGAACGATCCAGGCGTGTTTGCTCGGGTGCGCGAATCCTGGGTCGACAGGTGCAGAAAATGCATCGAAATGCATGGTGAACACTTTGAGCATTTGCTTCACTATTAATAATAAGTTAAAGTAAAGTTATTTTCCTAACAGATAATGAACCTTTTAATAGAGTTGTTAATCAAATTTATTTCTCGAAAACGGAGAGAGATACGAAAAAATATCAAGTGACAAAAAAGTTGTATTTTTAACTGAGCTTTCTAAAAAATATAAAATTTTTAAAAAAAGTCAGTGGCGTACATTTTTTTGTCATTTTTATTCGTGACACTGTCCCCCGGGGCGCCACTGGAAGTAATAATTACCATTTAATTAGTGCTAACTGAGCGTCTTATTAAAGCTTACATCACCAGCGAATTTCAAGAAAATCGATCAACGTGCCTTTGAGATATTGATAAAAAAAGAGTAATTTGAAAAAAACTTTGACACCCTGTATGTTGAAAACCATGCACTTCCGGACATCAGTCTCATATCTCAAACTGCTTTTCTATGGTTCCTCAATATGCCCTAGAAGTTTTTTCCAATTGAGAGGGGACACCCTGTATATCTATATATATAAAAATGAATGTTTGTCTGTCTGTCTGTATGTCTCGTATGCCTTCCTAAACCGTTCATACGATTGCGATGAAATGTTGGGAAATGGTTGGACGCATGCCTGCGATAGTTTCTGAGTTAGTAAATCTTATACAGGGTGTTCAAAAAGTCCCGGTACGGCCGATTATCTCAGCGGGAAAACATTTTAGAGAAAAATGTTTAATACAAAACTTTAAGGATTTTCCCTTGGCTACCCAGTGGTCGTATTGGATTTGACCTTGACCGTGACCTTTAAGGTAATATCAAATGCCTTCCTAAACTGTTCATCCGATTGCGATGAAACTTTGGGGAATGGTTGGACGCATGCCCGCGAAGGTTTCTTATTGTTAGTAAATCTTATAAAAGGTGTTCAGAAAGTACCGGTACTGATGATTATTATGCCTTCCTAAACCGTTCATCCGATTGCGATGAAAAGTTGGGGAATGGTTGGACGCATGCCCGCAAAGGTTTTTGAGTTAGTAAATCTTATACAGGGTGTTCAAAAAGTACCGGTACGGATGATTATTATGCCTTCCTAAACCGTTCATCCGATTGCGATGAAACTTTGGGGAATGGTTGGACGCATGCCCGCGAAGGTTTCTGAATTAGTAAATCTTATAAAAGGTGTTCAAAAAGTACCGGTACGGATGATTATTATGCCTTCCTAAACCGTTCATCCGATTGCGATGAAAATTTGGGGAACAGTTGGACGCATATCCGCGAAGGTTTGAGTTAGTAAATCTTATACAGGGTGTTCAAAAAGTACAGGTACGGATGATTATTTGCCTTCCTAAACCGTTCATCCGATTGCGATGAAACTTTGGGGAATGGTTGGACGCATGCCCGCGAAGGTTTCTGAATTAGTAAATCTTATAAAAGGTGTTCAAAAAGTACCAGTACTGATGATTATTATGCCTTCATAAACTGTTCATCCGATTGCGATGAAAAGTTGGGAAATGGTTGGACGCATGATCGCGAAGGTTTCTGAGTTAGTAAATCTTATAAAAGGTGTTCAAAAAGTACTGGTACTGATGATTATTATGCCTACCTAAACCGTTCATCCAATTGCGATGAAAAGTTGGGGAATGGTTGGACGCATATCCGCGAAGGTTTCCGAGTTAGTAAATCTTATACAAGGTGTTCAAAAAGTCGAACTATACTTGACCTAAATTTGACCTCCGCTGACAATAAAGGTAACATGAAAAAAATGGTCAAGGACACATTTGAACGTGAAAAAAAATTAATTTGACCTCGATATAACCTTGAAGGTCATGGTCAAGGTCAAATCCAATATGACCATTGCGTAGCCCGGGAAAAATACTAAAAGTTTTGTATTAAAAATGTATTTCAACAATGGTGGACGGACAAAATCAATCCACAATCTACCCGTGCGAAGCCGGGATGGGCTGCTAGTCTATATATATAAAAATGAATGTTTGTCTGTCTGTCTGTCTGTATGTCTCTTATACCTTCCTAAACCGTTAATCCGATTGCGATGAAACTTTGGGGAATGGTTGGACGCATGTCCGCGAAGGTTTCTGAGTTAGTAAATCTTATACAGGGTGTTCAAAAATTCCCGGTACGACTGATTATCTCAACGGGAAATCATTTTAGAGAAAAATGTTTGATACAAAGCTTCTAGGATTTTTCCCTGGATACCTAATGGTCATATTGAATTTGACCTTCACCATGGCCTTCAAGGTCATATCAAGGTCAAATTGATTTTTTAAAACGGGAACCCCTATTTTTGACACCGGAAATGAAAAGAGCGGGAAATTTCACGTTCCAATATGTCCTTGACCATTTTTTTCATCTGACCTTTATGGTCAGCGGAGGTCAAATTGAGGTCAAGTACAGTTCGGCTTCGTACCATAAAAGCTATGGGCCCTATAAAAATTCTTTTTGGTAATAGGGTTTAGGATTTTTCCGTGGCTATACAATGGTGATATTGGATTTGACCTTGACCATGACCTTCATTTGAAATTTCTTACATCTGACATAATATTCCAAATCAATTACACGAAAAACCCCTTAGTGCCAGCCAAATTTAATCGAGGCAACAATCATCACTGGCAAATTCGAAGGCGAAGACGTACTCATTCACGCATACCTATGATTCCCAACGATTTAACATTCAAATTCAAGCGGCTCCAGTTCCCTTTGCGTCTTGCTTTTGCTATTACCATCAACAAAGCACGAGGTCAATCGTTGACTATTGCTGGCTTAAATTTGGAAAATTCATGTTTTTCACACCATCAATTGTATGTGGCTTGCTCCAGATTTGGCACACCCAAACATTTACATGTTTTTATTCCAAATAAAAAATAAAAAACATTGTCTATCCGCTGGCCTTAAGGTAAATTAATAAAAGAAATATACTTTCAAATTTAAATTAAATACATGTGTTTGTTTTAGCGTAGCATGGCTCCCTACCTATAGATATCTGCTGCAAATTCGTCAAATGACGGCCAAAATCAATCCACAATCTACCCGTGCGAAGCCGGGGCGGGACGCTAGTCTATAATAAATGTACCCACCTGGTAATAGATCAGGTATTTAATTTATACTATTACATCTGTATTCTGTATTTGGCATTTACCGGGCACTCAGTCCTTCTGGACCATTGTGCCCGAGCCACACTTGGGGCAACTCAGACAGAGAGGGGTCCCCTCCTCCGCTCTCAATCCCCGGTGAGCACAGGGCCTCCATGCAGAAGCTCCTTAGCCCCCCCCCCCCCCCCCCGCGTGTTTCAACCAGAGAAGGACATTTCTCTCTGTCCCCAGCCTGGCGAGGGGGGGGGGGGGGTCCTCCATGAAGAAGGCGGAAATCCGAGGTTTTTTCAGACTGTGTTTAATTAAGTCGTAACACGAGGCATGGTTTGGGGATGAAGCTCGCCGAAGGCCCTCGTCCCCTCAACATGCCTCGTGCTACGACCTAAATACAGTCTTAAAAATCTGAGGGTTTCAGCCGAATGACATATACTATTTATCCTCACGAATGCCCATTTCTCAAAACAAAAAAAAACAGAAGTATACACGGCTCATTTCACGTTGCGTTTATCAGTTTGGGAAAAAGATCCACTTCGGACTACACAATCTTTTGACAGCCTGCAGACTTCCGGTCGGTGTCACGCGGGAAAAACGCCATCTTACGGTCTAAAAATAGGCTGGAAAAGGCCTCGAAATGGGCATGAACGAGGACAAATTATTTTTCCACAAGCCGGGATTCGAACCCTAGACCTATTGCCCAAGCTGTCTTCGAGAGGCCAGCACTTTGACCACTCGACCACTACCGGCGACTATACCAGTACATATTTCACACAATTTGAAATTTTGATGCTCCTCATTTTCGACTTAATTTTTGATTAACACGTTTGCTGCTGAATGACGACTTGAGTCGCATGCCACTAGCTGATAGGGTACGCCACCGAACATAAACACAAGACAAGAAGGGTCACTCTAAGCTCAGCCCTCAATGTTGCCTTTCTCGCTCACTCTCTAATGCCACTCTTCCTTAGCAGACGGTGTAGTCTAGTGGGAGTCGGTTCATGGCCGCCATACGAGTAACACGTACTAACCTAAAACAGTATAAAATCTGCTAAATGAATCGAAATAATGGCTCGCTCTTATTAAAACAAATTACTTATCCTTCAATAATCTGTAATAGTAAAATTAGTGAAACCGGCTGACCGAAGAACGGAAGAAGAACCCTGGGGCTTACCCCAGCGTGGTTTAAAAATGATTAACTCAAACCACGTGGTCGAAAAAGTGAGTGGATGGAATACACAGAAACAGAACCCGTCTCCGCTTGACAAAGTCTTCAAACAACCAAGGACTTCGATTGGGAAGCAGGTAAACATCACGAGTACAGCTTTTGATAGATATTATAAGGAATTTAAGAGAGATTACGGAAGTGGATCCAGAGATCCGAACGCGAAACCTAACCCAGACAAAGCGAGGCACGTCCGCTCTAGCTCCTTGGATACGGGACTGAGAGCGTCGCAGCCAGAATCAACAGAATCGAACAAAGGACACCAGCCAACCGAGCTGCAAATTGAATTAAATACAGCTGGAAATATCGCAAGCACATCAGCGGCAGACCCTGGCTGGATATTGCCCCAAAAAACGAGAAAAAAGAAACATTCCCAAAGTGACAACGAGAGCCAATATGGAGACGCAAATCATTTCAAATAGACCAAACGAAACAGACTAAACGGTCACCGAAGCAATCCGTAACCAAAAAAGAGGTAACGAAGTAAGGCAAACCTCCGAAGCCCCCACCGATACATGTGCACAATGTGAAAATAAAAGAGCTGGTATCGCTGCTATCCGCCAACAACATCCCAAAATCATCGTCCACCTGAGACAAGAATACAATGCGGAAAGTATAACAATCACCACAGAAAAAAAACAAAGATTAAGAATTAATCATCAACATTCTTAAGACCGAAGAAAAGCAGTATTATACGTATACTCCAAAGAACCTACGGAATAAGACTCTGGTGCTAAAAGGTATCAGAGGCGACTTCAACGAGGAGGAAATCAAACAAGAAATTGCTGATCTCTGCCTCGTCAATGTCAAAATAATTAAGGTAGGTAAACTCGAGTTCAATAAAGGGAAAGAGAATAGTTACTCCCATTTCATAGTGCAGTTATCGCATGACAGCACACAGGCAGAGCTCACAAAAATAAAATCGCTAGGATACCAAAAAATAAGATAGGAGTATCTGCAAAAAAAACAATATTCCAGTGTAAGAAATGTCAGCAGTTTGGCTATGCGAGTCCAAACTGCAACCTTCAATACAGATACATAAAATTCAGTGAGTCTCATGTACCGGGAAAATGGAAAATCACGGCCGAGTCCGGCAAAGAACTACTGAAGTGTGCTAACTGCGGCATGCGTGGACATCCAGTGTCTTACAAAGGATGCCTGTATTACAAATCAGCGATTAGTCTTATTAAGAATAATAAAAAAGCCAAAACAGAAGTAGCCAATGCCAGACTGAGGAACATTGCCAATACAATCAGACTCGGCTTCTCATATGTCGAAGCTGCAGCCCTTCAGGACACCAAGTTGCACAGACACACCAGTGAAAGGCGATACCAACAGGTACTCCTAACGCAGGAAAGGTAGCCCCCAACCCCAACAGCCAGAGCCCGATGTATCAGGATGGATTGTAGCGTTCAAGAAGGAGATGTTGGATTGCGTAAGCTAGCTTGTCAACAACATCCAAAGTCAAGTAGCGGTAAATTCGTCAAAGATAGAAGCCCACTGCAATGCTCTGGGCTACGACACTGAACTTAATTAATGGCGTGCACAAACAACAGCACACAGCAGACCCCTGCAGAGAATCAAGGTAATGTAGCGACGTGCCATACCGCACTCTCACCGGGCTTTTCTCACCAGGCAGAGGCTCGACAAGTGCTCACCGAGACAATTTCGGCACCTCGACCTGATTGGCCAATTCTCTACAGACATCAGACACGTCTCCGGGAAAGACAACGTCGTCGCTGACGCGTTGTCTCGCGTAGAAGAGGTCACAACAGCCATCGATTTCGGGGAGCTCGCGAGATCCCAAACGGATGACTCGGAAATCCAGTCGTTCCTACACAGCGAAGGATCAGCCCTGCAATTAAAGCAAATTGCATTTCCTGACTCACTAGACGCTATGATTTATTGCGACGTCTCGACCTCGACTGCTCGACCTTTCGTAACGGCACCGTTTCGGAGAACAATTTTCAATTCTATCCACGGCTTAGCACACCCAGGTATTAACGCGACGGTCAAACTCCTAGCCCAACGCTATGTTTGGCCGTCGATGAAAGCCAACTGCCGGGAATGGGCTCGAGGATGCAGCCCCTGCCAACGCTCTAAGATCACGCGACACGTCTCAGCACCACCCGGACTCTTCACGACGACGTCCGCCAGATTCGAGCACATTCACCTAGATCTCGTTGGCCCACTACCGAGTTCCGAAGGACATCGCTACTCTCTGACGTGCATCGACAGGTTTTCCAGATGGCCTGAAGCGTATCCACTGGAGAACATCGAAGCATCGACAGTCGCCTGGACCTTTTTCATGGAGTGTATCGCGCGTTTCGGTACGCCTCTTCGTATTACAACTGACCAAGGCCGACAGTTCGAATCATCCCTCTTCAATCAGCTGAACCGTTTGTCTGGGAGGAGCCACTGGAGGACTACCGCGTAATATCCCGCATCCAACAGAATGGTAGAGCGGCTACATCGGCATCTAAAAGCTGCCCATCAAATGCCACGAAACCGAGCGCTGGACCCAAGTCCTGCCCACGGTTCTCCTGGGCATACGCTCAGCTTGGCGCGACGACCTGCAATCAATCGCAGCGGAACTGGTATATGGCGAACCACTGCGCTTACCCGGCGAATTCCTGGTCCCACGGAGAGATTCCGAACAACACGAGCCAGCCGAACTCGTCGAAGAACTACGACGGCATTTCGATCAATTGCGGCCGGCTGAAGGATCTCGCCACGGGTGCCGACCGACATTCGTATACAAAGAACTTAAGACAGCGCGGCAGGTTTTCGTGCGGATCGACGCTGCGAAAGCACCCCTGCAGCAACCATACGAGGGCCCGTTCCAGGTAGTTCAACGAGGAAACACAACGTTCGTCGTAGCCGTGCGGGGACGCAACGTCACCGTATCCATCGACCGACTCAAGCCGGCCTACGTTCTACAGGATTACGACGCCCCCCCGACACAAGAATTGCCCAACTCAAGGAACGACGACCCAGCAGATAGGCAACCCTCAGAACCGCAAACGTCCGACACCCCGCCAAGTTTCGCGACGCTACAAGACGGCGAGTCCGTTTCGCAGATCGCTACAAAAGCGGATTCTCGTGATTTGGTTTAATCACTGGCAGGGGGTACTGTAACGATGTGCTATACCGCACTCTCACCGGGCTTTTCGGAAACCCTGCAATAAAATGGCAAGAGTCCTCTTCCCGAGAACTTTGTCCTCGACAAGCATTCTCGGGCATGACTAACCGTCGCCAGTTTTAGCAGGCTTTCCGCCCCCGACGTACGCAGGTACGTTCAGGACCCCCCTTTCTCGGGGTGCACGGAACGGTTCGTTGGTCAGTAGATCTCGTTCGCCAGCCGCGTGTAGACCGATATCGCAAGAGCTGAATAAAGTCGCTAATAGTCTCGCATCTCCCAGACTATTCCTCTCCTTTCTTCGCGCCTCCTCAGTAACAACGATATTAACCAGCAAATAATCAAAATCGCGGCAGTGTGAATACCAACTCGATGATATCTCATCAACGAAGGTATCATGTACAACACTTCATCGCCGAAAACAACTTGGACATTGCTCTAGTGTCTGAGACTAAACTCAATCCGAAATATAAAACAAGATTTGCAGACCACACGATAATTCGAACAGATCGACCAGACTCACAAGGAGGAGGAGGTACAGCCATTATAATAAAAAACGATTTCGATTTCTCAATTGTCACATAGGGTAAAGTGGGGCAGGTTCGGACATGTGGGGCACCTCCGAACATTTCTAATTTACCGCCTAAACATGCTTTTTAAGCAGCGCTATACAGAAACATTCAGTTTACAGTTCATCGTTGTGGGCAGTGTTGCTACACCAAAGCTGTTTACTGGTGTCCGAAATATTTTTTAAAAACAATTCAAGTGCCACCTCTTGTAAGATTTGTTATCTTCCCAGTAAGGTCTTCTTTGTTTTTGAAAGAATCAAGGTAAGCATTATTATCATGATATAAAATCATAGCCATACATCTTTGTCTAATCACACTTATTTATATCTGTTGCTAGTTTTATGAAAGTTATCCTATCAAGTACATCTTTGTTGTATGTGGAACAAGTCTGGACACATCATATGGGGCAGCATTAATGAAGAACGCACAGTCAGTTTTATGAGAAAATCAACGAACGGTTTTCATTTTCCCGTCTTGAAAGATGAATCAACCATTTCGACGAGAGATGTGATTGCAAAATTTCATCCGCCAACCTCAATTGCTGGAACTTCTCGAACGGCATCGTTTTTAAAATTTAACATTAACTTTTTTGGATACGATTTACAATAATACTAGAAAAAATACTATAAATGTTTATACTTATGTTTCTAAATAAAGAGGTACAAATAAGTAGTTGAAAAAATTACTTAAAAAAGGAGTGTCCGATTTTACTCCACCTTATGTCTGGAGCTGCCCGATAGTGGGTACTTTTAATTACGAACTTCTACTAAAGACGGAAAAGTGTCCGAACCTGCCCCACTTTACCCTACCCCAGCTCAAAAGGTAAGAAAATATTAGAATACTCCATCATAAAAATAAACCTAAATGATAAAAAAAAAGCTATACATAGTCAGTGTTTATGCATCGCAAAGATCGAAAGTTAAACAAAATTCCTAGAGGAACTCAGCCATTTGTTCGCAATTCTTAAACTAAACCAAAGAAACAATCAGTATGTAATAGCAGGTGACTTACATGCAAGACATTCGAGATACGGAGATCGTTCAAACGAATTATGTGGAAAACATCTTGTAGAATGGGGTCAGGATAATGCGGCCCATTACAGAGCAAAAGTACCTCTATACACAACACCAGAGCCCACATTCACACCAGCACAAACATTTCTGGACCTATGCATAGCACACGAAGATATCTGCATCACCGACTTAATTAATGGAAAAATCCCGACATCAATATTCGATAGCGACCATAAAGCTCTGCTCCTGACAATAGACTTAGGCCCGTGCCCAAATAGTAGTACATATAAAGCCCAAGAAGAGCTGGAAAAGACCGATTCAACTATAAAAGCCACTAAGTGGCAAAACCTGTCAGAATACGTCACCAAGAAATACACGTCAACAATCCCAGACAATAGAAACCTAACAATAGCAGAAATAGAAGAATCCTTACTGATACTCACCTGTACAGTGCAAGAAGCAATTGAACAAACGGTTCCCAGGTTTATAAGGGATTCGACAATACACAAAAATATGTTAACAAAAAAATCCGGAAACTCCAAAAGTATAAAGCTAGCCTCCTCATCATGCTGAACAACCAAAGGAAAAACGACCCGAGACAACACTCACAACTCACGAAGTACACCAAAGAACTCCTACAGGTTGTAAAGATGACATCATAAATGAGTTTGCTAAAGCTCAGGAAAAACACTGGGGAAATTTGTGCAAGAAGATTGACTTCCGAAACAGCGAGAAATTTATGCCAACAATTAATGGAATATTTAGGTCGAAGGACTACCTGAAGCTAGCAGACATCCACATCGATATTAACGATGATAACATCATAAGGAATGCTGGAGTCAACCTCGCAGACACCCCAGTGCTCAATAATAAATACGTATTCACGGATCCCATAAATAGTCCCAATGTCATCGGGGCGTTTTACGAAACAATCAATTCACCGCGTCATCTTAACACCAACACGGAGTTCAGAAAAATAATCGACGACAAAGTAAAAGTTTTCAAAGAGAAATTCAACTACGATAGAGCAGAAGGGAGCTCACAACATTTACAAACACGAACCGGGCCACGAATCCCAAAGACGAATAGATTACACTCAAGTACTTCACCACCACAAGTGAAGTTACGGCAATAATAAAACGTGTGCCAAATAAAACCTCTAGTGGCATTGATGGGATTCCTCTAATTGTAGTAAAACACCTGCCTGTGGCATTATATTTAGAGATTTCACAATTCTAATTAACAATGCTCTGAACCACAGCTATTTCCCTGAACGCTGGAAAACAGCGCTTGTAATGCCCATCTGGAAGAAGGAGAAATCACCAAACGACCCATCTGGACACAGACCCATCAGCCTAATGCCAAATTTCAGCAAGGTGTACGAGGCAAAAATTAATACAAACATTAAGCTACTTTGCAAAAATAAGATCATATCGAATAACCAGTTTGGATTCCGGCACGGGCTCTCCACCACTCACGCCATTAATAAATTCTTATCCGATGTCAATAAGGCGCTAATGGACAATAATATGGTAGGCGCAACGTTCGTAGATCTTAAAAAGGCATTTGACTCCGTGTGGCTGGACGGGCTCTTGTACGTGCTGATGGAAAAAAACTTCCCAACACCTCTCATCAATCTCATATGGGATATGGTGAGAGGTAAAAAATTCAAAGTGATTAATGGCAATCACATATCATCTGAAACGTTTAGAATTATGGAAGGACTACAGCAAGGAACAGTAAACTCACCATCCCTGATCTCTATCTACACGGCTGACACCCTTAATTCTTCGATGCCAACATAGCACCAGACCTACACTCCATTGCATACGCAGACGACACAATCTGGTACGTCATTGGCAAACGAATATCACTAATTCGTAACAAACTAGAAACAGTAATAAATAACGTAAATAATTACTACGTCAAATGGAATCTGCGAAATAGATCCATTTCTCATCACTGGTTATGATACACCATAAAAAACTTTTCTTTTTATGCTATGCAAGCAAAGAAATTGAGATGTTCAGACAATTGGCAATGGCATTTTCGATCCATTCATGTGGCAGCCACTTTCTTCTTTTTCAATCTTTCCCATGGCATGTAAACATCGTGAAATTGTAGATTCGTATCGACTACAAGTTGGTGAACCAATTCTTTGAGCATTTGAGTACGGTTGTCCAGCACATTTGCAACATGTTTCCTCTCTGGTACAATGTTTTGCTATATGAAAGTATTCCCAGCACTTGAAACAGCATCTTACGTTGATATGATTAAACGTAAGGTACTTTCTCCATCGCATATTTACTTTTTCCCTTCTCGTTATTAATTTATGTGTTTCTTCATCTACTTTAATTATTAAAGTCCCTTCTTAACCTCTCCTTTTACTATGTCTTGCCCCTTCGATCTTGTCATTCTTTAATATCCGTTTGACCACTTGCATATGAAATCCTTCTTTACCTTCCTCAAATCTATTCTGCGTATTATCTCCAGCAAACTCATATCATCCAGTTTCATTTCCTTCCCCCTACTCCAATTATCTTCAATTTCGGGTTCTTCTATTGTGGTTCAGCTACCTTGAAATAATCTCCGAGCTTGTTTTCTACTATAGTTCTAAGCTCCCTCAATTTCTCTCCACTCTCGCACCCTAATATAACGATGCCATTGCTACCCTCTTTAAACTTTGAAACTCCCACTGCCATATTTTTGACATCTATTTTCTCTTTAACTGCTTTCTTAGTAATGTCACTTTCCTGAAGAGCCTTTGGTTTCACATTAACATACTTTCCTTCCTTCTCCGCTTCACTACCTCGCTATAGTTCTTGTGCACTACTACTGGCTTTCCGTCTACTCCACGGACTAACATTTTTAGATTTTCTAATTCTTGCTTTATTTCTGTCATTTCTTCTCTAACTGCTTCTTTGATAAACTTTTTTTATCTCATCTCTTCTGCTCGGCTCATCGTTTATCTGTTTTTATTAACCTAACTACCCCGTCTATTAGTGCAGGATAATTAGACGATGACCCGGACATTTATAATAACAAGGTAAATATTGGTGAAAATGTTGAGTATAGTGTTCTGATTGATATCCCAAAATTCCCAAAAATTTCATCTTGGGGAAAATCCGCCATTTTGAAAAAATCACGGTTATCTTGGATTTGTCGAGTTTTAAGCATAGCGACTGAACCGATCATCAGATTATATTCGTTTTTGCACCAAATTACTTCATTAAGCTACGGTATCTTCCAAAATACTAAAACTAATAAATATAGAAAAATGTTGGTGCTCGAGAAAGAATAATATTTATTTAAATGCTATAAATGAAAACACAAGGCGTGAAATACAATCATAAGGCAGAAATAAAACTACATTATTAAGGACTACAAAAGTCCTACAAAAGATCTACAAAAGTTAGATAGCTTGTTTCGTGGTATCAATGGAACTCGACTGACTGTTCATTGACTGGCGAAAATCTTCAACGATGGGTAATGCATGATATGAATAGAAGACAGGTGTAAATCGTAGTAGGATTGGAAGACGAAAGGTTGACGAACGTCAATGGAAGAACTTTAGCGGTCTTGAACTCTTCTTTAGAAGTTACTGCGTCCATAAATCCATTCCAGCCAGGCCATAGAATTTCTTGGAGGTGGTATCCCCACATCCACAGCATATCAATGAGATTGGCTTCCTTGGGTGAGGCAGGTTCTGGAAGAGCAGCGCTAAAGTCTTCCGCGACGATAAATGCTGTACTGATTCTGGGTTTTTCATAACGTACCAACTCGATTGTACCTAGAGACCTCAACTCTGCTGTCGGATATGATTGGTTAGTTCTTGAAATCGGATCGCTTGCCTTAATGGCTTTTGAAGGCGTTATGCACCTTATCCCTCCCATAGCGTGAAAGGTGCCATGACCATCTAAAGTCCTCACGTTGTGATCAGCATTGTCGAATACAAACTGTACAAATGCACCTCTGTCCACTGATGGCTCAGCATTCTGTACAACTGCATCCTCAAAACGAATCGTTTCCGAGTACGACGCACATACACTAAGTCTGGAAAGTATATGAAGTAACAGCCTCGAGCCATATCGTCGATGAAGGATGACTCCTACTCCAAGTTGTAAAGGAGCAACGAACGAACGTGGTCGGGCAGCAACAACTATCGAATGTGCGATTGCTGTGGCTTTTCTTTTTGTAACGGTGTCTTCATCGAATGATTTTCGAGTTTGAAGAACAGTTTTCAGAAAACTTTGTAGAGCGGTCGGGATCAAATCCTCATTTCCAGAAGATATTTGTTCTGCTGTTGGATAGGTGGAACAGTCATAAACTTGGGACCGTATTTCTTGGCGGATGATTCTTGCCGCGGTTTCCACAATTCTCATCTTTTCTTCTGTTTCATCGTTCCTCCTCTCTCTATACCACGCTTCATTGAGAACTTGATGAGCTTTTCCTGTGAAGCAGGCGACGCTACCGTTTCCAATTTGCTCGGTAATAATGATCCTTTCCCCGTAAGAATTCTGTAGTTTTCTCCTTAGGGGTCGTCCATTAATCACGTGATGCTTTTTAGCATCCCCCCCCCCCCGGTGATACGTGGTGATGTTTAAGACTAATAGTCCCCCCCCCCCCCCCCAAATCACGTGTATTTTCTTAGTACAAAAAGTATCTTAAAAATTTTAGAATATTATCTTTAATTACTAGTAAGTATATCTAATTTAATTCTGAAAAATTAAGGACCGTGATAAAAATGTCCACACATTAAGGTGTTGCAGGTTGTTTAGAAATTGAGCGTTCAACGAAAAAAGAAATACACGTGATATCTCACTACAACCCCCCCTCCCCCCTTGTGATATTTCGTGATTTTTGCCGAACACCCTCCTACCCCTTCGGACCTCATGTGATTAATGGACGCCCCCTTAGATTCTTTTCACTATACGGTTCCTCTTCAGGGCAGGTATTTGTCATAAAGTCCATAAGTTCCCGGAACGTGTGCTGGCGCTCTTCATTGCTCTCAAGGTAATCACAAAGCTTTTGAAACCCCTTTAGCTTGCCCTGGTCTTCAACGCGTCTACCACGACATGATGATTTACCTGAAGACGCACTTGAAAACGCTTTTGGTTGGTAGGTAGGTCGACGCGAGCCTATCCGGCAAAACGTCGCGTAACAGTCATGGTGGTATCGAGCCTCAGCAGCCACTAGATCATTCTCGGTGCATAGTCTTCAAGAAACTTCTTCGCCCCATGAATCAGCTCGGTCTGCAGCTATTACACGTATAGTATGTATCATGTATACATCACAGACAATTCTAAATGGTACTTGGCGGTCTGGGTGCTTTTCCTTCTCGCAAACGTTAATGTTCTGTCCACGAAACATGCATTTTTTTTTTAAATCAAACACGTCACTCGCGCAGCTCAGGCGACTGCTTTGTTTCAGTTGCTGTACGCCTTCACCGTCAGTGTGTGTAGGTACGCGACGCGTGTAAGCCTTCCTACAACTCTCATGCACTTTAACACTTTTTTCCCCCTCAAGTAACGCTGCAATGTCATCGTTTCTTTCCTTGCTCATCCAGCGTAAAGTATCCAGGCCCCTATTCACATCAACAAACTTATCACTTTTAAGACCTTTGCAGAAAACGCACACGATGCTGTTCGACGTGGATTCCATAATAAAAAAATAATAATTTTCACACAAAATTGATAAATCCCCGCACTAAATACAGTTTTCAGTCCTGAATCCACCACTTCGAATGTGTATTTTATAGGCGCCGCGCTATCGGTTCTTTACGCTGACAGAACACAGCTATTTTTTACGATATACAGCAACGGCACTTCGCGCTCCTCGGACAACATACAACCGCAAACGACGTAAGCAAACTATCGTCGACTCACCGAGCGACAGCCGGGATAATTTAGTGTGAGTGATGTGAGTTTATCTCCCCCACAATGCATGCCGCTTAGAGCGGGTAATTTAACACTTTCTCATCGTCGCGTCTTGTTTTTTGTCCTAAAATTAAATTTTAACTAAGCATATTCCATTACAATTACTATTATCTCCAAACCTATTAATGTTGTCAAGTATAATAGAGATTATAAACAATTTGGAACATAAATAAATAAAATTGGACGCTCGGTTGACTCGCTATGCTTAAAATTCGAATATTCCAATATGGGGCCAGTTTTTCCCAGATAGCGGATTTTCCCCAAGATAAATTTGTTGGGAATTTTGGGATTTCAATTAAGACATTATCCGTAACATTTTTACCAATTTTTAGCTTGTTATTTCAAATGTCCGGGTTCGGCCAAATTTTTCTCTTATTTGCCTACACTAATTTTCCAGAGTTACTGCTGGATTGTCTCCTGCAGCAGTCTACCTTTCCTTAGAAGTACCTAATCCTCCTACTCCTTATGCTTCATTCACTCCCGCTGTAGGTGTTGCTGTCCTCTCCATATCTGTTACCGGTTTGTTCTTCTGCTCTTATATATTACATTTATGAAACGGTCCTTTACATGGTATTAGTTCCCGGTTTTTGTCAAGTACCTTGTATTTCATTACACATGCAGGGTGGAAAAATAATTTGGAACATGTTTTGCATTGAATAACTATAGATTTAATTGCTTTCTTACAGGCTGAGCACCTCTACTCTTCATACTCTTTAATCGTTTTCAGGTATTGGCCAATATCACCGGCCGTACTGACTAATGATTTAAGCAATTCAGCAACTTCGTTACCAGCCTTCCACACGTCGTCTGTAATAACGCACGATACCTCGGAACCGAACGCTTCCAACACTGAATATTTATATATATCCAAATTTTATTTTTAGCACCGAAAACTGTATCATTTAACTTGCAGCATTCTAACGCACACTTTGATCTATTTCAATTCTTTCTTCTAACCTGCTAACCAATTAAAATCGGCTGGTTATACGGAACTCAATTTAACACAGCTTAGATTTGAAAACTGCCCTAGACTCTAGGATGATATAATTTCTGCGGGCAGAGAGTTCCATATTAGTTCTCCAGAGAGAGAGGGAGAGGGAGAGGGAGAGGGAGAGGGAGAGGGAGAGGGAGAGGGAGAGGGAGAGGGAGAGGGAGAGGGAGAGGGAGAGAGAGAGGGAGAGGGAGAGGGAGAGGGAGAGGGAGAGGGAGAGGGAGAGGGAGAGGGAGAGGGAGAGGGAGAGGGAGAGGGAGAGGGAGAGGGAGAGAGAGAGAGAGAGGGAGAGAGAGAGAGAGAGAGAGAGAGAGAGAGAGAGCACGAATGCTATGTTCATATTATCTGTACCTCTCCCTCGTTTACCGTGTAATGCCGTAATCTGCACTTTTGCGACATGTTGTATGACGAAGTCATTAAGGGTCATGCAATACCCGAGAGACCTTTGCGTTATGAGAATATTTTGTACTGTTGCGTTGATATATTATATCAAAAGAAATACCTACTGAGAAAACGAAATAATAGTATAACTATTATAACTCCTGTATATATGTGTGTGTAATTTATAATTTCTTTATCATATAATAGTCACAAGAAGTATCAGCTGAGATCGAACATTTTTAGCTTGTTCGCTCTATGCTATTCATTCTACGATTTTAATGGAATCAAATTAAATTTTGAATAGTTTTGAACCTTAAATTACACTTCACAAATATATCAAATATATCATTATAAATATAATTATATATCAGTCATTAAACAAAATCATTTGATTCGGTTGGAAAAGTTTTTCAAAACCCCTCTCACTTGATTGTTTTCAATATTGTTCAACAACTATAATACGAGTCTGCAGTACATGTTCATAATGAACTTACAGCATCTCTCAGCAAAACAAACATTTCACCTCACGAGCCATTTCCCAAAATTTGGCCCATAATTCTCTATATCCTTTCTCCTACTTTCAGGTTGCAGTGTACCTGGTAACCTCAGCGTGATTGTATCGAAAGGCCAGGTCAAAGTTGACGTACGAAATATGCAGTTGTCAATTGGAGCACCGTCTGAAGATCTGGAGATTACCGTGTATCCAGATGGAAAAATGGCTAGTCTTAGTGTCGATAACGTCGTTGTCAGTTTTATCGGTATGCCAGACCAACTCTTTCTCTTCTAACAATAAGTCTCGATTACGTAGCATCTACTAAACATGTATGCCCCTTCCAAAAATGTATTTCCCATTCAAAGTTTAGACAAAAGGTCTAAATTTTAAGATGATATAAATGAAACCCAAACGATTTCTACAGCGGACTTAAGTGTCACCGACCTGGCGAATGGTGTGAGTGCCACTTCATCTACGCCAAGAACAATCAGTGTGATTCATACTGGGCGTGCAGATGGAACTGCTCAACTAGCTGTTAGTTAAGAAGTTTTATTCATATATATAATACAATTGGGGAAATCAAAATAATATAGAATCGCATTTTTTTTCTTCAAACAGTGGGTAGCTGAAAATAGCTACAGAACTTTGGATTGTCATTTGTCCATATCACCCAATAGTGGTGGCAACAGGTATTCAAATTGAAAAAAAAAAAGAATTCAACGAATTGTCCAAATTTTTTTTATCATCTTTTAATATTTTATTCTTATTAAACAGTGATGTTCCATTGGAAGTTGACAATCAAATTCGACTGTTAGCCGAAAAGTGCTTCGAGCTTCGAGTTTGTCCACGTAATGGTATTATCGAAAATAACCATCCAAGAAACATCCTTCAGTCGAATCAAAAATCTATTGATATATCGAGATCCGAATATCCGATGTCGGAGTTCCAGCCCGAATATGGTACAAACTCACTTCAGGTAGGTAACTTAACAATGCTTCTCGTTATTTTTTTGCCTTTCTTGTGGTAAATCTTTCGACGCCACTCTTTTCTTTTTCTTTCCCTCATTATGGAGAACTCTCTTCATGTATTTCTTGACAGACTATAAAGTGGGTATTCTGACAATGTAATGAATCTTTTCAGTCTAACATAACAAAATTATCAGAGCAAAAATGTATTTGTTCTGAAATACGTATTTAGTGGTTTAATAACTGACATTAACGTGAATTCAAGGACACAAATAAACGATGACAATGAAAGTTAATGAAAACTAGTATTAAGTAGCATTCTATTCGTTTTTATTCACTTCAATAGTACCTGTCATTTATACAAAAATCTGCCATACTTTGATAATATAAGTTCAATAATATAACAGTATTTAATATTAATCGCTTTATTTTACTATAGAGTCACTCCATGCCAAACACATCACTTTTTGAGCAGAATTTTAATTTTCTTCAAATTTGGATATGCCGTTAACAATTGCATTGCAAGTACGTGTGGTAAACGGTTTTTGAAAATTTTGAAAAATGTAAAAATTATACCATCTCAAGTTTTCGAATCAATTCCCAATAAACCATGACATGTATAATATACATATAAAGAGTACAGGGAAGAAAGTAGGAAGGTCAATTTTTGGGCAAAATGAGTTAAAGTCAGTAAAGTGTAGATAAATCAGTATAGAATTAGGATACAAGTCTAAACAGGCAAGAATCGAGCGTTGTCATAGTTAAAATCGCAATTACCCATACCCCGTACAGGGAATAAAAAAAGAAGGTCCGCGCGTAAAGCGAAGAAAGGGGGAAGGGGTTAAACTTTTCGAGTTACGACAGGAACTTATTTATCTACGTATTACCACTGTTTTTCAGTTTGATTCTAGCATTACATTGCAATGGGCGTGACTAGCTTATTAGTTATTTAACGGCGTGAATTTCATTTTCTTTGCACTGTTTCTTATAGGTATGTAGCTAAAGTTTCATAGTCAAAATGGCTAGTGATAATAGAGACGTGATTTCTAGTGATAGCAGACATTATTTTTTGAGCAAAAACCAGGAAGAGAAAAGTTACGGGTAGAATCCGTGATGTGATGAAAAAACTTCGAGAACAAAGTCATGAGGACGCATTGAAACTATTCAAAAATCATTAAAAACTTATGGCAATATATCTAAAGACAAGCGTGACTCTAACATTAAAAAATACAAGTTATCAACAGACGTATTAGACAAAATCAAAGCACACATTTCTAGTTTTAAAGAACGAAATAGTCATTACAGCGTAGCTAAGGCAAGAAAGCTGTATCTACCTGAAAATCTAAACATTAAGAAAATGTACAAGATGTATTTAGAACTAAAGAATCAATAATATCAGCGTTTCAGATTATCAAAATAAATCCACTTTTCATCGCCGGTCACAATTTTTCACAAAAAAGACTTTCTTTGTTATTTGTAAAGATTCAAACATATGTCATATCGGCTATTTTTATTTGCTTGAGTCAAAGAGTGTGGCACCCACTTTGTTCCTTTTCGAATCTTTCCCATTGCTTGTAAGCGATAGGAAATAGTTTGTTGAGTTACTCCTAACTGTTCTGAAAGTTGTTTTTCCGTCGGGCAAGAGTTATCATCCAGCAACGCTTGCAGTTCCTGGTCACCCACCTTTACAGGGGCCCCGGTACGTTCACGGTCACTAACATAAAAATCACCGTCTTTAAGTCTCTTATAACAATACTGACATGAACTTTTAAATAGGTACAATATGTCGTCCCCAAGAACAGAACAGATCGATTTACATGCTTTCCTAACACTTTTTTCGTTGATGGAATTCATAGCGAATGCAGTGTCTAATAAAGAGCTTATCGGTCTGCATGTTTTATTCACAGAATTTAAAGGTTATATCTATGACTTCCTTATGTTTCGATACTACAACAACATATACATAACAAGTGCCACCATATCATATCGTCCTCTTAATACTATTACAACTAGATAACTCAAATTTTCAGTATTTTCAGTTATCTGCTTCGTACCCAATTTTAAGGTCAAAGCACATCTAGGCGAAGCGACGCGCCGCGAAGCGCCGCGAAGCGCGGCTGTGCAACGCACACTTGGGCGAAGCGAAGCGCGGCGAAGAGAAGCGCGGCGAATTCTATCCCCTTCTCTACCAGGTATAAACAGCTATACCTGAAAATATCCATATATGGTACCCGGGTAGAGAAGGGAGAGAAGGGAAGCGACGTGAAATGTCAGTCATTTTCGCCTTTTTCGCCTTTTTCATTCATTTTCGCCTTTTTCAAACTGATGAACGCAACGTTAAATGAGCCGTGTACATGTTTTGTTTTGAGAAATGGGCATTCGTGAGGAAAAATAGTATATGTCATTCGGCGGAAATCCTCGGATTTTTAAGACTGTGTTTATATAGATCATAGCCTCCTCCCCAAACCATGCCTCGTGTTACTATCTAATTAAACACAGTCTGAAAAAATCTCGAATTTCCGCCTTATGATATAAGATACTATTTCGTGTGAGAAAATTCATTTCGTTGACGAGATCTATCTTGGAAAGGATTTTCGAATCGTTAACGGAAGTGATCGACGAAACTTTACATCCGTTAACGAATTACATTCCGTCCACGATAAACATTTCTCGCGGCGCTTCGCTTCGCGGCGCTTCGGTTCGCTGCGCTTCGCTTCGCCGCGTTTCGCTTCGCCGCGCTTCGCTTCGCGGCGCTTCGCTTCGCTCAAGTGTGCGTTACCTCGTAAGAATCAATGGAAATATAAAAGGTAGCTTCGCTTCGCGGCGCGTCGCTTCGCTGCGCTTCCAGTCGCACAAGTGTGCTTATCCTAGGTCGCGGCGCTTCGCTTCGCTTCGCTTCGCTCAAGTGTGCGTTACCTTATAAGAATCAATGGAAATATAAAAGGTAGCTTCGCTTCGCGTCGCTTCGCTTCGCCTAGATGTGCTTTGGCCTTTATACGCTCTTTCCCGAGTCGAAGATTTTGACCTGGTAAGCCCTGCTAAGAATGAACGTTTGCAGGTCTAAAAGGAATGAACCAGGTCTTCGTGAAATGTGGAAAGTAAACCTTGCTTGTCCTTCCATAGCCTAGTTACGGTGAATATCAGACGCAAACAGGTCTAACACGGACTTTTCACAGTAGACCTGGGAAAGCCGTTATTATCTTATCGCAGGTACTAACCAGGTCTAAGAAGGCCTTCTGAATTTTGTTTCCCCCACCCTTTTCCCCTTCCTCCCACGTATACCGCATGTCCCATAAGAAACGCAAGAAGCGACATTTACCTTCGGCAGTATTTGCCGACGATGCATGAGTCGGTATATGCGCACCGTCGGTAAATACTGCCGAAGGTAAATGTCGCTTATTGCGCTTCTTATGGGACATACGGTAAATAAATATGCAGTTATTTAATTTGTATTTAACACATTTAGTGTCATGAACGTCACGTGTCGAAAAATCGTGTTCAAAAATTGTCTGCGGCGAACGAACGAAAATTACGTCCGCCATTTCGACCCGGAATCGGCCTATGGACTCGACAGTAAGGCTAGGCCGACTCCTGCCTTAGACGCCCTGTGGTCCTCTTATATAGAAATTTACTGAAGTTTTACTACCGAGAGCCGACAGTCGGGGGCCAGGAGCCGCGAGCCGAGGGTCGAGAGGGTCGGCTCTATCTGGCGTCAGGCCGCCAAAGCATGACGGGTCGCCACATGACAAACTTTAATTAAACACAAACTATCACAAAATATTTAAACAAGATAACTGATCATTTTCTTTTTTACAAATACCTATTGTTAAGGGGTTTAAAGAGTAGATAAGTAGTAATAAGAGTAGATAAGAGTAGATAGTAAATTTGAGGTCAGATTTTTATTATATTCTTTTCGTTGAAAGAGAAATGAGTTGAAAAAATAGGAACATCATATTCCTCACTCCTTCCCTTTCCCGCTATAATAATTCCGCTTCCAATGAAGAAAATTAAATTTTAATTTTATTTATCTATATTTTATTCATTCACAAAAATGTGTATATTTTTATTGATTGATTGATTGATTTATCAACATTATAGAGAGAGGAATTAATAAAATTGCTAATACATTGCCCCCCCCTTCCTTTCAATTCAAGGCTACCTATAAATAATTTTCCGTTCAGAATGTTTAATTGATTATCTATGAATTTTAAATTATACGAAAAAGAGCTAAACAGACGTGTTAGGACATCCACTAGCTTGAAAGAATATATCCGATTTATTAAGGACAGTGAAGGCCATATTTACATATCAGGACAACTCAGGTTTTAGAGGAAAATCCCTTTACAGGTATTCTAAGACTCTACCCGGTCTACCCAGGTCTAAACAGACCTTAAAGCAGGTCTATTCAGAATGGAACAGGTCAAAATCTTCGACTCTACAACGATGCTACAACGAGATAAGTTCTGTCGTATATTTAAGGTTAGAAATCCAGTAGTACGACATAGATACAGTCACTCTAAAGCGACTAATATATACATGCCATAAGTGCACAATTTAAATACCGAAAATTCGAGTTACCTAGTTGTAGTATTAAGGTCCCCATACACGTTCAGTCGGCCGGCCGGCCGTGGCCTGCAGGCCGACTGTCAGTCGGCCGTCAGTCCTGGCCGTCCGGCCGCACACACAAAGTTAAGGTACCTATGCACGTTCAGTCGGCCGGCTGCTTTCCGCTACGCACACAAATTTAAATGAGAAGTCGCTACCTGCCGGGGGTCTGTTGATTAATAAAATTAAACGCGTGTTGGAGTTCACCGACAGGGATTCGTCCGGCGACGGACTGACGGAAAAATTTTACTTCAGTCTGAAATTTTATGACCTTGCAACCACGCCCTTTCTCGGAAAGGTTAATTACCGGACGAGTCGAAATAATCCGTCTCCCGCATTACCTATACATGTATACCTATTGTAATATATATCGCAATCTTTCGAACAGTCATAATGACAACGCAAGCGATCTGTTTCGTCGAATCCAGGCGATTCGCAGTTCCACACGTTTCCTGAGAAGGGATTAATTATATCCTCCAAGTAGATATAGTATTAATTCAGAGTACAATCCGATTCACTCGCAGGCACAGCAAACTCAGACACAATTATATCGAGACATTGCTTTTGTAGCTCCACCTACTCAGTCCCACATACATCCTTGCACTCAATCATCACAGCTAGTGCCAGCAAATCTACCGCAAATACACCTCCAAACTACTTCATATCGACAATCATCCACTGCGATGGAAATAGAGTCTTGTAATACTCCGCCACAATTACGTTACCAGCCACAATCACAACCATAAGTTCAATACTCACAAGGAAACCGTCCCAGGTGTACCTCGCCGACTTCGTTCATTCTGATATGTTATTCTACATCAAAATGTAAAAGATACGTATTTTTTTATGTGCGGAAAAACATTTCTATAAAGGGTCAAATTTACCCTCAATGTTGATAACTCCTAGGAATGAGTGCTGGTTTTCACATACTTGCAATTGATCTTTTGAAATGAAACCAAGTGGATAATAATCTATACAAGAAATGATGAGAAATCCAATATACTACATTTCGTTAGGGTAATTAATTAAAAAATTATAATGGTTGAAATGTTACAGTAATTTGGTGAATTTCTAACCCTCATAATTTTTTAATTAATTACCGTAACGAAATGTAGTAAATTGGATTTTTCATAATTTCTTATGTAGATTACTATCCACTTGGTTTCATTTCAAAAGATCCTAGGAGTTGTCAACTTTGAGGGTTAATTTCACCACCTGGAAATGTTTTTCCGCACATAAAAAAAATACGTATCTCTTATATTTTGATGTAAAAAAACATATATCAGAATGAACAAAATCGGCGAGGTGCACCCCGGACGGTTTCCTTGTCGGTCACACTCTCAACCACACACTCCACCACAAATAGAGCCCAATTCTCAGTTTTATACTCGTTCCAATTCACAAGCAATGCAACATTAAAATGTATAGGACTTTAATTGTAGTAATACATTTTAAATGTTACTTTTGTTCATAAGATATTCTACAATTACTATTTTCTTTATATAATTATAGATATTCATTTCATTAATAGATTTTAAATATTGATTTCATTCATAGAATTCTTATTTCATTAATAAATTTTAAATACTACTTTTATTAATAGATCCTAGGTATCAGTTTAATGTTCATTAATTTTGGAATAAAATACTTAAATATATTTCTATATATTTTTACACTTTACCTTTAAATATTCCTCCATCAAGGTCAATTATATATATTTGCAAGTCTCTGGGATAATTTTTCCCAGAGCTTGTGGCGAAATAATTGCGCTGAATTTTAAATCCTCCATACTGCGCCCTGTTGCCAAATATCTCAGGGTCACCAAAAGCCGTTCTTCTGCGGTAATTGCTTGCCGCATTACGGTGCCCTTTTTCGTAATATGTGGCTTTACCAAATTTAGCAAGTACTGGAAACAATTCTCGTCCATCCTCAGGAAATTTTTCAGATCACTTGCACTGGATTGACGAAGTTCACGTACGAGCCCCACGTGAGATAAAGTGCGTTTCTTCAACCACTCTTTCACCCAAATTTGTCTCTTTTTTCGTTTCCTCTGCTGCTTTGTCAAAATAACAAGTGCAGCTGCGTATTGTTTTTGCGATATATTTATACTCTCGTAAGATCGTTATGCTACTATCGAAGCCGGCAGAGAACTGACGGACGCATTCGGTGAACAAAATTGTAGGTGTAGTTTGAATAGGGTAAACGATACAGTCATTGGCCATGCGATAGTGATTGGCCCCCTCTCATAACAAATGTATTCGATAGAAAGAGGAAACGATAAGTCAATTACTATATAATTTCGTCTGTTTAAAAGGCCAATCACTGGGGCTTTTACCCTATCGATAATCCGCGGTCGGCCAGGACTGACGGCCGACTGACAGTCGGACTGACAGGCCACGGCCGGCCGGCCGACTGAACGTGTATGGGGCCCTTTAAGGGGACGATATGTGAACGGTAACTGAACTACTTTGAATTACTTTTATGATACGGAATGGAAGTGTCCTAAAACTTATTTGTGTACACCTAATACATAACAATGTAATATAACACCATTCTCTGAGTGAGCTCTTAGTGTTATGTAACACTTATATGTTGGTTTGCTGGGTTGGATTCAATAAGTTATAGTTAAAATGAAAAATCGTAGCTTAATGAAATTTGGCACACTCATGCGGAAAGGCTTAAGTTTTATAAGAAAAATATAATAAGAAGCGTGAACAAAATTAATAATTAGGGTTTTTTAAACAGATAATTTTTTAATGTCTGTTTTTCGGGTCTTACCACTTTTAAAAAATGGTTCAAACAATTTTAATTAAGAATTGTCGATATAGGAGTGATGCGTGAAGGAAAATTTATGTAATATACAATCTATTTTGAAGAAATCAGAAAATACTATGTTTAACAATTTCTAAATTGATAACGTTATTTATGCAAAAAATATAGTTAAATAACTTTAATGACTTTAAAAAATGTAATTGTTTAACAATATGGATATTGAAAATACGTGGTCATCTATAGTAATGAGAGAGAGTACGGCTCTAGATACTGAAGGGTTTTTTTAGACTAGGGACACGTAATCGCGCCCGAGAACCACCAACAGACTCGAAGCCAAAGTAACTTGTTTTGCTACTATTAAAATAATTATAACAGATTTTTTTATGAAGTTACCGTGTGTTTGAATGGAGGACTGAAAAGAACGAGAATGTGGCTACATGCTAAAATTTTTTTTAGATTTTTAAAAAACGGCGAGACTCGAGAAACGGGCATTTGAAAAAAATTACCTGTATAAAAGAAGGCCCTAATTATTCATTTTTAATGCTTCTTATTTTTTTTTATAAAGTTCAAGCCTTTCCGCGTAAGAGTGCAAACTTTCATTAACCCTGTGTTAGTGCGGTGGCTGAATGTAACGTTAAAATTATCATTAGTTGGAGCGTACCACACCCCTCCGCACAAACGCAGGGTTAAGCTGCGATTTGTCCTTTTAAGGGCCAGTTTTACCAAAGCCAAGTTATACCTAGAATAAGTATACCAAGGATAAATTTATACTCTTCTTTATACCTGGTATAAAGCGCAGGCGTTTTACCAGCTCCAAGTTTGCCTGGGATAACTATTCCAGGTATAAGTGTTGGCCATCTAAAATTATTTTTAGGTTGGTAGTAAGAAGTACGTACTGCGCATGACATTTGGTCGTTTTGACAGCTGTTCCGGCGGGATAAACGAAATTCGGAGTTGTTATTCTCAGTATAACCTAACTTTTTGTTTGACGTCTTTATTCTTTCATGACATAATCATAACCTGATCGTTGTGGTAAATTGTTATTAATTTTGAAATAGAGTTGATTGGTGTATTTTTTAATCATCATCTGATGATGACATTGACGTATTACCAAGAATCAGAAATCCGAAGAAAATACGTGCCCGGTAAATAAAAGATATCTATAACAATATATTTATATTTTCGTAAAAATAACTTTTATTTTCGAGTCGTCGATAAGAGCATCAGGTACAAAACACGTCCAAACATTCAATATCTCACCAAGAAGAATGTGTTCAGTCTCAAAAAAAAACTATGAGAGTCGTCAATAATAGTAATTACAACGTAAAATTGCACCATTTGATCTAAATCTCGTATCGGACAAAATATATTCTAAAATCTATAAACTTTTAAATCGCTACAACTTAAGATTTATCACGCGGTGACTTTACTCGGAGATTACATAGAGCGGTACAATGTCATCGTTTTTTTTAAGTATACGCGACCCTATCTAAAAAGTATACAAAGAGCGTTGTACGACTTGATGTCTAGTGCCGAGGAATCTTACAAAAGTGTATCAATGCAAATCTAAAATTTTTTCATATTCTACATCGTACGACGGATGTATCACTTCTGCTCCTGAAAACTCTGTAATCACGCGAATTGAAGAAAGGTATAATGTCTACCTAGATAAATAATGTTACTTATACAAGACCATGCAATGGTAGATGACTTCTTTGGTTGATATTATTGGATACCGTTGAGATTCTCGCGATTAGAGACCCGCGTGCGTAAATTTTAAATTTAAACTTGCATTTTCTGAGTAAAAGAGCGAAGAGAGAAAACAAAATTTTCCCGACGTTTCTATGAGCTTCTATTCTCCTATTAAAAAAGAACTATAATCTAAAATGTGTCGCGCGAAATTACCTAGCAAGGAAAGACTCATTTATAAAAAAAAGAAGAGAGATCTATTAATTTTGATTCTCCAGAGCTCTGACTTGGATAAAATTATAATCATGATTCAATCGCACGCGTGGAAAGGAAGGCTACAATAGCCGTTCCTCGGAGCACCGACCGACGCGAAAAAATGCTGCGACCTAGAGAACTTGAGCATCATCGAGTTCTTAATCTAGAACGAATAATCGAACGTCAATGTCGCGGTGGAATTCCTACTGTCCGGCGATTGCATTGCGATATATCGTTTCCGTAAGATCTCTTGAAGGTCGTTGCAAGAGCTATTTTCTCGTTTGGCTCGCAAAGGTCTCCCACCCGGCGATCTGAAAAACACGTTTAAAAGCCCATTGTGAACAAAATCAATCCTTCGCAGTCACGACATTCTGACAATGCGAAACTCCTCTTTGTTCCTGGCGAATTAAAAGTTTACCGCGATAAAATTGTTTAATCGTACCTTGTGACGAGTTTCAATTTGACTTTGTCGATGTTTTTCAGTATGTCGCCCATTGATTTCTGGGAGATCAGTGGCGGTTTATACCGATCGACGAACTTGTAGTCCTGTGAACTAGCTCTCCTCGCGATGTTAGGAGTCGCCGGAGGTTGCAGAGGTGGCGGCATATAATAATAACTAATTAAAAGATTTAACATTATGATAAAAACGATTACCTACAGTAATTAGCATTGATCCTGAAGCAAGAGATCTTAAAGTTGGCAATAATTTCGTTGCTAGCTGAATTGCTGCATTTCTTTGCGACCTCGTAGCAATGCGATGTCGTCTTTGTCTCAATAATCTCTTACACAGGTTTGTTTTTCCAAACGAAATCAAGTGAAGAATTCTACAATCATTGTATTCTTCGAAATAGTCAACTCTGGAATAGTTTTGTATTAGATATTGGTTATAAATTAGTAGGTATAGGTATCCTTTATTTACTTACCGGGCACGTATTTTCCTAAGATTTCTCATTCTTTGTAAGACGTCAATTTCATCATCAGATGATGATTCGAAAACTGGCACATCAATCAACTCTATTTCACAACTAATAACAATTATTATGATTCTGTCACGGTTCTGATTCTGTCACGGAAAAATAAAGACGCGAACAAAAAGTTAGGTTATACCGAGGATAGCTAGCTTATCCAGCGCTGAAACTGCCGGATAAGCTATCCCTGCATTTATTCCAAAGTTTATCCTATTCCAGACTTATACCATCGTGGTAAAACGCTTGCGTACTGCTTATTCTCAGTATAGCGCTATACGGCGTTTATACTGAGAATAACCAGCAATAAGCCTTATGGTTATTCTCCGTATAGCGCTATACCGCTTTTATACCTGTTGGTAAAACCGGCCCTTAGACTATAACTTATTGAATCGAATCGACTCGAAAGATTTAAAGTGTTATACCTTTTACATTTTTCAAAATTTTCAAAACCCGTTTAGCACACATATTTGCAATGCAATTGACAATAACATGTCCAAATTTGAAGACAATTAAAATTCCGCTCCAAACAAATGATAGATTTCCCAGCAAAAATGCAGTTATTTATCTATTATATTTCGCAAACGTTACATAAATGCGTTATATTGAAAGTAACAGTGATATCACATGTAACGTGACTGAGAGAGTCTATGTTCTCAAATTTGTCATTAACCGAGAAAGTAACGGTTATGAAAATGTTACGAAGAAGTAACTCAATGTTGTAACATTTATATCATGGGAACATAACACTTACAGAACTAAAAACTAAGTTTTATGTCTATGATTTTAGATCATAGTTTCATTATATTTAAAGAAATCAGCAGCATGGGTATCCTTTACGTAAAATTTATGTATGTTCTAAATGCTATGAAGATACAATTACGCTATTACGCTACTTAACGAATATGTTCTAGTTACATAAAATTTAAAATACTTATGAGTTTGTGATATAATTAGGGAAACTAATTCAGTCCCCTGTTACATAATATTTTCAAATCCGTGCTAAAAGCTGTGTTTACTTGGTTGGCATGGAATAACCCTATACAAACTTTTCATGTGTATATTCTGGAAAATTATATTAAAGAATGTTTGTGGAAAAGTTCAAGAGTATTACACAACGTCCAATTAATCCGTATTAATAATAAGGCTGTAATTTATGTGTCTGCCTGTCTGTCTGTTCTACCATAACTCTGAAATCCATAATCTATTATAATTTCAATGAATTTTAGAACACATGTATACCTACAGTACTCCTAAACTTAAAGGATAGACTATTTAAAAAAGAAAGTATCTGTCTGGGTAATAAATCAGACTCTCACGCGAACGTATTCACGGACAAAAGCTAATTTTTTATATAACGTGATAGATTCTGTTAAAAGATGTGCTT
Source organism: Xiphydria camelus (assembly GCA_963678675.1). Classification (NCBI taxonomy): domain Eukaryota; kingdom Metazoa; phylum Arthropoda; class Insecta; order Hymenoptera; family Xiphydriidae; genus Xiphydria; species Xiphydria camelus. Next base: position 20,223,255 of record OY783194.1, read on the forward strand.
ATGAAAAATAATGAAAAAGTGATACAATTTTTCTAAAATTTATGATCACATTTTTGTATAGAAGTTTTTCCGTTCCTTTGAGTACTATAATATTTATTTCTTATAAATCGCCTCAGTTTTTCCAATGTATATTACCATTTTAATCAATTTTTAATAAAACCCATCCAACGAATTTTTCCAGGGAATTATTAATACTTTGGTGGATTTTGCTTTGATGGAAATCATTGAAAGGCTCAAAGCGAAGAACGGAGGAACCATCCACATTCCAGACATAGACGAGAGGTTTTTCAAAGGTGAAGGTCTCTTTAGCGTGAAAGGTAATTTTGGCGCCATCAATGGTACCTTCAGGTATGCATATATAACGTCGGATCAAGTATGATACTAAATATCATTTATAATACCATTTCTATGCGATGAAATTATAATTCTTAATCACTTAACATGTTCCTCATTTTCTACCAGAGATCTCACCACAATCAGAAGAACTGAAGAAGTCATAGTATCCCACGTTGGACTTAACTATTCGGTATCGTCTGGCTTCGGATTATCAGTGGCGCATATGAATTATGACTATTACAGAGTAAGTTTGATATTGAATTGTTTGTTGTTACTATTATATAATGTACACGATATCTTCATTTCTGAACATTTTGTCAGAAAATGTACTACTCACCCATGAAAATTCTGAGTGAGTTAATGGGAAAATTAACAACTGCAATACGAGTACTTCTATCAATATTAGACTCCCTCAGTTTAGGTTCTAAACTCGGTCTTCATTACGGCACATATGCCGCTGTCAGCGATACAGAAAAATTCATCTCAGTGTTTTTGATACTCTTAATTTCGAGACATCGTGTTATATTACGATTTCATGTAGTCAAGAGTTTCTCCCCGATACATTCAATTACAAAATTATTATAGCATTTTAAATTGATCAATCTTGGAATGTAGAGAAGGTACAAACTCACTAATAATTCTGTTGACAAAGATCCTTACAAAAACTGCACACCGTATTTCGCCCTTCCCCTTCCTCTACTTCCCAAAGAAAATATCTTGAAAAATGTATCCATTCGGTACAAATTGCACCAACAAAAATCCCAACAAAAGTTGCACGCCGTATTTCACCCCACAAGAAAAGTATTGATATCCGAATGTAGTGCCGAGTGTCTACCAGGAGTTTCTCAGGATGGGCGAGATAGGAGATGCAAGAGTGCGAGCGAAAACTTTCTTTCTTCGATTAGTCTTTCACACGTTTTCTACGTCGCCTTTTTTGCAAATAACTCGGTATAATCGAATGTAACAAAAGTGATCGAAACCAAAATGACAGGTAGCGATACCAAATCAGGCAACCGAAGTTTAAAATGGTACTTGTGGTGGGCCTGTTCCTGAATATTACGTAAGTCGTTATACAGTATATACAATTATATAGGTAACATAATAAATACTCTAGTTCTTTACAATTTCTTCTGGCACGGACCCATCAAGTACCATTATTGGTGGGCAGCTTTGGTATATAGTCATCTGTTATTTCGGTCGCGGTTACTTGTGTTACGCTTGATTATATCGAGTGATTTGCAAAATGGCCGACGTAGAAGACGTATGAAAGACTAATCGAAGAGAGATAGTTGTCGCTCGCACTCTTGAATCTCCTATCTTGCCCATCCTGAGAAACACTTGGTATAGTCCATCCGCAACATTAGTGTCCGAAAGTGGCAGATCGAAAAATATACAATCCCTAGATATGAACACGTGCTCCAACGCGTGGTTTTCGGCAATGTGAAAGTAATATTTCCCTTAAAAAATATTCTCATCCAGAAAAACTTATTGCTTGGTATACAGGTTCATTGTAGGAATAGGTAATGTTATTCGCGAGAATATTATTTCTCTTTAATAAAAAGATATACGGATTATTATTGTTAGGAAAGTAAGTTTGGCGCACTTTGTTCCGTTGGTAATCTTGGTAAAACGAAGACGACCGAAGATACACGAAGATCCTCTCGATCGACTTCGCAACCTAGGCATGTAGCAACAGTCCACTTCCGCGTCAGTCTTTTCCTGTACGTCCACGAGTCAAGTGTATCAAGACTAAGAAAGAACGTTTTCATTTATAAATAAAGAAAGGATTTTATTTTGTTCATTCAAGCCTTCCCATCCAGCTCCTATTTCTATCTCACGTTAACTGGCACTTATTCTTAACAGGTTATGGGCCCAGTAACGTAACGAGAGATAGAAAATTTCGAGTTGGAGGGAATTTGTCGGTTGAGTCGTCGAGTGCGAGCGCGTGGTCGAGAGATTCGGCCATATTGAAATCTCTTCGGAGTGTCGTGAGTGAGCCGCGTGTGCGAGCGATTCGTATCCACGATGTTTGCCGGCATCTCTGCAAAAGGGATAAAGAAATTCGACGGAACAAATTTCCAGGGGTGGAAGGCGCAAATAAATGCCTTATTTCTAATGAATGATGTTCTCGACGTGGTAGACGGAACGGTGGAAATGCCGGGCGATGGCGAGGAAAACGCGGCGTCGCACAAAAAGTTTGCGAAAGATAACGCGACCGCGAGGTATATAATGCTATCGTCGATGGAAGAGGCTCAACAAACATGTGTTTTGTCGTGTTCAAGTGCCAAGGAAATGTGGAAGAAACTGTGCTTAATCCACGAGCAGAAAACGGTAACAAACAAACTCGGGCTGTTGCAAAAGTTTCATGGCTATCGAATGGGCGAGGGAGACACTGCAGTGCAACACGTGGCACGTGTAGTGAACATGGCGGGTCAGCTAAGTGATGTTGGTGAAAAGCAAACAGATGCGACGATAATTGCCAAGACTCGCGAGTTTGACGCCAAGGTACGAGATGCTGAAAATAGCCTGGGATAGTGTAGATCCGGAACGACAAACACTGGAAAATCTGCAGGAGAGGCTCATCAGAGAAGACACGCGCTTGAGCGCGGATGATGAAGCAACAAGTGCACTCGCTGCAGTGAAAAAAACAAAAGTGAAAAGAGACAAAAAGAACATCAAGTGCTTCAAGTGCAAAGGAATCGGACATTTTGCACGAGAGTGCAAATCGAAGTCAGCAAAAAGAAAAGATGGCAGCGACGCGTCCGAAAGAGAAACACGGGATTGTGCGTTCATTGTCGAAACGGGAACGAGTGGCGCCGTGGCTGCACAAGTGGAGTCAACGGGAAATCAGACAAGCGGGTTAATGAATGCCGATCTAAGTGAGGTCTGGCTTATCGACAGTGGGGCATCATGTCATCTGACGTACCGACGCGAGTGGCTAACAGACTTTCGTCCAACGCCACGAGGAGAGACAATAGTTCTTGGTGACAACGAGGTGTGTGACATTACCGGTAAGGGAACGGTTATGATCAAGAAACTCGTTGACGGGGTATGGGAAGACGCGCGCATTGAAAACGTGTTTCTCGTTCCAAAACTAAGAAAAAACTTATTTTCGGTTGGAGTATGCACAAAAAGGGGTCTCGAAATAGTTTTTCGCGAGAAATTAGTGCAAATAACGGATGACGACAAGGTACTCGCGAGCGGTATTAAACAACCAAACGGGGTTTGTCGAATGTTAATTAAAACGATACAAACCGGTAGTGCGGAGGAAGCGAACATTGCGGCAACAAATTTAAGCGTATGGCACGAGAGACTTGGTCACGTCGGCGAACGAGCGGTTCGTGAGCTAGTGAAAAAAGGCCTGGTGACAGGTGTGACCTTGTCAGAAAAGAACTCAATCTTTTGTGAACCATGTAAAATCGGGAAGTCGCATAAATTACCGTTTAATCGGAAATCGGAAAAAGTGTCGACAGTGCCGGGAGAAGTATTTCACGCGGACGTATGCGGTCCGATGTCCGAGGACTCACTAGCGGGTTCGAAATATTTCTTGACTTTCAAAGATGACGCGAGCGGCTACCGGAGCGTGTACTTTCTCAAAAACAAATCGGAAGTTTTTGAAAAGTTCAGAAAATTCGAAAAATACGTTGCAAATAAATTCGAGAAGACAATGAAAATTCTACGTTCGGATAACGGTCGAGAATTTAAAAATAAAGAAATGAGTGGATACTTAGAATCGCGCGGTATCACTCATGAAACGACGGCGCCATACACGCCGCAGCAAAACGGGAAATCGGAGCGCGATAATCGCACCATAGTCGAGAGTGCGCGAACAATGATACACGCGAAGAACTTGCCCTTGAGATTATGGGCCGAAGCAGTAAATTGTGCGGTGTACGTATTAAATCGAACGGTGTGGACTACAAACGAAGTTACTCCTTACGAAAAATGGGTTGGAAAACTGCCAAATTTAAAACACCTTCGAATATTCGGCTCGGACGCGTATGAAAACATTCCGAAACAATTTACGAAGAAGTTTGACGCGCGCGCAAAAAAGGTAGTCTTTGTCGGATGCAAGGAAAACTCTCCGAACTATCGAGTGTATGATCCCGTGACACGAAAAGTGAGAGAAACAAGAGATGTCATCTTCAATGAGAAAATCGGCAATGTTGCCGCAAACGCAACTGAGGACGCTGACGACAACGAGGTAGTTCTTCCATGGACAGTCGACAACAACGAGGGAGAAGAGGCTCAAGAAGAAGCGCAAGATGAAGAAGACGACAGCCAAGTCTTTGAGGGTGTGGAGGAAGAAGCTGCTGCTCCTCAACCATCAAATAAACAAGGAGAACAGCGTGAGCTTCGAGATCGCACTAGTATACGCAGACCGAGCAGGTACGAAGTCGACTATGCCGAGTACGCAATCCCAAACAACTACGAAGAAGCAAAAGAGAGCACAGAAGCCGCGCAGTGGGCAGGTGCAATACAAGAAGAGCTCGAAGCACACGAAAAGAATCACACGTGGTCAATTGTTCCGAGAACATCGAACATGAGACCAATAGATTCGAAATGGGTTTTTCGTGTAAAAACAGAAGCAGACGGACGAACTCATCGTTTCAAGGCTCGCCTGTGCGCGAGAGGGTTTCTTCAACGCGAAGGAGTCGATTTCAATGAAACGTTCGCTCCCGTAATTCGCTACGATTCGCTAAGAACTCTGTTCTGTTCTGAAGAGTTCTGTTGGCGAAAATAACGGAAAAGAACTTGGAGATGAAGCAATTCGACGTCAAGACGGCATTCTTGTACGGGCAGCTGGAAGAAGAAATCTTTATGGAGATTCCGGAAGGCCTCAAGACAGAAGAAAGTGCAAACAGTGTAGTGTGTGAGCTAAAAAAATCTCTATATGGTTTAAAGCAGGCACCAAGGTGCTGGAACCAGAGATTCACGCGTTTTCTAAAAGAGTTTGAGTTTGTAGAATGCGAAGCTGAAAAATGTATATTTGTAAGCAAATTCAAAAACGACACAGTGTATCTCGGGCTATTTGTTGATGACGGACTGATCGCATCAGCGAATCTAGAGACTCTAGAGCTAATCTTGAGTAGATTAAGCGAAGTGTTCGAAATAACGATAGGTGACTCAAGCATGTTTGTAGGAGTTCAGATTCAGAGAGATAGGGTCGAGAAAACAATGCTTATTCACCAAGCCGCATATACAAGAAAGATAATCGAAAAATTTCGAATGAAAGATGCAAAACCTCTATGTATTCCCGCAGATCCCCATGTCAAGCTACAAGCTTTCAATGAGGGAGACGAAAAATCATGTAACGCTCCGTATAGAGAAGCTATCGGTTCATTAATTTTTCTGGCGACAGTCACACGGCCCGAAATAGCCTTTGCAGTAAACGCGGTTAGTAAATATACAAACGAGCACACGTTAGATCATTGGAGAGCGGTTAAAAGAATCTTCGCATACCTGTCAAGTACAATTGATCTCGGGATCGAGTATAAAAGCGGCGGTAGCGAGTCAGAATTACTAGGTTTTTCCGATGCAGACTTTGCGGGAGATCTCGATACGCGGAGATCAACAACGGGGTACGTCTTTTGTCTAGCGAATGGGGCAATAACCTGGAACTCAAAAAGACAAAAGTCAGTAACGACAAGTACCACTGAAGCGGAATACGTAGCCGCATCGATAGCAACGAGAGAGCTAGTCTGGTTACGAAAACTCCTTAATGATATTGGATGTCCATGTAGAAAAGCGACAACTCTGTTCGTGGATAATCAGAGTGCAATAAAACTAGTAAAAAATCCCGTCTTTCATAAGAGAACAAAGCACATAGACATCCACTATCATTATATAAGAGAAAAGTTCGACGAAAAAATTGTAGAAGTCGACTACATTCCATCCGAGGAACAGAGAGCGGATGTCCTAACGAAGGCTGTGCCGAGAGTTCGTTTCAAAGAGCTTTGCGACAGATTGAATTTGAAAGTAGCTGGAACAAAGTACTGAAACAGCGGTAGTGTTAGGAAAGTAAGTTTGGCGCACTTTGTTCCGTTGGTAATCTTGGTAAAACGAAGACGACCGAAGATACACGAAGATCCTCTCGATCGACTTCGCAACCTAGGCATGTAGCAACAGTCCACTTCCGCGTCAGTCTTTTCCTGTACGTCCACGAGTCAAGTGTATCAAGACTAAGAAAGAACGTTTTCATTTATAAATAAAGAAAGGATTTTATTTTGTTCATTCAAGCCTTCCCATCCAGCTCCTATTTCTATCTCACGTTAACTGGCACTTATTCTTAACAATTATAATCCGACAAAACTTTTATCTCTGACGTTGATATCCCTTCTGGAACGACGGAGAGTCCGGTAAAGCAGTCTCAATGACGTATTGCGATTTTACGTCATCGTGGGAACCTCGCGAATAACGATAAATATTCAAAGATATCGTATCTCTATATACATAAGCTTTCCTATTTTTTATAACTGAGACATTCTCTGTTTAAGTGCGCATAAAATTCGAAGGAAATATATGTGGATGTTTTTCAATAATAGATGTACAGGACTGGGCCCCGATGACTGACCTCATAGCAGTATTTTATGCGTAGAAAAAATAGTATCTAACATTGCTAGCAACCCATTACTGTAATGTCGCTAATCGTCTATAGTTGTGCACTATATTCCGATACCTATCAATTCTTTTTTCTGTGGGACGAAATATGGCGTGCAACTTTCGTTGGGATTTTTGTTTATGCAATTCATAGTGGATACATTTTTAAGGTACTTTCTTCGGGGAGTAGGGGAAGGGGAAGAGCGAATCAAAGTGTGCAATTTTTGTTGGGATTTTTCTAAACACAATTTTGAATGGGTCAATCTTGTAGGGCGAAATATAGCGTGCAACTTTCGTTGAGATTTTTGTTTATGCAATCCGAAATGGATACATTTTTTAAGGTACTTTCTTCGAGGAATAGGGGAAGGGGAAGAGTGAATCAGAGTGTGCAATTTTTGTTGGAATTTTTCTAAACACAATTTTGAGTGGGTCAATCTTATAAGGGGCCCCGCACGCATAGTCATTGGTGTATTTTTTTTACATTTTTCATGTATTTTGGAGAATACCACTAATTTTTTGAAAATCGTTTACGACTTATAAATCGATTTTTCCCACTTTTATATCTTCTAACAATTCAATACACTTAGCATTATCAAAATTTGCATCGCAGCTGGAAGTGAGACCCGCTAAGAATCTGAAAATGTTCCTTGTTTTATCGTCCTTCCCCATTTCCGAGATATTCGTAAAAATTTATTGTTTTAACTATTATATAGATTCGCCCTATTCAGTAATGGCATCGTGGCTAGAAGCTTGAAGCTTGATTTGACAATACTATCCCGGCTAAAAGTTCAATCCTCTAGACGATACCCCCAAATTTTTTCCGTTTTGCCGTATCTCTCACCGTTTCCAAGATATTAAAAATTTTTTATTGTTTAAACAATTATCGACTCCTTCTATTCGATTATGCCATAGCGACTGAAAGTTCGACTCTCTTTGTAAAACATCTTTTCTCCGTTTCGCCATATATTCGACCATTTTCGAGATATTTGTATACGCTCATTGTGTTTAAACAAATTGTTATCGATATGAACTATTTGATGATATCAGTGCGGCTGAAAGTTCGAATATTAGTAATTGAGACATATATAAGAATAACCAATAACCAACCATAATGAACAAAACTTAAACATTATTATCGATAATATCGGTCGGTTTATGATTAGTGCCATCTAGTATAGAGGGGAAGGTCGGATGGATATTTTTTAAATTAGCATCGAGTTTCTCGTGAAGGTACACCTAGCGTCAATGACTCTGATAGACCCGCTTTGGGTGATGGTACCATATGTCCGCGATCAATTAGCCCATAGCAAAATTGCGAGTTTTGCATGAGCACCTCTGTGGGTCTCCTCGTCCAATAGAATCACCGGAGAAGCGTGAGTGCGCATGCGTAGTCATCCGCGAATGTTGGCGTGTCAGCAAGTTCAGATTGGTTATCGAAATAACCGATCTGAACTTGCTGACACGCCAGCACTCGCGGATGACTACGCATGCGCACTCACGCTTCTCCGGTGATTCTATTGGACGAGGAGGCCCACAGAGGTGCTCATGCAAAACTCGCAATTTTGCTATGGGCTAATTGATCGCGGACATATGGTACTTTAATTGAGTTAATCGTTGTTGAACGTTACGAGCGAATCTTCTTGTTTTGCCACGAAGCACCAATCAAGTTTAGCCTTTATGGCAAAATACTAAGATTCACTCGAATCTTTTAGATACGGTCGATTTAATAGAAGTACCGTCACCCAAATCGGGTCGATCAGAATCATTGATCGCAGATGTACATATACCCGAAATACTGCTGGAAATTCGGACGATACATGAAAACCTAGAAAGACTCACCTTAACAGTGAAACGTACAGTCTTAGCTCATTTGTTAAAATATTCGGAAATGGTAATTAAATTAATCAGAGAGTTTCGGTGTGTTGCCTGCGCCGTTCATTTTACCCTACCTGATTTCTTTCACTTTGACATGACGTCATATACGCATGACGGTTTCAATCGAGTATAACCACCAAATAAACATGATTACGTGTAATAAACGTATAAAAATAGTTGATACGAGTAGAATATTATTTGGGTGGAAGTCTGCCCCATCAACTGATTTATCAACGTTTAAATTATACGTAAACGATACGTTTTGTGTGCAGAATACGGATAAAATACGGATTAATTACACCATTTCAATTAATTGAGAACCATCTTTATATGTGGATTTAACGTTTTTCATTACCACACGTATAAAAGGTGGGTAAGATATATGGGTTATAATGTGTCATTAAATAAACACGGGTTATAACATACCGTTAAATAAACGTATAGTTAATATACGTATATATTTTTTATACGAAACGGTTATTATACGTCTTTTTCCGTATACGAGGGCAGAGTGAAAAGTCCGATACTTTTCTAGTAGGTGGTGCAATTGCGAAGATAAGTATACGCCCCCATTTGGCGAAAAAAAAAGTTGTTTCACCACGACAATGCACCTGCCCATTCGTCTGCCGTTGCAACAGCGAAATTGGTCGATTTGAAATTCGAATTACTGCCGCATCCACCTTATTCACTGGATTTGGCTCCCTGCGACTTCTTTCTTTTCCCAGACTTGAAAAAATGGCTGGCTGGAAAGAAATTCTCATCAAACGAAAAGGTCATCGCCGCAGCAGGGGACTACGTTACAGAATTTGGGGCACAGCACCATCTACTAGAAAAGTATCGGACTTTTCACTCTGCTCTCGTATGAATGTAATCGTGTTTATTTGACACTCGCTATTAGGTGGCGCCAGAGTAAGCTAGGGTGAAATGAATGATGTAGGCCTTTACACCATAACTCCCTGATTAGTTTGAAAAGCTGTGTGGTCCAGGAATTATCCACCGCGGACGCATGTTACTTTGCATGATTCTAACCTAATACATTAACACTATTCAACATTAAGTGTACGTGCATATATTTCTACTCGTATCATTCGTTATCCATACTTCTAGAAGAAACTTGTCATTTATCGTCCTCTCGTTTGTTACCAATTACTTTAAGTTTTACTGTAGATATATAAATGCATACTACGTTTGGCTTCCTGGTGGTAACCACGTCCAAAAATATTATGTTGGCGTGAGCCTAGCATATTTTTCTCTTGTGCACATGTGCATCATGCGAGAGCGTTAGTCCGCCGGCCTACGTGCCGAGCGCGCGTCAATCTTGTATATGGAGCGACAGAAGCCGGTTGTATCTTGGTGCTACAGTAAATCCGTATCTCTTTGTTCCTTGTGGGACTCGTATAATTGTTACCCCTCGACAACCCGTCGATCATCATAGCGTTGAAGATTCGACACAAGGGAAATACGCCACGATTACCTTAACAGGTTATGGGCCCAGGTGCATAGTATTTTCGAGAAAGGTTGAGCGGAGGAGAGAGTAGGCAGCCATCTTGTACGCGCAACGGTTTCTTTCATCGAGTTTCGTGAACGAGTCAAGGGACGCGAACGGCGGAAAATGTCGAGACACCCGTCAACCAAGCTGGTACAAAAGTTCGACGGAAAGAACTCTCTGCTGGAAATTCCAGTTGACACAAATATTCGTGGCGAACGAGGTGTTAGATGTAGTCAACGGCGATCGAGTGATGCCGTTAGACAAAGAGTCAGCACAAGGGAAAGTGTGGGTCAAGGACAACGCGAAAAGGCCATGTTTTATATTTCGTCATCAATGGAGTACATTCAACTCGAGCCTCTGTTGACCTGCACCACGCGAAAGAGATGTGGGATAAATTGGGGACAATTTTCGCGCAAAAGTCGGCGTCGAACAGGCTAATGGTAACACAAAAGTTTCATGAGTATCGCATGAGCCCAACTGACACCGTGGTACAGCACATGGCGAAATTGCAAAATATGGCGTCGCAACTCTCAGACCTAGGAGAGAAAGTGTCAGATGTCACGGTAATGGCGAAAGTGTTGGCAAGCTTGACGACGAAATTCTCGACATTCCAAACAGCGTGGGAAAGCGTTGAGCCGACGAGACAAACGATTGAGCATCTACAGGAACGCTTAATTCGAGAGGAGACACTTAAACAAACGAGCGCTATCTGTGTTGGTATCGAGTGGCGCGATAAACGGGGTGAAAGTGTAAGATAAATGTGACTTCTCCTGTGACGCATGTAAAATGGGAAAGTCTCATAAGTTGGCGTTCAAAAAAGGCGTTGAGCACGTGAGTCGTGAACCGGGAGAACTCTTTCATAGCGACGTGTGTGGACCGATGTCACAGGAGTCAATCGGTGGAGCAAGATATTTCGTCACATTCAAGGACGATGCTTCCGGATACAGAGAAGTGTTCTATCTAAAATACAAAACCGATCTTTTTGCAAGTTTTAAAGTCGTTGAGCGAGAAGTGGCAAATAAATTCGGGCCTGTGCTACGAGGGTTCTCTGAACGGACAACGGTCGTGAATATTGCAACGAGCAAATTAGAAACTACATGCAATCGCGAGGTATCAGACACGAGACAACAGCGCCGTACACTCCCGAACAAAATGGGAGAGCCGAGCGGGATAACCGTACGATAGTGAAGTGCGTGCGTACCATGATGAACACGAAACAAATAGAGGTTGTAACGCGTGGATTGCAGCCGAGTCGGCATGCGCTAGCCTGCCGACGGTTCAAGGGTCGGAGAAAGCTCCGAGTGCGTCATAAGGGACGCGTAGGCAGCCAGGAAACGTCACCCGAAGACCTAACGGTTATCGGTCATTAGCGGGCTTTCGGCAAGGTCCGCAAACGGGGTATATTAGACGGCCGGCGAGCAATTGCCGGCAGACGAATACGAGTCTCGGCAGTGGAAGCATCATTCGTGGACAACACTGCTCCTCAAGTCTAAGTCGAACGCCAGACCGAGCCGAGAGTAGTGAAAGCGTCATTTATGAACAGCACTACCCCTCGAGTCTCAGTCGAACACTGCTAGCGGAAGCGTCATCCGTGAACGCCCTAGCACTCGAACGACCTCGCTGTTTGATACGAGCAGCGATAGTGGAAGCGTCACTCATGAACACCACTATCGCTCTCAGTCTACCGAGGCTCTCAGCCCGAACGTCGTTAGGGAAGCGTCATTCGTGAACACCCTAGCGACATCGCGGCTCATCGACCGACGATTTCACGTCCCTGCGCCTATCCGGCGAACTACCATGAGGACGAGGCTCCTCCGCTCACGACCCTCCGACAATATCCGGAACACTAGCAGCCCCCGGCACACCAGGACCACCGCCACCATCCCTGGGGACGACGCTTCCGTACCGCTTACGAGCAGCCCGATCGGCAGCACCTCCGACGCTTCTCCGCGTTCGAACCCTCCTGGGCTCTCTCCTTCCACGTATACACACGCACACCATTACCACCTGTATTCCCTATCACGAATAAACGCTAGTTATAGTTCATTCGTGCTCGATATACAGGGTGCGTGAAAAGTTCGGGCAATTTTATATTTGTACTTTTTTGGCATTCGTCATTACATTTTTCTTTATTGTTTATGATTTTATTGAATTCTACGTGCAATTTTGATCTACAAAGTACTCTATTTGTTTCGTTATCTTCAGTTGTGTTAAAGTTATGGATCGTGAAAGCCAGCGTATCACCGTCGTCGAGTTGTACAAGACCGGAATGAAGACGGCCGACATTATTCGAACGACTGGTTTCAAGCAAAGGACCGTCTACAAAATCGTAAATCGATACAGAGAGACGGGAGGGACTGCGGATCGTCCTCGGAGTGGTCGTCCAACCACCGTAACTACTCCAATGAACATCAACAAGGTGCGATGCAGGATTCGTCGAAATCCGGAGGTGTCCATGCGCAAAATGGCGAATGAACTCCAAATCAGCGAGGAACGAGTTCGCAATATCGCCAAAAAGAAGCTGGGACTTTGCAGTTATAAAATCGCCCGCGTCCACTACTTAAATGAAGCGATGAAGGCGAAGAGGCTGCAGAAATGCCGCCAAATGCGTCGGCTGGTCGGCGATGGTCGCTTATCGAAGGTGCTTTTCACCGATGAGAAGATTTTTACTGTCGAACCACTCCACAACCGCCAAAATCACCGCCAACTGTTAAAGAAGGGTCAGCAGAAAACTGCGGTTGCGAAAACCATCGGCCGTAGTCATTTTCCAGCCTCGGTGATGGTGTGGGCCGGGATCTGCGCCACCGGGAAGACGCCGTTAATCTTTATCGAACGAAACGTAAAGATTAACGCCGCCAACTACCAGCAGCAAGTCCTCCGCGACGTATTGGAGCCAAGGGCGACAGAGCACTTCGGCCCAGAAGGATTCGTACTTCAACAGGACTGGGCGCCGGCGCATTCAGCCCGTTCGACAATCGCCGTCTGTGAAGAGTTGTTTCCCGGCTTTTGGGGCAAAGACGTTTGGCCGCCGAACTCGCCGGATCTCAACCCGTTGGACTACTCCGTCTGGTCCATCTTACAGCAAAACATTTCAAGAACACGATACGCTACCGTCGACGCGCTCAAAGCGGCTCTGATACGTGCCTGGGACGATATTACCGTAGAAATGTGTGCGACCATTATCGGCAATTTTCCAAAACGACTGTGCAAGTGTATTGAGGCTGATGGAGGCAATTTTGAACATTTGTAGTAATATCTTTGTTTTTGCGTGTTGTTATTGAATTAATAAAGTTTTTTATGTTTTGGCTTTGCGAATTTGTTCGTTTAGATAATATTTCCGTACTGCTGAAAGATTTTTAAAAATTGCCCGAACTTTTCACGCACCCTGTATATTACCCCTCCTACAACTGGCGCCCAACTTCCGGGTAGAATCCTAAACCACCATGTCCCCACCCAGGAGAAGCGCGAGGCTAGCGGAAGGTATGGCGGTCCAAATGACAAACGAGCAGCTCACGATGCTGCTCGAAAGGATCAACATACCACAGCAGCAGGAAAGGAGACGAACCAGCTTCGCCAAGTGCACGTCCAGATACAATGGAACCAGAAATTGCGACAAGGTCGAGGAGTTCATCACGGCAGCCACCATATTCAAGGAAGTAAGTGACATCAGCGACGAAGGTGCACTCAAAGGTCTTCCATTATTACTGCAAGACGTCGCAGCCACATGGTGGCAAGGAACCAATGGAAACGCGGGCACCTGGACGGAAGCAATGGCCCTCCTCCGGACCGCCTTTTGTCCAAAAAGGTTGGCGCACCAAATCTTCGTAGACCTCTTCCAACAGAGGCAGGGTAACGAAACGACCACGGACATTTTATCTGCAAGGCACGAGCTATGCTAGCAGAACTACCATATCAGCTACCGGAACGCCAGCAAATAAATCTGGTATTCGGTCTATACGACGACGGATCCGAGAAAAAGTTGCTCGAGACGTAGTAACTACGTTTCAGGATCTACTACGCAAAGCTCGAGAGGTCGAAGAGATAGACAGGGAACTCTCGACCAGCAACACCGGGGCGACATGGCGAAACACAGAGGAAAAGAAGCCGAAGACAGAAAAACCTATAAGAACACGATGCGCCGGATGCAATTTCTTCGGACATATGGAGGACGAGTGTCGCCGCCGCGACCAGAAGGCGGCAACACGAGTAAAGGAGGAACCCTCAACGATACAATGCTACGGCTGCAAACGCCCGGGAGTTGTAAGGAGTAAGTGTCCTACCTGCAACCCGAGCAAAGCGGACGTGGCACAATTGGACTTCTGCGCCATAAACACCGACGTCTCGCACCAACGTCCGACCATCCAAATTTCAATTGAGGGATTAGTCGGCAGCGCCTGCATCGACACAGGCGCAAGAGCGAGCGTTGCCAGCTACAGTCTTTTTCAAGCTTTGCTGGAAAAAGGGCGGAAGTTCTACAAAGTGATCAAGCAGATCACCCTCGCGGACGGGAACCCTCAGCTCCAGGAAGTACCAATTACCAGCGTGGTCATACGGCTGCAAGGACGTCGGATTCCCACGAAGCTCATCGTTTTGCCGGACGCCAAGCATAACAACACGCTACTAGGAGTAGACTTTTTAGAAAATGCCGGCATCGTGATTGACATTCCGCAACAAACTTGGTGGTTCAATACGGATCCCCAACAACGCCACGACTTCCAGAGGACACTCTGGAAACCAGTTTCCTCGTCTCAAACCGAAGAGGTGTTGACAATAAAGATTGAGGCGGTCGAAGAAGTCAACCTTTAGTCGGATCTTATAGAAATCCCAGAGGCACTCAACCCCTTACCCGCCTTCCTTCAAAGGTTAGAACTGACCGACTATCTTGACGAACTTTTTGATCGTTGCTACCAAACAACGACCAGCGCCGAAGAAAGAATATTTGAAATGATCGACGTCGCAACAACAGATATTATTTTACAACCTAAGGAAGCAGCTCTCCTCCAGGGGGAGAGTCCTAAGGAACTTAGTCAAGGGAAACTCGAACGGATCGACCTGGGATGGCTTGACGTCGTATTAATGAATAACACTTTACAACCTAATGAAACCACGGAAGCAGCTCTCCTCCAGGGGGAGGGCTCTGAGGAAGAAAAACCACCACCATCAATACGACCTCTACGGAAAAGAGGACGTCCCCGCAAGCAAGCAGTGCAACCATCCATGCAGGATCCTGGACTTTCGTCGGGACGCCGTCAGGTCCAGAGAGGGAGATGGTAACGCGTGTATTGCAGCCGAGTCGGTTTTTGAATAAGTGAGGTCGAAGCGGTATCGGTTCCCGCGAATCCAAGTGCAATACTGCATCCTATCGAGTCAAACGAAAAAAATACCTGTAACGCGCCATATCGTGAAGCGATCGGTTCTCTCATGTTTCTTGCGATCATATCAAGGCCAGATATAGCGCT
Organism: Xiphydria camelus; assembly: GCA_963678675.1. Taxonomy (NCBI): domain Eukaryota; kingdom Metazoa; phylum Arthropoda; class Insecta; order Hymenoptera; family Xiphydriidae; genus Xiphydria; species Xiphydria camelus. The sequence continues at coordinate 20,239,014 of OY783194.1, forward strand.
CGCCGTGAATCTGGCGAGTAGGTTTCTAAACAAACCAAGCGAAAAAAACTGAAGAACAGTAAAACGTATTTTCGCGTTTTTAGTCGGAACCCAGAACGTTGGGATAATGTACCAAAGCGGCGGAAGCGGATTTCAACTAACTGGATATTCTGACGCAGATTATACATACGATCGATGAGGAAACGAGACGCTCGACTACTGGATATGTGTTTACTCTAGCTAACGGTTCAGTAACATGGACATTTCAGAGGCAGAAGTCAGTAGTTTTAAGCACTACGGAAGCGGAATATGTGGCCGCTTCAGCTGCCGCGAAGGAAGCCATTTGGCTTAGGACATTGCTGGCTGGTATCGGACGTCCATGCAAACGGGCAACGGATTGTTGCCCTGTTTGTTGACTATCAGAGTACTATTCGTTTCGCGAAAAATCGAGTTCCACAAGAGAACTAAACATATCGACGTCCGGTACCATCGACTACGTAAGGTAGTAGAAGCGGGAAATCTGTGCATTGTCTTTACACCATCCGAGACACAGCGAGCAGATATGTTAACCAAAGCGTTGCCGCGAAATCGGTTCGTGGCACTTTCCGAGAGCGTTGATATGTGGGAATATGAGTGTGCGAGAAATATTGAGGCGGCGGAAGTGTTGGCAAGAGCCTAGCATATTTCTCTCCTGTGCGCATGCGCATCATACGAGAGCGTTAGTCCACCGGCCTAAGTGCTGAGCGCGCTTCAGTCTTGCATATGAAGCGACAGAAGCCGGTTGTATCTTGGTGCTCCAACAAATTCGTATCTCTTTGTTCCTTGTGGGACTTGTAAGGCGGCTCCCCACTCACGCCGAGAAGTCTCGGCGAGAAGCTCGCCAAGAAGACTCGCGAGAAGACTCTGGAAAGGACTAGCCGAGAAGACTCGGGAACACGAGAACCTGTCCCCACTCTAAACCCTCGGTTACTCGCGCAGAAATGTTATACCTACTTACTCAATTTCAATGTATCCAAAGTTATTTGCACTTCTGATGCTTTGCATTTACATTGCTTAAGAGCTGCGGGCGAAACATATTTGTGGAAAAATTCCTCACAGCCAATATGTGAGCCTCTGAACTTTCTCCAATTCAGCTATGAAGCAGGAGATGGGCAGCTTCACCTGGTGCAAAGGAAAAAACCGCCTTTGCCAAATTCTCAAATCAGGTCTTGCAAATGTAATGCTGATTGCAGAACAATGTCCTGTAGTTGCAAAAAAAGTAACATTAATTGTTTGCAAATGCATCCACAACCTTTCTCAAAACTTATTTGCGTAAGAGTGTACAATTTTTTATTTCTCAATACTTAATATGTAAACTACTTATTTATTTTTCCATTAATAATTAGATTTGTATTGTATTATGATGATGCCGTTTTCATTTCATACCTTACCTCAACAACCTTTTAATAGTGAACAAAATTTTTGTCATAGCTACAGCAACGGAATACAAAAATCCTATTATAGGACCGAAAAAAAAAGAATTGACCACTAATTTCATCCAGAAACCTCCACGATATAATTTCTTAGGTATTTCTTAACTTAAATTATCAATCAGAATGCAGTAAACGGTTTTTGCATACGGAATGTCTCAGCGCCTGCACTAAAGGTCAGAAATGACGAATTCAATAGATGACCGTTCGGGAAAACTAAACACCTGGCTTATCAAATATAGAAGAAGGTCGCTCTATGATTCGATATAGCCTGACTCGCCGAAACATACCCCCGCTTTGTCGCTCCGAAATCGGTCGTAACGGCGAGGCGGGCGGTATGCGACAGGTCAGAATGAGTCGTCTCCTGCAGTGCCCACGGTAATAGATACGCTATATTTCGAATTCGAAGTCGGCTTTTACAATAGGTAGTCATAAATCAATAACCCCAGTCAATTACGATACTCTTTGAAGCGGGCCAAAATACCGACATCCGCTTGGAGACCAGGCAAGCACGAGAACGAGCAGCGGAATACTACGTTCATTCAAGCTTCTCCGTTGTTCACGGAACTTCTAGGCGTGAGTTTGGATGGGCCTAAATAGAAAACCGCGAGAACTAGAAGACGAAAAACCATCCATATTCACGCTTCTCTGGTGTTTTCGGGGATTCTCGGCGTGAGTGGGGAGCCGCCTGTATAGTTGTTTCCCCTCGACAACGCGTCGATCATCATAGCGTTGGAGATTCGACGCAAGGGAAATACGCCACGATTACCTTAACATATTATTTTGCCAACGTTTCGCAAACATTGCAGTTTGTTTCATCAGGGCTGATGATCTCTTTTTTTCTCGATCAGCTGGTAATTTTAGCTAGTCTTTCCAGCTGATCGAGAATGCTGCGTGCTAGCCAGCTACGCACCCACTGGGAACTCCGGTGGAGGGGGTAGTAGCAGCTGTAAGGAATGAGTAGTATAAAAGAGAGCGCCCAGTATAGGACGTCTCAGTTTCAGAAGATCATCAACCCTGATGAAGCAAACTGCAATGTTTGCGAAACGTCGGCAAAATAATATCTTTGGACGCAGTTACCACTCGGAAGCCAAGAGTAGTAATACTCATAACTATTGACAATGGTCGCGAAAGCCTAAAATTGTTTTTGTAAAAGCATACATTTATATAAAGTTACAGCTTTTACACCGTAATTGAAACCCGCTTTTATATCTGTGAAATTGGTATGAATATCATAAAATTCTTGAGTAAGAAGTGGAGTAAAAAAATATCAAACTTTGACACAGTCTCATGCGGCTTTCTTAGAAATCTTTTTCAGAAACTGAGTGATAAAAAGATAAATTCACTCGATTTTTTATTCAACCGTCTGCTTAAAAAATCTGTACTCGCAGTAATTTTAATTCCGAAATCAATTTTATATCAGCTTTCTTTTTCTTGTCCATGCAGATAAAATGGGGAATTTTTAAAGTTAGCGGTAAGCTAACAGCTGACGTCGACGGTATGGCTATAGGCGCCACGGTGTCCGTAAACTACAATGATACTCCATGTACCAAGTCTTTGCAACGTCTCCAAGTAACGGAGTTTGGAAAAATCAGGATTAGTGTGACAGGACTCGGTCCCTTAAATTCATTGATATCGAAACTCTTGGGCTGGGTGACGAAGAAATGGAGAGAGGATGTTGTGGAAAAGATTGAGAGTACTCTGCAAAAAGCCGCATTAAAGCAACTGGCTAAGTTCAACTGTGAAAGGTACAGGAAGATATAATATATGTAGTTCAAGACAACAGCTGATGACTACATCGCTGAGCTGTTGGCAAAATTCATCATGGCATATGTCAACTTGTGGATGGATACGTTATGTAAATAAATCATTTTAAGTCTAGAATTACGAAATATTATACCATTTGTGCACTTATTGGGACATTTAACCTTAGAATGTATTAACGTACATATGTATATTTTAACACCTAACGGTACACAGCCGACAGAAAGCGCTGTAACTTTTTTTTCGCCTTTTTTATTTTTCCTTCAAGACATGTAAAATCGAAACATCGGTCTGTACGAGGGCAAAGTGAAAAATCCGATACTTTTCTAGTAAATGGTGGTGCGCCCCAAAGTTTGTAAAGCAGCTCCCTGCTGCGGCGATAACCTGTTCGTTTGATGAGAATTTCTTTCCAGCCAGCCATTTTTTCAAGTCTGGGAAGAGAAAGAAATCGCAGGAAGCCAAATCCGGTGAATAAGGTGGATGCGGCAGCAATTCGAATTTCAAATCGACCAATTTCGCTGTTGCAACGGCAGACGAATGGGCAGGTGCATTGTTATGGTAAAACAGAACTTTTTTTTTCGCCAAATGGGGGCGTATACTCATCTTCGCGATCGCACCACCATCTACTAGAAAAGTATCAGACTTTTCACTCTGCCTTCGTAAGCTATTCTGCGTACAACTTTGTTTCCGCCGTTCGCTTCAAAAGATGACCAGTTTTTTTAACGCGGGATTCGTACGCTGCCCAAAAGATGGGAGAAAGTAGTGGCCTACGATTGATAATACTTTGAATGATAAATGTATAATCAGTGTTTTACAATAGTATCGAATTTCGGAAAAACAGCGGAAGCAAAGTTGGACACCTATTATATATAGGAATAGACAAAAGTTATAATTATTAATTAGATAATAAATTATGAGTTGCAGAAAGAGATATATCAAAGAAAGTCGGAAAAATCAGTGCTTAATAATATGCTCCTAAATATTTTTTAATAAACTTGAATAAAATAGGAGACCACTTTCTTAAAGAGAACGAAATCCTCTACAGAAAAATGTGTGTAACTTTGAATTCGTTTTTAACAGTATAATTATTTCAACGAATAAAATTAACAGATTTACGAATTTCATGACACCATTGAAATATATTTTTTCATCTATAAAATGAACATTTATTATAAACAAATATGAAGGTTGTTTAAATGTATTGTGTAACATTATTATCTATTCTAAATCTCACCCGCATTCGATATATGAGTTAGACTCTTGCTCTAAACACATAAGCTTATGACAATCCATACATACCAAGTGTCCCAACCACCGTGGACAATAGCATATATATTCCAAACGTTAAACGCTTTATCTGTTTTTCTGTGATGCAATTCCAACTCATTTTTAGCTTTTTTCGATACATTAAGGTCTTTATTCTTGCTTCTTAAAGAAAGTAAATCACAAGTCTCTCTTGCACGTATCAACTCTAGGTATTCTAAAAGAAAGATTCGGAAAATCCTTCATGAAAAATGTCCCATAGAATTTGTATGTTATAGTACATTCAGGATGTTTTATCTTGAAAGCGTTGAATAGCTTATTGACGTTGAGGTCCGAACTGAGATATTCTTTTTGACTTTTGCTCTCTTCCCTCGGGAAGCTGTTGATGTGATCTTTTACCATCTGTCTCTTGTGAAGAGTATACTTGAATCTTTTAACACCTCCTCGTTTATCCTTGAAAGTTGTATGCCCCTTCTTTTTACGCCTAACAAGCATGGTAATCTTTTGCGGATTGATGGCAAATATTTCCATAAACGTGTTTTTACATACTCTTTTCACGTTACCATATCCATCTGGAACAGCAAAACCTACGGTACATTGTCAACTGCTTTCTGTTGAATCACCGTAAGTACTATGGCGGCGACGTTGGATTGGTAAAGTTTGCAATAATCCCATGAGATAGCTTCCTTGCTTGTTGAGTTCCAGCAATTAGACCCAATGCTGTATTGAAATAGCGAAAGTACCTAGTTTCAATCATAGATATCTCAATGAAAAAAAATTATATACGAAATTTGGAGACATGGTTTTAAAGGGTAAGAGTGCTGCTTTAAAAAGGCGTCATCCGTTTAGAAAAAAAATGTATTCGCGATGATACGTAACACCGAATTTAGCAGAAAAGCGTGCTTTTCGCACTTTTAGGTTAGGATATCTCGAAAACCTGACGTATAGGGTTAAATCTGAAGCCAGATTCGGATTCAGCGTATCAAAATTCTTCTAGCACACAAGGTCCCGTTTCTGGGTCAGAAATTTGTCGGCCTGTGTAATCAGAGCGCGATTCATTTAACACGTTCCGTGCCGGATAGATTTTTGAAGACTTTCCGTTCAGGCCGCATAGGACGTATACAACCCACACTTTTACGATTAAATAAACTCGTTTTTGACGTACGCCTTACAATTTTTCAATAGTACAAAGCCATAATTAGCAAGAAAAGGGTATACATTTTAATATGTATTAGACAACAAAGCAATACATTAATTTTTTATTGTTATTATTAATAACAATAAAAAATTTAATTTATTATTAACGCGGTATACATGATGTAAGATGCCTATATTTGACTCTACAATAAATTTTTAAAAGAATTCTTCGTCTTTCTATGAGAATTCCAAGTGGCCTGAACGGAAAGTTCAGCGTGGGTCTTAGCCTGATATTACATTGCAGCGACGCGACGGATTGTCGCGCGCGACGAATCACTCCGATTGGCTGTGAAAAAAGTGGTGGTGGGGTAAATCTGTCGCGGCGACGAAATTTTTCGTCGCTCGAAAGTTGAGCAGTGCTGAACTACAAAGCGATGGCAGCGATAGTTTCGAGCGAAAAAAGATGGAGGATCCAGTGAGTATATTTACAACAACAATGATATTAGGTTTGTTTTTGTTGCCCACACTTTCTGCACTCATTTCTCTACAGTCCAGTATATCTGTAGTTCTCACAAAAGAGCCGAAAGTGTAGAATTCCCCGTCAATTTTTACAACTCTCGAAAAAGAGTAAAAATTGGTGGGAAGTTTTTGACTTTATGATAACTATGTACTGTACCGTTGAAAACTGAGCGTACTTAACGTAGACAACGAGAACAAATGTATTGATAGTAATTACATATGTAGGGGCCTAAGAGAATTTCAATATAATCTTTCAGGAATTTTACAAGTGCGGAATGTGCGAGGAGGAGTTTCTTACAACAGTAGATGATCACCCTTGTTTTCATGGATATTCCAATTTAAAGTGGGTAGATGGCCTTCTGTATCCAAAGAATCGTAAGTAGTCAAATTTCTTACAATATTTATTGTGCTATAGTACTTTTTTGTTATTGTAAACAAGGTGTTTTTATTGAGGCTGATTATAAAACAATCTATAGGTAGGGTACCGTGTGATTGTTTCCGTTGATCGGTACTTTCCAGTATGAAGCCAATCGTATAGCCCATCCTTTTATTGCAAATGAACGTATTATCAGCCTCAAGGAAAACACCTTGTATACATTATAATTGGTTATGTGTAAAAAGTTTATGTTCGTTTTATTATCCATATCACAGGGGAAAGTATAATTGAGGAATCAGCCCAGAAAGTTTCTGTCATCAATAAGGCTGCACAAAGTACGTGAAAAAGATTTATACATTTATATTCTTTTGCACATTCTGTTACGTACACTATCGTGATCTGCTAAATAATCGCGTAAATGTTATAAATGTTATTTTGTAGATGACGATTCGGTTTCAACAAATTATCAGCTTCTAAAAAGCTCTGAATATTTGGAATCACAAATATCTGCTGATATCAATAGAGTAGGTGAAGTCGACATTGAAGAAACATTAATCGCTGAGGTTCGCATTCGTCAACCTTTATGGAACCATAGACTCCCTATTACACAACGAGATAGGAATACAATGCATGAGCTATGGAATGAAATATCTGTTGAACTAAAAGGTACTTTTTCTGTTATTTCGTTATCAAGTTTGTCTACTGTACGATATTGATTGTATCTTACAATGAACGCATTAATTATATCGTGTTTATTTTGAGAATACTTTATATTTGAAGGAGTACTAACACCGGAAGAGGCTTCAAAGAAATGGAAGAACCTTAAAGACTCCTTTATCCGCTGCCTGAATGATGAGAAAAAGAGAAAGAAAAGTGGTTCAGGCTCGACAAAAAGTAAAAAATGGAAATGGTATGACCAAATGTTATTCATAAGAGATCTTCAAAGTAGTGAACGGTTAGTAACAATTCTTATGCATATCTTCCATCACTTGAGGTACACCCGGGGACACGGTATCTGTCGCTGGTGACTTTTTTTAAACGTTATTTTTAAACGTACTAACCAATGATTAATAATCCTCATGCTTTCATTAATGAGAGTAGACACCACCGTAGCTAATGAGCGCATGAGAATTAATTGTTCATTAGTTAGTACGTTTAAAAATAGCGTTTAAAAAGTCACCAGCGACAGATACCGTGTCCCCGGGTGTACATGTTAATTTATATTTGTTTCATTTTTTAACAGCACTATAACCAACGTAACCCAGGAGGACCATTCTGACAAGGAAAGGAGTAGTGGTTCCTCCATCACTAAAAGGCAGAAGACTGACCAAACTAACAAAATGTTGGAAAGGTTATGCAATGCGGTTATTGAACCAATAGAGCCTCCCCAACCACCTCAACCACCTCAACCAACACCTATAATACAGGACGACGACGTTGATCATATCGTAGGATTAATAGGAAGTTCGTTACGGCGTATGCCGGAAGGAATTAGATTGCGACTTGGAATGAACCTGTACAATCAATGCTTACAAAAGGAATTGGAATAAAAAATTTTATTGTATGTTTTCTTGATCTCCCTAATCAAACATCGAAATATTTTATATACAGAATTGTAGTCTTCCTGACAAAACATCATGATTGAATTTTAAATATTATTTTGCCATGGAACTGCACCGTTAGTGTTAAAATATCTCATAAACTGATCTCTTATCTGACCTGCAGCACGGGTATTCGTGTTGGATCCAACGTTTGTAATATTTAATAACGCGGTTTCTTCCAACTGATCTAAGTCAATCTCTTCAACCAAGTTATCGTTATTATTTCGCCTCAACCAATTATGTAGAGAGATTGTAGCTTGTACAATTTTTAAAGCTCTTTCTATAGAAGTATTGATTGCCCGTCTATAAATTCTCCATTGGGAAGAGAGAATACCAAACGAACACTCGACAATCCTGCGTGCTCGACTAAGCCGGTAATTGAATACTCGCTTCTCTTTTGTTAGACCTCTGCCAGGAAATGGTCGCATCATGTATTCTGTTAATTGGAAGGCTTCGTCTCCAATGAATACATATGGCAGCACTGGATGACCATTACAGATTAAAGATGGTGGAGGAATATCCATTTTTCCTGTAGCGAGTTTTTGGCCTATTGCTGATTTGTTCCAAATACCCCCATCACTCTGCCTTCCTGGAGCTCCGATGTCGACAATGCGAAATCTATAATTACTGTCGCATACTGCCATTAAGACAATGCTATGCGAGCCTTTATAATTATAGTAAGTCGATCCGCTGTTTGGTGGAGCCTGTAATATTAAGTGTTCCGTATTCAGCAAAAGTAGATAATAATTTCCTTAGATATGTAACTTCAATGAGTTATTAACCTGGGGCCCCTTTCTCGAGTCACTAGCAAGAGAAATGTATACGCATCTTAGCGAATAGACTAATCAGTAACTCCATCACAACGGAATACTTGATCCTGATTGGTCTATTCGCTAAGATGCGTATACGTAACTGTGCGAGTGACTCGAGAACTCGAGGGGGCCCTGACGTTTATATATTTGTAAATTACCTGAATAACGACATGTTTTCCATCAACCGCTCCAATGCAGTGTGGAAATTGACATTTATTTTCAAAGTCTCTAGCAATCTCTTCCCACTCAGCCAAAGTAGGTTCAGCGAGAAGAATTGATGATAATACCTCCCATAATGCTTTGCATGTTTCCAGGATGATATTCGAAATTGTTGGCTGTGCTATATAATATTGGTATTTCATGGACATCATTGAATCTCCAGTTGCTAAGTACCTGTAATAAACATCGTTACAGTTACATTTTTCAACAATGAAAAATAAAATAAGAATACTCTTACAAAAACTGTATTCTTTACTTTAATGTTAGAAGTAAGCGTTCTTGTGGACAGATTGGCTCTCGAATGTACCTTTTCTTTTGAATGCGTGGTCCGACTAACAGAAGCAGCTCATCGAAACTTGTTTTAGACATTCGGCAGTAATTATGGAAAATCACATCGCTTTCCAGTAGTCGAGGTATTGTGACATTAAATGCTCCGCATTCATTCCTTTGTTTCAAGAATGGAACTATCCAATGTCTCCTTCTTCGGTGCTTTTGAGGTTTTTGGAGGTTAATTATTGCAAGAGCAGCAGTAATCGCCAAACGTCGTCTCTGAACTTCTTTTTTGTAGTTATTGTTATACTGCTCACAGTACTCAAAATAACCTTGTCTATAAGCATCATACTGTTGAATGCATGCGTTTTTTTTAATTTTTTTCTTATATGTATTTGTGCATTCATTTTACGTATACAATTAGTATCAAGTTCTGACGAATTATACAAACACCAATCTTTTACAGTACATATCCAACTTCACCGAAATATGCACAATACGTATCTACACACAATTGATCTTTAGGAAGTTTTACAGAAATTCTAGATTCTTTCTATATATAACACTTTCGGAACACTGTATGTACACCCGGGGACACGGTATCTGTCGCTGGTGACTTTTTTTAAACGTTATTTTTAAATGTACTAACCAATGATTAATAATCCTTATGCTTTCATTAATGAGAGTAGACGCCACCGTAGCTAATGAGCGCATGAGAATTAATTGTTCATTAGTTAGTACGTTTAAAAATAGCGTTTAAAAATGTCAGCGACAGATACCGTGTCCCCGGGTGTACATACGTAATTATAAAACTGTCGCGCGAACACCCTATTTCATTCCTCCGACAAAATATCTGCGACGGACTCCCCACCCAATTTTACCATAGCCAATCGGAGTGATTCGTCGCGCGCGACAATCCGTCGCGTCGCTGCAATGTAATATCAGGCTTATGCCGTGGAAGGCCCACTTACTGAACAGTCAGGAGTTACTGAACACTCTTTCATAGTATTTCTCATTTTTCAAATTGAAAAGTTCTAAATATTTAGGGAAATATTTTGTCCTTAATCTGTGTTTATTCTTCTATCTGGATCCCCCCGCATTGCCAATTTTCGAAATATAAAAATACTTAAAATTAAATGATTTAAATGGCGAACTCACACTTTCGACGGTTATGAATGAGATTCCACCAACCGACCGCTGCTGACGTGAAAAATTATCAGTGCTTCTAATAGCATAACTTTAATCATGTAAGTATTAATTCTACTTTAAGGTACATGCGCGTGTACGTAATTGATTACAGCATCGATGGAAATTAATTAAAAGTGAAGAAATAACGGATTCAACAGAGGAAATTCCATTTCAGTTAGTGGGCCACGCTAATGAGGTTATGTTGCACTTTCTGAACACATTTTTTTCAGTAAAGCTAACCTCATATTTTATCCAAATTTCTTTACAGTTATATTTTGAGACTTCTGAAATGTCTTTTTTTAATCAATTTTCCTATTTTCACACTTTTTTTTTCTCCTAGGAGTAAAATAAAAAAATCACACGTGGAAAAATACAAAGAAGCCCAGTTGCAAAAAGCTCTTACTGAAGTTAAGTTTGGAATTTCATTGGGAAGTGTTTCCAAAAAAAAATTAAAAAAGAATTATTAGATGATGATTTTTTTCTGATGAGTGAAGAAAATGGGACTAGAGTAATGACTGCAAGTAAAGAAAAAGTACCTTTCACACACCAAAAAAGCGTAAACTAGAAGAGTGATTAAGTCATTAATTATTATTTATATTCATGTTACTCCATTAAAAAGGTTATATTTTGGAATTAAATAAATGTTTTTTTTTACTAAGTTCTCTCCCTAATTGCACAAAATACAAATTTTTCCTCCAGAGACTCAACTGTTCAGGAACTACGACACCTGGTGTTCAGTGTATACTACAATACATTTTGAAGTGTTCAGAAACTACTGCAAGGGAATATATATTTTTAAATTCATTAATTATATTTTTCTTATTAAAGTTCAATATCAATTATTTCATATAACAGGGGGAACATTAAATTAACTGATGTATCAATCAGAATTGAAATTCAACTGAAAAGTTTATTATGACGTACTTTCAAAATTTTTTCCTCCTCAAGTATTCAGTATGTGGGCCTTCCACGGTACGCCCCACACGGATGTCACGGTGCCCCCGAGATCGGGAAAACCTCTGCAATGCCGAGTGGAACACCATATCACCACAACGGCTCCACCAATAGCAGAGCGTGCACGCCGACTTCCGCTGTAGAAGCTACGGGCAGCAAAAGCGGAATTCGAGTACATGCTTGAGCAGGGCATCTACCGTCCATTTAACAGTCCATGGGCTAGCCCGCAACATATGCAGCCGAAGAAGAACGGAGAATAGAGGCCATGCGGGGACTATCGCCGTCTCAACAGCGTGATGGTACCGGATAGATACCCTATACCCCACCTTCGTGACTTCAACCACAAACTCAGGGGCAGCACCATATTTTCAACATTAGATTTGATGAAAGCCTATCATCAAACACCGTTGGCACTGGAAGACCGACAGAACACCACTGTTATCACATCTTTCGGGCTATTCGAATTTAACGTCATGACGTTCGGATTGTGCAACGCGACACAAACGTTCTAACGGCTTATGGACACCGCGCTACGGGGACTACCGTTTTGCCACTACTATATAGACTACGTTTACACGAGCTGACTTACGCCGATTTAGTAAAACCGGTTTTCTAACTACTGGTGTTAAGAGCCGTATAAACGCTGTTTTACGCCGGTCTTATTAAGCCGGTTTAGTAACGCTAAACCAGTTGACGAGGTGTAGTAGACTTACTAAACCGGTTTTAAAGAACTGTGTAAACGGATGCAGCATAACAACGTTAGATTAACCAACTCTCGAACGGAGAAATACGAAATGGAATCGAAGAAGAGAGAAAGCTGGGAGATAGGCGAAACAAAATATTTCCTCAGATTAATGAAAGAGCGTCAAGTATTCAAAAATCTAGATGGAAAAAGGTTTCGAGTGGATGACATCTTTAAACATTTAGAGAAACCCATGGAAGAAAATGGATATAGAAAAAAATCAAAACAGATGCAAACAAGATTTAAAACCTTGAAGCGTAAGTAAAATATATTTCAGAAATGTTTAGACATATTTTATTACATTTTTTTCTAGTGACCTTTATATACTAGAAATAAATTGTACATTTCTTACACATACACCCTGCGACTCGGATTCTGTCGCTGGCGACTTTCTAATATATCATTTTTAAACGTACTAACCAATGATTAATCAATCCTCATGCTTTCATTAATGAGGATAGATGCCACTGTAGCTAATGAGGGCATGAGAATTAATTGTTCATTGGCTAGTATGTTTAAAAATGATACTTTAGAAAGACACCAGCGACAGAATCTGAGTCGTAAGGTGTACTTAAAATATAATATACCTTTAGTTCACCTTTAGTTCTTTACTTTATTTGTAGTTCAATACAACAAGATTGCAAGGAGCATGTGACAAAGAGTGGATTCGGAAATAAGATGTCCTCATTTTTATATGCGGATGAAATGGGCGAATTATTGAATTCCCGTCCAATTGCTACCACACAGGTATAGATAGTACACCGTCACAAAAGATCCACTACAACCAAGTAAGTTATTCTATTATACATCTTTATTACAAGGAAACAGAATATTATCAAAATTAGTCCCTTTTTTGTATTGCAAATATGGAAATCTGTATTCATGAGTATTAGTACTTCGTTCGATGTGGAAAATACTCATGTAATTGAAGTAGTATCTATATTACTAGGACATAAAATGTATGTATAATAATATCGGGGAAATTAAATTTTTTTTAGCAAAAAGCGAGTGGATTTATGAAGATGCACCAGATGTACGAGACGGATAAATTCCGGGAACTTCGAATTCGACGGCAGATTCTTATTGTACTAGAAATATTTCGGAAGATTCTATCAGCGAATCAACATCGAGTTCCGTAAATGAAAATTCTTGTAATAACAAAATATTAAACGATGAGACGCAGCCAATGAAAAAACGGAGGAAACAAAACAGGTCGTTAGAGCCAATAGCATTCCGATACGCCGACAAGTTGAAAGAAAATTACGAAGATAGCCAACGAAAGATAGGAGCAACCAACCAAAAATATATTCAGCAATTACTGGAATCAAAAAGGCAGTTACAAAAGGAAGTGACACAAGTTTTTTTTCAGAACCAACGAACCATCTTGACAGAAATGACGACACAGTTATTGACAGGTCTCCAGAATATCTTTCATCCACCAAATACATTGCCAAGTATGCCTATAACCTATCGTTTCTCAAGTACCTCACGTTATCTCCCCAAGTCAACAATCAACTCGATTTCCATCTTCTGTTCAATCGCCATCTTCTATCTATCCCGTTTCCCAAGCACCTCGCGTTATCTCTTCAATTCAACGTTCAACTCCATTTTCATCTTGCGTTCAATCGCCACCTACTCCTGCATTAAGCCCTTTCCCTACAGTACTACTAAATTTGAAACAGTCGTCTTCAACTATAGCTAAAAATAAGCATCAACATATTATTAATATACAGAAGCACAATCCACGTTCTGGTAATTCACAGCGTATCATCGCGGAAACGTCAACGAGCGTAACACCTCAACCTGACCAAAATCTTAAAAATGTAGATGTAGCTGGTAGCCAGGAATCGAATCAAAGTTTTGTGGAATCTGAAGAAGATTAACGATGAAAATAATATGAATCCTAAGTCCTACCTGTTAAGTTTTGACGTTGTACAAATGTTACTAAAACTTCGTAACCAGATGCGTATAGAGGTACATACATACACATGTCTATAAAACATTCCTATAAATACATTTATTCCTTATATATAGGTATGTATTTCCTATAAATACATTTATTCCTTATACAGGGTGTCCGTAAAGTATGGAAACGGTTGAATATCTCGAAAAGTACGCTTCAGAACGGGAAACGAAAAAATACGTAAGGTAAACGTGGGATAGATGCCGTAGGGGGATAGATGCCCAAGTATTCACGTAGCGATCTGTATGGGCAACACACCCGCCGTGTTTTGTTTAAATGTAAGCTGACGCCCTCTCGACTGTCAGTCGATGCCGCGCACTTCGCTCGAACAGATGAGTCGTGGGCTGTGTAACGGAAACCATTTTACGCGTCGACAGATTTGTGAATTTAGGTTATGTATAATCTTTACTCACCTGGAACTTTTAATATTATAAAGTAAGTGTTTATGTTTTTGTATTTATAATCAATATATATATTAATTAGTAATATTTAAATGTTATTTTAGTACTTTTTAAAACAATTTATTTGTTAAATTGGAGGGCGTCTATCCCACGCAAAAAGGATAGATGCCTCAGTTTTTGTGAGTATAGATGCCCTTAGAGGCTTCTAAGGGCATCTATCCTACATTGTATTATGAACTTAATTCATTAGGTATGTTTTCGTTTTCTAGACATGCCACGCAAGTACGTACGCAAAGGAGGGACACGGCCCCGAGGTATGTGGACCGAAGACGCTCTTAAGGGGGGAATCAACCCGTAACATTTTTTTTTTCGATTTTTCGTTTTTTAGCTCAAAAAATAGAGAATTTCTTCCTCTTTAAAACGATGTATTATTTTTACGATACGAGCACCCGTTCGTTCACAGCATCGTTTTTTCTGAACCGATGTCGTAACGCCCAAGTGCGATATTTGGAACACGAAATTGTTTGAACTGCAACGGCGCTGTGAAGATCGGCCATGCGGATCTGAGACATTACATTTCGCATCTTTAAAGTTCCCGCTTTTTGTGGGGGTAGAGTGGGGGGGGAGGGGGAACCCTCCCTCCCAGCGTCATGCTTGCTCTGTGGGGAAGCAACAGCAGAAGGCCGTGACGCATCAGCTGTTGTTGTTGTTGTTATTGTCAACAAAGAACGCGACTCCGGGAGTAAATTTTGTTTACTTCAAGTGAATTTGAGGATATTTTAGACAGTATTTCAGTAAAATTACGATGGAAGGAGAGGACCGAAAGAAGAGAGCGTCTGGTAAACGATCTAAGGTGTTTGGAAAACGAAGATTCACTGGAAATCGGTTTACACGCAAAACAGAGGTTAGCGTCGGGGTTTTGGCTTTTTTCATACTTTACGATTTTTCGTTCTCTAATATTATTTTTTTTTACAGGAAAAGGATGAAACTGAACCCCAACCATCATCTGAAGCTCCCTCAAGCCCCCCTGAGAGAGTTTTACCAGCTCGCAAAAGAAAGAAGTTGGGTCAAGGGGTTAGTATTTACGCTTGAACTCGGACAGTGTAACATTCAACATTTACTAATTATATTTTGTGTTTTTTGTTTTTCTTTAGGCCGAAAATGCACCAAGTACTTCATCTGCACAGGCTACTGTAACTTCGGAAACCACAAATGAACCTGACCTGGTGGAGAGTGCGGCTTCACGAAAACTTCGCCGATCACTCAATCCCGTTGTTAATGATTCAAGGAAAGATTGGAGTGGATTTCGCGTAGTCGACTCAGACCGAGTTTTCAACGCCATCGCCGAAGTTACTGTGTGCAATTTATGTGGGACTGGCTCAATTTCTATCGTCGAGAAAGAGAGTGTCGGTTTGTACTCTATCTTCGAAGTTCATTGTGAAAAGTGTGGTGTGACTAAGGAAGTTAGCAGTTGTGAGAAAGTAGGCAAGAAAAGACAAGCGCCGGAGGCCAACCGGCGGGCTGTTTATGCCTATAAAAAAGTTTGGGTTTAAGTCACAAGGCATTAGAAGAGTTTTCAGCCCTCATGGACTTTCCCCCAGCTGTATCTAATCAAGCTTTTGACAAAGCGGTTGATGCAATACATGAAGCCACTACCTCAGTGGCTCATGAATCTATGAAGCGAGCTGCTAAGGAAGAGGAGGAACTAACTGGTTCTAAAGATGTAACAGTGAGTGGAGATGGAAGTTGGATGAAAAGGGGCTTCACTTCCCTCTTTGGTGTTATGACACTTATTGGACTTTTATCAGGAAAAGTTTTAGATTTTGTAGTGCTTTCCTTGTTCTGTTTAGGATGTTCCTCGTACAAGGGTCCACAGTCTAGCCCAGAGTTTGAAGAATGGCAAGATGAACATGCCCCTAAGTGTCAGAAGAACCATGAAGGTTCCTCTGGCTCTATGGAGGTAAGTGGCATCTTGACACTCTTCTCAAGGTCAGTCAAAGAAAGGGGTTTGAGATACTTGAGGTACATTGGAGATGGTGACTCCAAAACGTATAAAGCAGTTTCTGAAAATAATCCTTATGATAAAAGTAAAGTCAGTAAGTTGGAGTGCACTGCGCATGTCAAAAAAAGAATGGGCACAAGACTAAGAAAATTGGTTGATGAAAGTAAAGGTAAAATGATTGGTGGAAAGAAAGGTCTTGGAGGCGCTGGTAGACTGACTAAAAAAATGATTAACAAAATTTCTGATTACTATGGCATGGCAGTGCAGTCTAACAAAGATGTAAATTCAATGTTCAATGCCATTTGGGCAATTTTTTATCATCTTTCCTCTACAGACAAGAAACCCACCCACCACCTCTGTCCACAAGGCCTTGATTCATGGTGCCCTTATCAAAAAGCGGTCTCTGCAGGCAAAGTGAAAGATTACAAACATAGCACCAAAAATACAGTTCCTTTACCTGTAATGGAAGCCTGCAGAAAAGTATTTACTGATCTTTCAGCCAAGGACTTGTTGGAGAGGTGTGTTGGTGGGTATACACAAAATCCTAATGAATCTTTCAACGCCCTTATTTGGCAAAATTGTCCTAAAGTTAGATTTTTTGGCAAAAAATCAGTTGAAATTGCAACCTGTGAAGCCGTAATTCGTTTTAATGATGGTGTGAGAGGAAAGATGAGAGTTTTGGAGGAGCTAAACATAATCCCTTGGAAGGTGTGTGTAGCCTGGGCAATTTCAAATGATGACACAAGAGTTGCCACGGCAGATAAAAGAGCCCAGGCTGCAACAAAGTCAGCAAGAATTGAGCAAAAAAAGAAAAAGAAGGCAGCAGAAGCAGCTAGCAAAGATGACTCATATGTTCCTGGGGGTTATTAGTGTGCAAATGTCAATATCTCTGCCTCTTTCTTTGACTGAAACTTCTAAGTCGATTTTCTCCACTTCCTGTTTTTTGACCTTGCGCGACACTTTTTTCAAAAAGTACTGGATGGATTTACTTCATTTTTTTTGTAAAATGCTCATAAAAGCTTGGTCTTTAATAATAGGAAGCGGTTTGTAAATATTCCAATACATTTAAAAATTATAGTGCTTTAAACTTGAAATTTTGTAGTAAAAACAAATGTCTAACTTTGAAAATTTGTAACTTTGTCACCAATCATTTTAATTTGATTCTAGTTGGTATTATTCTTGTTTATAACATACTAAATAAGATGTGCAAAGTCTAAACTCTGTATCTTAAAGAGTTTTAAAAATATCTGTCGCGCAGCACACAGGAAGAATTTTTGTATGTAATTTTAAGGTTATGTTTACATACCAGCTATGTACATATGTACTAATATTTTGCTCTTCACAATACATTATTTTTAATTGGAAAATTATGCTCTTTTTAATGGTGAAAACCGTTTTAAAATCGGCCCAACTAATCAAAAGATATAAAGCTCCAAAGAAAAGTCAATTTTAAGGTATTCAAGGGTTGATTCCCCCCTTAAAGATGCCTTTGAAGAGCTGAGACAAAACAAATATCCTCTTAATGAAATATCTCGCCGTTATGGCATTCCATCTAGAACCCTAAGAAGACGATTTGCGAAGCAAGATACAAAGAAATTGACATTAGGTACCTAGGTGTTTGAAAATTGAAATATTTATCTTATTATTAAATATATTTTATTTGATTATATTAGCGCTTTTACCTATTATTAATTCCCACATTAATTTTTTTTTAGGGAAACACCCGGTTTTGGACTTCAATAATGAAAAACGGCTCGTAGCACACGTACAAAAATTAGAGGCAGCAGGATTTCCTGTAACACGAGATATGATACGAAGATTAGCGTTTGAATTCGCTGAAAAACTTGGTATTGAACATAACTTTAACAAAGAAACTCGCAAAGCAGGATATCATTGGCTAAAGTCTTTTATGGAACGTCATCCAGAGCTTAGCGTTCGTCAAGCTGAAGGTTTATCCCTTGCTCGAGCTCAGGGACTTAATCGTGAGGAAGTTAACAAGATGTTTGAACTCTTACTTCAGGTTTTGATAGAGAATGATTTATTGGATAAGCCAGACCATATATTTAACATTGATGAAACTGGTATTCAGTTAAATAATAAACCTGGAAAAGTTATTGCTACGAAGGGCGCGAAATCAGTTCACTCAGTAATATCCGGGGAAAAAGGGGAGACTATGTCGATAATAGCCTGCTGTAATGCCGCTGGAAATTTTCTCCCTCCAGTTGTCATTATCAAGGGAGTAAACAAAAAGCCAGAATTTCATGACGGACTCCCCCCTGGTTCAGATGTTTATATGAGCAAGAAATCAGCTTATGTTAATGCAGAGTTATTCCAAAAGTGGCTAGTCCAGCATTTTGTACCACGAAAGCCTAACGGTAAAGTTCTTTTGCTTCTAGATGGGCATTCCTCCCACACTAATTCAGCTGACATGTTAGAGACTGCAGAAGAAAATGATATAATTCTCTTTTGTTTACCAAGCCACAGTACACAAGCTTTACAACCTCTAGATCGCAGCTTTTTCAAGCCTTTTAAAACATTTTATGCAGCCGAGACTAAAAACTGGATGCTCTGGCAAACAAAGAAAAAAATCAATCGGTCAGTAGCTGGCAGACTAATCGGTAATGCATGGATTCGAGCCGCTACACCCTCCAATGCTATTTCAGGGTTTAGAGTTTGCGGTATTTATCCATATAATCGGGCTGCTATTCCAGAAAGTTTCTTTGCAATCTCTGATTTGTCTTCAAACAATCAAGTCCGTAATGAACAGGAAAATGTTTAACTGAAGAACGTGATAGGTTACAATTACCTGGTCCCTCATGTAGTAATCAGATATTGCCAAATTTAGATGACAACGAGGTTCACGTTAGTCCAACTCTGGCTCAAAACCGAAGTTCTCCATCATTAAATTCAGATCCAATTCACGAGACTTCTGGTTGCCCTAATACAGAGAAATCGCCTAGCAAGTATTTGCAAGAATGTTCTCCCGTACCGAAAATTCCGTTGCCATTATATAAAAGAAGAAAGTAATCTGCTGCAGTATTGACTTCCAAAGAGAACATTATTGATCAAAAAATAAAGGTAAAGCTACTCCTAACTTACCATGTAAAAGTAGCAGACAACCCAGAAAATTAACGAAAAAAAGGTCTATAGCCGTTTCAGAGGCTACAGATGGAAGTTTGACTTGTGCTTCTAATGATTCTCTCCTAGAAAACGTATCTCATGTTGTTATAAAAAAGGAAAAACTGTTGAGAGCTAAGAAAACCCAGATTTAAAGAAAAAAATCAGACTAAATGTCTGAATACTCAAAACACAATTCAGTGTTAGTCAGTAGTAAAAAGTTATGTGCAAGGTACTATTAGAGAAGAATTTATGATTATTTTTATGTCTAAATTTAAATTTAATTATTTTTATTAGTAAAAAGTACATATTTAAAATTTTGTACCAAAGATGATTGTGCCATCTAGCTAACGTTGTGATTTAAGTTAAGAAAATCAAAATATTGTAATTGTTTTCACTAATAAAAAAATATTCAAGTTTAGTAGATTGTATCATATAGCTAACGTTGATTTAAGTTAAGAAAATCAAAATATTTTCTCATTAATTCCTCAGGGCAACTATCCCACAGGTCAAAATATCACTGAGGCATCTAACCCATACAGTAGGCATCTATCCTCATTTATAAGGTGTTTTTATTTCATTTATAAATAAATAAATAAAACAAAAAGTATTAAATTATCCTGATTATTATGTTCATTGATAAGTACACTAATCTTCACAGAAGTTTCAGATTATTAAATTCTCATCTTTTCTGTATGTAAATCGCCCATTTCAAAAAGTAGGGCAACTATCCCACATTTACCCTATACGATATTTTTTTTAAAAGTATCAAATGATACCAAGATTGATCCCACACCCCAACCCCTGTGGGTGGGGCAGAGGGAAGCAAAAGTGGGGGTTCCTATTTAAGATTTTGAAGCTTCCCCCTGCCCCACCCACAGGGGTTGGGGTGTGGGATCAATCTTGGTATCATTTGATAGTTTTTAAAAAAATATCGGATACGTATTTTTTCGTTTCCCGTTCTGAAGCGCACTTTTCGAGATATTCAACCGTTTCCATACTTTACGGACACCCTGTATATAGGTATGTATACATACAAATACAGGGTGGACCAGGTTAAACGTCATTTTTTTTATATGTGATAGAACAACAACAAAAAAGTAGACTCATAAGAAAATTTTTTTCAAAAATGTTTCCTAACAAAGATACAGGGTGTCAAAGTTTCGAAAAAAAATGGTTTTCTAATCATAACTTCTAAACTACTTGATCGATTTCCATGAAATTTCGCACACAACCTAATGTAGAACAGCTCTAAAAGCAATAATTAAATAATTTTTTTCAATTCTCCAGTGGCGTAGATACTAGGGCCGGTACCCCCCTTTTCCCTTCCCAATCTTCGGCGCCACTGGATATTTTGCAAAGAAAATTTAATTATTGGATTCCCCGTTTAATTTAGAGAAAAAAATAACCCTTGCAAATTTTTGATTTATGGCTTCGTTTTTGAGATATTTATTTTAATTTATAGGGTTGCGAGCAGGCCAAAGCTAGGTTGAACTCCATTAATTGTGATATGTGATAGAGCAACAAAAAAAAATAGATTCTCTTCAGAAAATTTTTTTCAAAAATGTTTCCTAACAAAGATATAGGGTATCAAAGTTTCGAAAAAAAAAATGGTTTTCTCATCATAACTTCTAAGCCACTGGATCGATTTCCATGAAATTCCATGAAACACACTGCAACCTGTTTCTCTACTGTCAACGGTTCTCGAGTTCCTAGCTGGTTCATATTAGGAGACAGATCTTCTCGTAATTCATCACATAACAACAAAAATGTTACTTTTATCATTCTAAATGTTTCTAACCAATCTTCATCTTCAAAATGATTGGTAACGATTCTGTTCCACCAATCGTTGCTTCTTTCTTTCATCCAGACACTTCTTTCTCGTGACAACCTTAAAATAGGACCCAGATCGAGCAAATGATTTGGCGGAGTTGTCTGTAGTAAATGTAGTAATACAACTTCTATTAATCTTCTTTGCCGCTGCGTGAAGAAGTTAATGAACTGCAATGCAGATTGTTGCACTACATTAGAAACATTTATAAAAAATATTTCAATTAAGAATGCAACGCGTACCATTTCCTTGCTTTGTGTTGGTATGAGCTACACCGCCGATGCACTTCATTTGGATGTTATTAAGCATGTTCCGATAGGCAACACCTCTTCGTGTAAACACGTCACAAATACATCGGTGTTAGAACTTCGCCTTTACTAAACCGGTGTAGAAAAAGCGCGTGTAAACGTACTCATAGACGACCTCATAGCATCCGAAAACCCCGAGAAACGCATAAACACCCAGGACGGATTTTCGAAAGACTCCGATAGTACGGTCTAACCATCAACACGTCGAAATGCCGATTCGGGAAGCCGGAAGTGGACATAGGGACCATCAACCATGATACACGGCGCTAAAAAAAAAGACAAGCACCCAGTCCTGTGGAACGACGAAGCTAACACCGCCTTCGAGGAATGCAAGCGACAACTCGCCAATGCAACGCTACTAGCACACCCAACAGACGACGCAACTCTAGCACTGTGTACTGACTCGTCCGATATCGCAATGGGAGCCTATCGGATTCTACTCGAAGAAGCTAAATGAGACCCAGAGCAGAGCTACAGTACCTATGACAGGGAGCTGCTGGCCATTTATGAAGGCCTGGAATTGTTCAGATACATGGTCGAAGGTAGGAACCACATAATAAAAACTGACCATAAACCAATCACCTATGTATTCAAACAAAGAGCAGGAAAGGCTTCGCCGAGGCAACTACGCCACCTGGATTACATCAGCCAAATAGCTTTAGCTAAAAAAAACTGCGAATCGATAACTCTGAAGATTTCATCTACTGTGACATCTCCACGTAGGAAGTTCGTCCCTACATCCCTCAACCTCTGCGAAGACGCATTTTGAACGGGGCACGCGGCGTATCGCACCAGGCGGTTGTGCCACGAAGAAGCTCATACGGTAGCGACTTCTGTGGCCTAAAATGAACAAAAACATAGCTAAATGGACCCGCACCTGCCTAGCCTGCCAGTGCAGCAAAACGCATCGGCGCACCCGGAACGTGCCAGAACACATACCTGTTCCTGATGCACGGTTCAGTCAGATACATATTGACATCATCGGACCATTACCAATAGCTCAAGGTTTCAGGTACTGTTTCACCATAATCGACCGATTCACAAAGTGGCCAGAGGCAGTCCCCATAGCAGACACCAACGCAGACTCTATAATCACCGCTTTCTACGAAACATGGATAGTCCGCTTCGATGCATCAGCAACGCTGACAACCGACAGGGAAACACAGTTCGAATCACAGCTATTTCACGCCTTAACAAACCTTATTAGTAGCCAGCAGATCCGAAGAACAGCATACCACCCTGCTTCGAGATTGGGTTGCGACACTACCGACCGTTCTCCTCGAACTACGAACATGTTATAAGGAAGACGTAAAAGCCACCGCAGCAGAACTCGTTTACGGAACAACGCTCTGACTCCCCGGAGAATTCTTCGTAGACGAGGAACAACAACAGGATCCGCAGATATTTATAGAGAAATTTAGGGAACAGATAAGGATGATACGGGCAATACCTACAACGCATCATAATAAGCGTACCGCGTTCATCCACAAGACTCTAAACAGCTGCTCTCTCACGACTTTATCCGGGTCGACGCAATAAGAAAACCCTTGCAAGCTCCGTACGAGAGGCCGTTTGAGGTCATAGAGTGAATCACGGATAGAATCTTCCGAATTAATATCAACAAGACACCACAACAAACACAACAATATTAACACCACGGTCTCGATAGAGAGGTTAAAACCAGTTGTCTAGAGAAAGAGCCGGACATGGAACAATAACAGCGGTAACAACGTCCAACAAATGCAGGACAAAGCGCTCTTAGAACTTATTCGGGACCACGGACAAAAAGAGTTCAGTTCGCGACTGGCTAAGTCGCTACCTCCTCGCTGAAGGGAAGTACTTGTAGCGGACTATACTGCTAGGCGCGTCTGCACAGACGCGCCCAATCGAGCGATCGCCACGTTTCTGACGGCCAAGCAATCGTCGCGCGTCCCGGTGACCGACCGATCACTACGCTTCTAGCGACGATAGCTAGCCGCGCCACTAGAGGCAGAAGCCCCACTCTCCTGCAGACGCCAGCCCACGACAGACGTCCGAACTCAGCTCTCCTGTTCGATTCATGCGAACCGTATCATCGTGGTAGTTAATATAGTTAATAAATAAACCCTCGTTATATTTATAATTATCGTTTCCTCTGTCGCGTCCACTCCACGCACGATCAGTGAGAGATCCTCCGATTCCCACATATAATCAGTATGCAGTATGTGGCACCATCCTGCGGGCAGCAGTGCGTACTTCATTTTCCAGGAGAGAGAGAGAGCATACTTACCTAATTACGGCTCATGCCTGAGAACAAATATTTAAAACAATTTCAAATTTGATCCTTCCTGTCTGTACTTAATAGTTGGCATTTTCCTGCACTCTCCACTCAACATAGGGGTTGAAATTGCAAATTCAGCCAAGTGATTGGATTTTTGAGGTAATTTAGGATGCTTTCCTTCTAGACTTGTGCTAAACACAGTGCTCGACACAGATCTTCGATGGTATAGGTATACTGATTACTCGCCCTTAGAGACTGAATATGTGTGTCGCGTACATATGTCGGCAAGCACTATCTGAGAACAAGGTTAGAAGCGATCTTCCCTACAGTAAAATGGAACGGAACGCTGCTACGCTAACTACTGCCGTTAGATTTGCAGTAACTGCGTTCCTTATTATCGAAAAGTATCAGCAGTTGTGACAACACAATTTCATCACCGGGTGCAAAAAATTTTCCAAAATCCGAAAGAGGGCTTATCAATATCGAGGGTCAATACGCTGGACCACGTAACCAACATTTTTTGCCAAATGCGTTTTATTACCTATTAATCTTTAGAATACATGTCTCCACTTATGAGAGAAAATTAAAAGTAACATGCTAATTCACTGCTAAGAAAATTACAGAAAACTATACCTCGTATCTACAGTAACGCCGTAGTTAGTCTTTCCTGTAAAATTTCCTTTCCGACAGTTTCGAGATCATGTTTTGACCCTCGATATGTAAGTTTTATAAAATATAGTCAAGAGAACCTGTACATATATAGATAAATATTAGGAGGTTGCATTCAAAGCCGCTGTTCTCCCGTAGATGGTTTTAACTACATATGTCGTGCGCAGCGACTAATACTTCTTATATCACTTTAAATTAAGGACATTTCTCATTAAGATTCAGTCATGAAACTGCCCGTTTTGGTTCATATAAATCTATGTCTGTAACCAAAGAAAATGGAACGCAACAAGTTGTTTTTTCGATGTGTACTTCTACATTACTTTGATTTTTAAAAAAAAGTGTTGCTACAGCTCAACAACTACTTGTGCAAACTTATGCTGAATCTACTCCATCAGAAACAGTATGTAGAGACTGGTTTTGTCGCTTCAAAAGTGGAAACTGTGATGTTCACGACCAATAACGACCAGGTCAAACAAAGAAGTTCGAAGATGAACAACTGCAAGCTCTATTCGAAGAAAACCCTATTCAAACGCTCAAAGTATTGGCTCAACAGCTTGAAGTCGATAAATCTACAATTTCACGACGTTTACATGCCATGGGAAAGATTGAAAAAAAGAAGGAAAGTGACTGCCACATGAATTAACCGAAAATACTATTGCTAATCGTCTGAACATCTCAGCTTCTTTGCTTGCAAAACATAAAAAGAAAAGTTTTTTATGGCGTATCGTAACCGGTGATGAGAACTGGATCTATTTTAACAACCCAAAGCGCAAAAAATCATGGATTGATCCTGGCTAAACATTAACGCCACTACCAAAACGAAACATCCACGGTCACAAAACAAAACAATGCCTCAAGAGAAGTTTGTGAAAATCGACTGTCCCAGTTTTTTGCCAATAGGAACGGGGGTTTCTACAAGAGAGGCATAATGGAATTGCTTTAAAATGGCAGCAAGTTATCGAGCAAAACGGTGCATATTTGACCTAAATCGGATCATTCTAACTATGCTAAATAAAGCTTTTAATTTCATGCAAAAATAATGGATTCATTTTTACTACACCTGTTTGGGAAGGTTCTTTATCACACTACAAAATTGGCAGTTATCACTTGGTATAATTGGTATTACTAGGTTAGGTTTGTATAACGCTGTAACTACGACTTTCTGGGGTAAGGCGAGAGCCCCAACACGTATATAAATGACCACACATATCACGGTCGGCACACCAGGCTGCATGGTGACAGGTGCATATACATGTGTAGACTATATATTAACTTATTATATGATAGGATTCAGTTCGGAACATTCCGCCCGCCTCTTCGTTTAGCGAAGATTACTCTACTTAGTATAGACTATTAATATGATGATATATATTTGAATATCTCGTGTGCCGACTGAACACTAATGTAGGTTTTATATTAAATCGGCATAATTATTGATCACCTATCAAATGGTTCATCAAATGGTTGCGTACTTAATTTGACTTGATTTAAATAATATGAAATAGTTATAACAAAACTTTAGAGGGTTATTTGTGTTTATATATTGAATCGGGCGCTCGCCGTGACGGTTGTAGTTAATTGATTGCATAAAATAATTTTCTATGTAAATAGTTATAAATGAGAGTAGTTGTAACTGAACTACAGAAACACGTTATAGGTGAACAGAGAGGGCATCTGCCACTCCTTACAATAGTTAACAAATCTAAGAGGGCAAATGCCACTCATTACAACAAGCAAGTAAGTTTGGAGAGCAATCGTCACTTGCGACATTGTTTGGTTGCTTGTTTTCTTGTTGTTGAACACTTACTAGTTCTTGATGTTCTTTTCTTCATTCTCCCAGTTGATGGGCAAGACGACGATCTTGGTGATGAGGCGAAGTAAGTCTCCGTGAGCTGTTCGTAGCCTTTCTGACGTGACCATACTTATCAGGATAAACTTCCAACACCCTTGCGAGTGGCCATTTTGTTGGTGGGCAAAGTTCATTTTTGATTAGAATCATCATGCCAAGTTTGAGAGATGGTTTCGGTGTTGGCCAGTGATGAAGCTTTTGCAGTTACTGTAGATATTCATCCTTCCAGCTGTTCCAAAAGTGATTTCTCATGGCTGTAACCTATTTATACCTTGACATTGTTGCCTGAGCAGAATCCCTCCATGAAGAGTAACCTTGTGTGCATTACCTGCTAGCAGGAATGACAAATTGGAGTATTTTGATAGTATTAATGGATATTTCTCGTCATATGAAAGGAAAATGCTCGTTGTAGACGTCCACCAATGCGAAGACAATTCTCCGCATCCAAAAAGGGCCTTAGTCTGAAAATTGATGACGTGCTCTTCACTGGTCTTGACTGTGATAAACAGATGATTTCATCCTTGAAGCGATGCATTTGAGATACTCGGGTGAGTATTATTAGCGCTCGTTGATATTCTTCGCCTGAAAGCGGCTTGATATCTGATGAACTCTTTATCGTTGACGATTGAGTGTTGCGGCTGTTGCAGGACGACCTCGATCGTGCATTTAGTGTAAAGTGAATTATCCAGGCAACAGTGCGTATGAAGGTTGTCAATGACGAGAATCGTGTCAATAAGTCCCATTCTGGTTCTCTTGATTGAACTACGTAGATTGTCCGACGTTCTTCTTGACATTCTGTCAACTCTTCCATGACCTGAGGCCAGTGATTCATTGATTTGGTGAACCATTCTGGACCATGCCACCATAGTTAATAGTCTTTTAATTCCTTTGGAGATATACCAAGAGTGGCTGCATCTTCTGGATTTTCATGCGTAGATACATGTCCCCATATCTGGTGAGAAGGCGGATTGGATCGCTGCGACACGATGAGCCACAAACGGTTTCCATGTTGACGGGTGTTTTTTCAACCAAGCTAGCTACTTTGGCATCCGTCCAGGCATGAATCGGACAATCAAGCTCTAGTCCAGTTAGTACTTTCTGTAGCAATTCTGTGAGCAGTAGTGCTCCGCATAGCTCGAGTCGTGGAATATTCAGTACCATCATGCCTTTGATTGGAGCCACTTTTGATTTGCTGACTTGCAAGGTTGATGTTTGATTTTGCATATTACATAATATAACTGCAGCGTATGCCCTTTCAGACGCGTCTGAAAATCCGTGAATGTAGACAACAGCTTTTTGTGATGTGCAAGCCCAACGTGGAATCGAAAGTTTCTCAAGTTTGTGCAGGTTGTCCTTAAACCTTCTCCATTGATCTGCGATTTTTATAATTTGTTTAACTTTGGCCGGATTCTTTCGATATTTGCACGGAATCTCATCTATCTTCGCCGACACAGGATTATCCCAATCCAATTCAGTGATCCAAAGGTCTTGAATAATTACCTTTGCGGTGATGAGTACTGGAGCGAACCAACCTAGTGGATCGAACAGTTTTGATAGTATTGTACTTTTCGTATTCCGATGGCACTGAGTGGTTGAGTCGTTGTCTTGAATCGAAAATGCGGTGTTGACGGTGTTCAGATAAGTCCAAGTGTCTGTAGAGTTTCGTCCAGTTGGATTCTCCTTGGTTTAGCCTCATTATCTCGGCATAATTCCGGATAATTGGATGACCACTTTGCCAGTGGTAAGCATGCTTGATTCAGTAAGTTGATGAGCTGTTGTTTGGCAGTCAAAGCATCATCAACTGTATCAGCTCCGAAGAAGAAATCATCAACGTAACTTCCTGTGCTGACGATGTTTGCTGCATTGGGTATTTGGAGCCTTCATCTGCGATGAGCTGCTTAAGTACCCTTAATGCAAGGAATGGAGCTGCTGTGAGTCTATAAGAGTGACAGTATTTAATTCAAATGTTGTTATCTCGTCAGATGGATTAAATCTGAATAGTATTCGCTGGAACGGCCAATTATCTTCGTGGACTTTTATTTGTCGGTACATTTTGACAATATCTGCTGTGACTCCGACCTTGAATAGTCGCCACCTAGTGAGGATTAGCCATAGGTCCGACTGCAATTTCAGTTCAAGATACATCAACGAGTTTAGTGAATGCCCACTGCTTGTCTTTTGTGACGCATTAAACACCACCTGAATCTTCTTTTTTGGGTCGTTCTTCTTTATTACTCCGTGATGTGGAATAAAGTACGATTGCTGAGCAATTTTCTTGGGGTCACTGGTTTCATGCATGTGACCTAAGGATCTATACTCTTCCATAAAATCTTTATACTTAGATGAGAGTATAGCATCTTTTTTCATTTTGAACTCTGAGGCAAGATATTGTGCTAGCGCCTTGGAGCGCGATTCGCCAAGTAACTCGTGGGACTCTGGCTTGAGCGGTAGATAAACTTTGTAGCGACCATCTTTGAGCCTCTTGTGTGTTTTCATAAACTGTTCTTCACAACCTTTTTTCTCTGAGGTTGGGATTTCAATGTTACTGAATTCTTCCACCTCCCAAAACCGTTTCAAGTTGTTGTTGAGTTGTTCCATCGTTTGAATGCGGTTGGATACGACACGAGAGCTTTACGACGAGTCATGGCCATATTTCCCGTGAGCTGGTCCCATAAGTACGTATCCGAATGGTGTACCATATGCCGTAGGTGTCCCTGGAGGACCCTCGATGCGATCGTTGAGGAATAGCTGTCCGCAGACGTCTGCTCCTAACAAGAGATCTATTTGAGACGGAGTTGCAAATGTTGGATCAGCTAGTTTAATGCCTTTTAGGTGATGCCAACTTCTTGATGCAATCCTTTGTGATGGTAGTGCGCTAGACAGCTTTTTGACTACCAATGTTGTGAGGTTAATCGAGAAATCTCGATCTATACAAGATTCTACTGACACGTTGACTGCGCTGCTTGCTTTAGCGACCTCTGTGCCATCGAAGCTGGATATTATGGTTGAAGCCTTTTTTCGCTTTAACTTTAATGCCTGAGCAGCCCATTCAGAGATGAGTGAGATATCGGCTCCAGTGTCCAGGAGTGCCCTGACATAACAGGAGTTGCCATCACCTGAGGTAATGACAATACGTGCGGTTACCAGTAGTACAACTTGGTATGATTTAACTATTGCTACAGATGCACTTGATGATTGCTCCTCATCCGATGAGTCTTGCGCATTTACTTGGTTTCCTGCTTTGGGTACAGATTTCATTTGTCCCTTAGGGACTGACAATTTAGTCGAGTAACTGTTATGTGGAGTCGTGTGATGCTTCACTGAACATAGCATACAACGCCATTTACTTTTACAAGTCGCTGACTTATGTCCGGGCATTAAACAGTTCGAATAGAGTTTCTTAGCTTTGGCTGTGTCCTCTTTTTCCGCATCTGACAGTTTGCTGTAGCTGCTGCATTTCCATACGAGAGGTGCGGCTTTGAGCACAGTGGACATTGGAGTAATTTTTGCTTTCCATCTTCTGAATTCACCTGACTGACGGTAGTGCACTTGCCTTTCTATTCTTTTGATTCGGGTACAAGATTAATGTAAGATGGCAACGCCTGTTGCCTGTTTTCCAGGAACGTAATAAGCTCTTTGACCTTTGGAGCGGTCGTGTTGTCGACCAAGGATTTCTCCCAGTCTAACTTTGTTACTTGGTCCAGTTTTCTCGATAGAAGAAAGACGAACCATTCATCCGAATGTTCAACAGGCTTTGCTAGTGACCCGAATGAACGTATTGTTTGTTGGAGGGAATCAAAAAGTCGCTTGATTTCTGCCGATGATTGAGTAGAAGCGCATGGAAGATCCACTAAGCTTGCCATGTGATGCTGTGACAATAGCCTTTTATTTCCTTATCGAATCTCTAAAGACCTCCAAGTCCCTTGATAATTATTCACAGTTAAGGGTGTATTTTTTATGAGCACTGCTGCATCACCTTTTATATGTCGTTGCAGATAAATCATTTTTTGTACCTCTGGTATTGTTGGAATGTCATGTACCATAGATACGAACTGATCGCTGAAGCTTTCCCACTCCAATAAATCGCCAGAAAAAGTTGGAATATCAAGTTTCGGTAGTCGTGCCGATGCCGTGATTGGAAATTGAAGTCCTAGTGGTCCAAAGTTGTGAGAATCTGGAATCGTCGCAGCATTCAAATTTTCCAATTGTTGGCCGATGTAGTCTGCCACTTGGAAATAACCTTCCTCGGTGATATCAAATATTTTTTTCCGTGACATACGCAGATGATTTAATCTCCCTGATTGCTATGAGCCTTCGATCGTGTCAGAAATTCATGCCGATAGTTATCGAGCACACTCTTCCTATTTTGCAACACGACTGTGGTTAAGTTAGCCCTTCCCATTTTGTCAATGTTGGTTTTTGTACGTAGGATGAGCTCCGACAACCTCCTGCTTTCAGCAATACTCTGTGCTTGAAGGTGAATATTTTCTCACGGAAACAGGAAAAGTCTTATTAGAATATGAAATTAATAAGATTTTGTCCCTATGATCGTGTATATTGATGTGCACTACTGTTACTATATGTATTTATCGGAGCACACTTGGCGCGATAACGCTGAATTCAATTTATACTTTATACACCGAGTATTATCGCAGAAGGTTGAAAGAACGGCATGACTCTTGATCAAAACAAATTCGACAATACGACTTATATTATGTATTTGTGAGGTAATAATAATGATAAATTGTTGTACTATTATGCCTCGTCGCTCATTATTCCATCATTACTGTCTTGAAGATGCTTTTCATGCAGTTAGAGCAGCTTGGAATGGATGCGACACCTTTTTCCCGATTGTACGTTGAAATTCGCCAACCACGTTGCGACCGTTGAAATTCGCCGACTACGTTGCGATCTTGAATTTTTCCACTCACTTTTTGTTTTTTTTTGTTGATGCGTGTGAACTTTTAAAATTATTACGTCCAATAAATGGGTTTCGGCACCAGATGTTTGGGAAGGTTCTTTGTCACACTACAAAATTGACAGTTATCACTTGGTATAATTGGTATTACTAGGTTAGATTTGTACAACGCTGTAACTACAACTGACTGGGGCAAGGCGAGAGCCCCAACACGATATAAACGACCACACATATCACGGTCTGCACACCGGGCTGCGTGGTGACAGGCGTATATACATGTAGACTATATATGAAGAGGTGAATGGATGAAAGTGTTATGTCCGAATGTAACTTCTGGTAAATCTTTGATAGCTCTAATGCCATTCAAAACCCAGATATTACATGGCGTATTTTTAGTATGCCATATGCCTACAAACTCAAATATTTCAGAACCAACTTTTTGTTACATAACACCTTCATCCAATCCTCTCTTCATATATTAACTTATTATATGATACGATTCAGTTCGGAACAACACCTAATACTTCGATTAAGGTACTCACACATTTTATTACAAGATAATGTTTTAAAAATAAGAAAAAAAACAGCGGCTTTCAATGCAACCTCCTAATATAATACGGCATCATAACCACATGACGCTATTTTTCGAAAACGTCAATCCTAAAATGTGCAAGTCATACTTCCCGGTGATCTGTCAGTGTTGAGAAAAGGAAATTATTCTATAACTGAAGTGAAGAATGATAGAAAATATATCCGGTTATCAGCTGACGTTCAAAAAGAGCATCATCAACAAATGAGTCTGTCGTGCGATTGTTTCATTTCCCTCTAAACAAGATAATTCGACATACATTTTTTTCCTCACTCGTGTCCATTTCGAGGCCTTTTCAGCCTATTTTTAGACCGTAAGATGGCGTTTTTCCCGCGTGACACCGACCGGGAGTCCTCAGGCTGTCAAAAGATTGCTTAGTCCGAAGTGGGTCCTTTTTCCAAACTGATAAATGCAACATGAAATGAGCCGTGTATACTTCTGTTTGTTTTGTTTTGAGAAATGGGCATTCGTGAGAAAAAATAGTATATATCATTCAGCTGAAATTCTCGAATTTTTAAGACTGTATTTAGGTGGTATCACGAGGCATGGTCGCCGGAGGCCTCTTCCTCCCACCATACCTCGTGCTATAACCTAATTAAACCCAATCTGCAAAAAACCTCGGATTTCCGCCTAATGACATAAGATACTATTATAGTTTATTTTAGTATCGAAAATTACTTGAATTGAATTTCGAATTATCTCATCTCGAGAAATGCTTTCCAGTCACTCTACAGCGCAAATACATAACAATGTCTTAAAGCCGATCCAGGCTTGTTGCGTACTCTCGTATCGTATTCCTGTTGAGTATCAGTGTGGACGGGCAAGCTTTCACCGTTGCATAACAAAATTTGATACAAAGGTACACAATGGACTCTTCCGCTCATTTGCCGGGTTTTCGCCATCATATCAAAGGAATGATACGCAACGCTATTGTATCCGTCTAGACGTGTCTATGATACGTAACGCTGCTCATATCGTATACGTGCATATTTCGTTTCTTATACGCGCAACGCAGTAACGATACAGAAGATAAGTTTACTGCGTTGTACCGTATCGTACTTTAAATTGGGGCACAAGGGGGATATGATACGAGGATATACAACGAGTCTGGACCGGCCTTTGTTAGTCGCGATAACATTTGTTACGAAGGTGGACGCGTGATGAGCGTGCACTACCCAAGTTTCCGACCCTTATAATATTTTGACTTTGTTGGTCGGCCGACCGGCTAAACGCTGCTAGTGAGAAATGGCAATGCTACGTCTCCGCGTTTCTTCTTTTTTATACATTGATATTGTGTGCAACCCATGCGTTTCCGCACGCTTGCTCATACATGATTTTCACTCAACATGTATGTGAAGTTCGGATTTAGTAATCAAAAACTACTGGGAGCGGCAGCGGCGGGAGGGTAGGAACTCAAAAATCAAAAACATAACGCGGCTGTGAAACCTCACGTGGATACTTAAAGGTTAAATGCATACTTTTTTTGGAGAATTATTCAATATATAAAAATGCTTGTTGATATATTTGTTCTTCGTTAAATATGTAGAGAATTTTCAGTGATTTGAAGAGCTTGCTTATTGAAAAATTGATAAAGTCACCGCGCACTCGTTCCGTCCATTGAAATCGGTTTCATGCCACGTACCAACCTCCTCAATCATTAACTCTTAAGGTGCGTATCGACTTTGCGAGGCTGCCTTGAGACATCTTTGCCTCGGAATATGTAGACAAACGAACCGCGGCAGCTTCATGAGGCAGGGCGATCCAACGCGAGGCGCTTGCCTTTACGAACTGCTCACTCATTGTCAGTCATGTATCGGCAACGAGTCTCAGTCAACATGGTATCGCACGCAGGTGTTGCAGCTACTGCAGTAATTATTATAATTATTAGTTGTATTTTGAAGAAACGGAAACAACGAATACGATGAAAACCTCGTTGGTGGATCAAAGAACTATACAAAAATCGCATGCAATACGGAAACAGATTAATGGATGATATGCGATATGAATGTAAAGACGAGAAAATCCACAATTTCTCTCGCATGAGTTTACATGATTTTGAGTACAGTAGGACTCCAATTATCCGAATCAATTGGGACCGGACCCCATTCGGATAATAAAAAATTCGGATAATTGGACTTTTCCCCAAAAAAGGGTACATATATATTTTAAAGAAAAAGAGCTTATTTTCGGTACTGTATGCATTTTTAATTAATTAAGTGAAAAGGCAACACTTCTATATGTTATATACTGTACTTACAAGTGCTGTACATTATTTTGCTTGCATTTCCGTCTTACATTTTTTTTTAAAGCGATTCGAATAGTCGGAGTTCGGATAATTGGAGTTCTACTGTATATATTATCACTTATTGCTCTAAAAATCAGTAGAACTGATAGATACATACGATAGGCAATCACCACAAAAGAAAGAGTAGCTATAACCCTATCCTTCATGTCTTTATGAGTTACGGATTAGGTCTTCCCGATCGGTCATCGATTGAATTCGTCATTCTCTAATTTACAAGACGGATCTAGTATTCCACGTATAGCGGTATCGATTAAAATTTCAGGGAAAGGTGCGGGACTGCAAACAAATTTGCCGCTTTCGCCGAAATATACAGTTTGCCGAGCATGAGCCAAGTAATTTAGCGTCCACACGAAGCGAGCAGTTTGGGGCGAGCGCCTTTGAGCATCGCCAAAAACCGACAACACGCCAGATCGCACAGAGGCTGCTCGGATAGAGGCAGCCTCAGCCTCGCCTCGTAGGGATCGCAGGTATCGACTTTGCGAGGCACGCCTCGCGCGGCGGCCTCGCGAGCAAGTCTCGCAAAGTCGATACGTACCTTTAATTGATCGCGCTATGAGCGTCTCGCTTAGCTTTAAAGTTTTATGCATATGGCTTCATAATTCAAAGCTATACGACCCTGCTGATTCCTTTACGCTGTTTTACAGAATACACTAGTGTAATGCTAAGCGATGTAATATTGTTTAATTAAATAATATTATGAGTTGAAATACATCGTGTCGAGCGAAGCCCGTGTAACAGAAGGCACAAACGAAGAAATTATTGATACAGCGTTGCCGGTTTTTCTGCTCCTAGCGTTCAGCCGTTACTGTGATTCTGAATAACAAAAGAAATGTGGCAATGATGTACGAGTCTATAGAGTAGGTGGTGCGGTGTTCACCACATGACCACCTTTATAACAAAGTTGGCACGGCCAACCAAGTGTTAACTTAACCGAGTCATGTGACAGACACAGACTATAGCCGTTAGATACAGCTAAACACGGCCTGCACCTCGATGATTGGCTGTGATGACGTGCAAGCGGCGTCCACCATCCGTTTCAGGAGAAGGTTCCTAGTATCTGACCACCTGACTCAGGCATTAGGGATCTTCTTTCGAAGCGTTTGCTGGGCATAGCACGTCGTCGCGGCGAATCGTACAGCGTCCTCGGACCAATAGTGTACAATCTATAATTTGCAAAACGCCACATAGCCTACCGTCCTATGACCTCCATCCTGAGAATCGCTCTGTATATAGGGTTATTCACTGGGCCTTCGACATAACAGGTATAACGTATAGGATTTGTGGAACTATAGACGATGACCGTTATCGTTAATTGGTCGTGGTGGGTAGGAGAGGTTAATCAGGATCGGCAACTGCCAGTGATAGTCTAAGAGCCAGCGACGATTTTCTTAACATATAATGAGCACGACTTACTCTCTGTTGGTCACGTAGATTTCGCAGAAATTGTTAATTTTTGAAGGAGTGAAAAAAAATGAGGTTGGCTGGGCAAAACTGAAGCAGATTGCGCCACCGAGCCAAACACCCGCGGGCAAATTTAAATGGTTATAATACATTATTAATGCTGCACTAATGTGACTAGTAAAAAAATTGGTAAAAATGAATTACTGTGATTTGAAAGTGGAGCAGTTGAAGGAATTATTAGTTGGTCTTAACGCCAAAACTGGTGGAAGAAAACAAGATTTGATTGAAAGGTATTTTGATAATATCTGAATTCCATGCCTACTATGAAGTAAGCTGCCATATTGATATATCGATACCATCGATACCTTACTTTGAAAATTTCGTAAGTGCAATTTTTGAAAAAAATGCCATTTATAGCTTACTGTTTTCAGATTTTAAACCTTAACATAGTAAGTTATAAATGGCATTTTTGTCAAAAATTGCACTTCGAGGTTTTCAAAGCAAGGTGTCGATATTTCAAATCAGGCGGTCAAAAAGGGTGTTTAGCTCGGTGGCGCCGAAGTTTAGTTCCTCGACCACCAGCCAACCTCATTCTATTTAACATAAATGAGCAAGGATCTTACTACCCTAGACTGAAACTAGACCTTTCGAATGTTAATAAAAAAATAGTCTTACGGTTAGAAGGTGGGGCAAAGGTCAAGTCTGACAATTATTTAATTGCAGAAAAGTGCGGTAGTTAACATATATGAGCACTGTCAAACTTGCATAACTTTCAAACTACAGGCCTTAAGCAATGAAAAAACCTTGGTCTGACAAAAAACAATTAGAGTAAAGTGGGGGAAATATCGCGGGGAAGTTATACTAAGTGCAAGTGAGAGGCATTTATGGGACCGTCTAAGTAGGAGTGAGACAGATTTATATAAAATCTCAACGTGGATTGTTTCCCACTTTTTTTTAATACAAAACATTTTAATTACACAATAAAAAAAATTACACAATAAAATAAACGAAAACAAAGCCCGAGAAACGTTATATCAGAATGTGCTGCCGATCCCACAAGATTCTAGAGACCGATAAAAAAAATCAAGAGAGAGATTTCTAATTTTGCAACAGAAGGTATTTTTAAAAAGTGACAGTGTCGGAGGTAAAATACATGAAATGCGCATGCAAAGGGATCTCTTTAGCCGGATGCTAGGGGTTTCTCTAGAACATAATGTAGAAGTTTTATCATATCCCCTCACTTGTGTTCCAATGTCCTTATGCCACACGGATGGATCCATTTATAAAACTGATAAGTACTCTATTAAAAGCTCTCATAAAAACAGAAGTTACCGAGCCACCTAATCACGTTGATGTGTTAATCATTGATGGATTTTTCCTCTTGCATTTAATGAAGGAAATTCCACGAACATTCGGTAATATTTCGAAGAAACTACTTGCTACTTGCAACAAACTCCAATGCAAACGAAATTTTCGTAACCTTTCGTAGGCGTACTGGTCAAAGGACCAGTATGTCTCTCCGTCCATTAAAGGGTATGAACGTCTGCAGAGACAGGGATACGATGTACAGTACACCATTCCCGGAGCAGATCAACCACGACCAACAGATTTCAGTAAATAGCTTCACAACAGCAGATTCAAAGAAGCTTTGGTTGAATTCCTGATCTCTCATTGGGCTACGGATGAAATTGCACCTTTCATGGGAAATACAAAAATCCACATCGACTTCAAGAGTGTTCATAGCTTCAATGTGGAGGAAGAAAAAGTTATTTCAACAATTAACTGTCAACTGTCATGTCCAGAACACGAAAAAGCTGACACAGAAATAGTTCACCACATCCGTCACATGGAGAGTGAAGCTGACATTGTTATCAGGTCATCAGATACGGATGTTCTGATTGTCATGCTGGGTAATATAAGACATCTGCTTCATGAAAAAGTACGTATATGGATGGATTTTGGTGTAGGGAAGAATCGGCGCTTCATTTATGCGACAAAGTTAGCAAGTGAACTGGGACCTTCGCTATGCAGCAGCCTTCTAGTATTTCAGGCCATCACCGGATGTGATTATAATCCTGCCTTTTTTCAGAAAAGTAGACAGAGGCCACTACGGTTACTGCAAAAAAGTGAAGAATATCGGCATGCTTTCACTGTTCTTAGCGGAACTGACTTTGAAGCCAACAAGGACGCGACATTACTGACGATATAAAAATTCGTTTGTGAAATTTATAATGCGAAAGGTTTTACAGACGTTAATAGAGCCTGCTTTCACCATTTCACGAAAACGTACTGCGCTTAAAAAGTGTCAGAATCATTTTCCAAAAAATGGCAAATTTTGATGCAACTGCTTTGCCACCACGTAAAGCAGAGCTTTTACCATAAGTCCTCAGAGCTCATCATATTGCTATGCTATGGTTGAATGCTCATGCCCAGAATCCCGCTTTGACATCTCCAGAAGACAGCAGTTGGATCCTGGCCGATGGACAATACGAATTCCTGTGGTTTTTGGGAGAACAACTTCCACCACTTGTCAGCGACATCACTAACGTGCAGTCTTCGCAAAAAGATCTTCAAGGTAAGTAGTGCATTCGTTAATTTAGTCTTTCATTGTTTTGTTGTTGTTCTGATCATTTTATTTTATTTTGCAGATGACCATATCGACAGCGAGGAAGAAACCTATGAATCTGATCAAGACGAGCCGGAATCAGACTCAGAATTTTAATAAATATTCTAAATTTGGTTTACACTTCATAAATAAAATGTTTTCTGTTCAATGAAATATAAAAATTACCCACATTATGATTTTATATAAATCTGTCTCACTCCTACTTAGATGGTCCCATAAACGCCTCTCACTTGCACTCATAGTGTAACTTTCCCGTGATATTTCCCCCACTTTACACTAATTGTTTTTTGTCAGACCAAGGTTTTTTTTATTGTTTGAGGCCTGTAGTTTGAAAGTTATGCAAGTTTGACAGTGCTCATATATATTAACTATCGTACTTTTTTGCAATTAAATAATTGTCAGACTTGACCTTTGCCCCATCTTCTAACTGTAAGACTATTTTTATTATTAACATTCGAAAGGTCTAGTTTCAGTCTAGGGCAGTAAGATCCTTGCTCATCTATGTTAAATAGAATTTTTTTCACCCCTTCAAAAATTGTAGGGTGGGTTCTCGCTCCGTCCGCATGCTTTAAGACCGTTGACTTCTCAATAGTCGCAGCGAAATCTACGTAGCCAACAGACCATAAACCGTGCTCATTATGTGTTAAACAAAATCGTCGATAGCTCTTGGACTATGATGGAACTCTTTAATCGGGTAGGTATGCCTAATTCTTACCAGATTACACCCTAGTTCTGGTTAAAATCAAGAGTACCTACTCAGTTTAAGAGGTCCATCATTACAGTTGCCGATCCTGCTTAACCTCTTCTACCCGCCACGACCAATCAACGATGACGCCCATCGTCTATAGTTCCACAATATGTATACGTTATATTTGCTATGTCGAAGATCCAGTGAATAATCCTGTATATCGGATGTCCAACGGCAAAACCGATCGAGCGCCGAAACCTTGAAATTTGACTTCGGCAGTGTTTGTACGGTGCTCGAGTCATTTGGCTTCAGAAGAGTGCGCTGCGTAAGAGGGAAAAGTGTCAAACGTCTGATTTTCCGATAGCTGTCAACTCGGGTGATCGAAGCGTCTAACCTTGAAATTCTGACTTTGTAAATAATGGTGAGTAATTTTTAGAAGTGATGAGAAATAAGCATTCGGTTCCTTCTGATGATTATTTCTTATCACTTCTAAAAGTTACTACCCATTATTCACAAAAACGATTTCGAGGTTAGACGCTTCGATCTCCCGAATTGACAGCTATAGGGAAATCAGACGTTTGACACTTTCCCCTCTTACGCATCGCACTCTTCTGAAGCCAAATGACTCAAGCGCCGTCCAAAAACTGCTGAAGTCAAATTTCAAGGTCTCGGCGCTCGATCAGTTTGCCGTTGAACATACGGTATGTTAAGAGATATCATCGCATTTAATGGGTGCTTTCCATTTTCCGACACAAGACAACACGAGTCGACTCGTGTCGCTAAAAGTGCTTTCCATTTGATTTGTGTCGCCATGAGCTGGCGACACCAGTCACCTCAAACAGACTCCGCTAAACAGCTGAGTTCACGCTGAGTTTGCGTTCCAATTACCCTTGTGGTGAGAGTCGATACAGGAGTTGCTGGGAGTCGTATAAATGGGAAGCATCTAATAGGGCCATAGCCACCTCTAAACAAGGCCCCGGCCTGGGAAATTTGGCAACGCTGCTTATACGTCTGGCTGACTGATCTGACAGCACCTAACGTGATGTGAACCTGTCGTTTGTTATTGATTTGCATTGAATTGCAGATTTAATGCAGTTCCTGAATATCTAGTCAATAAACAAAGGTATAGACGTATTCGCTGAATTGTTTGGGTGTAAGGCTTAACTCAGACGGTGCGACTTCACTGCGATAGCAGTGCGACAGAACTGACGCACGCTGTCGCAGGAATCGACGACTTTCCTGCGACAGTTTTGTCCCACCGCGTGAGCAGATGCGCGGCAAACTAACACAACGACACCGCCACTGTAGATGTCATAGAGACAAGCGCGAGGTGCGTGTCGCACTGCTATCACAGGGAAGTCGCACCGTGTGAGTGCTTCGCTGCGTCTCCATGCTGATTTGCCGCGTGCGACGTACTCTCGGCCGAGTGCGACCGAGTGCGTCAGTTTTGTCACACTGCTGTCGCACCGTCTGAGTTAAGCCTTAGGTACATTCTGACTGGCAAGTTTCAAACAGACAATTTGGAATCACACTTTGGATGCTACAGGCAGATGTCTGGAGGAAATTACAATATAAGTGTTAGACAGATATTTGAGGCTAAAAAAAGACGCGTGTTAAAAGTACAC
Organism: Xiphydria camelus; assembly: GCA_963678675.1. NCBI lineage: Eukaryota > Metazoa > Arthropoda > Insecta > Hymenoptera > Xiphydriidae > Xiphydria > Xiphydria camelus. Next base: position 20,279,859 of record OY783194.1, read on the forward strand.
TGGGATTACATTCCGCTAGAGATATGGCAGAATTTTAATTTCATGTGATATTTCGGAAAAGACTTATCCTGAAAATGTGATACAGTTGATGATTATACCAAAGAAGGTAGTATTAAAACATTTTTGGAAATCTTAACAACAGACTATCTACATTCTGCCGAAATAAATGAGTCTGGACCAGCCCTGTGCAACTGCATATAATTCCCTTAGATAAGTTACGGCCGCTTACTGTCGCCTATCCGCGTGGTGTCGCCGTTGTCGTCTGTCCTGTTTACAGTAGTTATCTTAACCCCTTAAATGTATATCATGAGTTGACCATAAATTCAATAAATTGAAAAAAGTGTCGAAAGAGTGGATTTAATTATAAAAAAATTAGTGAAAATAAGAAATGCCTAGATATAAAGTGATTTGTTGCATAGTCGGAGAAAGGACCTTTTTTTTCTGCTCCGAAAGTCAACGACATTCTCCAGGCATGGCGAGAAGCTACAAAATTGCCTCAACTGAAATCAGAAGATCCTATCTGTCATAATCATTTTTTACCTAGTGAAAAATTAACTCATAAAATTATTACTTAGCCAGACTAAGTGTACACGGTTACAGAAAGGCTCCATACCATCGCAATTCCCTTGGACACTACCAAAAATTCCCTCATCACCCGATGCACTCCATTCAAATATTGTCAAAGGTGTCAATTCCAAGGCATTGCTAGGGCAAAATGAAGAGAATGTATTACCAACTGATTTTCAGCAACAAGAAGTAAAATGTTTTGAACAGTTTTTACTGGAAGATCTTGCGAACGGAATAAACCTTCCACTGGGATGGAAACAAAATATTGTCTAACTATCATGAAAAGATAATGGTTATATGAGCCGTTGAAAGCCAGGGTGGTTTAAGTCAGAAAATCAACTTCTTGAGATAATTACAAATTCATCTTTGCCATAATGCAATCTCCTTGCTGGACAAATGCTAGAAATATTCTTTCAGTAATATGCTGCTAGAGGTCGCCAGTATATACTAGGTAAAATGAGTTTTGTGTTCTGTTGAGAGGCAGAGTGGTATAAGTCTGACTTAGACCACTCTGGCTTTTAAACTGTTTGCTTACATAGGTTTAGTGCAGGGATAAATTAGTGAAAAAAATGAGTTCCAGTGACTCAGAAAAAGAACCGTTTAAGGGGGTATTACTGTCTAGACGCTTCAAAAATTCGATTTTTTTGCATTTTCTTATAATTCGGGGGTTTAGAATGTGGCTTAAAAACACTAATTTGAAATTCGTAGAACTCTCATAGTTACAGAGGCTTAAAGGCTGCGGTGCGTTGGGGCGCAGCAGGTAGTCATCAACTTTAAACGTGTTTTTCTCAAAACGACATTTTTCAAGTCGGGCGCACGTTTTTCTCAAAAACTATTGGACCGATTGACTTCTGGTTTTGCACACATTTCGAGGGAACCTTCACCTATGGTTTGAACTAGAATAATACCGATAGCTTGAATATTTTAGCCCTGCTCTCATGTTTTAGTTGACAATTTTTCGAGAAAATTAAACTTTAATCTTCAAACAGCTGCGATTGCGATAAAAAATTTCGTACCTACTTAGTTCTAGTTCAGACGATAACTACATTCATATAGATTTAAAAAAATTGTTCTTCTGTCTTAGACAACTAGGACCGCCACAATATGGTCGCCCGATTGGACGAGCTTCTCACGCCACGATCTGCATAACAGCGCATAACTTGTATAGATACCAATAAAATGTTTTATAAAAATTTGTGTTGTTAGTTGAAACATGTCTTATTATGCGTCAAAAACCCCGGCACTCTGTAGGTTTGATAGTTTTCGCAAAATTAATTCCTAAAAATTACATTAAAAACAAGCGTCTAGATAGTAATACCCCCTTAATGCCAGTAACAGCGAGTATGAGCCAGACGACTTAGAAGATTCAGACTCATCCTTCTCAGGTACACTTATGTTAAATTTTTAATATTTGCGTCAAATATAACCTAAAATTATTGTTATAGAGGATCAACAAGTTGAATCTGACCTTGAAAATGATTCCGGTCTTGTTAATATACCTCAAAATCAAGGTAAAACGCATTTTATTTTCATAATTTTCTTAAAATATTTAAATTTTAAAATAATTTTAGGTCAACAAAATGAACAGAAAAATGAAGCTAATCGATCTGCTCTTGATGATAAACCTAAACGACAAGGTAGAAAGCGTTTCAGAGAACCTGAAAAACATACAAAGTCAATTCGTAAAAGGCATAGAAATATAGGGCGTGAATATGTTAGTACATCAAAAAAGGTGGTGCCTGCCAAGATTTTTCATAATATTAACTGCAACTGCAAAAAAAATTGCTTTGCTAGAATAAGTGAAGAGGAGAGACGCATAAGTTTTGAAAACTTCTGGAAAATAGGCGATTTTTCTTCACAAAATGCTTTTGTGTGCGGTTTGGTTAAGCATAATGAAATAAAAATACGTCGCCCACAAGGGATGAAAGTAGGGCTGCCAGAAGTACATCACATGCCTATTATGTGTGTGTGTGAATAGTGATAATATTTTACAAAAAGTTTGTAAAGAATATTTTTTACAAACATTTCAAGTATCAAATGGACGTCTTCAAAGAGCATTGAAACATGCATGTGTAAGAGTAGGTATCAGGAAGGGGCATAACCGTCGAGTGCCTAACGGACCGGCGGGCCAGGAATGCGCAGGGTGAATCGGCGATTCTGGATTGTTCGGACGTTCGGTACGGTTCGGGCATTCCTAGAAGATCAGCCCGTTGGGCTACCTGGCCTTCCGCAAGGGAAGGCACCGAAGGTCGGAATGTCGGAGCGAGGGAGCCCGTTATGCGAAGTGTCGAGACATCCCGTTATGCCTCGAGGAACAAGGGGTAACGGGCTAGGTGAGAAGCAGGAGGGGCAGTTTGTAGCGAAACTCAGAGTGCAGCGGTTGTAGAAAGACCATCCTTACAAATTCAGAAGTGGGATCGAGTCGAGGCTAACTACGCAAATTTGTGAGCGGTATTTCAAATTGGAGTTGAGGAATACGTCCAAGAGTACTCAGTGGAATACTAAGTAGTTTACGGAAAATGTCGAAGGAAACTGGTTCATTCACGGTGACTCAATTGAAAGAAGTTCTAAGGAGTATGGACCTACCGTCGCATGGTACCAAGGCAGAGTTGATCACGAGGCTACGGGAAGCGGACCCGGAAGGCCTCTGGATGGAAGAAACATCAGCGAGAGAAAACGCGGATAGGGAAGAAAATGCAAGAATACGGCACGAAAATCAAACACTACGTGAGCAAGTGAAGACGTTACGAAATGAGAGACAGCTCGCTCAATCAAATGGTGAAGGTGGGAATGCCAATCAGGCATCGTCGTGATCAGGTGCGCAGAGAAGTGCAACTGCTAAGAAGAGAGCGTGAGTTATTGTGCGAAAAAGTCGCGTTATTAGAAAGGGAGAGAGAATTAACGAGACGGGAAGCTCAATTGGGTAATGGCCAGCCAGTTGACATAGCGAACAGCCATGTATGTATGGAAGGCTAGTTTGAAGACGATAGGAGAATCATTGGCAGGCTTCAGTGAAGGAACTGATTTCGTGGAGTGGCGAAAGCAAGTGCAATATGTAGTGCGGGTGTTCCAATTGGATGAACAGATGGGTCAGCTGCTGGTGACGATAAAATTGAAGGGTAAGGCCGCGTCGTGGTTCCATTCGAGGGCGGAGCATCGAGAGATGAGTCTAACAGAATTACTGGCAGCCATGGAGAAGTTCTTCGACCACCGTCCAACAAGACTGAACAGGAAAAAGGAGTTTGAGTGCAGGAAGTGGCAAACAAATGAAACGTTCGAGGATTACTTTTACGACAAAACGATCTTAGCAAATCGTGTACCGTTAGAAAACAAGGAAGAAATAATCGAGTACATCGTCGAAGGTATTCCAGAAAGGGGTTTGCGAAATCAGGCGTTGATGTTACGGCTCAAAGAAAAGGCTCAAACTTTTAGCTGATACGGATGTGCAGAAAATAGACCATAAGTTTATGGTTTCTGGGCATTCTTATTTGCCCAACGATAGAGATTTCGGTCATATAGAACAATACAGCAAGAACAGAATAAAATACGTACCAGAGAAGACTGGTATGAAATAATAAAAAAGTACAGGTCGAAGAAACCATTGTCTGTGTGTAAAATGAAACAGACAAATTTTTGTTCTTCAAACTTATTGGAGCAGTCTGCAACACGCCGAAATAAAAATCAAGCTAGTAATACTGTATCCTGGTTACAGATCCAGTGGCAACATTTTGAAAAGAATCGACCTTATAAGATTTTCTACAGGGAGACACTTAACGAAGATTTTTCTTTTGACACTATCAATTTACTCCCAAACCGAAAAGGTGTTCCACGAAATTTTAAGAATATTAATCTAGAACCATTGTACGAGTCCCCCTTGCCAGTTAACCTAAACGAGAGGAAAGACATGGAAGAACTTTTCCAGTTTATTCCGCCAATTCATCAACAATATTTCAGGGATGTAATTGGCGATGAAAACATTGAAGACAATGGTCCCCTTGAAGATGATGCCGTAGAAGATTAACTTATAATCATTAAGTTGTTTTTGTTTTATTTTGTTACACATTAGGCTTTTATTTTTAGCCATTATCTCTATTGTTACACCACTCTCTTCAGTTTACAAACGGTAATAAAGCATCAGAAAGTTGTACATTTGGTATTATTTTCCCTGTGTTAATTCCTGAATGTGTACTCAACTCCGGAAAACATTGAAAGCCATAGTGGTCTAAGTCAAAAAAGGGCGAAAAATGTGGCAAAATAGAAGTAAATTAGATTTTTATACTTATAGAAATTCAAGTTCATATCCTTTTTAAAATAATTTGACTACAATACCAAAATTTTACTTTGAGATTTCTCAATAAGAGGATAACTGGGTCCATTTATCTCAGAACTTAATTTTTCGACTTAGACCATCCTGGCTTTCAACGGCTCATATATAAAACTAGTTTTGTTCACCTAAATCAAAAGTATAAGATTTACAAGATAAAAGAAATAATAGTAGCAGAAAATATGCACGTGGAAATTAATATCTTGAAAAAGAGTACCTATTGATGTAGCTTAAAAATGTAAAATAAACCATTTTTATTGATAGTTATTGACTTAAGATATTTTTTACTTTCTCATTGTAGTAATAAGATTTCATTAAATACATAAATCAATAGCCAACAATATTCATTAAATTATTTAGTTTTATATTAGGTTTGTTCCAACCGACGATTCCTGTACGGTTCTGGAACTGTCGCGGAACTGGTGGGATCGTTTTAATGCGCAGGCGTGATGTTTGCACTGCTGGGAACTGGCAAGAGCGGTTGGAACGGTTTTGGAACCGTCCGTGAATCCCGCGTAAAGTGTCAGTCGTGTCCAAGCAACGATACAATTAACACGATATGCTCTTGCGCATCTTTCCTAGGTCATATGACGTCACGCGAGAATCGCTTTCGAATAATAAGAGGTGTACAACCTTGCTTCCGCCGTTTTCGTCATATTGAGATATGAGAAAAACGGGGGACGCAAAGTTAAACATATATATCATTACCGGTAATTTTTCCTTGCGTTTCCAACTATGATAATATTAATAAAATCAGATATTTCATAGATTTATTTACAAACGAGCATATATATTTGGTATAAATGTGGTTGAAATGTAGATATACATAGACAGCGTGTAAATGTCTGGCAGATATCCTAAGCTGACAACAATCGATGTGCTGTAGCAAATGTAATAATTATTTAAAATTAAAAGTTGATACTATTAAAGAAACTTAATTATACAGCTCTATATTAGTCCTCTCGTCCTGTAATAAGGAACTGTAAAACGATGTAGAAGCTATAAGGATTTTATTAGAGAACGAGGAAACCTTCCAGAGCTTAGTAATTTCTTTGTCAAATATTATTAATTTCATGTGTTATAAAATTATTCGAATGGATGATAATATGAAATCTAGAACTAATCTTGCCATCGGTCGCAATGATAAGGCGGGCGGTATGTTTCAACGAACTTAAGCTGCTAATGAGCACGTAGCCCCGAACCTTTCCCGCAAAGTAGATGCTTCTAGCTTCGATGCGCGACGCTAACTAACTGCCTATAATCGTAGTACGCATGTTAGTCCCCGCAGTTCATGCTCAGAACCAAGCATCGGATGGACGGTCACGGAATCGTTCTGCGAACGATCCCACGGGTGGTTGGAACGCTTCACAACACCGTACACGGAACCGTACAAGGCACGATTGGAACGGACTTTCTCTACTGCGCATGACGGGGACCGTTCAATGTACGATTCTCGGTGTGGTTAGAACAAACCTATTGATTTCAATCATTTGAACTAAGTCATCAAGCCGTTTAGGTCCAGCCGGACAGGTGATACTAGCGCCGTCACGCGGTTGGCGACATTAAAGAGTGACCACATTTTTCTGAGAGTTCCACAGGGCTGGTCTGGACTATTTTATATTTCTGGATATGTAGCATTTAAAATAAAAAAAACAGAACGCCCAAACTGAATTTGTTTAGTAGTAGATTCTGAGGTTGCAGGGAATGGGGATGAGATATTTTGAAATAATTAACCGTGGTGGATTAACCATTCCTACTAACTTAGCGCGGTCTCTCACGGGTCGGTGTGGTTTCGGCGCAATAAGTATACGGTATAAATGTCGTACCGATTCTTTACTAGCCAGCCTCGCTCACAGCCTCGGTGTGCTGGCGGCGAGACGCTTGCCGGCGCATTTCATTTCGTGCTATTCCGCGACGGAAAGTAGTAGGAAACATGTCTACGTCTAGTGATTCGAGTTATGAAGATATTATTGTAATTTATAATTATTTCAGAAATTAAAGAAAAAATATACCTATTTTGGGTCCATCCATACATTGAACGCAACTATGGTAGCAGACTATTTATAGCAGCAGGAGAATTGAGTGAAAATGATAAGTTTAAGGCACTGTATAGAATGTCAAAAAATTCTTTTCTAAAACTAGTCAGACTCGTTAAGCCATCGATAAGCAGACAAAATACGAACATGTGTGAGGGAGTGTAGGCCGTCCTTGGTACACTCCAACGGGAGGTTCGACCGGGAAAGCCCGACTGCCTAGATGTTTACAGCCTGCAAATGTCGAGACTCGACTGATTGGTGATGTTGCACGCAACATACCGAGTACAAACCGCTTCGCGCCGATGCCACGCCGATCCATATGCGAGCATCGATACAAAATGTATAGAGCAACAACCAGTCGGTATGCTGCACGGATACCGAGCGCGGTTTTTGCTCGAAGCATACCGACCCGTGAGAGACCGCGCTTAGTTGTTACAATAAGTAGACATGTAATCGAGATTATGCAATGTTAGTGTCAGATGAATATGAGATGTTATTTTTGTCTATAGGTTTAAAACAAAGAAGTATTTTGTGTTTGTTAAGTGAAAGAGGTGTATTAGCTTATAAGACCTTGAGTGATATAGTCCATGATATTTGTATTTGTGGCAGCAATAATATACGGGCACTTTGCGCAAATATATTGGTCAACGTTACAACTGCCTTCTGCCTGGCCATCCTCACCGTTCAATCAGTGATAGATGCTTTCCCAGTGCTTGGAAGAAATCTATTATTCTACCGATCTGTAAAATCCCAGCCCCCCATCGACAGCTAATGACTATCGACCCATCTCGCTGCTGCCCATACTGAGTAAGGTCTTTGAGAGCCTAATTTACAACCAAGTGATCGCATATGTCAATCTACACGACCTCTTAGATCCGTTCCAGTGCGGTTTCTGCTCAGTTCATAGCACCCAAATGACCTTGGTTAAACTTGTCAATGACATCAGACACAGTACGGACAAGAGGCAAGTCAAGGTGCTGGTACTGTTCGACTTTTCCAAGGCCTTCGATGCAGTCTCTCATGGTTTACTATTACTCAAACTTAACCCTTTCGAGACCCGAGGCAGCTATACTTGCCGAGCGCGCCCGGCCGGAAAAGACGCGAGGCAGCTATAGTTGCCCGAAAACACGGCTCTCTTACAATGTACGTAACTTAGGAACCGTTTGGAGTAGCGACACGATTAGTGGCTTCAACTGTTGGGAAAGAAATGAATTATGCAGTAGTATTGGTAGCGAGAAGAAGGCGGGGCTTCGTGACGCGACAGAAGCGGGGAAAGTGGAAGGAAGAGTGAGGCGACAGAGCGGCTGCTGGGCAATAACAAGGCGTGTGGTCTGGACGTGTTGTGACAGGCAGGAACCGGTTTTATTTGGCATTGTTTACGGTGGACTGCCAAAAGTACATAGTGACAGGTTATATAGGAAGTAGAGAGTTAGAGTTATAGGTAAATTATTATGCCTCGGCAAAAAGGTGAAAGGCCTCTTACACAGGCGGAAATACAGGCGGCACTTGACGAATCCTTTTGCCAAGATTCGGAGAGTGACGAAAATTTTGAAGAGGATGTAGATGATGATGGAGATCAAGATGACGAGGACGAAGAGGATGATGAACAGGATGATGATGAGGGTGCTGCAGATCTTGGTGTTTGGAGAGATATTTTTGGAAATAACGAAGAGCTTCCGAAAATAAATTTCAACCCGGATCGCCTTGGCCCTTCAAATTGTGTCAGTGATTGTGAAAGTGAAAGTGACTTTTTCAAATTGTTTTTTACCGACAACCTTTTGAAAAGTATTTGTGATGAAACAAACCGATTTGCAAGAGCAAAAATTGAAGAGGCCTCCCCGATTACGCGCAACTCTCAGTGGTTCAATTTTTTTGATGTTACAGTGGAAGAGTTGCAAGTGTTTTTGGGCTATATTTTTTTGATGGCTATAAATGGTAAACCTCGATTTACTGACTATCACGCGACGAACAAGCTCACGCGGCAGGACATTTTCCGGGCTGTGTTCACTCGACGCCGGTTCTTCCAAATTTTTCGGGCGTTACACCTGCAGCCACCACCTCCCGGTGGTCAGAATATGCAAACTCGCGGCCAAAAAGTGCAGAACATCGTTGAGTACATCGACGGGAAGTGCCGAGAAGTTTTTTCGCCCGGAGAGAATATCTGCGTGGACGAGTCGACAATCGCTTTCAAGGGCAGAGTGATATTCAAGTGTTACAACCCCCAAAAACCGAAAAAATGGGGGTTACGTGCCTACATGGTCAGCTGCTCAGCAACCGGCTATGTTGTAGGATTTGTCGTTTATTTTGGCTCACCTACGACAGATAGCCTGATTCGCCCAGAACTCCCGTTCACCTCACGGATAGTGCTCCACTTAGTGAAGAAAGTGCAGGACGATTGTCCGGCGGAAGGGCGCCACCTGTATACAGACAGGTTCTACACCGGCGTCGACCTTGCCGACGAGCTGCTGAGAATGAAAATTCACACAACTGGTACAATAATGAGCAACAGGAAAAATCTTCCCCTTGAGGTAAGCTATTTTACCGTGAATTTTGTAAAACGAAACTAAATAAGAAATAAACTAGTTACAAAAAAAACTTTTTTTGTTTAGGTCAAAGGCAAGCAGCTATCAAAACTAACGAAGGGCAAAATTTTAGTTTTGAGGAAAAACAACACGACTGTCATTGCGTGGAAAGACAAAAGGCCGGTCCTCGCACTGTCTACGTATCACGGGGACCAAACGACGCAGGTTTCGCGGGTAAAAGCGGGTGGCGTCCATGAAGAGATCACAAAGCCCGCTGCAATAGCGGACTATACGGCGCACATGGGCGGAGTGGATCGAGCGGACCACTATTGTTCGTCTTATAATTTCGCTCGCAAATCTAAGAAATGGTGGAAGAAGGTGTTATTCTGGATTATGGAGGTCTCAATGGTCAACGCGTTCATCCTGTTCTCCGAAATACGAAAACAGAAAGGACTAAAACCGGTAAGATTTTATTACGAGGGGGTGGCGGGTGGGGGGCAATTATTACCTGAAAAATATTGGACCTGATATTTATGTGTAATTGTGTGCAGGATGACCATATCGACTTTCGTCTGCGCGTAATCGACCAGCTGATAGGAGACTGGAGAGTAGCCCCCAAGAGAAAACGCCCCCGTTCAGCCGACGGTGATATCCAAAGAATGAACGGGTTGTTTCACGAAATCAAAAAGGGAAAAACCAGCAGGGATTGTGCAGTATGTAGCGACCGCAGCAAGCCGAAGGGCCGAAAAACGTCTAACTATTTCTGTAAGACGTGCCCGACGAATCCGGCACTTTGCATGGACAATTGCTATAACGTTTATCATACTGTTGCCAAGTTCCGTAGGGTAGTTTGAGCCATTTAAATTTCCTAATTGTGCCATATGAAGTTTTTCATAGCAAATATGATACCACTTGTATATTTTTATACTTATCTATACAGCAAGAAGTTTTGCCAAATATAACGTAACTTTTTGTGCCATAAGCGAAAAAAACCTGAGCGACTACTTTTTTTATTTCGACTCCTAAATCCAAAGCAGAGTTACAAAAACCCGAATATTATATACCGTTTTAAAGCTTAAGCTTGTGCGAAAATAATAGTACTTCTCAAACGCGTCTAACGAAAACTTTATAGCGACAAAAATAGCAACGAAAAAAAAATTGCAGTTTTTCCTCCAACAAAATTGTAAGAAAATTAAATTTTAACCTACTCTAAAAAAAGTTCTGCAGTTTATCGTTATTATCTTTGCATATAGTATTAGATACATCTTTCACCTTTCTAATAAAAAAAACTGGTCAGCGATATCTCAACAGTTGCGAGTTTTCTGATCAAAAGACTGAACGAACCTAGCGCGTCGCTACGCAGACCTCTAAAAGTAGTGCTTCGCTTAGCGTCAGAATAGGGCGTCAGGCGGGGTCCGGAAAGGGTTAAGCGTCTGGGCTTTGCCGATGACACTGTCCGATGGTTCTCGTCGTACCTGCAGGGACGATAGCAGGCAATTACAAAATCTGATGGCACTCTCACTGACTGGCAGGCCAACAACTCTAGAGTTCCGCAGGGCTCCGTTCTGGGTCCGCTGCTATTTTTTATCTTTATTAATGATATTAGGTCAGCCATCAAAAATGCTAAGAGGCTAATTTACGCGGATGATCTACAAATCTATCAGAGCTGCCCCCCTGAGGAGATTGACAGTTGTATTATGAGTCTCAGCGAGGACATCGACAGAATTAAACGATAGGCTAGTGTAAACTCGCTGAACCTCAACATCAGCAAAACCAAAGCGCTTATTCTCGGAAATAAGCGATTCATTAACTCGCTTAAATCCTCGGATCTCCCACCATTAGGTTGCAACTCTCTGAGTTTATACCTTTTGTTGATTTTCTCAAAAACCTCGGTGCCATTCTCGACTCCAAGCTCACTTTTAAGGAGCACATTCAACATATCACCTCCAAAGTCAACCGAGCCTTCTATCAGCTGTAACAAATGAGGCCATATACCGATACACACCTACGGAAGATTTTAGTTAGTTCTCTGATTTTACCTCATTTAGAATACTGCTCAATTGTTCTCAATGGCTGTGGAGCCACCCTTGACCTCAAACTACAACGACTCGTTAACCGTGGTATTCGTTACATCTTGGAACTGCCACGCGAATCCTCAATCAGCTCCTACAGAATCAAGCTTGGCTGGCTGACAGTTGAAAATCGGCGCAAAATACACCTGGCAACCCTTACTTACAAGGTTCTCAATACGAGGCAACCTGAGTCTCTGGCCGATTTGCTCTTTTACTACACCACACAAACTGCCAGTTGCTCTACACATGCCCTTACACTAACTACTCCTCCTCATCGGACACAGACTCGTATAGAGCTTCTTTTGCTGTCGCTGCCCCCTATGTGTGGAATGCCTTTCCTAGGGAAGTTCTCGAGGCTCCCTCACTCGGCTCCTTTAAGAGTAAAGCTTAACGGTGGCTACTGGATGCTGATGGAAACCGTAGTTAATTATCAATAGTCAATATTTAAGTTAATTGTCAATATTTTATGTCCCCACCTTGTGCTACTACTTGTTGAATTGACTTCTTTCTACTGATTTTGTTTAATTGATTTTACTTAACTGTTCTGTTTACCAGCGTGTTTATATTTGTTACTCTTAAATGAGAGAGATCGCTTATATATTATGCTTACACTATTACTTTGTTATCATACTCACACTATCACTTTGTAACTATACTTACACTTTTATTTTGTTATTATGCTCACACTTATACTATTACTTTGTTATTATGCTTATAGTTTTATGCACCCGCTTAAAGTTTTATTTTATATGCTTACACCATTTTACATACCCGCTCATACGATTATTATGTATGCTTTATACCTTGTGCTGCTCCTATTTGATTTTTACCTTGCTTGCTCACTACACAATAATTGTACATTATATGCTTGCTCTGATTTCAGAGGACTATTATTTTGTTCTATTTGAATAATAAACATTCCATCAATCAATCAATCAAGTAGCTATTTCTGTTGCTGCAAATATTCTACTAAATAATTATGCTAAAATGCGTACAAATGCGTTAAACAACGCAAGCGCAATTAAAAAACGGAAATTGTTAACTTTGTTATAAAAGAACGTTGCTCCTGTTTTTCTAAGTTTTTGCTGCTCATAACTAAGTATATATTTATTGTTCAATAACTCGTTAAACAAACTTCTTATTTTATTTGTATGTCTTTTAGGCATAAATATGAAATACAGTCAACTCTCGTTAAGAGGCTAGTGCAGGGGCTGTAGGAGGGGCGCATTCTGAGAAATGGCCTTCCCCCACTCCTTGCGTCACTCCCCTCAAACGATTTCTTAGGGCGCGTTCGCTTTGGACGCTTACGTGCTGTGAGCGCTTATAGTCCAGTAAAGTTGTATCGCCATACATAGCGTGAAAAAAAAAAATTCCGGACAAGCTGATTTTTTCAGGGTTCGTCAGCGACTGTCTCCTAAGTGTAAAATTAGCAAAATCGGAAACTTTTCCCTTGGACTTTTGAGGAGTAGGGACTCTTTTTTGAAAATTATGCTATAACAAAATTATTAGACTGAAATTATACATAAGAACATTCTCTATTACTTTGTCTTATGAAAGTTGTTTACAAATTTATTATTTCCGGACTTAGCGGCCGTTTATTGAACCCCGATTCTTCGTGTACTGGGCGCTACCTCCAAAATAATCAAGTTGCAAAAAAAGTTCATAAGGAAAAGTTGTTTGTACATTTATTATGAACAACTTTCATAAGGAACAATTTGCTGAAAAACAAACTTTTCAAAAACCACCCCAAGGGTTCCGTTCCATAAACGGCCGCTAAGTCCGGAAATAATAAATTTATAAACAACTTTCATAAGACAAAGTAATAGAGAATGTTCTTATGTACAATTTCAGTCTAATAATTTTGTTATAGCATAATTTTCAAAAAAACAGCCCCTATTCCTCAAGTCCAAGGGGAAAGTTTCCGATTTTGCTAATTCTACACTTAGGTTACAGTCCTCTATTAGACTGAAATTGTACATAAGAACATTCTCTATTACTTTGTCTTATGAAAGTTGTTTATAAATGTATTGTTTCCGGACTTAGCGGCCGTTTATTGAACGGAACCCTTGGGGGTGGTTTTGAAAAGTTTGTTTTTCAGCAAATTATCCCTTATGAAAGTTGTTCATAATAAATGTACAAACAACTTTTCCTTATGAACTTTTTTTGCAACTTGGTTATTGTTGCAGGTAGCGCCCAGTTCCTGACAAACGCAAAGCAGTCAAATTGATGAGGACACATCATAGAGAGAGAGTTGGCGTTATATTCTCAGTGCAAACTTGGTAGTGTTTGATGAATGACGCCATATTGTTAAGTGCTGTCGCGTACCGCTTAAACAAAATTCGTATGTCTTACTCAAGTAACGTAAATTCAGGTAGCAGAGCCTCGTACACCAAAATCCGGCCGGTCCCGAGGAAAACTCGGAGAACGTCTTACAATCTTTTATTCCTTGTTCTCTGCTTTACTCGGGACACAGTTGGTTACCAGATGCCTTGCCGGCACGGTTTCCTTTTTATTGCATGGGTCATCTCAGTCCCTTGCACGGCTCTCCGGCGTTAGGGAAATAAAAATACACTAAACACACACACCGCCAGTCGTTTTTGACTCTCTCCGGTTTTTTCCTATCGTAACATATAGAAAATTGTGCATGCCCTCTCCTCCTTTTTCGACCTCACGTCCAACGTACAATTCGTAAACCTCTAAAGTTAGTCTCCGTCTACCCTGCAAACGAGCAGGCACGGCGACTGTACAAGTGCTATTGAAAAATGGATTTGTGTTTTATCTGCAAGAAATTGTTGACTATTGCTAAAACTGTGGAGGTTCAGACAAAAGGATTGGCAAATCTTTTGGCTGCAAGTGTTAGTAGGGGCAACGATGACATGGCAAACATGCTGCGCAGTGTGGACAGTATTCGAGTTCGTATTAAGTGTCGTCGAGATTACACAAACTCTAAAATGATTTCGGCCACTGCACGTCGCCAAAGTAAAGACATCACACCAGCAGCGTTATCAGCGGCTGGAGAACCTGAGGTTCCTCAAGAGGTGTCTGAAATGTTGTTTGATTTTCAACATCGTTGATTTTTTTGCGGTGAATTTGCGTGCAGAAAGAAACAAAAAATTTCGATGGTTGCGAGACGTACTGTTCACGAAAGTTTTCTTCAAACATTACAAAAGCGCAAGGACGATTTCGCTTGTGCTGCGCTAGCGCGCACAAGCAATGTTCCCGATCTAACTAGTGTTGGTGCGCGTTATCATCGTGAGTGCGTAAAACGTATTTATTAGAAGAAAACGGCATAACCGTCAGGGCGTCCTGTTTCTAATAATGTAGATGAGGTTATGAGGGACATCTACGCGTATGTAGAAGAAAATGCTGACGAGTGTCAGTTTACTGTAGATCATTTAATTAATCAAATTCGCGGGGAATATAAGCCTTCCGCGTTGCAACTGTGAAAAGCCGGTTGAAAGAACATTACGGACAGGAGTTTATGTTGTATGAAAGTCGGGGAATGGGCTCTGTAGTGTCTTTTAAAACTTTAGGGGACAAACTTTTGGGGGAATCTTTAAAAAGTAGCAACATTAACAGTGAGGAAGACATAGTTAAGGGGTTAGGCCACTCTAGGATTTTCAAAAAATCGAAATTTTTTTTTCGCTTAAAGTACACTTTAGGGTCCTAAAAACATTATTCAATCGGTAGAATAATGAAAAAAAAATTTTTCCCTGTCCAATCCTCTGTAGTGTCATGAAAGTCAATGCTGCTTGCGAAATGTTCCAGCGCTCTGAATCTTTACATAACCTGAAATATACTAGCTATATCGGAGATGGAGACACTAAGGCATATACAGGTATCGTAAATTCATCACCTTATGGAGATTTAATTGTCCAGAAGAAAGAGTGTATCGATCACGTCCAGAAACGCATGGGTACGCATCTCCGGAATTTAAAAAAGAAAACAAAGGGCCTCGGCGGAACAGGTAAACTAACTGGCAAATTGATCAATAAACTGTCAATTTATTATGGTCTAGCGATACGCAGAAATCATGATTCTATAGAGAAAATGAGGACTGCGATTTACGCAACGCTAGATTACAAATTATCAACAGATGCCAAGCCCAAGCACGATCACTGCCCGAACGGAGAAAATTCATGGTGCTTGTGGCAAAGGGCCAAGGCCACTGGAACTTTGGACGAATATACACATAAACCACCTTTACATGAAGAAGTATACAAGGCTATAACTCCAATTTATGAGAAATTAACCAGTGATGACCTACTCACTCGTTGCATAGGCGGCTTCACTCAAAACAGTAATGAGAGTTTCAACGCTACAGTATGGTCGATGGCCTCGAAAGTGAAATCCAGTGGCAAAAATGTACTAGACACAGCTGTATATATTGCTGCAGGTACTTATAATGATGGCTTCACAAGTGCCATGAGAGTCATGCAGAACATAGGCATCAAAATTGGGCCGAACTGCTACAATTATTGTCAAGAGACTGATCAAAACCGCATCAAATTATCCGATCGTTCGCTCTCAGATGCTGCAAGAAGGTCTCGAATCGAACAGAAGGCATCCAGAAAGGAAGAAAATGAGTTCCACGTGTCCATAGAAGGTGAAATGTACAGTGCAGGCATCGCAGACTGAAGGTATAACAAAATTTTCAGCACGTAAAACTTTAAACACGTTTTTCTTGAAATTGCATTTTTCAAATCGGGAGACGATGGTACTCGGAGACTATCGCACGTATCCACTTGAAATTTTAACTGTAGGTTCACAGTAACATTATCCAGTAAACTACGTACGATTTTTTTGTTATAATTGCAACTTTTTTTTTATAAACAATTTACTGCTCACTTTTTTGGTCAAAAATTGACCTTTTTTTACAAGTCCGCCATTTTGCGAAAAATTGATGTAAAACTAAAAACATACGTACTTTACTAGCAAGTCTTATGTAGATTAAGATCCCGTTTTTTATTTTGTTTCAGATAGCACGAGTTCCTAGAATCACCGTCGCCCGTAGAGGCCCTCTTGAAAAAGGTGATACCGAGGATTGGCCCAGTAGCCGCCATTTTGCATCAAAATGTCAATATAAAATTTTTTTTATACACTCAAATACATGTTTAATAAAGCCTGAAAGAGAGAAATTCGATTCCTTTTTCCTTACTCCCAGAATAAATTGTCAAAGTTAGGCCTTTTTTGAGGGCTCTGGAGTGGCCTAACCCCTTAAATCAATGAGACAAGCAGGACGTAATCTCCGCCGGTGTATACGTGCAAAGATCTACGACACAACGAGCTTGTGCTCATATCCTCCCTCCGACCAGTTTTTGGATGGAGTGCAAAGTGTGATTCCCGAAGCACTTAATGCATTTCTGGATGAAGTTGTGCTTATGACTACATTAAGACTGGGGGTTGGTATATTTCCCTATAAGCAATTTGGTTCACGGCTACTCATAGACGTTCTTTCATCTTTGGGTATATCAGCGTCATATAGTGAAATCCGCCACTACGAGATCGCTGCAATTGAACGACCCGCACAGAATATATCGGGCAATGCGTTTATGCAATTCGTGTTTGATAACGCGGACTTTAATATCAATACGTTGGACGGTCACAATACCTTTCACGGAATGGGAGGAATCCATTGCATCGCGCCTTCGTCTGCCATCGCGAAGCAGATGTATGAATTGCACGGAACAAAAAATCCCAATTAGCTGTGCTCAGCAATGACTATGGCAAATTGGAAATAATACCGTACCCTCTGGCAAAACATTCTAGTCTGTGAAGCATTTGATTGTCAGAGATGTTGCGGCTATGCGGACTATTTCATGTAAAGTGTTGCCAACCATTGGAGACTTCATGTGGTTATGTGGGAAGTGGGGATGCAGTCCTAATATACTAGGATGGAACGGCTTTATGCAGCAGGCTACTGCCGATAACAATTTCGAACTGTTGAAGTATCTCAGTATGAAAACTCCACATCTGTTGGTTTACCGTTCTCGGTACCTCACCGAGGCGAAAGTCGGAGCCGCTTAGAGCTGGAGACTCCGTAAGATTATTGAGGGTTCGGAATCCTCTCTGCTAATAACGCCCAGGCCATAAACACCCGAGTAATCCATTGGCAGGACCTTTTAGGATTTAGACACCGTTGCACAGTGATTCCAAAGCGGCCATAAATCGAAAAATGTCATTATCTTATATCGGTCTGAGCATGCCTCTAAGTGATTCACAGGTTGACAAGCTTCTAAAAGCTATATATAGCATTGCAATTAGTTCAAATTATCAGTAAGTTTTGTGCATTGGAAGTGAGCGGTTGTCGAGCCTAAGTACCTGGACGAGTGAGTCAACGCAACTTAATCGCTTTCTCTTTGAGTGCCATCATTTCAAATCGACTATTTACACGTAGTGTTAACATGGAAGTGCAAGAGCAAGGTATGCACTTTTATTATTTACATATTTCATATAATATGATGTAGTTATAATAATAATATGTAGGTATAATTGAAGGTAGATTTTTGCTAGATTTTCTTTCATATGAACTTAGTTATTTTGATCTATAACTTTTCGCTGCCCTTTGCTGCACTTGAGATACATATTATTTTACAAAGGAGAATGGTCAGATTAAGGGCATATAGGTTTTATCTGCCTCTTGTTGCCTCTTCTTAAGTTAGGGAGTATCAAATTATTCATGTCCATAGTATAGAAAAAAGAGTTTTTTTCAATTCCGGTTTTTATGTCGTTTTAGGTACATTTTTCAAATGTTCTGTTTCGAGGATGACGATTTTCGATATCTGGCACTCTAAGGAGGGTAGTGCTAATGAAAAATTGCACCATATCCTTAACACTTTGACACAAACACCGCGTCTTTCGGATAACATCGAATATATTAATTTAGAGACATTAAGTGATAGAATTAGGAATATATGTAAACGAATTTCACATTACTGGGTAAAGTCCAAGCGTACTAAATCTAAATTGATAGAAAAGTATTCAGATTGGCTAAGTGTAGTTGAAAATATTGATATACAGCGAAGCATTGCGTTACGTATGTCTCACCAAAATGATGATGTCGAACCGTCAACGTCCTCTTCGCGTGGCCGTCCGAGGAAAGACTTTAACGAGGCCAGTAAGCGTGCAAGAAGGAGAAGATTGTCTGAGTTGTCTAAAATAGATACTTCTCTTATGAATACGTTAGTCAATGCATCAACTGCTACTAAAATCGACTCAAGCGAAGTTTTGTCGCTCATTGTCGAAGCTAAGTTAACTCGACACCAGTATCTGTTAGTTAAAAATTTTATAGACAATAAGGTCTCCAAAAACATTTTACCATGTTACCAAAATGTCGTAGAATCTAAAAAACACTGTTATCCTTCAGATGTAGCTGTTACTGAATCATCCGCCGATGTCGAACTGCAAAGTTTACTAGACCATACTGCCAATCGGATTTTTGAGTCTCAAATAAATATTTTGGATAGGGTACCTAACGAGTCGCTAGATAAGATATCTCTGATAGGAAAATGGGGTTTTGATGGCAGTACCGGGCATTCCGAATATAAACAGCGTTTTTCTGATTCTACTCTTCAAGACAGTAGCATATTTGTTACCTCGTATGTACCACTCCAACTTATTTTGACAGCTGATAATGAGGCAAATTCAGTAGTTTTATGGAAAAATCCTAGGCCTTCATCAACTCGATATTGCAGGCCTATTCACCTTCAATATTTGAAGGAAACGACTGCTGTATCAGTTCAGGAGGAAACATACTTCAAAGAGAAAATAAGAAACTTGCGGCCTACTGTCTTGAAGGAAAGAGATGGTGAATGTCACATTACACATAGTTTGCAACTTACTATGGTAGACGGTAAAGTGTGTAATGCACTTAGCAACAGTGTTTCTTCATCTAAATGTTATATATGTAATGTCTTGCCTAGCGAGATGAACGACATTGATAAATGTTTAAATAAGGAAGTAGACGAGAGTAAATATGAATTCGGTTTATCACCTCTTCATGCGTTAATTCGTTTCTTTGAATATTTTATTCATGTGGCTTACAAGTTAGATATTAAGAAATGGCAAGCCAGATCTGCTAACGATAACATGCTTGTGGCTGCAAAGAAAAAATATGTCCAAGCCGAATTTAGGGAAAGGTTAGGTCTTATTATCGATAAGCCTAAAAGTGGCGGAAGCGGGACATCAAACGATGGCAACACAGCTAGACGATTTTTCTCGAATTCAGAAATTTCAGCTGAAATTACTGGAATCAAGAAGGAACTCATAGATCGTTGTTGGACTATACTTCAATGTTTTAATTCAGGATATAACATTAATAAGACGAAATTTAACGATTTTGCTTTAGAGACGGCTCAGCAACTAGTCGCCGAGTATCCGTGGTATTACATGCCCGCTTCCGTCCATAAAGTACTCATTCATGGTGCTCATGTTATAGATCACGCTTTGTTGTCAATTGGCGAACTGTCTGAAGAAGCAGCTGAAGCGACTAACAAACATATTAAATCATTTAGACGAGATCATACACGAAAAATGAGCCGCGTTTTGACCAATACCGATTTAATTAATAGGCTTCTTCTCCATTCAGATCCTCTAATTTCAGGTTTACGAAAGTTATCTGTTAAGAAAAAAGATGTATTGTCAAAATCCATGTTAGATTTGTTATGTATTTAAAGTTAATCGTTCTGGTAAAATGCAATGTGCTATAGATTATTAATTTATTTTCAGTAATTTTCTTTGTCTGTATTACGAAATTAAATTTTTTTTCTTTAATTTAAGGTTAATGATAATACAAACAACCATTATTTATTCCCATTTAGTAGTAAAAGTCACACTATAAAATGTTTTTCATTTGTTGTCTAAAACATATAAAACCGTGAGACATTCTTATACCTAAATACATCATTAAAAAAAATTATCTACGGAAAACTCTCATAAATTATATAATTTATGTTTATATGATTATATTTTGACGTTTTAAATGAAAAAGGAATAGTTAGTTTAGAGTTACGCATTTATGGCCGCTTTAGCATGGGAGCCGAATCACTGTGCGTTGGGGTCGTTGGGACTGCGGATACCGCTAGCTACTTCAGGTACACTGTGCTTCGGGTTGATCGGACAGTTCAGTTAGAGAGCTCACGGTGCGCGGACGTAGATCCTAGACATGTATACTTTCCTTATTAAATATATTGTTATCGTACTTATGCACGATCCAAACGTGTACATTCGTATTCCACTTACTAACCCTTCAACACGAACGAACAAAAATTCTATTCCTGCGTTTTATCCATGAATCGCCATCAGATTATAGTACAATACATACATCGTTGCATTTAGTGGCGTCCCAGGCGAGAAAGTATAACCAAGTCACCTGCTTCGTCACATTCGAGCAACCGCTCTACTGGAAAGCCCGCGACATTATTGCAGCTCCAGAAACATCGCCGGCATTGACACATGTGGTAGTCCGACTGGGTGGATTCCATATTCTGCTATCGTTCCTTGGCTCAGTTGGTTATATTATGTTGGGTAGTGGATTGGAGGATGTGTTGCAGCTTATATAATATATGCCCCTAATTGTGTCGGCAAGATACTGTCTGGTCATGCGTATTCCAGAGCGATCCGAGCTCACTTTCTTGTCCATTTAAGTCTTGCTAAAATAATTTTAGACTTGGTAGGCTTGTCCGACGACGAAAGACAGGATATCAACTATTATTTGAACGTTGCTGAGGGCACATTAATTTTACCCGGTTCAACAGACGAAACGGTCCAATGCATTCTTGACAAATTTGAGGCGAAGCTTGAAGCTCTGGAACGTACCAGCCCAAAGGCCAAAATGTGGGTTCAGTGCTTTAAGCTGATTACACTAATTAAAACTGTCATCGAAGCTGAATGTACAGGGCATTGGTCCCTTCATCTGGATACAATTCAAGAGATATTTTACGCAAGTGGGCATCACCTGTACGCCAAAAGCGTTCAACTATACGTACAAGATATGCTACGTCTTGAAGAGTCGATGCCGGCAGAGGAGTACCAATCATTCACTGGGCAAGGGAACTTTACGACTTACCGATAAGTTCTGGAGTGGTATGTTTTCAGATCAAGCTATTGAATGTGGCTTGATGAAGGAGTTTAAACTGCCAACCCGAGGATTAACACATGGCCGAGGGATTACGGATAACTCCACACGGAAGTGGACATTGGGCATGATTCATTTAATTCATATTTGTACTCAGGTAGAAACGTTCTGTGGAGTGTCCACAGCAACTAGCGAACAACATTTCGATATGCGGCCCGGCCGTGTGGCTAGAAACAACAATGACGTTGAGAAATTGGATCAATGATTTGCGCATCATCCCCCATTTACAGACAATCCGGAGTTGTTTTCGATTAGTACAGGACTTACGGGAACCAAAGACATTAATTGCCATCGGGATTTCGAAGTCGGAAGGACGCTTATGGCTAAAAACGTTGGAAAAACATTCGACTCATTGACATGTAAAAGGGCCGACAAGATACTGCTGTTGTCTGCCGTGCCCAACACGATTAGAATTCATTCGACGAAAGTCGTTGTAGATCCAGTTCTCCTTTTCCAGCGAATGTGTATTGCCAAAAACTCGGACGACGATTTGAAACATTTCCTGTCCTACGAACTTGCACCATATCCTATATCCCTATTTTCCGATGAAGGAATGCGCAAAGGAACGAAATCTATTCTCTACACTTTCTTTACACCCAAGGACCCGAATTTCCTAATGCATGCTTATCGTTCTGAGGTGGTTGATGGGGGATGGCTTCTGCATAAAGTTGTATGGACGAAACAATTGACCGTAAATGCAATTTGCGATCAGTATGTCGCTTACCTTAGACGCCATTTTTGCAAAGATGTAATCGTCATCTTCGACGGATATCCAGACAATGAAAGAGACTGGGGCACAAAAACCCACGAACGAGTACGTCGAGCCACAAAACAGAATTCTCTTCAGTACACTTTTAACGAAAACACAGTTCCCCCTGTTAGTCAAGAGAAATTTATTTCAAACGAAAAAAATCAAAAACAATTCATTGCCTTCCTTGCTGCTCATCTACGATGCAACGACATCGATGTTCTTCAAGCTGTGGAGGACGGGGACACCCTTATTGTGTTTACGGCTCTTGAGAGATCACACTTGTTTGACGAAGTGCACATCGTCGGGGAGGACGTAGATCTCCTTGTGTTATTATTAATCGGTTTGAGCAAGGAATCCACAACAAACGTTTTTATAAAAAAGCCATCCAGGGGAAGCGTAGCAGAACAAATTTATTCGATCCAGAGCTTTAACCATTCACGAAAACTTGGACAATGCATACTGTTCATCCATACTTTCACTGGATGCGACACAACATCAGCTATGTTTGGTTTGGGCAAATGGAAACTGATATCGGTACTTCAGAGTAATCCCGATCTTGAGAAATGTGTTTCAGAGTTTTATACGAAAAGAAACGATTGCCATACTGTGACCTCCGCAGGCGAACGCATTCTTATCAAATTGTATGGAGGTGACATGAACGAGGAATCTTTGAATTCATTGAGATACAACAATTTTTTCTTAAATCAGCGGTTAAAATTAAGACTAGTCTGGCTAGTTTGCCACCCACTACTGATGCAGCAAAGTACCATTCACTACGAACGTACCACCAAGTGCAAATGTCGCTTGGAAAATATATTGATGCGGACGAGTGGGGCTGGGAAAAAACCAAAACCGGATGGATGCCTCGTAAAACCACTAAAGATCCAGCGCCAGCCGAGCTACTTAAGCTAATATCGTGTTCTTGTGGAACGCCCTGTCGAACTGCTTGCGGTTGTCGCAAAGCAGGTCTAAAGTACACAGTGCTTTGTAAGAATTGCGCTGGTGAGACATGCGAGAACGTACCATCTCCTACAGTTTTCGAGAATTCTGACAGCGATTCTGACGACGACGACTTCACTTCATACGAAGCAAGAAAACAAGCAGACAACAGTAAATCTGAGGCGCCAACACCAGGCCCATCACACAAAAGAGGACGATACAAATAATTTAGATTTTTTATAACATTCATTTACATGGTCGTGAATTCCATAAAATCAATTTCATCGCATCCATCTGTTTCTTTTTGGGGAAATAAATACATATCATATATAACACGAACGTTGTATGTTTTTTTATTATGAACAACTTTAATATTGCTAAAATTTGCAGAGCTAAACCAAAATTACAAAACTACCCCAATTCTTCGTGTACTGGGCGCTACCTCCAAAAATAATCAAGCTGCAAAAAAAGTTCATAAGGAAAAGTTGTTTGTACATTTATTATGAACAACTTTCATAAGGGATAGTTTGCTGAAAAACAAACTTTTCAAAAACCACCCCCAAGGGTTCCGTTCAATAAACGGTCGCTGAGTCCGGAAATAATAAATTTATAAACAACTTTCATAAGACAAAGTAATAGAGAATGTTCTTATGTACAATTTCAGTCTAATAATTTTGTTATAGCATAATTTTCAAAAAACAGCCCCTATTCCTCAAAAGTCCAAGGGGAAAGTTTCCGATTTTGCTAATTTTACACTTAGGAGACAGTTGCTGACAAACTCTGAAAAAATCAGCTTGTCCGGAATTTTTTTTTCAAACTACAACTTTACTGTACTATTACGCTTATTCGCGGTGTGCGGCAGAATAGTGGAGGAGATGGGAACGATCGTGCACGCGAATCGGAGAATTGCGGAACTTTTCTTAGCTACCGCCACTATCGTCGCAATCTTTGATACAATGGGTTATCTTAAATGTTGTGTTAGTAATTGTGCTAATAATATGAAAAATTGTTTGTATAAATTTTACTGTTTTCCAACGGCTAAACATAAATTAGTACAAAGAAGAAAGTGGATTTTCGCCGTAATAAAACAAAAAAGTAAGTATCATAACCTTACTTTTTGTAATATTATTTAAATCATTGATGATTTTCAGTGGTTATGAATCAAATTAGAATCCCAAACCCAGTACTGTTATATGCAGTGCTCATTTTATTGGGAATAAGAAGGGAGAGGAGGAAATGAGTCCAAGCTATATTCCAACAAAATTTTTGTTGACCGATATAAAAGGAGATGTGAATGAAAAATTAACTATTCAAAGGTAATAAATTAAGCAGTGTATGCAATAAACGCTATTGAACCAGCTATAGGATTCATTTTTGTAATAACTACAACACTAACTAATTTATTTTAGACATACGCGTTTCATGGAGCGGCGGATGCAAAATCATGCAAGTTCAAGAGATCTTGGAAGTTCACTGGATCACTCGATCAATACGACTCCGAATGATATTTCTGACGCATTAAGGGCAAACTCAGTTCAAAAATGTGATCAAGAGTGTTAAGCTGATATTTTCCTACTTTGTGATAAGTTCGAAAAAACCTTTATCTGTAATCGATATATTTATGGAGGTAATACTTGCGAAATTGAAATTCAAATAGAGATTAGTGAGCCGACAGGAGCGTCGATAATAAATAATAGGAAAAAGTTTAAAAATAAAGGATGCGGCACGGCACAGAAGGTTACTTTAGATGTGGCAGTTGAAAATGATTCAGCGGTTGGATGAATGTAAAGATAGAGGAATTCATTTTCACGGATCAGTTACAAACGATGAACAGCTCATAGACCTTACTGGTGTATCATTTGATTATTTTCATTTCCTAATGAAAAAATCCGATGTTACAGAAAAAATTAAAATATCAAAAGAAATGAGACTGTTCATTTTTCTGCTCAAAATGAAAACTGGGTTGACATTCTCCGCCATGGGTGCAATTTTGTCCGTACGTCGTACTACGGTATCCCGAATTTTTTATTCACTTTTGGAAAATCTTGCAAGAGCAACATCTAATTTAGTGTTTTGGCCAGATAGACAAAGTGTACAAGCAACAATGCCTGATTGTTTCAAGGCCCAATATGCTGATACTCGAGTGATCATTGACTGCACTGAGTTCAGAATAGACGTTCCTTCTGCTGTTGATGATCGTGTTTATTGTTACTCACATTATAAAAAAGGATTTACATCTAAAGTGCTGATTGGTATCACTCCTAGAGGTTTCATTTGCTTTAAATCTTCAGCAGCTGGCGGTAGAAAAAGTGACTCACAGGTAACGATTGAGTCTGGTCTCATAGACTTGTTACAGGCCGGCGATATAGTTTTGGCGGATAAAGGATTTCCAGAAATAAAAACCACACTCGACAGCGCAGGGAAAAGGGTTATTCTAGTTATGCCACCTTTTTTGGAAAAGAACTCTCACTTTTCCAAAGAGGAAACTGGACAAACTTATTCTATTGCAAAAGTTAGAATACACGTCGAAAGAATCATGCAGCGTTTAAGACCTCATCAGATCTTGAATAAAATTCCTGAACATATGTTTGACTACATTGATGACATAATACACATGTGCTGTATTTTAGTTAATCTGCAACCCCCCATTTTTGCAGATCTAAACAGAGATTGTGAATAAAAAAGAAGTCTCAAAGTATATATATATATGTCTAAAGGTTACTTTGGGGACACGATATATTTTGGGTTAAATCGATGCAGAAAGGCATTATATATATATTAGGACTATGTAGAAAAAATAATAATGATAAAATTTCAAGATATTTTGAATTTTGCGTAAAACAGCTACTATGAGGACATAGCATATATCCGCGAATATGAGGACATTATATTTTGTAAGGAATGGCGACTATGGGGACATTTTATATTAATAGAAAAAAGTATTTGAATCAATTGCGTTTGACGTTTTAAACAAGTAGGCACTACTAACTGCTTCTAATTTCCTCTAAAATGTCTAAAACTAGAGACATTTAGAGTTACATATATAACGGTGACTTTGAGGACATCCGCTTGCTGAAATATATAAAATAGAACTAATGGTTCCTTCGGGGACAGTTGTTTTCTAAGTATTAAATATTTAGCAGATACAAATCTCAATATTGTTACTTGAGCATGTATAACGTATCCGTGTAATATGATTTTCCCCGACAACACGACAAAACGACAAAAAGAAATTTCAACGCTTCTCTCCTTCACGTCTTTTGAGGAATGAATATATCGCCATATATTCTCCAGAAGAATAATGACGCGTGCAAATTTTGAAATTTTTTAATTAAAAAAATTTAATTAAGTCATTTTTAAGACTATTGAGGGGTTTAATTAAAAAATTTCAAAATTTGCACTTGCGTCATTGTTGTTCTGGAGAAGCGATATATTATCTGGGATGCCACTTTACCGACCGCTAGCGGTTCAATAGCATACATACGTCCGACCAGCCGCCCAGGCCGCAGATCCTCCGTGGCAGATTAGTGCAGTCAAAATAACATATGAAATACAAATTAATCCGGATAGGATGAAACCTATACCAATCCATAGGGAAAAATCCCCTGAAAAACATATCAAAAGTTCCCAAAAAACTTTGGTTGGGAAATATGTTTAATTAATAAAAAAGTAACAAGAATCGCGGTCGAGCGTCCTTTGTACGCTAATATTTCTCGTTCAATGGGCTCAATTAAAAAAGTAGAACTACCATTTTGTAGCGTGAAAAATTTACTATAAAAAACAGCGGAAACCCCTAGCTGGAAATGTTTCGTTTTAGTTTCATTAATGTTTAATCTTCTGAGCGTCTTAAACGCCGAACGATCAGCCGATTATTTGGCGTTTACGACGCTGCAGAAGCTTAAAACATTAATAAAACTGAAACGAAACACTTTGAGCTAGAGGTTTCCGCTTATTTTTTGTAGAAAATTTTCCCCGCTACAGAATGGTAGTTTTACTATTTCATTGAACCCATTGAACGAGAAATATCAGCGTTCAAAGGACGCTCGACCGCAATTCTTGTTACTTTTTCATTAATTAAACATATTTCCCGGCCAAAGTTTTTGGGAACTTTTGATATGTTTTTTCAGGGGATTTTTCCCTATGGATTGGTATAGGTTCCATCCTGTCCGGATTAATTTCCATTCCATGGAATAAAATCGCCTATTTTCACTGCACTATACGTCCACTCGACGTGTGCCAAACACTTGCCAGAGCCGTCCTCCAAGTGCTTCGAAACCCGATATGTTTCAAACAGCGGGCATTATACTCTATGTCGGCTGGTGCCAAGACTGTATATGTTTGGTCATCCATTCTTTTATTTAAAACAGCAAAGACCCAAAACACGTCTAGTAGAATCCACCCGCCTAACGGAGGGTTAACCCTCGGTTAGTCGATTATAGGTCCAGCGGACCTATTGTCATACTACCTACCTACCTATTGTGCATAAGAGAAATTTGACGCGTCTAACGGAGGGTTAAATATGTTTTTGAAGGAAAATAAATTAAAAAAGTAAACATTTACACTCAAAAAGTTAAAAAAAAGCTAATTTTATTCCAAAATTATCAAAGCAAAAATTATAACCCTCGTAGAAGGCATCTGTAAAAAAAAAACACCCGAATCAGTCTCAAATACTCATAACGCTCATAAAGTTTTCAAAACTACAGCAAAGAGCTAGGTATATACGTATGTCGAGTTAGGTAACTTTGGTACTTGAACTTTGTTTCCTCATAATGAACGAAAGAATGACGTTAGAAATATTTTCTCAATTTCTGTAATTTCGTTCGGAGAAAGTTTGAAAGTAAAGGGCGTGCGAAAGACTCCGGGAAGACATCAGATGCGTCGACGTCCCGTGGTGCGGTCCAGGGACGAACGTACGCGCGTCTCGATGACTTAATTTATGAAAGGGCGACGCGCGTCTCGTTTATAGGCCTCCATACACGATACGGTTTACCGGAAAGCAGGCCTTTCGATATGCAAGCCGGAAGGCAAATCGTAGTGGTCATATTGGCCGGAAGGCTCGGCCTGAACTCTCGGCTTTCCGAAAAACTGTGGGCGCTTGAAAATTTACCTCCGGCCATGCTTTTCGCCTGCATGTCGAAAAGTGTATGGGTGCCATAGAAATATAGGCCAAGAGTTTGTGTGACGGAAAGCATAGCAGAAGTAGGTACACCCGGGGACACGAAATCTGTCGCTGGTGACTTTTTTAATGTCATTTTTAAACGTACTAAACTAATGAACAATTAATTCTCATGCCCTGATTAGCTACGGTGGCGTCTACTCTCGTTAATGAAAGTATGAGGATTATTAATCATTGGTTAGTACGTTTAAAAATAAAATTTTAAATAGTCACCAGCGACAAATTTCGTGTCCCCGGGTGTACCTAAGCAGATATTGTCTAATTTCGATAATCATCAAGTTCCAGTTGTAATTCGTCGATTAAGTGCATATGCAAATACACTTGTCGCGCGATTTATTAACCACTGTTTTACCCAATTCGAACATTTGCGCTTTATCTTTTTCTTTTTTTCAGACAACAAAGCAACTGCTAGTCCTATTAACATAAGTTCATATTCCGAAATCATGGCTACAACTTTTCGCTTTGCACTAACAAAACCCTGTTAACTCTCCGTTAGTTGGTAATTGTTGAAATCTATTCCATGGTTTCGTTAATTAAATTTAGCCGAGTCAAATATAATGCTGCATGATTTTCCTCGGTACATAGAAGCATTACTTTCCTTGTTTCAAAGGAAAATTTACATTAGTTACAATGTCCCATCATATAATTTTTAAAACATAAGAGTGTTCAAGTGACGATAAGAGGGCCGGTATTATAAAGTCCGGTTAACCGAAGGTTGAACTTCAACCGGCGGTTAGACTGCAGTTTCCGATTACGCTAACCGCCGCATAAACATCGACACGTGCGGTCTCTTTCTCGCTCGGGGGAGAAGTCAGGGCCCGATTATAAGGAGGTAGTTGTTTCATTTTACAAAGTGTGTACAGCACCGCATTTTTGAATTTGAGAATAGTTTCTCTTAAAAAATGAATGCACAACATGTAGAAAATATATCACCTAATTAGGATTATGATTAATATGAATACAATACCTATAAATGGGATTATTAAAATAAAAAATGGAACTCTTTCTCGGAATAGATAATTAAGTTGACATTGCTCAGGAAGAGTAAAAAACATTTGGATGTACATGTATTTTTTAGTTTTATAGCCTAGTATGCTTTTCTATTTTATGTAAAAGTCCGAGCTCCCAAATAACGTGCCGAATAATTTTTTTAACAATTGGGAATAACAATAAGGAGTCGGGCATGTAATAGTTTCAGATAACATGTAACTGTATATAGGTTATAATATGTTTTTTGTACTTTTTTATTTATGTACCAATTAATGTATAATATTTTGAAAACAAAGCAGGTAACTTAATAAATATAATTTCCTTTAAATGTTTTTACTCTTCCTCGGCAATGTTAACTTAATTACCTATTCCCCGAGAAAGAGTTTCATTTTTTTATTTCAATAATCCCATTTAGGTATTTTATTCTTATTAATCATACTCCTAATTAGGTGACATATTTTGTACATGTTATGCGTTCATTTTTAAGAAAAACTATTCGAAAATACGGTGCTGTACACACTTTGTAAAATGAAACTACTAATTTCCGTAATTTGCATATTTCCATATCTAGCAGTGCCGTATTCCTTACTGACAAACAGATGCAAACAAATTTTAGTCAGTTTTTGTTGAAATTTTGAAGTATGAACACGATGTCGGGGGAAGGAAAAGTAGAAATCGTCCGACTTACAAATTATAAATTACAATTACTTATCATTACATTAATCAATGTAGGAATAACAGAATAGAACACTTGTGGAAAGACTTGGTCACTCATTTTCAGTTCGTTGATACGATACTGTAGAAGCATCGAGGGTCCGAACCCCTGCTGAGCCCCCTTTCTCGAGTCACTCGTAAGAGAAACGTACCAGGTCTTTGCGTATGTGTTGACATAGGAATCGTGCGAGTGCGAGTGAGAACGCGGATTAACACTGGTGAAGCTATAAGAGTTTCTCTGTCGCACATTCTCCGTCCTCCTCGGACTTGTCCAGTTGGAGTATGCGACAGAGAAACTCTTATGGGTTCATCAGTGTTAATCCGCGTTCTCACTCGCACTCGCACGATTCCTATATCAATACATACGCAAAGACCTGGTATACGTTTCTTAGTGAGTAGGCCAATCAGGACCCCTACCACAACGGAATACTTGGTCCTGATTGATCTATTGGCTAAGATGCGTATACGTAACTTTGCGAGTGACTCGAGAAAGGCCCCCTGCTTTTTTTCACGCTTTAGTGAATTCGCACTAGCGGAAATATCCCCCGAGCTAGTGCGGGGGATGACTGTACTTATAATCGGGCAATGACTTCTCTCCCGAGCGAGAAAGAGAAAGAGGTTAAATTTTCGATGTCTAATACTTCAAAGGTGTCGCCGGAGAGTCAGCTAGCTGTTTAAGCTGTAACTGTATTGTAATTTTTAGAAGTGTACGTTATTTCCTCCTGGAGGAAATACATATGTATACTCTCACCACAGAGTTTTTTATTACAGTAAAAATGTCTAGAATCGTTGTTGTTTGAGATGCTGCTTAGTGATTTCTCAAAGAAATTTTTTCCCAACGTTGGTAGATAATTTTACAAGAATTTAAATAAAATTGATTTATTTTGAAATTATAAATTCTTGAATATATTGCAATATTATTACAATTTTGCAATAATATATTTGAACGCAAGTGTTGTAAGATTGCTGCAATGAAATGGCTATATTGTAAATTTTATAAAATTAAATTTAAGCAAAGTCATTGCAATATTAAATACTTTCTGGATAGTTGCTTTCAATTAAAAACGTAATTATAGTTGAAGCATTGGGTGCAACAAGGGCGTTAGGCTTATAACGCCCTTTTTAATATTATTACATGGAAAGGACCGTAGATCCATCTACTTTAAGGTAGCAGAACCATTGTTGGATCTGTTGCATCTAGATGGAGCTACGCGCTTAGTCTTGAGCATGAGTCGTACGCCCTTGTTGCACCCACCGCGCAAACGTCACTTGGAAGTGCATTATTACCTGTCTGTCACAAGACCTATCAGTTTTAACAATTTTTAACGAAAAACATGTCAACTGCGAGTAGTTCGAGTGATTGTAGTGTTGAAGAATTAGAAGATGAATACATTCCGCCTAAAAAACAAGGAAAAAAGAAAGAGAAGAAGCCTGAAAATTGGAAAAGAAACATTCGGAAGAGAAAAAGGGCTTGTGGTGAAGCTTATAAGTCAGTGCGTGGTAAAAATGTCGATAGCAAGTGTTTTAAACATATAAAGCAATGCTGTGTAAAAAAATGTGCCCATAATATTACAAGGAATTATCAAAGTGAGGTATTCTCTTCATTTTGGAGGATCGGTGATAAACTACAACAAGATACATTTTTACTGGCTTGTTTGGAAAAAATTGCCAAAGTTCAAGAGAATGTGGCTGCTAAACTTAAACGAGACAATCAGTGGAATTACTACTTAACAATACAAGGGATGAAGGTTTCAGTATGTAGAAAATTCCTTTTGACTTTAATACAAATATCAGAGAAACGTCTAAGAAGAATTCAGCATTTCAAAGTAACAGGTAACAAACACGTGTATTTGGTACTATTAATATACAGGGAGTGGTATTTAAAGTGTGACAGCTTGTATTTCGATAAAATTTTCATTTGAGAAAACACAAATAAGTAAAAGCTCTTCTTTGTTGATAATTTGAAGTACAAGTGCAAGTTATTTTTTTAATACAAACGTACCCTTTTCTATAATAATAATCTTAATGTTCAGCTGTCAAGAGTTATGTTCTAAATTAATTATTTTGGGTTTCTTTGCAGGAGAACCAGTAAGCGATAAAAGAGGAAAACACGACAATCGTCCTAGAAAAATTACTGAAAATATTCACAAGCTGATAAAACAACACTGGGCTATGTATCCAAATAAAGGAGTGCACTACGGACGAACTACTGAGAGAAAATATTTCGAAAATCCCGACTTAAATATTAAAAAACTTTACATTCACTTTAAGCAGTATTACTTGGAGCAGACAAATACTATTTTAAAAATGACTTACAATACATACCACAGATATTTTCGCGAAAATAGCATATATTCTTTTCGACAACCTAGAACTGACGTTTGCGACTATTGCACAAGATGCAAAATTTTATTAGAAGCTAATGCCGAAGATACGTGCAAAACACAGTATTGCTTGCATTTGAAAAAGGTAGAAGCTTATAATAAGTTAAAGAAAGCGTACCTCGAAACTGTTAAAGATAATGCCAGCAGTGATACACTTATTGTGGAGTTTGACTATGCACAGAATTTGGCTCTACCGAAATTGAATATAACTTCACAGTTCTACAAGAGATTGCTCTGGGTGTATAACTTTAACGTTCATTGTCACAATGATGGGTCAAGTTCCTTTTATTGTTTTTTAGAAGGGGATTCAAAAAAAGGGCCTAATACGGTATGTTCTTTTATATACCACTTTATCAGCGAAAAGCTAACGGATTTTCCTGAGCTAAAAAAAATAATATTTTTCTCCGACGCCTGTGGAGGGCAAAATAAAAACATTACAATAGTTATGTTTTCCACATGGTTAGCGAAAAGTTTGAACGTAACCATCGAGCACATATTTCCAGTCCGCGGCCACTCTTATAATCAGTGCGATAGAAACATAGCACGTTACAGTGTTCATTTAAAATCGCTAGAAACCATCGAAACAACCGAGCAATATTTAAATATCATTTCTTCAGCCCGGACAAACCCGAGTCCATTTAATGTGCATATGGCAAATTACCTAATTCAGGACTGGAACAAAGGATTGAAGTGTTTTTTCTCAAAAAATCCCATTTGCAAAAATGACCGTTTTGCTATTCAGCAATACGTACGAATTAGGTATAAACCTACTGGCATATTAACACCTTCGAGATTTTATACTACATGTGGTAGGAACTTTATTTTTAAGAAAAACAATGCCCCACAAAATAAGCAACACTTAGCCCTTCAACCGGTGGATCGTCCTGGTATTAAAGATGTCAAAAAGAAAGATGTGCTATCTCTACTCCCCTTCCTGAAACCTCAGAATGCCGCGTGGTTAAAAAACGTGATATCCTTCGAAGGTGAACTAAAAACTAGACCTGGATCATCTCGTAAGCCTACCTTAGCAGAAATGGAGGAGGGCGTGTGTTCCGATTATTCTAATGAATCTAGCGAATGGGAGCAGTATTAAAATAATTATGTAATCAATAAATTTACAAAGAAACAATAGTTTTTTTTTCATATTACCTTAATACAACTATTACAGCTTGCTACTTACAGTTGGGTGCAACAAGGGCGGATGGTACTTTTATTAAAAACAATTATTAAGGGCAGGTATACTCGAATTTAAACAAAAGTAAAAGTAGAAAACAATAATATAATATTGTTAAATATACCAAACAGAGAAAATAGCGCAATAGTATTTCTACTTTGTAAATCACAAATGTTTCAACATTTCAAACTTGAATATCTCAGATCAGCGTTTTTCACCTAACGCCCTTGTTGCACCCAATGCTTCAGTTGTCCTTCTTATAAATTGTTATTTGAAGGACAGTCCTCAAAGAAACCGATTAATGTATTGTTACTTTGGGGACTGTCCCCAAAGTAACACCAATTTTGGCTGTCCTCGAACTACACGTAAGACTTGCGTTGATGATTTCGGGGACTGTCCTCAAAGTATACACTTCATGAGTAAAAATTTCGGGGACTGTCCTCAAAGTACACAAATGTCCCCGAAGTAACCGATCAGTGCACGAAAATGTCCTCGAACTACACGTTACGCATATATATGTATATATAATATAAGTATAAAATGTTATAAGCAGTTCATCGTTTGATTTCTTCATTTACAAATAAAAGTACATGTTAGTAATACAGTTATTTCCTTTATACCAAATAAAATGAACAAACCAAAAAACGAAAGGAATACTAATTATATTTACAATATTTTGTTTAATCAATTATATACAATTATGCAGGATAAATTTATATATATAAAAATATAGCTAATTTGTTATATATATATATATATATAACAAAAGGAATACTCATTATATTTACAATATTTTGTTTAACCAATTATTTACAATTATGCAGGATAAATTCATATATATAATATACCAAAAATAGTTTTAATTACATTATAAAGCCATATATATACGTATATATATATACATATATATATATATATATATATATATATATCTAATGGCAGTTTTCAGGTCTTTTTTAGGTACGCAACGTATATTACCGGGACACTTGGTGCTTTTCAGGACGGTCCTGAAAGATTTTTCTATATATCGTATACTTTCAGGACAGTCCTGAAAAGTATCCTTACATATAAATGCGTTTTAGCTGTAATATTTCAGAATATTGACATCAAATATTGGTTCCGTTCCTCACATCTTCTTCATCTTCGACATGTTTGTAACATATTAATGGTTAAGAATATAACTTTATAATAATATAACCTAACAATAACACTACACAGATAAATATTTCCTTCTACTAATGAGAAAATGGTAAATGTTTATTCCTATCTCAATTCCAGCTTATCGAATATTCATATGACGATACTGTGATATATATAGGAAACAAGGAATCCTGATAACGTTCTACTCTTGCATATTCTGGAAGACGCAGTTAGAAGTAAGATGCAAACCACCTGCACACGGCAAATGGTACATCACTTAAATGACTGCTAATTACTGTTCAGACATTAATAAGAAGTACGGTTTAGTATTTCTAGTAACTGAATCCCGACACGAACCAACAAGTCGAAAAGAGTCCTAAAAGTTGTCAATGCATTACATGGCATCATGAGATATAACCTCATTGCATTCACGTAGAGTCCTGAAAGCAGTCAATACCTTTCATGACGATCTTGTAAAAATATCTACAATAATACTTTGGCAGGTTCGATAATTTTCGCTTTGCAGCGGTGCTGCCATTTTGTACAAGTAAATTCAGGGTCAACTTTGGTTGCGTTACATTACGCCAGGGGCACACGGTTGAGCCAATTTATTTATAATTGTTTACCAGTTTTCACACAATGAATTTATTTATACATAATTTACTGTACCCATTAAATCCTGCAGCTGTTTCTCGCGTTTTTTAGCAAGTAGAATAGAAGGTGATGCCAATTTAGCATAATAATTGAATGTGAAAATGATACTGGTAGCCAGATTCGTTCATACGACCCTCTGTGAACGAAGTGGATGCTATAGCCATTGTATCAACTAAAGTAAGTGTAAACACATTTATATCTGAGATATATTAACTACGTCTTGGATGCTTGCAAAACTTCACGGGATGGTAAACAGAAGAGTAAGACCAATTTGAATCAACGGCCGATAACGGGTCGTCTTATTTCAAGTGCACAACAAACTCCTGACCAACAGATTAAAAGGGTTCTGAAAGCTGCCAATGCGTCATATGACATTCTGCGATGCAACGGTTCATACCAGGACTGTACTCACATAGAGTCCTGAAAACAGCCATTGCGTCTCTTGACATTCTGCAACACAATGGTTCTTTTTGGGACACTAGTGTCGCAGAGTCCTGAAAACTGTCAGTACATCCCTCTGTGATTCGTGTTGCATCGATGTTACTAATATGTGTAAATGAATTTTACATCAACCTCAGATACGTTACATTACGTTAGGAGCACACGGTTTAGCCAATTTGTTTATTTGTTTCCTCTTTTTGGATTAGTTTATTCATTTGCATTCACTATGTCTACTAATTCCTGCAGCAGTTTTTTGCATACTTAGCGAGCAGAATAGCAGCTGATATCAATTTTCCATAACGACTAAATACAAAATTTTAAAAAATGTACTGGTAACGAGAATCGATCATAGGATCTTTCGTTTAAGAAGCGGGTGCTTTAGTCACTACGCCAACTAGAGATCTTGTTATCGCATTTACATCTGAGATTTATTAGACACGTCTAAAATACTTGCAAATCTTGAAAAATCGATAAATCGAAGGGTAAGGCTCATTCTATTAAACGGCCGATCACTTATGATTTTATTTAAGTTGCACATCAAAGTCCAGACTAACCGACCAGTAAAGTCCTGAAACATGCCAGTGCTCCAAATGACACTCTGCGATGCAAGGGCTCATATCAGGACTCTAGTCCCGGAAACTGCCATTGCATTTCTTGACAATCTGCGATGCAATGGTTCATACAAAGACTCCACACACCTAGTGTCCTGAAAACTACCACTGCGTCTCTTGACATTCTGCAACACAACGGCTCTTTACGGGACTCCAGTGGCGCAGAGTCCTGAAAACTTCCAGTACATCCCGCAGTGATTTGCGTTGCAACGATGCTGCTAATTTGTGTAAATAAATTCTGTGTGAACCTCGATTACGTTACGTTTCATTAGGAGCACACGGTTTAGCCAATTTTTTCATTTGTTTACACTTTTTGGATGAGTTTCTTTATTCATTTGAACTTACTATGCCTAATAATTCCTACAGGAGTTTTTTGT
The DNA here is from genome assembly GCA_963678675.1 of Xiphydria camelus. NCBI lineage: Eukaryota > Metazoa > Arthropoda > Insecta > Hymenoptera > Xiphydriidae > Xiphydria > Xiphydria camelus. Next base: position 20,316,866 of record OY783194.1, read on the forward strand.
ATACTTAGTGAGTAGAATAGCAGCTGATATCAATTTTCCATATCAACTAAATTCAAAATTTAAAAAATGCACTGGTAACGAGAATCGATTGTACGAACTTTCGTGTACGAAGCGGGTTCTTCAGTCACTACGCCAACTAGAGCTCTTGTTAAAGCATTTACGTCTGAGATATATTAGGTACGTCTGGAATACTTGCAAATCTTGAGTGATCGACAAATCGAAGTATAAGGCTCATCCGAATGAACGGCCGATCACTTGTCATTTTATTTCAGTTTCACGTCAAACTCCAGATTAACCGATCAGGAAAGTCCCGAAAGCTGCCATTGCTCCAAATGACATATTGCGATGCAACGGTTCATGCCAGGGCTTCACTTACATAAAGTCCTGGAATCTGCCATTGCATTTTTTGAGATTCTGCAGTGCAATGGTTCGTTTCAGGACTTTATTAAAATGAAGGTTTGAGAACTACCCATACGTTCCCGAATATTATGGGTTGCAGTGGTGTACGTCGGCACTGTACAATGATGGTTACTCTGATGTTAATTAATTACTGATCAGATGGAAATTGAATGAAAAAGTCGATCACGCTTTATTCGCGAATTGGAACGCTGTAATTAGTGTGGAATTGACACGTAATTATAGTTCATCTCTTGGGCTTGTAAGACCTCTTCAATGAGCTGCAGTAAAAATAACAGTCGTACTACTTTGGTTTTAATATGGTTTCAATATGTTTCCCTTTGAAAATATCAGATCGAATAACAGTGATTGTTTACGCGTTGCGAGTGATTTGTAGACGACTGACAATGGTTAGTGGATAATGGTTCTCCAGATTTCGATGAGAAATGCTATACTGTGTTTCCAGTTCCGACATAAACCACCAGATCCAGAAAATTCCTGAATCTTCAAATGCATTTCGTTACATCTTGTGATGCAACGGTTCTATTCAGGACTCTGCGCAGAGAGTCCTGAAATGTGCACGTGTGTATCTTAATGTTTTGCGATGTAACGGTACTTATTGGGACCCTATATATACAGAGACCTGGAAACTGCCAATTCGCTCCGCGACTTTCGGCGATACAACGGTTCTTTTCGGGATTCCGTTGAAATTGAATTGTAAAAACTACCAAGACCTTTTCTCTCATATTCTGCGATGCCGTAATTCATATTGGGAATCTTTTAGCATAGTGTCATTAGAGTAGCAGTTACATTCCGCGTGTGTTGTGTCTTTAATACCATTTGCATTCCCGTACCGCGTTACTGTCCCGAAATCTGCCTATGTATACAGAGTCCTGAAAACTGCCAATAGTTCACGGGTGTCCTGAAAAATGCCATTAGGTACGCCTTTTCCTGTATATTCGTGAATAATCAATTTTTTACGAAAATTTCTGCTCACTATCTGTCAGTGTTCCACCTTTTTCAGAAATAAGTCGCAAAATCTGTCACTTTTTACTGTCCTGAAAACTGCCATAAGACATATATATATATATATATATATATATATATATATATATATATAACAATATAACAATATAGCACCAAACAGTTTACTTAAATTAAACTTTTGATCACAAGTCTGTCGTCTTTATAATGTAAATAAAACTATTTTTGTTAAACAATATATTCATAATTGTGACGTTTGGTTGAAAATATCAGTCCCATTGAAAAGACACTTCTGAATCGCTACGGAATTGTTGCTATCGTTGTCAATCTCTGGATGCATTATTCGATGCAGTTGTGGCAAATAATGATGAAAATAAAAGTACTCACACTTTAAAGTGACGTTTTGTATGAATGATTCATTTCGATGTGTAAATGGGTACGCAACAACTGCCTAACGGTGACCAGATAAACAAATCACAAATATGCTGCCCACTTAAATACATTTGCATTTGACACTGCGTGTAGTACATGTGGCTTTCTTTTAAGTGAATTGAATTATTTTTATACTGTAAGAGTAATTCACATTACATATTTGAGTCGATCCAACTACTACAGGTTTGTCAGCGCAGCTTTTAGGGCATTTGAATTCTACTATTTTGATTATGGCACCATCCTGAATTACAACGCCATCAAGGCTTGCACATAACCATGGCTGTGAAACACTTGAAATCAAAATCCTACGTGTTTTACTTCTACATTATATAAAAGTTGGTAATTCTCCCTAGCATTATTTTCATTTGTAATTCCATATTGCGTAGCAACCGTGTTGAGTTTTCTTTCGTGGAGCATTTGTGAAAAAGTAACAACTCAAAACTCCTTTTTTTCCTACATTTTATATCGTGTACATTTCTACTTGCTGAAATTCTTTTTCTTCGAGCTAAGAACCAATTTTGAGATTTGGATTGCTCAAGTGTTTCACAACTTAAGTTAATAATATCTTCTTCGCGCGGATAAAATTATTTCATTTTTGTAGAAGTGTAGTAAATTGTCCGGAAGATTGTCAATTGCTTTGTATACTGTAAATTCTTTAGTCATTAAAAAAAAGTTTTCCAAGCACACTCGACAATCTTCCAATTTAATATTTTCATCCACAGTTATAACCATACTCGACAATAAACCTTGTATGATCCTTTCGTCTTTATCTTTAATCATTTCTGTACAAATTGATTTTAATGGAGACGGCTTCTCCAATTGTACAATACTGTTGTAATCAATTTCTTCATTGCTACTGCACAATCGCCTTTCTTTCTTTCTAATTTCAAAAAAAAATGTACCCTTGCTATATTTCTCTTTGCTTGTGAGCGTTCAAAATGGCACTAACGAGAATAATTCCGTCTGTTGTATCAGTGTTATTGGATTTTTTCGATGATATCGAAGAAGATCACAACCCTTATATCGAAGATTTAGAAGCTTATGTAATATTTCTTGCCCAAAGTCTTATAAAAAAGCCGATACCATGATTGCGAAATTATGTGGAGGAGGTTATACCAGCTTATAATAGTGAACAGTTTAAATCGCATTTTAGGTATGTATTATGTTTTTACATATATGTAAACCCTTAAATAAATACTTGAGTACTTACTTAATTTTCTTATTATGAAAATATTATTATACTTGCAATATATTTAATAAAAAAAAAACAAAGTTTCTTTCATGTGATTATTCCATAAAATAATATAATGTTTTGTTTAGGATGCGGCGATCAACATTTAATTTCATTTTGCATCTTATAGAACCTTCATTAGTGAGATTAAAATCAGGTCGTAAAACAATATCACCTGAGAAGCAATTTTTGATTACCATATGGAAAATGACTACGCCTGATTCATATCGGTAGGTATATTAGACCATATTTCAATCCGTAGACCGTGGCCGGAAAACGAGAGAGTGCAAGCAGTTTTTCAAGGATTCGCTGCTGTCAGTGTTTTTCCCAAAACAATAGGCGCTATGAGGGGATGAAGATGTTGGAATAATTGGAAGACTTCAAAAAATCGTAAGAAATTGAAAAATGTATGTTTGTTACTTTCTTTTTTATCAATTCACGTAGAAAGGTTGAATCTACATTCTCAGAGAAATTTTTTCTTTTAAGCAATTTTGTACTACAAATATCGTTCTTCAAAGTTTTTAAACTTCAGAATTTGTACAAGAAAATTATTTTTTTTAAATTTAAAAATTACCATTCGATTCCTCGTAAAATAACCTTTAGAAATGTTCTCGGTGACTTTTTCGAACAGGCTATATTGTACGAGATATGTTTAATCAGGAATATGCATAACATTTTAATATGCATGAAACACAGTATACATAATAGTTAAAGTTATTCAAAACACAGTACCAATAGTAAAAACTTGATAAAAAAAACTTCTACCCCAAAAACATTACTTTAAAAGTAGCATAGCCATGCCTCCCAGTGACGTATTTCAGAACGCCGCGTTGTGGGCGGCACTGGTATCGTGACGTCACTATGCACGAAACCGGCCCGCCAGCGCGCCTTCTAGTCTATTTTTGTTCGACGTTTGATAGTGGAATGTCGAAGAAGGAAGGAAGAAGGATTTATAAATATTGTATAGTGCCGAGATGTATAAACACATCTGTGGCAACACCGGAAAAATTATTCTTTTCTGTTCCAAAAAACGAGGATATTCGGTACTTTAACGTTTTTCGTAATCTATCACTGGAGCGCGGGTCACGTAAAAGTACGTATTTAGTAGATTTGTGCTATATAAATAATTAATTATTTTGAAAATAATTTCATTGCATCTCTGAAAGGCTGAATTAATCCAAATATTCCTAATTTATTTTGTCCTTTTCGTAATTGAATATATCCTAAAATTTTTCACTCTATTAATGTAAAAAATTATATACTAATAAAAACTATTATTACTAAAATTAATCCTCTAATTATTATATTAATTACATAATTTATAAAAAAATTTATTTCTGTTTATATAGAGCGGGTATCGTAAAAATTCACGAAAAAACGCCCGCTGCACGCGTAAGTCCGTTATATACGTATCCGTAACGATATATACCCGCATGCAATGTGTTAATTTGAAGTCAAATTGTAAAATATTATATTGAGTATTCCATTTAAAAGAAAAACTCATTTTCACATCAACTCAAAAACCAAAAACCCAAAAAAAAAATTAGTCCGTCATTGGAAACTACAGTAGTCCCTCAATTTGCAGGAATTCGATTTCGTGGACTGTAATGAAGCGTAACGGTCGAAAGGCACGTTCCCGACCTTCCAAGGTAGACGGTCGAATCCCGTCATTTACACTTTTCCATAGCAGTGCTGTACCTATTCCTTACTGACAAGCAGATGGAAGAAAATTTTAGTCAGTTTTCGTTGAAACTTTGAAGTATGAACACGATGTCGGGAAGAAAAATAAGTAATCGTCTGACTTACAAATTAAAGAAAGACATTATCGCGAAGAAGAAAAGTGGTGAATATGTAGGATACTTGGAAAGACTTGGTCACTCACAATCAGTTCATTGATACGACACTGTTGAAGTACCGATGGTCGGAACCCCTGCTACTTTTCTTCACGCTTTAATGAATTCGATTCTACGGAAATATCCCCCGAGCTTTCCTGCAAATCGAGGGACTACTATACATAAAGATCTACAAAAAATAACCGTTATACTGTTCTTCTATCTTTAAAAATAACCGAAATATAAGGCCATGAAGGAAATGGCAGAAAATGAAAAACACCCTGTATCTCTCTCTCAATACTGGATCTAGTTAGCCGTGAGATTTTGACAGCATTTAAACTAGTTTTGAAAATCGGCCCCGAGGATGTGTAAGCAGATTTTTTCTATAACGTTTTTCCCAAAACTCCGTAGGTACATCGAAAAGGCGACACCGTGTATATTTACAAATTACATATAGGCAGACTGCTATTTATTTTATTTTGAGGTATACAATCTGATTTATTCACGCCGTATCTTTAAATCTTACCTTATTGCTTTAATATTTCGCATCTCTGCTCCAACAAAATTTGGGTTTGATCCAATAAAAGCGAACACTGACAAAGCATCGATTTACGGCAAATAGTCAGATTTCCCTTGTACAAATCCACTGTCCATTTTCACAGCACAACACAAAATTCGTACTCGAAACAGTCAAATAATCCTCAAAACGAAGAACTATAAAGGTCCCCATACACGTTCAGTCAGCCGGCCGGCCGTGGACTATCAGTCCGACTGTCAGTCCTGGCCACCCCCCTTACACTCACCCAAACTCGTATCACCGTTATTGAAGCTGTTTTAGTTCCATTCAAGTGGCGCTGACGACTTTGCGCCTACAAGTTAGCATGATGCCGTTTGAAAAAGACAACATTTTAATTAAAATAAATTATTCATTTAGCCAAAATGATAATTAAAATTGAACAATATATGAAAACGTTAAAAACTGCCAAAAACTATTTGCGCGAGAATACCGGTAGAAGAGGGGGTAAAAAATGCAAATGGCGGTCACTGGGTGCAACGATGACACCACCTAGCGACGCCTTCAATAACGGTGACAGCATTACATAAGGCCCGCTGCACACGTCCGTCTTTTAACCGTGCGGTACCGCTGCGGTGCCGGAATTGCGGTTGGTGATATCAGTCCCGGTGTACACGTCGTTGCGGTGCCGCTGCGTTGCCGCAGCAATTCAATGCACTCTATAGACGGGAAAGTACTGAGAAGCCGGAGAGGTGCGTGTGCGGTATCGTTGCGGTGTCGTGGGGAACTGCGGCGAAAGACTGCCGCAAGAGGAACGCACGGCGCCGCAACGTCACCGGAGGTGTGTGTGCAGCGCTACAATCTATCTATGGTATCACCGACCGCAATTCCGGCGCCGCAGCGGTACCGCACGGTTAAAAGACGGACGTGTGCAGCGGGCCTAAGGGAAAATAGGTCTAGTGTCAGGGGGGGGTGGTCCTGGCCGACCGGCCACACACACAAAGTTAAAAGGTACCTATTCATATTCAGTCGGCCGGCCGCTTTCCGTTACACACACAGATTTAAGGATGTATCACCTATATATCGAAACCTAACAGAACTTTATGAAATTTGCACAGGCAGTGTATATGATTAAAACAAGTTGACTTGCAAAATTTGAAGTCGATTGTCTGTCTAGTTAAAAAGTTATGCAGCAATGAAATTTCACTAATTTTACACGGGTTCATATGGAGAAACATTAAATCGACGGATATTAAACTGTGAATTAACACGAAATAATTAAGAAAAATTCTTGAAATTTGTCTGGTTTACTAAGAGGTTAGGGGTTAATGTTCATGCCAAATTTTATGAACTTCGCCTATCCCATTTTTGAGTTATTCCATAAAAACTTCAATTTTGATAGAAAAGCACGTTAAACGTGGCAACAACGCTTGCATGTAGTGCAGTGCAGGAGGTACTATTCAAGAAACCCCGAGAAAAAATTCTTATAACAGGGGCGTAAGAATACCTAGCCGAGGGTGAAATTAAGGTTATGGACGCATCGGAGTCGCAGGTTACGTCGTATGCATCATTTTTTCGATGTTTTCTTCTCTTTCATTGTGCACCATTGGCGGGTCTTCCAGTTTTGTTTTCTTCTTCGATCTTTATGACAGCGCAATCCGGCTTTCGTACACTTTTCTTTTCACGAGTTTTCCTTTCCATCGATATCTCGACATTTTTAAAGACATTTTGGTTCAAATATGGACGCTGCAGGGGGGCCTTTCTCGAATCACTCGCAAAGTTACGTATACGCATCTTAGCGAATAGAGCAATCAGGATCAAGTATTCCGTTGTGGTGGGGGTCCTGATTGGTCTATTCACTAAGATGCGTATACGTAACTTTGCGAGTGACTCGAAAAAGGGAGCCCAGGGCTGGCAACTGTGAGGCACGTAAATACAAACTTAGCGTTGTTGCCACATTTCGCGCATTCATTGGGCGCAGCTTATCAATTTGATTGAAAAGTTATTGCTTATCACTTTCTCTTTTTAATTATATAAATAAATGTTAAATACATATTGCTTCATTCTTACTATGACGCGAAGAGCCTAGCATGAATATACTATTTCTAAATTTTTATTTTTTAGAGTTGCATCTATATGTACAGAGTTAGATATAAAAGTTTTTCTCAAGAAATGGAATATTGTCAAATTAGCTTAAATACATTTTAAAAATAGTTTAAAAAAAGCACTCGACAGGTATAATGATATTCATTATAACATTTAAGACGCTTTTGTCATGTTTTCACGCAAATCAAATCGAAATTGACATATTCTGATTCAACAAACTTCTGGCTCAGACTATATTGGTGATACATCCTTAAATGAGAAGTCGCTACCTGCTGGGGGCCTGTTGATTATTAAAATTTAACGCGTGTAGTAGTTCACCGACAGGGATTCGGCCGGCGCTGGACTGATGGAAAAATTTTACTCCAGACTGAAATTTTATGAGCTTGCAACCACGTACCTTTCCCGGAAAGGTTAATTACCGGACGAGTCGAAATAATCCATCTCCCGCAGTACCTGTACCTGTATACCTATTTAGCCCAGTCGGGTTAGGGCCGGTTTTACCAACAGGTATAAACGCGGTATAGCGCTATACTGAGAATAACCATAAGGCTTCATGCTGGTTATTCTCAGTATAGCGCTATACCGCGTTTATACCATGTTGGTAAAACCGGCCCTTAGTCAAAAAAAAAGGCTTTACCTTGCAAAAATTACCGACAGAAATTTTATTGCTCTAACCTTTAGCGGGGACCACTGGTAGTCTAAATTCAAAGTCGCGACCAAATTCCACCGGAGCGTTAGCCGCCATATTGAATTTGACGAGGAATCGTTTTTGCTCAATATCTCGGCCTCTTTCAACTTTTCAACAAAAATAGTAAGGACTTAAGTTGTTGCAAATTTGATTCTCTACAACTTTAGTCCTTACAATTTTTATCGTGCGATTAATATTTTTTGAATTAAGCGGGAAAAAAGTGGTAAAGTATAATTATCGAACTATCTCGTTTATTATTAAATTCTTCAATACTCTCCAGAAAAATCAAGATTTCAGAGCAGGTCTGAATTTATTCCAAGAACACAGCGTCAACAAACATGTGTTAGCAACAGCTGGAGAATGCTTTTTAGGGCCGGTTTTACCAACAGGTATAAACGCGGTATAGCGCTATACTGACAATGAGAATAACCATAAGGCTTATTGCTGGTTATTCTCAGTATAGCGCTATACAGCGTTTATACCGTGTTGGTAAAACCGGCCCTTAATCGCCTTATTTGGAGGCGGCCAAGACGTCAAATCGCTCGACATTCTGCGATTCAAATGCTTCGCCAAAAATCAGTTAATAAAAATAAATTTAACCTAGCTGGTCTTCCACCCACCTCAACAGCGATGCAACAGCATGTTTACCGGACGTATTTACAAGTGCAAATATGGCTGCAGTACGATATGAATGCCACAGAATGGGGTTGGAAAAAAACTTCCCGCGGGTTAGAACCCATAACCATCACTGCAGAACCCGCACCCGAAACGTTGCTCAGAACGATTTCTTGCAAATGCAAGACAAATTGCGGCAAAATGTGCAGGTGTCGTAAGGCAGATCTAAAATGTTCAGTTATATGCCAAAGCTACAGTGGTGAGACATGCGACAATGTTGTCGAACTTCACGAGTTACTTGATGACGACGAAGATGATTGTGCTATCGAAAATCCTGCCCGATCAACATCGAACATCAGCAATGAATGTCAGGACCATCATCAAAAAAAGGAGTCAAGTAATTCCAACAACACCTTGAAAAAAAGGTATGGCCGTCTGAAGCTTACAAGAAAAAAAAGACAAAAACCATCGCCTGGATTCTTAACGCTTGCAAGAAAAAATCGAAATTCCAGCTTCAAACTTTTATAAGGAAGAAGACGGCAGAAACCGCAACAAACTTGCAAGCGATAAAACGTGGATTAGGCCTACTGGGAATACCACGAAAAAAAAACGCGCCTAGAACTCTACCCTGTGGTGGTGCGGAAGGAGTACGCAAAAGATACAATTTTTACGTTGCCGTGTGCCTTTATCGCAATCATAGGACCTTAAATATCAGTTCTAGAGAAAAAATCATAGAGATCAAAATGGTAAGAAATGTAATTCTATACAACTTTATTCTTATACATTTATGTCCTAAAATTAATAATAAACGAGATAGTTCGATAATTATACTTTACCACTTTTTCCCCGCTTAATTCAAAAAATATTAATCACACGATAAAAATTGTAAGAACTAAAGTTGTAGAGAATCAAATTTGCAACAACTTAAGTCTTACTATTTTTGTTGAAAAGTTGAAAAAGGCCGAGATATTGAGCAAAAACGATTCCTCGTCAAATTCAATATGGCGGCTAACGCTCCAGTGGAATTTGGTCGCGATTTTGAATTTAGACTACTAGTGGCCCCCCCTAAAGGTTAGAGCAATACAATTTCTGTCGGTAATTTTTGCAAGGTCATATGCTAACCCGACTGGGCTAATTGTAATATACAGGGTGGACCAGGTTAAACGTCATTTTTGATGTGAAACATCTTATGCCGCGCTTCGGGGGTGAGACCGGCTGCTCGTGAAACGTCGCTGGAGTGGCTAAATACGCTAAGGCCAGGCGAACGTTGAACATTGCCTCTATATCTATATCTATTCTATATATAGATATAGAGGCAACGGTCACCCTACGTCTCCTCACTGAACTGCGTCCCAACGTTCGCCTGGCCTAACTCGGGACGCATCGGCTCTCTCCGCCACGACTCGATGGTCCCCTTTCACCGAGCCCTAGCGTAACCACTTACTACTACACGCTCACTGTATCGGTGTACGAAGCAGTATTTACCCTCTTAATGAAAGCATGAGGATTGATTGATCATTGGTTAGCACGTTTAAAAATAACATTTAAATACCGTTTGTATAGGAAAATTGTTAGATGTGAAACATCGAAATTCTTCTTTGTAGAAAGTATGCGATAGGAAGGATGGACCACGCATCCGTTGAAAGAATACGTGCGCCAGTGCACATTTGTATTTATGACTGTGATACCATTAAACAGTACGAACCGTTGTGTCGAATTCCGTTTATCGCGAGACGGAGCAGCGACTGATGGCAGAGTTAAGAAAGAGTAAACTAAATGCGCTTTTTGAATTAGACACAACGGTTTGTACCGTTTAATAGTATCACAATTATAAATACAAATGCGCACTGGCGAACGTGTTCTTTCGTTTTCAACTAGATTTACTCAAGTGGACACAGCATTGAGAACAATCTAGCGAGAGTTAGTCTAGAATCTCGGTTGAGAAAAATAAATCTAGCTAGATATTGCAGTGGATACACGATAAAGATTTACTGCCAGAGAAATTTCAGTCTATTTGACCGGCTAAATAGATAGTAACTCAGTCTAGCGAGAGTGATAGGCGCCGGGTCGCAAGCGAAGGGCCTCGACCGCGTGCTCAGATTTCAGGAGCCTCGCGGGAGGCAACAGAAACCCTCTGCCTTTTATGCTCTCCTCGGACAAAGTGCAGACCCGCAATAAATTCGACTATTGCGGTGCACGTGTACTTCTTCGGGGATAGCACCAACCGAACGGCGCTGAATCTGCGTACTCTCCCGGCGCCAATTTTCATGCTCCAGCTCGGTGGTTTCGAAGAATTTCCTTCTCCCACCATGCATAGAAAAGTCATATCGATATAGGTCAAAAGTTCATAAACAATGAGATAATAGTAATTGAAACTTCTTCGCTGGCAAGTAAGTTTAGCCTCATATGGTACGTATGTGTGTACAATCTATAATACATCACGATTGTAAATAGATATTTGATAAGTCAAAGAAACATATGAGGCTAAACTTATTCACCAGGAAAGGAAATTTAATCGCCATTATCTTATTATCTATGAACTTTAGGCCCACATCGATGTAAGATACTTTGTTGTAGATAAAAATACGTGTGTGTATAATAACATATAATATAAAACAGTTTTTATAGAAAAATTGTTAGATGTGAAACATCGAAATTCTTCTTTGTAGAAAGTATGCGATAGGAAGGAACACGTGCGCCAGTGCGCATTTGTATTTATGACTGTGATACTATTAAACAGTACCGATGGTAGAGTTAAGAGAGAGTAAACTAAATGCGCTTTTTGAATTAGACACAACGGTTCGTACCGTTTAATAGTATCACAGTCATAAATACAAATGCGCTCTGGCGCACGTGTTCTTTCGACGGACGCGTGGTCCATCCTTCCTATCGCATACTTTTTACAAAGAAGAATTTCGATGTTTCACATCTAACAATTTTTCTATAAAAACTGTTTTATATTATATGTTATTATACACACACGTATTTTTATCTACAACAAAGTATCTTACATCGATGTGGGCCTAAAGTTCATAGATAATAAGATAATGGCGATTAAATTTTTTTTATATGTGATAGAACAACAACAAAAAAGTAGACTTTCATAAGAAAATTTTTTTCAAAAATGTTTCCTAACAAAGATACAGGGTGTCAAAGTTTCGAAAAAACAATGGTTTTCTCATCATAACTTCTAAACTACTTGATCGATTTCCATGAAATTTCGCACACAGGCTAACGTAGAACAGCTCTAAGCAATAATTAAATAATTTGTAAAAATTCTCCAGTGGCGTAGATACTAGGGGCCGGTACCCCCTTTCCCCCTCCCAATCTTCGGCGCCACTGGATATTTTGCAAAGAAAATTTAATTGTTGGATTCCCCGTTTAATTTAGAGAAAAAAATCACCCTTGCAAATTTTTGATTTATGGCTTCGTTTTTGAGATATTTATTTTAATTTATAGGGTTGCGAGCAGGCCAAAGCTAGGTTGAACTCCATTAATTGTGATATGTGATAGAGCAACAAAAAAAAATAGATTCTCATGAGAAAATTTTTTTCAAAAATGTTTCCTAACAAAGATATAGGGTATCAAAGTTTCGAAAAAAAATGGTTTTCTCATCATAAATTCTACATAAGCCACTGGATCGATTTCCATGAAATTTCGCACACAGGCTAATGTCGTACAGCTCTAAGTAATAATTAAATAATTTTAAAAAATTCTCCAGTGGCGTAGATACTAGGGGCCAGTATCCCTCTTTCCCCCTTCCCAATCTTCGGCGCCACTGGATATTTTGCAAAGAAAATTTAATTATTGGATTCCCCGTTTAATTTAAAGAAAAAATCACCCTTGCAAATTTTTGATTTGTGACTTCGTTTTTGAGATTTTTTCTTTAAATTTAAATTTCAATATCGGCTTTCGGGACGAACTGTCCCGGCGCGCTACTATGCGTGTCAAGTCTTTTCATGATCTGTTTGACAATATCTCTGAAACCAATCGAGATACTGAAAAATTTACAATAAACTTTTCTGTTCAGCAAAACCAGGCCTACGAGAAAGTGATTTGAACATTTTCACTGTCTGTCTTAGTTTCATAGAAATTGTACCAAATCTTTCATAAATCGTTCTATGATTTCATTGCTTGCTTTTCTGCTTTCAAACTATATCGGTAGTAACTATTATTTATATCAATCGTTTAAGTATAAAAATCAGAGAATACATTTTTATAAAAAGATTTTTACTCCGGAGAGTTTTTGTTTCTTATATTTACTAAGAGAAATGGCAGCTTTTCCTTTTTTTTATAATTTGTTAATTACAGTAGTCCCTCGATTTGTAGGAATTCGATTTCGTGGACTGTAATGAAGCGTAACGGTCGAAAGGCACGTTCCGGACCTTCCAAGGTAGACGGTCGAGTCCCGTAATTTACACTTTTCCACAGCAGTGCTGTACCTATTCCTTACTGACAAGCAGAGGGAAGAAAATTTTAGTCAGTTTTCGTTGAAACTTTGAAGTATGAACACGATGTCGGAAAGAAAAATAAGTAATCGTCTCACTTACAAATTAAAGAAAGACATTATCGCGAAGAAGAAAAGTGGTGAATATGTAGGATACTTGGAAAGACTTGGTCACTCACAATCAGTTCATTGATACGATACTGTTGAGGTACCGATGGTCGGAACCCCTGCTATTTTTCTTCACGCTTTAATGAATTCGATTCTACGGAAATATCCCCCGAGTTTTCCTGCAAATCGAGGGACTACTGTATCCACATAATAGTGACTCAAGGAAATTGAAGGAATGTTTAAATCAAATCAAATAATTCACCTAAAAATAGCAGGAATTGTCGCACTTTAATTGATACTGCTATATTTCGAATGTTGAGTCAGCTTTGCAAAGGGGAGAAATGACGGATTCTTACCGCTTAGGGCCGGTTTTACCAACACGGTATAAACGTGACATAGCGCTATACTGAGAATAACCAGCAATAAGCCTTATGGTTATTCTCAGTATTGGGACCGTGCAACACCCGTACAGTGACACCTGGTGGCAGTAGTCGGCGAAAAATCTTGCACTTTTATACAGTACCAAATACGATAAGAATATAAAAATCCTCGGCAAAACCAATTAGTGAACAACAATATGAATGTTTTTCATCAGGTGTATTTTATAGCCATTATTTATATGTATAGAATTGCTATAAACAGTAAGTATAACATTTAGGGCCTGTTTATTCACCTTTAGACACGTTGACTGCCATATAGGTACAGAGTGAGACATACCGTAATGTACTTTAACCCGGCAGCGGTAGTGGCTGGCATAGCTTCAAGCCTTCACCACTAGTTGCGCACGATCGTTTGTCGTATCCCCTCCAAGCAGTTGCACGGTCCCAATAGCGCTATACCGCGTTTAAACCGTGTTGGTAAAACCGGCCCTAAGAAGGGGAACGCACGGTCTCGTAAATTCAGATCGCGCTCCCCTTGTACGTGATATTAGTGCATACTAAGGGTAGTATTATATTACAGCCCTAGCGCGCACTAACCACAAGATAAAAAGTTATTGGGACCGTGCAACTGGTTGGAGGGGATACGGCGAACGATCGTGCGTAACTAGGGTGAAGTCTAAAAGTTAGTCGGCACGTCTCTCCATATAATATCAAGTGTCTAATTGTTTAAACATGGGAGTACGCAAATTCTGTGTTGTTAGTTGTCAAAATACATCAAGAAACAGCAAGTATAAATTCTATTATTTCCCAAGAGCTCAGCATAAGTTGATTCAAAGAGAAAAGTGGATTGCCATCGTAAGAAAGCAGAAGTAAGTATCATAACCTCAATTGTTCATTCGAAAAACATATACACGATAAATCATTTAAAATGATTATTAAGTTTTATTAAAATAAAGAGTAACAGTTAATTCTTTACTTTTTAGTGGATATGAATGCAGTTAGAATCCCAAACCAACAGATACAATCTGCAGTTCTCATTTTATCGGAGATAAAAAGGGAGAAGAAGAACTGAGTCCTAATTATATACCTACGAAGTTTTCTTCAACTAATCTTGGACAAACCTTGAATGAAACTGCAGCTCTAAAAAGGTAATTATTCCATTCTTATTATTAAACCCAAACTAATAGAGTTAAATGTAACAATTGACAAATAATTTCAGCCACCAGCGTTTCCTAAAGTGTAGGCTACCGAAAGGATTGTCAGTGGTGACTGCAAGTAATATCAACTCCGAAAGTGATGTAAATACCGAGGTTACAATGGATTCCACTTCAAAAAGAGAAGAAAATTCAGCGAATGAAAATAAGAGTGAAATAGCGATGGATGATAGCGATAGAGATGAGTTCATATTTGATTTGTGTGGTAAACGTGATCAAGAGTGTCAAGCTGATATTTTTGTGCCTTGCGATAGATTTGTGCTAGAAAGAATAAGGAATAACCCTCGAACGAGTATTCGAGCTGTGGCAACAGAGGTTAGAATCAGCAAGTCCACGGTTGGGAGGATGTTGAAGGATGAAAATTTTCATCCATTTAAAGTGACGCACGTCCATATATTACAAATTTTAACTTTACTTGCAGATTTCTTCTCTCAACTCGCTCATGGCTGTAGAAGAAAATATTTTCAAAAGCGTGGTGAACACCATGAAGAAATATTTAACAAAAGATCTGGCTGTTAACCCGTAACTGTCAATTGTCGAAGTTTGGCGAAGGTCGCACGAGTGTCACGTTGATCGGTCATGTGAAAGCCTAAATCTCCAGGGCATTTAAAAAAAATACTTGATACTCGGCTCGCGGGCGACTTTTCCGGTGCTGAGATACCTCCAGGACATTTTCCAGGAAAGACTTAGAGCTTGGTTCAGGTCAATGCCGGTGAAGAGAATTCTACAGGATATTTAAACAAATATCATTTTTCCAGGACATATAAAAAAATTCATAACGCTTGGCTCAGACGAATGATCCTGCAAGGAATAACCTCCAGGACATGATAAAAAAGACTATTCTCGGCTTAGATGAATGTTCTGGCGAGAAGACACGGTAACATAACCCGCTTGACATCGCCGCGCCGGAGCGACGACTAAATGGGTTATGTCATCTCAGTCATTGACATGACCGATCAACGTGAAACTCGTGCGACCTTCGCCAAACTTCGACAATTGACAGTAGCACACACACGGATAACCCGAGAACTGTCAAGTCCAGGCATTCATGAATAGCAGTGTACAGCAAATGAAACAACATTTTTGGAAAGGATGGTTCAAGGAATACATAAATGAATTGATGGTGCGTCACAAATGGCACCAAGGCAATTCGAAAATCCAGATCGGCACCGTGGTACTCCTGAGGGATGACGATATGCAATTGCCATTACGCTACATTGTCTACTATTTCCTCCTTAATTTCGAACGTGACAGTTCAAGGGGGGGAGTATGTACACACCCGACCCCAAGGATTGTCGGGTGTAAAAGCATCTGGACAGGGAAAGTCAGACTTTCCCGGTCGAGCCTCCCGTTGGGGTGGTATATAAAAAAAGATTTTTTCTTCTCCCTATCCGTAACTGCGAACCGGAACTGTAATGTTCTCGGACCGTTTTTTTATATACCTACAATTTCGGATTTTTCCTCCCGAGTTCCGCACGTGATGGGGACTCGGTCCCTAATTGTCTTGCATCTCTTTATCATTTTATGCCCACAATTTCTGGTTTTCCCTCCCGAGTCCCGCACGTGACGGGTGCCTGGCACCTAATTTCCTTGTATCCCTGCACCGCGGACACGTCGCGTATTTTACGCGTACGTTTCTATATTTCTCCCACTACTTATATTCCGGCCAATACGCTTCCGCATTTCCCCACTTCCAAGCATTTTCAACCCCAAGGAAGTCAGTTTAGTTTTTAAGAAATTTCTATTTTGTCACTTGTTATTTTGAGTTCCTCAAGTTAATATGCAGAAAACAGATCCAGAAATCCATATCTCTGCAGAGTCTCCTTCAACGGAAAGTATGCAAATTTTTTATTTCCTGTGTTACTCAATATTGTAATTATAAACCCTCTCATTCTGTGGCCAATTCGATGGTGCTTTCTGCTTTTCCATAGTCAATATAAAAGAAGTGAAAATGAACTGGACTGAAAATGATACCCTACAGTTTGTTGAATGATATCGTGAGCACGAATGTCTGTGGAACATGAGGAAGGCGAGCTACAGGAATAGGAACATGCGCCAGACGGCTATCGAAGCAATAATAACAGCAATGCCTCGAGAGAGATTCCTGAAGTTAAAAAAAAATAAAAAACATTCGATCTACCTACAATCAAGAGGTACAAAAAATTAAAATAAGCTGTAGATCAGGAGGATGCCCCGATGATGTGTACGTACCTGCTGTGAAATGGTTTGATATCATGGATC
This sequence comes from Xiphydria camelus, assembly GCA_963678675.1. NCBI lineage: Eukaryota > Metazoa > Arthropoda > Insecta > Hymenoptera > Xiphydriidae > Xiphydria > Xiphydria camelus. The sequence continues at coordinate 20,334,054 of OY783194.1, forward strand.
AGATAATGAAAGGTGCAAAGGATCCAGGAGAAACAGTATGCAATTTGGTAAGCATTATTTTAATGAGCAAACCTTTCTTTCTGTCATTGAACTCTACGCAAAAAAAATCCTCGGGTTATCTTCTCGATTCGCGACAGTTCCGCATACCTGACACAACTGTATTGCATACGTCTTTCTCGTGTCGCTTGATTCATAAAAACTCACAAATTCATAAAAACATAGGTATATTAGCTATTTTGAACATAAAAACAGAACGACTGCGGGGAGGCTTCTTCTTGATAACAATAATTAGAAATCTTTTTGCTCCATTTTGCCTATGTCGATAGAGATAACGGGTCTTGCACAAGAACGATAAATAAGAAGGAATGGAGCTCCGTGGAATAACCGTTTATGCAAATCAATCATTTGTGGTGTAAAAGAAAATAGTTCAGTTTATTCAATACAGCAAGTCATATGTATATATATAGGTACTTCAGTTATACTTCTAGTTTTCTACTGAGGTTCCAGCCGTGACAGTATATTGCCAAGAAACAGCGCCCTCACCATTGAAGTATTCTTTTACGCGATCCCTCATTCCTTTTGATAACTGCGTCGTTCGATGACCTCCATTCTTTTCCATATTTCTTAGCTCTCTAATTTCGGACCTCCACTTCCCGGGAATGATTTCGCCTGTTTCATTATTTTCTTCATCAATAAAGCCTTTAGGAAAATAGTTTTGCTTTGCAGTAGTAACAAGCCAATTGTGAAGAGCACAGGCAGCAGCGACAATTTTATTAATAGTGCTCAATTTGACAGTCAACTTTCGGTCAAAGACTCTAAATCTACTGACGAGAATACCAAGGACGTTTTCAATAATTCTTCTGGCGCGACTTAGACGGTAATTAAAAATCGTCTCGTCTTGCGCAAGGTTTCTTGTCATAGTTTGTGTAGGGCTTCATCAGGTAGGGTTTTAGGGGAAAGGCGTCATCCCCGACTAAATAGCTACCATTAGGAAGTAGACCATTTTCTAGCGGTTCAAACAGTGAACAATTTTGGAAAACCCTACCATCTGATTCTGAGCCTTTCTTCCCAACTACAAAGTAAGAAGTACAGTATTTGTAATCAGCAACTGCCATTAGGACAACACTATTCGTGTTCTCTGGGCAGGTCGAATAAAGCTTTTAAACGTGTTAGATAGTCGGCAACCGGTTCATATTCTCCTTGTGTGCAGCATAACATTTTCTCATGCCGGGCGTATTGGGAATCAGGAGCGGAAAAACGTTTTCGTCAGTCGGCTACGAATTCGGGAGCTCGCTAGTCCCCTTACTTATCTATTCGGTGTTCGCGAAGCTTCGATCGGTAGCAGTACGTTAATTTCGAAATTGCCAACCATTGATAGGGGTACCTATGGTAACGGTAATTTAGACGATAATTAAAATGCGGGATTTTCTTAATTTTTTCGCGTGTAGAAAGGGCTTCAAAAATTCATGGTTTCTCCTTTTTTCGAACGCTACGTTAGGGGCCATCCATATATTACGTAAGACGTTTTTGGCCTCTTTTTGACTTTTTACAGTTAAATAATAATTTATATATTCGCATCGTAGCCCAATGGAAGGGATAGCGTGGGCTAACGTGACGCGACGCGACGCACCCTGATCGACCAGGGGAAGGATGTCGATGACACTGGCGAAATGGAAAAACTAAGTATCAAAATTCACCAATTGTTCATCGGCGGCATCGGACACTCCTCTCCTTTAGCCGGCTCGGATCACTTTTATGACGGTACCGGTCAAAGCGGGAACTTCGGGAGATGGCTGTTAACGAATTGTCCGTGATATTTACGACCTATGTATGCTCGGTGCGACGGAACAGACCCCGAGCTATTGTCTCTTACCCCCCCCCCCCCTACGAGTATACCTGCGCTCTTTCCTATACTCTGATTTGAAATCGCCTGCAACGCCGAGCGCGCGCGAAATTTACATTTCTTTTTTTGCTGACTGACCAGCTTCGCCCCCACATTCAGCTGACTGACTTCGTAACCTTTATTTATATGCAATATACAAGTTGTATACCGATTTTCAACCTTATTAAATTCAAATTATTACCCCGGCAGGAACGACAACTTTGATAGCGTCCCTGAGACATATGCCCCAGCTTTCGCTTGACTGACCGCAGTATGTTTGTCTACACAACCACTGTAATAAACTATAAAAAAAATTGGGCTTATTAAATTCAGAGACCTTTTTTGGCTCTGGCTCTTGGACTATAGGGGGATTGGGTAACTGCACAAAACAGATAGAGTGCCATCTGTGGCACGCATCAAGCATTAAGCAGATGCCCGTGGTATAAGCGCTGTTTACACGTTATTTTGGATAATAATTGAAGTGTTTTACCTATGAGATTTAATCAATATGGCCTCAATTATAATAGAATGTAGATTTCAAAGCATTCAAATAAATTCTTTCCGTGGAAAAATCGTTATCAAAAGGTAAGTACAAACAGCGCCACCAAGCTGGATTTCTTGGCGAAACCTGGATGTACATGTGTAACGCAAACAAAAGCTACGTTTGCGGAAGTACCCAATCCCCCTATAGGCGTTTTTGCGACGCTCGCCCTTGGCGATTTGTGCTAAGTGGGCGATCGCACCTTCGACGCATCTCTCACACTAACAGAACCTGAATTCAAACGACACACTCAAGTATATTGAGCGCCAGGTGTTCGAAAACACTACTCATTACGGAACTCGATACGCAACACGGGAAATATCAGATTCTAGTAGTAGAGAAATACGACGAAAGATCTAGCTCAGATATAGAACGGAATGGTAGAGGAGCGGGCTTCTTGAAGTTCAAGCCGAATATAAGGAATACACACAAAATCAAAAAATCATAGATAGGCTTTATTATAATGGAGTTAATCACTCAACCCTCAGATACAAGCGATACAAAAATAGCGAAACGATATACGCGAACGGTACGGAAATCAATACATAATCGATAATCTCTCCACGAGGCTCGGATGCGGACTCGGCACACACGATAATATTTGGTAGATTGATACAGAAATCAATGCAGTTGGCGTAACGCGAAACAATTCTTCAAATTGGAATAAACAAATATACAATAATAGTGATACGGTACGGAACAAAAGACAAATGCAAATAGATTCGAAATTAAGCGGAAAGCGATACGAAATAAGATCCGGGACTGGAATGGTCCAGAAATGCTCTGCTGACGTGAGAAAATCCCTACAGAGAACCAGAACTATCATACATAGCACAGGGAATACGATAGCGATAAAATGGGTGACATAAAATAGTAGAATCACAAAATATCCTGTTCGATAGTAATTGAAGAGTGTAACTTCTAATTAGCCTATGTGCCATATTTGCAAAAATATATAAGTATTTTGCTTGAAAACGGTCGTAAGTGCAAACCCCAATGCATCTGAAAAGGGTCTATGTGCAAAAGCATACGTAGTGGCTTAAAACTCAAAAATCTACAAGACATGCTCGACTATATTCCTTTCAAGCACACGGAGAAAAGAGATGTAGCTGTTTTTGCTATGTTCCATAGTAAAAGGACGATATACTATTTGGGATGAAACGTATTACTATGATAATAAGAATACTTTCTAAGTGAAACAGGAAATTATGCTATACAACATGGTAAAATCTCAATATTTGAGTAGTAACCGAAGAGTATAGCTGAAAGTACTAGTTACATAGTAATTTTTGTTGTAAAGGTTAGTTGATAATACTACTCCAAGAACTGTATTTTTTATGTAACCGATAAATGCAAATTTTGCTGTTCCAGCATAGTCAAGTATACATTTATTCCATATACATTTTCACAACTGAACAAAGAGTACAGTTGACTGTGTAGCATAGTAAAATTGGAGACACTGCTCAGCAAATAAATATTTACGGTAGGCCGTGGGTAAATCTGTTAAGGCAGGTACTATGCAGGGGTACCCCCCTACATATACCGGGTGTTTCCCTTGAAGGTAGTCATAGGAGAAACACGAGTCCGAGAGAGAACATATGGCAAGTGCATAAAAGCCTCTCCGTCGCACAAACTCATGCAGGACAAGTGTAGGGAAATGTGCGATAGAGAGACTCTTATGCACTCGCCATATATTCTCTCTCGCATTCACGTGTCTCCGATGACCACTTTCAAGGGAAACACTTGGTATATACCCTTTACCTAGCAACTTCGGAAAGTGTACGGGACTGTTTAAAATCCGCTTACCGTCGGCATGTCTTAGCACCTCTCGACCGTAACAAAATTACGAATCCCACATCTGTTTGAGATTTATTTGAAAGTTCGAGTACCTCTTTCGTGTACATTTGGGATGGAAGGAAGGTCATGAAAATTCCTTCCACCTCCCTTCAATATTCGACAGTTTTCAACTGCCACTCAGTTTTCTTCCGACTATTCTGCAGTGAAGTTTACCTCACGAAAGAGAGTTACGCGCAAAATGAATAATGAATTGAAGATTCAACAATATGAATTACAAGGTATGTATGCTATACAAGTCCTTACTGTTGGTAATGCATGATTTTGAGAAGGTATTAGCCAAATTCACGGTATTAACCTTTTAACGGCGGGGAAATATACATGAAAATCGACCTTTTATTAGACGTGAAATTTATGAATAAATTCAATTAATTTCTCATGTGTGAAGTCCCCAACCTGACTGCTGGTCAATACAGGGTGAGTTACCGAAGAGGGGAACCCCGTTTATTTGTGTTATTTGTCTCTTTACAAAAAATTTTTTTGAATAAAGTTATTTCATGTCAAAAGAGACATATAACGCATATAAGTAGTTTCTGATAGCATGCATTATTTTAAATGGAATTCGTAATTTTCATTCCTACAAAAGTTATAGAGTTCGTCAAGAGGAACAAAAAAAGTGTAATGTGAAAGGCCCATTTATTCAACCGTTTGTGAGATATTGCCGCTCAAAGTACAAGAGTAACTGAGAGTAAGAGAGAGTTAAGTCCGGGGAACTTTGTCGCGCGCAACGCAACTTACTCTTGTAGTTTGAGCGGCAATATCTCACAAGCGGTCCAGCGAGTGGGCCTTTCATCTTATACCTTTCTTGTTCATCTCGATGAACTGTATAACTTTTATAAGAATGAAAATTACGAGTTCCATTTAAAAAAATAAAAGTGACCTTCATATGCGTAATATGCCTTTTTTGACACCAAATAACTTTTATTTAGAAGAATTTTTTGTAAAGTAACAAATAACAGAAATAAACAGGGTTTCCCTCTTCGGTAACTCACCCTGTATATCGACCGACACCACCGGCAAGGTAAACTCCAATATAAAAAATTTGGCGCGAAGGTTTGAGAGTATTCTCCTACATAATTTGATGCACTCAATACGAAAGAAATAGTATAAAAGTTCCTAGAAGCATCCTTAACTTTGAAAATCGCTACTTCAAGGTGACATTTTGTTGCTATTTTTTCTTCAATGTCGATATATCCACGTTTCTGAATGCGTTGAGTACAAAAAATTGTCATATATGTCGTAGATGTCACCCTCAATAATATTTCAAGGACACCAGTTTTTATAATTTTTGATAGCATGAATTCACCTCGAAAATAAATTTGACGATACGTGGTATTATTTTTTTCGCATTAAGCGCTTAAAAAAGGTAGGTATACCAACTTTCAGGCCGAAATAGCAAAAATAATTATTGACCTTGAAATAGCAATTTTCAAGATGAAGAATACTTCCAGGAATTGTTACACTATTTTTTCCGTATTCAAGAATAAAATTTTTTCTCTAAAAAATATCAAGTATCTAGTTGTCCCCTGGTTAGTCAATATACAAACCACACCCGCCGTTAAAAAGTTAATAGCGTAGCGGGGTATGTTAAATGAAGGAAGCATACGAAATACACGTAATTGGTCCGAACAGGTATAAATGTTCTGATGAGTATAGCGCTACAGAAGTAGGTGGCGTGCTTCCAATTGATGCTATGATATTAACTGTTTATCGTTGTTATTTTAATAATAATTTTCATGGCTTATAAATGTTATAACTCCATGAAGACATGTATAATTAGTAAATATATATTTTGAAGGTGGACATGAAATTTTCTCGTAGATACTTTACTTCAGCAGAATGAGCCGAGTATTGTTGCTGCAGTACCTGTTCTGACATTTTCTGGTTCTAGTATATCGAACCCCTCTACCTTAATCGATATTTCTTCTACCCCGAATAACATCGATACAACACCAAGTAATTACTATACCACATATATACGAAACTCTTAGGAAGACAATTGATATACGAAAATTATACGCAAATAGGAAGTCGTAATAGTTATCATTCACTACCTACGTCATTTATATTTGCAATAATTGTTTTAATTAATACTGATGCATTTACTTTATTTAAATATTTATAAAATTGTAATTGCGAACTATTTTTCATATTTATAACATTATGCCTACATTCGAAAAAATTAAATTTTATTTTGAAAATAGACAGGCAATTCGAGATAATTGGAGGTGCACCAGAAGAATCAGAGCAGCTCCATGACAACTCAAAAGTTGCTGAATCACCTTTATATTGCTTTTTACAACAAGATTCTGACGGGAAAGAACTTCTGTTTGCTTTTAAGAAAACAGGCCACTTAACCAGCAGCCTAAGAAATTTGTTAGTTCGAAAGATTATCGGTCGAGAAGTTGATGAAAGAACTTCAACGCTACAAGTCGGCGAGAAATTGAAGAAGTTTGAGTAGGGTTATTAAAGGATTCTTGTTATCATTTTATTCCGAATTTTCTAAACATTACTTTTATCTGAAAAAATATTAAATTACAGAATTACTTCCAAAAGATTTATTGAGCTCTCAAATGAAATAAAGGATCTGTTCCACGAAAGTACAGGAATTTATTACACGCCTTTTACCATATCAGAAAATGTAAAACTGAATTGTAGTGGAAAATTGTGGGACCGCTATAATTTTGTCAAAAGAAAACTAAGACAGACTGGTTTCTTAGAGGCATCAACAAGACAGAGTAATAGTGACGCTGAAGCCAGTATTCTTAGTCGTAAGTTGTAATGCATTTATACTTCCTGTCGTATAATACAGTAACTTATTTTTACAATTTTTTTAGAAACTGTACAAATATCATAAAATTGTTATTTCTGAAATTTGAGTCATCTATAGTACTATAAATAAGATATTTGTTGCAAATTTTAGCCGACCAGGAACATCAGTTGGAATGGTTAAAAAATAATAACGGTCCCTTCAGCAAAGTAAGGCAATACTGGGAGAGCACTTTTGAAATTCGAAGAGAACTTTTTTTAACTAATACAGCGGGATCAGTGAACCTCTACTTTACTTACCCATGTTTAAAGAATGATGATGGTGTCGATTTGGTATAACAATATTCTTTCAATATTTTTCAATGTCCGAGAGAAGAATATTTATTCGACATAATTTGCTTTCAGATAAAGTGGGACTTTCAACGGCTCTACCCTAACAAAGTATCTTTGCTTTATAATAAATGGGAAACCATTAAACCATGTATATTAGAAATTGCGAAAGGAAGTTCATTTAAAAAGGCCGAGCCCAAAGTACTACTTGAATTGCTACCTAACGTCGGGAAAAGTTAGTTTCACTATACTTTACTCTTTCTTAATCGATCTATTAAATACCTTGGTAAGATGCCTTTTATTTCTTAATAAGTAATAACCTACAGCCGCCTCTGTGTTTAACCTCAGACTCCTCTGATTTATTCTTTTTTAAGCCTGGTTGTAAAATGTACGTTTAGGCCCGGTTTAGCTTGAATTGTCGTTTTCGATATATTATGTGTGACATAAAGTATACTAAAAACGGTGGTTGAAGGTAGACCAACTTTGAATTTACATTGAACAATTTGGCCATATTTTACTATCCATAATAGCTTTATACTAGCTATTGATGAATGTTTTTCTCTCTCCCTTTTTCTCATTCATTCTTCCATAACACTATACTCTCATTTTATATTACCCCGTGTAATGCATCCACAATAAATTTAATTGATTCGTCGAACCTTTTTTCGATTTAAAATAATTGCTTGCCAATTGGCTACATTTCAGGAAATCAAGATGCGATGATCCTTTTATTATTGACGTATATTATAAAACCAAGTCAGCTATCGACAAATACATCAACCAAAAATCCAAAAAAAAAGAGACGTATAGAAAATTCCAGCGAGTTGCAGGTAGAGAAAAGGCAATCTGCCAAAAATAAAAGACCTTCGGAAACAGAAGCGCGGGAGGCATTTATACTCCATGTTTTGGTAAGTATTTTGAGCATTCGTAGTTTAAATATTTTGCATAAAATAATCATAACTTTGTAAACGTATGAGGGTACTAAACATAGTTCTTTCATTGCATGTTGACAGATAGCAGCTGATGTAAACACCGCTATTGAGGAGAAGCGGAATGAAGCGAAGGCAAGAAACTCTACACTCCAACCATTTCTAATCTTCGTGGGTCCTATTACTGCTATTGAAGCATTCTTCGTCGTGATTGACAACATCCGATATGAAGTGCCTGGCCCATTAGAAGCCATAGATGTTGCATTTAAAATCTTTTACGCGACTGAATGTGAGTACCCCAGAGAGGCTCTACAAATATGGCTTTTCATTCAGAAGATTTTTTACGAGATGTCACCTCCATGTCAGAAATACAATCTCCAATTACGTACTCTTTTTGATTCCATTAGTCAAACATTAACTGTTTAATTAGACGTATGTTTCGTATTATTTTAAGATGTATAAATGTTTCATTTGTAAAGCGTCATTAGACAGTAATACAATATTTTTAAGACATGTATCTTTATTACATCCTGATTTATCTTCATATAAGTGTGACGAGAGTACATGTTTGCGTTCCTTTTCTTCTTTAAATTCATTTAGAAAGCATAGAAATATTTATCACTCCGAACGTATAAATGTGCAGAATTTAAATTTGTCTTATCCAAAAACTAACCCCATTCATGACGCCACGCACACCCATAACGAAACTCATGTTGCCCCTAATTACGTTGAAAGCGATGGAGACTCAGGGTCAACAAGTGAGTCATATAGTAAAACAAATAATTATAAAAGGCCGAAAATTTGCAATCAAGAAATGCTGTCGCATTCTAGATTCGAAAGTAATTGCAGTTTTGAAACCTTTTCACAAAATTTAGATGAAAACTGTGCGTTTTTTACTGCTAAAATGTACCACTACCCAGATGTACCTCGTACACGTGTTCAAAATATAATAGAAAGTACCATCGAATTATTTAACAATAAAGCTATCGGGACATTCCTTTCGCGAATTTTACAGCGATTAACAGATCTGGGTGAAAGTGAAAACAATATTTCCGAAATTAATAAAATTATGCAAAAGCTCAAAAATCCTTTTGAAAATTTTACTTCTGAGTGGCGTCGTTTTAAATATTTCGAACAATCGGGCACTCTCGTTTTACCCAAACAAGTTAATGTTGGACTTAGGGATGATTATAAACAAAAAATAGACTGTCAGTCTCTTATTCATAAACCCATATCACTGGAATTCATTCCGCTTCGGGCAGTACTTCGACGGTTTCTAGAATGCCCAACAATCTTTGATAGTATTGTCACTTATGTCAACCAACTGGAAAGAAGCAACTCTGATGTTGTGTGTAATTTCATACAAGGATCCATGTGGCGAAAGAAAAGAGCGGTTTCATGTGATCGGAAATTAATCCTTCCTTTATTTATGTATTATGATGATTATGAAAACAATAATCCGTTAGGAAGTCACAGGGGCATTGCAAAATGTGGAGCAGTTTACATTAATATTCCATGTCTACCTCCTCACTTACAGTCTAAATTAGAAAATATTTTTTTATTTCTTCTTTTCAATTCATTAGATCGAAAGGCACTTTCAAACAAACGAATGTTTCATGAAGCTTTAGAGGAATTACAGTTCTTACAATCGGAAGGAATAACAATCGACCATGAAACTGGACAGAAACGTGTATTTTTCGAACTAGGCACAATTTTAGGCGACAACCTTGGGATTCACTCTATTCTTGGCTTTGTAGAGTGTTTTAGAGCTAAATTTCCATGTAGATTTTGCCTAATTAAACGTGAAAATATTAATAACATATATGACGAACAGCACTGCAAACTTCGGGATCAACTGAATTACCGTGATCACGTTATGAATTCAGACGTGAAAAGTTCTGGTATCAAAGAACTATGCATCTTCAGTCAGTTGAAAAATTTTGATTTCATTGAAAGCCTCGCTGTTGATGTGATGCATGACGTATTAGAAGGTGTTTGTCAATACGACCTAGGATTAATATTACACCATTTTATTATTAATCTCAAAATAATTTCGTTGCAAATTCTAAATGACCGATTGATAGGGTTTCATTACGGTATAAATGAAAGTGGAAACAAACCTACAGAAGTGCTAGAACATTCCATCAAACAAAAACGTTTATCAATGTCTTCTGCAGAAATGTTATGCTTCATAAGGAATTTGGGTCTCATTATAGGCGATCGAGTGCCTATAGAAAGTAAACACTGGCAATTGGTTATTCTGTTAAAGGATATAATAGATGTATTGACAGCTAACGCATTTCATATTCAAATCTGCGACTTCCTAGCCACATTGATTAGTGAATACTTAGAACTGCATTCGATGTTATTCCCTGGTCAATTAAAACCTAAACATCACTTTCTAATACATTACCCAAGAGTAATGCGTCAAATGGGTCCATTATGGAAATTATGCTCAATACGTTACGAAAGTAAACACAGAGAAGGCAAAGTTACGTCTCATGCTTCGATAAGTCGAGTCAATGTGTGCCACACAATCGCCATCAAGCATCAATTGCAAATAAATTACAGATTGCTTTGTAATATTCCTTCCGATGAGTCTTTTACCAGTGGAAATTCTATAAATATGACATTGCAAGACGTTCCAACATTTACTTCGTTCTCCAAATACTTGCCATCAAAAATGTCTGATGTTTATTCGTTTACAAAGTACATTCATTATATGGGCCAAAAGATAAAAAATTCGGTCCTAATGATGCCAACAAAAAATGGGCCGAAGTTCTTTCTGGTGCAGTATCTTATTTTGGAAGAATCAAGTAAGATCATATTCGTGTCAAGATATTTAAAATATTACAACTATGATAGCCATTTCCAAGCTTTCGAAATAAGTAGGGAATCGAGCCTTTGGCGATGCCTCACATGGCAAGATTTACGATTCTGCACATTAACAAGCATTGTAAGAAATGCTAATGGAGTACTATACATTGGAAAAAGATGGATATAATTAAACTATTGCGTTTTGAAAAATAGAAATCTATTTATTATTGTGAGTACCCTCTTTGAACGCATTCACGTCTCTCATAAGAGTTAATTTCGTAAAAAAGAGTTAGAATAGGTACATTTATCTGATACATTTAATTGATTGTTTGAAATTTATTCTTACTTTCATATGGACTATATTTATTTATTGCGCTCATTAATTATTTGTACTTGTAAAAATATGTTATTTTATAGATTATTGACACCTGTAAAATAATAAAATTCACACCTGTAACATAATAAAATTCACACACAATTAATATATGTTCTTGTCATAGAATAATACCTTTTCCTTACCACTAGTAATAAGTTGAAACTAAGAACATTGAAATATTTATATAGAGTGTACTACTCCAGAGATTCATAATGGGTGTAGCTAAACACGCCAATACTTCTCCCGTTGACAAATGGTGGATCGGCAAGATAAGAATTGATCGGCGCTGCCGATCAATTCTCATCCCGCTGATGCATTATCTATCGATTGGAAAATTGGAATTGGAATAAATTCAGCCACGTCCAGTATTAACCTCTGGAACAGTCCACCCTATATATAAACTGCAGCATATATAAACTCTGCAGTGCAGCATAGTAAAATCTCTGCTACGCAGAATTTATGCTACGCAGAGTTTACAATGTTGTGCAGCAGAGATTTTACCACGCTGTATAGGAGAGATTTTACTATGCTGCACTGTGTATGAAACTTACAATGCTCCGTAGCAGAGATTTCACTACGCCGCGTATCGGAAATCTTAATATGTCGCACTGCGGAGTTTACAATGCTCCGCAGCAGAGATTTCACTATGCTACGTAGTAGAGATCTTACTTTGTTATATTGCGGAGTTTACTATGCCGCGAAGCACAGATTTTACTATGCTCCACTGCGGAATCTACAATGCTTCGCAGCAGAGATTTTACTATGCTGCGTAGTCAGACGTTTCAATGCCACTTAGGAGAAAGGACTATAACTACGCTTGTGTCACTTAACTCTGATGCTAGCATAGTAAAACCGGCTATAATTTACAGGGAAACGTACTACTCTCTTTTCTCCGTGCATCTGCCTGTTTTTGTCGATTTTCTCAACTTTAGTTTTTTGGTACTTAGACTAATTAGAAGTAGCACTCTTTAATTGTTCGAACACTTTAAAAATCACCATATGGCGCAAACGAAACAGTATGAAATAAGAAATGGAAAAATATGAACTGAAGCGGGAAACTTTATGTACAAGAAAATAGTTAAGACCAACTATTTTCTTATACAGTTCACTCTTCAGCCTTTAGCCTTGTATCCTCCCTTGATGAACATACCGCGGATGCCGAAACTCCTGGTATCAAAATATTACAATAGTTATTTTTAACTGGTAAGTGGTATATTATCAGTAACCGTTTTAAAGCATCGATCGCTAAAGGAAGATTTGATAAATCTAGCTCGCTCTCGTTGCTATAACGATTCATTATCAAGTTCAGTACCCTTTCCTTCGAGTTCTTTCATCAACTTCTTTTTCCTCTAAAGAAAAGTGTTCTCCTATGGCACGCAACAATATTTCCAGTGGGAATTGAATAAGTATTCGTAAACGTGAATGTAGCATAACATTTAGAAAAATCTATTCATAATGCGTGTAATTCCATTTATGGACACAAGTCGATTAGCATCGCTAAAAATGCTTTCCATTTGATCAGAGTCAACGATATATGTAAATGAACTTGTGATAACGCAGCAAAAAAGCTAAGTTTAGGTGAGTTTGAAGTACCTACCATATTGTATAGTCACGGGAGAAAATAAAGGAGTGTATAAATGTAAAAAAGGCAATTAATTTAATATCTACTGTAATCAGTCTTTCAATGGTACTTATTCCCAGGGTGGGAGACACCGGCAAGAATAAACTTTGCACCTTTTGAGGAAAGACTTGTATTTCCTATCTATTGTTTCTCACAACAACTAATGCTTTTAGATCGAGACGAAAGATATCGCTCTTGTCACACGCAATCTTCTAGAGACATCAACAACGGATTGACATATTCAAAACCTTCGAACTCAGTTTGGTCGATCTTATTGATTACTTGCGGATCATCAATAGTGAGGCGTAGAGGATTGTTCGTGAACTCTGGCGGAAAGTTGGCTAAATCGCGGTCGGAATCCAAGCATGGCTTGTAAGGCGGTGTGACTTGCTTTTGTTCTAACATATCCCATTCGATGGCCCTGAAAAAGGGATGATCGACAATATCTAGGAAAGCAGATGATCCGTGGCCGCAGCCGAGTCTCTCCGCTGGGTCTTTACAAAGGAAACCCTTGAGGACGGAAGCTGCTTTTATGGACAACGATCGCGGAATACGAATTGTCTTCTCTAAAATAACTTGAAAAAGATAATCTTCCGTATTCTGATCTGGATTCTCCGAGGTTCCTGTGACATCAAAGGGATTGCGCCCTACGAGCATCTCATGCAGCAATACTCCCAGTGCCCACCAATCGACAGAAAAGTCATAATCCTCACCACGCAGAATTTCTGGTGCTATGTAATTTGGAGTACCACAGAAAGTGCTCGTTGTATCGCCTTCTCTAATTCCCTCCTTACACATACCGTAATCGGTCAATTTGATATGGCCCTCGTGATCCAATAATACGTTATCGAGCTTAAGATCTCGATATATTATACCTTTCTTATGTAAAAAGTTTAGTGCTAGACTGATCTCAGCAGCATAGAAGCGAGCATGCTCCTCATGGAGACGGCGATGCCTCTGCACATGAAACATGAGGTCACCACCGCGAATGAATTCGATGACAAAGAAAAGATGGGAGAGCGTCTGAAAGCAGGAGTGAAGACCGACAAGGAAAGGATAGTTGGTAACAGTCTCAAAGATATGTTTTTCTGTTTGCAGCCAGTCGGTATCCTCGTCCTGTATGACCAACATCTTCTTAATCACCTTCATCGCATAAATCATCTTCGTACGTTTCAACTCGACCATCAGTACTTTGGCATATGCTCCACGTCCGACTACTCTGATGAGTTCAAAATCACCCAGCGAGTAGTGGTTTTGCATCTCGTTTCTTCCATTGGAATCGATCAGCGCGTCCGATGATAATTCCTCGCCCATCTCGGTCGAAGTGTAAGTGCGAGATTCCTCGACGACGGATAGTTGAGTCAGCTTATTCTCCAGATCAGTAGCTATTAATGATCTACTTCGCAGTGGATTCAATTGCTGTTGATGATCATTTCTTTCGATAATCTCTGGCTGTGAAACTTGCAGTTGCTGCGACTGATCTTGGGAACTCAAGCATGGCTTAGTTACGACTTTATGGCATTTTTTATGGACAAGGAGTTTACATTGAGTACATTTCAATCCCTGCCTTCCTAACCCCCAGATACGGTCTTGGCAAAATATACAAAATGCTCGTGGATTAAAACGCTTCGGCTGAAATATATGACCGTTTATCCGATATAGCTTTCGCCATCTGCGAGCGCCTCGTCTGTAGATGCTCCCGTCCTCACCCTGGCAAAGCATTCCCGGCGCTGGGGGTATATTTGGAAAAACGTGAATCGTAATTTCATTGTCATTTTCAAGCTCGCAGAGCCGTAGCGCCTCGTCGAGTTCTCTCTGTGATACGATTCTGCAGGGATCTCCCTCACTGTCAATCCACTTCATCGTGAATTGACTTGGTCTCGATTCTGCTCCTGGAGCTCCTAAACAGCAGATCGTTTGTATCTTCTCCCGCAGAGTATCTATTGAGATTCCCGCTGTGATGTACGTAATCTGTACATAGCCATCACATGCGATCTTCACGCATATGTTATTGTCTTCTGTTGTCTGGGTAGACATTCTCGTTCTACTCACAGGTCGCTGGTTCATATTTGACTTGAAGAACCCAAACGTCTCACTTAATTTGAAATGTTACTGGATCCCAGATATCGTTAGATTTCTCAGTCTAGAAGATCCCGTGTAATTCTGGAAATATTTAAAATTCATCAGATAAAAATATGAATTTTTTTATGAGACAATTTGGGGGTCAACGTGACATAAGTTTCCGATAAAGGTGAAAAGATGTGATGAGATTGATGAATGAACACTTGATCACTTTTTTTGATGGATTGTATTTGATCACATTATAATGTACATAATTACACGTACATTTGATACAATTAGGTGTTTGCACATATTTTTTACACCATAAATGGATTGAGCACGTAAAAAAAGTTGGGACGTGTTTTTTATTTTTTTTCTGACGCGAAATTATAAGCCGTGAAAGATTAATAAAGTTTGCGATAAACTCCGCCTACTTGAAACAGCCGGTCGAGCGGCACTGGTATCGTGACGTCACTTCTCATGTAAACAGTTCGCTTGTGCGCCTTCTAGTACAATAGACGTGCCGAGAAAATCAATTTTGTTGTCCACTTTTCTTTACAAGTGTCCGAGTTTTTGTTTCTGATGATTGCAATATTTCATTACCTTTAAAACAAAACAAAAATCATCGAAAAATATCAATTTTTAGTTAAGTTAGAGGCATTTGATTACAAGAGCGCGTGGGCGCTACGGCGCGTATTTATGTACAAAATGCGATATCTCGA
This sequence comes from Xiphydria camelus, assembly GCA_963678675.1. NCBI lineage: Eukaryota > Metazoa > Arthropoda > Insecta > Hymenoptera > Xiphydriidae > Xiphydria > Xiphydria camelus. Next base: position 20,349,956 of record OY783194.1, read on the forward strand.
GAACTATTCATCGTAACAAAATGAGATAAAAACCACTTGCTCCATCTTGAAATTCTCTAAATTTTTTCCGCAGTATGTCTCGATAACGTCTCAATAGTTTTCGAGATATTTAATCCTAGATAGCTAACCTTCCTTTATATTATAGAAGGTTAGCTATCTAGGGTTAAATATCTCGAAAACTATTGAGACATTATCGAGACATACTGCGGAAAAAAATTAGAGAATTTCAAGACGAAACAAGTGGTTTTTATCTCATTTTGTTACGATGAATAGTTCTCGAGATATCGTATTTTGTACATAAATACGCGCCGTAGCGCCCGCGCGCTCTCGTAAACAGATGCCTCTAACTTCACTAAAAATTGATATTTTTCGATGATTTTTGTTTTGTTTTAAAGGTAATGAAATATTGCAATCATCAGAAACAAAAACTCGGACACTTGTAAAGAAAAGTGGACAACAAAATTGATTTTCTCGGCCGTCTACTGTACTAGAAGGCGCGCAGGCGAACCGTTATTTGATTAGTGACATCGCGGCGCGCGCCGCCCATCACGCGGCGTTTCACTGGGGAGGCGTGGCCATGCTACATTTAAAGTAATGTTTTTGGGGTAGAAGTTTTTTGGTACTATGTTTCGAATAACTTCAACTATTATGTCTGCTGTGTTTCGTGCATATTAAAATTGTATGCAAACACCCAATTCTATGTTGGTTATCGAGTTCAAAAACGTGATGGATAGGTATTCGTTGATATATGTTGATACTTGTAGGCTATATATTATAGATTGACTTGATTTTAGCAAAGTGGTATTTTTAATTACATCCTTTAATGGATGAGAGGCGGTAATTATCTTCTAAAGAACACTGGAGAAGAAGGGATATTAGTCGTAGGGAAAACCTGCAATCGATCATATAGGAAGAACTATAACTGTTGAGTGGCAGTAGCTCATTGGACCCTCGTTACATGAATATTCAAACTCGTATATCTCAGCGAAAAAGAAAATCGTTTGATAGCGATGGAATATAAATTCTAAAAATGAGGCCTAATACTATACGATGTCATTAACAGAAATGTTTAAAAGAAAATTCGTTCTCCCACAGCAAATTCAAAAAATTAGTCAAAATAGTCATTAATGGACCATTTTAGCTCGAGTTACTTACAAACCTGATGTGCTCGAAAAATTCTGGATCCAGATTTATTTTCAACATCAAAAAATCTATCAGATTCACCTGCTGTGATTTCTGCAAGTGACTCTTCCAGGCCTGTATAATGTTCATGTTTTCTCGAATACCTAGGTACCATTAGGTATTCGAAAAAACATGAACATTATACAGGCCTGGAAGAGTCACTTGCACAAATCACAGGAGGTGAATCTGATAGATTTTTTGCCACTCAACAGTTATAATTCTTTGTTTAAAATCGTTTTTTGACACAGAAATGTGCAATATGAGTCAATATCTAGGTCAATATGAGTCTTCTAACAAAATGTTGAAACCTTTTTTTTATTACTTTTTTGAAATTTCGAAACCTAGAGACCCGAACTAAGTTTATCTCGACTAGGATTCGAAAGGAATGTAAACAAATTTTCAGAAGAGTATCAATTTGACTTAAAGTTCATATGAAATGGTTAACATTTTTGAACTGGCTCGTTTACTTCATCCTAATATTGGCTGTCGGTATTACTACAATATTATAGGAAGTTCTTCATACTGGTACATCTTAACCAAAAAAAATAATTTGGTGGTAATCGGAAATAGATTCTACAGGTAGATTCTTGTACTATACGATCTCGTTGGCAGAAATATTGAAAACAATGTCGTCTTACTACAGACAATTTACAAACTTGGTCCAGGTAGCCATTTCTTGACCACTAAAGCTTAAATTACTGGAAAAACAGACGCGGCGGGAAAAATTTATAACCAGATTTATTTTCAGCATCAAAAAATCTATGAGAGTAACATACTACAATTTTTGTTACTAAAAAAGTTCAAAACTTCGCAGGCTGTGTTACTGATTTGTAATCAGTTAAAGGGTTGATGAATAGCGGTCGAGTACGATGTATTAATTTATGACGAATGTTATAAACTCAGTTGACTTAGACTCGAGTTAGTGACGGAATCGAAAGACAAGGTCCGTTGTTGATTATTTAATAAGTAATATAAACCGTATAAGAGAATGATTTTGATCAATCCGCTTTGGGCGACGGAATTCTGCCTATTCCGAAATTCACTGTGACTGCTTGGCAGGGCCTGTTCCGAAATGTATTGCAGTTTACCGCCAGTACTGCCAGTAGCGCACATAGCGTCCCGAAATGGTACGCTGTTTACTGCAATAGCTTTAACCTTTAGAGTCCGGGGATGGTCGATAAATCGACCAGCAGTCAGGTCGGGGCCTCCAAATAGGAAATTTATTGATTTTGAACAAAAAGTCGATTTTAACTGAAATTTCTCCGGACTTAAAAGGTTTTAAGGACCGACGCTTCCATTTTCATATCTTTTGACAATTCAATATACTTTGCATTGTCAAAATTTCATCCATTTTGCCATATTTATTAGTTTTCCGAAATATTTGCTTCAATTCATTGGAGCCTTTTAAGTCCGGGGAAATTTCAGTTAAAATCGCCTTTTCTTTAGATGTGAAATTTATAAATAAAATCAATAAATTTCCTATTTGGAGGCCCCGGCATGACTGCAGGTCGATTTGTCGACCACCCTGGGACTCTAAAGGCTAATGACATGGTGGCGTAATCATTCTTTCGCTACGAGTATTGCGGTTAAGAAGGTGAGGTAACTGCAGTTAAGGTGTTCCTAGCGCTTCAGAGCGTATTTTCAATGTGCCACAGGCGGGCCTCCACACGAACCAGTACAACACTTGTAATCCTCGGTACTTCAATGTAAATTGTAAATTAGCTGTTGGTAAGTGATATTGTTATTGATATGAATAAGAAATTTGTCACATTATCATCTAAAAAGTGTGTTTTTTTTCTCATTTCAGCACTAATAGACGCAGGCCTCGGTAAGGCGTAAATCAATCTTATACTGTCGGCCATGAATATCCCGACGCTATCCGCATCTCTGTTGAAGAGATATGAACGACTAGAGTCGGTCCTACAATTGAGTTTGTTGCTCACGAAAGCTGCGAAGAATCGGTGAAAGAAGAGATAGCAAAAGCTATGTAAATAATTTAATATTTTATTTTCATTCTTTTTCATTATTTTATAAACTTATTTCAAATCATTATTGCTATATACAAGTAATAAGTTACTCTATGATGAAATTATTCATAATTACTAGACAAATGGTTTTTATAATTGGAGTCAATATTTTAATAATAAATTGCTTTTTTGTCTTTGAAATTGTCTTTTTTTTTACATTTAGTCACACCCAGCCTGAAAAACTTTATATCCCTGATGAAAATTCTCCACAACCGGTTGAATTACATGCATCGTTTGATGCTGGGTGGCAACGACGAGGAACGGGTCACGAGTACAATAGTCTCTCCGGTTTGAATAGCTTTCTCTTATTCCTATTATCATTTCATTCATGTTATTCTAATTATCCTTTTCTAAAATAGGACACAGTTCTTGGATAGGATATCATAATGGCAAGATATTATCCTACGCAGTGCGAAGCAAAAGATGCGCAAAATGTGAGCATGTGGTCATAACCTTGAAGACCATGATTGCAGGAAGAATATTTCGGATTCTGCGAAGGCAATGGAGAAAGATATGGCGGTGGTGCTTGTTACTAGTAATTCTATACTCCAGTTACACAATGCTCGCATACATGTGTTGATTGGCGATGATGACAGCAGCACTATTTCTTCAGTACGTCAGGCATCTGCAAATAAAATTGAAAAATGGTTAGATTTGAATCATTCGAAGAAAGCATTCACAAGCGCGTTGTATAAAAATAACGTTATGCCGCAATTAATTGCCTATTTTTCGAAATACCTACTTCATGTTTGCCATTACTCAAAACCGCAATAACGATGAGAAGGTTAGAGAAGCTTTGTTGAGCATAGTGCCCCATGCCTATGGCGAGCATGAAAATTGTGGAGAGTGGTGTCAACAGTGCAATAGTTATGAAATAATTCCACATCGAAACTTACCTGGTGGGATACCGCTTACCGATCCTCAGCAGAGAGTTGTACTGACAAATATATTGTCAAGATTTGCTAATTGTGCTGATAAATTGACTCCATGTGCATCAACTCAAGGAAACGAGTCCTTTAACAATATGGTTGCAAGCAAGCATCGGAAAAGCCGTCACTATGCTACTTCAAAATCCTTGAATGTAAAGGTAGCTGCTGCCGTATGTCAAAAGAATTTGGGGTCACAGTTTATCCTGAAGGTGAACGAAAAATTACTACTGTCACCTGGTTCTGAGATGAAGAAGTTTCGTGCTTTAAAAGATGATGTTCAGAGACGCAAGTTGAAGTTGTCGAAAACAAAAGAAATCAAACGTCGACGACTCTTCGCAAAACAACGTCGCTTTAACAATACTGTTGTTAATGAAAAGAAAGAGGGTATTTCTTATCACTCGAATATAGGTTTTGGTATCACACCTGACATGTTAGGTAATTTCGTCTTTCCATTACTATGTATAATGGTTATTGATCTTTGTCGTTCGATATGTATAGGTCATGTATAATTTATTTTAGATGGAAACTCCGCCCCAATTGATTTCACCGATTCGAATATTGTTTTATTCGATATTAAAACGACTGGATTATCAAAAATATCCGAGATAGTGCAAGTTAGTGAAACGTTTCTCTTTATTAGATTTTTAATAAAACTTCGATAATATATAATTGTGGAAATATTTTAGATGGCTGCGTCTTGTAACGGAAACATTTTTAATGTTTATATCGTACCATCACGAGGTATGTCACAACAGGCTTCTGATGTAATTGGGTTACGTGAATCGCATGGCGAATTATTTTTGCATGACGAACGTCTTGACAATATTCCTGCTCATTTGGCTTTTTCTAATTTCCTTGCTTTCCTCCGTTCCCATGGGAACGAATCTATTCGAGTCGCACACAATGGCTTCAGGTATTTTCAGACTATTTAATTATAGTCTTCTTTCTTTTGTAGTTTTGATTGCAACATTGAGTTACTCTTTGGTAATATTTTTTTATTTATTTTCGATAGGTTCGATTTTCCGATTCTTATTCGGCATTTGAAAAAATTCGGTCTGCTTGAAGATTTTGTGAAAGTTGTCCGTGGATTTTCCGATACTCTTCCAATATTCAGAGCAGCATTACCAGGCCGCAAAGCAGAAATATAAATAATAGTATATACAAATAATACGTGTGTGTATAATAACATATAATATAAAACAGTTTTTATAGAAAAATTGTTAGATGTGAAACATCGAAATTCTTCTTTGTAGAAAGTATGCGATAGGAAGGATGGACCACGCGTCCGTCGAAAGAACACGTGCGCCAGTGCGCATTTGTATTTATGACTGTGGTACTATTAAACGGTACGAGAGAACCGTTGTGTCTTATTCAAAAAGCGCATTTAGTTTACTCTCTCTTAACTCTGTCATCGGTAAGTACTGTTTAATAGTATCACAGTCATAAATACAAATGCGCACTGGCGCACGTGTTCTTTCGACGGACGCGTGGTCCATCCTACCTATCGCATACTTTCTACAAAGAAGAATTTCGATGTTTCACATCTACCAATTTTTCTATAAAAACTGTTTTATATTATATGTTATTATACACACACGTATTATTTGTATATACTATTATTTATATCTCTATTTTTGGTTTTCTTTCAATTGTATTCACTTCATTTGACAATGATCAATACTTGTTTCTATGCATGGTGGGAGAAGGAAATTCTTCGAAACCACCGAGCTGGAGCATGAAAATTGGCGCCGGGAGAGTACGCAGATTCAGCGCCGTTCGGTTGGTGCTATCCCCGAAAAGTACACGTGCACCGCAATAGTCGAATTTATTGCGGGTCTGCACTTTGTCCTAGGAGAGCATAAAAGCAGAGGGTTTCTGTTGCCTCCCGCGAGGCTCCTGAAATCTGAGCACGCGGTCGAGGCCATTCGCTTGCGACCCGGCGCCTATCACTCTCGCTAGACTGAGTTACTATCTATTTAGCCGGTCAAATAGACTGAAATTTCTCTGGCAGTAAATTTTTATCGTGTATCCACTGCACAATCTAGCTAGATTTATTTTTCTCAACCGAGATTCTAGACTAACTCTCGCTAGATTGTTCTCAATGCTGTGTCCACTTGAGTAAATCTAGCTGAAAACGAAAGAACACGTTCGCCAGTGCGCATTTGTATTTATAATTGTGATACTATTAAACGGTACAAACCGTTGTGTCTAATTCAAAAAGCGCATTTAGTTTACTCTCTCTTAACTCTGCCATCAGTCGCTGTTCCGTTTCGCGATAAACGGAATTCGACACAACGGTTCGTACCGTGTAATGGTATCACAGTCATAAATACAAATGCGCACTGGCGCACGTATTCTTTCAACGGATGCGTGGTCCATCCTTCCTATCGCATACTTTCTACAAAGAAGAATTTCGATGTTTCACATCTAACAATTTTCCTATACAAACGGTATTTAAATGTTATTTTTAAACGTGCTAACCAATGATCAATCAATCCTCATGCTTTCATTAATGAGGGTAAATACTGCTTCGTACACCGATACAGTGAGCGTGTAGTAGTAAGTGGTTAAGCTAGGGCTCGGCGAACGTTGGGACGCAGTTCAGTGAGGAGACGCAGGGTGACCGTTGCCTCTTTATCTATATATAGAATAGATATAGATATAGAGGCAGTGTTCAACGTTCGCCTGGCCTTAGCGTATTTAGCCACTCCAGCGACGTTTCACGAGCAGCCGGTCTCACCCCCGAAGCGCGGCATAAGATGTTTCACATCAAAAATACAACCAGGAATCGCTTGCCCATGACCTACTTGGTTCTGAAGCTATTGATAGTCTCCACAATGCTCAGAATAACATTTTCATTTTAGAAAAGATTTTGAATTTTGTGGCTGTCAATGACCAAACAACCAAACAATAAAAGGCTACACCTAAAGCTTCAATGACATGCTGCAAGCCGATGCATTGATAGGGCAGATATCATTGAATAGAGCGTCGTTGATGATCTTAAGTGAAGTGTCAGCATGGATCAAACTTAGAATTACCAGAGCTGGGATGAATTTCAAAATGCTTGAGGAAGCTCATGCACAAGCTGGAAATGAAGGAGTACGCTTGTTACTTGGAGAAGATGTCAATGGCAAACCTCGAGTAACAAGAAATTCGAAAATTTTAAAGCTTATTTATAATAACTTTCCTATATAATTATCTGTTACAGCTCCAATAATATATGGTGTTTTTAATCATAAATATTAAGAACTTGTTAATGAAGATTAATACTTACACCAATCATACTCACATATCCGACAACAAATCCTTTGTCCTCTGTGAAAGGCAATTTTTTAAATATAGCCGCCAATAAAACTGTCTCGCATAGATGCACACACATCACTGTCACCACGTAAATAGAGATCGTATACGGAGAGCTCACGTTTTGTGAAAATTATCGCAAAATATACTGTTATGCCAAAATCAAGGCAATCTTCCTGTATATTATTAAAGCGTACAAGTCGCTCTTAAAAAGCACGAAATTCGAGCTTATAAATAAAATTGTATTCCTTTCAGTATGCATCCCGTCAGCACATCGTAGTATTATATAATAACAGTCACTTCACCAGGCCGTGGACTTTTAATTACATCTTCTCGTGTTTCTAATTGCATAAATGTTTGTCTATTGTAAGTTCTGACTGTATCACGAAAGAAATCTTTACTCATCGAAAAGAATTTGAATATTGAAATTTTTCCCATTTATTAAAAATATAATAAAATTCACTTTTGCACCATTAGTGCCAGTACAATTCATAACGATAATACTTCTCAGGTAGCCACCGGTGGCGTTGAACGTTGTTTACTGTCGCGCCATCACCCGCCATACACGAACCCTATAATACAACGTTGCCAATTCTATTTAAGATTACGTTCTATCGTCAAAAAACTACGTTTTGCTGCTTACGAACATCAATATTTTTGTTAAACATTCGGTGACCTTATATTTGTATGGACTCAAAAGATTCTATGCAATTTTGTGAAGATATGGAAATGGTTTTATTCAATGTATATAGTTTTTAAACATGTAGATGTCGGCATTAAAATGTGGAAAAGTGGATTCTTCTATAAGGTTTTCAAATTTCAAAATAAAAATTCTTTCTTAAATGCCCGGTAACCGGACCGGAAGATCTGCCAGAGGGGTATGTCTGTGGCGGTATTGGGGATTAACGACGCAGTGCACTCCTCATTCGAGAATAACGGAGCAAGCGAAGGGACTATACCGACTGAGCCGTACCTGCCGCTAGCGAGCGCTCGCAGTGTGTGCAGTTAGTCTAGTCGAGTCGCTGCTCGCGAGCAGTAACGCCAAAATTTTTAACCTAAAAAGCGTAACGTCGAGAAATTATCAAGCTTGCACGACGCGCAGTAGCGTCATATCCAAACTGTATTCTTTAGTAGATAGTTTTCGATTAAAGGAGTAAAATTGAAACCAAGAACGAGTTCCATTTCTAATTCCCACAGGGTATATAAGACGGCCGGCGAGCAATCGCCGGCAGACCGATCTGAGTCTCGATAGTGGAAGTTTTCGCTCGGCGAACACCCTAACCCTCGTGTCCCACCGATAGACTCTCGAGCAACCGAGAGGGCAGTTTTCGCTCGGCGAACACCCTCTCGTTCGCAGATCACTGATGGCTCTACGCCGTGCCGGCCTGAGGCTCGCTAGCGGCAGTATTCGCTCCGCGAACACCTTAGCGTCCTCGCAGCCCTAAGGCTTAACTCACACGGTGCGACTTCACTGCGACAGCAGTGCGACAAAACTGACGCACGCTGTCGCAGGAATCGACGACTTTCCTGCGACAGTTTTGTTCCACCGCGTGAGCAGATGCGCGGCAAACTAACACAACGACACCGCCACTGTAGATGTCATACAGACAAGCGCGATGTGCGTGTCGCACTGCTGTCGCAGGGAAGTCGCACCGTGTGAGTGCTTCGCTGCGTTTCCATGCTGATTTGCCGCGTGCGACGTACTCTCGACCGAGCCCGACCGAGTGCGACAGTTTTGTCGCACTGCTCTCGCAGTGAAGTCGCACCGTGTGAGTTGGCTCTAACCGACGCACAGTGGGAACCCTCCATAGATAGGAGTGCTCATAATTCGATTTTTAAATTGAATATATTTCAACATCAAACTCTGTTACTAAGCAGCTGACTACTCGACACATGCACACATAACGTGGTGACTGTGTCAGTTATTGTAGTAGAGATATTATGCGCGCTATTAATACAAGTCTGCACTTGTTTCTGCGTATGTACCTATTTTTCGTCGAATTTCTTGCTCTTGTAATTATAATTTGCGAAAAAAAAAACTATGTCGCTGTTAGGTCAAGGTATGTATAGTCTGATACGATTTGATATTTGTAGTTTTTAATGTTTATTGCTGTGTTAATAGACCGGAACCATAAACAACTTCGAACTCCAATAGTTTCGAGGTTAGAATTTATTTTTTTCTATTTTGCGCAACGAGATCCGGGACTTTTCTATACATGCATAAAATATAAGTCTTTGGAATTACTGCAGTGAAGAGTGTTGATGGATCTCTTTACGCAAGTGAGAGAAAACGATATCAATATCTTTTATATGTGAATAATTGTTTTTCTTACATGTCTGTAATGTACCTTTTGTAGCTACTACTATTAGTAACTGCTAATATTGATATTACAGATCATGCGGATGCGCTTACTGAAATTACCCTCAAAAAGAAAGATATGTGTGCTATATTATTTCAAAGCAAACATAAACAACTAGACAGAAAATTTAATGAATTGGAGAAATACGTTATTGCCCAAAGCTCGTGTTCTAGAAAGTCTCTTTCTGAAGTGAAAATAGTTTTGCGTAACTTTAAAAAGCAATTTACCAAAAAGTGGTTAGCGTGTTCTAGACATAAAGAAAGATTCCTGGAATCAGAAAGACGCTGGTTAGAAGGAAATTGCTTATTCAAAATAAATGAAATACATAATGTTGGCCGACCAGTCGTTGATTTTCCTAATAGTAGTGAGCAGTCAAAACGTAGGAAAACGGCTGAGGTATATTATTATTGTCATACCGTATATTTATACTACATGCCAGTAAAGTTCATTCGTTTACTGATTAATCTTTTTTTTGTAGTTACGGTCTGCATATTCTGCAGACGAATTGAGTTATGCGGCTCAAATGAAATTGAGGGCTACTGGAAAAGCATTAGAAGCTGAAATTGTCAAACGTGTGTGTGAGTCTGAAGAGTTTGCAAAGAAATGCAGTGAATCTCAATCATCAATAACACCTAGACTATCCATTGTGGAAGCTCTTTCTCTGATTGTAGAAGCTCAATTATCTCGTAAGCAATATAATCTAATAAGAAATTATGCTAAAAATGTATTTCCTTCTTACAAACAAGTTAGAAAAGAGAAGACGAAATGCTACCCAAATGGAGTAACAGTAACAGAAACGGAGGCTGAAGTTCCTTTGCAATCCTTGTTAGATCATACTACGAGCCGTTTATTGAGTGTGCAAAAAGACACTTTACCTAACTATTCAACAAATAACTTAATTTTATTATCAAAGTGGGGATTTGATGGAAGCTCGAGCCATACACAATATATGCAAAAGTTTGTCTCAGAAGAGGCTGATGACAAATACATGTTTTTATTATCTTTAGTCCCACTGCGATTAGTTAGTAAAACAAATAATGAAGCAGATCATGAAAATATTATTTGGCAAAATCCACGCCCGTCTTCTCCGAGATTCTGTAGGCCAATCAAATTACAATACAAAAAAGAAACTAATGAACTAGTGAAAGACGAGAAAGCTAACGTTGACTTACAAATAGACAACTTAAAATCAACAACATTAATTATAAGTGACAAAGAGTACATAGTAGAACATAAACCAATTTTCACCAAGGTAGATGGAAAAATATGTAATTCTTTAAGTGATACAAAATCATCACTTCGATGTTACTTATGTAATGCAACTAGCAATGAATTTAATAATTTGCAAATTATACTAGAAAGACCCATAAGAAAAGAATTCTCGTCATTTGGTATATCAGTGCTACATTCGTGGATTAGAATGTTCGAATGCATTTTACATATAGCATATAAGTTACCATTAAAGAAATGGCGCGTAGGTAAAGATTCTATAAATATTATCAATGAAAATAAAAGTAGAATCCAGAAGAAATTCAGAAATAAAATGTCGTTGATTGTCGATAAACCAAAATCTGGATATGGTAACAGTAATGACGGCAATGTTGCTCGTAAATGTTTTCAAAATTATGAACTAACGGCCTCTATTATTGGAGTTGACAAAGAATTAATACGAAAATTTTATGTAATTCTTCAAGCTATATCGAATGGTTTTAAACTCAACACAGATAAATTTAGAAACCTGTGTTTGGAAACGGCAAAATTATATATCAGCTTATATCCTTGGTATCCTATGCCAGTTACAGTACATAAGATACTTATTCATGGTTCTGAAATAGTACGGAATGCACTGCTGCCAATCGGACAATTGAGCGAAGAAGCCCAAGAGGCTAGGAATAAAGACTTTAAAAATTATCGGGAAAACTTTAGTCGAAAGATAAGTAGAGAAGCTAATCTGCAGGATATTGTTAATAGACTACTGATCTCCTCAGATCCAGTAATAACATACACGCGTACTTTGCCTGTCATAAACAAAAAGGAATTTCATCCCGAAGTTATAGACATGTTTGAAGAAGAATCACTTGCTTCTAATTTAAATTCTGATGATTCTGAATAATTCTGAAAATTATATTTTTGATGTGAAACATCTTATGCCGCGCTTCGGGGGTGAGACCGGCTGCTCGTGAAACGTCGCTGGAGTGGCTAAATACGATAAGGCCAGGCGAACGTTGAACATTGCCTCTATATCTATATATAGATATAGAGGCAACGGTCACCCTGCGTCTCCTCACTGAACTGCGTCCCAACGTTCGCCTGGCCTAAAGGGCCCCTTTCACGCGCCAACATGTTTGCGCAAATTAGGTTTGTACAAACCGATTTGCGCAATAATTTGTGCGTGAAAGGGCAAACATTTTGTTTGTACATACCAAAATAAGTTATTTGGGTATACCTATCCGTTTGAGGGCCCCTTTCACACGCCAACATGTTTGCGCAAACTAGTTTGGACAAACCGATTTGCGCATTTATTTGAGCATGAAAGGGCAAACATTTTGTTTGTACATACCAAAATAATTGTTTTGGGCAAATCTGTCCGTGACAGATTTTTGCTTTGAGGTTGGTGCGCTGGTGTGTGTGTGAAAGCGCAATCAAACCGATTTCTGCAGTTGTCACACTGTTTCGGCAAGCGATACGAATAGAGAACTTGCATGTAATTTATTGTTTTTTAAATTTCATCTAATTTTATAGCAAAGTTTGTACAATAGTATTAATGTATACAATACAACAATGTTGTAATATATACAATCGATTTTTATTCTAAACAGTTACCAGTATTAGTGGAAAATAAAGTGTAAAGTCAAATAAATAATCGTGGCGGGAAAACGCGTGTTTTCAATATGGTCGCTTGTGTGACATCATACGCTACCGTTGGGATTACTCACAGTGTGTTTGTTTTGATCTGTTGAGCTTAGTTTTCCGAAGATTACAGCGAATTAATTGAAATGTTACAGTGAAAAACTACTTATTAAAATGTCGGAAGTGCCTCGAAAGCCATATCACGTTTGTTTTGTAACAGAGTATAGAAATAAGAACATTAAAACTCCAAATAAAATATTTGTGTCGGTTCCAAAAGACAAGAAATACAATATAAGGCTATCCAAAGTCCTACAGTCTCCAAAATGGCAGATTTAAAATTAAAAGAAAACCGAAAATAACGAAAAAACGTGGAAAAACACTACTAATCCCAATCTCTCTGCTCCTATCGAACTACTAGCGGCGTATGACGTCAGCACTATGTGTATTCTACGCAGGTAGTGTTTCGCCGCGCACTTTGAATATTCATATTTCATTATTTTTTTTCATTGACAAAACCAATGTTTGCGCACTAAAATCACTGCTACTAATTATTTTACAATTAGAACTACAAAAGAAATATTAGAAAGAATGTGCAAGTTCCTTTTTTCGGGAGCCTCGCGGGAGGGCATGGGCTGCCTCTGCCTTTCGTTGTCCTCAGACAAAGTGCAGACCACCCATAAATTCAACCTTTGGGGCGCACATACACTTGTCCGGGGACGGCGCCTGCCGGACGGCGCCGAATTTGCGTACTTCTCCGGCACTAGTTCTCACGCCCCAGCTCTCGATTTTCGTGAAATCTTCCCCCACCATACATGGAAAAAACCAGCCCTTGTGCCGAAGCGTACCCCCACCTCGCCAACTAAGTTTTCTACACATATTCTTAGCGCAAATATTGACTCCAGTTCCAGTTATCGTAGTTCGTTTCTCGTCGACATCTCTAGTTCAAATACAGTCCACGTGTTGCCTGCTGCGCTCTTTGCTATTCTATCTCAATTAAAAGTGTGTCAGTGAAATAGCGATAAAGTTTTAATTCGCTGCATCACGATATCAGTGAAAGAAAAACAGTTCTTATGTGAGTTTATCGAGCTGTACAGGTCATTTCCGTGCCTGTGGAAAATAAAATCAAAAGAATATAGTGACCGCAATGAAAAATCACGAGCTTACGAAATTATGACCAAAAAAATGCGGGAGTTCGATCCGGAAGCAGACAGAGAAACTGTTGTTAAAAAAATTAACACTTTGCGAACCGCCTACAGGAGGGAATTAAAAAAAGTAGTCGATTCTGAGAGGTCTGGCGTCGGTGGGGAAGAAGTGTATCTTCCTCGTTTATGGTATTTTCATTTACTCAACTTCATACGGGATCAAGAAATTCCACGACAGACGCAAACAAACGTCGAAGATGAGAATGAATCGGTAAGTACATTTTTATCATACCGGGAGTTTCATTGGAAAAGGGACATATTTTAAATGCAGATAGAGGTGACTGAGAAGGTTTAAAAAATAATAGAATAGGTTTTATTCAGTTAGCATAATATATCTTTTATTGCTGCTTATCTACATGTCTTCAATTGTCGGAGAAATCATTTTGTGCTGCCACGGAACTTTGCCAGAATTGTTAAAGTAATGTGAAAATGTTGCCCTTACATTTTTTGCTTCTGCACTTGCATTCCGCTGATGGCCGCGTGCAAGATCTAATAAACTCTAATCCGATGTGCGAAGTCCAGGAGTAATTGTACCGGTTATTGGATCTTCCACATCGAATACGTCAATAGGTGCATACGATTCGGACACACGCCTCCGTAGAAAGTTATGAAGAACGCAGGATGCTAACACCACTTTATCAATGTTCTCGACTTTCAAATTAATTCGTGTATAGTATATGCGAAACCTACTAGCTAAAATACCAAATCCGTTTTCGACTATTCGTCGAGCTCTCGATAGCCGATAGTTGAAGATTTTTTTATCATAGTCCAATTCTTTTTGACTATATGGCTTGAGAAAGTCTGGCCGCAGCGAAAATGCTTCATCTCCGACGAAGACGAAATTTAAGGGGGGTTCTCCTTCGACAATTGATTCCGCAGCTGGCAAATGTAACTTATTTTCCTGTAGCTTTTTCATGAATACTGTATTATCTAATACACCGCCATCAGATACGCGACCGTTTGTTCCGACATCGCACATTATGAACTCATAATTGGCGTTTACAATGTCCATAAGCACGATGCTATGAGTTTTCTTATAATTGAAGTAATAAGATCCACATCGAGGAGGTGCTATAATTTGTACGTGCTTGCCGTCAACAGCGCCTAAGCAATGCGGAAAATTCCACTTCTCTTCAAATTCTTTCGCAATATTCTTCCATTCCGTCGTAGTTTTGGGAAACTGTAACCAAAATAACACATTATTACTTGTATTGCTGAGGTCTCACTATTCTTCGTAAAGTGTAATTGTTTGTATGTATTAATAAATAGGTTTTGCTTTTAGGAACAAGGTGCCGCTGAGCTTAATGAAATAACTACTGAATCAGGACCATTCTCACCGAGGGACTTACAAAGTGTTTCGCCACCACCCACACCATTGTTTTCAACATCACGGGCATCTATTTCCACATCACGCATATCCACTCACACAGCCAGAACAACGAAACGACAGATTGAAAAATGCGATGAAGTATTACATGCAATTGAGAAACGTTTTGCAGCCCCTGCTGCTGCCGTTGATGACAGATTTTCATTAATTGGCAAAACATGGGCGATGAAATTAAGGGACCTTCTACCCAGTCAAGAGATTTATGCCGAAAAACTAATTAATGATGTATTTTATGCTGCTCAATTTGAAAATCTAACTGCGAGCTGCACAGTGCAAATACCATCTTCACAACCGCAATATCCGCAATACACACAGCCATATCAACAAAATGTACAGTCTTACCACCAACAACATTCACAACAAGGCCAACCATGGCCATCATCTTCGTCACTACGGCCGATTTATTCGCAATCATTATTACGGTCATACTCTGTACAACAACAGGCCCAACAGCTTCCAGAAGAAGCCAATTCAGATGCACAATTACTTCATTCACCACATCAAACAAACCAAGATCAACAAGAACATCAACGCTTTTTGGAAAAAGAACCTCTTCGGCAGGAAACCAATGAACCCCAAAGGGGAACAGTGGCAAAATATTTTCAAGATTTTCAAAATGTTTAAGTTCAGTTTTGTACGATACTTATTTTTCCTATAGAAAGTGCTCTTTTTTTAACCCTTTAAGTCATGATGTACACTAAGGTGTACATATTTTTACATTACAGCTAACTAACCCTTAAGGGACCCGAACACTGTAAAATTTTCGAAAAATCGATTTTTTTTTTATTTGCTAAATCAATAGCTTAGACATCGAAGAACATGTATGTAAAGTTTCAAACAAAAATTCGAACTCTAAGTATTTCAAAAGAGCGCCAGACGCTGACGTGTCGGCTGAGCATATTTGGCGTTTCGGAGCACTGTGCGCGTATGGTAAATTCTCCTGTTTGCTTTGCTTATTCTAGCTCAAAAAAAAAATCATAGATGGCAGCATGATTGCAGAAGTATATACACACATATACTTGTGTATACATGTATACATTACGGTAAACATAACCTTAAATTTAGTGAAAACAACGTGCTCTTGTTTTGTTGTCGAAATGTCTTATTCTCGTGTTTTTCAAAGTTAAATTCTTGTGTTTATTTTTGAATAATGGATAGAAGAAATAAAAGACACTGTGCTGGTAAGCCGACAAACAGAAGTGATAGAAAAAAACAAAGAGTTGGTCCAGAAAATAGATATGTTGCAGAGAAAGTGACGGTGAATACTAGTACATCTGAGCAGAAGCTCAATACTTCTTTTGAGGATTCTGACGTGTCGATCGATCCAAGTATTTCTTATAGAGTCATCAATTTTTTATCTATTTTTTCAAAGCTAAGCCAAGTAGTAAAATGTAAAACATGTGGAGGAGACGTGGAGTTCTCTGAAACTGCGAGCAGAGGATTCGGTTTCAATTTAATAATGACGTGTAAAAAGTGTAATCCAACGAAAATCCCTTCTTGCCCTAACATAAAAAACGCTTTCGAAGTCAATCGTAGATTTGTTTTTGCCATGAGGATGCTTGGAGTCTCTCAAGCCGGAGCCGAAAAATTTTGCGCCTTCATGGACCTTCCTCGGCCTCTCTTTCCGAAAACGTATGCTGAATTGACCGAAATCGTTAGAAACGCTACAGAAAAGGTAAAAGATATGTCAATCAAGAGTGCAGGTGATGAAGAAAAACGGTTAACGTTGGAGAAAAATACAGATTTCGTCGGATTGACCGTCTCAGGCGATGGCAGTTGGCGGAAACGTGGTTTCAGTTCTTTACATGGCGTGGTTTCCCTAATCGGATATCGTAGTAACAAAGTGCTTGATTTTACGGTTAAATCCTCACATTGCCATGCATGCTCTTTGTGGAAAAATAAAAAAGGTACAGCTGAGTACGATTTATGGTACGAAGAGTACAAGGAATCGTGCGATGCGAATCACGTTGGTCCCTCTGGAAATATGGAGCCGCACGCTATGGTTGAGATGTTTCAAAGGTCGGAACAATTGCATCAAGTAAAGTATGAGTGTTACGTCGGCGACGGCGATTCCAAGACATATAATAAAGTCGTCGAGAATGTTCCTTATGATGTGACGAAAAAAGAATGCGTCAATCATGTATCCAAACGCATGGGTACTCGATTGCGCAATTGCAAAAAAACCACTAAAGGTCTTGGAGGCAGGGGTAAGCTTACTGATAAGCTTATTAAGGATCTTACCATTTATTACGGGTTAGCTATAAGGCGCAACAATGATTCTTTAGAGAATATGAAAAAAGCCATGTGGGCAACCTTTTTACATAAATCCTCGACCGATTCACATCCAAGGCACGAAAATTGCCCGGAAGGTCTGGCATCTTGGTGCCAATGGCAAAAGGCTCGCGCGCTCGGAAAACTGAAAGGTTTTAAACACGAATCTGCATTACCCCAAGACGTTCTGGATGCTATAAAGCCGATATATACCGATCTCAGTCGTGACGATCTTTTAAAACGATGCTTGGGTGCTTTCAATCAGAATAATAACGAAAGCTTCAACAACATTATCTGGAAATTCGCGCCGAAATCAACGTTCAGTGGAGTAAGAACTGTACATATTGCAGCAAACATAGCTACTATTATATTTAATAATGGTCACACAGCACTTCTACGTGTGTTAGAATTCATGGGAGTCCGTATCGGAATGAATCTTTACGATTACTGTCAAAAGATTGACAAAGAACGCATCAATTACGCGAATCGTCATACACGGGCAAACACGCGTGAAGGACGTTTGCATGCCCAGGAATTGCGCCAAAAACAAATGATGGATGCGGAAGAGCTGCTCTACGGCCCTGGGATTGCCGAGTAACAAAATAAATCACGTAAGACCTTTTTTACTACCTTTTTTAATTCGATTTGCCCCTTTCAAAACTTAAAACGCGATTATCTCGAAACCATGTTTTTTGACCGCGTTGACAGCATAACTGGAAAAGTTTTTATCCGATCGACCTGATTCAAATTGCATTCTATTCGGGAATAGTGTCGCTTCTGCTCGACGTAGCCGTTTTTCGATATATGCCAAACTTTTTTTTTATAAATAATTTAGTGCAAAATTTTACGCGAAAAAAAAAACTTTTTCTTCAAACAGCCGCCATTTTTTTTCTAATCAATATTTTTAAAATCCCCTACGTCAAACAGTAGCCAGTAATGTATATTTCAAGAATATTTTTTGTTTTTTGCTCTAGGAGGCTCCGTTTTGCTGATTTGCTGTCAACGCGACAAGGGTCATTTTAAAAAGGCGCCATTTTGGATCAGCTACAGAATACAAACATGGCCGCCAAAAAAAAAAAAATTTTTTTCGATAATCTAAACATTTATTAACATATGTGTAAAGTTTCATGTAAATCGGAACGTCCGTTTTTTTTAATAAATAAAATAAAAATCATATGAAAAATCGCAGTTTACAGTGTTCGGGCCCCTTAATCTTTTTAATGGCTTTCGGTAATAGCGTAAACTGTAATGCAATGATGTATATTTAAGCCACTAGATGTCGCGTCAAATACAAATTTTTATTTCAGCTGATTATAACCTTTATGTAAACACGTGTTTGGAGTGTTTTCGATAGGCACGTGCTTGTTGGTTATTGTCAAAGTTCTTGAGTCAAATTTTTTTGCTAAAAGGTGTTTAATATTTTTTGTGGGTTTATTACGGTACAAGGTAAGTACAAGATGTTTTCTGAAAAAAAAAAAAATTCTAACAGATGTTATAAGAAATTACAAAAATATGTACATTGCAGTGTACATAATGACTGACAGATGCAGAACTAAACAATTAGTAGAAAGGGAGCTGTTTGAAATTCTCAATGGAGATGAATCGGAATTAGAGGAATTAGGGTTAGAAGAAGATGATGACTGGAATGAAGTAGCCGACGTCAGGACAAGAGGTAAAAATATGTCGCATGCTAATGCTGAATTACAAAAGCTAAATTTTTTCTTTTAGATGAACTGTTTTCTGCACATACTAGCCCTGTTCATGATGAAATAGAAGAGCTTCCGTCAACTGAAAATGTTGCTAGTTCACAAGCAGAAGCCAAGGAATTAGGTCTCGCGTCTTGCCAAACGGCACGTGACTTTGCCACGGAATATTTTGAAGCTCAGGGTCTCACAGAGAAAAAGGATATAAGATGGATAAAAGGGACTTATGAAATAGCATCTACAATTGAGTTTTTCCAGCCACGAAATTCTGAGGCAATAGATTTGCCGTCTCCTCTGGAATTTTTTTCCAATTATTTTACAAATGAGTTGTTGGAATCCTGTGCAGAAAAAACAAACTTGTATACCGTCCAGAATTTTGTACCGAACTTTCCAGCAACAAACTTATCTGAACTAAAGACATTTTTTGGAGTTCTTATGATAATGGGGAATTCGAGTTATCCGCGAGTTCGCATGTACTGGGAGCCAAAATTTGCTATTTCTCTAATAACTGAAAATATCTCAGTCAATAGGTTTTTCAAACTTAGAAACAACATACATTTTACATCAGAAGAGGACAAAAATTCTTCTGATAGGCTATGGAAAATAAGGCCTTTGTGTAATTCCGTAAAAAAAAGATGCAATTTGTTGGATCCTGAAGAAGTTTACAGCATTGATGAGCAGATTGTACCATTCAAGGGATCTATAAACATTAAGCAATACATCAAGAATAAACCTACTAAGTGGGGGGTAAAATTGTTTTTGTTGTGTGGAGTGTCTGGAATAGTTTATGACTTTATAATTTATCAAGGAGCTTCCACGGAATTGAGAACCGAATACATGTTGTTTGGTCAAGGACCTGCTGTTGTAATGCAGTTGTCAGAAAAAATGCCACTGCATTCTAAACTTTTCTTTGATAACTATTTTAGTTCCTACTGGCTATTTCAATGGCTATCCAGAAAACAAATATATGCAGCAGGAACAATTCGAAAAGATCGCTTTTCCAAACCACCGTTTACGGAACGACAAGATAATAATAGAAAGTTGGAAAGGGGTTCTATGGAAAATGTCATGTGTAAAGAGTCTGGTGTTGTTTTGACTAAATGGGTAGACAGTAGTGTTGTAACCCTTGGTTCTAATTTTGTTGGAATGGTTCCACATGATATATGTCAAAGATGGGATAAGAAAAAGAAACAATATATACAAGTACCACGTCCAATGGTAGTGTCACTTTATAATAATGGAATGGGTGGAGTGGACAAGTGTGATTTTCTTATCGCTCTGTACAGATCTTTTATCAGAACAAAAAAATGGACAGTTCGACTTATTTCGCATGCCTTAGATATGGCAGCAGTCAACTCATGGTTGGAATATAAAAGAACTGCTGAAAATCTTGGCATACCCGAGAAACTTGTCCTCGATCTCATACACTTTCGACAAAACTTAGCTGAAGCTCTGATATTATGTGGAAAAATTCCGGTGAAAAAACGTGGAAGACCGACATCTTCGGGTTCTGCGAGTCCCTGCTCTGGCCCTCTAGTTTCACCAGGAACAAGTAAACAGCTAAGACCCGTAGCAGATGTTCGTTTCGATAATATTGGACATTTTCCCATATTTTGTGAGAAGATAGGACGTTGCAAACAATCCCATTGTAAGTCTCGAACATACATACAATGCACAAAATGTAACGTATCACTTTGTAATTCAAGAGATAAAAACTGTTTTCTTTCTTTCCATACTAAATAAATGATCCTATAAAAAACTGTTGGGAGTTATTTATCAGTTTTTTAAGATTTACTCCTTTCTCAGTCACAGTGTACACTATAGTGTACATGTCAGATTTTAAGTATATAATTACACCCAAACATTTAATTATGTTTAAATTACTATAAACAATATCCGCACTAAAAGTCACAGTTAAAAAAAAAATTTTTCTTAAGTTTTCATAATTCGTGTCTGAAAGGGTTAAAGCAAAATTTCATAATTTGAGTTCCGTTCATTTTTAAAAAATTTTTATACAAGTTTTTTAAAATATCTTCTACACCTAGAATTAAGGAATATTATTTAACCCTTTGCACTCGAAGGCCGTCTTTCAGACGGCCAGGCGGTGTGACGCATCCACTCGATTATTTTACTAAATATCACACAAAAACTAATTACAAAGTATACTATTTAACAGATTTTGTTGTATTCGATATAAACATAAATAAATTGGTGAACTTTTATTGCTGGTTCGCCCGTGCGAAAAAGGCGTCGAGTGCAACGGGTTAATTTAAGTATCACTGTTAGATATTTACGTACCTTTAAATATTCACCTCGTAATGCAACGTATATGGCCTCACAAGTTTCACGAATAATTTTACTTAGGTGACATGCCGAAATACAAGTAGAAAATTTAAGATCTTCGTAGGACCTCCCCGTAGCCAAAAACCGCAACGTCGCAGTCAGCCGTTCATGTGGTGTAATTGCACGTTTCATAACAGTATCTTCCTTTTTAATAATTGGTGTAATTAAAGTTACAATTCTCGATATGTTTCCTCGTCCATCCGCAAATAGTTGCGAAAATCTTCGGGTTCATTCCTTAATTCTTGTATTAAATTAGTATGGGCTAATAAAAGTCTTTTTTGCAGCCAAGATTTCGTAGCTCTTCTTTTATTTTTCTGCAAGATGAGTTTCTTCTTAATAACACAGACAGCAGCAAGTCCTAGCAGTAGTTCCTCCTCCGTTTCTATATCCATCTCTCCACTTCTGCGATATATTGCTGTAAAAACACGCGAGTACTAGAACGCCACCGTTTACCTCACTGGTTAGTTTAACTCTGCGTCGACTCCAACAAGTTAACGGTAGCGGTTTGTATAAACTAGTTTGGGCAAACAGTTTGTGCAAACATAGTTTGCGCAAACATGTTGGCGCGTGAAAGGGGCCCTTAAGGGGGTAGTCTGCTTTACAGGCTTCAAAAAATCGGTTTTTTTTTTGCCTAAATCGATTCCAAAACTATTCAAGAATATGTCCTGAAAATGTTTGAGGCCAATTTAAAATATTTTTGAAGCTACGGCAGTTTTAGTCACCGAGCGTCGAGCATGTACGGCCGCTCGGTAGACTCGAACGCGCGCGCGCTTTGCCCCTCGATATATTCTATTGTTTTATTCAACTTTGTATACCTGAAAATGTCCAATGGTCCTTTGAAACAATTAGTCCAAGAAACGAAGCCTTTAAATCGAATTTTGATTCGTATCGCTGCATTTTTTATTGAAGATAGGTTTCGGTACTAGAAAACTTCCCCTAAAATTTTAGGACCGAAAACCACCGGCAAAGTTGTTAAATAAATTAATTAATCCTGAAAATCACGTTCCTCGGCGCATATCTCTAGAAGGACGAAAAAAATCGAAAAATAGTTGAAATGAAAAATGTAGAGGCGAAAATAACAAATAAAAAAGGTTCAGTGAATTTTTCCGTTATGTCGCGTTGTTTAACCGTTAGAGCGTTTCAAAGGGGTTAAGGTAAATAACAATTTACTGTGGCTTTAATAATTAACCAATTGTAATGGTTCTTTTTTTAAAATGTTTGTAGAAATGTAGACTTTTATTTCAGAGATACAATTTTTTTTTACGACTGTTTAAACTAATGATTTCGATTGTTGAAGTTTTCAACTTCAATTTTCATGCGGTTAATGTCAATTAATTTTTTTTTTTTTCATTTCGTATCATTACTTATATTGTTTGGAAAAAAAAGTTCCTCTGACATTTTCTCGTATCTGCTCTACTTTACGACATATGAGAAATGGGGCGAATAATTTGATCGACAGAGATGAGTGTATACGTCTGCACCGCTTTTGCTTCCCCTGCCGCGTGTAGCGAACCGACCGCGACCCTTCCCAATTTCGTCTATCCTGCAAGGGAACAAGTAGGTAGTCGATGCTTCTCAGGTATTTTCGTAGCTTTTCGGCGTGAGTCCTTGTCTAATGAGTTTCTTTCTCTACTATCGCCTCTATCTCTGTACTCTGTGTCGATAGCGCAGCGGTAAATTTGCCGGGCTGGGAGTCTCGACGTCGTGGATTCACGACATCTCATGCGTTCTCTGTAGTAGGAAGGTATTGAACATGGCAACTCATTTTTTTAATTTATGAGAAATAAAAATAAATACACAAGGCGGAGTGTTAAATTGACCTCATCAATTCTAACCTTTCTAATATTTCAATATTTTCCATTCAAGTTCCAAGCATAAAAAAGGAATAATAACTGCGTGGTTGACGAGAGTCGTTTTAAATTGTAAAAAAAGAATTGAAGTGCCAAAAAATATGATACATAAAAGAAAGAAATAGAAGAAGGTAATTGAAGGGATTGACATTTTTCTCCAGGAGTAATACTGAAGATTTCGTCACTACATTTTAATGCCATGCATCGCATTCAAAACATAATTCTGTTACAATTAGAAATATAGAAATATAAAAATGTTTTCATTCTTTATAAAACATCAGTCAATTTCCATGGCCTCTTCTTCATTGACATCATCAGTTTCATCAAGTGACTCCAAACGGCACCTCTCAGCAGCTTCTACGTTCGCGTCTTCGTTGTCGTCGTCGTCGTCGTCGCTAATATTTTCATTGTCTTCTTCGTTGGTCATACTTCTTTCCGACCGCAGTGAAGCATTTTTGCAACTCTCTCCGTTGCAACTTTTGCATAGTACAGTGCAATGTAAGCACGATTAAATCTAATTGGTGAGTTAATTTGAGCGATGTCATTAAGTAACTCTCTGCTGCATATAAAGTTAAAAATCTTGCTGCTGCAAAAGACGGAATGCATTTAAATAATGACGAGTTAGTGACAACCGATACTTATTTATTATTTCAACGAATTTCTGTCGTTTTCAATGGTGATTTAGAATTAACACGTCATGCGTTAATGTATGAGCTATCTCCCTTTCCATTGAGTTTGTTCGACGAACGTGGTTTCATGAGAAAAACCCAAAAAGCAGAGCTGTACAAAGTGTTTGAACCACTTATTAGAAATGAGCAATTTTTAACTGGCGCATTCTACGTAATTGATGGAGGATGGTTATTGCATCAGGTAGTTTGGCCACATGGCCGAAATTTCGGAGAAATTTGTGACATTTATCTGCATTATATTTACAAACATTTTGGAGCGAGTGCGATGGTGGTTTTTGATGGTTATAGTAATGAAATAATTGGTACCAAATCCTACGAAAGATATCGTAGGAAAGAAAAGTCATTAGCTGCCGATATTGAAGTAGCCGAAGACAAACTAAGCACTTTAACTCAATCGAAATTCTTATCAAACGTCGCAAACAAATTAAAGTTCGTCAACATGTTGTCATCCTTCTTGCAACGAAATAACGTTACTACAAAAATAGCTGATGAAGATGGTGATACTTTAATCGTGAGAAGTGCAATTGGATTGAAGCAGTGTACGAGAAACATTACGAGAAACATGGTCGCAGTAGTGGGGAACGATGTTGATCTTCTTGTTGGGCTCACCTCTGACGAAGAGGCTATATATTTCTATAAAGTTGCTCAAGGGAAGAAAGCCAACGTCATTTATTCAACGTCAACGCACAAAAATGTGAAGAAATTTATATTATTTGCTCATGCATTCGCTGGTTGTGATTCAACAAGTGCACTGTATAAAAAAGGAAAAAAAAAACCATCATTTCTGCACTCGAGAAAAATTCAGATCTGCAAGAAGCGGCAATGATCTTTTACAATCCAGGAAAAAGCGTCGATGAAGTGTCAGCAGCTGCTGAACGAATCATCCTGTACCTTTATTCAGCCGGCAAGAAAAACACATCGATTAATCAATTAAGATACGAAATTTTCATGTCATCTGTCAGTGTTGCCAAAAAGGAGTTACCGTTGGCTTGTTTACCACCTACAACAGCAGCATTGAGAGAACATGCTAAGCGTGTATACTACCAGGTCCAAGATTGGCTAGGATACAAGTTGGATCCAGAAAAATGGGGATGGAGAAGAACAACGTATTTCTTGCTCCCAATTATGTCTAATGCTGCCCCGGCTTCGAAAGAATTATTGGAGAAGGTAAGATAATCACTTTGCAAATTTGCATACGCTTTTTGTATATATGTAATATTAATTCAATATTGTCAACGATTTATCAGGTTAGCTGTGGATGTAAGACGGATTGTGGTACTGCTCGATGCAGTTGCAAAAAAGCGGGCTTACATTGCACTGTACTATGCAAAAGTTGCAACGGAGAGAGTTGCAAAAATGCTTCACTGCGGTCGGAAAGAAGTATGACCAACGAAGAAGACAATGAAAATATTAGCGACGACGACGACGACGACAACGAAGACGCGAACGTAGAAGCTGCTGAGAGGTGCCGTTTGGAGTCACTTGATGAAACTGATGATGTCAATGAAGAAGAGGCCATGGAAATTGACTGATGTTTTATAAAGAATGAAAAAATTTTTATATTTCTATATTTCTAATTGTAACAGAATTATGTTTTGAATGCGATGCATGGCATTAAAATGTAGTGACGAAATCTTCAGTATTACTCCTGGAGAAAAATGTCAATCCCTTCAATTACCTTCTTCTATTTCTTTCTTTTATGTATCATATTTTTTGGCACTTCAATTCTTTTTTTACAATTTAAAACGACTCTCGTCAACCACGCAGTTATTATTCCTTTTTTATGCTTGGAACTTGAATGGAAAATATTGAAATATTAGAAAGGTTAGAATTGATGAGGTCAATTTAATACTCCGCCTTGTGTATTTATTTTTATTTCTCATAAATTAAAAAAATGAGTTGCCATGTTCAATACCTTCCTACTACAGAGAACGCATGAGATGTCGTGAATCCACGACGTCGAGACTCCCAGCCCGGCAAATTTACCGCTGCGCTATCGACACAGAGTACAGAGATAGAGGCGATAGTAGAGAAAGAAACTCATTAGACAAGGACTCACGCCGAAAAGCTACGAAAATACCTGAGAAGCATCGACTACCTACTTGTTCCCTTGCAGGATAGACGAAATTGGGAAGGGTCGCGGTCGGTTCGCTACACGCGGCAGGGGAAGCAAAAGCGGTGCAGACGTATACACTCATCTCTGTCGATCAGGGCCGTCACAAATTATTCGCCCCATTTCTCATATGTCGTAAAGTAGAGCAGATACGAGAAAATGTCAGAGGAACTTTTTTTTCCAAACAATATAAGTAATGATACGAAATGAAAAAAAAAAAAAATTATTGACATTAACCGCATGAAAATTGAAGTTGAAAACTTCAACAATCGAAATCATTAGTTTAAACAGTCGTAACAAAAAAATTGTATCTCTGAAATAAAAGTCTACATTTCTACAAACATTTTAAAAAAAGAACCATTACAATTGGTTAATTATTAAAGCCACAGTAAATTGTTATTTACCTTAACCCCTTTGAAACGCTCTAACGGTTAAACAACGCGACATAACGGAAAAATTCACTGAACCTTTTTTATTTGTTATTTTTGCCTCTACATTTTTCATTTCAACTATTTTTCGATTTTTTTCGTCCTTCTAGAGATATGCGCCGAGGAACGTGATTTTCAGGATTAATTAATTTATTTAACAACTTTGCCGGTGGTTTTCGGTCCTAAAATTTTAGGGGAAGTTTTCTAGTACCGAAACCTATCTTCAATAAAAAATGCAGCGATACGAATCAAAATTCGATTTAAAGGCTTCGTTTCTTGGACTAAATATTTGGAGTTTCAAAAGGTGTGTATAGTAGTAGTGGGGAGAATATAACGGTATTCTACAGCTCTCAGCATCGGCATCTACGGTGTTACTTGTAGCATCAGCATTCAGTTATACTTTTGACTTTGTCGAGTACAGATCAAGTGCAACATGGCTTCGTATCCAAAAGGAGAACGTTCGAAAAGACATCGTGCTTCGGAAACACGAAAACGTAAATTCCACGGCAATCAGTATATGAGTATCTCGTCGGATAATGAAGAGCTGGATTCGAGCCTCGGTTCGAGCCGCAGTGGGCAGAAATTGGCAACAGCAAGCAGCGACGATGTGATTCTCCATTCTGCGCACTGCTACCGGATTATAGAATTTATTTCAGTATTTTTTGCAATTTCTGAAATTGCAATTTGCGGATCTTGCAAACAGAAAATAAATTTTTCCGAAAGCGGACATCGAGGCCTCGGATTCAAGATCATTGTGCAGTGCAAGTGTGGTAGACGCGAAATACAGTCCGGACCGTTTATAAATACGGGTTACGAAATTAATCGACGAATTGTTCTTGTTATGAGGCTGTTTGGTATCGGTAGAGAAGGAATAAATTTATTTTGCGGCCTTATGGACATTTCTTCGGGCTTAGCAAAAACGTCATACCAGAATATCGTTTCACATTTATACGAAGCGTCGAAGACTATGTTCGATAACACGTGTAAAAAAGCCGTGAGTGAAGAACGAGAAAGAAACATTGAAAACGAAAGGCCAGCGAATCATTTCAAGGTATCAGGCGACGGCACGTGGAAAAAACGTGGCTTTACTTCCTTGTACGGTGTTACAACGCTGATCGGGTACTATAGTGGAAAAGTAATCGATCTCGTTGTGAAAAGTGCATATTGTCATGCCTGTGCTCTCCATAAAAATACTATGGACGAAGACGATTTTGCGGAGTGGTATGAGAATCACAAACAATCGTGCTGCTCAAATCACGTAGGTTCGGCAGGAAAGATGGAGGTCGATTCCATAATGGAAATGTTTTGCAGATCCGTCGAGAAATTCGGAGTTTTTTACACGAATTATATGGGTCATTCTCACGAAAAGCAGACCTTCCTTGTCCGTTACAAATTACGGAATCATCGTTCGACTTAGAGTAAATGACAGCAAAGGTACACGTATATATATTGAACTGTATTAAGCCATTATATACTTCGAAATTTTTTAATCCTTTTTTTTCATGTTTTAACCTACCAACGGAGGGTGAGATCTCACCTCCGTGAACTGTCCCCCCATACAGAAGTCAACACTGTTACATGTATTATAGAAAACTAAAAACCAATTATCAATTTTAGGATATTTATAAAATAAGTAGAATAATGTTTAATTGCAATCACTCGAAAATTATTTCTTCAATCTTCATGAAAATTAAAGAATTTTACTAACTCGTCTTGTCCTCGAAAACAATCTCACCTCCGTTACTGTCTTGTTAAAATACTCTAAATCTCGTGAATACTGCTCCATCTATTGAGGATGTGCGAAGGTACCAACTTCTATGTATCGATAATTTAATTATGTCAAAATCAGTGCTACATGTTCAAGTGGTTTGTGATAATTTGATAAAAAAGGTAAGGAAAAATATGTGTTCAAGATCATTTCTCACCTCCGTTAGTATATTATAACAAGACATTATTTATTTAATTTGCTTGTTGACCTGGAGATAAGTAGAAAACATCTAGAAGTTTCTTTAACACCACGCGTACTTTTGATAACCTCAAAATGCTTTACCGTGTAATGGAAATTATCAACATTTCTCACCTCCGTGAACCTCACCTCCGTGAATACTTCCATTCACGGAGGTGAAAAACTATTCATTTGTCGATGATACTATCAATTTAACAATGCCAACATTAATTTAATTTACAGGTAGTTCACTAGCAATGGCGCGAAATAAAATAAAAAGCAAAAGTTGCTCAGATAAAAAACGAAAAATTGTGAGAGAAAGTATGAGAAGGTTGCGAGGAAATATAAAAAATGACCCTGTCAAATACGAGGAAGCTAAAAGAAGAGAAAGAGAGCGCTATTATGCTAGAAAAGCAGCTGGGAAAATTAAAAGCGTTAGTGATCTACCTGAACGTGAGAAAAGAGCTATACCGAGGAAATGGAGGGAAAGAAGTAAACGGTACTATGACAATGAGAAAGAAAAAGAACGTTTAGAAAAAATTGTAACTGACCAAACTCCACCGGCCTTTCCAGTGCAGATCGAAGCACTTAATCATGATATTCCTAACAGTGCTGGATCCTCCTCGAGCTCTAGAAGTAGAGTAGCATTCGGCGAGAAGATTCGAAGAAAAAATAGAGCCAAATTAAATTCACGAATTAAGTTTCTGGAAAATAAATTACGTGAAGCAGAAAAACGAGCAGAAAAATATAGAAAACGAACTCGACGACTAAATAAAGAAAATAAAAAGATAAGTCCACGAACAAAAGTAAATAATTTGGTCAGTGGTTTAAATGTTGGAAAAACAGTAAAGAAAAAAATACTCTTTAGTGAGGTAATGTCAATCCAGTTGAGAGCGAATTTCAAACAACAGCAAGGCTCCATACAAAAGAGACAATTTATTCGACAAATTACAGGGTCTTTCGTTAAAAAGTATGGTTTTACAAAATATATGGGAGCCTTAACTTCTAAGAACTTTTTCTTTGGCAAAAGCAAATGCAGAAGAAATGAAATACAAAAAAAAATGTTATATGTACAGCAATGTGTTACTTCTTTTTTATTAAAAGATGAATACAGTCGCCTTTGTCCTGGAAAAAAAGAAACAATAACTATGCATAAACAAAAAAAACAAAAAAGATATCTTAATGACACGTTAAAAAACATTTATTACCAGTTCAGGAAAACACATCCAAATTTGAAAATCTCATATTCTACATTCTGCAAAATGCGCCCATTTTGGATACTGCAGCCGACGGTTTCATCCAGGAATACTTGTTTGTGTCTAACACATACAAATATGGCACTTATTGTTTCTAGATTACATTTCTTAAAGATCATTAATGAAAATACTCCTGAAGATCTTGTAAAATCATATACTTGTATTGATGAGCCTTCAATAGAAAACTGCCTTGAAAAAAAATGCCAAAAATGCAAAAATAAACAAATACAAATTTTAAACTACGCAGAAGACGAAGAAACATATTACGAGAAGTGGCTTACAAAGAAGCAAAAGTTAATCATAAAAGGAAAAGAAAAATTATGTCAAAAAACTGTGAAAGAAAAGATTTTTTGCAAGAAAGCTGATATTGTACTTATCCTTAAACAAAACTTAGACAAATTTTTAATGCACGTAAGAAACATTATACATCAGTATAAAGCTATAGACAACATTAAAAGAAATTTGGCGGCAAAAGAAATTTTAATTCATGCAGACTTTTCTGAAAATTATAATTGCAAATATAGTGAGGAAGTCCAATCGGCTCATTTTGGTGGTTCAAAACCGCAGATAAGTTTGCATACTGTGATTATATATTACAAAGATCCTGAAAGTGACAATATTGTACCACTCTCTATCTGTACCTTATCAGACAACTTGAGGCATGACCCATCAGCAATATGTGCCCACTTACAACTGGCAATCATGGAAATTCAAAAAATTGTTCCACGTGTAGAAACTGTGCATTTTTTGTCGGGTGGTCCCTCTACACAATATAAAAACAGAAAAATGTTTTTCTTGATGGCAAACTACCTTGCTAGTCATCTAGAGGTTAATCGTCTACGTTGGCACTATAGTGAAAGCGGACACGGGAAGGGTGCTCCTGATGGAATTGGGGGTGTTGTAAAACGAGAAGCTGATCGCTTAGTAGCCATGGGTACAGATATCCCAGATTTTCAATGTTTGGTACAAATACTGAAAGATTCCACCAAAGTCAAGATTCTTCCTAAAGATTCAGTAAAAATTGAAGAAATAGATGATATTCTTCCAAATAACCTGTCAGTATTTCAAGGAACAATGAAAATACACGAAGTATGTTGGTCTAATAATTATAGAACTCTTTTGCGAGTAAGACAACTTTCTTGCATTACATGTAGTGAAGACATCGATTGTGAACATTATGGATTGGGAAAGATAAAGCTCCCAAGTATGCAGAAAGGTAGGGACGGTATTTAAAGTATTTTATTTTATGTGTACCATAACGTTCAAATTCTCTGCATTTCAGATAACTATATGGAAAATCATCATCGACTATGTTATGAAGATGTTTATTCGTCATCTGATAGTGAAAATCTCTCGCTTTCAACTATTCAACAAAAAATAGAAAAAAAGAAACTCCACGAAGGCATGTATGTGGTGGTGAAACTAGCTGGAAAAAAAATTGTTCGGCACTATGTAGGTCGTATCTCTTCTGTCGATGGATATGGCGAATACAGTGTAAAATTCATGAAAAAAAGAAGAGGTAAAACGTTTGCCTTTCCAGAGCGAGATGACTTGTCTGTCATAGATGAACCGGATGTGCAGATGATTTTAAAATGTCCAAAATATAATGAAAAGAATAAGGAATTCATTTTTTCTGATAATTTAAATTTTCCGAATCTGTTTTAATATTATTTTATAGAATAGGTACGTTGAATGTGAAGAATTTATTTTTAGTTTGACATAATAAATATATTATGAAATAATGTGTGAATTTTAACTTCTCTAAATAGTTATCACCTCCATAAGTAGTACAATCTCATCTCCATGAATAGTCTCTCACCTCCGTGAAATTGAATTTCAATTTCTTTGTTAATTTTTACTTAAATATTATCTACCATCTCGGAAATGTAGTTGTATGATGAAAGATTAGTTGTATGGATTTGAAAAAGGAAAATCTAAAATGTTTCTATGAATTTTTTTTTTTCAAAATTAGAACTGAAATAGTCTGCTTTTCGTGAGAATGACCCATATAGGCGATGGTGACTCGAAAACATTTACTGGTATTTTAAACAGCAACCCGTACGGGGACGAGTGTACAGTGACGAAAAATGAGTGCGTCGGACATGTGCAAAAGCGCATGGGAACTCGGCTCCGAAATAAGAGAAAAGCCGAGAAACTCGGAGGAAAGAAGCGGCTTACGGAGGGTCTCATCAAGAAATTAACAATATATTACGGCTTAGCAATTCGCCGAAAT
Organism: Xiphydria camelus; assembly: GCA_963678675.1. Taxonomy (NCBI): domain Eukaryota; kingdom Metazoa; phylum Arthropoda; class Insecta; order Hymenoptera; family Xiphydriidae; genus Xiphydria; species Xiphydria camelus. Next base: position 20,382,024 of record OY783194.1, read on the forward strand.
ATTAATTCAGTGGAAGGAATGAAGAAAGCCATAATGTCAACCCTAGATCATTATTGCTCCACGGATGCAAATCCTCGACACGAAAATTGCCCAGTAGGAGCTGACAGCTGGTGTGAGTGGCGGAAGGCCGAAGCGACTAATTGCCTTGAATTATATAAACATCCGAAGAGGCTAATTAACGAGAACGTGGAGAAGCACATTCGGCCGATTTACCAGGAATTATCTAAAGATGATTTAATGACGCGGTGCTTAGGCGGCCACACTCAAAATTCTAACGAATCCTTCAATTCGATTATCTGGCGCCTATGTCCCAAGCATCTCAATTCAGGAGAGAAAATAGTTAAAATTGGATCATATTTGGCAGCTGGCATGTTCAACGAGGGCTACTCTGCTATACTTTCAACGATGCAGCTATTAGGCATTAAAATTGGGCAGCAGTGTAAACATTTTGCGAACTCCCTCGACGCTGAGCGCGTAACGCGTGAAAACCGGCGCGCGTCCTTTTCGAGCAAGGAGGCTCGTACAGCCAGAAGATTGGAAACCCTGGCTCAAAATGAGTTTTATGAGGAAGAAGAAGGGATAATCTATGGACCTGGAATAGCAGATTAACATCTAGTTGCTGTAAGTACCCAAAAACTAGTATTTTTTCGGACCGAAAACTTTAAAGCGCGTTTTCTCGAGTTTTCGTTTTTTCGATTTCTTGTTAGCTGCGCCGGTGATAGCAAAAAAAACTATTCGTCCGATCATAAAAATTCAAAGTGATCTAGCTTCGTTATTAAATTACCTTCTGTGTGAACCTAAAAAGTTCGACAAAATTATTATTTAAACTACTTTTTTTGCAACTTGAAGTACATTTTTTTTCTTTTAAATGTATATTTTGCTTTCAAACTTCGAAAAAACTTATAATTTGACAACTTTCTTGGGATTTTTTAGGTTCACACAGAAAAGAAACTTATAAAAATTAAAATTTTTTTTGTCCGGATTGTTTCAGACGCTGCATACGACCACCATCACCGGCGCAGCCAACAAATATCCAACAGCAGGCGCTCCGGCAAAATGGCATTATCTAAGAGATTTGAGGATATTTTTCAATAAAAAAAATTTGACATTAAAGCTGAAATATGCTATAAAAATTTGATTCCTGATATACCTTTCCTGCTCTTCCCGAAAAATCGCCGAAAAAACGCTTATTTTAGGCGTCCTAAAGCAGACTACCCCCTTAACTCGGGACGCATCGGCTCTCTCCGCCACGACTCGATGGTCCCCTTTCACCGAGCCCTAGCTTACTACTACACTTACCACTATCCACTTACTATTACACGCTCACTGTATCGGTGTACGAAGCAGTATTTACCCTCATTAATAAAAGCATGAGGATTGATTGATCATTGGTTAGCACGTTTAAAAATAACATTTAAATACCGTTTGTATAGGAAAATTGTTAGATGTGAAACATCGAAATTCTTCTTTGTAGAAAGTATGCGATAGGAAGGATGGACCACGCATCCGTTGAAAGAATACGTGCGCCATTGCGCATTTGTATTTATGACTGTGATACCATTAAACAGTACGAACCGTTGTGTCGAATTCCGTTTATCGCGAGACGGAACAGCGACTGATGGCAGAGTTAAGAGAGAGTAAACTAAATGCGCTTTTTGAATTAGACACAACGGTTTGTACCGTTTAATAGTATCACAATTATAAATACAAATGCGCACTGGCGAATGTGTTCTTTTGTTTTCAGCTAGATTTACTCAAGTGGACACAGTATTGAGAACAATCTAGCGAGAGTTAGTCTAGAATCTCGGTTGAGAAAAATAAATCTAGCTAGATTGCAGTGGATACACGATGAAAATTTACACGATAATAACATATAATATAAAACAGTTTTTATAGAAAAATTGTTAGATGTGAAACATCGAAATTCTTCTTTGTAGAAAGTATGCCATAGGAAGGAACACGTGCGCCAGTGCGCATTTGTATTTATGACTGTGATACTATTAAACAGTACCGATGGTAGAGTTAAGAGAGAGTAAACTAAATGCGCTTTTTGAATTAGACACAACGGTTCGTACCGTTTAATAGTATCACAGTCATAAATACAAATGCGCACTGGCGCACGTGTTCTTTCGACAGACGCGTGGTCCATCCTTCCTATCGCATACTTTCTACAAAGAAGAATTTCGATGTTTCACATCTAACAATTTTTCTATAAAAACTGTTTTATATTATATGTTATTATACACACATGTATTTTTATCTACAACAAAGTATCTTACATCGATGTGGTCCTAAAGTTCATAGATAATAAGATAATGGCGATTAAATTTCCTTTCCTGGTGAATAAGTTTAGCCTCATATGTTTCTTTGACTTATCACAAATATCTATTTACAATTGTGATGTATTATAGATTGTACACACATACGTACCATATGTTTTCTATTAACCCAAATAGTACCACCGTCCTTTTAAAAGGACGTATAAAAAATGTCCATTTGACAAACAGTTAATCTACTCGTATCGAGGTGGCGCCACATGGATAGTGTTCTGCAATCTATCAATGGCATATTACTGTCGTTTGCAATTGTTTAGATCAGCTTCAATACTGTTGTAAGCAAAATTTGTTCTGATAGTTTTAGTTTACGGTTGCCATGTACCAGTTGAGGTAAGCATTTTGTTTATATTACTAAGTATTTGTAACGTTTAGCATTATAATATTGTTTTATACTGTTGGTTCTTTATAACTAACCTAATCGAAGTATTTATTGTACGTATCCTGTAAGTAGATAACCTCTCAAAAGTTATCGTCCTTTTTAAAGGCCAGTGGGATTAAAAGCATACTATTTTATCTAGGCACCGGAAAAAGCCGTTTATTCTAAATGAGCTTTTAGAAGAGATAGAGCACGTTTACGATGAAGCCGAATTGCCAGATGGAGTAGCTGTGTTTCCACCAGTCAATTCTAATGAAGACGTTACTGACGAAGACTCTGGCGACGACGAAAACGTTGTTTTGGATAATCTTCCTGGGAGTTTACTGAATTCTCAAGCTGAGCCTATTTTCAATAATATCCATAAAGTTCAGAATGAAGATAGCTCGGAAAATAGTGATGATGAACTTCCATTAGCACACTTTACGAAGTATAAGAAGAGACCGAAAATTTATGATTGGGTTCAACAAGACATGACAAACAAGTTGAAAGATTGGCAAGATCAGCATGTAGCACATAACAATCTTTCCCCTTTAGAGATTTTCTACCTATTTTTTGATGAGGAATTATGGCAAATGATAACTGAATACACAAATCTTTATGCTAGCCAACACAACAGAAACGGTGACATATCTAAGGATGAAATAAAGTGCTTTTTTGGTGTACTAATTTATAGTGGCTATACCAGCGTTTCAAGAAGATCGTTGTATTGGGAAAATAATTCTGACACCAATCATAAAATTGTGTACGAAGCAATTTCTAGAAATCGTTTCAACTACATTATGCAGAATCTTCACTGTAGTGACAATACCAACCTGGACGCGGAAAATAAATTCTCGAAAATAGGCCCACTTTTGAAACACCTAAATAAAAAATGTATCGAACACGTTTCTCTGCAAGAAAATCACAGTGTAGATGAATCGATGGTGCCATATTTTGGGCGGCACGGTTCTAAACAATTTATTAGAGGCAAACCCATTAGATGGGGTTATAAATTTTGGATGGCTACCACTAAAACAGGATACATTGAATGGTTTGAGCCATACCAAGGAGCTCAGACAAAATTAGAGGAACGTTACAAAGATCTAGGCTTAGGAGCTAATGTCGTGCTCACTTTTGCTGATAAAATAACTTTGGAGAAAGGCAACCTACCGTTTCATTTGTACTTTGACAATTTTTTTACATCTTGGAATTTGCTTCTGATACTGAGAGACAGAGGAATAAAAGCAACTGGAACTGTAAGAAAGAATAGAATTGTGGTGCCAACAATGAAGAGTGATTCTGAATTTAAAAAACAAGAAAGAGGAAGTATCGAGTTCGCACTTGAAAAGAGAGAAAATATTATAGTTTGCCATTGGAATGACAATAATATTGTTTCTATTGCTTCAAATTGCGAATCCATCTTACCAACAAATAAGGTTTCCAGATTTTCCCAGAAAGAAAAGAAAATAATATCTGTGGCTCAACCAAAAATAATAAAAAATTATAATAAAAATATGGGAGGCGTAGACAGAGCTGACCAAAACATCAGCCTTTATCGTGTAAGTATTAGAGGCAAAAAATGGTACTTCCCTTTAGTGAGCCATTGCTTGGATATGGCCATACAAAATTCCTGGCAAATTCATCGCTCTTATGGAGGAAAGATGGACCCTATTTAATGTTTCGAAGATCTCTTGCAACAAATATTCTAGAAACCCATAAAAAAACAACCAAACGAGGACCTGTGCGACCTAATGCTCATGATAGAGAGTTTTCTAGATATGACAAACTTGATCATCTTATTGTCTATCAGGACTGTCAAATTAGGTGCCGTTTATGTCACAAGAAAGTTCAATTTCGATGCAATAAATGTGACGTTGGATTGCATCCGAAATATTGTTTCCTCGAATATCATACTAAGTAACTTATAATTATTATATAATAGATAACTATATTTGAATTTAATGATGTTTTCAATAAATTTTTAATATAATTTCATACCTAATTTTTAATTTTCTTCTTCCATCGTAGGCACTGATAATGCCACTGTCCTTTATAAAGGACGGCTAATATCTAGAAAACTATTGCCAGGATAAAAAATTGGACTTATAAAATTGTGTTTATTATTCTCTTATGAACCTATTTTTATTGAAAAAATATACTTTTTCAAAAAAAAATAGTTTCGGTAGTATCTGGGTTAAGAGAATTTTGTAATCATCGAAATAGGTGTATTTGTATAATATTTTGTAAGCTAAACTAAATGTGTAGTTTGTTTAAGTCAAAATTAATTATTCCAATTATATGGCTAATTTAAATAGTAAGAAATAGTTTAATTTAAAATGTGAAACGTACTCAATAAAATATTCAATAAACTAAATATTATGATATTATTGAAGAAAAATTAAATGTTTAATTACTTTAAAATGTAGATCACAACTACAAGATATGATTGTTTCAATGACCGTATTTCTGTAAAGCAATTAATTTATTTGATGTTATAGTATGGTGTGCTATTCTAGTTAACGTGCGAGTAGATGTTTTTTTTTGTTTATATTTATATATATATGTGTATCTTATTTTTTGGTTATAATTACATATACGAGGCTTGTCCAGAAAGTAAGTACCGTTTTGTTCTACCGCCGCCACAGCGCTAGCGACGATGTTCCGCGCATGCGCTCTAGTCTCCTTGGTTCATTGTCGAACAGCTGACGCAATCTCGGCAAAATTCTGTTGTGTTTACATTCGCTAGTGTTCACTCAAAATGTTTAAAACAATTTCTGATCCCGCCGACAGTGAAGTTCGATCTGTAATACGATTTTTGAATGCAAGAAATGTGAAGCCTGCTGAAATTCATCGTCAACTCACAGAAGTTTATGGACAAAACGTTATCAGTGATGGCATGGTAAGAAAATGGGTTCGGCAATTCAATGATGGGCGAACCAATGTTCATGACGAGGCTCGCAGCGGGCGGCACTGTGTTCTGGGACAGAAAGGGCATTCTGCTTGTTGATTTTCTGCCCAGAGGGGACACAATAAATGCGGAACGATATTGTGAAACGCTTTGACAGCGATGACGGCGTTGAAGACGGTGTTCGGCAATGGCTCTCGTCAATGGCGGCATCTTTCTATGAAGAGGGTATAGAAAAGTTGGTTTCTCGCTACGACAAATGTCTAAAGAATGGTGGAAACTATGTAGAAAAATAGTTTAGGATGTCCTCTTTCTTATAAAAATAAATTTTGTTCGAAAAAAAAATTGCGTATGTGTTTATTTCTAAAACGGTACTTACTTTCTGGACAAGCCTCGTATTTCATCCAGAAGTATTGTTCTATAAACATATAATAAACATTTTCAATGTTTTTCTTCATTTCAGTAAGACCTAATTTACGTTTCAGAGCGTATTAGAATTTTGAGCATTGTACTGCACTAGAGAGTCCCACTGTGCGACGTTCTCACGTCACCTCGCCTAACCGGCGATCCACTACGTGGATGAGTCACCTTCGCCTCCGGCCTTGCGACGATACCCGAGACGTGAGCAGCACCCGACACGCCAGGACCGACGCAGCCATTCCTGGGGACGGCGCTCCCGCACCGCATTCGAGCAGCCCGACCGACAGCACCTCCGACGCTTCTCTGAGTTCGATCCCTCCTGGGATCTTTTTCCCCACACACACACACTTGCACATTACCACCTGTACTCCCATATCGCGAATAAACCATAGTTATAGTTTATTCGCGCTCTCTGTGCGTATTTACCCCTCCTACAACTGGCGCCCAACTTCCGGGCTGAATCCTAGCCCACCACGACCCCACCCAAGAGAAGCGCGAGGTTAGCAGAAGGTATAGCGGTCCAATACATAAATGAGTAGTTGGAGAGACTACTCGAAAGGATCAGCCTACCACCACAGCAGGAAAGGAGACGCACCAGCTTCGCCAAGTGCACCTCAAGATATGATGGTACCAAAAGCTGAGAGAAGAGGTGGAGGAATTCATCACGGCGGCCACCATCTTCAAAGAAGTTAACGACATCAGCGACGAAGACGCACTGAAGGGTCTACCACTACTTCTACAAGATGTCGTAGCTACATGGTGGCAAGGTATCAAGGAGAATGCAGGCACCTGGACGGAAGCAATGGACCTCCTCCGAACCGGTTTTTGTCAGAAAAGGCTGGCACATCAAATCATTGTGGAACTATTCCAACAAAGGCAAAACATCGAAACAGCCACGGACATTTTTATTTGTAAAATATGGACTCTCTGCTAGCAGAGTTACCGTACAAACTTCCAGAACGCCAGCAGATGAACCTGATCTTCGGTCTCCTATGACGGCGGACCCGGGAAGTAGAGGAGATAGACAGGGAGTTATCTACCAATAAAGAGAAGGCAACACCGCAAGCAAGGAGTAACATCGAATTCAAGAAACCCAAGTCAAAAGAAGTCACCAAACGACGATGCGCCCTATGCAATCGCTTCGGTCATACCGAGGAAACCTTCCGCCGCAATAAGGGAACACTAGCAGCGCACGTAAAGGAGGAACCTTCAACCACGGGGGTTTCACTTATATGCACCAATCGTAGATCTGGAAAAGTTTGCGAACAAACCACCAGAGGCGCTAAAGTTGTGTGAACGAATTTACAGCGCATGTGCGGATGAAATACATCTGTGGCGCCAGCTACTTTTCGTCTTTTCGTTCAGAGTTGAACCATCCTGTTTGCTTTGCTTATTGTATAAATCGGTGTGGTTAACTTTACGTTTGTGCTAAATTTCGTGGTGATCTGGTGTATACTTTGTGATTTTTTGTCCTTCGACTTGTATTGTACATATTTAGCGTTTTATTGACTTTCATGAACTGTAACTTTAGTGTAGCTTAGTGTTTAGAATTGTAGGTTATGTTTTTGAGGTAAGCATAACAATGTGGTATTTCTATCATTATAAATAAAATAAAGATGTAAAATATAAGGCTTTTCATGTATTTTATAATGTATTTCAAAATGTACGTATTTCATGTACCTATTACTGAATACCAAAAGAACCCAATTATTCTTTTTGAATGTTAAAAATCCTATTAAATCATAAGCTTACATAGTAATGAGAGTGATGTTATGCTACATTATCGTAAAGCCGGGTCTTCACTGCGCGAAACTGTTTCGTGAAAAAGAGAGAATGAGTGAGAAGAGGGAGCGCGAGAAAAAGAGGGGACATGACTCGCGCAACAGTTTCGCGTAGAATTGCGTGCAGTGAAGACCCGGCTTAATGCCATGTTATTGTTTTAGATGGTACGTTATCGTAATTGTGCTGTCGCTGGGTGGGAGGATACTCAATCACTGAGGCATCGATTTCCAAATCCTATTAAAAAAATTAAGTTGTTTAAAATGTGGGTAGAAGCCTATGGTAGAGATAGTTTGAAAACTTATCCGGATCTTATTTATCGTTCGCAAAGGATTTGTCATATCCATTTTCCTCTTGAAGATAGATCTACAAATAACTTTCTGAAGCCGGAGGTTGTACCCACATTATTTTTACCATCTACGAGTAACATTTCAAGTACAGGTAACTATGTAAAAAATTAATATGAAATGTTTTTCTCAATGTTTTTAGTGTAGTCTAAATTTAAATTTGTATATTTTTTGATCTATGTATATGGTTTAAGGTGAAGCTACTTTTGTCAAAATTACGGAGCTATCTTCAGGCAGTCAGCAATCAATTAAAAAACTACAAAATGTTGACGAGCCATCTACTTCATCTTTTGTACCTGAAGTAATTTTTGAAGACAAAACATGTGCGACTCTTGTTAAACGCGAGAATGTAAGTAAATCATAATTAAAATATGTAATGGGCATGTTCACAACTTTTTGTACAACTGTTTAAAGTGCATGAATCAGAAGATTATGGTATTAAAGTAATGTAGGTAAAAATGGGTCATTAAAAAAATGTTTTTCCATTATTTTTGAGATGTTAAAAAGGCATTCGTTTTAAAGCGTCGCACTTTCACCGTCATTTTAACTGACCAATCAGAGTCGGGCAACAGATTCCCGACCATTCACAAACCCCTTGCCAATGGCTTTAGTGACATCACTAAGGATTTCGTTTGAATCGAAGTCAAACTTTAAACATTAAAAAAAAAGAAATTAGTGCTCAGAAAAAAAACAAACATCTTATTAATAAGCACAAAAAGTATTAACGAATGAGCAAAAAAAATCATGAACATGCCCATTGTGATATAAGATTACAACTTCTGAATGCAACTATTATTTTGAACTACTAATCACATTTAATTTGCCTTAATAATGATTTGATATAATGTTGTAGACAAGACGAGTACTGTTGAACAAAATCTTTTACATACACCTTCAAAAATACGCAAACTTGATTGCAATGAACCGTCAACTTCTACTGTGCACGAGAGATCATGACTTTTTACAGCTACTGGTACTAATACCACTCCTACGAAACAGAAACGTAAGTGTACAAAATTTATATGAGAATACAGGTATTCTCAAGGACTTTCTCGATATACCAACTGACAGGCAGCTGTTTCGTTCTGTTAGGGCGCATCAGTACTAGACTGATCGTTAAGGAAACAAATCAAGTTATTTGTCAATATGTCTACAATGAACAGCTGTCTATCAGTTGGTCTAGCTACCAAGTTCTTGAGAGCACCTATATTCTCAAAATTAAGGACTGTAAGGCTATCCCCTAACCAAATAGGATTTTAAATTAATGTTAATATTATTAATATCTTCATTGTTGGATAATGGCCTTTAGTTGAAAGAAATCTGTTCTAATATAGCCTGAAATAGTTAATCGGTTTAATACATTGCATCCGTATTATCATTTTATTCAGAGACTTATAATGATCATTGCGATTTATCTATTTTATAACAATTGCTTCTTTTAAAAGTAATGTGAAAATACAACACACCTTGGGCCACGGATTCTATCGCAGGGGGATTTTCAAAGTGTCCTTTTCAAAACGTACTAGTCAATGAACAATTAGATCTCATGTTCTCTTTAGCATGTACATAATTAACAGTTTGAAGTATTACATAGTATTTCTGACAGTGTTGTAATTATTATAGGTGTTTATAATTGCCTGTCACATTTTCAGAAACGTTATTTAAAAAAGTAGGCGTAGCCAGGGAGGAGCATTTAACACCAAAATGCAAAGCATTATATGGAGCTGCAAGGAGATTCAAAAAATCTCTCCATTACTTAAAAAAACGTCGAAGAACACAACAAATAAAATTGACAAAAGAAGGCATGCTTAACACAGTCATTTCGGACTTAAACCCAACGGTGGCGACATTTGTTAAAAGCCAAGTATATATGGCCAATAAAAAACCAAAGGCGAGACGTTATACGCTTGACGATACAATTTTGGGATTGGTTCTTAACAAACAAAGTACGAAAAGCTATAAAACCTTTTCCCGGTTATTTGCAGTTCCTTCAAAGCAAACAATGAATGTTTTGTTAAGTAAAATTCCAACATCTTTTTAAACATTAAAGAAAACATGAAAAATTTAGACCTAAAAGATCAACTTTGCATTTTAATGTTTGATGAGATGGCCATTGAACCTTACCTTGATATTAATAAAAGAAATATGGATTTTGATGGCTTTGAAGACGATGGCCAAAAAAGGACAGATGTTATCGCTGATCATGCCTCGGTTTTTATGTTCCGAGGTGTGACAAAAATGTGGAAACAACCAGTTACCTATACATTTTGCAGCAGTTCCACAAGAACTATCGATTTAGAGCCAGGACTTTAAAGATTACACTGGTCCACAAAATTATATTTTTTTTCTGTCACACGAACCAGACCAGGTGATTCTTATAGATTTATGTGCGTTAAAAACGAATCTGACTCTCAAATTTGCGTATCACGTCAGGATTTTGAAATACTTGAGGTTAAATATACGAAAATGAGCGATTTTCGCCATATTCACGGGTCTATTACACAATGAAAGTAAAAAATTTTTCTTAATTGCACTTATAGCATTTGAAAGTGTCATTTTTGAACTTTTCAATACATTACTTGATTGTTCCTAAACGCAAATTTCAGTACGACAAGTGTATCGTTTAGGTCCACCGCGCTACGCACCTAAATGTATCAGGCGCATGGTGCGGTGGACCAACATGATCGACTTGTTGTACTTGAATTTGGCTTTGTAAAATCGTTTAGGAACAATCAAGAAATGTATTTTAAAGTTCAAAAATGACACTTTCAAATGGTGTAAGTGCAATTAAGAAAAAGTTTTTAGTTTCATTGTAATAGATCCGTGAATATGGCCAAAATCGTCCGTTTTCATATATTTAACCTCAAGTATCTCGAAATCCTGACCCACATCGCAAATTTGACAGTCAGATTCGTTTTAGCGCATATCAATCTATAAGAATCACTTGGTCTGGTTCGTGTGACAAAATCACTGTTGACCAGTGTTATTATAACAGAATGCCAAAAATTTCCTTAAAGGTTATTGCAACGATTAGTGATCAGGGTTCAACAAACCAAGCAGCAATAAATTATTTGCAAAGGCAAAATCGTAAGAAGGAAAGTCACCATCCCAATTTAAAATATTTTTTTGTCAACGATGAAAAAATAATTCACATTTACGATCCTCCCCATCTTATAAAAGGCATCAGAAATAATCTACTAACGAAAAATTTAATGTGGAAAGTAAATGGAGAAACTGTATGCTGTCAATGGTTTGATATAGTGACTGCATATGAAATGGACAACTCATCTGGTCAATTTAGAACGATGCCAAAAATTAACGACAGTCATATTATGCGAACAAAAATGAAGAAAATGAAGGTGTCCATGGCAACTCAAATATTTAGCTACAGTGTGGCTTCTATAGTTTCTCTCTTTGCAAAATCAAGTAAATTAATTTCCGTTGCAACTTTTCTCCTTCGTTTACTAACCTATACATATATTTTTCTGGTATAATACATATAAATATAATTTTGAGACATTGAACTTAGTGGAAAACGCTTGCCTCCTTCGGCTGAAGGTACAGCCAAAGTCCTCTCATTTTTCGATCAGCTTTTTGACAGCATTAATGGAAGTACGCTGTATCCAAAACGAGGCAAAGAATTAAAATGTGCTGTTACCAAAAATTCCAATCACATGGAATTTTGGAAAGAGTCTAGACGTCACTTGAGTAACATGTACTTTTGCAAAGAAGGAACGGACGAAAAATTTGTTCCACCTTCATTGAGAAACTAGATAAGTACGCTTGTAGGAATGGAAGAAATTTTTAAAGTTATAGTGACCAATAATATTTTGTCTTTCTTCTTGCCCCGAAGATTTAATCAAGATCCGGTAGACAATTTTTTTGGCCAGATTAGACAACATGGAGGACCGAATTCAAATCCCGCAGCCTACCATTTCAAAATCTTCTTTAAAACTTTGTTTATCAATAATATTGTAAGTAGACATTCCTTGTCTGCAAATTGCAAATTTAATGCGGATCATGCCATTATTTCCGTAAAAAAATTTGTTTCTTCACCATTGCAGCCAGATGTACTTTGTGCAGAAGATACAAGTCTGATTGGTCTTAAACTGCCAAAAGTAAATCCGGCATATTTAGATACTATATCTGTGGAGTATATTTATGGGTTTTTATCTAAAAAGGTAAAAAGTCTGAAAGATTGCAAAATATGTAAGAAAAATATTATTTCGGAAAAAATATTAGAAGAATTATTTAAAGGACTGTCCAAGCAGATTAAAATACTGCACTCCAAATTTCATTGATGGTATTTTGCAATGCTACACAATAGTTATGGTTTTTTTTACCAAAAATATGCCATGTCAAACATTGTTTCAAGTTATTGCAAAATTATTTGCTTGAAAATGTTACCTTTTATTTTGTAAAATGTTTACATAGTGACGATGTCATAAGAAATATTATAGACTATTTCGTATTGTTCTGTTCCCATAATTGGGAACGTCTGATTTATCGATAGTTGTCAATTCGGCAGATCGAAGTATTGAATAATAGACGAAATACTTCGATCTCTCGAATTGATAGCTATCGGGAAATCAGACGTTTGACACTTTTCACTCTTACGCAGGACACACAGCGCACTCTTCTCAAGCCAACTCTAACTATCAAATTTTCGACCGTCGGCAAACACTGCCGAAGTCAAATTTCAAGTTATCGGCCATAGGTATCGGCACTTGCTCGAATTCTCCTGGGACATTCGGTACAGCATAACGCGTAACGTAATACGATTTAAACAAACCTCAAACGATTTAGATCAATATACGTAAAATACATTTATTGATATCTAATTTCATTATTTTTATGCTCAAGCTGCTAAACTACAGATTTCGAATCATCGATAAGTTTTTAAATCATCGATATATAGGGTGTCCAAAAAGTACGGAAACGGTTGAATATCTCGAAAAGTACGCTTCAGATCGGGAAACGAAAAAACACGTATCTGATATTTTTTTGAAAACTATCAAATGATACCAAGATTGATCCCACACCCCAACCTCTGTGGGCGGGGCAGGGGGAAGCTTCAAAATCTTAAATAGGAATCCCCACTCTTGATGGCATATTCACATTCTACATTAAAAACTACATAACTTTTAATCGAAACATTTTTTTCGATTCGTGGCAGATGGCGCTGTAATCGTCGATTTATTCGATTCTGCAATACAATTGCTATAGAAATTTACATTTTTTATTCTCATACTTGATATTTTTTAAAAAATTTAATTTAGTTTTGCACATTTGAATTCACAGCAAAACTTTCGTCGTTAGACGTTTAGAAATCTGGCAAATACAATACACATCAAGACAAGAAGGAAAATTAGAGAAGCCACTTTTACGTTTATTAATCTGTAAGTTGAAAAACTACATTTCATAAAATTTTTATATTTAGTTCTATAAAAACCAATGTAATTATTTATCAGTTTTAATCAACTTGACATTTATAATATTTTGCAGGTTTATTTAATAATTACCTGGAAAAGCAGGAACAATATTCTGCTGTTGAGAAGGTATTTTTTCTTAGAGGAACCACAAGTACAGTTTCTCAAAAAATTAAATATTTAAGGCAAGAGGAAATAAATAAAAATAAAAATAATAATCCTGCTCATGCCCAAAGAAGACTGACGATGTGAATATTTCATTTATTAATGTTACAGTTCCTAAAACTGTAATTTACTTTATTCACAGTTGTAATTCTTAAAAATTTTTTTAATAAAAATTGTTCAAATTCAATATTACTTACTTTAATTACTTTCTTTTATAAATAAATAAATTATACACACATCCGTACACATGCACATGCACACACATATTTTGCACGTTATCGTATACAGGGTGCCCTACTTAAAACTGTACAGTTAAATAACTCTTGAAAGAGGGCAGTAATCGAAAAAACTTTTAAATAAAAATCATAGGGTTCGAACGGGGATAACTGACACAAAGTATGTTTCGAGCATAAATGTTTATACTCTGATGCTGCGAGTTATGTTGTTTCTTTGTAATGGCAACAAAAATTTTACCCGTACAAAAGTTATTCCTTTTGATGGGACGAATTCAGACATACCGTATTTTATGTTAATCTATCCATTTTTCGGCGAAATGTTACATAAAATCGCAATTCAATATCAATATTCTTAATTCAGACTTTCTTAGCGTAACCCAGGAGGTACTACGTGGAGCCTGATAAACAGAAGCTGACTTTCAAATAACAAACAGTAAACACCAGATTGTAAACACCAGAGTTACCTGATGTACCTTAAGTTTGATTGTTTTCCAATCAGTACGAATTGAACCATTATTGAGTTTAGCCAATTTTTGGAGTGATTTCGCGTATTATGGTTTATTGAACAAGTAAAGTAGTGGATGTTTGACTAGTTTTAGGAGAATGTCGAGGTGAATATCGAGCTGCCGCTCGATTGTATCGAGAACGGTATCGTAACCGGTTGCATAATCCCTCGGCTTCGGGCATTAGGGATATCGAGAAAAATTGTCGAAGAGGAAGAGTTTTGTAACGACGACAGTGAAAACAACGGGTAAATCCTGACAATCCTCGCACCCTCGCCATCTTAGCCATGGTTCACATAAATCCTCAAATCTCTTTAAGAGAAATTGATCGAGATTTAGGTGTACCACGGAGCACGGCTGATAGGATTTTGCAATCCAAACGTTACCACTCATATCATATCAGATTGGCTCAAGTACTATCTGCGCAGGATAGACAGAATCGTATTACTTTTTGCCACTGGGCCATAAGGAAATTGAACGAAAGTCCGAATTTTTTTTTAAACGTACTTTTCAGTGATGAAGCAACGTTTCAGAGCACTGGAGCATCGAACCGTCATAATTCCCACTACTGATCCAGAGAAAATCCTCACTGGACGTAGCACATTGATCATCAGCATCAGTGGAGCCTAAACGTATGGTGTGGCATTGTTGATGGTCAAGCGATTGGTTCACATTTTTCCGATGGAACAGTTACCGGTCAAAGCTATTTACAGCTTCTATACAAAATGTCCTCCCTGTTTTGTTGGAAAATGTACACTTGAATACAAGACGAAGACTATGGTTCCAACAAGATGGTGCGCCACCGCATTTTGCGCCAGTTGTGAGGAATTATCTCAATGTTTTTTTCCCCATCGTTGGATTGGCAGAAGCGGGCATGTTCTGTGGCCTCCAGAATCACCTCATCTTACTCAACTCGATTTTTATTTATGAGGCTACATCAAAGATATAGTCTACAAAAATCTACCAACAACTGCAGAAGACTTGAAAACACGTATCAGAGACGCTATTACCAACATTCCTCAACACGTGCTTCGAAATGTGGTGGAAAGTTTTCGACGTCGACTTAATTTGTGTTTTGAAGTAAATGGTGGGATCATCGAAAATTTGCTCTAATATTTTTCCAGTAAAACACAATCCACTGGCGCCTTTTTGTTTCTTTTTTTTGCGCAAGGGATGCGAAGCAGACTTCACCTCTACGTGGTGCATCCTGAGTAACGCAAAGGAAGTCTGAATTAAGAATATTGATATTCAATTGCAATGTTATGTAACATTTCGCCGAAAAATGGATAGATTAACATAAAATACGGTATGTCTGAATTCGTCTCATCAAAAGGAATAACTTTTGTAGGGATAACATTTTTGCATTGCCATTTTAAAAAAACGCAACATAACTCGCAGCATCAGAGCATAAACATTTATGCTCGAAACATACTTTGTGTCAGCTGTGCCTCTTCGAACCCTATAATTTTCATTTAAAAGTTTTTCAGATTACTGCCCTCTTTCAAGAGTTCTTTAACCGTACAGTTTTAAATGGGACACCCTGTATATTATTCTACTTAAAAGTAAAATTTTACAAGATACTCTTTACAGTATAATCGTGTGTTAGAAAATATGGTAATTTATGTGTTCTTTTATGTGATTATAGAGTATTAGAGTACGTGTTAAATAGCGTGTTAAATCACGTGTTAAATAATGTGTTATATCACAAGTCAAATCACGTGTTATTTATATAGCGTGTTAAATAGCATGTGGAAGTTGATCGATTTTTACATGGAATTTACCATACAATTTAACATGATATTTATCGCTAGATTTAACATGCAATTTTACACATGAAATTTTTCAGTAAGGGAGCATATTATATATCTAAGGAGCTGACAAAAAATCTATGAATGTTTATGCAGGGTTATTATTATTATTATTATTATTACACATATATTTATTTCCAGCCTTACGTCATTATAGTATGCAGAAACTCTGCCCTCGCACCTCGCCTCGTGTCATGGAAAATAAAATCTCGAAAAAGTTGCAGCGTGTGAAAAATACAATTAAATACCTAATAATAATATACAAGTGTAGCGACGTGCTACATTAAGCCGCGTCCCCACTATGCCGAAAAATGCCAAGTGGCAATGCCGAGTGGCAATGCCGTTCGGCATTGCCACCCGCAATTCACTGCGTCCACATTGAAAATGGCATTCAGTCACAATGTATACCGACGACGACTTGCTTCTCGCTGCTGCAGCCGTAATAGTAGAAGATAATCAAGAGAGCGAACCAAGGGATCGACGATTCTGGATACGTCCGAGCCTTCGTAGAGGTAGAGCTCGATATGGACGGAGTGACCTTATGAGAGATTTAATTTTGGACGATGTGGACGAGTTAAATCTGGAATACAGGTGTGGAGGTGGTTTCCGGAACTTTTTCCGAATGACGAGCAGTGATTTTGAGATTCTGCTCAATTTGGTCGGACCGATAATCAAGAAGAAGGACACCACGTTCAGAAAAGCCGTTCCAACTCATGAACGTCTTGCTGTAACACTACGGTTCCTAGCAATAGGAGATTCCTACCATTCGTTAATGTCTTCAAAATTTTAGTCAGTTTTCGTTGAAACTTTGAGGTATGAACACGATATCGGGAAGAAAAAGAAGTAATCGTCTGACTTACAAATTAAAGAAAGACATTATCGCGAAGAAGAAAAGTGGTGAATATGTAGGACACGTACACATTGGCACGTCCCTACTACACTTGCAACGTGACTTCTGTTAATATAGACCGAAATGCCATTTGCCGACTTTTGCCGACTGGCACAAGCCGACAAATACGTCCACATTACTCTTGGCATTGCCATTTGGCCTTGCCGCTTGGCATTTTTCGGCATAGTGGGGACGCGGCTTTAGCCAGCAGGAATTTCCTTACGACGGATTTAAGGTTACCGCACACTTGGGCGTCGCGGCGCGTCGCGTCGCGTCGGGTCGCGTTGGGGTGCGTCTAAGCCCGGCGATTATTACCTGAATGTCCATAAATTTTACGACATGCCCGGCGATGCTCGGCGATTCTTACCTGAATGTCAGTAAATTTTACGTCACGGCTCGGTGACGCTCCGCGATGGATGGTGGTATCGCCCACTTTTCCGGCGGCAACCGACAGATTCGGACTTGAATGTCCGTACATTTTATAAAATATATTATAATCAGACGGTATCTAGCAGTGCAACAAGATGTACGACGGCAGCAGTAGTTCTAATGAGGAAATTTGCTTTTATGATAGCATTGATGTCAGAAAGAAATAGAAAGAAGAGAACGTGGATCCATCCTATCAATAAAAAACGCGCCTGTCTTGGAGAATTCGCCCGTCTAGTCGCGATATTAACCACGAGGTATTTCGATCGCGATGATAGTGAGTGGTAAGAATCGATATTCCGAATTTCGTCTATTGTGTGACGGACAAAGACGACCCGTCTTTATGACCGTCCCGTCGGGACGCGTCGTTTGACGCCAAGGATTCGAAGGGAAGAATCCCCGTCCTCGACGCGACGCGACGCGCCGCGCCGCGCCGCTCTAGTGTGCGGTAGTACATTCATTTGTATGTATTTTATCCAGTCGGTATTTTGACGCGACGCGACGCGAAGAGCCGCTCTGGGCAAGAACCCCGTCCCTGACGCGACGCGACGCGCCGCGCCGCGCCGCTCTAGTGTGCGGTAGTACATTTATTTGTATGTATTTTATCCAGGCGGTATTTTGACGCGCCGCGACGCGACGCCCTAGTGTGCGGTAACCTTTAGAGATTCCTCGTAAATTCGATTCTCAGAAATTCCCCAGGCAGCACAATAGCATTTACGTTCCTAAGAAATGCACGAACTCGTTAGCGAACCCGGAGCGTCGGACCTTGGGGGCGACAGGGCTAATTACCTTAGTCGTGGCGTCTTTCCCCAGTCGACGCACCGTGCTGGGTCTTTCCAGGGAAGTAGCGGTACTCAATTATAACCGAAATTATATTGAGGCCGCTCGGCAGAAAGCCCAGCAGTTCGTTCCCGGCTACGAAGCTCAATCGAGTATCGACGCCCGATACTCTTTTCCGACTGTCAAATGTTTCGTTTGTGATAGATAGTGGTTTGAATAAAGTTTCGTTACCGGATATATCATAACCCGGATTTATTCACCCCATACAAGAATCGGTGAAAGAATATTTAGGCGACAAAGAAGTGTATATTTCATTTAAAAAATGCACCCGTCACCGATTAGTTGATGGAAAGGTAGAGTGTCAGATACTGACCGAATTTCAATGCGAAGGACACGAGGAAGCCGACACTAAAATGGCCTTTTTTGAAAAACGTACCAAGTAACAATGAAGTAGTAATAGAATACTCGGACACAGACATTCTGGTAATTTTACTAGCCAATATGGTACATATGGCGGAAGGGCTCAAGGTTTGGCTGCGTTTCGGGACCGACAACAAACGCCGCTACGTGAACATGAATATTATATATGAGTCGCTAGGAGAATTATTTTGCAGTGGATTACCAGCATTCTCTCTCTACGCATTCACAGGCTGCGATTTCAACCCTTCAAACAAAATCCAAACATATGTCATCTATGCAGAAAATACGGAAATGCAAAAAGCTTTTGCAGCACTGCAAGATCTTACTTGCGACGAGTATCATTCGGCATTCAACAAAATCGAGGGATTCGTTTGCAAATTATATAGAACGAAAGCTAATGAATTATCTGGAATCTTTTCAGTGAACAAGGCTCGACTGCATTTATTTACAAAAAATTATACTGCAATAGATCAAACGGAAGAATTAAAAAAAATTGTTGAACTTTGATGCTTGCAAGTTGCCACCTTGCAAGCGCGAACTGCATCAGCAGTTATTAAGATCATCCTATATAGGCCATTTGTGGCGGAATTCCTTTGAACCCATACCATCCACTTTAGATGCACTACAGTATGGTTGGAAAGTCGAAGATGGTTCGTATACATTCCTGTAGTTCGAAGGTAATGAGCTAAAAATATAATTTTTTATGTCTGCATCAGTTATATTATATGTAAAGAATTTTATATTATTTTTATTTCAATTTTATAGATTCAAAAGACAATGATGATGAAAATAACGTAGATGACGCTGTCGAAGATGATAATGACAATGAAGACGATGCAAATAGCATAAATATCGACGCGACGTCTTATGGTGCCCATTCACATACAGGCGGACTGCAGTCCAGAACGTTGAGCGACCCCGCCTTCAGTCCAAATGTCACCATACAAGTACAGATCTCCTGTAGTCCGTCGAAACTGTTAGAAAACTGCGTGTGTGTATCGGTTAATCTGGAGTCCAAGCCTGTCATGTTAAACTCTCATTGATGTGAACAATTGTCTGTCAGCTGCACAATTTTCTCATTTTTACTATTTCTGCAGATATCGCTTTTTAATTATAGACGGCAGTGTAGCAGCACCGTTAATCTTTTCGCACATCGGAAATAAAACATTCGACTTCGATAGTGGTTGGGACGGTGCTCTAGTCATTTATAGTCAGAGTTGGCTTTAGGAGAATGCGCTGCGTTCTTACGAGCCGTGTTTCAAGAGCGAAAAGTGTCAAACGTCTGATCTCCCGGTAGCTGTCAATTCGGGAGATCGAAGCGTCTAACCTCGAAATCGTTAATTTGTGAATAATGGTGAATAATGTGTAGAAGTGATAAGAAATAATCATTCGAGTTTTTTCGATGAGATTCGCCAAGTCTTTAAAAACCGGTGTCCGATTTTTGCCAATAATTGTTGCTTTAACTTCCAGTGATATTAAGTATTACTGCAGAACGAGTAGGTTAGAAGATTTTCATGAAGACTCACGGCTCTCTAACATGTCATCCCGTACAGGTGCAACCGAAGAGGATCTAGCTCGTGTCCTGGCCGTAAAAAGATGACTCGATGGACATCGGACAATGTCAGGCTTGTTACCCAGCGCCTATTAACCACGGTAAATTAATTGCAATACGCGCTTCTCGTTTCAACTATTCCAGCGTTAAATAACTTTTACTTCTTTCAAGCTAATAACCTTTTATGAGCTGGTAGGAGGCAGCATGATATTGCTGCAATGCATGAAATTAAAGTAATAAGGCCTCCTTTTTTAAGAAATAAAAAAAACTTTCAAGTGAAGAGACCTCATCTGAATCAAGAAATTGCTTCTGCCATGGTCCATATAGAGCAATCTAATCAAAGATTAAAAATTTTTTTAATTATTAGTGGTAAACTGCAGTAGTCTCTAGTTGCTAAAATTGACGAAATTTTTTCAATAATCTGTGGCATTACAAATCTTTCAGCCCCAATTCTATCGGATGAAAGATTTCTTTAATTTTTTTAAGCAAAATACTGTCACCCAAGGCCAAAATAAAGATAAAGGTGAAAAACTGTTTCACTCAGGTCATGTATTCAATGTGGAAGAGATAAATAATCCCGAAATACAAGAAGTAACCATAACCTCAAAGCGTTGAATGAGGAGTTTGTAATGAAGCGCAGGTATAGTGAAAGATTCGTAGCCAAAAGTGGCTTCGAAATATAGATGGCGTTAACTAGTCGATGAATTCCAGATTGCCAGTATGCTGTGAAATCTCGTGGTATGTGTTACTACCGTCGCAGTGTGGCCAAATCCCGAAAACATGGCAGAAAATCAATTTTACAAACTCGAATTTTAATTACCCTGGGTAGTATATTCGTCAAGCCAATGATACCGCTCGTCGATATCCCCACTTCCGGTGTCACTAAAGGCAGAATCAGACTGAGCTCACGTCACATGAGCTCACGTGCTATCACGTTACAGACGAAAAGTGTGTGGAGCGCTGTTTTACGTAGTATGTTAATACATCAGAACCACACTGAAGTCATCTCACACGTATTACGCTACATCGCCAACTGCACGCGTGCTAGCATGTGATTGTCTTCTGCCTATCCACACATTTTCGTCTCACGTGAGCTCTCGTTTATGAGGTTTTGTTGAAGTTGTATTGTTTATGTTTGAAAATGGATGAGATTTTAATAGAAAAAGTCAGAGAACATACTGTTTTATACAATCATGGATTGCCTGAATATCGTGATCATCATATTCGCCAAGCAGCAAAAAAAAACAATAATGTATGCTTCAAAAGATTTATTAACTTAACAATTAGGTTGTATCGTATAAAAAGTTAAGTTAGTTAGATATCAAATATCTAAAATTAGTCGAACTAAATTTGTAAAGTTCACAAGAATTGTGAACGACGCTTTTAACAAACTGCGCATGCGTAGATCAGTTGCCAACGGTTTGTGACTGCTCTGCGAACAAGGCTATCATAAAACGTGATAGTAGTGTGTTTCTAAGCATGCTATCACGGTTAAATCATGACAACGTGATAGCACGTGAGCTCACGTGATGTGAGCTCAGTCTGTTTCCGGCTTAAATTTGCACTGCCGTGCATGCAGGTTGTCTTAACTTGTTGGTCGTAAGAATAAGATATAAGAAAGAGTAGAATGTGCGTAAACAAGGAATTGTTAATTTTTAATTTTTCCACGACGGAAGTGTGTCGAGTGTTCTGTTAAACATGGATCCCACACCTGGGGGTATGCATGTATTATTTTTTACTTGTTATAGAATATTTGTAAATTAGAGTTTGATGTTAGCAATTTAATAAAGTTTACTTCCGGGCACTTCCGGATAAACTTTTTGTGATTGACGATCTCTTTTATCTGGCTTAGTGCTCCAATCGGAATATTACACCCATGTACACACATTTTAGAAATAAATACAAATATTCGATGTTGGTGAATTTATGTAAAGGGTATAGCCGGATAAGCGTATACAAAGTGCCCCGATTGAATTTTTTTCTCATTCAGGAATATTGTGTGTTTATATATAAGTAAGCTCTCAGTATACTTTTAGATCAAAATATTGATTTAATCAAAAGTTATCGTCAAAACCGAAAAATGGAAATATTTTTTATCTCGAAAACTACTCGACCGATTTCGCACAGCAAAATATGTTTTCTTTTTGAAATAGTTTGCTTAGTGTTTCTGCAGGTTTAATAACATTTGTTTGATATCGCGCAAGTGACAAATAATAAATAATTGGAGCTATATGGGAAGAACAACCGACCGTTCTTTTGCCATTTGCACACTCGCACACATGTATCGATATAAATCAAACAGTACCTAATTCCAAGACGGTAGGGGTAGCGATTTTCTATGCCTGATAAGCCAGAGGTTCCGTCGCACGTTAAGCGGACGTCTATATCGCTCATTATCATTGCGATCTAAGTAAACAGTTACATGATCTATGATCTTTAGTATGTAAATGGGGATTCGCCGGCAGCTCTGGCCAAAGTTTATATAAAAAGAGATTCGATAATCCAATTGACGATGATTCTAGCATTTTTTTCACTTCTTTGGTTCCTATAAAACTCGTTTGTGGGAGTCCAGACTCCCAAGATGCAATATTAATCTGGCAAAACCCTCGACCATCCTCAACAAGATACTGCAGGCCTATCAAAATGCAATTTGTACGTGAAACTACTGAATTCACAATAACAGAGAAAAAGTCTAGGGACAAACAAATAGAAGAGCTTGAACCTTCTACGATTGTACTTGAAGATGGCTTGCATGTTTCTGTAAAACATCGACTTCTTTTCACGATGATCGATGGAAAAATTTGTAATGCAATATCTGGAAACAAATCTACTCTTCGATGTTACATTTGTAAGGCCACATCGCAGCACTTTAATGATATAGATGAGTTGCTTCGACTAAGGGCTAGTACGGAACATAAGGACTGCTTCACGTTTGGCATATCGGTATTGCATAGATGGATTCGCTTTCTCGAATGCCTACTACACCTATCTTACAAGCTAACTGTACAAAAGCGGACTGTTCAAGAACAAAAGGACAAAGATACAATTGAAGAAAGAAAAAAAGCAATCCAGGACTCTTTCCGAAGAGAAATGGGTCTAATTGTAGACAAGCCGAGGCCCGGGTTCGGAAACAGCAATGACGGCAATACCGCCAGGGCGTTTTTCTGAAATGCCGAGACTTTGGCTAAGTTAACTGGTATTGATAAAGAGATAATAGAAAGGCTACATGTAATTATGTATTATGGCCATATTAGTAGCGGCCATGATATTAGATGTAGAAAAATATGACGAATACGCAATAGCTACCGCTAAGCTCTCTCTCTTTATAGGAAAATATCCTTATGCCAACATGTCACCAATAGTACACAAATTCTTGATTCATGGCTCTGAATTGATTCGAAATGCTTTGGTTCCCATCGGGCAGCTTTCTGAAGAGGCACAAGAGGCCAGAAATAAGAAAATAAAAAAGTTTCGTGAGGGTTACTCGCGCAAATCCTCGAGAACAAAAAGTAACGAAGACGTATCCAAGCGACTGTTGATAACTTCAGATCCTGTCATAACCTGTCTCAGACCTTTACCTAAAAATAAAATTCTAAAATTCAGCAGAGAAGCCCTGAGCTTGTTTCAAGCACCAACCCAAATTCAATTGAAAGAGGAAGAAGTGGAGACAAGCGAAGAAGAGACGAACGAATTGTATTGAAGTGACTTGGACAGTGACTAATTAGGTTATAGGTACGTATTAATAATTTATAAAATGTTTCAAATTATAAAATAGGATGTTATCTGTTACCTGAATTTGGATTTTTGTCATTGTTTCGCTTACAGTGTGTGGTTGTGGAAGCTTACACACAATATCATTGCGTAAAAAAAAGTAGGTTTCCGTTGCATCGTTAATAAATTTATGAGATTCTGTATTCCCATACTGTTTTTTGAAATTTTGACTTTGGATTCGTAATCAGCGACCCCAAACACCCCCGAATATTCAATTTCACCCAGATTCGATCAATTTTTGAGGAACCCTTCCGCCATATTGGATCTGCCATATTGTTTTTCGAAATTTTGACTTTGGATTCGCAATCAGCGACCCGAAAAACCCGCGAGTACTCAATTTCAACCAGATTCGATCAATTTTTGAGAAACCCTTCCGCCATATTGTTTTTCGAAATTTTGACTTTGGACTCGTAATCAGCGACCCCAAAAACCCTCGAGTATTCAATTTCACCCAGATTCGATCATTTTTTAGGAACCCTTCCGCCATATTGGATCCGCCATATTGGATCCGCCATATTGTTTTTCGAAATTTTAACTTCGGAATTGTAATCAGCGTCCCCAAAAACCCCCGAGCACTCAATTTCATCACGATTATATACGTTTTCGAATTTATGCCAGGTTTTCGGGATTTGGCCACACTGTGCGTCGCACAGTGTTCAATATCGCCGAAAACATGATCGAAACTAAAAAAAAAGTTTCTCTAAAAATGACGAAATTTTTATACTTGTTTGTACACATCGTAATGCAACTTTTCACCAAAAATTGCTTTGTTATCTTGGTCCAAACCGGAGAAAATAATTATCAAAGATCGCTAAATTACTCATATTTTCATACGGTAACTTTCACTTCTAAAATCTTGACATCTTCATTAATTTTTCCTGATTCAAATAGTAAACCTGAAATAAAAAGAATTATACCGAGTAAAAGAGCATACTTCAGAGATTGAAATGATATATTTATCGATAATTAAAAGTGATTATACCTTTAGGGATAATACGCCTTTTATAACCCTATACAATTTTTTAATTAATGTGTCTTTAAACACGGTTTTTGTTTAGTGCTAATCTTTGCTACACCATAAACTTTACGGCAAATCAATCTTTACAAAATGTGAGTAATTGAAATATATATGGCACTACCTGCGCAAAGGTGCGCAACGGGGGACAAAAGCGATTAATCTGAAGAGCCCGGGGGTGGTCGATAGATCGACCAGCGGATGATGAATTCCAGATATTTATCAAAATTTTAAGAGTATGGCCCGAAACTTGTTACTCGGGGGTTTTCGGGGTCACTCATTAGGAGGGTGATGTCAAAATCGGTCTATTCTCAAATCCAAGATGGCGAATGCAATATGGCGGATGATGAATTCCAAAAATTTGTAGAATTTGAAGATTATGGCCCGAAACTTGTTACTCGGGGGTTTCTTAGGTCGCTCATTATGATGCTCATGTCCAAATTGGTCTATTCTCAAATCCAAGGTGGCTGATCCAATATGGCGGATGATGAGAATAGACGAGCGATAATATTTCCTGCCAAATTTTTTCCATTGGATCCAAAGTGTAGTGGTCTGATTTTAAGGAGGAACATCAGTGAAATGAAAATGAACCAATTACTAAGATTTTTTTTCTTATAATCTTCACTTTATCAGAACGCTACTGTAAAACTGAAAGAAATTCACTGAACCGTTTTTTTATTCATGTTTGAAAAGTCACTGATTAACATGGAACATTATGGGCCGATGATTTGATAGTAATAATATTGGCTCTTAAAATAGAGGAAATGGTAAAAAGTAAACGTTTTATTTTGCATGTAGTTATAAACTTCTATCCTGCACAGTTTAAACCAATTTCACTTAGTAGTTTTTGTGTAATTTAGTGAAAGGTTTTGAGAAAACGAAATTTTTGAACGAATAGAGGAAAACGTGGCAATAGCGCGTGACGTCAGAGGAGAGGTCAGGCGGTGCGCTAGGATTCAAACCCGAGACTAATACAGCATGATCCGCGCAGCACCGCACAATTGCAGGGACCTTGAAATTTACCATCGGCCGGGCTTGGTCGGTACTCTCATTTACCTGTATACCGGTAGAAGTCGGTAGTTAGAGTTGGTGTCAATTCGGGAGATCTCGAAGCGTCCAATCTCGAAATCGTGAATTTGTGAATTATGGTGAGTAATTTCCTTTCCAACGATAACTTTGTGCCGTAATATTATACATTTTGAAAGCAATACTTGGCTACTGATAGAACCCACGTAAACATAATATAGCTTTGAGGTTATGAATGTCAAAATATGTACGCAGCTGTCACGCGTAGAATTATGTCGGTAAGTGACTGTTTTTACCGACAAATCTCATACCAACCTCGTGGTCAAAAACCCTCTCAAGCGACGAAAATGACTCGGACATGGAAACGGAGACCATTCACAACTTATACCAGCAACCGCAACAAAAACAAAAGCTCAAACAACGAGTACAGGATAAATCGACCACGAATCCCGATAAACCAATAAAGCTTAGGAAACTTCCACCACTTGTCATACACGGAAAAATAAAATCCCATCAGGACCTCCTGAAAACACTAAAGAAAATGCTAAAAGAGAAATTTCAAATAAAATACCATGCAGACAGGACAGAAATATTCACGGTAACGAAAGAAGAATTTCTTCGCCTCAAAGAGTATTGGGAGGACAATCATATCCAATTCCACACTTACACATTGAAGGAAGACAAACTGAAAACCTTTGTAATCAAGGGTCTACACAGTGGTATTGAAGCAGAGAAGATAGAGAAAGAACTCCAGGAACTAGGGTTCGGAAAATCCCGGGTGACGCTAAAGGTCAAAGCACAACTAGGCGAAGCGAAGCGACGCGCCGCGAAGCGCGGCTGTGCAACGCACACTTAGGCGAAGCGAAGCGCGGCGAAGCGAAGCGCGGCGAAGCGAAGCGCGGCGAAGAGAAGCGCGGCGAATTCTATCCCCTTCTCTACCAGGTATAAACAGCTATACCTGAAAATATCCATATATGGATACCCGGGTAGAGAAGGGAGAGAAGGGAAGCGCCGTGAAATGTCAGTCATTTTCGCCTTTTTCATTCATTTTCGCCTTTTTCAAACTGATGAACGCAACGTGAAATGAGCCGTGTACATGTTTTGTTTTGAGAAATGGGCATTCGTGAGGAAAAATAGTTTTTGTCACTCAGTGTCAAATACTCGGTTTCATGGGCGTCCTCGACGCATGTGAAATCATCTTTCACACACCAATTCGTGAAAAGTTGCGCAGTGCGTGAAATAACCTGCGCAGTGCGTGAAATCGTCAACCTCGTATTTGACACTTAGTGACAAAAAATAGAATTCGTTATTCGGTTGTTTCGCGCCGTTCTAACGAGTGTGATTGCCGTACTCGCTTCGCTCGTGCGGCAAACTTCACACTCGTTAAAAACAGCGCTTCACGCCCTAATAACGAAAATAACTAATATGTCATTCGGCGGCAATCCTCAGATTTTTAAGACTGTGTTTATATAGATCGTAGCCTCCTCCCCAAACCATGCCTCGTGTTACTATCTAATTAAACACAGTCTGAAAAAATCTCGAATTTCCGCCTTATGATATAAGATACTATTTCGTGTGAGAAAATTCATTTCGTTGACGAGATCTATCTTGGAAAGGATTTTCGAATCGTTAACGGAAGTGATCGACGAAACTTTACATCCGTTAACGAATTACATTCCGTCCACGATAAACATTTCTCGCGGGGCTTCGCTTCGCGGCGCTTCGGTTCGCCGCGCTTCGCTTCGCCGCGCTTCGCTTCGCTCAAGTGTGCGTTACCTCGTAAGAATCAATGGAAATATAAAAGGTAGCTTCGCTTCGCGGCGCGTCGCTTCGCTGTGCTTCCAGTCGCACAAGTGTGCTTATCCTAGGTCGCGGCGCTTCGCTTCGCTCAAGTGTGCGTTACCTCATAAGAATCAATGGAAATATAAAAGGTAGCTTCGCTTCGCTTCGCCTAGATGTGCTTTGGCCTTAACCTTTACGTGGCCGAGCGGGGTATTTTAGATACCCCAGAAGCGGTTTCTTTCTAATAGCTTTTCTATTTTTAATTTTTAATTTTGTTCCCTTTACGTAATCCTAGAAAATATATTACCAAACCCATTTTTAATAAAAAACGTTCAATTTAATTTCAATTTCCAACGAAAAACTGAAATTAATTACGTGGGGTACCTCCGTTACCCCGCACGGCCTGCAGCGTATCGAAATTCTAGGTGCAGAATTTATAGGTCCGTTCGCAGAGCAGTCACAAACCGTTGGCAACTGATATACGCATGCGCATTTGCGAAATGCGCATGCGTACATCAGCCGCCAACGGCCCGTGACCGCTCTGCGAACAGACCTACAGTCCCATCGTGCCTGATCGTGCCGTCGCGTCGGCGGAATACGCAAACAAATTCTATATTGAGAGGTTAGGATTTACTTTGCTTCGATAGTATGTTATCGTTTGCATTTCTTAGGAAATGGCGCGACATAAATACTGTACTGACGAGGAATTACGTAGAATTTTAGAAGAAAGTGACTATAGTGATGACGAAATCGAAATCAGTGATAGTGAATCAGAATGTACCGACAATGTCGAAGAACAACAAACAGTTCCAGATGAGATTACAGCACTTGAAAATGAAGGAGAAAATGTAACTTTTGATCCAGTTGGGGTAATACTAATGTCGAAATCGGGATATGAATGGAAAACGCAACCACCTGCGGCTACAAGGCGCAGAGCCCACAATATAGTAAATTCTCTTCAAGGTTTGAAAAATAATAGGTGAGTAAATATTTAGAAAAAAAAACAGGCCTGTTGATAAACTAAAAATTAATTTCAGCATGGCTCTAACTTCACTAAAAGACGCGTTCCAGTGTTATATTACTGAAGAAATGCTAGCTGACATATGCACTCACACAAATCGACACGGAGAAATCTATACAGAAAAATTTAATGAAAGTCACCCTGCTGATCACATGAAATGGAAAAACGTTACAGTTGCTGAATTATACGCTTTCATTGCAGTACTTATAGCAAGTGGTAGAAATCACGGAAGAAGACTTCACTTGGGGGAAATGTGGGCCGAAAATGAACTTTTCAAACAGCCATTTTTTACTGCTGTAATGTCTCGGAATAGATTCAAGATGATATATAGACATTTAAGATTTGATGACCCCTCCACAAGGAATAATAGAATAACAGAGGCAAAAGATAAACTTCAAGCAATTCGCAAAACATATGATGAATTTGTAAAAAATTGCATTGATAATTATTCACCAGGCGAAAATATCACAATCGATGAAAGATTAGCTACATTCAGAGGAAAATGCCCGTTTAGAGTTTATATAAAAAGTAAACCAGGTCGATATGGAATAAAAATTTGAGATTGTTCGGACTCTAATTCAGCTTATATATTGAACAGTCAGGTATACGCAGGAATGATAGATAATGAACGAGAAAGAAATCAAGGATTTAGGGTAGTTTTAGATATGGTTAGACCTTATTTTGGATCTGGATGTGGAGTTACCACAGACAATTTTTTTACCTCAATTCCTCTTGCCGAAGAACTACTAAGACATCAACTCACAATTACCGGAACTCTAAGGGCCAACAAAAAGGAGATTCCTGCCGAATTTGCTCCCAATTCTAAGCGCGAGGAACAATCTTCAATTTTTGGATTTTCTAATGATTTGACATTAGTATCTTATGTACCTAAAAAGAAGAAAGCGGTTATTCTTTTATCAACACAGTTTCACAGCGATGAAATATCATCTGATGAAAAACAAAAACGTAAGCCTGAAATTATTTTACACTATAATAAAACTAAAGGAGCCGTTGACACCGGAGATAAAATGACTAGAGAATATACGTGTATCCGTTCAACGAGGAGATGGCCATTTAGGATTTTTATGGAAATTATTGATATGGCTGCACTCAATGCTTATATTATATTTACTAAAAAGTTTCCCAATTGGAAATGTAATGACCGAAGTAAGCGACGCATTTTTTTACAAAACTTGGCACTAGAACTTGCACTCCCAAACGTTCGGAGCAGGAAACAAAATAGCAATAATTTCCACAAGCCTGTAACAACTGCAATAGATTTATTTCTTGCGAACAGCAATGCCACAGTTACAGAAAATACTGCTAGAGAGGTTCAACAGTATACAAATCGAAGATGCAGCTTTTGTGCCAGATCACGGGATAGAAAGACTAAAATATCTTGTAGTACATGCGAAAAACCCATTTGCAATATACACCGAGAAGAAATTAAGACATTTATATGTCCTGATTGTAAACATAATGATTAAGCGCAAATAATAATTTAAGGCGAAAATAAACATGTTTTTTTATTAAACAATATATAAAATGTTTGAATGTTTAGTGTTTTATTGTATAACTTTGCAAATATTATTGCATAATTTAGATAAATGATAAAAATTTAAACAGTTTTTGAAGTATTCCAGTGGGGTATCATAGTTACCCCACAC
Source organism: Xiphydria camelus (assembly GCA_963678675.1). Classification (NCBI taxonomy): domain Eukaryota; kingdom Metazoa; phylum Arthropoda; class Insecta; order Hymenoptera; family Xiphydriidae; genus Xiphydria; species Xiphydria camelus. The sequence continues at coordinate 20,412,656 of OY783194.1, forward strand.
GGCCTGAAACGTAACTTTTTGTAGCACGGTTCCGGGAAGGTTAATGAAAGGTATGAGCAGACCGTTCTTTATGGTCTCCTTGACGGCAAACATCCAACTCAACGAGCTAAAGGGCCCCATACACGTTCAGTCGGCCGGCCGGCCGCCGGCCGGCCGTGGCCTGTCAGTCGGCCGTCACACAGTGGGGCCAGAGACCGGTTTACTTGGCCAAAATTCGAAAAGTGTATTAATCGAGGTGAAATTGAGTACTTGGGGGTTTTTGGGGTCGCTGATTACGAATCCAAAGTCGAAAGTTCGAAAAACAATATGGCGGATCAAATATGGCGGAAAGGTATCTCAAAAATTGATCGAATCTGTGTGAAATTGAGTACTCGGGGGATTTTGGGGTCGCTGATTACGAATCCAAAGTCGAAAGTTCGAAAAACAATATGGCGGATCAAATATGGCGGAACGGTATCTCAAAAATTGATCGAATCTGTGTGAAATTGAGTACTCGGGGGTTTTTAGGATCGATGATTACGAATCCAAAGTCGAAAGTTCGAAAAACAATATGGCGGATCAAATGCGGCGGAACGGTATCTCAAAAATTGATCGAATCTGTGTGAAATTGAGTACTCGGGGGTTTTTAGGATCGCTGATTACGAATCCAAAGTCGAAAGTTCGAAAAACAATATGGCGGATCAAATATGGCGGAAAGGTATCTCAAAAATTGATCGAATCTGTGTAAAATTGAGTACTCGGGGGTTTTTGGGGTCGCTGATTACGAATCCGAAGTCGAAATTTCAATATCCGCGTTCCCCTCCTTAACTTATCGTAGGTGATAAACATAAATATATTTTTAAGAATTGATAGCATGTTAAAATGGTGGTACAGTGTGATAAATTAAATATTACTAATTGCGTTTAGACTTGCTAAAATGTTTTAAAAAAACACGAGGTTTGAGGTTTTCTGTGGGTGTATTTATGAAACAAAACTTATTTATCAAATAGGTAGGTACTACAAATCGTGACTAATTCTCATCTGAATCTTCGGAGTCAGATGTGTTGTCACTTTCGGTTTCTGTTTGTTCTTCATCCTCCGTGTATTGTTGCGTTAGATCAGGTTCCTCTAAAAGATCTGTAACTGATTTGCTTAACGTAGATCTTTTTTGGACTAATTTACCAAGATTTGAAGAAGCCAGCAAATAAGTAATTCTATTATTATCTATACTTATAGTAATATTCCCGTATATGAAGATGTTCAGTCTATCTATATTAAGATCAGTGTATTCTAAACAAGGTTTACTTTCTTTGTGAAAATCTTTTTAACTAACACTATGAGTAAGTGTTGTCAATCTGTGTTTAAATTTAACAAATCCAAGTTTTAAAAACCATCTAATTTTGTTTTTTAAACTAAAATTTAGTTTAATTTAACATTGAAAAGTAGTTTGACATGATATCATTTCAATATTTGTCGAAGGAAGTGTAAAAATGTAAAAACAACGCTAATCTCCTCATTTGAACTTAACCAGCGTAAGTCGCATTTGCTGTCGACAAATTTTTAAATAAATAACTTTTAAATAAATAATAAAATAACTATAAAACTTCGGAATAATTCATTGCAGATGTTTCCTGTAAAAAATGTCCGAAAACCGCTTTCATTTCTAAGCTATCACACTAGAGTCCCCATTTAATCTTTAATAATTAATATTTTCAATTGGCGCAAATATGCGCAGACTTTTCTTGAACATTCTCAAGAACCGTCCCCTTTATTACCAAAATACATTAAAACCTTAGCTTAATAGCGCTTAGAACCTAACTTGCATCCTACATATTTATAACGATATGTGAAACGTTTACTCAATATTTAACCACTTGTTGCACATGTTCCGATTTTCCAATTTGCCATATGAAATTATAGAAAGTATGGGTAAAGCCTCCATAACAAAATTAACTACTAATTACCACTACTACTAATTATAATTTTTTTTTACTACCACTTTCTTTGCTTCCTAAATATACTGCGACGAGGAGTCTATAAATTATACAACTTTCGATTAATCTGACAAAGAGTGACGCGCTTCCCCCGCCTTTTTCTTAACGGCATATAATACAGGAGACTCTAAACTACAGTCTCCAAGAAAAGTAATTACATCTTTGCAATTTTTAATTTTTGGATTTTGGCTAGCTATTCCTGCATTTGGCCCCACTGTGCGTCAGTCCTGGCCGACCGCGGATTATCGATAGGGTAAAAGCCCCAGTGATTGGCCTTTTAAACAGACGAAATTATATAGTAATTGGCTTATCGTTTCCTCTTTCTATCGAATACATTTGTTATGAGAGGGGGCCAATCACTATCGCATGGCCAATGACTGTATCGTTTACCCTATTCAAACTACACCTACAATTTTGTTCACCGAATGCGTCCGTCAGTTCTCTGCCGGCTTCGATAGTAGCATAATGATCTTACGAGAGTATAAATATGTCGCAAAAACAATACGCAGCTGCACTTGTTATTTTGACAAAGCAGCAGAGGAAACGAAAAAAGAGACAAATTTGGGTGAAAGAGTGGTTGAAGAAACGCACTTTATCTCACGTGGGGCTCGTACGTGAACTTCGTCAATCCAGTGCAAGTGATCTGAAAAATTTCCTGAGGATGGACGAGAATTGTTTCCAGTACTTGCTAAATTTGGTAAAGCCACATATTACGAAAAAGGACACCATAATGCGGCAAGCAATTACCGCAGAAGAACGGCTTTTGGTGACCCTGAGATATTTGGCAACAGGGCGCAGTATGGAGGATTTAAAATTCAGCGCAATTATTTCGCCACAAGCTCTGGGAAAAATTATCCCAGAGACTTGCAAATATATATATTTGACCTTGAAGGAGGAATATTTAAAGGTAAAGTGTAAAAATATATAGAAATATATTTAAGTATTTTATTCCAAAATTAATGAACATTAAACTGATACCTAGGATCTATTAATAAAAGTAGTATATAAAATTTATTAATGAAATAAGAATTCTATGAATGAAATCAATATTTAAAATCTATTAATGAAATGAATATCTATAATTATATAAAGAAAATAGTAATTGTAGAATATCTTATGAACAAAAGTAACATTTAAAATGTATTACTACAATTAAAGCCCTATACATTTTAATGTTGCATTGCTTGTGAATTGGAACGAGTATAAAACTGAGAATTGGGCTCTATTTGTGGTGGAGTGTGTGGTTGAGAGTGTGACCGACAAGGAAACCGTCCAGGGTGCACCTCGCCGATTTTGTTCATTCTGATATATGTTTTTTTACATCAAAATGTAAGAGATACGTATTTTTTTTATGTGCGGAAAAACATTTCCAGGTGGTGAAATTAACCCTCAAAGTTGACAACTCCTAGGATCTTTTGAAATGAAACCAAGTGGATAGTAATCTACATAAGAAATTATGAAAAATCCAATTTACTACATTTCGTTACGGTAATTAATTAAAAAATTATGAGGGTTAGAAATTCACCAAATTACTGTAACATTTCAACCATTATAATTTTTTAATTAATTACCCTAACGAAATGTAGTATATTGGATTTCTCATCATTTCTTGTATAGATTATTATCCACTTGGTTTCATTTCAAAAGATCAATTGCAAGTATGTGAAAACCAGCACTCATTCCTAGGAGTTATCAACTTTGAGGGTTAATTTGACCCTCTACAGAAATGTTTTTCCGCACATAAAAAAATACGTATCTTTTACATTTTGATGTAGAATAACATATCAGAATGAACGAAGTCGGCGAGGTACACCTGGGACGGTTTCCTTGTGAGTATGAACTTATGGTTGTGATTGTGGCTGGTAACGTGATTGTGACTGGTAACGTAATTGTGGCGGAGTATTACAAGACTCTATTTCCAACGCAGTGGATGATTGTCGATATGAAGTAGTTTGGAGGTGTATTTGCGGTAGATTTGCTGGTACTAGCTGTGATGATTGAGTGCAAGGATGTATGTGGGACTGAGTAGGTGGAGCTACAAAAGCAAAATGTCTCGATATAATTGTGTCTGAGTTTGCTGTGCCTGCGAGTGAATCGGATTGTACTCTGAATTAATACTATATCTACTTGGAGAGGATATAAATTTATAGTTGCACTGTCGGATAGTTTGCCAGCGATCCCATAACGTAAAATGGTATATATCATGTGTTCAGCAAAATCGCGCTGATTTTTGTCCATTCGTTCAAGTTTCCACGTAACGTTTTCGCCAATAGTTTTGCACTCGTTATTCTCTCTATTTAATACTGCGTAAGCTTTCTCGATCATCACATCATGTTTTGTTTGTTTTGCCCTTTTCCGGGCGAGTGTGGGTGTTCTGGATGGAAATGTTGCCTCGGGTGATGTTGCTGCTGGTGAGAGTGCATTTGTTGGTTCTGTATTGTCCAAATCAGAGTCCAACTAAAAATAAAGAAAATTATATTAGACAAAATTTGGTTATTTACTTTTTAACGTAAATGTTCTTTTCAGTTTCCAGAAAACTCTGGCGAATGGCAAGACATAGCAAGAGATTTTCAGAGCAGATGGAACTTTCCCAACTGTGGAAGCGCATTTGATGGGAAGCACATTCGAATAGTTAAACCAAGAAACAGTGGCTCTTATTTTTATAACTATAAAGAATACTTCAGTATTATTTTAATGGCACTTTTCAATGCTAACTATGAATTTGTTTACGTGAATGTAGGCTGCAATGGTAGAGTATCAGACGGAGGTGTATTCGACTCCACTGACTTTCACGACAAATTAATGAACAAAACGCTGAATTTGCCAGTTACATGTGATACAACTGAGAATTTAAATTTTGTATTTGTAGCCGATGATGCATTCGCTTTGCATGAAAACATATTGAAACCGTATCCTCAGAAAAATTTGTCTCCAGAACAGCGTATTTTCAATTATCGACTTAGCAGAGCCAGACGCGTAGTAGAAAATGCATTCGGAATTCTTTCCAATCGTTTCAGAGTTTTTCACACAGCAATAAATATGGCCCCAAAGAAAGTAGATTTTGTGGTATTAGCAGCATGTGTATTGCACAATTTCCTTCGCAGGCATGCAAAGTCATCTTATAGGCCAGTCAAAATCGACAATAAATTCGCAAAACATGATGTATCTCTGATTTTTTAGTATGTTGTTTGGACCCATTAGGGCTATGTATACCCAAGTTTGCAACTCTCAAAAAGTTGTGGAAAAATTTTTATACGCCAAAAACCGCGAAATTTTTGGACTTGTTTCAGTTTCTGCTCTATATCTCCTAATCCATGCATTTTTCGTCGAAAGCTATTCTATACGTTTTTTAAGAGTATTAAATTTGGGATAAATTAAGCTCAACCTGAGCTCTGTAGATTAATTACTTACCGAATTAAGGCACTTTGAAAGTAGGCCAGTTTTAACAAAAATTGAAAATTTTAGTTTTAGACCTTCTTTGGACTGAAATTGCGTCGAAACCATTGATCCTATGAGTAGAACTTGTAGGATATAATTTGTAGGCAATTTAATTAGCTTTAAATTAAGTGCAGGGTGGGGTCTGTAAGCCTCGTAGTTCTCTCAAAATCTAAAAAATAACCGTATAAGGTAAAATTACATTTTTCCAGAAATGTTGCATAATCTTTCCTATCTTTTGTTGTTTGGTTTGGTAATGAAAAAGAAGGCATGAAATCATTTTAAAAAACGGTGAAATTTATTAATCAGTGAATCTAATTAGACAAATAGTCAAATTCGTCTTCTCGTTTTTGATGGCCCTGGGCCGTCACTTTCGTTGCCCTCTTCAATAGATAGGTCTTCCACTATCGGTGGGTCTCCGTCTTCGTCCCCTATAGATAAGTACTCCAGTATTGGTGGATCATCAGGGTTGTCTTGAGGCTCATCATCATCGTCCTCTTCAATATTAATAAGGCCAGCGTTCTGGCACGTTTCCCCAGAGCAGGTAGCACACATCACAGAACATCTGAGCCCTGCTTTGAGGCAAGTGCAGCCACCTCTGCACCCCTTCTTGCATTTGCAAGAGAGGAGTTTTAGAAGTTCTGCGGGGGCAGGAGCTTGCCGACTAGTAATGGGGATGAGTCCAGCCGACGTCAATTCCCAGCCCCAGTCGGTGGCCTCTTTCTCCACCCCCAACCACTTTTGCACCTGGTGGTATGTGCGGTAGTGATGATACGACGAAGCCTCTGTGGTTGGGGGCAAACGGGTCAGATTCGCTTTGGCGTTGGCTGCTGTCTTCACAAAAGTACGGAAGCGTACATCGTTGAGGGTGTCTTTCGTTTCGTCTCCTCCGTATACGGCAACTAGGCACTTGTCACCGGCTGCTGCGACTTGTTGGTGTGTGGCATCTGTCTGGAGGAAAACTCTTGCTTGATTCACTAGGGCTTGATTCTGTCTGAAGTGGCCCCACATTTTCATCTTCCCCTGCCAGAAGAGGGCAGAGGTGGTGTCGCACCCAGTAAATGCATGGATGAAAAGTTCAAATCCAGGTGGTAGCTCCACTTCCCCTTGGTTAAATGAGCTGGTGGAGAATTGGACGCTACCCGCCTCACCTCTGCCACTCTTTTGGAAGTATACATTTGTTTTAGTGGATCCAAGACCGCAGAGGAGCACGAGCAAATCCACATCCTCTCCAAAGATAATGACGTGGTCGTTGGAGGTACTTTTTTGCAGAGCAGTCACGACGATATCGCGGTCTGCGTCTTCCTTTGATATTTTTGTCTCAATCCCCTCGAGAGAAAAACCAGAACAGAGAAACTCAATGAGACGAACCTTGTTTTTGTCATTCGAGAGCATCTTCTCTTGGGGGACTGTGATGATGGTCGACGCGTCAAACACAATTTCCGCTGATGCTGCAGAATACCGTCGTGATCTCTCTGCAAATTTGGTGCTCTTTTATTCGCTTGTTCAATATCCGCGGTACCCGGCTATCCATACTACAAATTTCAATATGCCAGTAGAATTTCATAATAATAAATACATGAATTAGCTTCTAATGTTATAAAATACTGTTTTACATATAAAATATATAACTATACATATAATAATATGAATTACCTTGAAAATTCCACGGCTGATAATTCTTCCATTATTTTATCTCTACCGTAGTCCCAGGAAAAACGCAACACGCAGAGAGCCCTAAAATTAACCATCGGTAAGTATTTGCCGACTGTTCTTGAGTCTTTTATAATTAGAGTGTGCTTTAGAAGAGTGCGATGCATGGGTATGGAGCGCCCATTTGTTTAATTGTAATACGCGCTTCCTCTTTCAACTATTCCAGCATTCCATGACTTGTACTTCTATAAAAGACTCAAGAACTGTCGGCAAATATTTACCGATGAATAATTTTAGAGCTCTCTGCGTGTTGCGTTTTTCCTGGGACATACGGTAGATTGCAATCGACACATGATAAAAATTTGCTGCCAGATAGATTTCAGTCTCTTTGACCGGCAGGCGCCGGGTCGTAAGCGAGGGACCCCTCGACCGCGTGCTCAAATTTCAGGAACCTCGCGGGAGGGCATAGAAACCCTCTGCCTTTCGCTCTCCTCAGACAAAGTGCAGACCCGTAATAAATTCGACTATTGCGGTGCACGTGCACTTGTTCGGGGATAGCACCAACCGGCCGGCGCCGAATTTGCGTACTCTCCTGGCACCAATTCTCATGCTCCAGTTCGGTGGTTTCGAACAATTTCCTTATCCCACCATGCATAGAAAAAATAGTGAGTGTTATAACACTCGGTGGAAGTGAAACTTATTGGAAACGTAATCGAAAGGGTATATTAAAAGCGTAGAGAAACTGTAAAGAAATTATATCCCCTATCGATTACGTTTCCAATAAGTTTCACTCCCACCGAGTGTCATGACACTCACTGTTTTTTGAGATTTTGAGAGAACTACGAAGCTTACAGACTTCGCTCTCCACTTAATTTAAAGCTAATTAATTTGCCTACAAATTATATCGTACAAGTTCTACTCATAGGATCAATGATTTCGACGTAATTTCGGTCCAAAGAAGGTCTAAAACTAAAATTTTCAATTTTTGTTAAAACTGGCCTACTTTCAAAGTGCCGTAATTCGGTAAGTAATTAATCTACAGAGCTCAGGTTGAGCTTAATTTATCCCAAATTTAATACTCTTAAAAAACGTATAGAATAGCTTTCGACGAAAAATGCATGGATTAGGAGATATAGAGCAGAAACTGAAACAAGTCCAAAAATTTCGCGGTTTTTGGCGTATAAAAATTTTTCCACAACTTTTTGAGAGTTGCAAACTTGGGTATACATAGCCCTAATGGGTCCAAACAACATACTAAAAAATCAGAGATACATCATGTTTTGCGAATTTAGCGATATTTTGTGTCGATTTTGACTGGCCTATTATACGCCTTCAAATTCTTTCGATCAGGACATGTTACATAACGGAGAAATAGTTCCAGGTGAATGGAGGCAAAGAGAAAATCAACATTTACATGGACTACAGCTTGGCTGCAATAGAAATGTTGCAGAAAGTGCAAAAGAAAATCGCGAAAAATATAAAATGTGATGTATGCGAGAGCGAGAGCACGGAGGGGTGAGTGTATGGATGCGTGGGTGTGTGCGAGCGGCGTGTGTGCGGATGTGTGTAGCGTGTAGATGAGCCGGTAAGGCGACAGGCGTCGTCAGTCCTAATAAAGCCTTCAATTGGAGTTCACGCGAGTCTTGATTTCCAAGCCTACCTGCGCGACACCACAATTGGCGACGAGGTAACGAACAGTAACGCGTGTGGCAGTGAAGAGGAACAAAGTGAATGGCAGCAGGTGGTAAAAAGAGAACGGGTACAGCCTGGATCCAAAATCTAAATAAAAAAGAAGTAGCTGAGGAGTTAATATTACGAGGCATAGAGGCAAGAGAGGAAAGTAAATTAGAGGAGTTACGAACAAAACTGAGGGAAACGGTACGGACCGAGGAAGAGGACGGGAAAAACGAAGAGCGACATAACGAGCAACAGGAAACGAAAATGGAATATACCAGTCAACTGGACTTCAAAATCGGAGTGGACGACTGGGAAGAGTTCGTCGAACGGATTGAACTATGCTTCGAGGCAAACAGCATAGCGGAAGGAAAGAAACGGGCGATCCTGCTAACCAAAATAGACGCAGAAACGTACAAGGTAGTACGAAAAGTGTGTGCACCAGAAAAGCCGAAAGACGTGGCGCTCGCGGACATTATTAAAAAAGTAAAGGACTACATCAAACCAAGAGTCAACAAAACAGTTTTGAGAGCGCAGTTCAGGGAGAGGAAGCAAACCGAGGAAGAGTCGGTTACGCAATACGTCGCGGCGCTACGCAAACTAGCCATCGAGTGCAAATTTACGGATGAAGAAGACGCGATACGAGACCAAATGTTAAGTGGAATCAAAAACAGATCAATTAAAATCGCGCTGTTCAAAATAGAAAACCTGACACTGGATATCGCGCGAAAGACAGCTTCGGCAATCGAAGAGGCAACAAAAGCGGCGGAGGAATTCGAAATGGAGAAGCACAACGAAAAGAAGACGGCAGAAGCCGTTACAGAAGTGTATCGAGTCCAGACGGGTTATAAGCATAAAAACGAAGGGCAGAGGAACACAAAGCAACAACAGAGAGAACGACGTATAGGATACAATGGCGAGAACCAAAGTGCGGGGACCACATGTACTTGCTGCGGAAAGGAAGGACACCAAAAAAAAGACTGCTGGCATCGTTCGAAGAGTTGCGATGGATGCGGCCGACAAGGACACCTACGCGCGATATGCAGAGCGAGATCGCGACAAACAGACAGGACAGTAAAAAAAATTCAACCAATAGAGAATGGAGCGAATGATGAGGACTCGGACTCCGAAAGTGACTGGTACGAAAATATTAAACTTGAAATAGGTAGCAGGCTCAAAACGTGTAATTCATTAAAAATCGAACCACAATTTTTAGGAATTGAAGTCGAAGGTAAACCGATGAAAATGGAAATCGATGGAGGTTCCGAGATCTCGCTAATCAACGAACGAGATTGTAGCACATTGTTTCCAGATAAAAAAATTAAACCGGCAAACATTAAATTGATTTATTTCGGGGGAGAAAGAAAAAACGCGATAGGGGTTATAAATAACGTAAACATCAAATACGGCCGCGTAACGACAATAGGCGATCTACACGTAGTAGGTAAACACGGGAAGCCGCTTATCGGCAGAGAATGGTTACACAAGCTACAGCTTTGGCCACTAGGCATACACCAAAACAAAGAGACATACAGACGCAAAACGACGCGACCGAACGACACAACAGAGACAGAGAAAGAAAACGAGAATATTGAGCGGATTAAGGAGAAATTCCTCGCAGATTACGAACACTTATTCGCTGCAGGGCTCGGCACATATAATAAAGCAAAATTCACCATATACATGCAACCAAATACAGTGCCCATATACTGTAAACCGAGAACGTTGCCGTTCGCAATGAAAGATAAAGTAAGCGAGGAAATAGACAGACTAGTAAGCGAAGGGGCTTGGTCACCGGTAGAAGTAGGAGAATGGGGCACGCCGATTGTACCTATTTTGAAAAAAGACGGATCGCTACGACTCTGCGGGGACTATAAACTAACAGTAAACAAAACGATTCGAATAGACAGACACCCGATACCTAGGATCGAGCATTTGATAGCGAATTTACATGACGCTAGGTACTTCACAAAGATTGATTTAAAAGAGGCATACGCACAAGTGCCAGTTAGCGCAGAATCAAAACAATACTTGACACTGAGCACCCACAAGGGATTATATCAGCCAAATAAGCTACCGTACGGAATCGCGTCGGCGCCGGGATTTTTCCAAAGACAAATGGAGCAAATACTCGCGGGAATGCCGAACGTAAATGTATTTTTAGATGACATAGTAATAAAAGGCAAAACCATCGACGAGAACTTAAAAAACACAGCGGAAGTATTAGATACGATAAAAGAATGCGGTCTAAAACTTAAGAAATCAAAATGTGTACTATTAGCAACTAAGATTAAGTATTTAGGACTAGGTATAGACAAAAACGGCATTCACACACTACCGGAAAGAGTGGAAGCGATCGATAAAATCCCAACTCCGAAAAATGTGAAAGAATTGCAGGCATTCCTGGGGATGATAAATTATTACATCAAATTTATGAAAAATCGAGCGGAAACATTACAACCCTTGTACGAATTACTAAAAAAGAAAAATTTGAATGGTCAAAACTATGTCAAGAAGCATTTGAAAACGCAAAAACAAATCTCAAATCAGCAGAAGTGCTGATAAATTACGATCCGGATAAACAACTGATATTAACATGTGATGCATCGGACTACGGAATCTCTGCAATCCTTTCACAGATGACGCCGGAAGGCGAGCGACCGATCGCGTATGCGTCGAAAACGTTAGCAACAAGCGAACGAAAATACGCGGCAATAGATAAGGAAGCGCGGGCGATAGTGTTCGGGGTAACCAAATATTATGATTACTTGTATGGAAGAAATTTCATCCTAAAAACAGACCACCAACCGCTAGTGCGAATATTCGGACCAAAAAAAGGAATTCCGATAATGGCGACAAGACGATTGCAGCGATATGCAAATTTTTTAAGCGCGTTCCAATACCAAATTATGTACGTAAAATCAGCTAGAAACAGCGCCGACGGATTATCGCGATTACCGGTACCCAATACCAACGAGAACACGAAACCGGAACACACATATTTAAACTATATCGCACAAGAAGCGCAAGTTTGTTTAGACGATAGAGTAATAGCGCGCGAAAGCAAAACGGACAAGGTGTTAGCAGAGGTCAGAAGATATATAGAACTCGGCTGGCCAAATAGGAAAATGCTAACGAGCGACTTGCTCCCCTACGAAACACGGAAAGATGAAGTAGCGATCGAACAGGACTGCGTTATGTGGGGATATAGGATCGTAATACCAGAAAAATTACAAAAGTCCGTACTTAACGAACTACATGAGAACCACGCAGGGACAGTCAAAATGAAATCGATTGCTAGATCGTTCTGCTGGTGGCCACAAATCGACAAACAAATTGAAGAACTCGCGAGAAATTGTCGGGACTGCGCCGAGGTACGCGACAACCCACCTGCAACAAAACTACATCCATGGGGGTGGCCGGAAAAACCATGGGAAAGAGTGCACACGGATTTCCTGGGACCGTACAAAGGGCACAATTTTCTACTGATTATAGATGCGCGAACAAAATGGCCCGAAATCTTTGTCATGAAAACAACGACGGCGAAACAAACAATAAACGCCTTCCAACAAACCTTCGCAAGACACGGATTACCGTTACAAATTGTCAGCGACAACGGGCCACAATTTACGAGCGACGACTTCACGGGATTCCTGAGCAAGTTCGGGATTAAACATATACGTTCAGCGGTGAAACATCCAGCCTCGAACGGAGCAGCGGAGAATTTAGTAAAAACATTCAAAAGGAAACTGAAAATCATGCTGAAAAACGGAAAAACTGCACAGGAAGCTGTCGATGCATTCCTGCTAGAGTACAGATCTACACAACATTGTACGACAGGGGAAACACCAGCTAAATTAATGCTCGGCAGGCAAATAAGAACAAAATTTGATTTAATGCGACCCGATATAAGGAAACGACAGGAGCAAGCGGTGCAGAGGCAAATGCGAAACGCAAGAGGAGGGAGAACGACAAGCTTCGCGAGAGGAGAAGAGGTGTGGACGAAAAACTTCAGCCGCCACGCGCCGCCGTGGACAGAAGCTACAATCGATCAGCGATTAGGGCCGGTGACGTATACGGTCAAACTAGGCTCAGGCGACGTAGTTAAACGTCATGCTGACCAGCTGGTACGAGGAGGTCCATCCACGACACCAGCGAAACTCGAAACGGCGAAGGCGCAAGAAGTCCAACAACCGTTGCGCCGATCGCCGCGATTGAACGCAAATGAGAATGACCGCGAATTTGAACGGAGAGGAGTGTGATGTATGCGAGAGCGAGAGCACGGAGGGGTGAGTGTATGGATGCGTGGGTGTGTGCGAGCGGCGTGTGTGCGGATGTGTGTAGCGTGTAGATGAGCCGGTAAGGCGACAGGCGTCGTCAGTCCTAATAAAGCCTTCAATTGGAGTTCACGCGAGTCTTGATTTCCAAGCCTACCTGCGCGACACCACATAAAACATATTTTATGACAACCGGAAAGGTCGCTTGGCAAGACAATTGTCTTTAAAATTAAAATTTTTTCCCGGTTTTCCCGAGATATTTGCAGCAGATTTCGCGATGTCGTTTTGCACTTTCTGCAATATTTTTATTGTAGAAAGGGCGTTTGCACAGGGTAAATTGTTTTGCGCATAGTGAAATCTACGAATGGTTATCTTTTTAAGGTTAAATAGTTTAGATGTATTAACATCTATTTTATTTGGCGCTACATTTATTGCTGTGTGAAAAGAACTCAAAATGCATTTTCTACGCGCGACTTTTCTGCTAAGTCGATAATCCTAAACATCCTCCACAAACAGGAAAAAATGAGAAAATAATTCTCAAATATTCATTTATATATAAACTAATAAAATTAAGAAATGTAAATATAAATAATCTTCAAATTATAAACTTATTACTTTTTCATTTTAATAATATTTCTCTGTTATACGGATATCGAAAATTGAATTGTAAAATGTACGAATGGTTATTCTTTAGTATAAGTTGAAATAGGGTTAACTCTCTACGGTTAAAAACAATTAATCAGCTATTCCATGTAACAGAAATTAAAAGAAATATTTCAAAAGTATACTAACTTCATTTTCTTCGTTGTCCTCTGTTTCGGATTCGTCTCCTGCATTTACGTTATTTGAGATGGTTTCCCTAGATTCTTCCTGATCTGCTGTAAATAAGAAGTCGTCGTAGTACCAGAGCGAAGGCGTGTAGATCTCGTCAGCCGAAGAACCGCTTCTTCTTGACATTTTCACCCTTTTCAGTTCTTTTCTGAATGCACTTCTCAAATTATTTATCTTCTGTTTCACACAGTGAACAGTAGCTTCAGCATCTACTGTTTTATAAAGTTCAAGTAAATCCTCATAAGCTTTCGCTCGCAAAGATCTGTTGGCATAAGTGACGTCTTTTATTCTCCACAAACACTTTTTTGTACGGTACAACTCAATGAATTCTTTTAGAAAACTAGGCTGGTTTGCCATTTTCTTTGGTGCACTAACAGAGAGCACTGATGGTTGAGAAAACACTGATGGTTGAATAATCACTGATGGTTAAATAACCACTGATGTTTGAATAACGCTAACTCGAAATTGGTTACGGGTTATATAACCTATAACTAACAGTGATAGCACGACGGAGGGGGTAGCGTGGGTACGTTCTTATTGGCTAGGAAGAGTGACGTAGAAGCAAAGGATGACGCCTCCCTGATAAGCTGGGTGTTACGGTTTCTTTCCTAGGATGATGGTTGAATTCGTCGCTTCTTCTTCGAATATTATATACGGATTAAGTATTAGAAGTATAACGGTATTTAGTACAGCGATTTCTATGACGCATAACTCATTACGAACCGTCCGGCAATTAAGCCGGCCATAGACTTCGAGATTTTCCATCGATCATCGTTGATTATGACAAACCGTCGCGATTGATTTTCACGCCTGATGAGCCGACAGACTTCATGCCGAAGTAGCAGTTTTGTAGCTGTTCGCGATATTTTCCCATATTAATTTATAAACGGAATGAAAGCTCGAACCAGGAGATTGGTTCAATTATTTAAGAATGAACGAGGAAACTTATTTAGAGATATTAAGTTTGGTAATTCCTTTGATAAAGGAGTAGAGCAATCATTTGAGGGAGGCAATATCTTCACATGAAAGACTGACAGTTACGTTACGATACCTCGCAAAATCTCCGAAAGTATTATATCCTTGAAATTGAATTTTATGCACTACTGATATTCCATCGAAAGTACAAACTTTTTCGAATGATCGAATATCATTATTTAGTCAAGGCAACGAAGGAAAATAGCGGAAAAAATTCCTGCAAAAGCGAATTTTGGTCTCCTCCGCGTACAATTCTTCTGTTATGTCGACGTTGTCAAGTTAGAAACTACTATGTGGAGAACCTGCTATATGCAGCATGGCAGTTTTTAACATAGCAAATTTTAATTTTTCTTTTCGGTCTTCGTTGTCTGGACTAAATTGCTGAAAAGTGTTGTTCCCACATGCATAGAACCCTTCGTGGTCAAAGAGATATGTAGGGTTATCAAGTATATACCTATTTTATGCGATAAGAACTGTCTTACATCAAGTTCACGTTGTGATGCCACTATAAATGATAGTTGAAATGTAGTATTATTGGTTATGGTTTCTACTTTTTTATCACTACTTGTAGATTGCTTTTCTTTGGCGGACTTGTAATTGAAATTATAAAATGGTTTTCTTACTAGCGGGTCGAAACGTTTTTCTTATTTAATTCATCATTGAATTAGTCATCTATTGAATTCGATATTTATCCTCTCTACAAATTGACTTAGTATTCAAAGTATAGCAGTACCTATGGAATGGATATTGTGTAAAGCGACTCATTGCGACGTCCGGTAATTAACTCTAAACGTAATTAGCGCTTCACATAGATCGCGATAATAATGAACAGTAAGAACGGATATAGACGTCCGCTTAAGGTGCGATGGAACATTGCTATTATAAAAATTGAAAAATGTACTTGTAATATTACATCGATGCGTATGGAAATTACGTTCAGCTATAACTAAAGAAGCAATATGTAAACGCTGCATTCGAAGTATTCGTTCAGGATGTTCTCTCGACTTTTGCAAATAACTCCGAAACTCCGATGAATTTTAAGAACATTGAAGAAGTTTGCACTTATTTATTTGCCACAGAAAAATCCACAGCAAATGAACTGCGTTTCAAGTTAATTATCCGTAATATCGGTTTCAATTTCAATGTATCCAAAGTTATTTACACTTCTGATGCTTTCTATTTAACATTACTTAAGAGCTGCATCCCAAACATATGTATTTATGGAGAAATTCCTCACACCAATATGTGAGCCTCTGAACTGAACAGTAATAATTAATGAAAATTAAAATTAAACATACTTCCTGGCCAAAGTTGCTTGGGATCTTTTGACGTGTTTTGTAGGGGATTCTTCCCTATCGATTGATATAGGTTTCATCATACTCAGATTAATTTGCATTTCATATGCTATAATGACTAGACTACTGGGGAATTTCCGAGGCCCGTGCCTGGTTAAGCAATTTATTGAATTCGTCATTATTGCGGGAAACAGTTCGTCATGACTCGTCCAGCAATTAATCCCTTCAGGAAACGTGTGGAACTGCGAATCGCCTGGATTCGACGAAACAGATCGCTTGCGTTGTCATTATGACTGTTCGAAAGATTGCGATATATATTACAATAGGTATACAGGTATAGGTAATGCGGGAGACGGATTAGGTGCCCATACACACAGAGGTCGAACTGTCGGTTTGGAACGGCACACAGTGGGCCAAAACGCCGAAAACCTGGCCAAAACTCGAAAAAAAAAGTTTCTCGTTAGGGATTTTCCTTCATCACGTTGGCTAGAGAATCCCTTGAAGTGTATGTATTCATAGGAATTAGGTCCCCATTGTTCATATATCCTTGGGAATACCAATCGGAAGTGAGCCTTTCTCTGAGTCGCGAGTCTCAGGCATCTGGCACGAAAACGAACTCTTGCATTGTAATACACGGTGAAGGAGCAAAATACGGCCGATTTGAGTGAAACAAAGTGGAACCTACTCGTGAAAGTAAGTAGAAAATAATACAATTAGTTTAAATTCAATTTTATGGAAAGGAAAAATTCTGGAAAGCCACTAGTACATTCAATTGTGAAAGATGCAAACAGGAAAAAATTTGGCTTCTTCAATGGATATATAAAAAGTCCCATCGAACCCCGCCTCAAAACTTACTGAATATCGTAGATGAAAGTGTTTTCTACCAATAAAAACAAAAACCAGCTGCATTTAGCTGCATTCTGACATTTTATGAATTTTTTTCGAATTTAACTGCGGGAAAAAGGAATTTCCACTATGTATACCTATGTGCAGTGGCACACGTATTTTCGAGCCAGAGGCTAGATGTTCAAATTGGCAGATCCCAAACAATGCGACTGCAGTTATGAAAATAATTTAAAAATTTCACGCGATTAATATTAATTTTGACTGCAAATTTATATTATTACTTAACCATTCGCTATATATGTATATGTTTCGTTGCACGATTAGCAGACTCCTACCTACTGTGTCTTATTATTTATTATCATTTTGATTTAAGTAATGCGCTAATGAGAGCTAATCTCACCTTCGATCACCATGGCGAGGCGAGGGACATATCGACGCGTCGCGTCGCGTCGCGACGCTGGCAAATAAGAACATCGTATCTCTACAGATATCATTACTGAGATGTTCTTATACGACTGCGAGCATAATTACAGCACGTGTTTACCGAAATATCGACGCTCGCAAGTAAAAACATCGTATCTCAATAATGATATCTACTGAGATATGATGTTCCTATTTGCGAACGTCGACATTTCGGTAAACGCGTGCTGTAATTACGCTCGCAGTCCCGTATTTTTCCGCTGGAAGGGTAATACCGGGCGGACCGTAATAAGACTTCTTCTGCATTACTGGCCAAGCTATATCTAGAACGATAAATCGGCGATTGAAAGGGGAAGAAATGACAAATGCCGGGACTCGACAAGGACCCAGGGTTAATCTTTTTTATCAGCTAAGTGAACCAAGCGATACCCTTGCCCGTTAGATACATTACTCAGGAAATACTGAAGATTATTAACAACATCATATCTCTCTCAGCCAATCAGGGGACACTGCATCAGCCTACGTTATTCCAACTGTATTCCAATTACTGTTAGACGTAAGGTATTTAAGTCGGAGCCAAATGCGCATTCGTTACAGTATTGGAGAATCTCAGTCATACCCACGACGACTCAGTGTTTTATCATTTCACTCTTTCATAGCGTAAGTTTGATAGACGCATAGAACTGAAAGTCTTACGTCGTAGTGTTCACTTGGTGTTGTGTTTTTTCATAAACATTACTTTGCAATTAATTTGTGTGTTATGGAGCCTTCAACCTCAGGTATGTACTAATGTTTAAATGATCTGTGTAGACTAATGGGAGCAATTTTTTGTTGACCAGATATGTTTCACTCAGTCTTGCAGAATGTTATTGTTACAAGGACTTTCCAGGTCGAAAAACTCGACCTGGGATAGTCAGCAGTTATTGTTGAAATTTATTTATTTGTCGCAACACGACGACCTGGCGATTTGGATATATATATCAATACCTTTTCAGATGCCAAAACCCCTCCTCTCCAAATCTCACTCACGAGGAAGGAATTGTTCCAGTTGATGAAAAACGATTTAAATGCGAATCCAATACCAAATGTTGAAAGCTATATTTTCTCGAAAGCTCAATCATCATTTTACATCTCTGCTGATGGCAAGAAAAACATTTGTAGGGAAATGTCCAAAATCAGATCAAAATGGAATTCATGTAACCGACAAGAGGGTAGATTTTTGATAAACAATGGAGACTGGCTAGAGGTATCTCTTCACAATACAATAGAAATATCCATAACTTGTTTCACAGGGAAATTGGAATGGAATTATAAAAATTTTTTATTCTGCAGAGGATAATTGAATTGACAAGCAACTCGGAGGAGCCCGAATCCAGCGGAGATTGTGGGCGCGGAGGAAGACCGTCTTCAGATTTTGGAAGCAGTTCTGAAAGAAGTAAGAGAAGAAAGACAGAGACTGTACGCGCGTCATACTCAAGCAGCGAGCTTGGATATGCTGCGCAAATCAAATTAAGGGCCGAGGGAAAACTAGATGCTGCTGCAGTTGTAAAAGATGTTATACTTGGCTCCCCTACAAAAGGTACCAAATATAGAAAGTCCATAAAATCATCGGAAAAAGACGAAGGAGTTTTTACAGCTGAAGAGGGTTTATCCTTGTTTATTGAGCTTGATTTATCAAGAAATAATTATTTGCTGTTGCGTAAAGCGGTGATGAATAAGGGTTATAAAATTTTCCCTTCTAAAAATAAGTTAGCAAAAGCTAGAAAAGAGTGTTACCCAGCAAAAAGAATTGTTGTGACGGAAACGTCTGCGGAAATCACACTGCAGCCTCTACTCGACCACACAATTGAGCGTTTATTAAGTTACCAGATTGAGGTTATTGATCAATTATCCAGAGAACAATTGCAAGACTTGGTTCTCGTTTGCAAGTGGGGTTGCGATGGCAGCTCAGGGCATAGCACATACAAACAACACCTAGCAAAAGGAGAAGTCTCTGATGCAAATGTATTCTTTCTTGCCCTTGTACCATTGCAGCTCATACACACTGATCAAACATCAAAAAAAGTTACTGTAGTATGGAAAAATCCAAGACCGTCTTCACCGCGTTTTTGCAGACCTATAAAAATAATACAGCTAAAAGAAAGTACAGATATCATTAAGGAAGAAACCGCCTCGGTACAAAAACAGGTTGATGATTTAACGCCTTATGAGACGGTACTCCATGGAAAAAATGTTGCAGTAAAATATGTTTTAAATTTATCGATGATTGACGGTAAAGTGTGCAATGCTCTTTCGGAAACCAAATCTACGCAACGTTGTTTTCTGTGTGGAGCGGTATCCACAGAATTTAACGACATTAAGAAAATGTTAGAGAGAACAGTCAATAAAGAAAATCTGAAGTTCGGAATATCCTCCTTACATGCCTGGATCAGGTTTTTCGAATGCCTTTTGCACATATCATATAAGCTGGGTATAAAAAAGTGGAAAGTCAGCTCTACGAAACCCGAAGATGTAGCCAACGTTAATTTAAGGAAACGAACAATTAAAGAAGGACTCAGGAAGAAGATGGGCTTGATTGTCGATGAACCAAAACCTGGATTTGGCAGTACTAATGACGGGAACACCGCTCGACGTTTTTTTGAGAACTACGAACAAACCGCAGAAATAACTGGGCTAAATAAAGATCTCATATATAGATTTTATATTATACTCCAAACAGTATCGTCTGGATATGATATTCATATTCAGAATTTCAAAGTGTACTTGTTGGAAACGGCAAAAATGTTTGTGGAGTTCTACGGTTGGTACTGCATGCCCACTACAGTACACAAGATTTTAATACACGGAGCAGAAATAATAGATCATTCATTACTACCGATCGGACAGATGTCAGAGGAAGCTCAGGAAGCCTGTAATAAATTTTTCAAAAAGTACCGGGAAAGATTTGCCCGGAAAAATCACCGCGAGAAAACAATGGAAGATGTTTTCCGGAGATTTTTAGTGGCTTCAGACCCATTTATTTCTAGTTGCCGTAAATTACGTGCAAAGCCACTAAAATCATTGTCACGAGATGTGATTCCTTTACTATTACCGCCATTGGTACAATCAAGTGAAGATTTCATCCTCGAAGACGAGACCGACACCGATTCATCTGTTTCAAGTGTCCAAGGACTCGAGGATTTATCCGATGATGATGGAGCCTTTTTTTTGTGAAGATTTTACTCATGTACAGGTAATGTTATATACATGTATACTAAATATATATAAATAATTTTCCATAAAAATAAATTCTGATAGATTTTAACCCGATCTTTATTTTTTAGGATCATTCTCATAAACTCAGTTGTACTATTCTGACCTCGAATTCGTAATCAGCGCCCCCGAGAACCCCCACATACCCGAATTCAGAGCAATTACTCAACTTTACGTCAAGATTTGGACCACGCATGCGCCGTATCGCAGCGCCATCTAGGAATTTTGCTATTCTGACCTCGGATTCGTAATCAGCGCCCCCGAAAACCCCCACATACCCGAATTCAGAGCAATTACTCAACTTTACGTCAAGATTTGGACCACGCATGCGCCGTATCGCAGCGCCATCTAGGAATTTTGCTATTCTGACCTCGGATTCGTAATCAGCGACCCCAAAAACCCCCGGATACCCGAATTCAGAGCAATTACTCAACTTTACGTCAAGATTTGGACCACGCATGCGCCGTATCGCAGCGCCATCTAGGAATTTTGCTATTCTGACCTCGGATTCGTAATCAGCGACCCCAAAAACCCCCGAGTACCCCAATTCAAGTCAGTCCGTTAACTTTTTGAGTTTTGGCCAGGTTTTCGGCATTTTGGCCCACTGTGCGGCAGTTCGAACCGTCGGGTCGATCCGTCGGTTTTAACCGTCGTCGTCCACTAACGCAGAATAGAAACCCGCGGGTAAAACTGACAGGCCGGCCGGCCGCAAAACTGCAGATCGACCCGTAGTGTCGACCGACAGTAGACGGGCTGAGAAAATCGATTTTGTTGCGCTTGTACTTTATAAGTGTACGATTTTAATTCTTCTTTTTTTAAAATACTCGGAAAAATATATCGAACAAATATGACATAAAGCCAAAGTTTGCTTTTTAATTTTTAATAAAAATGTATTTTTTGTACGGATTTTTCTTTAAATATCTCGAAAACTATAGACAAGTTATCGAGACATGCTCCGGAAAAAATTTAGAGAATTTCAAGACGAAACGATTGGTTTTTATCTCATTTTGTTACGATGAATAGTTCTCGAGATATTGAATTTTATATATAAATACGCGACGTAGCGCCTGCGCGCTCTTGTAAACAAATGCCTCTAACTTCACTAAAAATTGGTATTTTTCGATGATTTTTGTTTTGTTTTAAAAGTAATGAAATATTGCAATCATCAGAAACAAAAATTTGTCAATTTTTTCGGTTTTACGCCAGAGCATCAAAAGTGCATTTACACGTTTTAATAGCGAAAAAGGTTTTTTTCGTAGAAAATTCAATGTACTCCTTTTTTAAATACTCACTTGATATAAACATAATTTTCAAAATTATTAGTTTACCAAAATAATTGAGTATTGCTTCGTTTCGGAGTCGAGAAGCTCGAGTTTAGCGTTTCCCGCAGGTGCGACAAGGATAACGCGACGTGAGTTCATGCGTCAGAGAGATAATCTCAATCTCGTATAGAATGAAATCGTTGAAAATAGCAATTAAACCTCGGTTTTTTATAACTTTTACTAATTTTAGTTATAATACTAATCAACAGAAAAATTACGTTCAAGTTGGACACAAAACGTGACAGATGAAAAAAAAATGTTGGAAGATTTAATAATTTATTTCACTATTTTTTAAAGAATTAAGGTTTTATAAAATTGCAAGAGGTTATTAAAAGTAATGAATTATATCTAAGGACATTCTGAAATTAATAATCTTCATCATCGTTTTGCATGAGAGAGACCGGTGAATTACTATTACATACTTCTACCCTGTAATAATAATTATATTTTCATGTTCAATATCGATTATCGATTATTTTATTATTACACAAATTTTCCGAACAATTTTTGCAAAGGTTCTTTATGAGGGGCAGTATACGCTCGCTGAGGAGACCCGAGCGCGAGACATCCCGAGGTGAGGAGTACCTGAGACGCGAGGATTACCTTTCTTTACGCTTATCCCATTTATTACTCCATTTACGCTTTCGCTTTCTTTGACTC
Source organism: Xiphydria camelus (assembly GCA_963678675.1). Lineage (NCBI taxonomy): Eukaryota > Metazoa > Arthropoda > Insecta > Hymenoptera > Xiphydriidae > Xiphydria > Xiphydria camelus. Next base: position 20,435,269 of record OY783194.1, read on the forward strand.
TATGTACTGCCAGCATAAAGGAGCCGAAATATAGGTATTGCGGGACTGGGGAAATATAGGTTTTGCGGGACTGGGAAAATACCCAGCGTCATCCCAAACTGTGACGGTAATCATCTGTGTATTTTCGACCTGACAAAAGTTTTCTGCATAACTAAAACGAAAACTAACTAAAATTTTCCTACATCTGCTTGCCAGTAAGGAATACGGTGCTGCTACATATGGAAAAATGCAAATTACGGGACTCGTCAGTCTACCTGGGAAGGTCCGGAACATACCTTTCGGCCAATACGTTTCATTACATCCCATTAATTAAAGCAAATTCCTGTGAATCGAGGGTGATTTTTCCCTGCAGTTGTTTTCAAGATGTCAAAAAAAAGCGTTTAAAACGAAAGTTTCTTTCATGCCGCTAGCCACCTCCCGCCTATACCTTTTCCACATATCTTTCCTCGAATATTCAGGTAGTTTATAATTATATAAACACAGATACTTTTCAACCGCTTCAACAAGCTTCATACAGAATTCTTGTTCGCCGGTTTTGAGCATTTTTCTCTAATAAATATTAACATAAAAATCCAAACGTCTACGACGATATTTTTAAATAGGTGCCCATACACACAGAATTATCGGTTTATCTTGTCGGTGAACGAAGGGCCTAAATAGCGCTTTCGGTTAGATTAGGATGATATTAAGCGGTACGAACCGACGTTCCGTCTGTCGTGCTAAAACGCATGTTAGTGGACGGCGGCAGTTTTTCCCGTCGGTCTGGACTGACGGGTCAGCCTGACGGTTCGATCTGGCGCGTCGCGCGTCCACTAACTGAAAGGTAAAACTGCCGGTTCGAACCGCGCCGTTCCAAACCGACAGTTCGACCTCTGTGTGTATGGGCACCTATTATTTCGACTCGTCCGGTAATTAACCTTTCCGAGAAAGGGCGTGGTTGCAAGGTCATAAAATTTCAGACTGGAGTAAAATTTTTCCGTCAGTCCGTCGCCGGACGATCCCTGTCGGTGAACTCCAACACGCGTTTAATTTTATTAATCAACAGGCCCCCGGCAGGTAGCGACTTCTCATTTAAATTTGTGTGCGTAGCGGAAAGCGGCCGGCCGACTGAACGTGCATAGGTACCTTAACTTTGTGTGTGCGGCCGGACGGCCAGGACTGACGGCCGACTGACAGTCGGCCTGCAGGCCACGGCCCACAGTGGTCAGTTTGTCAAATCTAGGGCGGAATAAATCGAAATAAAAAATTGTTTATATCACATTATTTTACAACGGCAACGTGATCCTACATACTTTTTAATATATTCTAGAAAATATTACGCCCAACGTGGCAACAAGAGCCAGAGTGCACGCACGTTTAGACAAGTTTATTTGTGCAGTACAGGAAAAGGCCCGCGGCGAGTGTTATTAATATCGCCTGGTGAATGCACGTTTTGTCTAGTTGTCTTCTTATTTCCATCATAAATCGTGACATGGATAAGTAATTATTTTATTTTATGTTCATATTTTAGTTACGTTTTCATTTGATTAGTTTAGTGACATATTTACGTTATTGCAGCGAAATTATAGCCGTTTCTTGCATTTGTTAGTCTAGAAACTCCGTGATTGGCGTGGATTGGTTGTAAAAAATACGTTATTATATTCAAAATATATCGATGTTTTAATATAAGGTAGTTTCATCTGCAATAATTTGCAATCTTATAAGTTATAGTTGTTTTAACAAACAGTACTGCAAATGCACTCGCGACCACGGAACTTTCCAGTGAGGGTAACGCACCGTTCTCGAAAGGTTAATTACCGGACAACATTAAGAGTCGCTTCCCGCAGGACCCACTTTAGTCGATACCGTCATACCCCGAACTAATTAAGTCTAATTAATTAATTAACACCTTGTTGCCTGGCAGTTTTTCTCGAAGTTTATCTCATGTCACCGGCTATTATTTCGGAATTGGATGTGGAAATGAAACAATGTAAATGCATTTTTTATAATGGTTGAATGTTTAAATGAATTTTATTTACTATTTCCAAAATGCACCGATCAGGAGTTAACTTCGTGGCCGGTCACCAACGTTTGGGCACGACGACACGAGTATACTCGTGACCGGGCGACAAAGTGTTAAGCAACGGTACTCTTGCCCACTAGATCCGGGACTCGGAAAATTCCCAATGTGCGTCACCCTTTGTTCTAGTGTCATTCTCTCCTAGCCAAACAGGGCGTGCTGCATCAGCCCACGCTATCCCCACCGTCTTGCATTTACTGTTAGATGTAAGATATAATATAAACTGCAACCAAATGCACGTTAGTCAGTGTGTAGCGAAGTGTGTAGTGTCGAGTACAACACAGCGTGAACCAATGACATCCAGCATATTCAAGTTATAAGTCCTTCAAGCTTGCAGTTCGAATAACCTTAGTATAAACTACGGTTAAATCAGTAGACTCCTGTATCTCTTTAAATCAAATATATGAACAGTAATATAGTGAGTGCAGTGTAAAGTTTATTCGGAACAGCCGCTCAGTTTAAATCCACCTCACCACGTGTTCAATCAATAGCTGAGAGCTTAAAATCTGCCTTGCGGTATGTTTGGTAAGTAGCCGTGTCAAGAACGAGTGTCTTCGGGATTTGCGACCCCGCGGGACGGCTATTCTGTAATTCCGGGGAGAGTGAGCGTACCTGGGAAGTGACCGTTCCACGGGTGAGAGCTTCCCTCGCCCAGCTCATGCCCGACCGTTGAAACGTGTACCTAAACAGCTGGTGCTTGTATAGTGAGTATCATGATTCGGTATAAGAAAGAAAAAGAAGTGAGGTATTTTAGTACCGTACTATTGACATGGAGCTGTACGATGTGGAGTTAAGGAAACCGAGTAGTTGCTGAGCAGCCTGGGTGCGATCCGGCGTGCTGTTGGTTTTTGGCGATGCTCAAAGGCGCCTCGTCCCAAACTGCACGCTTCATGTATAAACACTAAATTATCTCGGATCATACTCGGCAAACGGTATATTTCGGCGAAAGCGGCAAACGCGCTCGGAGTCCCGCACCTTTCCCGGAAATTTTAATCGATACCGCGCTATATACGTGGAATACTAAATCCGTCTTGTAAATTAGAGAATGACGAATTCAATAGATGACCGATCGGGGAGACCTGATCCCTGACTAATAAAGCGATCCGTTGGATACCTGGCCTTATTGTTCGAGGTCCGCTCGAGCATTCTTCGAGGTCCGCCCGAGCATTGTCCGAGGTCCGTCCGATCGTCTTTAGATAATCCTCTCGAGCGTCGCTCGAGCGTCGCTCGAGCTCAGCTCGAGTGTCGTCCGAGATTCGCTCGAGCGTAGCTCGAGCTCAGCTCGAGTGTCGATCGAGCTAATCTCGGACGACGCTCGAGCTAAGCTCGAGCGTCGGTCGATATCCGCTCGAGCGGTCGATCCGCATTCGGAGCTAGACCGATCTACACCGATCTAGACCGATCGACACCGATCTAGACCGACCGACACCGGTCTAGACCGATCGATACCGGTCTAGACCGATCGACACCGATCTAGACCGATCGAAACCGATCTAGACCGATCGACACCGATCTAGACCGATCGACACCGATCTAGACCGATCGACACCGATCTAGACCGATCGACACCGGTCTAGACCGATCGATACCGGTCTAGACCGATCGACACCGATCTAGACCGATCGAAACCGATCTAGACCGATCGACACCGATCTAGACCGATCGACACCGATCTAGACCGATCGACACCGATCTACACCGATCAATTTTTACTTAATTCAATTGGACCATCGATTTTGAGACAGAGCGTGAGATTTCGTGAATTAATTGTAGCACAGGCATTTAGACCGTCAGCAGATAGTGACAGATTCTGGTGCCCCATTTTCGCATACATGCCTCGAAGAGGGTTGAAAGGTACTTCGATGCTGAGTTGAATAAAGCGAAATTTACGAATGGACCCTGGGGATAACATATAAAAAATTCGATTTTTCTTAACAGAAATAAAAGGGTGCCTGTTGCCCATTTTCGAACGCACGCCTTGTTCACTAAATGATTAATTGATAGAACTTGGCTTCGGAAAACCAAAGGCATGAGTGTTGCAGGTGGCTAAAGGGTTGAAATAAGGGCGAAAAAAAAATCGAGATTTCGAGTGATTTTCCCACGCATGCCTGTTGGAAGTATGGAAACGTACATCGTCAATAACTCGAAAAAAATATTGGCATGAGTGTCGCGAATGGATAAGTACATTTTAGAGTCTTAAATGTTAACAGATTTTTTTTCGATTTTTCAGTTATTTTCGCATGCATGCCTTTGAAACTATAGACTATTATTGATGTGTTAGACATTATAATAAAATTGGCATGACTATCGGATGTGGACGGAACGAAGACTTTAATCGGAAAGTTGCAGGAAAATGGTATGCTAATTGATGTCATTTTCGCACGCATGCCTTTTGGTATATATTTAGAAAAAGTGATTTTAAGTGTATATAACAAAAGAGACTTGAGTGTCGGACGTGGCCTTCATATTTTAACAACATAGGAAAGTTGCAGGAAAGTTGTATGCTAATTGCCGTCATTTTCGCACGCATGCCTTTTGGCATATATTTAGAAAAAGTGATTTTAAACGTATATAACAAAAGACTTGAGTATCGGACGTGGCCATCATATTAATTATACATAATATATCGAAGAAAGTGCTGACAGAAAAATTCTAGAAATTGTCACCATTGCCAGTCCTGGCCGAACGGCCGCACACACAAAGTTAAGGTACCTATGCACGTTCAGTCGGCCGGCCGCTTTCCGCTACGCACACAAATTTGAATGAGAAATCGCTACCTGTGCCGGGGGCCTGTTGATTAATAAAATTTCCTCCAGCGCGGTCACTACAAGAGATGGCTGGTTACGAATTCTCCGGAAATTACCTTCCAAGGAAGGTTTGGGACCCCGAGCTATTGTGTACATGAATTCGGTCTCTTACCTACGAGTATACCTGCGCTCTTTCCTATACTCTGATTTGAAATCGCATGCAACGCCGAGCGCGCGCTGTTAAGAAAAATCGAATTTTTTATATGTTATCCCCAGGGTCCATTCGTAAATTTCGCTTTATTCAACTCAGCATCGAAGTACCTTTCAACCCTCTTCGAGGCATGTATGCGAAAATGGGGCACCAGAATCTGTCACTATCTGCTGACGGTCTAAATGCCTGTGCTACAATTAATTCACGAAATCTCACGCTCTGTCTCAAAATCGATGGTCCAATTGAATTAAGTAAAAATTGATCGGTGTAGATCGGTGTCGATCGGTCTAGATCGGTGTCGATCGGTCTAGATCGGTGTCGATCGGTCTAGATCGGTTTCGATCGGTCTAGATCGGTGTCGATCGGTCTAGACCGGTATCGATCGGTCTAGACCGGTGTCGATCGGTCTAGATCGGTGTCGATCGGTCTAGATCGGTGTCGATCGGTCTAGATCGGTTTCGATCGGTCTAGATCGGTGTCGATCGGTCTAGACCGGTATCGATCGGTCTAGACCGGTGTCGGTCGGTCTAGATCGGTGTCGATCGGTCTAGATCGGTGTAGATCGGTCTAGATCGGTGTCGATCGGTCTAGATCGGTGTAGATCGGTCTAGCTCCGAATGCGGATCGACCGCTCGAGCGGATATCGACCGACGCTCGAGCTTAGCTCGAGCGTCGTCCGAGATTAGCTCGATCGACACTCGAGCTGAGCTCGAGCTACGCTCGAGCGAATCTCGGACGACGCTCGAGCTGAGCTCGAGCGACGCTCGAGCGACGCTCGAGAGGATTATCTAAAGACGATCGGACGGACCTCGGACAATGCTCGGGCGGACCTCGAAGAATGCTCGAGCGGACCTCGAACAATAAGGCCAGGTATCCAACGGATCGCTTTATTAGTCAGGGATCAGGTCTCCCCGATCGGTCATCTATTGAATTCGTCATTCTCTAATTTACAAGACGGATTTAGTATTCCACGTATATAGCGCGGTATCGATTAAAATTTCCGGGAAAGGTGCGGGACTCCGAGCGCGTTTGCCGCTTTCGCCGAAATATACCGTTTGCCGAGTATGATCCGAGATAATTTAGTGTTTATACATGAAGCGTGCAGTTTGGGACGAGGCGCCTTTGAGCATCGCCAAAAACCAACAGCACGCCGGATCGCACCCAGGCTGCTCAGCAACTACTCGGTTTCCTTAACTCCACATCGTACAGCTCCATGTCAATAGTACGGTACTAAAATACCTCACTTCTTTTTCTTTTTTATACCGAATCATGATACTCACTATACAAGCACCAAGCTATTAGGTGCCCATACACACAGAGGTCGAACTGTCGGTTTGGAACGGCGCGGTTCGAACCGGCAGTTTTACCTTTCAGTTAGTGGGCGCGCGACGCGCCAGATCGAACCGTCAGGCTGACCCGTCAGTCCAGACCGACGGGAAAAACTGCCGCCGTCCACTAACATGCGTTTTAGCACGACAGACGGAACGTCGGTTCGTACCGCTTAATATCATCCTAATCTAACCGAAAGCGCTATTTAGGCCCTATTTATAAAGCCTTAATTCTTTAAAAAATAGTAAAATAAATTATTAAATCTTCCAACATTTTTTTTTTCATCTGTCACGTTTTGTGTCCAACTTGAACGTAATTTTTCTGTTGATTAGTATTATAACTAAAATTAGTAAAAGTTATAAAAAACCGAGGTTTAATTGCTATTTTCAACGATTTCATTCTATACGAGATTGAGATTATCTCTCTGGACGCATGAACTCACGTCGCGTTATCCTTGTCGCACCTGCGGGAAACGCTAAACTCGAGCTTCTCGACTCCGAAACGAAGCAATACTCAATTATTTTGGTAAACTAATAATTTTGAAAATTATGTTTATATCAAGTGAGTATTTAAAAAAGGAGTACATTGAATTTTCTACGAAAAAAACCTTTTTCGCTATTAAAACGTGTAAATGCACTTTTGATGCTCTGGCGTAAAACCGAAAAAATTGACAAATTTTTGTTTCTGATGATTGCAATATTTCATTACTTTTAAAACAAAACAAAAATCATCGAAAAATACCAATTTTTAGTGAAGTTAGAGGCATTTGTTTACAAGAGCGCGCGGGCGCTACGGCGCGTATTTATATATAAAATTAAATATCTCGAGAACTATTCATCGTAACAAAATGAGATAAAAACCAATCGTTTCGTCTTGAAATTCTCTAAATTTTTTCCGGAGCATGTCTCGATAACTTGTCAATAGTTTTCGAGATATTTAAAGAAAAAGCCGTACAAAAAATACATTTTTATTAAAAATTAAAAAGCAAACTTTGGCTTTATGTCACATTTGTTCTATATATTTTTCCGAGTATTTTAAAAAAAGAAGAATTAAAATCGTACACTTATAAAGTACAAGCGCAACAAAATCGATTTTCTCAGCCCGTCTACTGTCGGTCGACACTACGGGTCGATCTGCAGTTTTGCGGCCGGCAGGCCGGCCTGTCAGTTTTACCCGCGGGTTTCTATTCTGCGTTAGTGGACGACGACGGTTAAAACCGACAGTTCGACCTCTGTGTGTATGGGCACCTATTCTCTAAAGGCGCGTCCTGACTGAGTCGACAGTGTCGATCGACACTTTCGACTAGAATTTGTCGACTGGATTTTGTCGACCGGCATGTCGACTGGTTTGTCGGTAAACATCAAAGGGTAGTCGAGTCGACGGGTCTACAAGGCCCGACCCTCCGGAGGTATGTTCCGACCTTCGGCGTAAACTGGCCCCCGGTTGGATTGGTCTTTCCGGACGGTCATCTATTGAATTCGTCATTCTCTCCTTTACAAGACAGATTTAGTATTCCACGCATAGCAGTATCGATTAAAATTTTCGGGGAATGTGCGGGACTGCAAGCGCATTTGCCGCTTTCGCCGAAATATATCGTTTGCTAGTGAGGTATTCAGATCGCGGTGCTATCGAACGGTACGAACCGATATTCTGAATTCCGTCTATCGTGCGACGGAACACGAATAAAAAAATAAGCATTCAAGCATGAGCCAAGTAATTTAGTGTCTACACGAAGCGAACAGTTTGGGGCGGCCTTTGAGCATCGCCAAAAACCGTACGCCGTACGCCGACCGTCATCGCACCGCTGCCGAAACAACCGCTCGCCTTGCCGAACCCTCTGCGTTCGACTCGACTACCTTTGATGTTTACCGACAACTCGTGGAAAACCAGTCGACATGTCGATCGACAAAATTTGTCGATCGACCAAGTCGACTGCCGCGTCCTTACTGAGTCGACAGTGTCGATCGACAGTGTCGATCGACAATGTCGACTCAGTGAGGACGCGGTTTTCGATGTTCTGGTCGACAGTGTCGATCGACTCAGTCAGGACGCGCCTTAAGTGAGGAGCGGGCGATGTTCACTGAAAAAGCAAGGAGAGTGAAGGAATCACTATTCTGTAACTGCGGAAGCGCTCCCATCGCACGAAAACGGGTGAACTTACTTCTACTGGTCAAGACCGTGAGAAGCAGCCTGCTCCCCGGGAGAACGGCGACTCTAGCCTACCTACTTCTGCGCCAGCGTGCCGCAGTTTACAGTTTGTTAATTTGCGTGTTCCAACAAACGATACACAGTGGTCCGGCGATCTAAGCAAACGCGATCATGAGTATATTAATGAGTTACATAACTGATTTGTGCGATGTAAATTTATGTCTTAGTTATAAAGATATACTGTTAAAATAAAAGACCAAAAATTAACCATATATTTATTCTACTATGATAACGTAAATGGAACATAATAAAAAAATATATTAAACTGAAACATTCATTATTAAATGATATAAAATAATTCAAAAACATACTTATATATAAGAACTTTTTCCAGAGGTGGTAATAGGAAAAGTAGTTGGAAAAAATAATTTAACAAAAAGCACATTTCCCTAATGCTTACAATAAAAGTCAAAAGCAGCTTAATAATTAAAAAAGATATAGGTATTATACTGGTACCTAGTATTATTCCAAAATATGCATCCTTGAAAACACGTACACTTATAAAACGTACCTGAAACCAAGCAAATTGTTTTAAATAGAGAAAACTGATTTCGTAACAATAAGACTGCGAAACCGTAAAAATTCAATACATTAAAATAGGACAAGAATGGCATGTAAAATGTTATATAATAATCAAGAGCATGCTTCAAACTATAACTTAAACCAAAAAATGTACGTATCTGAACTTAGCATCATAGTAAGCAATTATGAATATTATGGACTTTTGACCTATTTCAGAACCACTGTGCGATGGTCGGAATTCTGATTAACGATCCTTAGTAATTAGTATCACCGCGATATACAGGGTGTAACAGAGTAAGTGTTACAACGTGAAACTGTAGATTCCTTATGAAAGAAGAAAAATCTTTCTCGCCATCGATATATATGCAACACCTAGGAATAGTTGAAATAACCAGCTGTGGCATGTCCATAGCAGTACTTGAGGTACTTTGATCCATATTCTGGAGAAGCACACGATCGCTCGTGCTGGAAACTCCTTTGACGCGGCTCAGCTACCGACAGAAGCCCGATATTTTTTCTTCAATAAAATATATATAATTTGAAAGAGGTGACAGTACAAGCTATATTTTGATGCCAATATAGATATTAATTTATTTCAATTTTCAATTATTTGCAAGTGAATCATAGTTCAACGGTACCTCACCTTGGTGTATGAATACTTTTTACCCCACTGTATTTTTCGAGTGGGCAAGGATGTCGTTGCTCGTCCCTGGCCATAAAAGGAGTTATGTTGCATCGAATGACGGTTCGATTCTTTGTACCTGGATAAGCCAGGTATTAAGTTAATCCGACCGGCCATCTATTAGATTCGTCTTGTCTTCCCTTTATAAAGCTGATTTATTATTCTAAGTATAGCGGTATCTATTACAATAGGTATTTTTTGTCGGAAATGGCTTCTTCCGATGCGGTCGGTAATTACCCCTTCCCGAGCATGGTTAGGGACTGCGAGCGCACGTGCAGCCTAGATTCGCCGAAAAATACCCCGTACCGTTTCGTAGATTCCGAGAGTACCTATAGATTTGCCAGGTATTTCTGACTGTGATACTATTAAACGGTTCGAAGCATTGTGTCGAATTCCGTTTATCGCGAGACGGAACAGCGACCGATAGCAGAGTTAAGAGAGAATAAACTAAATGCGCTTTGAATTAGACAGGATGGTTAATACTTGACGGTAGGTTATACATTAACAGTTTCTCCGCTCATTATTTCTCGTTAGAATAGCAGTCCTAAATTAGTATAGAATATTCGAATTTACCGCTATAAAATAAAGTAACCCTTGAAGAGGTTATACGGGCTTTGGTGAACGAGTTATATACAGGGTGTAACAGAGTAAGTGTTACAACGTGAAACTGTAGATTCCTTGTGAAAAAAGAAAAAGATTTTTCCTCTTACAAAAATGTTCTGCGGGCTTTCGTTTTCGATATACAGGATGTCAAATTTTTGAAAAAAAAATCGTTTTTCTTTAAACCTCGAACCATTTTTATCAGATTTGAGTGTTGACACCTAATAACAAGTAGTTCGTGGTTTAAATAAGGTAAAACGGGGTGAGTTGGCGAATGAAGTCGACCCCTCGTTTCCATTTCTTTCCATAGAAACGAGGGGCCAACTCCATTCGCCAACTCACCCTGTTTTACCTTATATCGAAAACGACAGCCTGCAGAACATTTTTGTAAGAGGAAAAATCTTTTTCTTCTTTCATAAGGAATCTACAGTTTCACGTTGTAACACTTACTCTGTTACACCATGTATATCGCGGTGATACTAATTACTAAGGATCGTTAATCAGAATTCCGACCATCGCACAGTGGTTCTGAAATAGGTCAAAAGTCCATATTAATTCATAACTGTTTACTATGATGCTAAGTTCAGATACGTACATTTTTTGGTTTAAGTTATAGTTTGAAGCATGCTCTTGATTATTATATAACATTTTACATGCCATTCTTGTCCTATTTTAATGTATTGAATTTTTACGGTTTCGCAGTCTTATTGTTACGAAATCAGTTTTCTCTATTTAAAACAATTTGCTTGGTTTCATGTACGTTTTATAAGTGTACGTGTTTTCAAGGATGCATATTTTGGAATAATACTAGGTACCAGTATAATACCTATATCTTTTTTAATTATTAAGCTGCTTTTGACTTTTATTGTAAGCATTAGGGAAATGTGCTTTTTGTTAAATTATTTTTTCCAACTACTTTTCCTATTACCACCTCTGGAAAAATACCTATTGTAATAGATACCGCTATACTTAGAATAATAAATCAGCTTTATAAAGGGAAGACAAGACGAATCTAATAGATGGCCGGTCGGATTAACTTAATACCTGGCTTATCCAGGTACAAAGAATCGAACCGTCATTCGATGCAACATAACTCCTTTTATGGCCAGGGACGAGCAACGACACCGCTAGTAGCCGACGCGTAGCCGCCCTCAGTGCGTTTTCCGCTCCTTCTCGTCGTCGCGAGTGTCGATCGCGCCAGTACAGCCCCTCCGTGCGGGATCCTCGTCTCCACGCATTTCCGCCCGCCTTTGTGTGGCCCCACGTGCCGCGGCCATTCTTCCCGCGCGCCACGTGGTCAGCGATCGCGTCAACTGCAGCCGCCGGGACCCACGCGCGCGCGCCTTTCCTCTCGCGCCCCCCTTTCGGTTGTGACTTTCGCGCACTTCGCGAATGACTCTTTCCCGCGCCATTCTCGCGAGTGTCTCTTCCCCGCGAGTGTCCGCCTTCCCGCCCTCACGGGCGACTCTATTTCGCCAGCGCGAGTGATTTTTGTTTCGTCCTCGCCCTCGCCCTCGCGAGCGTCCTTCGTGCCGCCGTGGTGATCGTCCGCCACGTGCTCATCCGCGCTTCCGCGTCGGCCTCTCACTAGCGCCACCTCGCGCCATGCTGCCGCGAAGCCCGCCCAGGCCGTCTCCTCCGCCCGCCATTTTAGCCGACCCGGCGGACCAGCTACCTGTACAAGTCGGCCCACTCACAACGGAGGCCTCCCGTCAGCTACCCTCCGTCGACGCCTTAGCCCGGTGTGACATCCCGGCCTTCGGGACTTTCGACCCGGGCCTGTGGTTCGCGCAGGTCGAGCTCGCCTTCTCAGCCAACCGCGTCACCGCGGACTCCTCCCGTTTTGCGCAAGTCGCCGTCAACCTTCCACCGGACGTGGCACAAGAGGTGTCGGACATCATCCGCTCGCCCCCGCCGGCGGACCGCTACGAGACGCTGAAAAGAGCCATCCTCCAGCGGCTCTCCCCATCGTCGGACCGCCGCCTCCACCAACTCCTCACCGAGGTGCGTCTGGGGGACCGCAAACCCTCACAGCTGCTCCGCCACATGCGGTCGCTCGCCGGTGCCTCCATGAGCGAGGACGCCCTGCGGATCAAGTGGCTCGACCTCCTGCCTCCGTACGCAGCCCGCATGTGCCGCGTTCTCCCTGCCGCTTCCCTCGACGAGCTGGCCAGGCTTGCGGACGAACTCATGGTGGGCTCTTCTGCGGTCGCCGCCGCCCAGCACCCGCGGGCCGCAGACGCGTCTCCCGCCAGGCCCTCCGCGCGCTCTCCCTCGCCCGCTCGTCGCTCAACTGACTCGTCCTTACTTCAGTCGACGCTCTCCCAGCTGCTCGCTCAGCAGCAGCAGATTATCCAGCTCATGCAGGCCCAGGCGTCCTCCCACTCCGAAGACCGACCGCCCCGACGCTCCAGAAGCCGCTCACGTAGCCGCGGTCCCCCCCGCATCGGGTCGCAGCCATGGAACCCGGCCGCTCCCGATACCACCCTCTGCTGGTACCACGAGAGATTCGCCGGCAACGCAATACGGTGCCTTCAGCCGTGCTCTTTCAACAGGCTACAGGGAAACCAGTAACGCCGCCCGCCCTCCAGGTGGCAGCGGCCGGCGTTACCCCCAAGCGCCGCCTTTTCGTCAGGGACCGCGCATCCGGTCACAGCTTCTTAGTCGACACCGGCTCTTCGGTGTCGCTGCTCCCGCGCTCCCTATTCGGGCCGGACCTTCAGCCTCAGCCGCTCACGCTAGCGGCCGCCAACTCTTCATCCATCTCGACCTTCGGCGAGCATCGCCTCACTCTCGACCTCCAACTCCGGCGCCCGCTCGCGTGGAACTTCATCATTGCCGATGTAAGTTCCCCGATCCTGGGGGCTGATTTTCTCTCACACTACAGCTTAACGGTCGATCTCGGTCGCCGCCTTCTGGTCGACACCTCGACGAACATCCACACCGTCGGCGCCATCTCCTCGGCCGAAGTCGTCTCAGTCGAGGTCTCGGTCCCCACCTCCGTGGCAGAAGGCCAGTTCGCCGCCCTTCTCCAGGAGTTTTCCGACCTCTCCTCCCCGGTCACCTCGGCTATGCTGCTCCCGGATCTGCCGACGGAACACCACATCGCCACATCGGGCCCCCCAGCAGCCGCCCGGCCACGCCGACTTATCGGCCCGCGCCTGGAGGCCGCGCGCGCGCAGTTCAAGGCGCTCCACGAGCAGGGCATTGTCCGCCCTTCCAACAGCGCCTGGGCCAGTCCACTCCTGCTGGTCCCGAAACCCGACGGCTCGTACAGGATCACCGGCGACTATCGCCAGCTAAACGCCCGGACGGTTCCCGACCGATACCCTCTCCCGATCATAGAGGACCTTCTCCTCGGGCACGGGGGCTCCATCTTCTCGGTCGTCGACTTGAAGACCGCGTTTTATCAGCTGCCAATCGCCCAAGAAGACCAACACAAGACGGCCATCTGTACACCTTTTGGCCTCTTTGAGTTTACTAGATCCTCTCTAGGCCTACGCAACTCCGCGCAGTCACTACAGCGCGCGATGGATTTCCTCCTGCGGGACCTCCCCTTCACGCGGGCATATCTGGACGATATTATCGTCGCGTCCAGCAGCCCCGAGGAACACCTCCAACACCTCCGCGCGCTCTTCACCACGCTACGGGCAGCGAACTTGAAGATCAACCCCAACAAGTGCCAGCTTGCCAAGGACACGGTCACCTACCTCGGTTACGAGGTCTCCGCGGAGGGCTCCAAGCCCCCGGCTTCGCGCTTCGAGGCCATCCAGGCGTATCCGAAGCCGGCCGACGCCGCCCAACTTCGGCGTTTCCTCGGCCTCATTAACTACTACCGCCGATGCCTCCCCAGGGCCGCGCACGCATTCGCGCCCTTGACCGATCTCCTGAAAGACCTTCCGCCCAGGAAAAAGAAGGCCCCGCTCGTGTGGACCCCTGCCGCCGACGAGGCGTTTGCCGACGCCAAATGCGCCGTCGAACTCGCCGCCACGGTCACCTTCGTGAGGCCCGAGGCGAACCTCCGCCTTCTCACCGACGCTTCCGACTCGGCCATCGGCGCCGCCCTCGAGCAGGAAGACACCCAGGGCCTTTGGAGACCGCTGGGTTTCTTCTCGAGGAAGCTCACCAGCGCCCAGCGCCGTTACAGCACGTATGATCGGGAGCTCCTCGCCGCTTTCTCCGCCGTAAAACATTTTCGCAGCGTGCTAGAGGGCCGCCCCTTCGTGCTCCTCACCGATCATAAGCCGCTCGTATACGCTCCAAACCAGGCGCCGGACAAAGCCTCGCCGCGCCAAGCGCGCCACCTGGATTACCTCCTGCAGTTCCACGTTACCTTCGCCTACACCAAGGGCGAAGATAACGTGGCCGCCGACGCCTTCTCCCGGATCGAGACCGTCGACATGCCTTCTCGCCTGGACCCCTCGACGCTCTCTCGACACCAACGCACCGATCCGGACCTGCCGCACATCCGCGAATCCGGCCTCCTCGCACTGCAGCTTCTCAACATCGACGGCAACGAGCTTTGGTGCTCCGTTGCCAACTCGGTCATCCGACCTTATATCCCTCGCGATCTCAGGGACACCGCTTTCAGTATCATCCACAACCTCGCGCACCCCAGCATCCGCTCCACGGTCCACCAGGTCTCCGAGAAATTTTGTTGGCCCGGGATGCGCAAGGACGTCGCACGCCGCGCGCGCAATTGCCAGCCATGCCAGCGCGCCAAGATCTCTCGGCACAACCGTGCGGCCCTCTCCAACTTCACAACGCCCGACGCCCGGTTCGACCACGTCCACCTCGACATCGTCAAGCTCCCCCTTTGCCAGGGCCTGCAGTATTGCCTGACGATTATCGACCGCTTCTCGAGGTGGCCGGCGGCGATTCCGCTCCCGGACCAACAGGCATCGACGGTCGCCCAAGCTTTCTTCTCGGGCTGGATTTCCCACTACGGCACTCCCTTGACCATCACTACGGATCAAGGGGCCCAATTCGAGGCCGACCTCTTCTCGGCCCTCACCACGCTTTTGGGTGCCAAGAGGATCCGAACAACTCCGTACCACCCGCAGGCGAACGGCATGGTTGAGCGTTTCCACCACTCCCTAAAGGCCGCTCTCATGTGCAAGCCCGACGTTCCGTGGCCGCAGGCCCTTCCGGCCGTCCTCCTCGGCCTTCGCACCACCATCAAGACCGACCTCAAGGCCTCTCCCGCCGAGCTCCTGTACGGCACTGCGCTCCGCATCCCGGGGGAGTTCTTCGTGACGACCCGGACGCCGACGCGCCCTCGCTCGTGACCAGCCTCCGTGAGCTTATGCGGAGCCTGCGCGCCGCTCCGGCCTCCCGGCACTCTTCTTCCCCGAAGCCCTTCATCCATTCCGACCTCCTCTCCTCCCCCTTTGTGTTTAGGAGAGTGGAGACACTTCGGAAGACGCTCCAGCCGCCATACACAGGCCCCCATAGGGTCATCGAGCGCATCAGCGATGCCCTCTTCAAGGTGGACGTGAACGGCACCCCGCGCGTTCTGTCCACTGCTTCCTTGAAGCCGGCGTTCATTGAGGCCGCGGACCCCCTACCACCGCCCTCCCCCGCGTCGCCGCAGCCGGTGCTTAGTTTCGCGCCTCCGCAGCCAACGCCCTTAATCGCCCCGCTGCGGTCGGCTCTTAAGACCGCCTCCTCTCAGCCGTCGCCCCCGTCCGCTACTCCGCAGCCGGCGTCCTTGTCCGCTTCGTCGCGCTCTTCCGCTCCGACACAGCCTCCTCCCCTGGGCCCGTCGGCTCAGTCTTCGCCGTCGAACTCCCCTCCTCGGTCACCGAGTCCTGCTGAGCCCCCCGTCAGGCGCTCAGTCTCGTTCCTCCTGCCTCCTGCCGTCGTCACTGGAGGGGGAGTCTCTGTGGGGGCTCAGCCGTCCCGTCGCGTCGATCGCCGGAAGCAGCGGCTAGTTCCAAGGACTGACCTCGTCTCCCCCCGCGCTTCCGCTCTCTCTTGGAGCGCTCCGTTAGCTGCGCGCGCAGCCGCTTCGCGTGCGCCGTTAGCGTGGCGTGCCGCTCGACCGCCTCGAGCACGCCACGCGTGTTAGCCTTTAGCCATTCTGTTCCGGACGCTAGCGTAGTGCAGTTCTGTGCGCGAATAAAGGTTCATTCGCAGGGAGTTTTCGGTGTTTTCTTTTTCCTTTCCTCTCCAGGCGTGGGACCCCTTCCAGTTCCCACATAGCGACTAGGAGTCTCCTTACTTTTCCAGTGAACTCCGCCCACTTCTCACGGGAACAGGCTTTCACTCAGTTATAGAATAGCCGTCCGGATATCTAACATCGATCGCACGGCGCCCAAACAATGACCTTTTTTTCAGAGTTGGGTGCCGGCATTACTAGGCGTGCCATATTCGAAATATGGAAAGAAGAGCAAGCTCCAGGCCGAAAAGTTCAGGCTGTGATAAATTTTATAAGCAATTTAAACAGCTTTAAACTCTGTGATGGCGTTGTTCAAAGTAAGATAAAGAAAGCGATCAAAAATATGTGCGCCATTTTCCGACAAAAGTGGGCTAAGTGTCACCGCAACGAAAAACTATTCTTAGCCACTAACGAAGCGTGGTTGTCAGGCAAAACTTGGTTTGGAGTAGAGCCTAAAAAAGTATCTCCAGGTAGACCATTAAAAAATTTTGAAAACTGTTCAGAATCGGCAAAACGGAAGAAAGTACGCAAACTTGTAACATCTTCTAGTAAGCAAGAGTTGGCTCGTGCCACCAGATTGAGCATGCTCGCGGACGGTCAAAAGGATGCAGCGGATATAGTAAAACAGGTAACTACGTGTTCGCCTGAAAGAGCTACATGCCTAAAGAAAAGTTTTAAATTAAATAATAAATTGCCAAAGAAAATGACTCCCGATCAAGCGCTCGCACTATCTCTTCATACGCAAATAACGAAAGTGCAATACAATCATATAAAAGCGAACGGTAAAAAGTTCAATGCGGACATATACCCGAACTACAATAAGTTGCTGGAAGCCAAAAAAAGATGCTATCCTGCAGATATTCTTATTGATGAAATAACAGCAGAAGTGCCATTGCAAGGACTAGTAGACCATACAATAGAGAGATTAGCTACTGCACAGGTTGAAGTTCTGAACCACATCAATCAGAATCATACCATTTCTTCCATAAAGGCATCGTTTAAGTGGGGATGTGATGGAGCTGCTGGGCAAAGCCGCTACAAACAAGGCTTTACAAATGAAGACGGTGACGATTCATTCTTATTTTCTATTTCCATGGTTCCTCTAAGAATTACAGCAGAAAATGACAAACACGAAGAAATTCTTGTTTTCCAAAATTCTACAACTTCGTCAACAACCTACTGTAGACTTATCAAATTAATTTTTAAACAAGAAAAGGAAACATTCGTTAGAAATGAGATCCAGAATATAAAAAACCAAATCGCTCTTCTTCAACCCAGCCCTATCAAAATCGGCGAAAATGTGTATAACTGCACGAGTGTTCTGTCACTGACGATGATTGATGGCAAAATATGCAGTTGGCTTGCTGGATCATCGTCACAAAATTGTCATTTATGTTATGCAACACCAAGCCTAATGAACAACATCGAAGCTGTGAAAACGCGACAAGTAGTGGCAGAGAATGTGGAGTTAGGTATATCTAGCTTACACGCGTGGATTAAGTGCTTTGAATGCCTTCTCCACATTTCTTACAGAATGGATATTAAGAAATGGTCTGTAAGAAAGGCAGACAAGGAAGCTTTCGATACACGAAAGAAGCTGGTACAGGAACAATTTCGTCGTGAAATGGGCCTGTTAGTCGACATTCCAAAACCAGGATTCGGAACGACTAACGACGGAAATTCGGCAAGACAGTTTTTTCAACATCCTTCAATTGCTTCCGCGATAACAAGGATCGATGAAGGCCTGATAAAAAGATTACACATAGTCCTGACAACGATAGCTTTCGGGCATGAGATCGACAGCGATAAATTCCAAAAGTACTGCCTGGACACCGCGGAACTGTATGTGTCGCTATATCCATGGTATTACATGCCACAAAGCGTTCACAAAATATTGATACACGGAGGAATCCTGGTCAACAGCTCAATACTACCTATTGGACAAATGTCGGAAGAGGCCCAGGAAGCACGCAACAAAGATTCGAAGTACATCCGAGAGCACCACTCGCGTAAATTCAGCCGGAAGCAAACCATAGAGGATATGATTCATATGCTCCTGATCTCGTCAGATCCGTATATAACGAGTTTAAGGAAGCCATTGAAAAGAAGGAGTAAAAATTTGCCGCAAGAAGTAATTGCAATGCTAAAAACACCAGAAGAACCACGATTTTCTGAGACCAACCATGATTCTAGTGATGACAGCGATTAAGGTTAGTGATCTGTTTTTATAGACTTAAATGTGTTCGAACTCAATTTATGCATACCCTTACGTCTGTATGCTTATTTTCACAAAATAAGAATATCTAGTATATGCTCTTTGTGTTGGTGTTATAATAATAATAATAGTACCATGTCTTTAAATTAAAGTTCCAATAAATTTCACCCCTTTCAACTTAAAGGTTCGTTACAATTTGTAATGGGATATCCTGTAAATTTTTATGCCAGAATATTGTCTGATCTTTGGCCTTTCAGAAAAGGTATGACATCTATTGGGGCAACCTGCATGATTTTTGAAATTTTAACTAAATCAAACAAAACATAACTTAACTAAATTTAACTGTCAAAACAGCATCTTAATATCTATTTTGATTAAAAAATTATTCACTTGTAAAATGTGTCAGAATTAAATGGACTACCCCGTATGATAATACCATGTCTTTTTTGCCATAGAGGTAATTATGCCATAATATACCGTGTAAATATAAGAAAATAACTTACGAACAATAACAGAATATTTGTTCCGCCCCAGATTTGACAAACTGACCAGTGCGCGACGCGTCGATTTTCGAAAATCTCGTCCGCCATATTGGATCCGTCATCTTGAATTGTTGAAATCTGATTTCAGATTCGTGATCAGCGACCTGAAAAACCCCCCTATACCAAATTTGGCATGAATCCGTCGAGTTTCGAAAATCTCGTCCGCCATATTGGATCCGCCATTTTGATTTCTTGAAATCTGACTTCAGATTCGTGATCAGCGACCCAGAAAACCCTCCTATACCAAATTTGATATGAATCCGTCGATTCATTTAATTAATCCCACCTAGATCACGGAAATTGACCACTGTGCGGCCGGCCGGCCGACTGAACGTGTATGGGGACCTTAAGGGGCAAGGCACAATGCATCTGCTACACTGAAGTTACCTGGGAGAACTATGAAACGAAAAGACGTATCACTCAGTGTCATAGATGCCAGGAGTGGGGTCACGCCATATCAAACTGTTTCGCAGATCCTGTCTGCCTAAAATGCACGGGAGAGCATTTGACAAAGGACTACATCAAGCCCAAGGATACTCCAGCCAAATGCGCAAATTGCGGAGGAGACCATCCAGCAAACGCTAGTATATGCGAGGCATACGACAGGAGGATCGAACGTCTTACCGTTAGGGCGAAGGTAAAGGCGGAGGCAAAGGCGAAGGAAACACGCTTGGAATCAAGCGGTCAACACTCAAACATAACGGAAACCAGGCAGTTCCCCCCGCTAAGGCCCAGTTGTACAACATGCCGATATACTGCCCGATAGTGTTATCCTGCCGACAAGTCCGATTTTGACGTATTTTGACTATAGCGTAAAGCGGCCTTGTCGGCAGGAATAACACTATCGGCATGTTGTACAACCGGCCCTAAGACAACTACCGCCAGTACCTGAGGTCAACCCTTGGGCCGCCACCAGGAACAACGTGCCCGCTGCAGGTAGCAATGACCGAGGAACGGGATAGGAGCACCGTCGAGCGCATACCAGGGGCGGCGTGTCACAAGTGAGAGTAGTGGTGTCACTGACCTGGCGTCACTGGCAGCAGAGTTAACCCTTAACTAGTCGCGTGGATAAAAATTACATAATTAGTCGCGTGGGGTCAATATGACCCACAGATACATTTTTGAAAAGGGATACAAAAACTTACGAATAAAAAATATTTTATAAAAGTTTTATTAGCAGATAACTATAGTTTTAAAAAATGAGTAAAAAAGAGAAATTATAACGTTAGAAAATTACAGTTTTTAATCGCTAATAATTGACTTGTCTTCAACGCAATCCGCACACAAAACAGCTTCGGTATGCGTTTTACATATGAAGACTCCACATTGGCTACATTTTACAGAATATTTATTGTCATTTCTCCTTGAACATTTTTCACATCGTCCGCGAGAAGGTCCATTTCGCCGATTCCCAGTAACTTCTTCAGGAAGATCAACCTGTAGGCGAATTCGTTTTCTTGTAGTTTTCGGGACATACTGGGAACTAGAGCGAGATATTTGATGAGTTGACCAAGTCCTTGGCTAATTCTTTCAGGAAGCATCTTCTTACAATTTTTGCTCGGTGAGGAGAGTTTAATTTGTATATAATTAACGCATTGTGGGCAGCAACATTTAGGAAGTGGAAAAAGACGGCCATAGTCCACCTATTTGTTCTCCTTCCAACATTGTATGTTGCGCACAGTTGATCGCACACATCAACTCCCGCCTTTGTACAGTTGTAAAAGGTCACTAACTCTGGCTTATGCAAATCACCCGTAGTGTTATCAATTTTATCATCATGGTGCATACTGGACACGAGGATAACACTTTTCGATTTTTTCGGTACATAAGATACCATAGACATTTCTTCAGTGAATCCAAAAAGACTGCTTCTTGGAGGCTTAGATTTATGTGGAAGAAACTCTTTAGGAATTTCCTTTTTATTTTTGCGTAAGGTGCCTACCATAGTTAGCTTATATTCTGTAAGTAGCGACTTTACGAGTGGTATATTGGTATACCAATTGTCGGTAGTTACATTCCGATTTGAATTTTTGATCGGTTGCACTAATCGCTTGACAATATCCGATGGGGAATTACTGACCTTATAAGGACCTTCTGTATGTTTTCCTGTGTATATTTCAAAGGTTTTCAAGTAAAATGTCCTTGAGTCGACCATTGCAAATACTTTTATCCCATATTTACTGGGCTTATTGGGAAGATATTGTTTGAAACGGCAGCGTCCACGAAAAGGTATAAGCTGTTCGTCAATTGTTACATACTCCCCGGTTGTGTACGAAGAAGAGAAATTATCTGATAAAATATCAAGAAGCTCTCTAACAGCGGCGAGATTATCTGTCAATCGTCTTTCTTCCCTTGTTGAAAGGTCGTCGAATCTTAAACTTCGTAAGAGAAATAGAAACCTCTTGGAAGACATCGTTAGGGGAAACATTTCACAGCCCGTACCATCCGTCGCCCAGAGTTCTTCAAAGTTTAAGTGCGCGGACTTCAGTACACCACCAAGGAGAAGTAGTCCAATAAAAGCACGCATCTCCTCAATATCGACATCTTTAGCATCTCGAGGTCGATCAAAGTTATCACGCACAGTTGCAATATACAAATTTGTATTTTTCACGAGCAAGTTGATAACACGTTCATCAAAAGACAATGCAAATGTTTGCAAAGGCGAAGACGCAGTTTTTGCTGCTATTCTCACAGTTGGCAAGTGAGAAACAATGTTGTGTTTTCTCGTGCGCACATTAGGTTTGGAAGGAATTTTCTTCCATTTTAATTTTCTATCTCGTGAAATGAAAAATAATTATTTTCGACTCCTCTCCGCTTTCCATATCTTCATCACTTTCTGCTTCACTAGCATTTTGCTCAGAATCAGAACTATGTGAACTACAATGGGCAGAGTGGTCACTATCGGTATCATAATCTTCTTCTCGAATAAAATCTTCATCTGGTTCGTCATTCCAAAAGTTATCATCTCTTGCTTCCAATTCCAATTCAGTCAATGCTTTGGATGTCGTCGCCATTCTAAATATAATTGTAATTCTAAACTCAATCATTCATGTGGATTTGAGTAGTAAATGCCAGAATGTACAAGTAAAAACAGTTTTACTTACAAATACAAAATAGAATTATTTTTTAAACAGTAATAAAACATAACCGAAAAGGATGAGGTTTTTAAACGTTTAATCCATTTATTACATACAAATAATAACAGGGCTAATAAATAACGCATATTTGAACTTACCTATGGTCATAGATTGAAATTAACCGAAAATAAAATTGTTACGCAACTAGTCGCGTGGGGTCAAATTCGCACTAAAGGTTAAATGACACTGTATCAATGAAGCCCGCAATGATACTGAGCGGTAGAATCGCTGCCGTACAGCGAGCTAGGAAGGTAGAGTGGAGGGGGTTATCCTACGTTTCTCAAGTTTGGATTTATTTCAATATAAGAAAACGGTTTGCACATTTTGACCCCACGCGACTAATTAAGGGTTAAGGGAAATAAACAGTATATGTGTAATATAAAGCAAATGCTAATTTTAGTAAGGCAACTAAAAACAAGACTGCAGGGGTGCTCAAATTAAATCGAACAGTTCGAGGTATTTGTTGATTTCTCCGATAAACTAGGTAAGCCGTAATGGAGCTAAGAATTTGTAGTTGGAACGCAAATAGTATTGTAAGTAAAACTGGCGAATTAATAGAATTCCTGCACAGACTGAACATTGATATAATGATGTTTAATGAAACTAGACTTAACGAAATAGACAAACTCAAAATAATAAATTATACAACAGTTAGAAAGGACAAAAGCAGAACATCGGGCGGAGTAGCGATATTAATAAGAAATGGCATTCCCTTCAAGGAGATAAAAGTAAGAAAGGAAATAACTATGGAATGTATAATATTTGCATAAAACTAATAAGCCAAGTATATATAGTTGCGACATACAATAGCCCGGCAAATTTATTTACAGCGCTCGAGCTAGACAAGATTTTTAATATAGCTGGTAAAGTTCTCTTGGTGGGAGATCTCAATGCACGGCATGTGGCTTGGAATTGTCATATCAATAATATTAGAGGTAGAGTCATACATAACTATGCATTGAAAAATAACTGCACTATTGTCTTCCCGGATGAGCCGACTCACTATCCTAATAATAGTACAACTGCCACCACCATAGACATCTGCTTAACCTTCCGGAGCTAACGTTCGGTCTCTCAGACCGACCGATCCGATGTTGACCAAAAATTCCCCGGTCGCTAACGATATCAACCGGGGATTCACAGTACCTTCCTGCCGCGAGCTACTCTACGCAGTGTGTATTTGTCATCCTGGGTGCAAGTACGTTTGTTAAGTTATCGACAGATTCGGTTAGAGAGACCGACGTTAGCTTTCTTGTTTGCATGTGAAACAGTAAGTCGGAAAAATTTGTTATTGTATTTCGGCTAATGTAAATAATTTATTTAGATTATTGGGGTAAAATGTGTACAAGAAACTACAAAGAAAAACAGAATTATCTACAACTTCTTATGGACGAAGTAGAACCCAATGAATCAGAGGTAGTTGATGATAGAGATATTAGATTACGAGTTGGGGAGATCTGTAGCATTCAGGATAATAATATTGCGCTTCCAAGAAATGATATACCTGGCCGATGTTCTTATTGTTCAAGTAAGAAAAATAGAAAAACTTAAGGTAGTTGCTACAGATGTCATAAGTTTATGTGCCTGAAGCATTTAAACCCAATCTGCAAAGAATGCACCGAAAATGTTCACGAAATTGGGGAATAAAATTTCACTTCCACAATAACTTTAGAGTGACAGCAAGTGTATTGTTTCACACATATGTTTAAATGTATGTACAATCGGTATACAGTTAATATATAACAAATAGAATGTGACCTTTCTGCTACTGATGCATTTCAAGTATTTTTTTTATCGTTTAGTTAAATAGTATTGTAACTTGTTTAATTTTTATGATTAAAAGATAGGAACATAAAAAGTCTCTTTCTAAACACCTTTAATCAATCGTAAAATTATTTAAAGTTCTCTATTTTTACGATGGCTACTTTTTTGGGGGGTCGGTCTATCAGACCGACGTTAGCTTTCCTGTCTTTACGCGGCACGTTATCTCCGAAAGGTTAAATAAGAACGTTAGAACAATGTCACGCCTCCAGGTACTCCAAGAACTCAGCTCAGATCACCTCCCAATCTTATTTACTTTAAACTCGGAAATGAGATAAGAACGGACAAAGACAGCCTACGACTACGCTACTGCCGACTGGGCTAAATTCAGACAAATACTTAATACGAAAATTGCAATAAACTCCCACATCGACACCCCCCTAGAATTAGATAAAGAAGTACAGAAACTGACTGACAAAATAAAATATGCCATTGATAGATCAATTAAATTGATAACAGTAAAACAATACAGAGACAAACTACCAAATACAATTCTAACAATGATAAAATATAGAAATAGACTCCGCAAAAATTGGCAAAAATCACGAACGCGCGAAAGTAAAGAGCTAGTAAAAATATACACAAGCAGAATTAGAACAGCCATAAGGGAACATAGAAACAAAATTTGGAAGGATAAACTTAATAAATTAAACCCTATAAGGACAACTCTCTATGGCGAATGACAAAGGTACTCAAGTCCGAGTTTAATCCAATCCCCACACTAGTAGGCAAAAATGACGATGAAGCAATAATAGACGTTGAAAAGGCTAACATATTTGCAACACAATTTGAAAGCGTACATAACATAGATTTAACTAATAATACTTCGGAACAAAAAGAAGTAATCCTACGAGTTAAGGAGTAACTTCAGGATAAACAGACACATGAGTGGCATAAATTTCTAACGTCTCCTAAAGAAATATGTAACATCATCAAAACACTACCCTCTAAAAAAGCACCAGGTACGGACAATATTCAGAACATTGTACTCAAAAACCTAACAAGCAAGACAATAGTGCAGCCTATGTATATTATCAATGCCATGTTTAAACTCATGAGAGGGGGGATATGAATTTCCCTCTACACTGGAAGACAGGCAATATAATACCAATTCATAAGCCCGGAAAGAAAACCACAGAACTCGCTAGTTATAGACCAATTAGTTTACTTCCCACTATGAGTAAGATGGCCGAAAGGATTATCCTAGCTAGACTAAACAAACATGAAACTGAAAATAAAATAATAGCCAACCACCAGTTTGGATTCCGGCAGAAACATAACACAGTTCAACAAGTAGCACAAATAGTAACTGATATTAGCGTAAATTTCAATAAAAATAAAGTAACAACAATGTTATTACTAGACATAGAAAAAGCATTCGATCGCGTCTGGGTAGATGGACTAATATACAAAATGATACGATACAAATTCCTACCTACCCTAATAAACTTAGTTAACTCCTATCTAATTGGAAGACGATTCCAGGTCACAGTCAATGGTATTGCATCCACTAACAAGGGGACCCTTCGAAAGTCGGAGCACCGATTGTAATGAATTTTTTTTTATAAATAAAGGGAAGTCCCCTGAGTAACGCTCATACTTTACTTTTGTCCAATGCGCCTTTTTTTATTTAAAAAAAAAGAAATTGTTTTGACGCGTAAAGGGTGTACTGTAATGTAATACTCGGTATCCAAGATAACGGCGTGGCGCAGTCGGCTAAGGCATGGACTTACCACGCGGGCGTCCCGCGTTCGATTCCCGTGCATGCACTATCTTTTTTTTGCCAATTTCGAACATTTTCACTTTTTTTATTATTCAAACTATTGCTACTAATCTTTAGAAGTAAAATAAATCTAGGTAAGGCGAAAAAACAAAATTTAAACACGTTCAATTACAAAAAGCATTTTTATTTATTATGATGAAGAAAACTGATGATAAGACCTCCATCACGTCGACTTTTAAGGCATTTTCGAACAAAGGGGGAAAATTTGGGAGTAGCTTCGTAGAATAATGAGTAACTGGTAATTGTAGGACATTTTCTAGGTTTCCAGACGAACAGCATAATACCCCGCTGACAATAAGAAGGGTTGGAGTGTATAACATAGCAATGAGTAATTGACCCTGGTGTTGACGTCACGAGTGAATTACCACCAAATTTAATGAATGTTTCGTAGGAAAATGAGTAATTTGCACTTACCCGGCATTGACGTCATTTAATGTGAAACATAGAAATTGTTACCAAAATTTCACTAATTGCCTTCGAATGACACTTACCTGGTGTTGACGTCACGAGTGAATTACCACCAAATTTAATGAATGTTTCGTAGGAAAATGAGTAATTTGCACTTACCCGGCATTGACGTCATTTAATGTGAAGCATAGAAATTGTCACCAAAACTTCACTAATTTGCCTTCGAATGATTAGTAATTTTTGTAAGAGGAAAAATCTTTTTCTTCTTTCATAAGGAATCTACAGTTTCACGTTGTAACACTTACTCTGTTACACCCTGTATATCGCGGTGATACTAATTACTAAGGATCGTTAATCAGAATTCCGACCATCGCACAGTGGTTCTGAAATAGGTCAAAAGTCCATAATATTCATAACTGCTTACTATGATGCTAAGTTCAGATACGTACATTTTTTGGTTTAAGTTATAGTTTGAAGCATGCCCTTGATTATTATATAACATTTTACATGCCATTCTTGTCCCATTTTAATGTATTGAATTTTTACGGTTTCGCAGTCTTATTGTTACGAAATCAGTTTTCTCTATTTAAAACAATTTGCTTGGTTTCAGGTACGTTTTATAAGTGTACGTTTTCAAGGATGCATATTTTGGAATAATACTAGGTACCAGTGTAATACCTATATCTTTTTTAATTATTAAGCTGCTTTTGACTTTTATTGTAAGCATTAGGGAAATGTGCTTTTTGTTAAATTATTTTTTCCAACTACTTTTCCTATTACCACCTCTGGAAAAAGTTCTTATATATAAGTATGTTTTTCAATTATTTTATATCATTTAATAATGAATGTTTCAGTTTAATATATTTTTTTATTATGTTCCATAAACGTTATCCTAGTAGAATAAATATTTGGTTAATTTTTGGTCTTTTATTTTAACAGTATATCTTTATAACTAAGACATAAATTTACATCGCACAAATCATGTAACTCATTAATATACTCATGACCGCGTTTGCTTAGATCGCCGGACCACTGTGTATCGTTTGTTGGAACACGCAAATTAACAAACTGTAAACTGCGGCACTCTGGCGCAGAAGCAGGTAGGTTAGAGTCGCCGTTCTTCCGGGGAGCAGACTGCTTCTCACGGTCTTGACCAGTAGAAGTAAGTTCACCCGTTTTCGTGCGATGGGAGCGCTTCCGCAGTTACAGAATAGTGATTCCTTCACTCTCCTTGCTTTTTCAGTGAACATCGCCCGCTCCTCACTTAGAGAATAGCTGTTTAGGTATACGTTTCAACGGTCGGGCATGAGCTGGGCGAGGGAAGCTCTCACCCAAAGAACGGTCACTTCCCAGGTACGCTCACTCTCCCCGGAATTACAGAATAGCCGTCCAGGAGAATCGGTCTGCTCCCCGGGGGAACGGCGATTCTAACCTAGTAGTCCAGTAAACGAAGGTCTGAAATACAAACTTTTGCTAAACAGGCTGCGTTTTTGTTTAACGTTGTCATTTGACCTTATAAAGCTCTGGGTGAAGTATCGCGGGTTTTCCTCTTGTGGTTTGGTTTAAAAACAATAACAAATACCCCAAAAATGGGTTATTCAAGAATAACTCGAAAACTAAGCGATATCGAAAAAAGTGTACATTCAAAATTGTAGAACTTAAAATTCTCTATAAAAAACGTTCTACACAGTTTCCCCCCACTCCCACGGTCTATTCTCTAGAGCCGCGCAAACATTAGGGGGAAGAAAAAAATCGTAAAACATCGAAAATTTAACATTTTAGAATGCTTTTTGTCTTAAATTGCTTAAGAAAGTATCTACTTTTAAAATAAAATTATATATTCCTTTTCACTCAATTGTTTAAAAAGTGCCAAGTATAATCAACGATATCTTTCGATATTATGAATAATTTTTTCTTCTTTGTGTTCCATAATTTTGTTAGTTAAATTCCCTATGCATTACACTCGGGTCATTTTTCTGTAATTGTCGTAATTTTTAAGATATCTCGGTCTTTAAAAATTACTTTGACAACCTTGGTGCGTCCAGAGAACCACTGGTGCCGTTCGCACACATTCTAGTGGTCGCCAGAGTTACGCGCAGGGGCACCCCCTTCCAGACCGGGAACCCGTCCCTATTCTTAGGTAGGTACCTACATTTTACGAAAAGCACCTCACGGCTAACTGACCGGACTTTTCCTCCGCTAAACCGGGAGCTGAGAGACATTGAGTATACAAAAACCGCTCATCACATTCTGATTGATGATTTAAGTTCAGAAAGGCTTAAGGGGGACTTACACCTTGTTGGTTTTAAAAAATCGAATTTTTTAAAATTTCATTTTCCTAATCTAAAGAGTCTTAGGAATGAGCCTGTAAAAGGGTTTGTCAGATTTCTCTCTAGTTCGAGAGTTATGTCGTTAAACACGACGGCGCACGTTCGATTCGCGCGCTCGTGGGTCGCGCCAGCGTGTCCATGCTTGTTCTTAGGAAATGATTCATCATGTCATTCAGTGTCAGTTCGACAGCTCTTTGCGTTGCGAACATCTCGACTACTGCGCTATTCCAGTTTATCGTTTCCAGTGCGTTATTTAACAATTTTTTGAGATTTTTTAATTGTAAAATGGGCCGTAAAGGGTCACGTGAATGTGATTACCGGAAGTCTCGACCTAAAAAACGCAAGCCATCGAATCCAAAAATTGTTGAAGAAGACAAGACGTACGTCAGCACATCAGCGCAGAAGCTCAAGGACAAGCATCTTCTAGAATCCCCGATCACACCTGGATTCGCTTATTGCATCCTAGAGTTTGTCTCAGTTTTTACTGCAATCTCTCAATTCGTTGTTTGCAAAGAGTGTCACGGTAACGTCAACTTTTCGCAAACGTGCAAACAAGGTCTCGGATTCAAACTTTTAATGAAATGCAACTGTGCAGAAAACTCCGTCAATTCATGCCCAAAAATACAGAATAAAGCTTTCGAAATAAACCGCCGAATAATTTTTGTGTTCCGTTTACTTGGAATTGGCATGCAAGGAGTAAATAAATTTTGCAAATTGATGGATCTTTGCAGTGGACTTGGAACCAAGGCTTATTATGACATTCTCGAAAATATTAATATCGCAGTGTCTTCGGTCTATGATGTAGTTTTGCGGAAAGCCATCGACGAGGAAAAAGAATTGAATGTATCAAATGGAAAAATAGAAAATCATTTTATAGTGTCAGGAGATGGTACGTGGAAAAAGAGAGGTTTTTCATCATTGTTCGGAGTATGCACACTCATTGGATATTATAGCAGGAAAGTCGTTGATTCGATAGTGAAATCTAATTTTTGCCAATCCTGTGAAAACCATAAGCACTTGAAACAGAAAGATATCGCTGAATTTTATGCATGGTCCGAAAATCATACAGAAAATTGCACCACTAACCACTCGGGAAGCGCTGGAAAAATGGAAATCGATGGAATCACCGAGATGTTCAAGCGCTCAGAGGAAAAACATGGCGTGAAATATATAACCTATGTGGGGGACGGAGACAGCAAGACGTTTAAAGGAATCCTTTCTTCTAATCCTTATACCAATGTGATCGTGAAGAAAAAAGAATGCGTAGGACACATAGAAAAAAGGATGGGAACACGTCTACGGAATGCCAAAAAGAATAATAAAGGAATTGGTGGAAAAGGGAAAGGGAAATTAACGGATAAAGTCATCGGGGAGTTGACAAAATTCTATGGCCTTGCGATTCGAAGAAACTCGGATTCTGTCACAAGAATGAAAGATGCGATTTTCGCGTCGTTGCATCATTGCAGCTCGTCGGATGAAAATCCAAACCACGCACTATGCCCACCTGGTCCGGACAGTTGGTGTAAGTGGCGTCAAGCGGAGGCGAACGGCTCTTTAGCGACTTTTAAACATAGTCGGGATCCCCTGAATCCTTCAGTTTTAAAAGTCGTAACCCCAATTTACGCAGATTTATCATCAGATAATTTGCTAGAACGATGTTTAGGAGCTCACACTCAAAACAGCAATGAGTCTTTGAATAGTTGCATTTGGTTGATCGCGCCTAAACATTTGCATTCCGGGAAAAGTGTGGTTGAAATCGCAACTCAATTGGCCGTTATAACATTCAATGAAGGACAGAAGGGAATATTGAAAGTAATGGACACCTTGGGGATAACATTGGGGCTGCAAACGGAGGCGTGCGCCACTCAACTAGACGCGTTACGAATCGATCGTGCCGAGAGAAAGATGAGCGACGCGGCGAAACGAGCTAGAATTCATCAAAGAGAAGAGCAGGTGGCCCATCGTGAATTTCTCCTCGATCAGGAAGGCGAACTGTACGGACCAGGCATTGCAGATTAATCGTAAGTCCCATGATTCACATGTTATAATGTTCTAAAACTTCAAACGCGTTTTCCCAAAAGTTTCATTTTTCAAACTGGTGTGCACGATTACGGGAGAACAACTGAACGTATCACGATAAATTTTTTTTTTAAATTTACAGAAAACACTTGGCAAGGTCCCGATCGTTTATTTTTGGAAAATTTCATTTTGCTGATTTTTGACAGCTTCAAGTAGGACGAGAAACGTAGTAAAAAAATTACTTTCTTGGAAAAATGTCCGCCATTTTATGCAAAATTGAAATTTTAAAAAAGTGAACGATCGGGACCTTGCTAATGTAACAACAATTAAAAGTTTTATTGGTTTTTTTATTTCAGTTAACTAGGGCGGACCCAATCCTACACACCGTTTGACCTTTAGCTTTTATCAGGAACGCCGTCAAAGTCATCTCCAGGACTTCGAAGTCAACATTGACATGTAAAAAAAATCATGCGTGAAATTCAATCGATGTACAATAACATAAAAAAAGTTTTGTATAGAAATCTTCTCTAGTTTCTTTACAATAAATTCTTGAAAATTGGCTCCAAAATTGGCCTACAAGGTGTAAGTCCCCCTTAACAAATGATATCGTCGAGGTTACCGGACGGAATTAGTGGTCAATTTTTTAGGCAATATAATAGGAGTTTTCGATTTCGTCGCTGTAGCTGTGAGAAGAACGTTGTTCTTGACTATTAAAAGGTTATTTGGGTAAGATATGAAATAAAAAAAACGTCATCATCATAATGCAATACAAATCTAATTATTAATGGACAAAGAAATAAGTGGTTTACATAATTAGTTAGTATTGAAAAATAACAAAATTGGACACTTACGCAGGTAAGTTTTTACAATGGTTGTGGATGCATTTGCAAAGAGAGATACAATTAATCTTGTTTTTTTGAAACTACAGGACATTGTTCTACAATCAGCATTATATTTGCAGGGCCTGATTAAAGAATTTGGCAAAGGCGGTTTTGTCATTTGCACCGGGTGGAGCTGTCCATCTCGTCTTTTATAGCCGAATTGGAGAAAGTTCAGAGGCTCACATATTGATTGTGAGGAATTTCTCCACAAATATGTTTGGGCTGCTGGTCTTAAGCAATGTAAATACAAAGCATCAGAAGTGCAAATAACTTTGGATACATTGACATTGAAACCGATATTACGGGTAATTAACTTGTGACGCAGTTCATCTGCTGTGGATTTTTCTTTGGCAAATAAATAAGTGCAAACTTCAATATTCTTAAAATGCATTGGAGTTTTGGAGTTATTTGCAAAAGTCGAGAGAGCATCCTGAATGAATACTTCAGATGCAGCATTTACACATTGCTTCTTTAGTTATAGCTGAACGTTATTCCCATACGCATCGATGTAATATTAATAGTAGTATTATATTACAGCCCTAGCGCGCACTAGCCACAAGATATAAAAGTTAGCCGCGTACCTTATAGGCAAGTTTATTTTGTCTGTTGTCAAGCGGCCGAGTATGGCTATACTGGTAGCCCCGATAGCCAAGCGTGACTTTCACCCAAGCGTCACGCGGTGGCGTCACTGAGTGACGTTTCTCTAATGCCACAGTGAGGATCCGGAGTGCGAGTTTTTGCCACAACGGAATACTTGATCCTGATTGGTCTATTCGCCGACGCCTTACGGAATTTTTATTCGCGTCGGACACCGCCGTATGGTGGCGTTTCGTTCTTCCTAAGATGGCCGTCGTTACGGACGTTACGGACTGAATGTCAAGATAACCATGTAACGTAAACAAAGTAATTGTAAATAAAAGTAGTTTTAAGAGTGCAAGTGCAATAAACCCAATTCATAAGTGATGAATATCGGTATCGAAGATATCTTGTTAATTCTAGGAGAGTCAAAAATGCCGCTAGTGGAAGGAGAAGCGGTATTGAAAGCAGTTTGTATTTTCCTACGGAATCAAAAAGAGAAACCAAAATGCAGTGAAAATCGTCGCTTCTTGCATACAATCGTCACATGTAACAAGTGCTCCTCACGAAGTTGAAGTGAACATCTTACTGGTAAATAACAATAAAGAAGTAACGTGTAAGTGCAGCTGGGCCAGAGGAAGACGCAAACATGTTTTTGCAATGCTTCTGTACATAAATCGGTAGGGCAAATAGTACCATGTGACGATTGTACGCAAGAAGCGACGATTTTCACTGTATTTTGGTTTCTCTTTTTCATTCCGCAGGAAAATACAAACCTGTGCTTTCAATACCGCTTCTTCTTCCACTAGCGGAATTTTTGACTCTCCTAGAATTGATAAGATATCTTCGATACCGATATTCATCACTTATGAATTGGGTTTATTGCACTTGCACTTTTAAAACTACTTTTATTTACAAATTCTTTGTTTATGATACGTGGTTATGTTGACATTTATTTTGAAAAAGAAAAATCAAATTATTTTACAAAATTTAATGAGAACCTTCGAGAGCAGTCACTGTCATGTCCGGTTTCTATGTTATGACCGGAGTGGAGCAACACCGCGCTTGAAGAGTCGCTGGCTCAATTGGTAGAATGTGAAAGCATTCCCAGTTTCGAAGCATCTCGTATCCTGAAGATCGCAGGTTCAAATCCCGGTAGGGTGTGAAAAAAAAAGCGACACTACTAGGCGGATGGCAGGCGGCGGCACTGCACGGGCACACAGTGAAGAACCTCGGTAAAATCACTGCGTGCAAAATCCTACTTTATCCACTTTGTACACTGCGTGATGCCACAGTGGTACCCCAGTGGGCACGCACCAAGACATCACTGTGATGTTTCTCAAAGTCACCGCGTGGTCCCACAGTGCCACCACTGTGAAGCCACCTGGCTATCGGGGAGCGTGCTGGACTAGAGTAGCGTTACCGACTGAGTTACCGCTTGACATGTGCTCAGTGTCGTGCATTAAAAGTAAACAATTAATAATAAGATACGACCAAAATAAAATATTAACTGCACCAAAGCCACCAGCTAAACAACATTAATTAATAATTAATAAAGTTAAACACCAAGTTAATACTTAACAGAGTGATAAAGTAAAATTACTCAAACTAACCTCACTAACCAAAACGGAACCCCGCCCGGGGACAATGAAGACTGTTTCCAAGATGCACTAAAACCGAGAAAAAGAAAACAAAATTCAGAAATGAATAATCACAAAACAAAACTAAACAAAACCACAGAAGGCACCTCAGTTTCAACTCAAAATCGATTCGATCTATTAAACGCCGTTGTTGATGGAGAAATAACCATGGAATATGACGGAAGCGACAACGAAGACCTTCTAAGAAACCCTAAAAATCCCATTAAAATCAAAAAACCACCTCCACTGGTGATCGATGATGAAGTCCAATCACATGTCAAACTCATCAAAGCACTGAAAGAAATATTGAAAGAAAAATTCCATGTAAAATATCACAAAGAATTCACAGAAGTTTTCACATCAAGCAAAACAGAATATGACAAACTCAAAAACAACTGGGAAAATAAAAAACTTCAGTTCCACACATACACAGACAAAAACATCAAGAAAAGAACATTTGTAATCAGAGGACTCCACAAAGACACTGAAATCGAGGATATTAAACAGGACATCGAAACACAAGGGCACAAAGTGGATCAAGTGAACCTAATGAGAAATACCAGGCAACCAATGTTCATGGCAACGGTGAGTAGCAATGTCAACCTGAAGCAGATCAAACAAAATGTACCATACATCAATCAGACCAAGATCGAATGGGACAATTATATCAACAAAAGGAGAATCACACAATGCCATCGATGTCAGGCATGGGGCCATGCCACAAGCAATTGTTATGCGAAACCGGCATGTTTAAAGTGTGCAGAACAACATCTCACAAAGGAATGCACAAAAGAAAAGTCAGTGGATGTGAAATGTGTCAATTGCAGCGGAAATCATCCAGCTAAAATGCCATTATTTGTCCAGCATACTTAGAGAGAGTAAAACTCATCGAGATGAGGAGCGACAAAAACCTAAAAATCCCAAAGAAGTCATCAACACCTGGAGTCAAAAAAATCTGAACTTAAAATCAATGATCGATCAGAGTTTCCAACACTCAAACCAACCTCAAGTACCTCAGGCCTCAACACCCACAACCAAGGAAGAACAACACCTGGAAACGACTCAGCGGAGAACGCACAGAACCAAGCCAGGGTATATACAAACCAAACTGTTATTAATCATAGTAGTAACGATAACAACCTTAATGACTTTCTATCATTTACTAAAGAAATATCAAAACTCAACAACATGTTGAATATCAAGAAAACATTAGAAACAGTTAAACAGTTAAACAAGCAATTAGAAATCTGTGGAACAGAAGGAGAAAAATTTCAAGTATTTTTACATTTCTGTGATAAATTAAATGATGGATAAACTAGTAATCAGTAGTTGGAATGCAAATAGTTTTAATAACAAAATTTCTGAACTGATAGAATTCTTAAACAGGAATAATATAGATATCATGTTAATAAATGACACAAGGTACAACGGCAAAGATATTAAAATTAAGAAATACATGAATTATAAATTAGATAGTAAATCAGCAGCCGGTGGAGTTGCAATACTGATTAGAGATACGATACCTCATAAGAAGATAGAGCTTAATAATAACTCAGTGATAGAAAGGCTATGCATAAAGTTACACAATAATATTCATATAATTAGTGCTTACTGTAGCCCTAATGTAGATATAAAATCAGAAGAGATAGAAGCAATGATGAACACTGGAGAAAAAGTATTAATAGTAGGGGACTTAAACGCACGACACACGGGACGTGGAACTGTGATCCTAATAACAAAAAATGTAGATTATTATTTAATTACATACAAAGCAGCAACTGTACAGTACTCTATCCCAATGAACCGACTCACTACCCCGAAAATGGAACAACTCTCTCGACAATAAATCTAGTAATTAACAAAAATGTTAAAAATTTAACGGAAGTGGAGGTACTAAGCGAACTCTCTTCTGATCATAACCCAATCATCTTCAATTTAAACAACTGTAGTAAAAACGAGCATAACATATCACAATTCGACTATGATGAAGTCGATTGGATAAAATTTAGTATTAAACTAGATGAAAATCTGAGTAAACATAGCAACACAATCATAAAAACGACTAAAGAAATAGATCAGTGTTCAAAATCTAACTACAGCAATACAAAATACAATAAAAAAGACTATCCCATTAAAAACGCTAAAACGAGTACAAGATAAACTACCTAAATTTATACTAGACTTGATTACGTCAAAAAATAAACTAAGACATAAATGCCAAAAAACGCGCATAACAAAGTACAAAGCAGAAATGAAACAAAAAATTAATCAAATCAACGCGGAAATTGCTAAATATAGAAGCAACAGTTATAGAGCAAAAAACTCAATGTAAACGACAACTCACTCTGGCGAATGACTAAAATTTTTAAAAAGAATATCATCCCATACCACTCTTAGCAGAGCATAATACTGAGGCAGTAACAGACGAAGAAAAAGCAAACATGCTTGCTTCACAATACGAAAAAGTCCACAGTATAGATTTAACCCTTCACTGCATACTGTTGTAAATTTACAACAGATCATATTTGGCTCTTTAACGTACACTGTATTTAAACTATGCTGCCATCTGCATGCTGTTGTGTTCCTACAGCATACTTTTAAAGTGTATAGTCCAGCAGCCCATTCATAGATGTCGCTGAGGGTATCTATCTCAAAATATTTTATTGCGCCATTGTCTGATGACAAGCAGCGACGTATTGATATTTGCTGTGAATACAGTGTCAAAAATCTGTGTATTTAATCGAAATAAAAATCAATTTGTGTTTCTGTAGGGTAAGTTGAACTTGTTTTTACCTATATGCATTTGATATTGTTACAAAGTGTAGGGTTTTCCAGTAATATTTATTTGTGGTTTTTCTACAACATCGTGCAAATGTCAAATAATTTTCAGATGGAGACGAGATATAGGGGCAACCGTTTTCTTAGCGACAAGGAGTTGGAGGAAATTGTTAACAATTTGTCAGAGAGTGAGGATGATTATGATTTTGATGACGACGACAGTATTGCGGACCCCGACTTTTCTCCAGACGAATTAGAGCCAAATAATATATCTTCCACGATGGATGATATTGAGGAAGATCGAGAAAATCAGGAAATTTTTCCGGATATGGTGACGCCAATGTCTAGTGCCACTACTGATGAAGCCGCTCCGACAACCTCCAGTAAAATTACAAAAAATAACTATAAAGGTATATTCAAAAAGTACTCAGTACCTATTTGTTTATGAAATCTATTGTATGCATTTTTTTAGATATTATTTGGAAGAAGAAACACTTGGTTCTCAACGATGAACAACTGGCGTTTCAAGGCAACTCATCATTTAGTCAAAATGTCTTGGATCTTGAAAGTCCCTATGAATTTTTTAGTTATTTGTTTACTGATGATATTTTTGAAAAAATCGTAGAGCAATCAAATCTTTATGCTATCCAAAAGGACCCTAGTAAACCACTAAATATAACTAAAAACGAAATCAAACGTTTTCTTGGAGTAACTTTGTATATGTCTCTTGTCCATTTGCCAAACTGCCGTGCTTATTGGTCTGAAGACTTGGGATTTGAAAAAATAAAAGAGGCAATGCCCGTGAATAGATATGAAAAAATCAGACGTTACTTACATTTCAATAACAATGAAGAACATTTGCCACGTGAAAATCCTGAATATGATCGGCTACATAAACTAAGACCCCTCATTGATTGTTTGAACACAAATTTTTGTAGGGATATACCAATTGAACAATTTTTGTCAGTAGATGAACAGATATGTTCTACCAAAGCACGTCATCATTTGAAACAGTACTTACCTAATAAGCCACATAAATGGGGCTTCAAATTTTTTGTTCTTTGTGGGGTTTCAGGCTATGCCTATAGGTTCGAAATGTATTCTGGTCAGGAAAATGCTGAGAAAGACAGACTTACAAATGAAATAGATCTTGGTGCTTCAGCAAACGTAGTGGTAAGGCTGACAAGAGCAGTTCCAAATAATGTAAACCACAGAATTTATTTCGATAATTATTATACTTCAGTACCACTACTAGTATTCTTAGCTAAACAAGGAATTCATAGTTTAGGTACAGTTCGCCGAAACCGAGTACCAAACTGTAAATTTCCCGATGAAAAATCAATGAAAAATGAAGATCGCGGTAAGAGTTTTGAAATGGTAGCCTCCTGTGATGGAGTAGATATTTCTGGAGTCGTGTGGAAGGACAATAAAACTGTAACCCTTCTATCAACTTTCGCAGGAGAAAATCCTATTGAAACTGTGGAGCGATATGACAGAAAACAAAAAGAAAAAGTTAATGTAAACTGCCCCTTTGTAATTAGGGAATATAATCGCCATATGGGGGGTGTGGATCTACTCGATAGTAATTTGGGTAGAGTAAAAATTCTAAGACGAAGTAAGAAATGGTACTTTAGAGTATTCTATCATCTTTTGGACCTAACTGTAGCAAATAGCTGGATTTTATATAAAAGAGTGCAGCAGCAAAAAGGCAATACTAACAAATGCTTAACACAGGCCAAATTTAAAAGTATTTTAGCCGCCACTTTATGTTCAATGGGACAAACAAACATTGCAGCGAAGCGTGGAAGACCGTCAATGGAAAATATAGAACAAAGGCTTCAATTAAAAAAGAAACGAGGACCAGCGGTTGTTATGCCAGTAAAAGAAGTTCGCACTGATGGTACTAATCATTGGCCGATCTGGTTAGAAAAACAAATGAGATGTAAATTTCCAGACTGTAAGGGTTATTCCCAAATAATGTGTGAAAAATGTGGAGCGTCACTTTGCTTTACCAAGAAAAAAAATTGCTTCAAAGATTTTCACAATTAGATTTTACACGTTTCTTATGAAGTTATTCTTACATAAGTGTATAATGTTGTAGCTTTACAACAAAAAGTTTTAGTTTTTGCACAGTGTTGTAAATTTACAACAGTATTTTTTTATGTCAAATAAATGTCAAAAAATAAATATAGATTTTTTAAAAATATTTTTCCTGGCTATTGTAGGCTTTATTAAGCTTTATATTTTTTTTTACAAAAAAATAAAAAATCATGCAGTGAAGGGTTAATAAATAATACTCACGAGCAAAATGAAATAATAGAAAAAGTAAAGGAATACATAGACAATAAAGACATTGCAGATGAATGGACAAATTTCAAAGTTAATCTATTAGATGTAGAATCAAATATAAAAAAGCTGCCATCGCGTAAAGCCCCTGGGGAAGACAACATACAAAGCATTATTCTTAAACATCTGAGTCCCAAAGCACTACTGTTACTAGTCGACATTATAAACGCCTCACTCAAATTTTCATACTACACAACACACTGGAAAACTGGTAGTATCATACCAATATTAAAACCAGGGAAAAATAAACATGAACCAAGTAGCTACAGACCTATCAGTTTATTATCAACAATGGGAAAATTAACGGAAAAAATAGTCCTTGAAAAGTTAAATAGCTTTGAAATCAAAGAAAAAATCATCATAAATGAACAATTCGGATTTAGACAAAGACACAATACTGTACAATAAGTCACTAGAATAGTAAATGATATATCAATTAGTTTTAACCAAAATAAAGTCACCGTAGTGCTACTCTTAGACATAGAAAAAGCATTTGATAGAGTATGGATAGACGGGCTCATATTCAAAATGATAGAACACAAGTACCCCCCAACACTAATTAAATTTATAAACAACTACCTTAACAATAGACATCTCAAAGTAAAAATAAACAACGTCAGCTCGTCAAAAAGAAATATTAGAGCAGGAGTACCTCAAGGGTCAGTTCTGGGACCAAAATTATTCAATATCTACTTAAATGACGTACCATATCACAAAAACATCAATAGCCTTATTTGCGGACGACACAGCCATTTATGCACACTCTTTTAGTGCAGTAGTGGCAGCCAAGCAAATACAAATCCACATAAACATCCTAGAAAAGTTCTATATAATAAATGGAAAATATCTCTAAACGCAACCAAAACCGAAGTAATTGTATTCGCCAGGAAAACTCGAGACATTAGAATAATTCAACCAATTAAAGTTTACAATCACAAAATTATACCAACAAACACAGTGAGATACCTAGGTGTACATCTAGATCCGAAGGTCACATTTAAAAATCACATTAAACAAACAAGTACTCAAAAAAGCATATATGGTAATGAAAAAGCTCTACCCCATCATTGCAAAAAACTCATCTATATCAAAGCATAACAAACTACTAATATACAAAATAATACTAAGACCAACAGTAACATACGTTTCCCCTGTATGGTGCAGCGCAGCACCAACAAACATCAACGCACTGCAAATCTTCCAAAATAAGTGCCTAAGATTAATATTATCAGAAGACAGATATGCGAAAATAAAAGACATGCATGAGCGTCCTGAATTACCTCTTATATTAGACTACGTTAAAGACTTAGCAACAAGTTTTTATACAACACAATTAGAAGCTAACGAGTTGACTGAAAACATCACCGCCATAAGAGAATATAATGCGCCATTCGAGCTGAAACATAAACTGCCATACCAAGCCTTAGAGCTCTTCAAAGAAATGAACTAGAACTTAAGGATGTATCACCTATATATCGAATCCTAACAGAACTTTATGAAATTTGCACATACAGTGTATATGATTAAAACAAGTTAACCTGCAAAATTTGAAGTCGATTGTCTGTCTAGTTAAAAAGTTATGCAGCAATGAAATTTCACTAATTTTACACGG
The DNA here is from genome assembly GCA_963678675.1 of Xiphydria camelus. Lineage (NCBI taxonomy): Eukaryota > Metazoa > Arthropoda > Insecta > Hymenoptera > Xiphydriidae > Xiphydria > Xiphydria camelus. The sequence goes on from OY783194.1 coordinate 20,475,875, forward strand.
GTTCATATAGAGAAACATTAAATCGACCGATATTAACACGTTCGCTGCTCACTTTTTTCAGGAAGACTTACCCAGGAGCGGCTATGAAAGATGAGAACATATTTGTGTCACGGATCCGTGCCACGCGCACTGCTTAAAGGCTCGGTGTGTCACGGATCCGTGCCATGCGCAGCGAACGTGTTAAACGGTGAATTAACCCGAAATAACTAAGAAAAATTCTTGAAATTTGTCTGGTTTACTAAGAGGTTAGGGGTTAATGTTCACGCCAAATTTCATGAACTTCGCATATCCCATTTTCGAGTTATTCCATAAAAATTTCAATTTTGATAGAAAGGCACGTTAAACGTGGCAACAACGCTTGCATGTAGTGCAGTGCAGGAGGTACTATTCAAGAAACCCCGAGACAAAATTCTTATGACAGGGGCGTAAGAATACCTAGCCGAGGGTGAATTTAAGGTTATGGACGCATCGGAGTCGCAGGTTACGTCGTATGCATCATTTTCGATGTTTTCTTCTCTTTCATTGTGCACCATTGGCGGGTCTTCCAGTTTTCTTTTCTTCTTCGATCTTTGTTACACCGCAATCCGGCTTTCGTACACTTTTCTTGTCACGAGTTTTCCTTTCCATCTATATCCTGACATTTTTAAAGACATTTTGGTTCAAATATGGATGCTCTCTGCAGGGCCCCCTTTCTCGAGTCACTCGCAAGAGAAACGTATACGCTTCTTAGCGAATAGACCAATCAGAACCCCCATCACAATGGAATACTTGATCCTGATTGGTCTATTCGCTAAGAAGCGTATACGTAACTTTGCGAGTGACTCGAGAAAGGAGGCCCAGAGCTGGCAACTGTGAGGCACGTAAACATAAACTTAGCGTTGGTGTCACATTTCGCGCATTCATAGGGTGCAGCTTATCAATTTGATTAAAAAGTTATTGCTTATCATTTTCTCTTTTTAACCCTTTCGCGACGCGAGGCGGCTGTGAGTGGCCCAACGCGACCCGACGTTAACCTTCTACTACTGACGTGGTGCCTTCATGACCCCAGACAATATTTAAATTCGCGCCATTTTGTTATTCTTAATTTTACTGGATTGTGGCTCCACCTACCTTTAAGTTAGAACGTAATTTAGTACTCTACCAGTTTATAGCTCGATCGGGTCACTTGTATAACGTTAATAATATTTTCAAATTATTTTGGGGTCACTTGGGCACCACGTCAGTGTATACGTAACTGTCAGTAAAATGGCAAGTACGTCGAAAAATGTGAAATATGGCGATGCTGACTTTGATAAAACTTTGTTGGAATGGTACAACGAAGTAGAAAGTGAGGTTAGTGAAATTAACGAATTAAGTGACATTGAAAGTGAGCATGACACAAACTCCGTACTTGATGATAGCGAGGGAAGTGAAAATGAAGAGTTAGATGAAAATGCTTTCGACAGCGAGGATGAAATTACAAATGTAAAACATTATTATGGTAAAAACCGATTTAAATGGTCGTCAGAACCTTTTGTACATAGATCTCGAACTCCGAAACATAATTTAGTTTTACATTTACCTGGACTTCGCGGTGATGCAAAAAACATAGGGAGGAGTGCATCGCCGTTGCAAATATGGAGATGCATAATCTCTAACGATATTCTAGTTGCCATTCTTGCATATACAAACAAGAAAATTTCTGAGATGAGAGAAAAATATAAACGCAGAGATAAACCTGAATTAAAAGATCTCGACATTATAGAACTAGAAGCGTTCCTGGGAATACTATACTATAGCTCGATTTTCAAATCTAATGACGAAGATCTTCAATCATTATTCGCAACGGACGGTACAGGGCGTGACATTTTTCGCTGTGTAATGTCTCGAGAGAGAGTACTAATAATTTTGGCTTTTCTGCGTTTTGACAACTACGAAGACCGACCACAAAGAAAAGAAAATGATCCGGCTGCAGCAATATCTTCGCTCTTCAATAAATTTGTAAGCAATTGCCAGAAGCAGTATTCTCTTGGAGAACTGACTTGTGTTGACGAGATGCTCATAGGTTTCAGAGGTCGTGTGAAATTTCGTATGTACATGCCTAATAAGCCAAATAAGTATGGCTTAAAAGTAGTAATTCTTACTGATGCCCGAACCAATTATTTTTTTAACGGTTATATTTACACTGGCAAAGGTAGTGATGGACAAGTACTGACTAATGAAGAAAGACGTTTTGCAATTCCTACACAATCAGTATTGCAACTGATTCAACCAATTGTAAATTCAAATAGAAACGTTACTGCAGACAATTGGTTCTCGTCTATAGAACTTTCTAATGAATTACGTGCAAGAGGGCTAACTTATGTGGGTACCCTAAAGAGAAATAAAAAAGAAATCCCGCCTTCATTTTTACCTGATAGGAAGAAAGAAGTAGGAAGCTGTATGTATGGTTTCACTAAAAATATTACGATTATTTCTTACGTACCCAAGAAAGGCAAAGCTGTCCTGCTGATTTCATCGATGCATCATCAGAAATCTGTTGATATCGAAACGGCAAAACCCGAAATGATAGCCTTTTACAATGACACCAAGGGAGGAGTAGATACCCTCGATAAAAAATGTGCAACATATAGCACAAGTAGACGCACTAGACGCTGGCCTATGGCAGTATTTTACGCCATATTGGATATTGCTGGAGTTAATTCTTATGTATTACACCAAAGCTATCCAGAAGGAAGTAAACTTAAAAGGGCCGATTTTTAAAAATTACTTGCTAAAGAACTTGTCGCAAATCAGTTAAATAGAAGACTTGAAAATCCGAGAATTCCAAGAGAATTGTGACTCAATATAAGCAGAATATTGCAGAAGCCTTTACCTATGGCTGACGATATCGTTCAACAAAATGTGGACACCAAAAGGAGAAGATGTGGATTTTGCCCACGATTAAATGACAAAAAAACAAAAAACGCGTGCAATTCTTGCAATGTACCAATGTGTGACAATTGTAGGGCAAATATTTGTAAGGAGTGTGCAAAATAAAGAAGTATACCACTTCCAGATTTCTCAGAGTTAAGTAATTGCGATTTTTTATTTACAGTGCTCATTTTGTTTTGCTTTTTTGTTTTTTAGTTACTAGAGAGCTTATATTTTATTACTCTGTATGTGTTTTTGTTCAAAAGGAATAAATAAAAAATATACAAGGTATTTCATTATCCCGTTCCATGAATGAAGATATTTTCACATAATAATTTGTAACACCAGTAATAAACTTATGATCATTAAAATTTCTAAAAATAAAATGTTATTATTGTCAGTATACTCTAATAAACTAAATATAAAGTTACTTGCAATTTTTTTTTCATTTTCTAGGCTTTCCTGTTACGATTTTTGTTTGGGGTCTAGATGACCCCACGTCAGTAGCTATGTAACAGAATATACACGTCAGTAGTAGAAGGTTAAGGACGCGAGGCGGCTCCGAGTCGCCCAGCGTAGCGCTATTCTTTTCGCGCTTGTGTGTATGCCATTTGTTGGAGTATCGACACGGTTAAGGGCTCCATCTAACGGGAAAAAGACGTACTTCTTAATGGTGTATAGTTTGAGATGCTGGGGAACCGTGGCTTATAGCGACGAGCGGAGGAAGGAAGGGGAAGGGTGGCGCGACGAGTGTCAACAATACGTGTTGTGACAGGTTTACTCAAGCGTGTGCCGGCTGTTTTCTTTTGTTTTTTTTTCGCTGTTTTTGCGGATTTATAAGTGTTTTTGAGTGCGTGGGTTTTTATAAAGTGATAGACTGTTTATTCATGGCAAGTAGAGCCAGGTTGTCACAGGCAGAAATAGAAGCTCTGCTTGATGTGAGTGACGATGATTTTGTTCCTGATGAAGAATCTGAAAGTGAACTAGATGCATCAGATGAAGATGACAATCTTGATGAAGAGGAGGAAGATGAAGAAGAGAATAATGTACGTGCTGGTGCTGGATGGGATCGGGAAGTGTGGAGAATTATTACTGGGAAAAATGAGGAACCTCCCAAAATTCCGTTCAAGCCGGAACGCGCAGGTTTGAGTAACGCAGCAGCGAACTGCAAGACTGAGAGAGATTTTTTTGATCTGTTTTTCAACGATGCCCTTCTTAGTGAGATTGTGGAAGAAACAAATCGTTTTACTCAGGAAAAAATTGAAGCTGCTTCGCCAATTACCCGAAAATCCCAGTGGTATGAATGGGAAGAAGTTAGTTTAGTCGAAATGCGTGTTTTTCTCGGATTTGTGTTGAATATGGCTCTGAATGAAAAGCCACGCATAGAGGACTACTTTTCTCAAGATATTTTGACTCGACAAGAATTCTTTACGTCCATTTTCACCCGTCGCCGTTTTTTTCAACTATTTCGAGGGCTTCATTTAGCGCCACCCCCCCCCCCCCCAAATCGTGAAGGAGGAGATACACGCCAAACTAGGGGTCAGAAGGTTAGCAACGTAGTAGATCATCGACCGAAAATGCCGAGAGGTATTTTCTCCTGGACAAGATATCGCCATCGACGAATCCACGATAGGCTTCAAAGGACGAGTGATATTCAAATGCTACAATCCGCAGAAGCCAACTAAATGGGGTATCCGGGCATACGTCGTCGCGGATTCAGCCACGGGATATATTTCTGGGTTCGTACCGTACTTTGGCAACCCTACGACGGCAAGCCTTATCCGCCCTGACCTGCCCTTCACATCGCGGATCGTTCTTCATTTGCTCGAGAAAGTGCATGTCGATTGTCCCGCGGAGGGGCGGCACGTCTTTATAGACCGATTCTATACGGGGGTCGATTTAGCTGAGGAGATATTGAAGAAAAATACGCATATGACTGGAACAGTCATGCCTAACCGCAAAGGTCTTCCAGCGGAGGTAAGTGTATTACCGACGAATTTTGCTAAACTAATTATAATATTTCCCGTACATAAAATATTTCATTATTTTTACAGGTAAAAGGCAAACAGCTAGCCAAAAAGAAAAAGGGGCATGTCGTCGCGTTGCGGAAAAAGGATGTCGTCGTGGTAAGGTGGAAAGACAAACGTCCTGTCTTTGTTTTGACCACCTATCACGGCGATCAAACGCAAATCATTACGCGCCGAAAAGTAGGAGGCGATGAAGAGGAAATCGTGAAACCGACTGTCGTTTTGGACTATACGGCAAAGATGGGAGGTGTGGATCGTGCTGACCACTTATGCGCATCGTACAATTTTGCCCGGAAGTCCAGGAAATGGTGGCGAAAGCTGTTTTTTTGGATTCTTGAGATCGCTATAATCAACTCCTTCATTCTGCTCAACTTGCTGCGTTCACAGAGAGGCCTAAATAAGGTAGATATAAGCAAATATTCCACAAAAAATACTAATAAATAAAAAATATAACCTAATGCATAAATGTTTGTGTATTCCTAGATCGACCATATTGAATTCCGGCGAAACCTGATAAAACAATTAGTCGGAGACTGGCGCGTCCAACCAAAGCGTAAGCGACCACGCTCAGCCGAAGGGGACATCGAGCGCATGAGTGGACTTTTCCACGAAATCGGGAAAGGAAAATCAAAAGACTGCGTTGTTTGCAGCGACCGAAGTAAACAGGGTGGTCGGAAGCAAAGTAATTTTTATTGTGTGGACTGTCCAACAAACCCGGCATTGCATGTTGAAAAATGTTTTTCAAGATACCACAAATGCAAAAAATTTCGACTGAACTAGTGCCATGTTAGATGCGTTTTTATTAATTTTTTCTTCGATTTCACGATGTGCCATAGTTATTTTATCCGTACTTTTGTTCCTTCGAATGTGCCTTACAAAGTCTCTTTTGTACCAAAAATATTCGAGACCAAAGAATACTCCAGAACAATAGTGGACTGTGTTCTGAAATAAAGGGAAACTATGACGTCATGACCGAAGTTTTATTTATGACCTATAAATCCTGACCTGAACCTCCGATAGCAATAATGCGTACACCGATGGAAAGCTTATGAAATTTCTAATAAAATGACGTATAGAAAACGTATTTTCCAAAAACTTTATAGCGACAAAAATTAGGAAAAACTTTTTTTTCGAAAAAAAAACTAAAAAAAAACTAAACAGGTTTTTGAACCGGTCTAAAAATATTTAAAATGGAAAAAAGGCACTTCAAAAGGAATAGGCATGTACCTAGCATCATTAGCTTCATGACTAAAAAAAATGTAACGAGATAACTTGAAAAATAAAGAAGTTATGAGACGAAAACTAGAATAGTGCACCGCTGCGGTCGGGGGAGCCCTAAAACCAGTGCCTCGGTATCGGCGCGCTTCGGGCGTCAAGCGGAGTTGCGTAAGGGTTAATTATATAAATAAATGTTAAATACATAGAGCTTCATTCTTACTATGACGCAAAGAGCCTAGTATGAATATACTATTTCTAAATTTTTATTTTTTATAGTTGCATCTATTTGTACAGTTACAGATAGAAGTTTTTCTCAAGAAATTAAATATTGTCAAATTAGCTTAAATACATTTTAAAAATGGTAAAAAAAGCATTCGACAAATATAATGACATTCATTATATCATTTATGACGCTTTTGTCATGTTTTCGTGCTAATCAAATCAAAATCGACATTCTGATTCAACAAACTTCTGGCTCAGACTATAGTATAGGTGGTACATCCTTAAGCATAAGCCTTAGAACTAAGTTGTAAAGTCTCCAAATGTTATAAATAGGTTTTTATAAAATTTTCCTATAAATAAGCCACTACAAGTAAAAATCCGTATACCGAGTTAAGAAAACAAATAAATCAAAAGTAAACGTTAAGTACAAAAATCAAATCAGTAGGTTAAGCTTGTTAAGTTGAGCAGGGACTACGTGTAAAAGCATATGTTCGTAAAACTTGTATGTTTATTTAGTTATCTAAATGAAGGGTCGGGGAACAAAAGGGCCTAACCCACAGTTTTTTCGAAATTGAGTTTTACACATTTTTGGATTCCTCAACCAAACGCCGTTTCGGAGGTGTAAACAAAAAAAATTTTTAATTTTTTTTCATTATTTAAAAATTCATTAAAGTTGAACAAGGTCCTAACCCGAGGGGTACTGAGCGAACAAAAGGGCCTAACCCAACGTTGCACCTTATGGAAGAATTGTTTTTTCATTCAATTCGTCTAGGTTTTAACATAATAAAAGGGTATGTGGTGACATCTATCGAGAGTAGGTTGTGTCGAAGGCTTTGGAGGAACTAATCACAGTCGATTTTATCGATTTTACATCATATGGTCCACGTGTAGATCCAAGAACAGAGCAAGGTAAATAAACATTGTTTGGTGTTTTGTTTGTAATTTTTTTTAACGATACAATTTCGAAAAATTACAAACAGGCCTTTGTTGAGTACAGTTTCACGATCATTTTGGTATTTCATTTGTGGCTCTAGGTGTGAAATTAGTGGAGTATGCCGCGAAAACAAACAGAGCGTCGCGAGATGCGGCGTCAGGGCCTTGAGTACGTGACGACGAGGGGAAAACGCATACTTGCGAAAAAAGTTCCTGTTGTCGATAATTTTAATTTATACAATAAAATTTTCAAAGATTGTTACTCTAAAAATTCTGAAATTCGAAAAATGCGGGTTACAAAATCTTAGAACGGAAACATTCGGAAGTTGGCACTCAAACATAAAAGAAATCCATTCATAATAATTATTACTGATTGAATTTTTCGAATATTGTAAATACATCATTGTAAATATATTTAAATGTAAATATAACAGACATTAAAAAAAAACATAACAAAACAAACAACCAACGCACTTTATATTTCTTGCAAATATTGTTCTGAAAAACCTAAATCTCAAAAAACTTCTCAAGCAGATCTATTTGAATGTAAATTTTATCCTGAATGAGTAACCACTAATTTCCACTAGTTTTAGAGTGTTATTTAACTCTAAAAAATGTGTGAAATTCACTTTGTTTTAAGAGTGAATTAATATCAGTCTAAAACGAGTGAAATTTCATTCATGTAGAGTGAAATTTCCACTAATGCTTTATTGGCAGGAATTTCACTCATATAGTGTAAATCATTCACTAGAAGAAATGTAGTGTTTGCCTTCTTGAAAAAAATTAACGAAAGTTCTTTTTTCAACTTCCAGGTAACGTGCAAATGTAGCTACAACTGCGCAATGCTCTCTCATACTCATCGGGAGTACCTTTTTCGAGTCTACCGCACGATGCCAGCGGCAGCCCAAAAAGCTTATCTCAACAATTTGATTGATATAGTCCCTGTTCAGAGACGCTACGGCCAGTCCCAGAAACGTCAAGTAACTGCGTTTTACCGAATATTTGACGAAGAAGGCACATACTCCCAAGTTTGTCGAAAAACGTTCATGGACACGTTTGGATTATCCGATAAACTGTGCGCACGGTCATCGAGCGTAAAAAAAGGGCGAAGATTCTGTCAAAGAAAGACGTGGGGGAGTTCGACGTGTCAAGTACACAGACCAACATCGTGAGATGGTGAGAGAGAGAGAGCTCATATTAATTCCATCCCACGCGAGGAAAGCCATTATGGGCGTGAGGAATCTTCAAAACAATTTTTGAGCGCAGACTTGAACAGAGCGATTTTGTTCCGAGCGTTCAAGGAGAAACATCCCACTACATCGATCACAATCGACTTCTATAAGAGTGTCATGAAAAAAGATTTTCCAAATTTGAAATTCGGACGGCTTCGCGTCGACACCTGCAAAGTATGCGACAAATTGAACGCCATATTGAAATCGACAAAAGATAAGCTGCTCATCCAAACAACAAAAGCGACTTTATTGGATCATCATTCTAAAGCAAATCTTGCCAGATCACACATGACTGTCGATATTACAGCGCCACTCCAGGACACCACATGCCTGATCGTTGACCTTCAGCAAGTAATACCACTACCAACTCTAACCCATAGCGACATGTTCTACTTGCGCCATTTATCCCACTATAATTTTGGGATTCACGTATATCCTAGTAACCAAGGGTTCATGTGTTTGTGGAACGAGGCAGAGGGAGGTCGAGGGTCAACGGACATTGCAACTTGCATCTTCAATTTGGTCAACAATATACAAAAATTTAAATGCAAGGAAAATATTATAGTGTGGAGTGATAACTGTTGTGGACAAAATAAGAACAAATATATGCTTTTTATGTTCATGTACATGGTACATATTGGACTTGTCAAATCCGTGGAACACAAATCGTGGCGACGGGACATAGTTTTCTGCAGTGTGACAGGGATTTTGGGCTGATTGAAAAGAAGAAAAAAAGAAAAATTCTGTACGGACGTCAAGATCTGGAGAAAATCATTCATGAGGCAAGAAAAGTCCCCTTTGAAGTTGTCAACATGACGAGATTTCTCGATTTCAAGAATGCAGCTGAATACCTGCTAAATACCACGAAACTGGCGTTGTCAAGCGCCGTCTGGATTCGGATCGATGTCTCCGGGCAAGTGAAGTTGAAACGAGCTTTCGACAATGATGTATTTGAGGAATTCAACATTTTAAAAAGAGGTACATACAGTCAAGGTTTTTGGAATGAAGTAACTTTAGAACTAAATAATATGAAATGTTAGAAATTTTACAAACATCTTCTAACTGTAAAATAGTGACTTCTAAAACCCTAGTTATTTTTAAACATCTAGTAATCTACTCACATATTGCAGTTTTTTAAAATGTAGTAACTCTAAACAACGTGACGATTTTTTTAATTCTATCATTAGTATTATGTGCTCTTTTTTAACGCCGTACAGAAATGCAATCTACAATATTTCTTCGAGTTAATTCTCACACAAACAAGAGAAAATCCTACAAAAAAACTCGAGTGGAAATTTCGCTCTGAATAACTAAAATTCCACTTGTTTTGGAGTGATATTTCACTCTTAAAAAAGTGGAATCCATTCATGTTCAAGAGTGAAATATCACTCCGAAACTAATGTATTTTCACTCACTTAGAGTGACGTTTTCACTTAAGTTAGATTTTCAGATTTTTTTACTCATATTAAGTGAATCTTTCACTCGGGCAAATGTAGACAGTGCTTGTTATTTCCACTGTCGTCATGTTTTAAGAAAAAAATATTTGTTACCAGCTCATAAAAACCATATGTATTTTTTGTTACTTTTACAGGAAAATCCATCGCGGACTTCGACAAAATTGTTTTGATGCAAGTGACACCGAAAGAACTTTCCGCGGAAAAGAAAAAAGATCTCCGCCAGATGATTGAATTTCTTCCGGTTGAAAATCGTCAATATTACGAAAACTTTTTGTAAAATTTATGTGCATGGTATATGTATACAACAGTGTTTTGTAACAAAATATTCACAATACAGTTATAGTGAATTTTTGTAGTTGAAAAAATATATGTGTGTAAATGATATCTGTCGTGGTACATGATTTTTCAAAAATTACGTTCAATACCGACATATTAAAAAATGGTAACAAAATAACGTAATATCAAAGCGATAGTAAAACTCAATAACACATTGTGTTACTCAATTTCTTTCGGTTCTGTTTTTACTGTGATGTGTCTTTTGGTAAGTATAATAATCATTCAGAATAATTACGTTCAAAAAATGAAGTCCACGTCGATTGTTTTAATTAGTATAACAATCGCACAAATACACGGTTTACTTGACATCTGAGCCGTCATCAGATAATTAGTATTATTTTCAAAAGCAATAACAATAAATGTCAGCAGAACAATAACAATATAACGAAAATAAAGTACAGTCGTGAGAAACGATTCTGTCCTGAAATGGGATTTTCAGCTTATTTTGTTGGTACGCACCAACAAAATAAGCGAAAAATTCCTAAATTCAGGACAGAATCGAATCTCACGACTGTATCACCCAATATATAGATCAAGTTCAGAAAAATGTACTAGATCATAAATAATTAATTGTTCACAACATAACAATGACATTAATTAAGAATTTACTATTGGATTTGTTATTATTTATTCATAGAGTTGCTCCGCAGACCACGCGGCACTAAGCCGAGTGAATGCTTGCTGCTCGGGCTTAGGCCCTTTTGTTCGCCGGGACCCCTTGGGTTAGGCCCGTACTTAACTTTGATGTCCCATTAATCGAAAACTATTTGACGGATTTGCATGAAATTTGGAAGAGCAACGTTTATGACTAGAGATAATCGATTACATACGTCCAATATAAGTTTTTTGGTAATTTCGCGGAACAAAAACGTTTTCCTCGCGTCCTGGAAAATTTGGAAAAACGGGGTTAGGCCCTTTTGTTCCCCGACCCTTCAAATGTATATAAATGTACTATAAAATGTTATGAATAATAAATAATTTTTTAAAAAAGTGCTGGACTCGCATGCCCAAGGACCCGGGTTCGATCCCTCCATAGTCTTTTTTTTTTTTTTTCATTACGAAATTGTTAAATTTTTGTTTACCGCGTACGGAAACGAACTGCCGACGTTATTCGTTTTGATACTGTACATTCTAGAACGAAATGATTCCCAAGCAGATAAGAATCTCTTTGTTGCCAGGTAAAAATGGATCCTTCAGGTACCGTCCCCTAACCTTCTTTCTAAACACCTTTTGTAAGGAAAAGCATATATTTAACGTTCGTTATAGAAATCAATATATCGTAATATTATATATTTTTAAATGCTTTATATATATTAGAGTATTAAATTATCAAGTTAGAATGAAAAAAAAAAAATTTAACAATTTCGTAATGAAAAAAAAAGACTACGGAGGGATCGAACCCGGGTCCACGAGCATGCGATCCAGCACACTACCAGTATAGCCATACTCGGCTGCTTGACAACAGACAAAATTAACTTGCCTATAGACACCGTGTGTGAAACTTGCATCAGCGCCGAAATCGATCCTAGCGGACATAACTGGACCTACGTGCAGGACAGTGTACATATAAAGCAATATCGGCTGCGAGGTGGAATATTAATTATTCACAAAAAATAGAGTTTTAGTTAACTAAAATGGAGAACCAAATCATACAATGTAGGTTTAAAAAAATCTACAGCAACGATCTGTCTCAAGTGAGCATTAAAAAAGGGAAAAATTTAGACGAAAGTGAACATGTTTTTAATGTCCAAGAAACAAAAACAGCTTCAGAAAATTTCATTACTGCGAATGTGTTGAAGCAAACCTCAATTAACCAGCCGGTATATTCAGTAAAAATCACTGTGAGTAATAATAACCATTTCAAGAATAACATTACTTATTGGTTAGGTGCACTAATTGAAACATTTTAAATTCAGTTGAACGACGTCAGATTTATCAACAATGCCTCGTGTGAATGTCCTGCTGGGAGTGGACAACGTTGCAAACATATTGGGGCCGTTTTTTGGTATATCAATAATGAGCCAATTCAATCGCAAACGGACAAACCATGCGAATGGAAGAAGCCGTCATCGTACGGGAAAAAATTATACGATAAAGGGGGGGGAAAAATGTCCGATATGTATCCTCTGAAGATTAGTGGAAAAGTTGATAGTGAACTGTCGGACGTTTTTTCTATCTTAGACTGCAACATTGATTGCGAACTGAAAAATATTATAGTGCAGGAAAGAAAAACAGAGGGTGAAAGGTTCGTGTTATCATTTTTTATTGAGCTGAGTGAGAATGTGTTTTAAAAGATTTGTGAGGAGAGAACAAATGACATTCTGAGTCAAATTTTGCGCATCTGATGTTGGTGGTAAAGAAGTTAATGAGAAGTTTGCACTTAAACTCTGTCTTGATGCATTGTTATGAAATTTGAAAAAGCGTAGCTGATTTAGCGTTTTTACTGACTTTCCGACATCATACAGAGCCAATAGAAACTCTTCTCCAATAGCGATTATATCCTTCTTGTCTGCAGTGGGATTTTAAAAAAATGGCTACTTTGACTTGTAGGTCCTGATGTTTCTCTGAAAGCTTATATGTAGACAACTTTCCTTTTTTATAAATTGCCGAGGTAGTAACACATCCAAAAACGGTATGGGAAAATAAAATCGAAGCACGCATAGTACCTATCTTATTTTGAAGCGCATTTATGTTCATTGTTTTATTAGGTTTTGTAGTGCTGCCGGGTCTTAACATATAAATATTGTCCGTTTTTCATTTGAATAACAGTGATACCATTAAATCAGTGTCTTCACCAACCAATGTTACCGATTTTTCTAACTTTCTTGCTTCAAGAACTTTCTCCGCTATGAGTGTATCTGCATCCCCATGTGCTTGGAAAACTTTAATATCAGCTGTTTCGAGATGTTGGCTTAGTTGTGAAATAAACAACTTTTTATTGTTTTCATTTTTTTTAAATCGGGGCCTATTAATGATTGCCATGTTGTGGTCTATTAACCGTAAGACTAATTGTGGAAAGGCCAAATGTTACCCGTCTTCACTTGCATTTAGCCGCCTAGCATACGCCTATTACGTAATGAAGGGCCGATTGTCAAATTTCTTACATTTCAGAAATACTTCGAAATAAAAAAAATACCTAACTTTACTGATTTAACACTATTTGCTCTTTATTTTTGAGTACTTTTACATGAGAAAATAATTCTATGGCATTTCCGCTGAGAAGTGTTTTTTTTTTGAAGGCCGAAAAATATTTAATGACTTTTGACGCTTGCTGTACGCCACTGGTTTATTCAAATTGTATACATATATACACCAAATTGTAGGTATTTTTATTGGCTTTCATTTTGGTCTCTTGCATTTTTTCAAAAAAAGGAGTAGTTTTTGAGATATTTGATAAGAACTAAAAAAATATACATTTAGGGGTAGTTTTGGGGTTGTTTGCACCCTCGAAGGGATGGGGACTTTTAGTATGTTAATCAGGACCAAAACAGCTAAATAATCCCGCATAAATCAACTTTAGGGCATTTTGTTCCACGAGCACCATGTTATCAAAAATAACTTCCCTCTGACCTATTAGTACAATATTAGTTAATTACTTATGTTATATTTTATTTCGTATACGCAAACTTTGCATCAATTTTGAATGTTCTAATTTTTACATAGTTCGACATGTATTCGAAAGATGCCTCCAAAACGAGAAAAGAGAAATATCGTCAAACCGTTGAGATATAAGACGACTTCATCTAGTAAAGCGGAAAATGTACAGCAGAAGAGAGCTAAAAGACGGAAAACAGACGTACAAACAGTCGAAAATCAAAGAAACTTACATAACGACATAGCTTCAATAAAAAGAGTATTGCAACTTCGAACTTCAGGAACATACGAGCCGATTCCTCTTCACTCATCAAATGGTCCTTCGTCTGTACCACCAACAACGATTTCAAACTACGTACCCGAGAGGCCTTTTTTCAAGAGCAATAATACTCTTGCAAGAAGAAGTAACCCTTCTTCATTACCACCGGAAACATTAACTTCAAACGTTGTACACACCAATCAAACTTCGACCATTTGGAAACCTCTTCTTCAAACTAGCGTTTCTGGACAAAATTATTTTTTGTCATCAAGAACGGATGAGGGACAGAGAGAGTGCAGATATTTGTCTTCGCAGAGGAACGCTGAGTGCATGCCAAGAAAAGTTGCGCCCCTAAAGCGCCGAGACAATCAATTGCTATCAGATCACAACGGGGTAATGACTACAGCAAACGTACAACATGACGGTTTTCCATCTTCTACCATAATAGAGCGAAATGCGATTCTCCTTTCGACGACATTATCGCATGCCACATTACATACAACGCCTTTTCAGCCTGAACAACTGTCATCTCCGAAACCGTTTTATACAAATTGCAGTTCCATGGTCAACGGTAAACAACTTTCTTCGATCGCATCACAAAGAAACCTTGGAACAATAACGCAGCTCTCTCACGACAAAGAAACATTGATGATTACCTATGGTTTTCGACCAATGCAAACAAGCACGCCGGAGCTTCGTGATTGTTCAGGAAATCAAGCAACTGGTGAAAATACTCTTCTACAGCGGGCTGATAAAGAAGTCAATATTTCAATATTTGACAAATCAACGCATGAAGATCATAGCAATCCATCGCGAGATGATAGCGTGTCTGCAATAAGCAATGCTCAAACGGAAAATAACAGCAGTATACACAGCCAGTAAGTCTTTATAATTTTTTTATTGTAGTCTTAAACAGAATTTCTCTAAGCACATATTAACAATTGAAGAGTATAACTTCTAAAGGGTCTAAGTGCCATTTTTGCAAAAATATATATTTTGCTTGAAAACGATCGTAAGTGCAAACCCCAATGCATCTGAAAAGGGTCTATGTAAAAAAAAACATACGTAGAGGATTTGTGATGTTTCGAAAGGTGGCGCCAGGTGTAAGTGCCACAGAATGTTTAAGCTAAAAAGGGTCTATGTGCCATTGCCGTTTATCTGCAGGAATAATGGAAGAACAAGCCGGTGGCAGTTCGAAGCGAAGGAAAAGGGGTACAGAGAGTGTAATTCAAGAAAGAAGATGACTGGGAACTAGTGGTTCAGAGTACACAACGTATTCTGGAGTTAACGTTACTGCGAAGAGAGCTCTATCCGAACTACTCAAATTCCACAACTTCAATGCAAGAACCGAATAAGCGAGGCAAAACTACAAAATTTAAGGGGTTACACCATCTTGACCCACCCAAAAATTACGGTCTTTCAAGAATTTTTTCGGAAGAATTGAAATGTTTTTATCCAAATGAAAAAGTACAGTAAGGTATTATACTACTATTAAACTACAAAAAATTTTGTTTGTATTTTTTTATTTATAAAAATGGCGGCTTTAAAGGCGATTTACTGGAGCGCTGCGAAAATCGATGATCGTGCGGTGGGCACGATAACAGTCCAGGTTTAAGTTAGAACAATATGAACGAAAAAGAATTAGTTTCTGTAGCTCAAAAGCTAGCGAAATACGTAGCCGTGTTCAAAAATATGCATTTTTCACAAAATGGCATCGATTTGAAAGGAAAGATATATCTTTCTTCTATATATACATTTTGCCCTAAATTTCGTTAATTAATGTGGCATAAAAAACGCATATATCAATACTTTGAAAAAACCGTACGTATATTTCGCTAGATAAACATATAACGAATAAAATAAAAAAGAATCAAGACGATTGATTGAAAATTGGCGGAGCTAGAGTGCCCACCGGTTTTTAAAATGTAGTTTTGAGAAAAACGCGTTTAAAGTTTCGCGAGAACATTAGCGCGCTTATGCACGTCTCTGTTTCTACATTTCAAAAATTGCTCTTTCACTTTAGATATCGATTTGTAACTAACGGCATATCATTTTGTATACCATGGAGAGTATTTTCAGCAAAAAAAAATTGTTTTGATTTCTTGAAAATATCAAGGTGGTTTAACCCCTTAAGAGACATGATGGACTATATTCCACTGCAACACTACAGATTCTACTAAAACCTAATTAAAAGGACATCTGTGCAAAGAAGCAGAAGTTGAGCTGAAGATGGAAATGAAAAGAGAGAAGAGAGGTGCAACATCTTTTTCATTTTAATGCCTAATGGTACTTAGACCCTTCAGAATGTAACATGTAAAGGCACTTAGATCTTTTTACCGAATTTCAAAATCTTTTTCTTTTCTAAAGATATATTTATGTTTCACTGTATATTCCTACGATGTAGTTTATTCATATATAGCTGAATTTGAAGAATAAATACATTTTTTTCTTTGAAAGTTGTTGATACATTACCAGCACTGATTTAGCTCAATATCTCATTTTGCGATTTTTGGTACTTAGACCCTTCAGAATGTACACTCTTCAATTATCCTTCAATTGTTTACATGATTTAAAGGTACAATGATTTCGAAAGATACTTTCGTCGCCAGGAAGAAATGCACATCGAAGTTATGGATAAGTTAAACAAAATTCACAGGGATACTAGATGTCAAAGGAATAAAGAGAGTAAAAAACCAGCTTTTCTTCCGATGAAGTCCGTACAAGCAGTTGACGCATTCAACACCTGTGAGGATGAAGAATTTGATAACGTTGTAAGTGTACATAAAATACGAGAAGAGAATGAAACAAAAAAAATTTTTCAATTAATTACAACTTCTTATTCGAAGTAAAAAAATATACATTAGAATGTATCAAAATAAGTTTTTTTTTCTCACTGCAAAAACATTTAGGATTACATTTATTATTAATCCTACTACAGAGTAGGCCTCACAAACTAAATTTCAAAAGGAGTCTTATACGACTTTTGTATTCTCAATGTAAATTACACGTCAAAAGTGATATACTGCATGTCTACTTTCGTAAAAGACGTCTTCAGAATGAAGCAAAATGTGATTTTAGCTCATGAAACTTGCAGGCACACCTTTCATTTGTATTTATGTTATACTAAAAATAAATTAAAGTTTTTCAATTTTTATAACTGATATAAAAACACTGTAACTTTAAGGATTCTTTTTTTTACTGAAAAACTTGTTAGCGAATTAATTAAAAATTGCCACTTGTATTTGTAGGAATAAAAGAGTGTGGATAGAATAATTGAAAAAAATTAAAAAATGACATTAATCTTCCTACTGTTTGTAATTGAAATGACATGTACGATATTTTTTACAATTTATCGAAAACGTGACTAGGGTGATTTTAAAAAAGTTTTCAACATTTTGGTAAAAAAATTGTAATCTATAGAACTTACGGGCTTGCTTTTCAATTAAATATACATCGTATTGACAAAAAAATAAATAATCTTTCTCCAATTTTTATAATGTATTTAAAAATACTTTGAATTTGAGGATTTCTTTTAATTGCCAGTAAATCAACTAAAAATTGTTAATTTTGATTGTAAGAAAATGTGGGAAACAAAGTTATCGTGGAAAAAATTGAAATTCATAACAATGTTTCTAGAATTTTAAGTTAAAATTTATATTATTTTTCTCACAACTCATCGAAGAATGTTGAATCTTTGAAAAAATATTGTGCATTATAAGTGGAAATTCTAGAAAGATTATTATTATCACTTTTTAAATTTTGGTAATTATTGCTTTATAATTTTTGGTAGGTCGATTAACTGGTGAACGTTGGAGGACTGAATATCAGAAGAGCTTTGAATTTATGTATGAAAACAACGATACCGTAAAGTGGGGTTATTCTGCTCCATAGGGGGATACTTTGCGCCACTTGCAAGAAAAGGTTATAAGTTTTATTGACAGAGACACGCAGTAAATAATTGACGATCGCACCGCTGTATTAGAAGTTGCATATATAGACATTGATTAGACCTTGAGTGGATGCGTTCCAGTCATTCTAAAGTGTTGTGGTTGCACAGTAAATATTATAGAGAAAAACTTGAGTATAAGTGCGTCGTAAAAATCTTGTCGAATCGTGTTCGCCTTCAGTCATAAAACAGGTAAATATGTATATATAGTGTCTTTGATATAGTATTTTGTAGTTACCATATGTAGTTTGTTTGAAACATAACCTGTAAACATGTGACAGAAAAGAATTCTTTAACGGGTAAAATCTTGTAAATATGGGGATACTTTGCTCCACCTGACTACTGGCGCAAAGTAGCCCCATACTTATTTGTAAAAACTTGCGTTGCATGGTTTTTCAGTTAATAGCGCAAAGTATCTCGTAACGTATGTCTGACAGCAAGCGCAACAAGACTTCGACAGTTTTTACCGACGGTGGTCGAAAATTGCATTGGATCTAATGCAAGATTCGACCACCGTCGGTAAAAACTGCCGAAGTCTTGTTGCGCATGCCGTCAGACATACGGTAGGTATAGTTATATTTTTTTAATTATTTTTTTATTTTAGAAATGCCTAGACAATATAAAAGAAAGGCTGGCGCGAAAAGATACACTGATTACACTGAAGAATCACTTCAAGCATGTTTGGCTGAAATCAGAGCTGGTAATATTTCACATAGATATGCAGAGGCTAAATACAAAATTCCAAGAAGAACAATTTTTAATAAATTGAAAGGTTTACACACGAAAAAAATTGGCAGACAAGTAGAATTTAACATTGATGAAGAAAACCAATTTGAAATGTGTATAACCTCCATGGGGGAATTCGGTTTTCCTGTGAATGTTCGAGAATTACGACACATCATCAAAAATTACCTCGATCAAGCTGGAAGGCAAGTCAAAATCTTCCATAATAATCTTCCCGGATATGAATGGATTAAATCATTTCAAAAGCGACATCCTGGGCTTTCTGAAAGGTTTGCAGAAAATGTCAAAAGAAATAGGGCTGCAGTAGATGAAACTGCTCTAAGGGCCTTCATCGAAAATTTAAGTGAAGAAACAAGGGACGTTCCAGCAAAAAATATATGGAATTTTGACGAGACGAATCTTGTGGATGATCCCGGAAAAAAAAGGTTTTAGTTAAAAAGGGCTCCAAGTACCCAGAAACCATTAGAAATACGTCAAAAACTTCTGTTTCGGTTATGTTTGCTGGAAACGCTGATGGAGAGCTCCTTCCGCCCTATGTGGTTTATCGTGCCCAACATATGTGGACAACATGGACGCAAAATGGTCCGAAAGGTTGCAGATATAATGCCAGCGTTACGGGATGGTTTGATGCTGCAATTTTCACCGACTGGCTCAAAAACCAAATGATACCACGTCTTAAAAAATTGGAAGGGAAAAAGATTTTAATTTGTGATAACCTTTCTTCCCACATAACTGTATACGCGCTTAACCTATGTCGTGATAACGAGGTCAGCCTAATATGCCTACCTCCTAACAGCACCCACTTAACACAGCCACTTGATGTGGCAATGTTCAGGCCCTTAAAAATTGCATGGAGGCGAGTACTCTCCGAATGGAAAGACACCCCAGAAGGAATGCGCAGCACCAATATACAGAAACAGCACTTTCCACCGCTACTAAATAAGATGCTACAAATTCTTGCACCAAATATAGCAGAAAACTTGAAATCTGGCTTTCGTAAATGCGGCATACGTCCAATAAATGTGGACGAACTCTTAAACCGCATTCCCAGAAATACTTGCGATCCAAATGAAATTCATTCTGTGTTTCTCCAACATCTTGAGGCTAGAAGATCTGACTCGACAAAAATAGTACAAACACGAAGAAAGAAATTAAACATTCCTGCAGGAAGGAGTGTTTGCAATGAAGTGGAAAATGATGACGAAGATTCAAGTTTATCTAACGAACCCACATCATCACTAATTGTAAGACCAAGAAATAAAACCATTTCAGATATTTTTAGTGATTGTTCTTCGGATGATATTGAAGATAAGATGGTTAAAGAACACGAAGAAGAACAGGAATTTATTGATTATATAGATAGCAAAATATCAGGGAAAAAAGATTTCCAATTTTCAGATGTTATAAAAGAAGTTGGGTAATTTGTTGCGTTTACATATGAAGGGGAAATATTTCCAGGTGAAATTGTTAGCTTTAATAACCAAGAAGTCACCATCAAAGCAATGCAAAAATCATTAAAAGCATGGAAATGGCCCCAAAAACTGGACCAAATGACCTACTCGTGGGATGACGTATTAGGATCCATAAAAACACCCGTACAAATATCTAAAAGAGGATTTTTTAACGTTCCGGAGTTAAAATTATGGTGGTCTTAGCTGGATATTCATTATTTCTTTTAAAAGATATTTCTACCTAGTTTTTACGAATATGTACTGTTCCTTTCAGTTATAAAACATCGAATAAAAGTTTTTATTTTGATTTTCCTCGTTTTTGAATCAAAATGCAGCAAAAAAAAATTTTTTTCTACTTAATACATAAAATGGTGTAATGTCTTCTTACCGGAGGTGTTACATTGTTCCACAGATAAATGTATCCTGTGTCACAGCCAGTATTATTAGGTGGCGCAAAGTTACCCCACCCATTGGTATGGTTTGCGCCACTTTTAATTAAGAAATATATATATCCTGGAGAGACTTTTTGTGATAAAATGTTCCAAAAGGTTACTATATGAACCTGACATTACCATATTTAAAAATGTTAGAATTGTAACTATTTCAAATACATTTTTATACAGCATTTTGTTTCATTCATATTAAAAGTGGAGCAAAGTAACCCCACTTTACGGTAACTGACGACTTAGCGCTTCAATACTCACGGTGGGGAAACCAGATAGATCAGACTCTACCGTTTCACTCTACAAAATTATGCAGTGCTATGAAGGGTATGCGTTTTGAAGAAACAGATCTATTCGGAACTTTTCCCCCGAAAATAGAATGTTCTGTTAATAAGCTGTTTCTTTACTTAAGAGGACTTTAAATAAGCTATTGTATGCAAAGGCATTTTATTTCATGCAAAATATAAAAAAAATAGTAACGTTAAAATAGATAGATAAGTTTCACTGCGATTTAAACAACTCTTTACAAATGTATAAATATTCTTTTAGCCGCAGTATCTAACAATGACGATTTTGGAGCTCCCAATAAAGAACAATTTAAGACAGCGATGCAGGAAGCTCTTCGGGTAGCTAAACAGCGTCACCGAAACAAGAACCTAAAAGAACGTGGAGTAAACCAGGGTGGACGAAGACTACGAAACCGGCGTCCGGTTATTGAGTCCGATGAATCAAATTAAAAGCATTTATTGTCATTGTCATATATTATAAAAGACTCATAATAAAACATATTAGAAGATTAATGGCTTTTAAAATTTATTTACTGGGTAAAAAATATAAACAAACGATGCCAATATAATGCTAGCATTATGCTTACAAATTTTAAACATCCATGTTTTCTTACCGAGCAAATAATGCTAGCATAATGCTATACTTTATTGCCCGTCATTTAATGCTAGCAATATGCTGCGCAATGGAGGACCTAGTAGCGTAGCATATTGCTAGCATTATTTCAAAACAATTTGACAGCAACATGCTGTCATGTTGGCTATCTGGGTATACTTGTACGCAGCGCGTACTATTTTCTCAACAGGTAGTTCCAAACTAAAGTGAAAAATTAGGTATAGAAGATGGTTCCTTTTACTTTTGGTATTATATACTATATTATACAGTATGTGTCCCATGGCAAAAACTCCAACTTTTGAATTTCCCTGAGATTTGGCCGGAAGTGGTAAGGGTCGGTGCTGTAGTCATTCCTAGTTAGAATTGGTTTCGGGAGAGTGCGCTGCGGTCTTACGAGCCGAGCGAAAAGTTTCAAATGTCTGATCTAACCTCGAAATCGTTAATTTATAAATAATGATGAATAATGTGTAGAAGTGATAAGAAATAATCATTCGGATTTCTTCGATGAGATTCCCCAAGTGTTTAAAAATCGGTGTCCGATTTTTGCCAATAACTGTTGCTTCAATTTCCAGTGATATTATGTATTACTGCAGAACGAGTAGGTTAGAAGATTTTCATGAAGACTCACGATTTTCTGACATGTCATCTCGTACAGGTGCAACCGAAGAGGATCTAGCTCGTGTTCTATCCGTAAAAAGATGACTCGATGGACATGGGAGAATGTCAGGCTTGTCACCGAGCGCCTATTACCCACGGTACATTAATTGCAATACGCGCTCCTCGTTTCAACTATTCTAGCGTTAAATAACTTTTACTTCTTCCAAGGTAATAACCTTTTATGAACTGTTCGTGGTAGGAGGCAGCGATCGATAATAGCAACTCGTCGTAGACAAGTTCGTCTATTAAAACTAAAACGCAATTCGGTGTGCCGAACTACTACTGCGATAATGTGCCCGAGCTCACGGTCTATTCTGCGATTAACGTTAATGTAATCGTGATTATGCTCGGGTGATAGGTGTTCCAAAAGAGATAAAGTTGATATTAAACATCGGACGCTGTAAGCTGACTTGCTAGTGTATGCTTTGCAACTGGAACATCATCGCAGGAATAATTTGTCTACGATTAGTCACAATCATTGATCGCTGCCCCCTACGATTAACAATTCGTACAAGAGGTAAATACTGTGAAAGAAGTGAAAGTTATTTAAAGCAGGAATAGTTGAAACGAAAAGCGCATATTGCAATGAAAGTACCATGGGTGAAAGGCGCTCGGTGATAAGTTCGACAATGTCTGATGTTCATCGACTCATTTTGTTCATGATAGGACAGGAGTTACATCCTTTCTGTTTGCACCTTATAGTCCAAAAGCCAGCGACGATTTTAGTTAAGGAATTTCAAACAGGCTAAAAATTTTTATTTGCGTTAAAGAAAGATTACTAAACGTAGAATGGCCAGTCTGCCAGTCGTGCGTGGCCGAGTTTAATCACCCTGGTTGCCCAAAGGGGTGAGAAACAACTACTTACTTAAGGTATTTCAAGCAGGCTCACGTTTTAGTATATTAAAGTGACATTCATCTAAGAAGGGAAAAAAATATTGGGAGACCAAATGGACGCCGCAAAGGGTCGGAAAACGAGTGGTGACAAAATACCTTAGTTCCATTAAATTTTTTAAAAATTTTGTCACATTTTAGATTATGAAAAAACTGATAACTTTTCCTTATGAATGAAATCATTCTGACATTTAGAAATAGAGATAATCGGTTTTGAAATTTATCTATTTACAGCGTGAGCGCGCGGCGTAGTACGGCCCTGTAAATAGATAGGTGAGATCCACGGTTGCTAGATATTAAACGGTTGTCTGGTAAGGCTGGTGTCATGGCGGCCGTTACGTCAGTGCCTACGTCACAAGTATGCTTCGACTCAGCTGTCCAACTAATTTACATAATGTTTCATGGTGTTACGAATGTTATTTGAATATTTGCGAGGATATTTGTGTCGTATTTGAGTTTTGTGAGTGTTTGACTGTTCTGTGGTTGCTAAAAATTGATTAAAGACTAACTAAAAGACAATTTATCACAGGATTATAAGTTAGTGCTTAAATGCAGCTCGACAACCGAAGGTAAACAATAAGTTTAGTTAAAAATTAAGCAAATATAAGGAATTGTTTTAGTTTTAGGTAAGATGACTGGGACGATCTGCAGTATTGCTACTTGTAATAGTAATCATGAAAAGGCAAAGAAAGATGGAGAAATTGTTAAGTTTTTTACATTTCCGAAAAATCCCATATTAAGAAAACAATGGGTTCAACTTTGCTGTAGGAAAGACACCTTTAATCCTGCTAACAAAAGGATTTGCAGCAAACATTTCGATTCAGACCAGTTTGAGGATCTCATACATGCAAAATTAACTAAAACCTTATAGTCGGAGAGCCAGAGCCAAAAAAGGTCTCTGAATTTAATAAGCCCAGTTTTTTTATAGTTTATTACAGTGGTTGTGTAGACAAACATACTGCGGTCAGTCAAGCGAAAGCTGGGGCATATGTCTCAGGGACGCTATCAAAGTTGTCGTTCCTGCCGGGGTAATAATTTGAATTTAATAAGGTTGAAAATCGGTATACAACTTGTATATTGCATATAAATAAAGGTTACGAAGTCAGTCAGCTGAATGTGGGGGCGGAGCTGGTCAGTCAGCAAAAAAAGAAATGTAAATTTCGCGCGCGCTCGGCGTTGCAGGCGATTTCAAATCAGAGTATAGGAAAGAGCGCAGGTATACTCGTAGGGGGGGTAAGAGACAATAGCTCGGGGTCTGTTCCGTCGCACCGAGCGTATACATAGGTCGTAAATATCACGGACAATTCGTTAACAGCCATCTCCCGCAGTACCCGCTTTGACCGGTACCGTCATAAAAGTGATCCGAGCCGGCTAAAGGAGAGGAGTGTCCGATGCCGCCGATGAACAATTGGGGAATTTTAATACTTAGTTTTTCCATTTCGCCAGCGTCATCGACATCCTTCCCCTGGCCGATCAGGGTGCGTCGCGTCGCGTCACGTTAGCCCACGCTATCCCTTCCATTGGGCTACGATGCGAATATATAAATCGGGGCTAAAAGCGTGTCCTTCAATGTACTATCAACCATCAAGTGTCACTCAATTCGTGTTGTATTGAACAATGGTTAAACCGTAGTGAGTGACGCATGTGTTTCGTTTCAAAATGAACAAAATTTGTGTATTCTGCCTCAAGAAGCATCAGCTATTAATATCATTTACAGAGAAGACTTTAACAAATTGTAAAGCAATTTTACGAATTCGTGCAAAATATAATTTAACGTATGACAATATATCTTTGCCGTCGAATCCAGGACAAATTGAGTGCTACCATGTAGTTTGCTACAGAAAGTTTACAGCTTTAAGTAAAAAGTATAGACAAGAGTTAAGGTAAGATACAATTCAATATAAACATTTTGTGCATGCTCAAAATAGTTTATTTCGTACTTATTATCGATATGACTTGAACACCTATTGAAGTAAGAAGTTGCGTTGTTGACGTTTAAGCGAAATCAACGAATTTGATGATTCGGAGGCAGAATTTGATAATGAATGAGTTATTAAAATATTATTTGTAATGTCTATTCTGTACACATATAATACATTTTCAATATTATTATATTATAATTAATTAATAGCCTATTGAATCTAGTTCGTTAAATAATAATTTATATATTCGTATCGTAGTACAATGGAGGGGATAGCGTGGGCTAACGTGACGCGACGCGCCCTGATGGGCCAGAGGAGGGATGTCGATGACGCTGGCGAAATGGAAAAACTAAGTATCAAAATTCCCCAATTGTTCATCGGCGGCATCGGACACTCCTCTCCTTTAGCCGGCTCAGATCACTTTTATGACGGTACCGGTCAAAGCGAGCACTGCGGGAGATGGCTGTTAACGAATTGTCCGTGATATTTACAACCTATGTGTACGCTCGGTGCGTCGGAACAGACCCCGAGCTATTGTCTCTTACCCCCCCTACGAGTATACTTGCGCTCTTTTCTATACTCTGATTTGAAATCGCCTGCAACGCCAAGCGCGCGCGAAATTTACATTTCTTTTTTTGCTGACTGACCAGCTCCGCCCCCACATTCAGCTGACTGACTTCGTAACCTTTATTTATATGCAATATACAAGTTGTATACCGATTTTCAACCTTATTAAATTCAAATTATTACCCCGGCAGGAACGACAACTTTGATAGCGTCCCTGAGACATATGCCCCAGCTTTCGCTTGACTGACCGCAGTATGTTTGTCTACACAACCACTGTAATAAACTATAAAAAAACTGGGCTTATTAAATTCAGAGACCTTTTTTGGCTCTGGCTCTTGGACTATTACCTATATAGGAAACTAAAAGACACTGGTAAGTCCTTAAATATAATTTGAATTACAATACACACATAATCAAATTTTATTTTTAATTTTAGCTGTACCTACACTATTTTTGCCAAACAAAATGGACAAAAATCCCTCTGAAAGAAGTAAAAGAATGGAAATCAAAGAAAGAAAGAAAGTTGTTTCCCAACTTTTGTTGTCCAAGGAAAATATTGCAGAAGTTCCTGCCCCTTCTTTTGATATTAATGATGATGATTCGCAATCCACAAGCAAACAGTCACCCTTTGATGTTCCTTTGCAAAAGTACACTCAGTTACAAAAGGAAAATGAGGATCTTAAAAACGAAAACACAAAAAGCATGAGTGAAATAGAAGCTCTACGAGAAAAAATAAAACATCTTCAAGAAGGAGCGGGCATTGTAGACAATAAATGCTTCGAGGCTAGAGTTAAGGAAATCTTGTCAGAGTTTTTAACACCCAACCAGAGCTAGATATTATATTAAAAAAGAAAAGTAAGGCAAGATGGACCGCAGATGAAATTTCTAAGGCTTTCACCCTGAGATACTTCAGTAAACGTGGTTATATTTACACGAGGCAAACATTAAAATATCCATTACCAGGGATTTCAACTTTACAAAGTTTGGCTTCAAATGTGGATTTACAACATGGAGTCTTAAAAGATATCTTAAAGGTGATGCAAACCTGTGGCAGTGAAAAGACAAAACTTCAGAGATTAACAGTCCTATCATACGATGAGGTAAAAGTGTCATCATTGATAGAATATAATCAAAAATGGGATGAGATAGTTGGGCCATATAAATACATGCAAGTTATAATGGCAAGAGGTCTGTTTAATCAATGGAAGCAACCAGTGTTTATTGGATTTGATAAAAAAATGACAAAATCTCTACTAGAGCAAATCATTGCAGATCTGAATGAAATTAAATATGAGGTTGTTGCCTGCGTCTCAGATTGTGGAGGAGGAAACTTGGGACCCTGAACAGAACTAAATGTAAACATAGAACAAACTTATTTCTTCCACCCAGTAACAAAAAACAAAATATATGTTTTTGCGGATATCCCTCACATATTAAAATTAATAAGAAACTGGTTCTTAGATCATGAATTTATTTTAAAAGATGGAAAAAGGATTACCAAGACACCAGTAAAATGTTTAATAGAACAAACAAGTACAGAAATTAGTTCATGCCATAAACTCAAGCCGATTCACATATTTTGTGAAAGATCACAAAGGCAGAATGTAGCTTTGGCAGCACAGCTTATGCCAAATACCACCGCCACTGCTATGCATTAACAAGATATTTACCAGGGGAAGATAAAGAACTTGCCAGAAATGTAGGAGATTTTTTTGTGCTTATTAATACGAGTACATGGTTTCATGTTTTGAACTCCTATTCTCCTAGTGCATCAGTGCAAACTAAAAGACCTTATGGAACAAATTTTGAAGACCAAAATCAAATTTTAGAAACTGCTGTAGAAACTTTTAGAAGTATGAGGGTTATTTCTAAAAATTCCCTGCAAATCTTTCAAAAAGGAGCTATTATTTCTACCACTTCAGTACAACATCTATACAAGGATTTAAAAGAAAGATATGGAATTTCCTATATTCTTACTCATCGACTAAACCAAGATTGTCTCGAGAACTTGTTTTGTCAGGTTAAAAAATTTAATTTTTCCAACAATATTTGTTTACCAAGTCAATGTTCTTATGTTGTTTAATTTGTTTCAGATAAGAACAAGAGGGAGCTTGCACGACCATCCTGCACCTCTAAATGCAATATACAGGATACGAATGATTATACTTGGAAAAAATCCTGGTATGGTACAAAAAAATACTAATGTGCAGGGGGACCAAGATGAGGAGTTTGTCCTATCCAGTGCTTTAAATCAGGCGGGTATTAAAGCTAGCATAACAATCCACGAATCCTCTAAATTCGAAGAAAGCGATATTGAAAAATTTAGCGATGCTTCCCCTGCTCGTTCCTCTACTTCATCTTCTGTATCATCATCTACAAATAATATGTGTGAAAAAGATGGTTTAGCTTATATTGCAGGATTCTTAGCACGAAAGTATCACAATGAGTTCCCTGAACTCGGTTGCTACACATATGAAAATGAGGCAAGAAATATGCATTCATATGCTATGCCACATCTTGGGTACAAAGTCTTTCTTTTGGAGGCCTTACTGACCCTTCACTTTCATGGAAGGAAAATGTAGAACAAATGGATAAATGGTTTAGGAAATTACATGGTAGCAACTTTAAATTTAAAACAAATATTGTTGAGCGAACCAGCCAATTTATATTTTAAAAAATATCTAACATTCTATACAAATTAGTATACTCTCATTTGTTAAACAACGTGTGTTCATAAGAATTAAATACATTAATACAAAAAACGAAGAATCTACAATAAAACGAAAGCATGACGACCCGGGGACTGATGAAAGTCGAAAAAGGGCAAAAAAACTTAAATAAATTGTAACGTAATATACCTGATATGTAAATTTTATTGTAATTATAGTAAATTTTTTGTTAATGCCTTACGTGTAATGTCACAATATTATGTTCTTTCTAAAAAAAACAAGACTGAAAACTGCAATTCGTTTTTGTCATTTCCTTTCCCTTAACGTATCTACATTTTAATATAAAACTTTTCAAAAACAATAATTTTAGTTCTTATCTACAAATGAAAAAAAAAACTTGTTTTTGATAAAAACCCCTAAACCCCCCTTCTATGTAACCCATTTTTTAGATGTTATTTTTGAACGTACTAATTAATGATTAATCAATCCTCATGCTTTCATTAACGAGGGTGAACGCCACCGTAGTTAATGAGGGCATGAGAATTAATTGTTCATTGGCTAGTATGTTTAAAAATGAGATTCTAAAAAGTTATCAGCGACGGACTCTGTATCGCAGGGTGTATAGGTATGGTGCCCCAGCATACTTGTTTCGTCATCACTTGCCGAGTTATGATTGGTCAGCAGTTACCAGACAACCGTCTTATATCTAGCAACCGTGGGTGAGATCGGGGGGGTTGTGAGACGTGGGGGGGTCGTGAGACAAGCTCACAGCACTGAATTGAAAAGTGCGACATGTACCAATGACTGTCAAACTTCATTCTCGTCCTGTCTCTCCATTTTCATTTGACACTCGCCGCGTTGACGCGGATTCTTAATGACGCCTTAAGGCCTTAGTATCTCTTTAGATTGCAACCTCAATTTTGTGTTTTAAAGTTTTTTCGACCATTTGTGTTTGCAGTATTTTCACTCGTTTTCAAGCTGTTCACAAAAGAGTGTGTAGATATAAATCATTCCTTGGTGAGCCTTTTGACACACAAAAAGAATTTTGGATAAACATTTTATGTATCCATGAAGTGGTGGCTATTTTAAAAATATTGAACTTGGGGGGTCGTGAGACAACATTTTCGGGGGGTTGTGAGACGCGCTATTTCTAAAAGCGATTTACTAAAAATCGTATTTTATGGGCGTATTTTGAATTTTTTGTGAACACTGCACGTTTTGTCCAATTTTAATTGTTTTTAATTAATTTAGCCTTCTTTAAATGATTTTTTCTTTATTTTGTAGCGAGTCGCACCTAAAACTTGTCTATTAGTTATATGTAAAAATCTAACCTTTTTAATCTTGAATACATTGTAAGAGCCGCAACATTTGCTTTCTTTTTTTAATTTGAATAAACAATTTTGATAAACGTATGCCACTTTCTATGATTTGAAGGCGTGTCTCACAACTCCCCGAACATTGTAAAAGTCCAGAAAAACCAACTTTCGAGCTAACAGGCCAAACTTATAGGATTTTTTGAAATTTCAGCAAACCCATCTTTTTTTAAAGTGTTGTTATGCTTACTCACGATTTGAAAAAATGTATGCGCAGAAAAAAAGTCTTTTCATTATACTTTTTTTACGAAAACAAAACGCGTCTCATAACCCCTCAATCTCCCCTACATTCGTTTCAGACAATCGGATCCGATAGTAGTAAGTGTGCGGCCGCCCTTAAATATGATTCTGTGAAACGCTGACATAACTTATACCTTTTAAATTGTCATTTATCTTTTAGCATTCACACGTACATTTCAAATGGGTTATAAATAATATTATGCTGGACTCGATAAATTAAAAGCAGTAGAGCTTTAATACAAAAGTAAGCAATGTACACAGAACACTTACACACGTCGTATCAAATGCAGGTAGATGTTAGGGAACCAGTTGAAGCAATATTCTAATTGAAAGGGGTCAAAGAATAGATTCTTCTTTACCTACGTCTACACATTCCTTAGCGTCTTGAAAGTGTGTCAAAAAAACCTTAGGTCATAATTTTTTTAATTATGCATAAGAGCCATGAACTGGACAGCAGACGACTGGAATTCTCCCCATTGTTTTTGGAATCTATATTAAACACACACTAATGAAGACCCGCGTATAATTCAAATATCGTATTATTCAATACTTTTAGTCCTTCAGATCAGAAAAAAGAACTTGAAAGAAAGCCACCTCGACTAGAATACTACCTTCGCTCGTTTCTTTGGTCCTTCTCACCGCTCGCATTACAATTACAAAAAAACCTGCGTATATTAAACACCTTAATAAACGAAGTTAATCATATCTCGATAAAACGAAAAGAATAATAATTTCATTATCTATAAACTACTAAACATTTCAAATGAGAAATAACGTAATAATACTTCTATTTAGTCTTCCTTTTTCCAGCGACTGTAAGACTGTTATTGGCAGTCTGATTCCAAATCGCAGATGACTCCTCGCAAACGAGCTTTCGCTTCCTTTTAGGCAGCCTCTTTAAAGAGGTTCGACTATCAGACGAAAACCAACTTACAGCCCTAATTTTTGTATATGATATACACGAATACTTTACACAACTAATACGAAAATTTGAGCAATATAGACCGTCTAGTTTCTTCGTTATTTTATTCTAAAGTTGACCACTTTTAACATATCGCCTTATGGGAGACGATTGTACTAAGGTAGATTATCACTGACTTTAACACACATTCCGCCAACTTTAGACTTTGAAAGACTAGTAATTTGACAGATGAAATATTACGGATTATGTAAAAAATAAGTAAATTAGGTTTTACCGTACGGTTACAACGTAATATTATCATGAAATTCGTTTTTACTTCGCAAACCATTAGCACGCCATATTAACGGTGAGAGACTTGGCAACACGGCAGCGAAACAGTTGTAAAGCTCAAAGACCGAACTTTACCTGGCGTCCATTCAAACTGAGCGCGAAATTTGAAAGATTCGGAACGGTAAAAAAAATATTGTCCCTAAAATCTTTATCCAAGTTGAATGATTGTTGAAACGAAATCATGCCTTTACTTATACAACTCTTTCTTTTTTTAACAAAATGTGCCTTTATACCGGCTTTGCTGCATGCTCGTGTCATCCGCCATAGCTGGCCACTGTAGTTCACGCGTCACTGCAGCCAATATAAAATATCGCGGAGTACAACGTTGCCAAGAATACAATGAAAATTGCAACGCACAATAAAAAATGTTTAAACTATAATCATATATCCATGATACTGAATTATCAATCGAATAACCGTTTTATGTCTTCAGTATTCCCTATGAGTTGTTTTTATAGATTATTTGTAATTTTTTATTTTTCTTTAAAATGTTGGACAAGAAGCCTCTGACAACGATTCCGGAGTCATTGACGCTCTATATATATAGAGCCATAAATAAAAATAAATAAAAATAAATAAAATAAAAATAAAAAAATAAATAAATAATAGTCCGCCATAAATTTTTCAATATTTTATTTACTAATGATTTTCGGCATGAACGATGCATAAAATGGGTTCATAATTCATGTAATTATTATTCCATAAAGTTTTAGATCGCTGTGAAAACATTTTTTTCAAACACATTTTTGACTCCAAAGAAACAGTCGATCCTCCTTAACCGGTCGCAAACGAACATACAAAAACTCCAATCGACGGCCTTACTCTCGCTGACTGTCCTCTCCGACGATTCGGAAGAGTGTTAGGTACCTACTCTGTGTTAACGTTTCGGTTACCATTCTCAACGTTTTCTCCTCGTCGGTCACCGAATTTTCTTCTAAATTTCGCTTCGACGATCCTCCGTCCATCGTTTCTGAAATCGGACGATTCCGTTGAATCACAACAGTCGCATTTTCCTTCTCCCGCGGTGCTTCGCTATTCGACGCGTTGAGACGGAGGCCAATATTATGCGCGTATCTTGATGCGCGTTCTTCTCTACATCAACATCCTGCACTCGGCTCGTTTCCGTTGCCTCCAAGTAGTCCAGCATCTCTTCCTCGTACTCATCCAAAGTTTCTACACCGAAATCGTTCTTGTCTTCACTATCCGAGACAGCGTCGTCCTCGGTGCAATATCCTGCAATATTTCCCTTTGCTCTAAAATATGAATAGATATTTAACGTACCACGCGCATATCGCCGACACGTTCTTATGAACAACGGAACGTGACGAATGCGAAGACTATACCCACTTTTCTTTGCGTTTGCGCGGCTCCAGAAACGCCAGAGTCTTGAAGGCGGTGCTACGAGTTCTCGGTACAGTTCCCGATGCGACCAACGGCACCGTATTCGTCGAGCGTCGCTCGTTGGTATACTTTTGTACGACGAAAGTCCAGCGTTCGTCGTTGACGTTCGCTACGAAGCGTTATACAGGGTTTTACCGGGACTGACATACGAGTATTTCTATTAGAAAATGAAACTATACAGGGTGTTTCAAAAGTAAGTGTAAACCTTCCGGGGGCGTAATCCTTGAATAAAAATAAAACAAAAAATTCCTATCAACATGGGTCCGGAAATCTATCTATATATATAAAAATGAATGTTTGTCTGTCTGTCTGTATGTCTCTTATGCCTTCCTAAACCGTTCATCCGATTACGATGAAATTTTGGGAAATGGTTGGACGCATGCCCGCGATGGTTTCTGAGTTAATAAATCTTATATAGGGTGTTCAAAAAGTACCGGTACTGATGATTATTATGCCTTCCTAAACCGTTCATCCGATTGCGATGAAACTTTGAGGAATGGTTGGACGCATGCCCGCGAAGGTTTCTGAGTTAATAAATCTTATATAGGGTGTTCAAAAAGTACCGGTACTGATGATTATTATGCCTTCCTAAACCGTTCATCCGATTGCGATGAAACTTTGAGGAATGGTTGGACGCATGCCCGCGAAGGTTTCTGAGTTAGTAAATCGTATACAAGGTGTTCAAAAAGTAGCGGTACGGATGATTATTATGCCTTCCTAAACCGTTCATCCGATTGCGATGAAACTTTGGGGAATGGTTGGACGCATGCCCGCGAAGGTCTGAGTTAGTAAATCGTATACAGGGTGTTCGAAAAGTACCGGTACGGATGATTATTATGCCTTCCTAAACCGTTCATCCGATTGCGATGAAACTTTGAGGAATGGTTGGACGCATGCTCGCGAAGGTTTCTGAGTTAGTAAATCTTATACAGGGTGTTCAAAAAGTCCAGGCACAGCTGATTATCTCAGCGGAAAATCGTTTTAGAGAAAAACGTTTAATATAAAACTTTTAGGATTTTTCCCTGGCTACCCAATGGTCATATTGGATTTGACATTGACAATGACCTTCTAGGTAAAATTGATTTTTTTAAATCCGAACCTCTATTTTATATACCGGAAATGAAAAGAGCGGGAAATTTCACGTTCAAATATGTCCTTGACCATTATTTCCATGTGACCTTTATGGTCAGCGGAGGTCAAATTGAGGTCAAGCACAGTTCGGCTTCGTACCATGAAAGCTATGGGCCCTATACAAATTCTTTTTGATAGTAGGATTTAGGATTTTTTAGTGGCTGTACAATGGTGATATTGTATTTGACCTTGACCATGACCTTCATTTGGAATCTCTTACATCTGACATAATATTCCAAATCAGTTACACGAAAAATCCCTTAGTGCCAACCAAATTTAATCGAGGTAACAATCATCACTGGCAAATTCAAAGGCGAAGACGTCCTCATTCACGCATACCTATGATTTCCAACGATTTAACATTCGAATTCAAGCGGCTCCAGTTCCCTTTGCGTCTTGCTTTTGCTATTACCATCAACAAAGCACAAGGTCAATGGTTGACTATTGCTGGCTTAAATTTGGAAAATTCATGTTTTTCACACGGCCAATTGTATGTGGCTTGCTCCAGAGTTGGCATACCGAAAAATTTACACGTTTTTACTCCAAATAAAAAAATAAAAAACATTGTCTATCCGCTGGCCTTAAGATAAATTAATAAAAGAAATATACTTTCCAATTTAAATTAAATACATGTGTTTTTTAGCGTAGCATGGCTCCCTACCATGGTACCTATGAGTACAGATATCTGCTAAAAATTCATGAAATGACGACCAAAATCAATCCACAATCTACCCGTGCGAAGCCGGGACGGGCTGCTAGTACTTTATAAAGAAGCTACGCCCCTTCGATGAAGCACCCTGAAGACGGTTTTTCCTCAATATTTCCGAAACCGTTAACAATGAAATTTTAAAAATACATACACGGTTTAAACTGTTGGCGCTGAACTCGGTTCTGAATTCAGAATTTAAAATTTTGTCAGGGGCGTCACATACCGGGAAGGTTAAGGCCTCTACCCACTACACCGCACCATACTAGGACCGTAACCGTATCGACACATGCAACCAAATATTCTTTATATGGTTTAGTATCCGACAACACCCACTAGACCGTTCCGTTACCGGCCGGGCAGTAGCCATACTAGTGAACGGAGTGCTTCCTTTCGTGCCTGGCACGTTCCTGTTACGGTCAGGGTATGGTACGGTGTAGTGGGCAGAGGCCTTTAATGGTTAAAATAACCCTATTTTTTATGTTTCAGTTTATTACGGTTTTCGTTCAAAATTATAAAATTTCAGTTTCTTACGTAAAAAAGGTACTCTCAGTTCATCTGGATAGAATGAACCGTTTTCGAGAAAATTAATTCTGAAAATTTAAACTTATGATTCGTGAATTTATTTATTAGTTAGTATTTATTACAATAATTTTTAAATTCTGAATTTAGAATCGAGTTCAGTGCCAAAAGTTTATACCGTGTATGTATTTTCAAAATTTTATTGTTAACGGTTTCGGAAATATTGAGGAAAAACCATCTTCAGGGTGTCCCATTCGAAGGGGCGTAGCTTCTTTATAAAGCATTTCCGGACCCATGTTGATTGGAATTTTTTGTCTTATTTTTATCCAAGGATTACGCCCCCGGAAGGTTTATGCTTACTTTTTAAACACCATGTATAAAAATGCTACGTATGTACAGGATGCAGGTTTCAAAGTGTGTCCCCTGTATCCCTTTATTCCTCTACTTTTTTTAAATTCCTCCTTTAAACCCTAAAACTCACGTTTTTTCCATTTCCCCCTATAATTCAATATTTTTCCTCTAAAACCATTAATTATTTCAGCATCTCAGTCGAGTTTGTCTTTTAATCGTTTCAGATTACATAAAAAGAGTAAAAATGGTCACTCTTTTTTTGCTAAAATACTAACCCCTACTTTATCTACCTATATCAAAATTTCGTTTAAAGTATAATAACCTGCTTGAATTAATAGAATAGAGTGAATGCAGCGCGCGCGACTGCGGAGGCTCCACACGGCCCTGTCTCATTGATTTCAATGGAGAAATAAAACCCGAATATATCTATTTCTAAACGTCAGAATAATTTCATTCATAAAGAAAAGTTATCAATTTTTTTATAATCTAAAATCTGACAAAATTTTTTTTTAAATTGCTCGAAAAGTGCTATAGCGTTCCAAGTACCTTAAAGTTTCGCGAGAATATTAGCGCGCTTGTTCACGTCTCTGTTTCTACACTTCAAAAATTGCTCTTTCACTTGAGATATCGATTTGTAACTAACGGCATATCATTTTGTATCCATAGAGTATTTTCAGCCAAAAAAATTTTTTTTGATTTTTTTAAAACTTCAAAGTGGTGTAACCCCTTAACCCTTTGCGGCATGGTGGCACTCTGAGAGTGCCACCTTCTTTATAACCATTTTCTGAGTAATTTTCACCGAATTTTCGAATTTTTTTTGGTGTTTTGGCATTAGTTATAGTCCGAATATATTCAAGAATAAGAACTGATGTGCAATAATTTGAAATCTTGCATGATTTTGTTAATGCGGATAAACAAACCTTGACAAATCGCAATTTTTCTAGATAAAATTCATTATCTTCGAAAGTTTTCGAAGTTTTGGCGCCAAAGTCGCCACCGTGAAGTTTTTGGGGTCGCTGATTATGAATCCATGGTCAGATTTTCAAAATTCAAAATGGCGGATCAAAATTCGGAAAACGGTGCAAATATCATGAAAATGTATATCTGG
The DNA here is from genome assembly GCA_963678675.1 of Xiphydria camelus. Taxonomy (NCBI): domain Eukaryota; kingdom Metazoa; phylum Arthropoda; class Insecta; order Hymenoptera; family Xiphydriidae; genus Xiphydria; species Xiphydria camelus. The sequence goes on from OY783194.1 coordinate 20,512,319, forward strand.
CAGTTTTTGGGATCGCTGATTACGAATACATGGTCAGATTTTCAAAATTCCAAATGGCGGATTTTGGATCCGCCATTTTGAATTTTGAAAATCTGATAGCAAATTTGAAATTAGCGACCCCAAAAACCCATGTATACCAATTTTCACCATGATCGAAGTCAGTTTTACAAATTTGGTCCGCCATATTGGATCCGCCATTTTGAATTTTGAAAATCTGATAGCAAATTTGAAATCAGCGACCCCAAAAACCTGAGGAGCAATTATGTTTATGAAAATAAGGATATCAAGAAAATGTGTGCTTCAAAGGATTAACACGTTTACTGCCGTCTCGTTCTATAAGGATCCTTACTGCCACTTTTTTGCCACTCGTAGCGCCACTAGCACTGGTACCTTTCGTAGTCCGTGTTTACCGGTATTTTCGCTGCAAGTGCATCAAATTTTAAATAATTTTCAAAAGTTGAAGAGTATGGTGCAATGTTCTGCATTCGGATGCACTGCTCAAGGCGTGCATATATTTCCTGCTAATAAAGAACGTCGATACCAGTGGGAGATTGCGGTGCACCGTGAAAAATTCAAAGTGACAAAAGTATCAAGACTGTTCAGCCCATTTTTCTCCTCAAGATTTTATTAGAGAAGCCGGAGCTTTCTCGGGTAAGTTATGTTAATCGATTAGTTCTAAATGAAACAATTTCCTATTTACCTTATTTGCTTATATTGTAATATAGATCATGTGTATATAATTGATATTTTAACCTTACACTTCTAGAGTCATATCTAATTTTAATATATTTCTCTTTTATACTTTTGCAGGATTAGAAAAAAAACATAAAGTACTGAAAAAGGATGCAGTACCTAGCTTGTTTTCGTGGAAAGCAAAGAAAAATCTAGAAAAGTCTGAACAAAGAAGAATGAGGGCATAGCACCGGTTGCTGGAAAAGACGAAGCGTAGGCTGTTCCAACAAAAGGAAGTCGATTTCGTCCTGATCAACCAAAAAGTTGAAGAAATTAACACTCCTGAACTACCGTTACCCAATGACAACAATATATTTTGCAGTGAATTCGAGACTGTCGCTGACTTTCAGCCCACACGAGATATTGCAACACAAACCTCTACAGAAAGGAATCATACCGTTGCTGATGCTGGTGTCCAAAAAAGCTACATGTATTATAGTATAGAAACATTTAGAAATGACGATAAGAGACTTCATTTTTATACTGGCTTGGAAAGCATCGCTAAATTTAAGCTTGTGTATTCAACACTATGTCCGAAAGTTTACGAATTAAAATATCGTTGGAATCAAGTATTGACCTTTTTTAAGTGGGGAGGACCAGATGCTATTAGTATTAATGAAATTAAGGCGTAATACAGCTGATTATGAATTGTCCCGGTTCTTTAATATCTGCGAGACTTATGTTTCAAATATTTTTATCACTTGGATAAATTTTATGGCGCATATGTGGTCGATGTTAGATTTGTGGCCTAGTAGACAGTTGATAAATTATTACATGCCTGAGGGCTTTAAGCAGGACTATCCGTCTACACGCGTTATTATCGACTGCACTGAAACTCCTATCGTAAAGCCAAAAAATTCTGCTGCTCAACAAGCTACTTGGAGTTCCTATAAGAATAGAAATACAGTGGTACCTCGACATACGAGTGCCCTAATATACGAGTGTTTTGAGATACGAGCCGCCGAGCGAGCGATATTTTGCTTTGAGATGAGAGCAAGATTTGAGATACGAGGAATCGTAACGAAACTTGCCTAACACATTTCCGCAATATCCTGAAAGGGAGGAAGAAACAAACCTCCTTGGACAGTTTTTTTTAAACGATCTGCAGGTGAAAATGAGCAAAGCATGACGAAAAAAGCGAAGACCAGTGACGAAAATTAAGCGCTTCCGTAAGCACTTCACTTTTTCTTTTATTATGTTTTTATAGAATATGTATTTGTTATTTATAAATAAATATTTCTTCTTGTAAATACATTTTTCTTATTCAAAAACACTTAACAAAAACAACTGAGGTGGTTTTTGGGGAGCTGGAACGGATTAATGGCATTTTAATTAATTTCAATGGGGAAAATTGCTTTGAGATACGAGCAATTTGACATACGAGCAAGGTTACGGAACGAATTAAACTCGTATGTCGAGGTACCACTGTACAGCCAAATATGGCGTGGCAGGCACACCTAAAATGGTCTCATTTGTAGTCATACTCCCGCTTATGGAGGTGCAACTAGCGATCGTCAAATAATAGAACGTTGGGAGTTGAGAGATAAATGCGAAGAAGGCGATACCATCATGGCTGATCGCGGATTTAATGTCCAAGACTTTTTTGCTTTCAAGAGTGTTAGCATCAATATTCCCAATTTTTTGAAAGGCAGAAGTCAACTTCCAGGATTGACAGTGTTAAAAGATAGACAGTGTTAAAAGTGCTTCAAAACGTGTGCATATAGAAAGGCTCGTTGGGCTGACAAAGACATATCGCATTCTTCAAACTCCACTTATTCCTTATTATATCCCTTTGACGAGTAAGATTTTTAGCGTTTGTGTGTGCGTGTGTGTAATGCTCTGTAATTTTAGAGAGGGTATTGTCCATGGAAATGCCTCGCTTTTTCGCTGATGAGGACAAATGATTTTTTTTATAAAATTGAAATTTTAAATTTCTTTGGTTTTTGACTAGAAAACTTGAAAAACTCGACTTTCCCCATTCGTTTCTATACGAATATTCGGTACCAGTGCTAGTGGCGCCATCGCGGTGAGTTTTGCGCAAGGATCCCCATTGGGATCTGACCAGCCCCCTGTCAGGCCCGGTTGCACCAACGGAATTTGAAAGTTAAGCTTGGCTTATCTGCAGTCACAGCCAATCAAATGCTCGGATTTTGAAGTTAAGCGGAGCTAACCTTCTCAGTGTCGCTTAAATGTCGCTGGTGCAACCAGCCCTTAGGCCCGGTTCCACAACTCGGGCTTAACTCTTAAACGGAGTTTAAATCATCCATCCAACCAATGAGCGCCCGAGAATGAGGATTTAAACCGAGTTTATCTAGATAAGCCCGAATTGTGGAACTGGCCCTTAGTTGCCTAAATTTGTGTCCCCGCTATTGTGTCCGCCGCAGCGCGGCGCCAGCAGTAATGTGATGTTACCCCCTCCATATCCTCCGCACATGGCACGGCATCGTTAACAATAAATTTTAAAAAATGATTTTACATTTAAACATAAAAGAATATACCGAATATACACAATCCACGGAATTATGTTCGAAGTGTTCGAATAACACTACACGACCGTTATTATAATGATTATTAACATCACGTATGAGTGGCGCCACGCAGCGGAATTGTTTCCAACGGCTTCAATAGCGGAGACAAAATTTATATAAGGCGTATTGGTGTAGTTTCATAGGGCTGGATCTGACATCTCGATACGCCGTCTGGTGGCGAGAAGTAAAATTATTCCTAGTATATACCGTTTAGTGGGTTTAGCGAGTGACTAGCATTGGATTAATGTACACAAGCCATTATTATTAATATTAATATTAAGCTCGCAAGCGGCTCGAAAGGAAGGGGTACGCTTCGGTACAAGGGCGGGTTTTTTTTCCAATTCACGATGCGAGAAGAAAGTTTCGAAAAAGTGGAAAAGTAAAAACGTGAGAAAAACTCCGGGGAGACGCGCAGATACGTCGACGTCCCGTGATGCGGTCAAGGGACAGGCGTATGCGCGTCTGGAAGGCTGAATTTATGGGAGGTCAACCATGCACGATAGCGGAGGGCAAAGGGTGCCCATGTCCTCCCGCGAGTCTGGTGAAAGTTGGGAAGGGTTCGCGAGCCATGCGCGTGTCGAAACAATAAATAATAATTAAATAATAACTACACTCCCATACACTCTATGTTGGCAGAGAGTATACTGATTTCGGCCATATGGAACTTTTCGAAGTAAGCTCCTCCCCCATGTCAGATCCCAATATGACCGAGAAAAAACTTTCCGCGCACGCCGTCTCGGTCTATTGGACCGAGAATTTTACATTTGCACATAATTTAGTAGAGTATTTTTGCACATAATTTAGTAAAGAGGATAGGAATTTTGAAAAAATTCTTACGTGAGTCGTTACTACACTTATAAACGTCTGTCTGCGCACTGTCGGCAGTCAACGTGTTAACCCGTTCGCTGCGGATGACCTTCTAGAGCGAAGGCTCGTGTATACCCCCCCCCCCTCCCCCCCGTGGGAATTTCTGACTCACATATTTTTTTGTTGGTATTGCCATGTAGTTTAAGGTTTTAGTTGTTTGCCTCTTGTCAATTACAGCATATCCCGGAAAAACGTGGAAAGCCACAGTGTTCCGTCGCACTGAGCGACGGAATTCGGAAGGTCGATTCATACCCCTTAATAGCGTCTGTAGATCACAAGTTCCAAGTTCTAGAAATTCTATTGACATCACAATAGAACAGACAATCAATCGATATGCCAAATGCACCGGCGGCATAGTGGGTTACAGCAGACATTTCTGGGCATATGCACGATGGTGTATTACAAGGCATGAACGTGCTAAATATGTAGAATTGGCATTTGAAAAAGCAAGTATGTTACATACATCAGATTCCTCTCACCGAGACATGCAAATAAGAGAAATGAAACGAAGTGAACAAAGTGTCTTGAACGTAATTGAAGCTATTGAGTAATATATCAAATCCATTTGCAGTTGACGACAAGGATTCTCTGTTCTGTTTATCATCTGGAAGGCCTGCACCTGAATCGGTGGAAGATTTACTCAAAATGTAGATATTCTGGGGAAAGCTGCCTACAACACTTTCCTACAAGACAGATTTATTTTAAAGAATAAAAAATTTCATGAACCGCTGAAGAGAAAGCTTAAAACTTTTAAGAGTATTCAAGAGAAGATAATTGTTACGTCCTCTCAAAACAGATTAGTTGAGATAAGATTAGTTGAGATAAGAGCAGAAAGAAATATTTTTGCTCGAGCTTTGCTCCTGTCCCAGGAACGTTAAATTAGCCTAGAGATGCTGTTATCCTATCCATTAGGACCAGTACCATGGGCATTAGCAAGCTGATGGGTGTCCTACAAAAACAGACAAGGCCAAACTACTCCATGCTTTGGAGATCAAGGGTGCGGTAAATGAACCTCCTAAGGTTGAAGAATGCATTTATATGATTGATGGCATGGCTTACTTTCAAGCTCTCAGTAATATTCCAGAAACCTTTGGTGAGCTCGCCGAGATAGTCTTACGCCGCTTTCCAAAATGCAAGAGGATAGATTTCGTGACGGATACTTACGCAGATGTATCTATTAAAAACATTGAGGGACTAAGAAGGGGCCGTGGAGATACCTAAGAAAAAAATTCCTCGGGATTGGAAAAAATTCCTCAGTAATGGCAAAAACAAGGAACATCTTGTCAACATTCTACATAATGAATGGAAACAAGACATATATGCCCACTATTTTCTCATGGTAGAAATCTTTACTCATCACATATTGATCAGTGCATGTTGTTTACTAGCGAAGACGGTTCAACTGTGAATTATACAATACAAGAAGAGCTATGCTCTTCACAAGAGGAGGCGGATACTAAAATTACATTACATTGCTTTCATGCTTCTCAATCCGGTCAAGACAATTTGCCTATCAGAATTATATCACCAGACATAGATGTTTTTATGTTGTTATTAAGTTACGCCAACGAAATTGAAAACGTGTTACTGTTTCATACAGGAACTAAAAACAAACGAAGGGTTATTAATGTCACCATCATTTCTCGGGATTTAGGTGTAGCAAAGAGCCATGCTATGTTGAATATGCATGCATTATCCGGATGCGACATTACTAGTTCATTTGTTCGTCCTGGAAAGTTGTCAGTAAAATCTAAATTGGAAGTTTTCGAAATTCGTGCCTATCCTTACATCATTAGGATCATCACTTACAATTACAGACATGTTACAGACAGGCCTAGAGGAATTCGTCTGTTGCTTGTACAGTGATAAGGGATACACAGATATAAATAAGCTACGGGGGGTACGATTTGTTCACACAAAAATACTCTCCCACAATAACATTTGCATTGCCAAATACACAAGGTGTCGAATTGAGTCTACTACCTCCTTGTAAAGCTTCACTTGAAAAGCACATCAGTCGTGCAAACTACCAGTGCTATATATGGAACAATGCACATGTCGCTAAATCCATACTACCAACTCCAGTGGGACATGGCTGGCAGTTGGAGAATGGACAACTGAAGTTTGATTGGATTAAAGGGGATCCGTTGCCGCACGAATTAACCGACGTTATGGAAAGCTTTCATCCAGATGAGTTTGAAGATGGAGATGATCCAGAAGTAGTTAACTTAGCCGATATAGTACACCCGAGAGCACGGAATCTGTCGCTGGTGACTTTTTTAAACGTTATTTTTAAACGTATTAACCAATGAACAATTAATTCTCATGCTTTCATTAACGAAAGTAGACGCCACCGTAGCTAATGAGCGCATGAGAATTAATTGTTCATTGGTTAGTACGTTTAAAAATAAGGTTTAAAGAAAGTCACCAGCGACAGATTTCGTGCTCTCGGGTGTACATGGATGAAGAAGACTGCTGATTACAGATGCTGTTATAAAATGAAATACTCTTATTTGATTTTGAGATTGAAAGTGAATTTTCATTATAATAACTAGAATGTTTTCGTTTATATTCACATAATGAGAATTTTGTGTTAAGGTTCATATTTACAATAAAAAATGGAAGAATATGTAACTAAAAACTCAGGGATGAATTCCTGCACAAAATGTTATTTATAAACATACCTTCTTCAACGAAAAATTTAAATGAAATGAGAATGAATTGAAAAAGAGTCATTTTCTCCGTGTTTTCGTGGTTTTTCATGTTTTTTCGGGATATGCTGTAATATACAAGAGGCAAACAACTAAAGCCTTAAACTGGATGGCAATACCAACAAAAAAAATATGTGTCAGAAATTCCCACGGGGGGGGGGGGTTTCATATTGGTAGCTCATGGTCTATTTCTTCTGTGCGGAAGGAATATTTTGTTAAAGCATTTAAATATTGGGGATGACGCGTTATGGCGTTATTCGCACATAGAGGGGGAGTACGTTGACGCCATTAGGAGTCATTCGCAGCGAAAGTGTTCATTGTAAGGCATACGCTAGAAACAAAACAATACAATTGTAAAGCGTGGGGCGTATACGCCCCACGCGGCATGTGCGGAAAGTCTTCATAAAAACGGTCTGGCAGGGAACGTGTTAAACTGTATACAGCACACACCAGTGCAGTCCAATCAAATTTGTTATTAGAAAATTAAAGTTGCTATCGACAAATCAAATTATAATACCAAAATAAATGTTCTATCTCATGAGCATTTTCTTTCCCTTCACCACTGAAAATATGTATCTTCAAAAAATTAAATTAATTTTCTTCCGAATTCTGACACGCTTTTGACTTCAACGAATCCACACACACATTCTAAATGTTATAATTGCTATTTAAATTGATTTATTAGTGTGGAAGAAAAAGACTAATGCTATCGCAAAAAAACCGTACCTACACGGAAAGAACTCTGTTGCGAATGTCGCATGAGAACTTACCATGCGGAAAGAGCAGCATCTATTCTGTACGAAGATCGCCTCGATTCGTGCAATTCCGGTATGAGAATCTCTAGTCCGAATAACGCCGGAAAGCGATGCGAAGAAGGCATGCACACCGATACCCTGAACGCACCAACACTTCGATGCTGAAAACGCATGGAGTATTCCGTGCTAAATTGGCACGGGTCTCGAGCGTTTTTGAGATTTTCGGACAAATTTTTTAATTTTTTAGTATTTTAAAATTATTTGCAAATATTTTTATAGATATTTTCGTCAAATTTCCCATTGTCGGGAATTTTATATGTCGGTAATTTTGTAATATCTGAAATTTTATTTTTCAGTAATTATTTAATCGGTCATTTTACTTTTTTTGAATTTTCAATCGTTACAAATTGAAAATCAAATTAAAAACCAAAACTATACTATCCTTCATAAAAAAAAAGTCCTCCAAAACTCCTGTATTTTTTGAAAAAAGTCCTCTATATTTGACAGAATAGAGACTGTGATCCCTGTGATTTATATAAATAAGAATAAAAATAAGAGAAAAATATATATTCCATCAGCGAAGAAATCCAAGTTATAAAAAGGATAATTTATATACATTAGCATCTAATCACTGTATCATTTGAAGTCTTAGAAAATTAGAAATATGAATAATATTCTCTGAAAACCATAGTATTTTAATGTTAGAGGGCAATTATTTATTTTCATAAGGACTGCGGAAAAGAGGAAATGAAATGAGGAAAATCTTGTTACATTTCGAATTGGGTTCGTATTTATTATTTTTATAAATAATTTCAAATTTATAAACATTATATATTTGTATATTTACATACACGATGATGTATTATTATTATTATTATTATTATTCTATATGCCGTACCTTGTTGCAACATACTCTTTATCGTTCTTTTTCAAATACAAACACGGCGGTAGCTTAGGTATTAATTCGATATTAATTAACAAGTCTGGCTTATCAAAATTAGAATTCACAACGTATGAATGATAGTATGCAGGCATGCGCAGTCCGAAAATCTCAAAAACGCTCGGGACCCGTGCCATTTTCGCACGGAATACTCCTTGGCTTTTCAGCACCGAAGTGTTGGTGCGTTCAGCGTATCGGTGTGCATGCCTTTACCGCATGGGATAATTTGATACTTCGTTTGCACGGTTACCGACCGATGATTGCAATCGTTTCGTACTTTCTCCGCATCGAACACTCGCCTATCAAAATAGTAATAGCGCCCCATGCGACATTCGCAGCAGAGTTCTTTCCGTGTACGTACACCCGTGCTCACGGAATCTGTCGCTGGTGACTTTTTTTAAATGTTATTTTTAAACGTACTAACCAATGATTAATCAATCCTCGTGCTTTCATTAACGAGAGTAGACGTCACCGTAGCTAATGAGGGCATGAGAATTAATTGTTCACTGGTTAGTACGTTTAAAAATAAGGTTTAAAAAAAGTCACCAGCGACAGATTCCGTGAGCACGGGTGTATAATTTCAGTCACTTATCAATACTTACGAGGGGTGTCTCAAAAGTAAATTCCACAATTTTTTTAACCTTTCGTACCCACTTATATTTGAAATGAATGTATTTCAAATGGTCACTGGGGTACCTCACACCCCAGTGTGTGTACCGAAAGTTAAACCCGTTTGGTTGGCGGGAAACGGTTAAAATTTGGAGAGAATATTTGTCTGTGTGTAGTGCAAGCCCTGTAAAATTCCTATGCGCGTGCATTCATCGCAAGATTAGTCACGCCCCAGTCGCTATGGAGACTCTACTCGCTCCTACCGCCGATTGTGAAGTTCGTTGTGTTATTTGTTTTTTAATAGAAACCATCTTGTACACACTTTTGATAGACTCAGGCCCGATTCCACAACTCGGGCTTAACTCTTAAACGGAGTTTAAATCATCCGTCCAACCAATGAGCGCCCGAGAATGAGGATTTAAACCGAGTTTATCTAGATAAGCCCGAATTGTGAAACTGGCCCTCAAGTCATCAGAAATGATCCTGTAAAGTGTTGCACGGCCTATCTCAATATTCGGAGGCAATTGATAAAGAATTTCATCAAGCCTAAGGCGCCAATCGGAATCCAAGATCCTTCAAACATGCTCGACAACACTCCTGGTCGCTTTGTTATTTATCGTGCAATGTTTTTCTCCCATCAATGAATGATTGGCACCAACGAGCAACCATTGACCTTGACATAACATCTTCACCGTACACGCTACACAAATCGCGATGAATTTCAGTCGCATTTTTTTTCGGTTAAAAAACGAGTAACACCACGAACTTTACAATCGGCAGTAGGAGCGAGTGGAGTCTCCATGACGACTGGGGCGTGACTGACCTTGCACTACATACAGACAAATATTCCCTCTAAATTTCAAACGTTTCCTGCAAACCAAACGGGTTTTAAAAAAATAGTGGAACTTACTTTTGAGACATCCCTCATAGAAAGGATATATGCACTTTTTATGACAGTCCTGTAGATAAGTTTAAAAAAGTAATTATTAAGGATGTTTTCCAAAAGCATAAAATTTATGGAAAAAATTTATTATCAGATTATTTTGGTGGTGTTGACATATGTACCTATAAGTGATACGTTATATCAGGAAAAGAAGATTTTCTTCATAAATTTGGAAACTAAGCGTAACGAATAAATTACAGCCAGCGCCAGGCCAAAAATCTCCAATCACAGTCATAATTATTGTAAACAGACTAAAACGTAACGAAAATGTAGTCGTCGTCCTTAGAGGATTAATATACGATAGTGCACAATGTAGATGTGTATGAATTTTCATTAAGAAATATTTAATAATTAACAAGAAAATCGTGAAATATTTCAAGAAAATTTTAGAAATTTACAGAAATTTCTGAGATTTTATCAGAACATATTTCCAGAGAAATTCTAGGATTTTCCAATTCTCTCAGAAAACATCCTTGAGAAAATTGAAAGTAATCTCAGAAATTCCTAGAATCGTCTGAAAATGTTGAAGAAATTCAAAGAAAATGTGGAATAATTGAGGACACGAGAAGCCAAGGGGTCTATTTGTAAGTAGAAAAACAAGTTTTCCGAGATAATCCACATTAAAGTATTTTTGTTCTTTAAAAATACCTGCAATTCCTTTGCCTCAAGTACATAAGCTGTATGAATTATTCATCCCCTCAATTCTTAAAACTTAAAATTTAGAAATTGCGCTTTAATAATTAAAATTGCAATATTCTTTCTTTAAACTTCAAAAATTTTTTATTACAATTTCTGAGAAATATTTGAAACCAAAATATTCTGAAAAATATCAAACATTTTATAAGGCTTTCTGAAAAAAAAATTCGGCAATATATGACGTTTTAGAAATTTCTAAAAAATTTCTAAAAAATTATGAGAATTTTTTACCGGGGTTTCTAGGTACGCAGTTATCCTATATTTATCTCAGATACACATAAAATTCAATGAAATTCCTATTCACCTTCCTAAAACTTTTCTAGTGGATATCTGGAAATGCTGTGTCTAAAACATCACATTTCTACAAAAATTGTCTACGAAAATCTGTAGAATCTCTTGAATATGAAACTCGTTGTATCGTGGACATGATAATGCCAATATTGTACCTTCCAAAATTCTTTCTCGGCTTTAAAATAATAACAGCATCAACGCCGTCATTTGCAGGTTTTTAGTAACGGCACAAATCGTTTAAAGCTCACAAATAATCTTCATTCTAGCTGCTTATTATCAATGGGTACCTGACAAGTTCAAAGTTGGTACGGCAGTCCTGCTCAATTTCTTTCCGATGAAGTACTTCTCCTCAAAGTGCCGCTCGCATATCCTTCGCTGAATGATCTTGTTGTCAGGCACGGTCAACAGCGTCTCGTTGCCAGTAGCAGACAACCACTTGAGAAAACGTTCGAAGTCAGTGTCTGGCTTAGGGAAGTGGAACATTCGTACGTAAGTAGCTTTGCACCCGACGACGCCACACACGCTGTGAGCACTGCTGTACGTGATGCAAGCCATCGTCGCTCGCAGGCGTATGCTACAAGTTGAGTTTATTACGTCGGACACTCTTTGAAAGGGGATTTCTTGTAAGTATCTTTGCGATCTGATGCAAAAGGGATGAATTGAAGGGGACTGAGGTTAACCTAAAAACCGAGTTCCACTATAGAATCATTTCAAATTACACGTAATTATGATTTCTCAAGGAAAGAAGTAATAGACCTTCTATTAGAATAAAGATTCACGGAAGAATTATATGCAAGTCGACGATAATTACCAGAATTTGAGTTAATCGTCACTGTACGTCATCGCCACTGCATGGAATACCGCACAACAACAATGGCGGCGTGATGTTCCCGGCCTTCCCGGCGTTCCCGGCGATGGGAGGAGAGCTAGGCAAGTACCTCAAATCACCGACGCGCACGCGACCTCGTGGACATTCCACGCAACTCTAGGGGGATAAGTGAAATGTCATTTTTAAACATACTGACCAATGAACAATTAATTCTCATGCCCTCATTAGCTACCGTGGCGTTTACCCTCGTTAATGAAAGCATTAGGATTGATTAATCATTAGTTAGTACGTTTAAAAGTAACATTTCCAAAAGTCACCAGCGACAGATTCCGAGTCCATAGGTGTACCATATGTCCGCGATCAATTTTACCATAGGAAAATTGCGATTATTGCATGAGCACCTCTGCGGGTCTCCTCGTCCAATAGAATCACCGGAGAAGCGTGACTGCGCATGCGTAGTCATCCGCGAGTGCAGTTCGACTTCGACGCGAGAATCGAAATCGAAATCGAACTGCACTCGCAAACGTCACGCCAACACTCGCGGTGACTACGCATGCGCATTCACGCTTTTCCGATGATTCTATTGGACGAGGAGACCCAAGCGGTGCTCATGCAATAATCGCAATTTTCCTATGGTAAAATTGATCGCGGACATATGGTACAGTAGGCCTATTCTGTAACTTGTTACGATCCGTAACGACGGTTGTCGTTAGCATTAGTCCAATCAGGACCCCCATCACAACGGAATACTTGATCCTGATTGGACTAATGCTAACGACAACCGTCGTTACGGGTCGTAACGAGTTACAAAATAGGCCTACAGTGTCGCGTCTGCATCCAGACTTGACCTAAAATCCCCATAACTTTTGGAAGTTACTAGATTTTTGGCGCCGCATTCAAACTCTTTGTATTAACCTCTAATTATTGTCATTTTATTAAGCAAGTAAGGTATAGATGGATTGTAATAGAGAGAAAGAACGAGAACGTCGAAGACTGCGTGATAAGTTAAATAAGTCGCAGGCCACCGTGGTTTCTATTCGCGAGATTATAAACACCTTTATTGCGTGATGGACAGGGGATTTGAGTCGCGGGCCGCTGCGAGCTTCGTTTGTAAATATGGTATCCCCTTTCGCGGACCGATAGGTCGTAGTTAATTTACCTAGCAAGAACAGTTCTCCTTTCTTTGAGTCGCGTAGGCGTGCGCGCATAAGATTTGTTATCGATACGCGCTTCGGATTGCGGGAGTTCGTGCGCGGTAGACCCACGGTCGATGAGGGCATGTTTTCTTTCGAGTGCGTGGGATTGTGCGCGCCAGAGTCAGGGTCGATGCGTACTTTCTTCGCACGTGGACGCGTGGAGCGTGGATTAGATCATTGTGCGTAGACGAAGAAAGTGGGAGTTGTTACGACCCGGCCTATCTCTAAACCCGGTCGCTCTATGACGCGAGGCGCGAGGATCGGGCACCGCGCGCGAGACGCGCGATTCAGGAACAATCCGAAAGGAAACAGGGAAGAAAATTCCATACAGAGGTTGCCGGCAAAATTCGAATTTATTCCTTAAGCAAAAATCGAAGTTCGACGTTATTCTTTAAGCAAAAGGAAAAGTCGCGTTCGGTTCCGTGATCGAGTTGCGTCTCTCCCAAAAAATCTTCCAGCGTTTCAAATCCCTCTCGGCGTCGCCCGGGAAGGGGATGCTCCGGTGGGTGTGCCTCGTGCGATGTCCAATCGGGGTGAGTCCTCGAGAAAAGGGGTGTTTCCTCGAGGACGAAGACGTCGGGTGCCGTAACGTCTTCCAGATGTGTCGATGCGTCCTGTTTCGAATGCGCGGGTCCTGCGTTGGCGAGAGTTTTCTGCGAAGGGACTAAAAAATCGGTTTATAGCCCCTCATTGTTCCTGGGCCTTAGAGATGTTGCAGCCTTCGCTCCCGCTGTTCTCGGTCCGTGAGAAAGTCGCAGCCTTGGCTCCCGTTGTTCTCGGGCCGTGAGAAAGTCGCCGCATCTGCTTTCCTCCTACCTACCCTACCTCATCCCTAGAGTGACCATTTCTCTACAAGAATCTATGCGGAAAAGGGAGATATGCTAATGATGGGGATTTCTCATACGCAAGTCTTAATTCGAAGGCTCCTTGAACAGCCCGCGTTCTACAGCGGAAAACAAGGCGATCGTCGTTCGTGTAGGCTTGTCCAAAGAACCGTCGCTCTATGAGAACGTGACGTAATGTCACACCTTCCCCCTTATCAAAAGCTGTTACCTATGGTGACAGCTTTTATAACCTATTTGATTACTTATAATTTGCAAGAGTATATTGTTCGTACAAAAAAGGGGAAAGTGCGCCGTAGATACAAGAATGCTTAGCAAGTATTTTAATTAATTTAAGTCTGGATTTACATCTCCGTTATAAAAATATAGCCACACTAAGCAGACACATAACACCAAAAAAAAATCGTGGAAGGTTAATTGTTTGTTATAATCGTTAATTTCGATGTAAATATTCCAAATTTCACAAACGGGATGGAAATAACAAAGTAAGATAAAAAAAAATTTTTGCAACATACTATACATACACACATTCGTTCCATACGAGTTGCTATTTACATTTATAAAGATTTATTTTACAATAAAGAGTATCGAATTAAATACATTTCAGGGTTATTATTTATCCTATTTTACTTTCACAATGATGCTTGCGCGTCACAATTATCAATTATTTCCTAGAGGGGATGTCGGTCGAATATAAGCGAGCTTTAGTTTATTTGTGTGAACTATCTTCTTATTATTTTTGCTAATTTGTATTTCTGCGTTAAGATCGTTGAAGATTCGGGTAATTTTAAAAGGACCCTTCCAATGTGGATCAAATTTAGATTGACGAGGCTCTTGAAGCAAGTAGACATCGTCGCCTACCTGAAAAATGCGGGGATTTGAGTGCCTATCGAAAAGTTTCTTGCTCTTGGCTTTCGCCCTTTCTAGGTTTTCCGTTGCCATACCCTGGGTAGTAGTAATTATCGTGAAGAGGTCATCAAAATATTGAATGAATGTACGAGGCACCCGCTGATCTGAGAATTCCGAGGGAATTTGAGCTTTTCTTCCAAAGATTAATTCGTGAGGTGTGAATCCGGTAGCTTCGTGGACGGAGGTATTGTATGAAAACATACCAAATCTAATCCACTGATCCCAATTTCTTTTTGCGCAATAATGTTTCAGATATTCCATGAATGTGTGATGGGCTCTTTCTAAGGATCCCAAAGATTGCGGATGAAAAGCGGTTGATTTTATCTGTTGAATTTTGAAGATTTGACAAAAGTTTTTCATAATGCTACTCATGAAATTGCTTCCTTGATCGGTATGTATTGCCTTGGGACAACCGAATCGAGAAATGAATTGTTCAGCGAGTGCGAGGGCAACTGTGATCGCATCGATGGTGGGGAGAGGAATGGCATCCGAATACTTTGTTAGGTTGTCTTGAAGAGTTAGTAAGTATCGATTTCCTTTCTCGGTAACTGGTAAGGGACCGACAATGTCCATTTGTACTTTATCAAAAGCTTGCTGCGGAGTGTCGGTGATACGAAGGGGCTGCCTAGTTTTTATTCTGGCGAGCTTGTTCTTTTGGCAACTACTGCATGTGTGAACGAAATTAATGATATCCTGCTTCATCCCTTTCCAATAGTATTCGTCTCTAATTCGATTATAGAGCTTGGAGATGCCTTGATGACCACCTACAACCGACTCATGGTACTCTTTGACGATAGCTGCCTGTTCGTGCTTGGATGGAAATTTCAATTCGTTTGAGCAAATCGTAATTGTATATCCTTTATTGAAGAAGACCGTTTGAAAGATTTTTTCTATGTTTACCCAGGGGAGTTGATCTAATCCATTTCGATTTTTTGAAACGCTACAGGTGAAGATACCAAGGAAGTCCATTAAATTTTTCAAGCTTTTTATGCATGACTCGACGTTGACTAAATTGGGATATTCGTTGGGCGAATTTTTAACAAATAAATGGAAGACGTGATACTTATTGGATGGAAGAGTGGTTGCGTCACCTAAGCTGCCAGGGATTTTCTGCAAGTCGTGAAAGGTAAACCATTGTGTTTCGATCAAATCTTTGCTTGTTTGAAACGACAGGTCGTAATCGATAGAGGTGAAATGTACAATATGATCATTTCTCAGGGCCAGGAAATCTTTACTGTGGACGAGGCATGTGGCTGTGGAAATTAAAAGGTTGCGTCTTGTAATTTTATCATTGTCAAGTCTGTGAGAGTTTTTGTCCTCAGGTGAGTCATCGTCAACAGTCGTCTCTCGATGGTCTCGCTGGCTGACGCGTGCTCCGGAGTACCCGGCGACGGCACACGTCAGGAAGTCCCTCGGTGACGATTTAAACCTGACACGGGGGAGGGCTAACGTCATCTCCCCCCCTGGCGTGTGTTCCGGAGTACCCGGCGACGACACACGCCAGAAATCCCTCGATGACTCTTTAAAGTTGACATGGGGGAGGGCTAACGTCATCTCCCCCCCTGGCGTGTGTTCCGGAGTACCCGGCGACGACACACGCCAGAAATCCCTCGATGACTCTTTAAAGTTGACATGGGGGAGGGCTAACGTCATCTCCCCCCCTGGCGTGTGTTCCGGAGTACCCGGCGACGACACACGCCAGATATTCCCACGATGTGCTGATACTGGTGGCGTAATTCTGTCTTGTCCCGGTAGTTCGTCCTCAGTTGCTGTCAGGTAAGCGTCGCTGTCCTCTCCATCGTCAGAGTCCGTCGACATTGTTTCATCTGATTTTATTAGAGAAGGAGCTTTGCTCGGGATGCTATCGTCTCTGTTTGCGTTAATGGAGAAGCAGCTGTCGATTAAAGTTTCGATACTGGAGTCTTCCGTCGGTCTTTCGGGACAGTCGCCCACTGCAAGATTCACGATAGGTGGGTCGTCTGCGCAGACTAACACCGATCTCAAATCTTTCGAGCTAAGTCCCTTTTGATTTGTATAGTCATGATTTTGTTCGTTTAGGAGGATCGGGTTACGGGAGAGTGCGTCAGCGTTGGAATTTATTCTGCCCGGTTTGTACCTGATGTCGTAATCGTATTCGTTAAGGCGAACTCGCCATCGCATTAATTTCGACGTGGGATCTTTGGTATTGTGTAACCAAGTTAGCGGTCGATGATCGGTGACCAAGGTAAATTTGCGGCCGAAGAGGTATGGCCGGAAATGTTCGACGCCGAATACAATAGCTAGCATCTCTTTCTCTGTCGTGGAATAATTAGTTTCTGCGTTGTTGAGTGTTCGAGAAGCATAGGAAATCGGAAGATCTTTGCCTATAGGACCTTGACTAAGAATGGCGCCCAGCGCGTAGTTGGAAGCGTCGGTCGTGACGACAAAAGGTTTAGAGAAATCTGGATATTGCAGCAAGGGCTCGGTGCATATAATATTTCGGAGATTTTCGAAGGCTTCTTGAGCGCTATCGGTCCAAGAAAATGAGATGTCGGATTTTAAGAGACGAGTCATTGGTTTCGCGATTTTCGCAAAATCTTTCATGAATCTTCTATAGTAGCCGGCGAGGCCTAAGAATTGCTTAATATTCTTTTTTGTTTCTGGGATGGGAAAATTCTTCACGGCTTCTATCTTTTTAGGGTCCGGCCTTACTCCTTCGTGCGTGATGATATGACCTAAATATGATATTTCCTGCTTTAGGAACATACATTTTTCCGGTTGGAGGGCTAAGCCAGAGCTTCGCAACCGACCTAAAAGTTTTTTTAATTTCAACGAGTGTTCTTCCAGGGAAGCGGCATAGATGACAATATCATCCATGTAAACGAAAAGCTCGATTCCTTGCAGACCCGAGAGTACTAAATCCATCAGTCTCTGGAAGGTTGCGGGGGCATTTTTTAAACCGAAGGGCATACGGTTAAATTCGTAATGCCCGTGCGGGGTGGAAAATGCAGTTTTTGATTGAGAAGCAGGGTCTATTGGCACCTGATGAAATCCAGAAGCTAGATCAAGGGTACTGAAGTATTTTGCCCCTCCGAGCTGATCAAGAATATCAGTGATGTTGGGGATCGGGTAAGCATCGCTAATAGTTTTTTCATTGAGGGCGCGATAATCTATCACCATTCGCCAGCGAGGATTTCCCGAGGCGTTGGGTTTTTTCGGTACGATCCAGACGGGAGAATTATAAGGTGAATCGGAAGGCCGGATTACGTTATTCTCGAGAAGGGTATCGACTTGGTTTTGTATCTCTTGTTTGTGGACCTGTGGGTATCGATATTGTTTTATGTTAATCGGATTCTCGTCCGTCGTGGCGATTTTATGCCTTAGAATCGTGGTTGAACCTAATTTATCTCCGGGAAGATAAAATTGAAACGGAAAGCTGGCGATACATTCTAAGATGCTAGTCCTTTCGACTTCGTTTAGACCATCCAAGTTGAGAAAGTTTGCAATTTTCGAGAGTCGTTCTGCGGCAGATTTTTCCAAATCAATGCCGGGATTTCCCAGTCGAGCAGATCGAGCTAGCGGAGGTTGAGATTTGAAATCTTCTAACTCGATAGGGGGAATAGTAAGATTAATGCGACTGCTAGTTGAATTTATGGCAAAGGTATGGGCGTAGCCGTTCCTTTGCGTGACTAACACTTCGCCCAAATAGACACCGCGTCCTGCGTCAATCCTTCTAACATATCCCTCCTTTAGTTCTTTATTCTTTATAGGAATTTTGATGAGTTTTTTTGTTCTCGGAGGAAGATCAAACGATGGGTGGTTACAAAACTGAATCTCCTGATTACCGAGGATCAACTGACTAGGAAGATTGGCACGGAAAGTGAGTATTGCTTCCTGCTGAGTCAAAAAGGACATGCCTAAGATACCTGCTTGCTGGATGGGAAAGTCGCTGTCGACGACTTGAAACCGTATGTCTACGCTTCGTATTCTAACAAGTATCTCGCCATAGGTGCGCACCGTGCCAGAGCCGATTCCATTAAGATGGTAAATTATTTTCGTGTTTATATCGATGTCTGGTGTTAAAGCGTTTTCTTTAATTAAATTCAATTGAGAGCCGGTATCGATGAGAAAATATCCCAATCCCGAGTTAAGGAATTCGTGGTCTAAAATAATAACGGGGAGTTGCTCTATTTTTCCTGCGTCGAAATGGTAATTAATTCGGTAGATTCTGGACGCGCTCTTATTGCCGTGCTCCTCGATGCGTCGTTCCGCGGAGCAGGCTTCGCGTTTAAATGCCCGGTGCTTTCGTTTTCCGTCCTTTCGCGTAAATTAGTGCGGAAATTGTCCCGACGGCGATCCCTGTCCCGCTTCGCGTAGCACTTAGATTCGGTGTGCCCCTTTCGCTTACAGTAATCGCAGCGCGGCGGTTCTGCTCGCGAGAAATGTTCGCGTTCCTGTCGCTTCCCGTTGTTACAATTTCTTTTAAGATGTCCCGGTTTCCCGCAGTCGAAACAAACCGCGGATAACTTGTCGTTTGAATTCGCGGCCGAATATCTGATCTCATTCATGTAGGCTATTCGAGGTCTACTGTATCGCGAGTTCTTTGATTCGTTCAAATTTCGGACGCGCGATCGTTCTTTTTCATATTCTTCCTCGGTGACGGCGAGGTTAACGGCATCCTGTAGATCTCGTGGACTCCGATGTCGCACGGGTAATTCTATTCTACTCGTGAGGCCTTTGACGAAGCAATTGCACGCGTTTTGTTTGGCTCGCGACTTTACTCCGCGCGCGATCTCACCTTCGCATTCACGGTCTACTGCCTCTGATATCTCGAATAGGAGTTTTTTTTACGCGATTTCCGTATTGACTAACGGACTCATCTCTTTTTTGATGTATATTAGACATGCTAGCTTGTAGCGAATCTAGTGTTTTGCGCGGCGCGAAGGCACGTTCCAAATCGTCTAGGAACTCGTCTAAATTTAGGTCGTTATCCGAATCAAGTAGGTAAATTTTTGCATCGCCCGTAATTTTTTGACGAATTATTTTAAATAAAAACTGTTGATTAGCGGGTCTTACCGACTTCCAGACATCTCTGCAATCCTTAGCGAATTGACGTATCGGTGGAGATTTCCCGTCGAATTTCGGTATGAGGTCCGATGCTATTTTTAAAGATATATATCGGGTTTCTTCGCTTCCCCGGCTTGAAACGTCTGACGTAGAATTTCGATCCGATTGTGGAGGATCGTCTCGTAATAATGTAACTGCCGGTGATGCAAAATCGCGCGACAATACCAATGGATAATTAATGTTACGCGACGGCTCCGGCTCGGGGCGTGATACCACGGGTGTTATTTCCTGTATATTTTCTCGGGGTGGGGACGATTCATTTTGTTCTTCAACGATCCAAGAATTTGTAGATCGATTCCGATACATTTTCGCAGAAGATCTCTATTCGATATATACTACGTATCTTGTTATTTATAATATAGCCCTACTTGGTCACTCAAGAGATGATAACTATTTGACTCACTCTTACAGCGTTGTGAAGGGGTTGTCAGCCTCGTGATCTGGTTGCTGGGGTCGAACGTTGTATAGATGATGGGGGTCGAACGTTGTTCAGGTCGCCGATGCTCCTCTTTGTCGATGGTCGCCTCCTTGTCCGGCAGGGTTGTCCAGAAGTCTCTCTCGCCGTTGGATTACTGTGGTGAGTACTTCGTGTTGGTGATGTTGCTCTCTATGGTTGCCTGTGGTTTCAGGGATATAGCGTGCACGGCCGCTGAAACCGCTTCTCCGGCATTCGCCCGTCGCTCCTGGGGAAACCGTGCGAAAACCCAGGAAGGAGAAATGGCACACCAAGAGGACGTCTTTCTCGGATTATTGGATGTCCCGTAGTTGATTCTAGTTGTCGTCCAAGGAGACACTCGGTGGGTTGAATCGGAAGTTGGCTCGGGACGTCGGATGCTTCACTCACTCTGTTCACAGTCTGGGTAATTACACTATATGCACTGTAGGTCAACGTCTTTAATAAATTTGGGTACACCGCTGTCACCACTGTTACGACCCGGCCTATCTCTAAACCCGGTCGCTCTATGACGCGAGGCGCGAGGATCGGGCACCGCGCGCGAGACGCGCGATTCAGGAACAATCCGAAAGGAAACAGGGAAGAAAATTCCATACAGAGGTTGCCGGCAAAATTCGAATTTATTCCTTAAGCAAAAATCGAAGTTCGACGTTATTCTTTAAGCAAAAGGAAAAGTCGCGTTCGGTTCCGTGATCGAGTTGCGTCTCTCCCAAAAAATCTTCCAGCGTTTCAAATCCCTCTCGGCGTCGCCCGGGAAGGGGATGCTCCGGTGGGTGTGCCTCGTGCGATGTCCAATCGGGGTGAGTCCTCGAGAAAAGGGGTGTTTCCTCGAGGACGAAGACGTCGGGTGCCGTAACGTCTTCCAGATGTGTCGATGCGTCCTGTTTCGAATGCGCGGGTCCTGCGTTGGCGAGAGTTTTCTGCGAAGGGACTAAAAAATCGGTTTATAGCCCCTCATTGTTCCTGGGCCTTAGAGATGTTGCAGCCTTCGCTCCCGCTGTTCTCGGTCCGTGAGAAAGTCGCAGCCTTGGCTCCCGTTGTTCTCGGGCCGTGAGAAAGTCGCCGCATCTGCTTTCCTCCTACCTACCCTACCTCATCCCTAGAGTGACCATTTCTCTACAAGAATCTATGCGGAAAAGGGAGATATGCTAATGATGGGGATTTCTCATACGCAAGTCTTAATTCGAAGGCTCCTTGAACAGCCCGCGTTCTACAGCGGAAAACAAGGCGATCGTCGTTCGTGTAGGCTTGTCCAAAGAACCGTCGCTCTATGAGAACGTGACGTAATGTCACAGAGTAGAGTCCTTGACTACGACTAGCGTCGAGTATCAGATTGGTTCCCCACATTAGCGCTGAGTATTTGATTGGTTCCCCGTTATTACCGAGAGGCGGGGACTTTTGATTTAAAAGGATGCACTTTGCCGCTCGAGGTGCACTCAGATACCGATTTATAACGACAAATTATATTCCAACTATGTGTTAAAATATAATTCATTGGTGATCACCTAATTCTTGTATTAAGAGTGTTCATTTCTCCACCTGCAATAAAACTCTTCATCTCCCGATCCCGCTCTTTTCGAGCAGAGTGGTTCAGCACTCCACGGGCACGGACCTGCCCCCTACAAACGGACCAAGAAGACCAGCCCGGCACGCAACAACAGTCACCGGTCTGTTGACAGTTGAACCAGCTTAGTTTTGTGAGTTTTAAATTAATACAAATTAATTATGAGTCTCATAATAACTAACGGGTTTAATTACTGACTGTTTCACAGGCTCCATTAGCCACGAATTGGAGTGACAGTCACCCTAGCCCCCTAGAGTTACGAACTCCGACCACCTCGTGGCGCCACTAGAGTTACTTGCCTAGCGTAGGTATACTTTCGGTTTTCACGATTTTCTTCGAAAGCTCATCTTTTCTAAAAATTTCGATTAATTTTTACTGATCTCGGAGTTTCGATTTTTAATACACGCGAGAAACTCCTCCAGTTCTAATCAATGGGGTTTCTAAGTTGAAAAATTCAGCGTAGATAGCGGTAGTGTTGTTGGGTTTGTGGGACTTAGGTAGAGGCTCAAAACTCAAAAATCTGCAAGACATGCTCGACTATATTCCTTTCAAGCATTTGCCTATTTTTGCCGATTTTCCCAACTTTAGCTTTTTGGCACTTAGACCCTTTAGAAGTTATACTCTTCAATTGTAGCATCCCCAACAGCACGCAATATTGCTGCAACGTTGTAGCAATTTTGTCACATTGCAGTAACGTTGCAGCAATATTGTCACAATGCAGTCACAATGCAATATTGCAGTAACGTTGCAGCAATATTGCCACATTGTAGTCACAATGCAATATTGCAGTAACATTGCAGCAATATTCCTAGACACGACTGTAAATGAAAATGTATAGAATAATAATTTTTAATAACAATAATTTTTAATGACGAACGACAGAAAAATTTCGGTCTCCTGCATATATAGGGATTTTAAAAATTATTTGTGAATAAATGGACAAAAATTGTAATTTGTTCAATTATTAAATTAATAAATTAATTCATTTCGAGTCTCCAGATTATGTTGAGCAAGTTATAAACTATACTATTTATTAAAAAGCACAGATTATTAAAGTAAATGAAAGACAATCAATGAAGGAATGAAAAATCAATCACATTAATGTAGGATGAATAAATAATTAATATAATTATTTATTTATTTATTAATATCAATTTGCGTCTATGCAAGAATATTTATCAAAAGATACAATCATAAATTTAGAAAAATGTTGAGAAAAGAATAATACAATTATAGAGTCTTATTTATTCAAGCGTTTCTTATTGACTGGAAAAGGAACATACATTTATTCATCAAACTTCATATATCATCAATAGTATTCTGTATTCTATATTTGGCATTTACCGGGCACTCACAATCAGTCCTTTTTGGACCATTGTACTAACGATCAGCCGGATACATCTGCGAGCCGAGCGGCTCGCGTTCGCTTGATTGGGACGTGGTTTAGAGCGCCGCACGAACGGCTTTGAACCGCTCGTGAGCCGCGAGCGGCTCAAGAGCCACTGATGGCGATCCGTCTCCTGTCGGTTTTTCTGGTGAACGCAAAAGCCGAAATTTTTATATTCATTTTGACACTGAAGACAATGTTAATTTTGCTACTTCAAATTGTTGCAGTGCCTTAATAATTTCTTCCTTATGAAACGAATGAAAATAATTACCGAATTTCGTCAACATTATTTAACACATCTATGGAAGTAGTCCTATACTTTTTTTAACTATTATGATGATAGAGTTACCAAAATGGGTTCGATTTGGTGCTTCGTCAAATATTGTAATTGTCGATGTGAACAACCTAATTGTCACTGTAGATTTGAATACTTTACTATCATTCGAAAGCTAGTTAGAAAGCTAGCATATACATAGTAGAAGTTGATAATTTTAGATACGACAGCTCCGGTGTTTTCCACAAATGTCATCAAACAAATAATGTAAAGGCCATCCCAATTAGCAGTCTTATTACACCTTGTATATACATTAATCTCAATAATGAATTATATGTGGCTTATCCTATTAATATTAAGGAATTAGAATAAATAATATAATATACAGGGTGTTCGGAAAAAAACACCGACACAGAAATAGGGGTGATAGGTTACGTCATTACAAGTATTTTGATATAAGGGACCTATAGGGGGATTGGGTACTTCCACAAACGTAGCTTTTGTTTGTGTTACACATGTACATATAGAGAATGTACATCCAAGTTTCGCCAAGAAATCCAGCTTGGTGGCGCTGCTTGTACTTACCTTTTGATAACGATTTTCCACGGAAAGAATTTATTTGAATGCTTTGAAATCCACATTCTATTATAATTGAGGACATATTGATTAAATCTCATAGGTAAAACACTTCAATTATTATCCAAAATAACGTGTAAACAGCGCTTATACCACGGGCATCTGCTTAATGCTTGATGCGTGCCACAGATGGTACTCTATCTGTTTAGTGCAGTTACCCAATCCCCCTATACCCGCAAGCGCGCGCCCCCCCTTCTGGAGATATCAACTTTTCAAGTTTATAACGACCGAGGTTGATCAAAGTAGAATAATAAGAAACGTATCAAGATGGTAACGAATATTTAATTTTACGAGATACAAAAACAATGTACTACAGCAAATGCTCAAAATGACGGCCACCCATGTCCATGCAACATCGGAAACGATTCTGGATAGATGTGCCACTGCGCAAACTGCTAGCGGAAAGGATAACCGCTTGGCTCAAGTCCTTGTACTTTTCGAAGATGATGCGGATACAAGGAGTTTTAATTTCTTTTTCAATTGTACAGGTAGACAAAAAACTCAATATTATTCTACTTTGATCAACCTCGGTCGTTATAAACTTGAAAAGTTGATATCTCCAGAAGGGGGCGCGCTTGCGGGTACAGGTCCCTTATATCAAAATACTTGTAATGACGTAACCTATCACCCCTATTTCTGTGTCGGTGTTTTTTCCGAACACCCTGTATAAACATTGTTTTCATTCTAATTATCATTAACTGTTCAATGTAGTTTTCAATTTTATTCTATTATTTTCTTGAAAATTGTAATATACAATAAAACTATAATACTTCAATTAACCTTCTCTTAATTCTTAAAGCGGTTTTTGCTCTTAACAATTTTGATGAAATACATTTTTATAATGCATACAAGTATTAAATTCATTGACCTTTTGCACCAAAACACCATTATTATGTCTCTAATGATTGGCCTATCAGGGCTAGTAAATTTCAATGTTGACAACTACTAAAAAAAATTTTTTACCTAAAAATAATGCGTACCTAGTCTCCAGATTTCAGCGGTTTATTTACGATATAAATAATCGTAAAAATTGTTGTTAAAACATGTTATAATAATTTATATTTACATTGAGATGTCACGTCATGGACAACTAGATTTACTACTAACTATCAATTCGGGGAAAACAATAGGGATCATCGATACACTCAAGACATTTTATATCGCAAAAGAATATTCTGTTCCTACTAACCTTTCTTTGTCTTTCGATCTCTCTCTCTTCCTCCTTCTGTCGGCCGTGCGATCCTTCCTTCGAGGGGTGGATCGAAAGGGGTGCGGTCTCTCCTTGGTCACTCACTTTAGGTAGCACGACAGGGATAGAGGTTGAGGTTTCCACAAATCACAGTCACTTTAGATCTCGGAACTTCTTTATTCAGATTTTTGAACGGAACACGCGTTACTCGAGGAAAAAGACAAAAAGCTCTGCTCGGTGTCCAGGATTCTCCTTATATAAGACGTTAGACTTCGTTCCGGGTGGGGATCCTTCCTGATGTTGAAAAGGGGAAGGAGAAGGAATGCGTTGAATCATGGAGGTTTCTTCCTGTCAGCGGCTGATCGGTGGCCACTTGGCGTCTTATTTTTCGCTGGTGCATTTCCTTTAATGCTACGCGGGTGGCACGTGGAGGTTTTCGCGCCTTCACCTTGCGCGAGGGTTCGTGTTACTCGCGGTGCAGTTTTGGCTCGATGCGGAGTCGGCGTTCCGGCCTTCGCAGCGGCCTTGCTCGTCGCTATTTGATTCCTCTTATCCTATCGCTTAATTCGCCGCTGCGTTTTATTCTATGAAAACGGCTACGTTAGGACGTTACACCTCCCCCCTTAAGTCTGAACGTTAGGTGAACCTAACGTGAAGGTTGGGGTTCATATCCCTCTTTCGGAAAAAATTTAGTTAGTTAGAGCGCATATTATTATTGTAGCCGTGTTCGTAGATTATTTCCTTAAAATTATATCTTGAGTATTTGAAGAAGTTGACAAAAATTGCATATATCTATTTGTGAGTTTTAAATCGGATTACTAAATTATAGGTGATTTTACAAAAGTAAATGATTGTATTAAAAATGAAATTAAGTGTATTAAATCAGTCATTAAATATATAACGGATTAGCGCAATTAACGAAGAAAAGTGTGCAAAACGAGTTATTAAGGGAAGTAGTTTGTGGAAGGAATTTACTTGTAGAAAGGAGAAAATAGGAAAGAAAAATTGTAGATCAAATAAATAGGATTACAGATCTTCCTCTTCACACGTTCAGTCCCAGACCAATTCGTCTCACTCTGGGAACTCCCAATCTTCCTCTTCATTCGCGCTGTCCCAGTCTTCTGGGAAGCGCTGCCAGTAGATGGGCTTCTGTACTCGATCCTCGTACGTCCTAAGATCCGCCAGCTCCTGAGGCCAATTTAAGTGCTGCCATTCCTCTGGGGTGTAGGTGGCTACGTCCAGACGCTCGAGGTAGGAGCGATCTGGTGGAGGTGGCTCGATGCGGTTCCTCCATTTATGTTCCTCTTCTCTCTGGGCTTGCTGGTACTCGTATTCTTCGAGGGCTTGCTGGTACTTGTATTCTTCGAGGGCTTCATTGTATTCACCCCATATTACCTCCTGGAATCCCTCCATGACGAACTCAGGTTCGTCCCAAGCTTCGTCATCCGGGTATTCCTGGGTGAATAGTTCTTGGAGATGGAAGACGTTCTCTTCGAAGTTCCATGTCCATTCCAGATATTGTTGTATGATGTGCTAGTGTACTTGTCTGGACGTTGGTTCGTATGGTAATTCCATTTCGGTTCCTTGCTGTCTGATTGATCTCTTCAGAAGCGTTTCGGTTTTGTGACTGGCTTTCTTGCGCACTTCGTGAGGTTGTATACCTGGACGGGATTTGGAATTTGAATTCGGATTTTAGAAGTCTGCTGCTTTTGATTTGGAATTTGGATTCTGACTTTGGAAGGATTTATTTAGGATCGGTTCGTTGATGCTTGTTAGTACTTATTGTATAGCGTACATATTACTTTCTATTTGAAGTATAATGTGATATCGTGCGTAACGCATATCCGTGTACGATATTATCCGTTACTAATTTTATTATTCTAAGTATAAATATAATTCGTTAGAATCCTGCACTGGCTGTATCGAATGTTAAGAAATTAGACCACATTTTATTCCACGCATTTTCAGCTATTTTATGAATTGTATTTTCGTCTAATAAATCTATGTTTTGATACATCTTTTTTTTTCTGTAATGTCTCTACCGGTCATGCTTCTTGCAATGTTATTAATAATTGTTGGTTTGTCTGCGGGGAACATAATGTGATCTCTTAGGTTTTGTAATTTATCTTTATTCTGATGTCTAATTTCTTATGAAATATTGTAATTGTTTTCTGGGGTTATGTGCGATATTCTTAATCTATTGACATGGACTATTTTTGTATTTTTCTTAATTCTAATTTTTACATTTGTTTTATTTATAATTTGCAAGACTTCATGTGGTCCTGTATATTGATCACCAAATTTTCCTGATTTAATTCCTTTTAATAAGAATACATAATCGCCTACTTTGAATGTTTGAGGATTGATTTTTCTATCGTAATATTTCTTTGATTTGAATTTTGAACTTGAGTTTTTCTTTTGCTACTTCTTGAATATCATGTAATCTTGTTACTAGGTCAATTAGGTATCCGTCGTATGTTTCTACTTGTTCATTATCGCAGATAGGATCATTAGATGGTAGTCTTGCTAATTGTCCAAAAACTAGTTCAAACGGTGTATGATCAGTACCTTCGTGTATGCTTGTGTTGTAAGCAAAATTCGCGAGTTCCAGCCAATCATCCCATTCTGCATCTTTATTGACGAAATGTTTGAGATATTCTACTAAAACGTGGTGTGATCTTTCGAGTGATCCGTTTGATTGAGGATGGAATGCGGTGGTTTTAAATTGTTTAATTCGAAATCGCTTCGCTAATCTTTTTAACATTCCACTCAAGAAATTTGTACCTTGATCTGTTAGAACTGCTTTTGGAGCACCAAATGTACATATAAATCGTTTTACAAAGGCACCTGCTATTATAGGCGCTGTTGCGTTTGGTAATGGTATGGCAATACAATATTTTGTTAAATTATCTTGAATTGTTAGAATGTATTCATTACAATTTTTTGATTTTGGCATAGGGCCAACGATGTCCATAGAAATTTTGTCAAAAGCTCGACCTGGTGTATCCGTAATAATCATGGGATTTTTTGTTTTGACTCTTCTTAACTTTTTTAATTGACAACTTAAACATTGTTGAATGAAGTTTTGAATATCTACTTTAAGGTTTTCCCAATAATATGTTTGTCTAATTCTTTTGTATGTTTTTGTGACACCTTTATGACCTCCTATTGCTGAGGCGTGGCCTTCTTCTATAATATTTTTCCTGTCTTTAAATGGTGGATTTTTAATTATTCCGTGACAAATTATTATCTTTGTTTGTGATCCTTGAAAAGCAATTTTGAATTGTGTTTTAATATCTACCCATGGAATTTTAAGGATTTCTTTTGTCTTTGCAATGCTTATTGATCGTAATTTTAATTGATCGGCTTTTTCACGTAAACTTTGAATTACATTGGTAATATTATTAAAAGTGGTTGTTAATGATTGCTTTTCGGTTCCTTCTATTGGTAAAGCAATGTGAAAACAATGTCCTTGTTGTATTGAATTAGCAGATCCGACTTGAAGATTTTTAAATTTAGGTAACTGATTTCTTTCTGCGAGTGATTTTGAGCCTTCGTCTCGTGGGTCACCGTTGTTTGTTATAAAATATGCATAATTATCTTTTCTCATCCAAATTTGATCTTTATTTTCTGCAAGATTTGAGTTTAATTCATTTTCTTTTTCAACTTGGTGTAATTCTTTTGTATCGTCATTTTTATTTTCAGTCGTATCTTCGTCATTTGAAAGTAATGAGTCTAAGCTATCTCCCGATGTGATTGATTCGTTATCAGAAATTATATTACCGTCCTCGTCTATGGGTTGTATAAGGTCGAAGTCGTCGTCAGTCGTTTTTTGTATATTGTCGGGTTCATATTTTGGAACAATTTCTTTTATTCTTTGACTCTTTCTGGGTTTTACCGTAATGGAATCTGTTTGTATATTAGATGATGTTTTTGCTTTAACTTGATTCTGAATTCTTTTGCTTCTTCGAGGGGTTGAATCTTTTTGAATTATATTAACATGTTTGGATTCAATAGGATTGGTATGGATTTGAGCTTCTACTGTAAATGTTTCCGATGGAGATTCTAATAATTCTTCTTCTGTGAAGGGTATACTATCTCTATTTGTTCTTTCTAAATTTTCTTCATTAAATGGTTGTTTCTGATTTACAGTTAAAATTGGATTTCTGGATAGAGCATCTGCGTTAACGTTTGTTTTTCCTGCTTTATGTACTACATCAAATTCATATTCAGCAAGTTTAACTCTCCAGTTAGAAACACGGGAGCAAGGGTCTTTGGATTTTTGAAACCAGACTAATGGTTTATGATCTGTGACTAATGTGAATTTTCGTCCGTATAAGTATGGTCGAAAGTGAGTGACGCTATAGATTATCGCAAGAGCCTCTTTTTCGTAGGTATCATATCTTTTCTCGCAATCTGTCAATACCCTTGAGGTGTACGCGATAGGTCGATCTTTTCCTATCTGTCCCTGCGATAAAATTCCGCCTATTGCATACCCTGAAGCGTCCGTTGTAACTATAAATGGTTTCGTAAAGTCAGGATATTGTAATACCGGTGCTTCACATAATTTATTTTTTAAAATATCAAATGCTATTTGTTGTTCGTTTGTCCATTCAAAATTTCCTTCTTTCTTTAAGAGATTAGATAAAGGTTTGGCAATTTTAGAAAATTTTTCAATAAATCTTCTGTAATAACCGGCTAATCCTAAAAATTGTCTAACGTTTTTCTGGTTTTTAGGAATCGGAAATTTTTCAACTGCTTCTATTTTCTTTGGGTCTGGCTTTACTCCGTTTTCACTTATTATGTGGCCAAGATATGCAACTTCTTGTCGTAGAAATTCACATTTATCCATACATTTGTGAAATTTTTAAAGCGTTGACGACAGTTATCTGTCGTATGATTATTTCTTTTACATATTTGACAAGACATTTGCGGATTGATGTTTTTGGATAGTAATCGACAATTGTTTGCTGTATGACCTTTTCGTTTACATATTTGACAAGTTGGAATTTCGGTTTGAACGATATTTATTTTCTGTGGTCGCGATCTACAAACGTCCGCGGTGTGATTATTTTTATTATATATTTGACATATTGTTCCTATTTTTCTGAAATTGTCTCTATTATTAATCGGGCATTGATTTGCTGTGTGACCTTCTATATTACAGATTTGACATTTAATAATTTGGCTGTTTGTTGTAGGAGTTAATTGGTCGTTAGAATTTTGTGGTCCTCTACCTCGCATTTGTTCCACGCGTGTTAACGTTCGTTCGAGTTCTACTGCTTTAATTCGTGCGCTTTTGAGATTATCTACTTTTCCCATATTGCATCTTATATCTGGATTTAAACCTCGAATAAAATATTTTAGTAAATCTTTCTTTACTTCTCCGAAATTTTCGTCGGTTATACGATTTTCTATTCTGTGACCGTCGGTAATTCTTTTGGCTAATTCTCTAGCTCGATTTAAGTATGTTATGACATTTTCGTTGTGTTACTGGCAAATGTCGCTCAATTCTCCGTAGTATTGATGAATAGTTTTTTCAGGGGCGTATATTTCTTCTAAAAATGTTGTTAATTGATCTACTGATGTTAATGTTTGCCCTACACTACAGCGTTTCGCTTCGCCGATTAATTTTGTGAGAATTAATTTAACTAAGTCGGATTCCGATTCGCGTGGTAGCATATTTTTCGCTTCCTCGCATGCTTCGAGAAAACCGCCTAAAGGTATATTTTGGCCATTAAAACGCGGTACAATTTCTATTGCTGTTTTAAGAGAAATCTTTTGATTGTTTGCCATGGTTGTATTCGAGTTATTTGAATTGTCGATACTTGGGCGACCTATGGTTGTTAGGGAGGTTTCTAGAAAACTGTCGCTAAAATATGTGGAAGTTCGTGTAGGAGTTTGTGGTAATTGTATTACTGGATTTTCCTTCTAGTTTGCTTTGTGGGGTTATTCTCAGAATCTGGCATATTATTTATGTAGGTAATTAATATCGATCATTTTATATAATTTTGCTATAATTTGTAATGATTTTTGTTTGTCTCTTTTTTTTCAAATAAGGCAATTAATAATTAGTGGTATATAGATTCTGCTGGTCAGTTAGGATAGCACCAAGCTAAATCTTAGGAATTGAACCTAATATCCAACACTCTACGCGAGCAAACGATCGGAACCTTCCGTATAGCGGGAGTCGAACCCGCGATCTTTCTGACCAGACTCGGCCGATGCACCAAAAAGGCGTTGTCACGTCATGGACAACTAGATTTACTACTATCAATTCGGGGAAAACAATAGGGATCATCGATACACTCAAGACATTTTATATCGCAAAAGAATATTCTGTTCCTACTAACCTTTCTTTGTCTTTCGATCTCTCTCTCTTCCTCCTTCTGTCGGCCGTGCGATCCTTCCTTCGAGGGGTGGATCGAAAGGGGTGCGGTCTCTCCTTGGTCACTCACTTTAGGTAGCACGACAGGGATAGAGGTTGAGGTTTCCACAAATCACAGTCACTTTAGATCTCGGAACTTCTTTATTTAGATTTTTGAACGGAACACGCGTTACTCGAGGAAAAAGACAAAAAGCTCTGCTCGGTGTCCAGGATTCTCCTTATATAAGACGTTAGACTTCGTTCCGGGTGGGGATCCTTCCTGATGTTGAAAAGGGGAAGGAGAAGGAATGCGTTGAATCATGGAGGTTTCTTCCTGTCAGCGGCTGATCGGTGGCCACTTGGCGTCTTATTTTTCGCTGGTGCATTTCCTTTAATGCTACGCGGGTGGCACGTGGAGGTTTTCGCGCCTTCACCTTGCGCGAGGGTTCGTGTTACTCGCGGTGCAGTTTTGGCTCGATGCGGAGTCGGCGTTCCGGCCTTCGCAGCGGCCTTGCTCGTCGCTATTTGATTCCTCTTATCCTATCGCTTAATTCGCCGCTGCGTTTTATTCTATGAAAACGGCTACGTTAGGACGTTACAGAGATATCAATAATAAATTTTTCATTGCTCAAATTTATTAATTTCTTATATAAAATAAAGATTATTATTTCTCATATTTTAATTTTTAGAAGTTAAAAGCCTGCAGGAATAGAATAGAAATCTCATTTGATCCCCTAAATAGATTTAATGGTCTCGAAACTCCTTAATCAAGTCTCATGCTTTCATAACGAGAGTAGACGCCACCGTAGCTTATGTCGGGTTTACACGCTTGGCACTTGCCACAATCTCCAAGCCTTCACAAATGCACAAACGTGTAAACGCTTCGCAAGCGCTTACCGTTAACTACCTTTGATTTGTGCCAAAAACCGACACTCGGTCGGATCGGCGACAAGTGCTGGCAAGCTTACACAAGCAAAGCCAAACGCGCTATTCACATGTTTGAATTTGTGATGGCTTGTCGAGGTTTGGCAAGCGTATAAACCCGGCATTAGATTTCAAGAAATGTTACTGCAACATTACCTGCAATATTGCACGGCACGGACATAGAGATATTGTAGCAATGTTACGGCAATCTTACTTGCAATATTGCAGTCTTACAATGCAATCTTGCGGCAACGTTGCAGCAATATTGCGTGCTGTTGGGGATGGAAGTAAAATCCGGGCTAACAAGGAAAGTATCCGAGATCGCCGCTTCCGATCTTGATGAAACTCCGTAAATTTAAAGTTTATCGAAAAATAAAAAACCCCTATTTTTGAAGTGAAACTTCTTTGCTGAGGGTACTAAACGCGGGCTCGATGCAACGAAAAACCGTAATGAAACCCACACACTCCAGCGCTACCGTACGTGCCTCACTCATACAGCGATCTCGACCCTGCCCCATTACACCACTCTCGACTCTGCCCCATCCCACCGCTCTCCACCTTTCCCCATTCCACCGCTCACGACCGAGCCACTATCTATAGTCGGACTGGCAAGAGTCGTCTTCGGGAGAGTTCGGAGCTATGCTCCCCCACCATGTGGCGTCTCCCACTCTGTCATTGTCGCATGCGCATAGCGGTGATCATACATGGGGATCCGCATTCATCAGGTCGATCCAGAGGGCGCCAGCACTGTTGATCCTCCGAGTTATCATGTCATTGGTCGAATCCGGCGTCCATGACACTTTATTTGAAACTCGAACCAATCAGATTAGAGGGGACCAGCGATCGTGGCGCCAAAGTTTCTCGAGTGTGCATCCCCATTACTCCGCCAGTGATCCCCCGTAGTGGGGGAACGTTGCTTCGACCTTTCCCGAGGACGACTCTTTTGCCAGTCCGACAGTACTAAGGCCAAGCGAACGTTGGGACGCAGTTCAGTGAGGGGACGCAGGGCGACCGTTGCCTCTATATCTATATATAGAATAGATATAGGTATAGAGGCAACGGTCGCCCTGCGTCACCTCACTTAACTGCGTCTCAACGTTCGCTTGGCCTAACTGTTGACCCTGTTGACTAAAGCCATGTGTCGACTTTGCGAGGCTGGATCGCGAGGCCGCCGCGCGAGCCAGCCTCGCAAAATACATATGTATTCCTAAATATGTATCCGTCGCAAAGGGGACTTCTATGTCATTTCTTACGGATCACTATTATCGCAACCTAAGTAACGCGTTAATCTAGATCTAATCTGTACATCGGTCGTAACGGCGAAGGGGGTGGTATGTCTTGGTGAATGTAGGTTGCGAATGCGTTCGCAGTCCCTCACATTTCCCTTAAAACAACCTCGCAGTGTATCTAATTATAAACCACAGCTACATCACGGAATTACTGCATCTCTTTGAATCCAATATAATCACCAGTAACCCAGATAGAAAAGTTCCTCCAGAATTGCGGTACCATATGTCCGCGATCAAAGCACCCATAGCAAAATTGCGAGTTTTGCACGAGCACCCCTGTGAGTCTCCTCGTCCAATAGAATCACCGGAGAAGCGTGATACGCATGCGTAGTCATCCGCGAGTGTTGGCGTCGTCAGCAAATTCAGATCGGTTTCAATAACATTTCATGCTTCATGGTGAGGGGTGCTCATGCAAAACTCGCAATTTTGCTATGGGTGCTTTGATCGCGGACATATGGTACAATGCCACGGTAGAAATATCAGGTTCTACCGACACGACGTGCTTCGACAAGGTCTGCATCAACTTTGGCGGTATATTGGCGGCACTGCACTAATCCTGTGGCACTTTTCTATCTGGGAATATTGTGAGTGCAGTGTTAAATCATTTCAACTAACCGATACGGTTTAAATCCACCTCTCCACGTTTTCGGTCACTAGTCGTGTCATGCAGTAGTGTCTTCCAGATTTACGACCCCGAGGAGATCTACTCTTCATCGCACCTGTTATAGTTATTAACTTGAAACTGAAGAATAAATGAAGCAAAAATCAATCGCTGTTTAGAGACTGTGCAGATGGGGTCTGGTTTGTGTTGCTCGAGAAGGTTTCTTGGGGCGATGAAAGCTATTGTTTAGGTATATTATGAGACGACGCAGTGTCGTACCGCCACTAAGAGGACTGTTCGGGCTCACCATAAATCTAGCGCTTAGGATCCTTTCTTTGGCGTATCCGTAAGATGATATGAGAAGCCAGACTAGAGGGCGCAGAGTTAGTTGTGAGTTGTTTGTATTTCGTTTGTCGCATTTTTAGTTTTCCGGATTTTACCGCGTCGAGTGGCTCGTGTAGCCTGCGATCGGAGTCGCGACCTTTCTCGAGTAACCACCGTGCATTTGTGTGTGTGTGTGTGTGTGTGTGTGTGTGTGTGTGTGTGTGTGTGTGTGTGTGCAACAGGCAAAAGAGTTTCGTGACAAGCAACGTGTAAAGAAAGCGATAACGAAAGCGATGACTAAAGCGATGACGAAGGCAATTATAGCTAAAACTGGTACAGAACGAAGTCGAGAATAGAGAGAGATTTAAATTAACACAATCAAATAGTGATGTATCTGATAAAATAAATTAACACAATCAAATAGTGGTGTATCTGATAAAAAAAAAACAAAACGTGTGGCCGCCACACGCGGAAGAAGTGAAACTTCGATACCAGTTTCTCTGAATTTGATTCCGGTGGTTAGTTTCAATTGGCTCTATACAAGTCTTTTACAATGCTTCTTCGTAGAGCCAATTGAAACTAATACCACCGGAATCAAATTCAGAGAAACTGGTATCGAAGTTTCACTTCTTCCGCGTGTGGCGGCCACACGTTTTGTTTTTTATAGCGGCCCAATATTAGTTTAAGGGGGTGAAATGGACCCCTGAACTTTCACCCCCCTCGAGCTATCTCCGAAACGAAGCGAGATAGATGAAAAGTGTGAACGTACGATTTGTTTGATTTTTTCAGTGTAATAAAATGCCTTAAACAGATTTTGGATAAACGCATTATTTAAAAAAAAAAATTTTTTTTAATGTAATTTTTCGATATATCGGTTTGGTCATACGGACAAAAATGTAGGAAATTTTATTACAAATTTAACCACATATGATAAGATATATTTCCCTCCTACAATTTTCCAAATTTCTAACTTTTATGTCTGAGCGGGCTACCAATGGCAGTGACGGGATAGGAGGTCGTCTCTCTATCATATAAAATAGTTTTTTCGATGCATCAAAAACCCTCGCCGGCTTTGCGTCACTGCCGTTGCCGACACAATGTTCTCTTATTACCGCGTACTGATTAAGACTGCGTGGTGAGGTCCCCGCGCCGGTAAACACGACGACGCTCACAATCAGCCGGCGGTGTTTCTTTATGCGTCGAAGAAACTATTGGGGTCCACCCGATAGCAGTGACATGATAGGAGGTCGTAGGTTTAAATATGAAAGTGGAGTTATTAATTATTCTTATATATTTAAGTAATCCTTTTCCACATTATAATTAACTATAGTGAAGGCGACAAGAAGAAAAACACAATGCGAGGATATACGAGTATATTGTACAGATGAAAAAGCGAAATATACAGACTGTCCCCCGCTATACACGCCAGCGTGTCGGGTTGCATATCGGTTATCTGCCTGGCGCCAGACACAGGCGCCACAGGCGCATGGGCCCTGCAGCGGATCGGAGGCGTCAACCGATATGCAACCCGCCACGCTGGCGTGTATAGCGGGGGACAGTCTGTATATGGATATGGGAGCGATCTAAGCTGCTCGAGGGTAAACCAACGAATGTGCTGCACGCAGCAGCGTCGTCGATGCGTCGTCTATACGTCGGCCGGTTGCAACCCTCGTCAATGCATCCTCTATGCATTAACCAGTCGCAACCGAGACGTAGCAACCATAAATCTGTGGTCCCTAGGCCCCTGCAGGCGCCAGCCGCCCCGCGCGATGACGTTAAACAAGCCCGGCGTCTGGGACTGTGACCGTCGAGCTCCTCCACGACTCGGGCGCCTACATTCGGCCTTCCTGACAGCCCGTTTCGTCCCTGAAACGGGCTGCTTCCTGTTTGACAAACGAAACATTTAAACCAGAAAAATTCCATATACTCCATCATCATATCTCGATAGAAAATATGAGGAAAACATCTGATGATTTTCTTGCCTTGCTGACATTGTTTAACATCACCGAACCATCAGGAAAACATCTGACAGTTTTATGCTCGTAATGCAGCGAACCAATATCGCAACGAACCATCAGGAAAACATCTGATGATTTTCTTGTCTTGCTAGCATTATATAGCATCACCGAACCATCAGGAAAACATCTGACAGTTTTATACTCGTAATGCAGCGAACCAATATCGCTACGAACCATCAGGAAAGCATCTGATGATTTTCTTGCCTTGCTGACATTATTTAGCACCACCGAACCATTAGGGAAACATCTAACAGTTTTATGCTCGTAATGCAGCGAACCAATATCGCAACGA
Source organism: Xiphydria camelus (assembly GCA_963678675.1). Lineage (NCBI taxonomy): Eukaryota > Metazoa > Arthropoda > Insecta > Hymenoptera > Xiphydriidae > Xiphydria > Xiphydria camelus. The sequence continues at coordinate 20,549,592 of OY783194.1, forward strand.
ACCTTCAGGAAAACATCTGATGATGTTCTTGCCTTGCTGACATTATTTAGCATCACCGAACCATTAGGGAAACATCTAACAGTTTTATGCTCATAATGCAGCGAACCAGCACCCGATGTCTTGCAATATAAAAGGTATAAGCGAGTGCTACGGACATTTTGGTACTGAACAACAGGCTATTGACTGTTTCCCTCTTGCTTCGAATACTCTTATTCTACAGTGTGATATGCAGAAGATACGAATTATTTTGCAAGAATTCTTCAGTTCGAAATTGGCTTTGCTTCGAATATTCTTATTTCTGCTATGACCATGTGCAGAAACTTCGGAATATTTTGCAGAAACTCAAAATCAACTAAAGAAGATCTACACGTTTTTCCCTCAATTATATACGACAGGGGTTGACGCAATAGTTCACTAGGTACCTAGGTTTAAGTTCAGTCAACTCTGTGTTGATGATTATGCATAACCTTACCTCATCCCTCAAGGTAACCCAAGGCTTCATTTTCTCGACACTTACTACCAGCCGGCATCGCAAGCTTCCTCTTTGTGACCCGCTTTATGCCAGTAACCGCAAATGATTTTTACGACCTCCTGCGCCTTTGAGGGACATTCGGGGCGCTTATGTCCAATCTCCCCGCAAGAGAAGCACCGTACCCTGTTGAAAAAATGGTCAGAAACGTACAGAACCTGTACGTACACGCTGTGAACGTTTCTGTACGATTTTTGCCTCTTTTCGTACAGAAACGTACAGAGATGAAGACGCACAGGCCCAATTGACGGGGCGGATTCAAAATTATTGTGAGCGAGGCTATAGGTCTGTTCGCGCTGCCTGCACTCGCTACACTTTTCCGAAAAGTGTAGATTCTGATTGGTCAGTATTTTTACGCACCAATCAGAATCTACACTTTTTGGAAAAGTGTAGCGAGTGTAGGCAGCGCGAACAGACCTTATGGTAGGTCAAGGGTGCCGCGTGCGTGTGATGATGTGCTGCCCGTGTGCGTGCGTGCGTGCCAACCCGCCTAGTGGTGTCAGTTTTTGTTTCGTACCCTACCGGACTTGAACCTGCGATCTTCGGGAGGAGCTGCTTCGAAACTGGGAATGCTCTCGCACTCTACCAATTGAGCCATCGACTTTTCGAGTGATGTTGGTCGATTCCAGTCATATATAGAAACCGGACATGACAGTGACTACTCTCGAAAGTTCTTCTCATTAAATTTTCTACAATAATTTAATACTTTCTTTTTCAAAACAGTAGCGATTATGATAATTAATAATTCATTATTTATGGAATAATTCGGTAAAATTTGTATTGCTTAACAACTCGACTCGGGATATGACTTAGAATTGACTCCATTGTGATGTAACTGACATCAAGATGACATAACAATGATGTAGTGATGATGTCTAGTTGGTTCTTTAGATTCTACAAGATTATTTACAACATATTGTAGAAAACTTCTAGTTCACATTTTACCCACAATTTTTCAATAAATATATGCCCAGAAATGTATTTATTTATTTTGTATCTTTGTTTGATTTCGCGAAACTAAATCTTTTGACAGGGAAAATCAAACAGCTACATTTCGTTCAGACACGTTAGCGCTTTCTTTTCAAATGAACGGGTTCTTTATTCATCCCTGTAATATTTCCGTAAAGTTTTTGTAGTAAAGCTACTGCAGTGAAGTTTCCAATGTTAAGCAATTGCGCTAGAAAATAGTGGAGATTGTACACGCTCAGAAATGATCACATATACGGACACATCTGTACGAAATAACGTACAGAAACGATCACCTGTGTGCGTTGCTGTTTCTTAGATGTACAGAAACGCAGGTTCCGCTGTACGTTTCTGTACGTCTCTGGCCGTTTTTTCAGCAGGTTAGGGGTCCTCCTTTGAGCCGTTTAGTTTCTTCTGTTGGCTTCGCCTCACTTCCGTCCCGCGGACCGCGTTTTTCTGATCGCGGAGCGACTTCTGTTACTAGTGCCGGGAAGACACGCTACGTATCGCGTTAAGTCGTAGAATGTTTTACAATTCGCGGCCTTCATTGACAGCTGCATCTGCGTATCAGTGACGCCGCCGATCACACAATCCACGATTTGTTCATCCGTTAAAGTTAGTTTCCAACTGCCAAGCTTTGCCCGCACTGGAGTTTATAATTAGCCGCATCGCGGAACATATCCGAAAAGCTTTCGGTACTCGGAAATGTTTTAAGCAACATCTCCTGCCACTCGGTCCAGGAGAATTGCGCGCGTTCGGTGTAGGCTATCGTACCATACGCGAGCTAAACCCCGTAATTTGCCGAGTGCCAAATGGGCCGTCGTCACGTAATCTCATTTGTATGAGTACGCATAGTCGTTGATTTTCCGCAGCCAGTCATGCACACTTTGCGTCCCGCTATAGGGATCACGCTCAGACAATACATGGTCTGCGCGCAAAATCGTCCAATTCAGATTTTGCCTGTCTGGTGTAGTGGGTATTTTTATGGCGCTAGAGCTTACGGCCCGGCGTTACCGCTGGAGTTCTTCTGCCATATCCTCAATCATCTGCGGCGTCAGAGGTGGCGTGCAGATGCCGCTCGTCGTATCCATGGTGATATGGCACATCCGCACTAATTCCGCAGATATCCACAAAACTGGGGCTCTTCTGCAGATATCCACAAAACTCGAGCTCTTCCACAAATGTCCACAAAACTCGAACTCACTCAAAACTGGCGCTGATCTATCCCACTTCTGAGATGAAGGCGACATGAAGAAAAACACAATGCGAGGATGTACGAGTATATTGTACAGATGAAAAAGCGACACATATATGGATATGGGAGCGATCTAAGCTGCTCGAGCGCAAACCAACGAATGTGCTGCACGCAGCAGCGTCGTCGATGCGTCGTCTATGCGTCGGCCGGTTGCAACCCTCATCAATGCATCCTCTATGCATTGACCAGTCGCAACCGAGACGTAGCAACCATAAATCTGTGGTCCCTAGGCCCCTGCAGGCGCCAGCTGCCCCGCGCGATGACGTTAAGGTATTCCTAGCGCGAGATGAAAAATTACAGAGAATGCTAATTTGTTTGTACAATGGAAATGAATATCGTAAGATTATTTTTGAAAAGTTTCAGGTCCGGTTACCGGGCATTTAAAAAAGAATTTTGATTTTGAAATTAGAAAATTTAACATGTAGCCTTATGGAAGACTCCTCTTTTCTACATTTTAATGCCGAAATCCTCATATTTAAAATTTATACACATTAAATAAAACCATTTCCATATCTTCAGAAAATTGCATAGAATCTTTTTAGTTCATAAAAATATAAGGTCACCGAATGTTTAACAAAGATATTGATGTTCGTAAACATCAAAACGTAGAATTTCGACGATAGATTAGGTCTGTTCCAACCGAGCCGAAAACCGTACACGGAACGGTACACGTCATGCGCAGTAGGAAGATGGAACGAATTTTCACTACTGCGCATGACCGTTTCTCTACTGCGCATGACGTGTACCATTCATGTACGGTTCTCAGCTCGGTTGGAACAAACCTAATATAACCTGAAATAGAATTGGCAGCGTTGTTTCGGTAGCATCATAGGGTTCGTGCATGGCCGAGTGATGGCGCGACAGTAAGCAACGTTGAACGCCACCGGTGGCCATCTGAGAAGTATTATCGTTATGAATTGTAGGTACTGGCTCTAATGGTACTGAAGTGAATTTTATTATATTTTTAAAAAATGGGAGAAATCTGTCGACGTGGCGATATGACTGAGACGCCCGTGCAGCGTGCAGCCAGTAAAAAAAAATAGGAGTATCTACTCCCTTTACATAGGAGCATCTACTACTCTCCTAGCTGCGATACATTTTATTCATATGGATTGAAGTATAAATTCCTACTTTATGCTCATGCTCATGAGCATATGCTCAGAGTACAAACTCAACTTTATTCATATCACCCATTATGTGGCGATGTTGCCGTTATTACGTGTGATTGGTGTAAGAAACAACTTGTATGAAACATTTTTTCACGGAGTACCATTATTGTCATAATTATGAGCTATAGAAAGTTGAACTTTATTAAATGAAAGAAAAGTGGCACTAAAATACATAGAAGTAGGTAATAACCTCCGACCTATCCCGTCACTGCCTTTGGTAGCCCGCTCAAACATAAAAGTTAGAAATTTGGAAAACTGTAGGAGGGAAATATTATATCTTATCATATATGATTGAATTTGTAATAAAATTTCCTACATTTTTGTCCGTATGACCAAACCGATATTTCGAAAAATTAGATTAAACAAAAATTTTTTTTTAAAAATAATGCGTTTATCCAAAATCTGTTTAAGGCATTTTATTACATTGAAAAAACCAAACAAAACGTACATTTACACTTTTTATCTATCTCGCTTCGTTTCGGAGATAGTTCGAGGGGGGTGAAAGTTCCGAGGTCCATTTCACCCCCTTAATCTAAAATTGGGCCGCTATAAAAAAATAGGGGTCTCTTATTTTTCGATAAACTTTAAACTTACGGAGCTTCATCAAGATCAGAAGCGGCGGCCTCAGATACTGTTACGACCAGCCCAAGACTCTACGGTCATAAGAGTGTTTAGGATAGCGCCTTTATTTCAACCGTCGTCCGATCGTCAGAAGACGCTCGGATTCCGATAACCGAGATCGAGCTCGGACTCCGATAACCGAGCTCGTTTCCGGCCTCGCGCCCGTGGCTTCGCTCCTTTTCGGCGCGCTGCATTCTCGGTACGCAGCGACGGTTACCTACACGTGTTGTTGAGACTAGCGCGATCCAGCCGTTACGCGAATCAACGTACTACTTTCCGGCGAATCGATACCCCTGCTTTGCCTCAGCTTCCGGCAGACCGTTGCCCGTTCGTTCTTAACGAACTCTGCCTCCTCCGCTGAAAAAGGGCAGTCATTAGCGAACCGCAAACGTGGACACTTCGTCCCTCGTCCGATTCACGTTCACGCGCAACCACACCCCGCGACCATTGGTCCATTTCGTACGATTCTGTACTTAACCTTCGCTCGAAGAATAAAGAATTTATTGTTGTTTATCCATTCCAGTCGTTCCGTTCTTTTTCCCTCTTTCCTTTCTGTGCAGAAATAGATACTTTCCTTGTAAGTGCCAAAAAGTAAGTTTTGAGATATGCAGATTCTGCAAGCAAGCAAGCTTTGCAGCAAGCAAGATTCTTGTGGCAATTATTTGAACTAGGTTTTGAAGGATCTAGACATAGCCCATTTTTTACAGTATAGGTATATGGGGTTGTCACATAGCCCACTTTTTAGCACTTAACTCAATTTTTCATATTCTGGAACTCAGCCCGGATTTTACTTCCATGCTACAATTATTATTATCTTCCACTGATCACGTACCTACAGGGTCCACCATTGGACGCATGCAACATAGTAAATTTATATTTATATTTTTAGATATTATTGTCTACGATTTGTGGAACTACATACAAGAGGCGTAAAGCTTTACAGCGTAAAATCTGGTTGGATAAATGCCGCAACGAAACTTTTGACTTTTCAACGAGTGGAACAGCCCGTCTACGTGGCCTTCGACCAGAAGGTCACGGTGGAGATTTTAAATGAACTGATATCCAAGCTCTAAGTAATAAATCACGTCGTAGTCGCTTGCAAGAGCAACTACGGCGGTTCCAACATCGGACTTTACAGACGACTGAATATAAATAACAAGACGTAGAAGTAATCCCCGTATCCGGACACAGGGCAGCCTGTGTACGCGTTCACGGACTTGTTGCACACGCTGAAGCTGCTCAGCAATACTCTGGTGAACTCGGGGTTTGAGCTGCAGGACGACACAATCGTCGACAAGGCGCCGCTGTAGGCGCTCACCCGCGGAGCGACTAAAAGCTGAACGTATTACTGTGTATTCGAGGGCCACCGAAGTCGAGCGAGAAAAGAGCGTGGATGGCCAGGGAGATCATACGCGACGGCGATGGGCCTCATAAGCGAACGTCAGGAAATCTGCGCACTGTGTGTTGCAGCAACTTCGTCGCGACGGTGAACACCTGATTCGATGTCATGGATGCGAATTCGTCGCGCGGCTACGGCGTCCACCTCGCGGATCAGAATGCCGCGCTAGACGAAGCTACGACTTGATGCTGAGCATAAGATCGATGCCGAAGCCGAGTCTCTCAGTGTTTCAGAAGGGTCTACCCATCTCCATCCTCTCGCTGAAGCAACTATACACGCACATGGCTGACCGCTACGGCGCGAGGTGTATCGTGTTGCGGTGTTTCGTCGAGTTTCACTCTACTAGCGGCCTCGAGTGCGGCAAGCGCATCGTGGAGAGGCTGGTGCGAGATATCGGTCGTCTGCGATATTCCCCGGGAATTGGCGGAGAGCTTCGTTCGTTCGAGGACGATGATCAGGTTCAATTTCTCGAATGATCGGATAAGTACAGGGTGCGCCAACGAAACTTGCTGATTTGAGAGGTGGATAAAATAAAAAAATATATAGATATGGTTTTAATTCTTTTTTCTTACATTTGTATATAATGGGAAATTTAAAATTACATGGTTTTAAAAATAATATTAGGCAAGTGACGCCCCTCATTGTCAACACATTGAATTAGTCGATTTCTGAAGTTTTGATTAACTCGTTCTAACATAGCTACGGGTATGCCGGCTATTGCTTGGCGAATATTCTCTTTTAAGTGGGGTAAGGTCCTTGGACGATCGACGTAAACAATGGATTTCAGATAACCCCATAAAAAGAAGTCGCAAGGGGTTAAATCAGGCGAGCGTGCCGGCCACGGAAGATCGCCTCTTACAGAAATCAGACGCCCGGGGAAGTTTTCCCGCAAAACATGCGTTGCATTTCGCGCTGTATGCGCTGTCGCTCCATCTTGCTGAAACCATACTCTATCAATTTCCCCCAGATTGGGCAGAAAAAAGTTCTCAATCATGTTGACATATCGCTCAGAATTCACAGTAACCGTACGCTCGTTTTCCTCAAAAAAATAGGGACCAATGATCCTTTCTCTCGACAAAGCACACCATACAGTTACACGTTCACAATGAAGAGGTTTCTCATGAAGTTCTTTCGGATTGTTATCACTCCAGTAGCGCATATTTTGTCTATTCACGCACCCAGACAAATGAAAATTTGCCTCATCGCTAAAGAACACAAGTCCGTCGAGAGGCAAATTTTCACGCAACGCTTCACATGCATTTTGCCGAGCGACAAAATCGCGTTCAGTGAGTTCCTGTACTACAGCGAACTTGTATGGGTGGAAATGGAGATCATCATGAAGAATTCGCCTTACAGAATTATCAGAAAGTCGAAGGGCAGCTGCATGCTTCCTTGTCGAGCGCCGAGGAGATCGCAAAAATGATTGTCTTACTGCCTCGATGTTTTGTGGTGTTCTCACGGGCCTTGGTAATCCTATTCTTCTTTTCTGGACATTTCCAGTTCTCCTGAAGGTATCCACCCACGAAATAATCGATTGTCGGCCAGGAACGGCACCCCGGGCGGGAATATTGAAGCGTACACGAAATGCACGCTGCGCGGCAATGATCGACTGGTCGTTAGAAAAGTAGGCCTCTAAGATAAACGCGCGTTGCTCCTTCGGCCAATGCATTTTCGCTACTGACGCTAATGATAAAGAAACTTCCCAACCCACATCTTCGCATGAGACTATCCCCACCCACGACTTACCCCCCCCCCCCCCTTCATGGCGCACTGTTCAAATCAGCAAGTTTCGTTGGCGCACCCTGTATTACAATACTCCGCGGAGCTTCAATCACGGAAGCGAAAACTTTACGAGAGAGCGAGATTGTCTCGTATGTAAATTTGACGGAAAGAGGCTGTACGCGTGTATTACACAACACGAATCGTTTTATTATAGTACACGCTTGTTTGTACAGTCAAACACGTTTGTACAAAGTTTGAGATACAGTCGAGAGCCCTTTGTTCTTGTAGTGTGGTCGTGGAGCTTTTTATGCAAGAATCTTGCGTATTTCTTTTCTACGAAGTATTTACAGTAGTGGCGATGAGTTTAAGAAAGAGACGGTCGCTAAAACAGTTCTCATTTTTTAAAACCATCGTCGAATTTTACGAAATTCGATAGATGTAAAATTTATCAAAAAATACGAAACCTTTTCTGTGGAATTAATTTAACTTTCATTTAACTTTTCATCATAACTTTTCGCTGTGCCCGGAATTGCCTCATCCCCTAAGAATGTCCAATTCTTCCGGCGTCACGTGCATCCGCAATTCCTTCTCCTGTATCAAGTCCTGAATTTGGGTGAGCAGCTGCGGCGCGACCTCGGCCGCGTCCGTATAAATGCCCCGCGCCCACGGGCACTGCGCGACGCTCTCGTGGTACACTTCTTCGCCCTTCTTTTCGCACAAGTTTTCCTCGCGGAGCAGCAGCATGTAAAGCCTCCATATTAGCGGACAGCGTCGCGTCTCGGGCATCCTTCGAAAGTAACAGATATTTATCGATTATAGCGACGACTCGAGAAGATAGGTGCGACGAAGTGGAACGCGAAATAATCATTATTTTCTGCAAGCTTTCATCGATCTCGATTTTTATTTCCGTTATTACAGTAGGGCGCCAAGGTTTGAGGTCTTCGACATAGAAGTGTGTACTGCAGTGGACTACCTCGACTGTCGTTTCCCTCGCATGGCTACCTAATCGACGAAGTAATTGGAGAGGGAGCAACAAAGTAGAGGCTATCCGAAACTTGAGCGTCCGAAACCTTCGTGCACCACTGTAGTTTTATTATTTAGGCTGTTTCGTTATTACGCGATACGAGATAGATGATCCTTCTTAAACCCCTGATATTGATTTTTTTTTCTAATTTTCTGTAGTAGGTAATTGAAACATTTCCAAACATTTTCAGTGAAGTATCAGGGTTTTTTTTCAGAGAAAGTGAAATGTCCGAGAACATCAATTTTTCTTTTGCGTGTAAAAACTTTTTTTTAATTCTGATAAATTTTGACAAACATCTAATCAATTTTTTAAAATTTCCGATCAACTCAAAAGTTTGGCCATTTTTGAAAATGTATAATTTCTGTAAAAAAATATATACATTTTAGAAATTGTGCAGAATTTTATAGATTTTTTACAGATATTTATCAGTGACTATTCGATTTTTTTAGAAAAGTTTTTGTGCATGAAAGACAAATTAATATTTCTGGACATTTCTCTGACTTTCTTTGAAAAACTCTGATACTTCCCTGAAAATATTCCAATTACTGCAGAAAGTCAGAAAAAGTCAATTTTTCAGAAATTTGTTAGAAAAATTTTTCCATCACGCGGTTGTCTCGATGCCGTGCAATAGCGGGGCGATGTAAAACTGCACAATTTTGATTCCGTGAAATGTGCCTTGTATATACAGTATGTCCCGTGGATATATAAAATGCAAGTATTTGAATTTCCCCCACATTTGACTTTGGTAGTGCTTGGAACGCTTGGAACGGTGCTGTAGTTAGAGTTGGCTTCAGAAGAGTGCGCTGCGTTCTTACGAGCCGTGTTTCCGCGAAACCTGTATGATTATTTCTCATCACTTCTACACATTATTTACCGTTATTTTTACAAATTCAGTTAATTTCGAGGTTAGACGCTTCGATCTCCCGAATTAACAGTTCCCGGGAAATCAGACGTTTTACATTTTTCGCTCTCGAAACACGGCTCGTAAGAACGCAGCGCACTCTTCTAAAGCCAACTCTAACTACAGCACCGTTCCAAGCACTACCAAAGTCAAATGTGGGGGAAATTCAAATACTTGCGTTATCCACGGGACATACTGTATAGTCGGGGCAGTAATATTTTTTCGTAAAGGTGGGAGGAATAAATATCCTATATCTCTCGTGCGCTAAAAAAAGGAACAACTCGTATGAGATTAACTACGTGAAGGAAAATTAAGTTTGTACTTACACACACACAAGTAGGAATTTAATTAATAATTCATACAATAGATCGGAATTACGTTTGCAATGTATACGTTCCAGCGCGAGTATGCTATGTTTATGACACTATATCCAGTGATCATGAAGATTATATCATGAAAATATCATAAAATCTTTCTTATGTATGGAAATACAGGAAATGTCGAATTATGAGAAAAATTATTGATTATAATTCATCGACATTGTTTGTAAAGATTCGAAACTTTTGCCAAATATATTTTATCTACTCTAGCGACAAGTCAATAAAAGTATATTTTCAAAAATCATAGATACGATCGTGGAAACTTATTATCCCTAATCTCTCTAGAAATGCCACGGCAATGGTGCTAAAAGTGTGTGAACCCGAGGGGGGGGGGGGGGGGGGGGAGGAGATACATTTTACTTAACCCTTTATAGATCATTGGGAAATATATGTCCTACCACTTTTTTGCAGGCAACGATCTTTGGTTCTTATAATTCCTAGATAGTTATAATTTATTTCGAACAAAGTGACCTTTGGGATAAATATTTCCCACCCGTTTTTTTGCAAAAAAAAACACTTTTTTTTCCAAAATAAGCTTGTATTCGTTATTAGAACTGGTTGTGGAATCTACCAATCAAAAGTTTAGCTGTAATACTTTTGCCTTATAAAGGGTTAAGATGTTCTGAAAGAAATCTCGATATTTCCAATTGATACACTCTTAGTTAAGGAAAGGATAAGTTACCTGGCGAGAAATCGATGATAGGAGAGCAACTTGTTGATTGCAGCGCAGGCCGAATCGAAAAGTCCGAGTTTTTTCAAGGCGTTGATACGCATACGTCCGGCCAAGCAGAGAGCTATCGCTCGCCACGTTCGAATGTTCTCGGTTCTGCTCGCGAGCTGCCAGCTGGGCAATTTGCTCTGAAAGACGAGAACAGTTTTAATCTCGTTCTTATTTCCCGTTAGCTACTTTCGAATTACGTACTTCGATACCGGCAAATACTGAGAGAAGGTAGAAATTATCTGGATATGAATTCAGAGAGCGTTGTAAACTTTCTTTCAATGCACTGCGTAGATGTTGCGTTTGTTCGCTGCAGAGCTGTAGAAATGCGATTTTGCTTTCGTACAGACGTTCCTGTCATGAATGCAAATCAATCACGTTAGTTCGGGATATTTATTTCTTTTTGCTTATGAGGAAATGAAAATGTAAAGAAATTATATTCTCCGAACTCATCATGGAACGACAAATTCATATGGTAGTAACAAGGCGGTAAAAGAAAAAGGGAAATACAGTAGCGATCATGAGTTTAAGACGGTCAATAAAATAATTCTCATTTCTAAAATCCACAATCCAACTTGATCAGAGTTAAAATTTATTGAAAAATACGAAACCCTTTTTTGTAGGATTAATTTTACTTTTATTTAAGCTGGTAAACTAGCCCTCCAAAGATCATCACTCTAAATAAACTTTTAAGCGAAACGAGATACAACAAGCTTCAATACAGAAGTTTTTTAGTCTCTTAAACCAAACAACTTTTATTTGAAAGTTTTTCCTATATCTCGCTTTGCTTGTAAGACAACTTGGACTAACCGATCTCCAAAACTCGACAGACTTGAAGCTATCTTTTAAAGGAAGCGGGATACAATAAAAGCTTTAATATAAAAGTTATTTAGACTCTTAAACCAAATAAGTCTTACTCGAAAGTTTTTCTTATATCGCACTTTGCTTGTAAGATAATTTAGATGAACTAGAATCTTCAAAAAACTCGACTCACTTGAAGCCTTCTTTTAAACGAAGAGGGGAAGGTACGATAAAATATTTCGGACAAAAATTGTTTACTTTTTAGTCAAGAAACTTTTATCTAAAACATTTTATTGTCTCTCTTCGTTAAGACGGCCTCAAGTGAGATCAGTTCATCTAAATTTATCTTACAATCAAAACGAGATATAAGACAAACTTTCAGGCATAACAGGTTGTTCGATTTAACAGTCTAAACAACTTTCATATTAGAGCTTTTATTGTATCTCACTTCACTTAATAATCGATTCTCGAGACAAAAGTTTAGAATCTGTTTACGAAAAGTATAGAAAATTTAGATTTCCCTAGTCGATCCTTGTTAGAATATAATTCTTTATACAAGGCGAAGCTCTTTCAGATACAAAATATATTTTGTGGAAAATATGACGAATAAAACTACTGCACAGGGGTAAATTCATAGGAAGTAACCGATCGACAAATTGTACTCTTCAATTTCGAACTTACACTTTTTCTTTTCCATAAAATTCTTCAAGAATGTGAAAATTTTAGTTACCTGCAAATACCGATTTCTGCTGCAATGCTCCAAGTAATCGTCGAAGAGACGCAAAATGTCGCTCGTGTCGCGTTTACGCGCGTATAAAAAGTACGCGTAGCACGTAATCGCGTCACACTCCAAGTTAGGAAAGAAATACGCGTCCTCCGCCTCTTCTGGAGGCGGTTCCTTCGAGAACTCCTCCACGGTATCCCTGAAAAATTCTTCGACCCGCTCTAAACTTGTTTCGGACGGCATGGCGGGAACCATCAGACTTGCGGCTTTCAGTATCTCGTCCACGTGGAATTCTTGGTACGTCCGCGTATCGAGGAAGCACTCGAAAAGAGCTCTGTAAAGGCTGAACAGAGCGGCTCTCTCTTCGACGCTCGCGATCGCCGCGAGACAATTTTCTTGAGACGAAATGGTAGTTTGGAGGACGTTGACGCAGCTGTCGAAGCGGCCCGCCTCGCGTTCTATCAAGGCGAACTCCCTGTAGAAGTGCGGATCGTTCCTGTTACCCTCCTTCTTCAGAAATTCCTTTAGGATGACTTTCAACTTCTTACTCCTGTTGGTGTTTATCATCATGAAATTTTGTCTAACGAATACATTGCTTTTCTCGGTAATTCGACCACTCTATACATGATCGACAGGATTGCCACAAATTTTGATTTTTAAAATTCCCGGACTTTTCCAGGTATTTCAAAGCAAAACCCGCATTCTTCCATACCATTGACTCATAAAAATACTTCGGAAAAATGAAAGAAGCATTTATTAATGGTCTGGAATATAATACAATATAAAGAAGCATAAGCTCAAAGAAGGCGCGGGCATAACAAAAGCTATACAAAATCTGACAAGTTAACAGAACATACTCGCCACATGCATGGATCGGTGAAGAGAAGGCGTTCAATACGAATCATGTTTTAACAAAATGTAAACTATATTATTGCTCATGTTGCAAAGGTATCAAAAGTTGAATGCATATTTATACTATGTCGTAAAACATTGGGGTCATTCCATGCCAAATCTATCACTTTTTGGAGTAAATTTTCAATTTCCTTCAAATGTAGATATGTTGTTATCAATTACATTGCAAATACGTATACCAAACGGGTTTCGAAAATTTTGAAAAATGTAAAAGATACACTTGGAAGTTTTAGGAAAGATTTATTTAAAAAAATCATAGCATTGAAAGTAAAAATCACAGCTTACTGAAATTTGTCACACTAACACGGATACGTTTAAACTTTATACGAAAAATAAGAAGCGTGAACAAAATTAATAATTTAAACTTTTTTGTATACAAATAAATATTTAAATCCCTTTTTTTGGATCTCACCACTTTTTAAAAATCTGAAAAAATAAGCACATAGTCACACTCATGTACTTTCCAGTCATCCATTCAAAAATACGGTCACATTATAAACAAACTTGTAAGTATTGTAAGAGTAGCGCAAAGTGTTACTTCAACAGTCCCATAGTTGGCGCTTTCCGAATGTAGCTACTCGTCCTCGGTCGACCCTTCACAAACTAGGGCCGTACTCTCATCTGCATGATTACGTACCGCGTATCTTCAATATTAATTTGGTTAAACAATTTAAATTGTCAAACAATTCAAATTGTTAAACGTAATATCTGATAACAATAACGTGAGCAAGTATTGCAAATGTTGTAAAAAAATTTAATTGTTTAACAATTTTAACTGTTCAATAATTTTAATGTTGAACATTTATAAAATGACCGTGTTTTTGAATGGATGATCGAAAATTGCATGAGTGAGGCTACATGCTCATTTTTCTCCAGATTTTTAAAAAGTGGCGAGACCCAAAGAAAAAGGGCTAAAATATTTATTTGTTTAAAAAAAGTATGAATTAATAATTTTGATCGTGTTTCTTATTTTTCGTATTAGTATAAAGTTTAAGCGTATCCGCGTTAGTGTGGAAAATTTCATTAAGCTGCAATTTTTACTTTTAATGCTATGATATTTAAATATATTGGTCCTTAAATTTCCAAATGTTATAACTTTTATATTTAAAAAATGTTTCAAAAACCCTTTGGCATACGTATTTTCAATAAAATAGACAACAGCATATCCAAAACTGAAGGAAATTGAAAATTTACTCCAAAAAGTGATAGATTGGTATGGAATGATCCATTGGTTAAATATTCTTTAGAAATAATTTATTGAAAATGTATATAAAATACATAAAGAATTTTCCAGATATTTGTCAGTTTTTATTCGACTTTTTCAGAAAAATTTTTGTGCATGAGAGAAAATAGTATCTTATGTCATTAGGCGGAAATCCGAGGTTTTTTCAGACTATGTTTAATTAGGTCGTAACACGAGGTATGGTGAGGGGACGAGGCTCGCCTTCGGCGACCTAAACACAGTCTTAAAAATCCGAAGATTTTAGCCGCGCGAATGATATATACTATTTTTTCTCGCGAATGCCCATTTCTTAAAACAAAACAAACAGAAGTACAGTATGTCCCGTGGATAACGCAAGTATTTGAATTTCCCTGACATTTGACTTTGGTAGTGCTTGGAACAGTGCTGTAGTTAGAGTTGGCTTCAGAAGAGTGCGCTGCGTTCTTACGAGCCGTGTTTCGAGAGCGAAAAGTGTAAAACGTCTGATTTCCCGGGAACTGTCAATTCGGGAGATCGAAGCGTCTAACCTCGAAATTAACTGAATTTGTAAATAATGGTAAATAATGTGTAGAAGTGATGAGAAATAATCATACAGGTTTCGCGGAAACACGACTCGTAAGAACGCAGCGCACTCTTCTGAAGCCAACTCTAACTACAGCACCGTTCCAAGCACTACCAAAGTCAAATGTGGGGGAAATTCAAATACTTGCGTTATCCACGGGACATACTGTATACACGGCTCATTTCACGTTGCGTTTATCAGTTTGGAAAAAGGACCCACTTCGGACTAAGCAATCTTTTGACAGCCTGCGGACTCCCGGTCGGTGTCACGCGGGAAAAACGCCATCTTACGGTCTACAAATAGGCTGGAAAAGGCCTCAAAATGGGCATAAGTGAGGAAACTTGATTTTTTGAGCATTTCTCAGATAAACTCTGGTACCTACTTCTTTGAAAAAAATGTCTGAAAATATTCCATATTCTAGAGAAAGCCACAAAAAGTCAATTTTTCATAAACTTGTTAAGAGACATTTTTAAGGTCCGACATTAGTACTCCGCCATCTTGAATATGATTAAATTTTTAGGATGTGGATAACTTTGTAATAATAAAACATATTATAATAATATCAGTATTTTAACATTGTGGAGAATGGACACGAATACTGAATGCTAAACTTAAGCGGTAAATATGTAAATAGAAAAAAAATAATAATCAGAGTTCGACCGAGTACATCTATCAGTCTTTGCATACAGTAGTCATAGAACAGATATACAAAGACTAATTTTGTACCCGAGGATAAAAATGTATTAAGTCCAAAATAACAGTTCTTGGGAAAAGTGTTTTACTAATTCTAATATTGTTTTATCCCGGCAGATGGTGTGCATTGATACAGTTATTCTATTCCCTTTCTCTATTTCCTTTGGTATCATAGGTGGCACTTAAAGCGGTTTTGCATACTAAAGTGGACTTAATACTTAGTGTAATGCTGCAAAAATCCCATTTTCGTAAAAAGTGGACTTGATACACTTTTATCCTAGGGTACAGAATTAATTTCTCCACACCGATCACTCAACAAATTCGTTATTGTTAGCGATCATGTCATTCACGTAACAAGTAAATCTTTCAAACTAAAGGAATTATCCACATCTTATAAATTACTAACTAGTCACATTCTGAGCTGTTTATGTTATGTAGCTACTGGTATTGACCACACGCAGCACTAATTTCGGTTCTAGCACAGTTTATAGCCTGAAAGGAATCAGTTTGTGCACTTAGCGTCGGCACCTTTGATCTTCCGTGTCATCGTTTTGTTACTGCGCAACTTGAATTTGTTTCCCTTGCGCATGGTGACAACTGACAACATTGCATTTAAGCATGCATGGGCACAAGCTGACATTGCATTTAAGCATCTCACTCTACTGCGCATATTTTTCGTTTTCCAGGAGTTGATAAGATTTTGTTCTACGATTTAAATGGATTGCACCAACTGATTCTTTTTGGGCATAAACTGTGGTTCTAGGGCCGTAGACATAATATCGTAATGAGCAATGTAGTACTGACGTAGGGGTCCGTGCATTGACATCGTGCTAGGATTTTTATTTGCATCGGATTCAAATACGCCCTTCTCGTTAATACAAACATAAAAAGGCAAAAAATTGGGTGTTCATATTAACAGAATTCGTGTTATTCAAGTTTTAAGCGATGACATTCCGATACCCAAGGTTTCGATTTTTGTTCGGGTTAACAGGGTGTTCGTATTATCTAAGTTCGAGTTAACGAGGGCATACTGTATCACTTTTCATCAGTACTTGGCAACATATCGCTGTGGCGATCTCGCTCGCGCAGAGCGGCTTTGTCCACTCTTGTTAGAATGCCGGCTACAATATAGGAATGCCCATTGCTGAACCCGCAATTTATAAAATCTGTCTACGGCTAAGAATGGCTACAAGCTTTGTAATATCGCCGCACGTGGCCCCCGTTCTAGGAGTTTAAATTGTGTATTCGATAGATGGAGCGTGGACTACTGGTGTCGGGCCTTAAATCAGAGTCGCGTAGAAAAATCTTAAAAATTTCGGGTTCTTTATTCTCCTTAAAACTGCGCACGCAGGCTGTTCGATCCCTAGCGAATACTTTATACGCACACAATTCGGTCAACGTACCTGTTTTCGTTCTTAAGTGGATCGTCTCTATTCAGAGACACGAGCAGCCGCTCGAATCGCAGCCACCAGACGTAGACGCTGGTGCGCTGAACTCGGGAGGACGACAAATTCTCCGCGATAATCCGAAAGACGTCACGTATGAAGTCCAAATACGGTTCCTGGGCCGGATGAAATCTGAGATACTGCGGCCCCGAGGTTAGTCGACCGTCCAGTATTCCTTCCAGCATCGCGAACCTCTGCTTGTGACCAGCCATTACCCCCTCCGCGGGATATATCATCGGCAACAGGACTTCCGAAGAATCCGCGCTCCAGTTGAATTTTTTTATTCCTAGATCCTGACAAAATTAGCCTAATAGCGCGCAGAGATTCTTCGCGGTGTTGTAAGTTCGCTACTTTTAAATGAAAAATGTGTGAAAAGTAACAAGTCTTCATTATCGAAAAAAAAAATTTTTTTTGAAAGCATTTAATTTTCCATCAGGGAAAAATTAATAATTTGATGTCTCACCTTTAAGATGCAATCTCGCGTAGGCAAGAGGGGGATTTTCAGCGACAGGAGGCAATAGATTGCCAGCCGGAAGCTCGAATCGTTCGAAGCCATCGGATGAACGTAGTCCGCCACATCTTCCGGCAGTACAAATCGTCGCGAATCGCCAACTAATTCCAATTGGTCTCTACAGACGCTGATCCAATGGCAATTTTCTCTCAACGACTCCACCCTCAGCCACAACTGATTCAACGGCAATCTCGACGTGAGGATTACCTCCTCCATGCCAACTGTAAATTAAACGTCAGCGTCTCGAGCAAAACAGAATAAAGAACGACGCATTTTTTTTTATTACGTCCCTATGAAAAGAGGAAAATCTTTGAAACATTGTAAGTTCGTTACTTTCAAAAGGAAAACGAATGAAGTCACAAAAACAGTAAATTTCCCATCTCTATTTATTACGTCACTACGAAAACAGGAACATTTTCGAAGCACTGTAAATTCGTTATTTTCAAATGAAAGACGTACTCAAAAGTCACAGTAATGGTAAATTTCCGACTATCAATTTTCGAGCAAAGTAGAATAAAGAATGGCGCAATTTTTTGTTACGTCACTACGAAAATAGGGAAATCTGCGAGGTGTTGTAAGTTCGCTACTTTTAAATGAAAAATGTATGAAAAATAACAATGATAGTAAATTTCCAATCCCTGCTTTCAATTTTCAACCGTCCAAAAATGAAATACTGCGTATCATCTTCAATTTCCACCGTTCTCAGATGCGAGCGTCGTATATACAGGGTGAGGAAATGAAACGGCACGATTTTAGTTCGGACTGGCGGGCTTGATGGGGTGTCACGAGAGTAGAGGACTGGACCTTTGTCGTCTAGACAGGTGAAAATATTAGTAGCCATGGAACGATGATCCAGTGAACAACGCGCATTTGCTGTAAAGGCTTATTACAAAAACTCGGGTAGTTTTATTAGTACTCAAAGGGCTTTCCGTCGTGAGTTTCATTTACCCCCAAGGGCTCCCGTGTCATCTCGTAAAGCTATCGCGCTTTGGGTTAGGAACTTTGAAGCGACTACTAGCACATTCCGTTGAAGATGTACGCAACGTCATGAACGGATTCACTCTCAGGCTCCGACCATGTGTGGAAAAACAAGGACGTTTTATCTGTCTGGCACCATCTTCAAAATATGATTATTTTTCATGTAAAGTAAATTTCCACTAATGTGTGTAGACCTGATTTATATTAAAATAAAACAACTTTTTTTTAATCTCTATTTTTTGCGATTTTTTTAATCATGCCGTTTCACTGCCTCACTCTGTGTACTATGGAACGTATTATTAAAATACGTGTAGATTATATTCGCTCAACTCACTCAATTTCTTCTCGTCGATCGATCCCTGCAGAAGCAAGCTGTTCCTACTGAGGCTCAGATTCAGGCTCAAATTCAGACGCAACGTCTCCCACATCTGCTCCCAAAGCCCGGCGTGCCTTAGAAACGTCAAGCACTGATACAGCATTTCTGTCATTTTTACACAGTGTTTCAGTAACGCCGCAAGGTCGACCCCACGACGTGGAATAGTGATACCGCGGTAGAGGAATCCGATTGCTCACCTAATATTCGCTCGTCGTACGAGTGGGGGTTCGTCCGCGAACGCTGTCGAAGCGTGCAGAGGCATTTGGAATATAAGTTTAACACCTTCGGGACCGTGCACATAGCCAGGGATGCTTGCGTGGTCATGATCAACGTTTGCCACAGCAGGATATTCCCCGAGTCTTTGTTTACCAGAGATTCCACGTCGCTGGAGAATTGATCGGCCGGCGATAGCTCCTCCATAATGCTCAATTTCAACTCAAGAAGTTCCCTCGACTCGGGATTTTTCTCTAGAGCTTTGTCGGCGATAGACAACTTTCTTTGGCAGATCATCGCGCGACTGTTCTTCAGCACCGGACCCCTATGGAACTTGGTGAAGACGTCCTGGGAATGTCATGGGCACCGTATAAATTCACTGCTGTGTTCATTGATTAAATTTAAAAAAATTGTTGTCCATATTCCGTTAGTTCTCGCATTTTTCTATTTAATCGAATTGTTTATTGTTGCTTTATGAACTTGTTTAGGAAATATTAATATTGGAGAGAAGCATCGTTGAATCGTAGAAATTGAAAAGAATAATTATAATAAACAATTTGGACAGCTGAAAAGTTTGTTCTCGAAGAAATTTGCTCTAAACGCGACTGTAATACGTTCAAAGTCAATAGACAGGGTTGCCACTAATTCTAAGTTTTTTAATTTCCCTGACATTTTCAGTTTTTTCAGACAATATTCTAATTTTTTCCAGACAACCTATGCCCCTGTAGTTTTCCACTCTTTTGATGTCCCCTCTCTTGTGGATTGGGGTAATTAAATTAATCCTTCTCTCCATTTACGCGGGAGTCCCTCCTCCCTCCATACTTTCTTTAGAATTTCCTGTATCCTTTCCTTTCCCTGTCCATCTATGTAAGTATTTCTAGGCTTCGTTGGGTATCCCGTCCTCCCCCGCCGCCTTCTTGTCCTTCAACTTCTTCACTTGGAATTCAATCTCCTCCGTCGCGAGTTCTGCCGTCTCGTCCTTATTATCTTCTCTCTTTTGAGCGTAATCTTCCACCCCTCCTCGCACGTCAGCCCCCCCCCCCCCCAGCAGCCCCATAAAGCGACTTCTCCAATCATCCAATCCAATTCCTTCGCAAATCTCCGTTCTTATCTTACGTCCCTTGTTGATGTACTTCCATATTTCCTTGCTCTCTTTTACTTTCTTGATTTTTTCCAGTTCCTCCTCTTGTTTCTCTTTTGCTTTTTTCCGACACATCTCTCTTAATTGCGTTCTGCTCGTAGAGAGAGTGTACTCTTCTTTGTCTCCCAAGCATCTTTTCCAATCCCTATATCTCTTCCTTACTTGCCGTTTCATCACCCTGCATTCTTTGTCTCACCATGTTCGTTTCCCTAATTCCTTCTTTCCCATTTTTAAATGCTTCCTCGTCATGCTTTCATTTACTGCTTTTACCATTTCTGTCCAGCACTTCTCAACCCCAAATTCCGCGAATACGTTCTCCTCTATTTGCGCCTTAAGACCCGTTTAGACGCTCATGCAATTTGCGCCAATTGGCTTGTGCAAGCCAATTTGCACAAGTAAATCGTTGCGTAAAGTTAGAACAAAAGCATGAAGTTTGTGCAAGCGAAAAGGCTTGACTTGAGTAAAATCTGTCCGGACAGATAATTTGCATGAAGTTGGTGCAAATGCATGAGCGTGTAAATGCTACTCCAACTCAGGGCATGACCAGTTGACATACGACGTACTATGCACGTGCTTCCGAGATGGTAGGTTAATTGTATATGTTTATTATTTGGTATCTTCTGAAAATATTTGAATTTTGAATATTATTATTTTGTTGGCGCCGGGGTAGTACGTGTTGATATTTTTCATTTGATTATTGTTCCGACAAACGTGTTCGCAGTCCCGCACCGTTCTCGGAAATTAATTAACCCATTTGCATCAAAGCGCAAAATATTCCGCGAGCCACGACTGTCTGCTGTCACCAAGCGCGGAATATTGCGCAAGCCCGCACTTCGCGTCAGCCGACGTCATTTTCCAACGTTCCTCCTCCAGCCAATCAGAGTTTATGGCGTCAAGAACAGGGTACCATTAGAATAAAACAAATCAAATTTAGAAAGGCATTTTTTAATAAAATTGACCATATATTTAAATATTTATGCAGCAATGGGACTGTATCGATGATACCTCATCAGCATTTCTGGTTCGTTCCCTGCAACACACGGTACCTGCACGGAACGAACCAGAAATAGGTTAATTGTTTATGTTTATTGTTAGGTATATTCTGAATATTTGAATTTTGAATATTATTATTTTGTTGGCGCCGGTATTACATTTTGATATGTACGCGGAGAAGTGTACCGTTGACCCGAAACGATCATGTGTCCAATGTTAACAACATGCCACCTTCGGGCTTCAGTCGGTAAATTTGAGTCGCGTCAAAGGAGCTTCGAAATACAGTAAAACCTCGTTTATTGCAGGCCTCTCGCGAATCGTATGTCTCTCGTTTATCGCAACTCGAGAGGGGCCCCCACTCCGCTTCTTGACTCAAGGCGATTTCGCATTGGTCGCTCGTGATTGGCCATCGTGCGCGGTGAAAGTCGGAAGGGTTGCAACTACCATGCGCGGTGGGAGACGAAGGGGTTGCAATAAATGAGACTTCTGCCTTGTAATAAGTGAGAGTTGTGATAAACGAGGTTTTACTGTATAGCGGTATTTATTACCGTGGGCACTGCAGGAAATGACTCATTCTGACCTGTCCCATACCGCCCGCCTCGCCGTTACGACCGATTTCGGAGCGACAAAACACGCAAATACTTCTGTCTCTCAATTGCACAAGTCGGTTGCAGGGGTATGTTTCACCGAATCTCTAGGCTCGCTAGTTAATGAGCAACAAAATAATAATATTCAAAATTCAAATATTTTCAGAATATATGATAAAATGGGGTGAGTTGGCGAATGAAGTCGGCCCCTCATTTCCATTACTTTCTATAGAAACGGGGGGCCAACTTCATTCGCCAACTCACCCCGTTTTACTCTACCAAACAATTAAACTACCAACCTCGGAAGCACGTGCATAGTGCGTCGTATGTCAACTTGTCATCAACGCGTATGCCCTGAGTTGGAATATCATTTACAACCTCATGCAAATTTTCTGTCCGGACAGATTTTACTCAAGCCAAACCTTTTGGCTTGCACAAACTTCATGCTTTCGTTCTAATGCAACGATTTACTTGTGCAAATGGCTTGAACAAGCTAATTGGAGCAAATTGCATGAGCGTCTAAACCTATCTTCCATCCAACTTTTAATATTCAGTTCATTTGCACAAGTTTGCATGCACAAGTTAGTTTGTGCAAATTGCATGAGCGTCTAAACGGGCCTTTAAACGCCCTTACGGCCTCTTTCGACCAAACAACTACCTCTCTCTCTTCCTTTACTATCTGCTTCTTCTTTTCCACCTTGCCACTTATGACGCACTCCAATGGTTAGTGGTCCGATTCCACTCTCTCTGCCACCCTGAACTCTCTTAGTCTTCTCAGTCCCTCCAGGTTAGCTATCCCGTAATCTATTACCGTTGATCCCCTGAGTCCGACATACGTCAACTCAGCTTTTTCGTCTCCTTAGGTATTGCCGTTTAGCAATAACCAACATCTTTCTTCTAGCATTTGTATCAGTGCTCTACCCTCTCTATTAAGTACCCGATCCTTCGACTCTCTCTTCTCTATCTCTTCCTCTTCCTCCTCATCAAGATCTGTTCGTCTTTCACTCCCCACTCTCGCATTGAAGCCTTCTCCTATGAGCAAGTTTCCTTCTTCCGCGTTTCCTCAATCCTTTCTTCCAACTCTTTAGCGAGCCTTCCGACTTCCTCTCCACAGTAGGTAGGTATCGTCCAAACCCTCCAATCTTCACTGCTTTTGTAGATCCACGGAACCATTGAATTTTTCCAGAAGGTCGGAACGGTGTGTAGTATGCTTGAAGAAAGATTTACATCTTTCAAGCATGTTGGGTAGATGAGGTATTTTTAATTTTCCGAATAATTCAGTAACGCCATTAATGTCGGTAACATCAGTAACATAGGTAATATTACAAGTGTGCTAGTAATGTTATTGTATCTTTAACGCGTAAATTTAAAAAAATTCCACTTTTTTCTCAATTTCCCTGACTGTTCCCTGACACATGAAATTCCCTCACATTTCCAGGGTTTCTAGACGAGTGGCAACCCTGATATATAAATGCATTTTAGAGGAACTTTTTACCAAGAGACCTACTGTAATTCAATTCTTCTAGTAATTGACCACACCTTGCAATGCACACTATTATAAGAACCTTTAAGGGAGATACCTCACGTGGAAGGCTTATAAAATCATTCATTTTTGGGAGTCTATCCTGAAGGATACATTAAGGGCGCCCGCAGACTACAGACTTAATACTCGGCCGACAGTTCAGTCGGATTGGGCTGCATCCTCGCACATTACACAGATTAAACATTATGATTGGTGGAGGGTGCGCAGACTATGCCAATAATCGGCCGATTGCTTTGATGTTCGGTACTTTGAAATTCGGTTATTTGCGTTGGTAGATTGAATGGTCGTGATTGAACGTATTCAACGGTAACAAAATGTTACCGAAAAGATTGCTATTATTGCGCTTATTATAAAACGAAGGAGACTGATGATAAAGAAGAAGAGAAATCGACAATATTGGGTGCATCGAATATACGGTGACAGATTATTACAAGGAAAGTTCTACATGCTCCATTATAAACTATTGGACTATTCGAAAAAGTTTTTCGCCTTTTATAGAATGAGCATAACTAGTTTTGGTGAACTTGTTCAATTAATTGGACCAGTCATAATGAAGAAGGATACAATTTGAAGACGTGCTATAACTATTGAGGAGAGATTGAGTATGACATTACGGTAAAAAAAACGCTACTGTTTTATTACTCTTTTTATTGAAATATAAATTACAAAACTTATTAAATTAACTTAACTCACTATTTTATATAAATAAATTTTATATACATTTTTGTTATAAATCGTATAGTTCGACCGATTCATCTGTAAAATTAGAAATGGATGGCTGAACTGAGTCTTAAGTATCTTGTACCATAGGCACATTTGGTAATGGAGTAGAGCTAGATAAATAATCAGTAGGCTGCGATTGTACCGGAAAATTAATCTTGGACGATATGGAGAAAAGTTGTTGTATGGTGATTGAGTATCTTAGCATCCAGTTTTTCTTCTGCGGTAAGAGCCTGAAGTGACGGAACAAGAGATAAAGCAAAGTTTGTATCATCTTTTGTGTCGTTCAATGCTTCCAATAATAACACAGGCACACAAAAAAAAAGGTCTTGTTCCCAGAACCAGACCAGTATATCTTTATGTTTTTGGGGTCGCTGAATCCGAATCCGGTGTCCGTTTGTCTCCATCACGTCACATTTTTTTTAATCTCAAAAAACAATCAATAGATCATGATTTTCAAAAAGTTAATGGACTTAAACCAAATTCGCTATAAGGGGTTTTTTGGGTCGCTGATCACGAATCTGAAATCGGATTTCAAAAATTCAAGATGGCGGATCTAATATGGCGGACGAGATTTTTGAAAATCGACGGATTCATGCCGAATTTGGTATAAGGAGGTTTTTTGGGTCGGTGATCATGAATCTGAAGTCAGATTTTAAAAATGCAAGATGGCGGATCCAATATGGAGGACAAGATTTTCGAAAATTTTGAATTTTTGTAAATATAACTTCATATTCGTCATTAGCGATCGAAAAAAAAACCCTATACCAAATTTGGCATGAATCCGTCGATTTTCGAAAATCTCGTCCTCCATATTGGATCCGCCATCTTGAATTTATAAAATATGACTTCAGATTCATGATCAGCGACCCAAAAAACCCCCTTATACCAAATTCGGCATGAATCCGTCGATTTTCAAAAATCTCGTCCGCCATATTGGATCCGTCATTTTGTATTTTTGAAATCCTATTTCAGATTCGTGATCAGCGACCCAAAAAAAACCCTATAGCGAATTTGGTTTAAGTCCATTAACTTTTTGAGAATCATGATCTATTGATAGTTTTTTGAGATTAAAAAAAATGTGACGTGATGGAGACAAACGGACACCGGATTCGGATTCAGCGACCCCAAAAACATAAAGATATACTGCTTTGGTTCCGGGAACAAGGCCTTTTTTTGGGGGGCCTGTGTAATTCATCAAGGCTGTTTGCTGTTTGATTGGATTCTTTGACTTGTTGTTTTTTCTCTCGTGGGCGTGGGCAGGCGCAAAAATGGAAGGACCGGATTCGCCGTTCTCATCCTCATCATCTTCCTCGGCATCTACCGGTTCTATGTTACCTTCCCTTGGACGATTTTCGATGCATGGAAGCAAAAATAATAATTTGTCAAAGTAGACGTATTTCTGTTCTTGGGCATAGATTGACCTGACTTTGTATTCTTTTGGGCATTCAATTCCCTACGGAAATAAGTCCGTAAATTTCCTCATTTTTTCTGTAATTCGTGACGAAAGAGAGAGAGAGAGAGAGAGGGAGAGGGAGAGGGAGAGGGAGAGGGAGAGGGAGGGGGAGGGGGGAGAGGGAGAGGGAGAGGGAGAGGGAGAGGGAGAGGGAGAGGGAGAGGGAGAGAGAGAGGGAGAGAGGGAGAGGGGGAGAGAGAGAGAGAGAGAGAGAGAGAGAGAGAGAGAGAGAGAGAGAGAGAGAGAGAGAGAGAGAGAGAGAGAGAGAGAGAGAGAGAGAGAGAGAGAGAGAGAGAGAGAGAGAGAGAGAGAGAGAGAGAGAGAGAGAAATAACGTAAAACTAAAATTAGAATTTTTTCCTTTCAGATACTTGAGTACTGGAGCTAGTTTCAATGCATTATTATCCTTTGAATATCTGATTGGAGCATCTACAATACGAGATATTGTTAAAACTACATGTGAGCAAATATGGGACAAACTTCAACCATTGTATATGGCAAATAAACAAGAAAATGACTGGATTCAAATTGCTGACGAATTTTATCATCGCACAAGTTTCGCAAACATCATGGGGGCAATTGACGGAAAACTTATACGGATTGTACAGCCAGAACACTCCGGATCGTCATATTTTAACTATAAGGCCCTTCGCACACTACACTACGCAGGTATCCGATACTCGACGACTTATCGTGGCGACTACCGCAATACATTCTAATAGTCTAAGATCCGAACTAGAGACGTTCTTCACCGATCTGCTTACCGGATGAAAAGTATTTTTTATGAAACATAATACGTCAATGAACATATCGCGTATGGGTAGGCTAATAAAATATGCTCAAGACTACCCTTAAAACTATATAAACAGGTGAGCTGATATGAGCAATTTGCACCGATCTGCTTACCAATTAAACTATATATGAAAATAAAGATAATTTTATTGCAAACACGATGGTATAACCCTACCTGCAAAAAATCGGTCATGAGTCACGGTTGTAAGGCTTTGAAATTTATCGGAGCTAGCCAAGATGCGCGTACTACAGGGAAATTTGCTATAGGACGCAACGTAGGAAGTGGGCGCGACGCGACGGTTAGATGAGAGAGAGTGCGTACATGCTGCTTCCTCGTACGATTGACAAAGATAACACTACTAAAATGCCGAGAAAAAGCGACTACAATGGAGTAGGTACTGGCAGTAAACTTTTAATTACTTTAAATTAAATATAAAATATTAAAATGTGAAAGATTTTTCAAATATTTTCAACTAAATATATTGATGGGGAAATATTAATATTTCTATCACAGAATAATAATATGTTAGTGATAATTATTCGATAAATTGTATCTATTCTATAAAAATACCACAGCAAACAAACAGAAAAATTACATTTTTTAGAGAGCGATAAAAAATCATTAACAAATTGACGGTGTTAAAAAACTCTATTATAAAACAATGAATACAATAACAATCTTTACAAAGATTATAACAATATTACAACAAATACAATATTATAGCCTTCCAAAAACTTGTATGTTGCTGGAATAAGAGAGAGAGAGTGCCCAGATTTTATATAACAGTAACCTAAACAACGCAAAGACTCCAAGAAGAATTTTTCTTAACAATTTATCATTTCAACTTATGAAATCTCACTTAGAGGAAAAGTCTAGAATTTCGTCTTTACCTTCAGATATTTTTAATGCGTTACAAACCCACCCCATGAGCCATCGCCTCGACTGTCTGTTTATCACATGTTCGGAAAAAACTTTCACTCGAAAACCCGGTAAGAACGTTTTTCCCCTTTTTCTGTACTTTCGAGAAAGAGCCATAAAGTAATAAATTGTCCCTTCTCCAGACAGGCAAAAATAAAAATGCAAAGTTAATTGAATCTTGAACGAAAATAATTTTACCGGGGATCCAACAGCAATTGATTGAAAAAAATAACGATTAAAAAAGATACTACATTACATTTATGTCATAATGGAGCACGTATTTTTCCGCAAACTGAGGGATGTAAACAGCGAGTCGCTCGTAGTCGCTTTTTCTCGGCATTTTAGTAGTGTTATCTTTGTCAATCGTACGAGGAAGCAGCATGTACGCACTCTCTCTCATCTAACCGTCGCGTCGCGCTCACTTCCTACGTTGCGTCCTGTAGCAAATTTCCCTGTAGTACGCGCATCTTGGCTAGCTCCGATAAATTTCAAAGCCTTACAACCCTGATTCATGACCGATTTTTTGCAGGTAGGGTTATACCATCGTGTTTGCAATAAAATTATCTTTATTTTCATATATAGTTTAATTGGTAAGCAGATCAGTGCAAATTGCTCATATCAGCTCACCTGTTTATATAGTTTTAAGGGTAGTCTTGAGCATATTTTATTAGCCTACCCATACGCGATATGTTCATTGACGTATTATGTTTGATAAAAAATACTTTTCATCCGGTAAGCAGATCGGTGAAGAACGTCTCTAGTTCGGATCTTGTACTATAATGGACATTCGCACACACCACGCGACGCGACTTTCGTCGGCGACACTAGTCTCCCGTACGGCATGCTCAAGTCTCGGATACTCTCGTCGCCGAGACTGTTCCGTCGCACAATTATGTTTTCTTTTATTTCACAACAATTTATTTTGTTGTTTGGCAATATGTTTATAGGTATGTATTCGAAAGAGCTCTTTCTGCTCTACAAAACTGTTATAATAATTTAACTGTTATAATAATTAACTATTATTGTAATTTCGAATAATATTAATTTTTGTATAATTTTTCTGGCTTAGAAATGGAATATCCAGGCGGCAAAAATCACCAGTTTCGACATCTATCACCAGTTTCGACATCTGCTTTTCCTCGCTTTTCATCGAGGTCAAAAAGCTGCCGCAGCCGCTCGGGACATTTTCGACGTGTACAGAGAAAGTGTTATAGGCGAGTCTTTGATAAAAAAGATGTCGAAAATGCTAATTTTTACCTCCTGGATATTCCATTTCTAAGCCTGAAAAATAATAAAAAATTGTTATTCGAAGAAACAATTATAACAGATTCGTAGAGGAGAAAGAGCTCTTTCAAGTAAATATAAACACTTTGTGAAACAGCAAACAAATCGTTGTAAAATAAAAGAAAAGAAAACGCTACGAACTTATTTTCCAACCCAATAGCATCGCGATCATAAATACTTCGCCAAACTAGGATTAATCTCGCCATCACCGAAGAGGTATATTTTGGCGAATCGAGGCTGCTAATGAGTTTGCAGTTCCGCACCTTTCCTGAAAGGGTTAATTACTGGAAGAGTCGGAATGAACCTTTGTTTACCAAAATATTCGGTTATCTATTGAAATCGTCATTTCTTTCCTTTACAAAGCTGAATGCATTTCAAATGCATTCGAAACATAGCGGTATCTGCGAGAAGTGGTTCATTACAATTCGTTCGATAATCAGCGTTCCAGGAAAGGTGCAGGACTGCGAACACATTAGCAGTCTTTGTTTGCCGAAATATACCGCCCGAACTGCGTGCACTATAATGTGCACTATAATAGAATTTGTAATATATGTAAGATTCTGAGAAACAGTGATTAATGTTTTATCACGGTCAAATTTGGAAGTAAAATTCCTTGATTCCGTTTAGGATTTTCTAGAAATTTGTCACTTTAAGCCCTTCGTACACTACGCTACGCAGGTATCCGATACTCGACGACTCAAGTATCGTGGGTGACTACCGCAATACATTCTAATGGACCGACGACGAAAGTCGCGTCGTGTGGTGTGTACGAACGTCCATTAGAATGTATTGCGGTAGTCGCCAGGATACTCGAATCGTCAGGTATCGGATACCTGCGTAGCGTAGTGTACGAAGGGCTTAAAGTGTATATTTCGTTCGCGAGTTCGCGAGTTCGAGAAAGATGCCCCTGTGGGTACTAGCCGATGGAAACGTATAAAAATATATTTGTTTACTTTTATCAATAATCTTCCATGGTGTATTATAACAACCTTTTATACAACATGTCATACGTGATGCTCCCATAGTTAAAAACAATGGCTATTAATTAACTGACAATTGTTTTTACTCTCCTCCGTATGAATTGCAAATAAACGTGCACGCGAACACTTCGACTAGTCACCGATAGGAGGCACACCAATCTTCGTGCAAGTTCCCTATTGGCGATTTCCACTACCGATGGTGGCACCACAGTAGTTATGCAAATGGCCGTCCTATTTGGGTTCATTTTGTAAACAACCGCACAGCTGTAGTCTGTTATTGGTGTTTTTGCGCTCTTCTCAACATTTTTGTTATATTACGACATTACTATTATTAGAATATGCCGTGTTTAAAATTAAAGACAATATTTAATTACGAGAAGTGTAACGCAGATTCGAAGAACTTCTGTGAAGGCGAAGAAGTGCTCCAAGCAAAGCACGTGATTTTGTGTGGAACTGTGGCTGAAGAAAAATATGAATCTTCGTGGACAATTTATGCTCTAGTGCTGCAAACATCAACTTTATCTTCTCCGCCACACATAGTTAAGCGTGGTTTAGATGGGTGCGGAATGCGGAAAGACCGTCAGCCAATCAGCTCTTCCGCGTGCGTACTGCCTGCCAATCCGCACCGATCCGCATGCCGCACTCCGCATGCTTTCCGCACCCATCTGAATCCCGCTTTACTGGTTCAATACCAAAGATGCAAACCACACGTCATGCAAAAGCCACGTTTGTTTACATCTGGAACCCAAATAGACTAGTTCCAGATTCTGCCACCAGATGTCATGTTCGATAATGGAAATCGCCAATTGGGATTCCACTTTAAGATCGCAGCGCCATGACGGAGTATCCGCGAACTAATCTCTAGTACATCATTTTCCAACGGCCGGCCTTACACAGCCGGAACATCTCTGAATTCAGAGACGGAATTCATATTATTAATTCATAACGCCCGGAATTGCATATGAGGAGCTCATTTTCGAAGTGCAACAAGTCCATTTTTATCCAATTTCAAGTAGACATCTCAATAGGTTTTGTAGAAATAGTAGAATCAGTTATACCTTCTTAGCCAAGAAATTGAAAAATGGACTTGTTGCACTTTGGAAATGAACTCATATAAATTTAATTATGCAGTACGCATGTCCTGATTTTTTTAGATTATGAATTTTTCAGATTTACATATCTGTAAGAGTGATACTGACGAACGTTATGAATTCCGGATCGGAAGATTTAAGATTATGAATTCATAACGCACTTCTCTTTCCATATATTTAAATATAGCGAGCACACACACGCCGGAATCATATTCTGATTATTTCAATTGAAAACTGCAAGAGGTGGTGAGAAGACCTGAGTTGCTACTTCTGATGCGTGATGTGTGTGATACAGAAAATTTAATCTTGTGACATTTATGTAGTAATCGAAGAATCTATCAGGATGCTGTCGTAATTTTCTTGCCGTAGTGTGGTACTGGCTCTCCCTTATTCTGTTCATATTAAGAGGGTGAATCCAGTGTATTCATTTGCGTTTTTTTTTTTAATAAATAGTTAAAAGTAGTGTGATAAGTATCAATTCGTCTTCCATACCGATCAATGATGTTCGCTAGCCGAGAAACATCAGAATACTGATCTAACAGAATTCTTAAGATATGTGTGAGGCAAGATGTCGGAATTCGGATTATGAATTCAGAGACGGAATTCTTGCCTCGGCATACCTTGCCTCACACATATCTTAAGAATTCTGTTAGATCTGTATTCTCATGTTTCTCGGCTAGCGAACATCATTGATCGGTATGGAAGACGAATTGATACTTATCACACTACTTTTAACTATTTATTTTTAAAAAAACGCAAATGAATACACTGGATTCACCCTCTTAGTATGAACAAAATAAGGGAGAGCCAGTACCTACCACATTACGACAAGAAAATTACGACAGCATCCTGATAGAGTCTTCGATAACTACAGAATGTCACAAAATAAAATGTTCTGTATCACACTTCACGCGTCAACACTTTTCCCATTCTGGATTCCAAATAAACTTTTCCTGATTTTTCTTTGGGAAAAAGATGAAAACAATTCTTTTTCAGGGTCATTTTTGACCCAGGAATGGCATTGAGGAACACAACAGGAATGGTTCGAAAGCTTGGAGAAAGGCATTTCAGTTTCTTAGCAAAACAACAATGACCAAGATAACAAACAACAATAACGAAATAAGATAAATAATGATAATTACAGTAAAAATAGCACTCAAAATCGGCGAATAGTAAACGTAAACAAATACGTAATGTACGAGAGATTAGTTCCGCATTCGGCCACCAGAGGTCATATCGCTTAGCATGGAATCCCAATAGGGAACTGACATGTAGGCGGACCTTGCTTGTGACGTAGCAATATGGCGTCACAAAATGTATATCAGTACAATGACAGAATGGCTTTAAAATTAGAAAATATTTGTCAGTGGGCAAAATGCAATCCTTCCAGCTGAAATTTCGTAGAAGGAGAAAGAACCCTCAATGCGAGCAATTTTATATTATTTTATATTATTTATTTATTGATTAGTGATATAGTGAAGTTATCTGCTCTCTGTTTACAAACGTCGAATTTGAAGGGAAAACCACATGAAATCAAAGGATAAATAAAAAGAAATGGGGTAATTGCATCAGTGTCGTGTTCGTGCAAAGCAGGACTGGGAGAAAAATGTAAACATACATTAGCAGTACTGCTACATTGCTACGGGTAACTTCCTAACCTCTATACCAGTCACAATATATATTTAATCTTCTTTCTTAAAATGACGAGAGCATACTTTCATGTGGCATGTAACCTCGTTTCCGATTTTTATAGTATTTATCCATGCCTTTATCTTATCGATTTTCTCAGTTTTGCTGAAGGCAATATACAGTATGTCCCGTGGATATAACGCAAGTATTTGAATTTCCCCCACATTTGACTTTGGTAGTGCTTGGAACGCTTGGAACGGTGCTGTAGTTAGAGTTGGCTTCAGAAGAGTGCGCTGCGTTCTTACGAGCCGTGTTTCCGAAACCTGTATGATTGTTTCTCATCACTTCTACACATTATTTACCATTATTTTCAAATTCAGTTAATTTCGAGGTTAGACGCATCGATCTCCCGAATTGACAGCTCCCGGGAAATCAGACGTTTTACACTTTTCGCTCTCGAAACACGGCTCGTAAGAACGCAGCGCACTCTTCTGAAGCCAACTCTAACTACAGCACCGTTCCAAGCACTACCAAAGTCAAATGTCAGGGAAATTCAAATACTTGCGTTTTATATCCACGGGACATACTGTATACACAGAGAGAGAGAGAGAGAGAGAGCACTCATTTGGCTTCGGAAATAAATGAAACCGTAAATGCACATCTTTATGAGATTTTGATACACAGTTATACACACAACAATACTCTTAACTTTTACTTTGACGACGAGGTGAAAATTCGCCAATTTCCATCATAACTTTATTTTCACAGTTGAACTAACAACGACCAAACACATTCAACTTCACGCAGAGAGTGGTTCACCTTATTCTCACCAGATGTCATACCGCAATATCTCAGTTCCTTATAAATGACTAGAGCAAAGTCCCAACCACTACCGAAGTCAAATATCAGGGAAGTTCAAACGCTCTAGTTTGCCACGGAACATACTGTATATGTCTTCATGTTAATTAAGCAACCGATTAAACTGTCGGCCAATCAAAAGTCTGTAGTCTGCGGGCGCACTAAATCAATTGTTTCGAAACTTTGAGTATATTTTATTACATATTTAAAGTACTAAAAAAAACATGTGTTTCATTATACGAAACCTTATAATGTTGGTGTTATAAAGCCATTTCTCTAAATGATATTTTTCGAACGGTGTAGAGTGTAGTTCGAAAAACGTTCAATCAATGAACTCCCCTTGCATATACATATATTTTAACATCTTCACAACATGAATCGTTCCTTAGATAAATACACTACGCAACAAAATTATCGCAATAACTTATTTTACTCTAAAAATTGTCAAACTTCGGAAGCCCGTAGCACAGCGAAAAATCATCGTATCCCTATCTTTTTTTTTTTAATTAAAGCTTAAAATCTCAGCTTTACTATCCCAAAGTTTATTTTTCGATTTAAAGCACCGAAAGATTAAGTGACCCTGACAATCAAGGTCATCTTTTGCAACTTAAAAATTTGCAGTTTGCGCATTGACACGGAGTTACAAAAATTTTTTTTTCAAATTCTGATCACAGAAAATGAAAGTTCAACTCTTTACCTTTAATTTAAAAAAAAATTTTTACTTTCAGATTTTTCTACGCCATTCTACAGCGTTTTAAATAAAAAAACTGAAAATCCCGGTTTTTGGGAGTATTACTCAACTGAACATCAATTGCGTAATTTGTTTTGAACTTATAAATTTTTGTTTCGAATTATTGGAGGTCGTATATTGCGTCCAGGTATACCTGGACTACTTCTTCAGGGATTTTGGTATCGAGATGGGGACATTGGGGCGAAGTTACATAGAAGCCGTTCCAACACGGGGTATTGGGGCCAAGTTAGACGTTGATCGCGAGTTAATCGGGACATTGGGGCCAAGTTAGAGGTCGCCGAAAAGGATGATGAGTAAAGTCCGACCAGCAACCTCCTCGCGGTACGTATCGGGTAATGCTAATGCTGGCGGTATTTTCCGGGAAAAAAACGGGATTTTTAGTTTTTTTTTTATTTAAAACGCTATAGAATGGCGTAGAAAAATAGGAAAGTAAAAAAATTTTTTTTTTAATTAAAGGTAGAGTTGAACTTTCATCTTCTGTGATCAGAATAGGAAAAAAAATGTTTGTAACTCCGTGTCAATGCGCAAACTTTGCAAATTTTTAAGTTTCAAAAGATGACCTTGATTTTCAGGGTCACTTAATCTCTCGGTGCTTTAAATCGAAAAATAAACTTTGGGATAGTAAAGCTGAGATTTTAAGCTTTAATTTAAAAAAAAAAGATAGGGGTACGATGATTTTTCGCTGTGATACGGGCTTCCGAAGTTTGACAATTTTTAGAGTAAAATAAGTTGTTGCGATAATTTTGTTGCGTAGTGTATTTTAGCAATAAACGATTGTATTTTAGCATTAATTGTCGGACAAAAAAAATATTATAATTTCTGTTACGCACAACGCAACTACGCTACCCACAATTACGCTTTATCTGCGATATAGATAAGTACGCCTCGACCACTCGGGTCTAAGACCTTGTTACGCACAACGCAACTACGCTACCCACAATCACGCTTTATCTGCGATATAGAAAAGTACGCCTCGACCACTCGGGTCTAAGTCCTCAAGACCGGAAAGCTAGACCTTTCCTCCCTGACCATCGCTGATTCATCACCGAAGCAATCTTCCTTTCTATTTTCCCAAATTTTCCTTGCTCCTTCATAGCTTTCCTTCCACCACTCCCCCGCTCAAGGTAGATATAAGAGCCGAACGAGCCACTGACGGGCAGATCACTGTTTTTCGTCTTAAGAACCACGTCGTTGTCCACACGAAATAAAGACTATTCAATACAATCATCGATCTCCGAGTTCTTCTTCTACCAAGAGGCGGTTTTCATCGCCTACGACGGCCGACGGACCCCTTTCTTCAACAATCCAAGTTACTGATCTGGATCCGAGCGACCCAGATCGTAACATTTCCTTTGGAAGTTCACTATTTTTACAATTTTACATTCTTTAACTTAAAAGTTGGTTCATACTAGGCGTATATTTCAAAGCTAAAATTTCCATTTTTTATTTTTTATTTTCGATGAAAGCAGCACACCTTAAATTTCACGTCATGAAACACCTTTTCTTTTTGTAGGATAGGATATAAGTCTTCATAACTCTAATATTATAAGGTTTCGTATAATGGAACAAATGCTTTTTAATACTTTAAATATGTAATAAAGTATACTCGAAGTTTCCAAAAGAGATTGATATAATATATGCTTCAGGATAAACTCCCGAAAATGAATGAATTTCTCTCCTTAATATTTTTTCATCTATTACAAATCAAAAAAAAACTGTAACCAAACTAAAAAATCTTTCTTTGCCCAATTTCAACCGAATTATTCTCGCTCATAATGCAACTCTAAACATACCTGAAAGTGTATATACTGAATCCATAATTGTACGTCATCAGGACACTCGAAAAGCTTCTCATTGAACTCCTTCGTCCTCTTCTTCTGTACATCCTCCAAATTCGTACACCAATTTGGAATTTCCGTCTCGTCCTTATCGCTCGTATTTACGTCTCTTTTGGAATCCCTCCTGATGGTACCGTCTTTCTTCTTCGACTTTTCGTATGCATCGATATTGGTCACGTAATAGCGCTGAAACACTTTCTTCGCCGGCTGCTTGAAAGGAACGAAACCGAGGGATGCGTTCGTGCGATCGTATCGTGGTCTGGCCCTCGCGCACAGTGTCGTCACGTTATAGATCAGCCGGTCTCTACGCTTATCCTCGAAGTAGACATCCTCTACTTCGCGTTCATACTTTATTTTATCTCCCAACTTGGCGCCGCCTTTGAATCTCTTTTTGCTCTTCTTGCGCTTCTTCGAGCGCTTCGACCTCTTGTAAGACTCGTCCGTGCTCGTGTCGGAGTCCAGATGAACGATGCTGTGCGTAGGCGTCTCAATCTCCGACGGAGGTAAGATTTCCACGGATTCGTCGGATGAAGAGTCTGAAGATATGATAATTATCGGCCCACGCTGCAAGACACCTGCTTCGAAACTCGAGTTTGCGAGCCATTCTTGCGTTGTTTTATCTAAATGAGAGAGACATTGTGTGATTTGTCTAGTACAGTTCTTTGCAGAGGATAAAAGGATCGAGATTAGAAGCTAATATTGGCGTTAGAAATATTAAATTCAGAGAAGGAATATGCATCAGTGTGGTAACGTTTACTCGAATCAAAACCTTGAATGTTGTTTGACTGTTACAATATTTGAATTCAGATAATGATATTTTGGAAACTCAAGACGTCGAATGTCGAAATCTTTTTATTAATATTGGAGATGAAGGAAAGTATTTTCTCTAATGTTTAGCATTTGAATATTCTCTGAACTAAAGTTAAAATTCATTAATATTTTAGAAATTAAAGGTGTTTGAAAGTGAGACAGAGGTTCTTTTCTATACCTCAAAGCATATCGAGATATCAATTGTCAGAATGTGAACACATACATTGCGAAAAGATCTTATGATTTATATGTGGTAGAATTAGATCTTTGGCAAGCAGCGTTGTTACTCTAACATTTAAAGTTTGAAGGTCATTCGAAAGGAAATAATTAATTATTAGAGTAGAGAAGATGCGATCACAGATGAACAAGCACATAGGATTTCGAAACACAGTATACAAAGCAACATGCTTTACATCTCCGTTATCTAATGCAGAAGAGTAAGTGATAAGTTCGCTGAGAAATTGCAAACGAATGACAATTATGATCTCGGAACCTAAATTAATCTGTAGCACGAATTAAATCGACATAAAAAATATGATAAATACACGGACATGTAAAAGGCCAATTGAAAAGTTTACTAACAAAAAACAGGAATCTCTTTTTCTTTCTTACTATGTGTGAAGTAACGCACATAATTGATGCGTATAAATAATATTAAATATAACTATTTGAGAAATTAACGTACTACCTACGATAAAAATGATTAAAATGGTATATAAAGTCGTGCTTTCTATCGACGACGAAACGTTAATCGAAGTTAGATTAGTTTAGGTTATATATGATACGAACATAAGTATCTTGACGTTACAGAAGTTTTATGTCAAACTTACCTTTGTCGGTTCTGTCTTTAGCTGATGCATTGCCATCGCTTGGACCAGAATATGCGGGGAATAATGACATTTTGTCTTGTAGTGCTACAGATGAAAAATTTGACAAGTAGCAATAGTCGCTGTTGGGAGTTTGAAAATAGTTATGTATGCGAGGGTTTCCACGTATGTGTTGACATAGGACGATATGGCACGTAGTATTTTGTAGACTGTAGGCTGTACGCTATTGGTCGGAGATGCAAAGACGACGAACGATTGGCTCTGTCTATCGCCGGCAGACGTCAATAGTCACGAGAGAAGTTCCCTAGGGCGTATGGTATGACTTGTACACTTTTTGTATTGCGCAACCTGGAAAATGGCGCCATTTGGCTATTACAGCGTTTGAATAACGTTGCAAGTTTAAAAATTGCGCAATTTTTAGAAATTGCACTACACTTTTCAAGTTGCTGACACTTTCAAAATTGCTACCTGTGTTCAAGATACTGGACTCGCGCAATATAAATATGAACCGACATGTTGGTGAATAA
The DNA here is from genome assembly GCA_963678675.1 of Xiphydria camelus. Lineage (NCBI taxonomy): Eukaryota > Metazoa > Arthropoda > Insecta > Hymenoptera > Xiphydriidae > Xiphydria > Xiphydria camelus. The sequence goes on from OY783194.1 coordinate 20,587,458, forward strand.
TGTGGCGCAACTTCTGCTATAGTGTACCTTTGTCTGTTGTGTGAGCAGTAGCTATCTATAACCGGACTTTACCTTCCTCCGGTTTTCCCCTACAATCTCAACGTTACAGCGAGTCGTTTAGTAGGTGAAATCGCTTTCCTCATAAACGTGTAATTTTTTTTTTATTAATGGCGTTTCTTTTTCTAATAAATAATCAAAATCGGTGGCGGACAATCGCAAAAAATTTTGTAGAATGCTTCATCGCCATCTCTTAATTCTTGTAATAAATTATTTATTACTCCATAACGGTCATGATTTTTAATCCATTCTTTAACCCAAATTGTTATTTTTTTACTATTTTGACGTGTACTACGTTGTCGTCTTCGCTGTAATATAAGTGCTAAGCAGGAAGCGGCTTGTATTTTGTCATCGTCATCACAATACATTTCTATTAAATATTATAAAATCACTATAAAACTTGAGAGCATGGTTACGTTGGAACACGACGCGCAATTTTATAGTTGCGCTATAAGAACTTGCGCAATAAAAGTGTACAAGTGTGCGAGTACCATAATGGGAATACGTGTGAGTTGCAGGGGGCTGCGAGAAAGTATGGCGGGTGACGGGTACGCGTCTTTACAAAGTGGAATTTGTCGGAGTAATTGTATTTTTTGGAAATAAAACGTGGTTTTCAAAGTTAATAAAATATTTTCATTCGCGAAACAATTTCCCTCACGTTTATTTCGATCCTCGGACGCGCTTGTTAATAAAAAGTAAAAATTCAGTTAAATCGAAGTAATGAAGGAAGGGTGATAACGGCGTGCCCGTCACCCGCCATACTTTCTCGTCTGCTAGGTTTTTATACCCTAGGGGACTTCTCTCGTGACTATTGACGTCTGCCGGCGATAGACAGAGCCAATCGTTCGTCGTCTTTGCATCTCCGACCAATAGCGTACAGCCTACAGTCTACAAAACGCTACGTGCCATATCGTCCTATGTCAACAACATACCATATGTCCGCGATCAAAGAGGCCATATCAAAATTGCGAGTTTTGCATGAGCACCTCTCTGTGGATCTCCTCGTCCAATAGAATCACCAGAGAAGCGTGAATGCGCATGCGTAGTCATCCGCGAGTGCAGTTCGACTTCGATTTCGATTCTCGCATCTCGAAATCGAAGTCGAACTGTACTCGCGGATGACTACGCATGCGCATTCACGCTTTTCCGGTGATTCTATTGGACGAGGAAACCCACAGAGGTGCTCATGCAAAACTCGCAATTTTGCTATGGGCTCTTTGATCGCGAACATATGGTACGGTACACATTTTAGTTTAAGAGTTTCATCCATTACAGTTGCCGATTCTGATTAACCTCTCCTATTGGGACCGCTACTTACCGATGGCGGCGCTCGCGGCGCTGCGGAAACATGGCGGATATTGGCGTACAGCACGCCGCGAATTTCAAATTCCGTTGACCGGTAGGTAAAAGAGTAAAAGCCATCACACGTGAAAAAACGTAAGCAGTAACAGTAAGGCAGTAAGCCGTATAGCCGAGTGCTCATTCTTAGTAGCGTGGTATACGCATGCGCTGTTCGAAAGTCGTATCTGAAATCATAACCTAAATGTTTAGTGTAATGTACTACGCTTGCACTTGAGATGCGTGAGTATATTATTTAAATGAAATACAATATAGAAAAAAGTATTAGTGCGGTTATCAGAATCGATAATTATTGCAAGTTGTAACTTTGCATTCCGTGTATATACCAATCGCGTGTCAGCTGCTCTTCTATTGGTTGAGAGTAAGACGTAAGCCGTAAAATTCCAACGTGACGGAAACCCTACTGCTTGCTGTTACTGCTTACTGTTGCTGCACTTTTTTGGCGAAAAGAGCGATCGCCATGTTATCGGCGGAGCGTTTCGTCCCGGAGTCGGCCTGTGGACTCGTCAGTAAAGCTAGGCCGACTCCTGCCTTAGACGCTCTGTGTGCTCTGTCCTCCGTGGTTGTCGAACAGCTTCGGTCTTATGTAGAAACGTACTCGTGTTCGACCACTAGTGAGAAAGGCAGCGCCATCTGGTGGCGGGCCGCCACAGTACTCCCCCCAGTGACGGCTGCTGGAGGCAGGCGTAACGATGTGGAAGATGGTGGTGTGCGTGGCGATGGCTGTGCGAGCGTGGTTCTATGTGACTGGGACATCGTGAGTTGGAAATTCCGCCGGTGTTCGTCGCAGCGTGTAAGAGATCGATCCTGTGTGTGTGTGTGTGTGTGTGTGTGTGTGATGATGCGGCTGCTGCCTGCGTGGGTCCAGCATGGCCGTGTGTGTGCGTGCGCTGGTCTGGGGCTGCTGCCTGCGTGGGTCTAGCATGGCCTTGTGTGTGAGCGCTGGTGCTGTGGCTGCTGCCTGCGTAGGTCTAGCATGGCCGTGTGTGTGTGCGCTGGCATGGCTGGTGCTCTGGGGCGTCGTGGCCGTGTGTGTGTGGCTGGTGCTGTGAGCGTCGTGGCCGTGTGCGTGAGCGCTGGTGTGGCTGGTGCTGGCTGAGAGCGTCGTAGCCGTGTGCGTGTAGTTGGCTCTGCTTCCGGATGAAGGTGTCCTATCATGGGAGTTCCTTGGTCCAGAAGGTATGCTGCAGGAATGATGATCTTCTCCGCTGCATCACGTCGGGGTCACCACTTTGGCGAAAAGAGCGATCGCCATGTTATCGGCGGAGCGTTTCGTCCCGGAGTCGGCCTGTGGACTCGTCAGTAAGGCTAGGCCGACTCCTGCCTTAGACGCTCTGTGTGCTCTGTCCTCCGTGGTTGTCGAACAGCTTCGGTCTTATGTAGAAACGTACTCGTGTTCGACCACTAGTGAGAAAGGCAGCGCCATCTGGTGGCGGGCCGCCACACTTTCACTTAGATTGCTCCATCTAATAATATGTGTTGGAAACTTACTGCCTTACTGTTACTGCTTACGTTTTTTCACGTGTGATGGCCTTGATGGCCTTTAAGCACCGTCGGTAAATACTGCCGAAGGTAAATGTCAGGGTCTCACCGCTTGATGCGTTTCTCGTGGGACATGCTGTACAGTTGATCCTAATGAATTCGTTTCATTGTTTGTGAAAATAAATTTCTATATCTCGTTCTAAAAATGCTCATTTTTTAAAAACTTTTGGAGCAAGTTAACACTTTTCAAGTACGCACCAATCAAAAACGCCAATGTCGGCCATGTTTTTTAATACACGCTTTGCCGCCAGGTACCGCATTCATTTCTAGCGTCCCCAATCCGCCACGATCAATCAAGCGGGGTTCTCATGCGTCCGGAAGGCATGTGGAGTGCGGCATGCGGATCGATGCAGATAGGCAGGCTGTACGCACACGGAAGAGCTGATTGGCTGACGGTGTTAACGCATTCCGCATTTCGCAAGCTATCTGGACGCATGAGAACCCGGTGTCAACGATGACGCTCATCGTCTAGGTAGGTGTGGATCAAAGCTGATAAGTCGAAGGATGGTAGGTGTTTCGAATGACTCCGATAGTGAAGACGAACTACCACCCGGATGGGAAGAACGGGCTACTCTCGACGGGAACGTTTATTACGTAAAGTGAGTTCATTTCCAAAGAAAGTTGTGTCTCTATTTTTTTTACACTGGAAACCGATTTTACTGTGCTGATAAAAGTAAGGTTAGAATAGGATAAATAATGCCACCGGTACTTTTAAATAATACTACAATACAATCCTGATTATTTATTAATTCGGAGCACGGTAATCTCTCGACTACTCTCTCTAAGATTTAGCGTATGAAAACCTCAAAGCTTATTAGCACCGGGAAATTTCTTAACAAAAATGCGCCAGCACTCAATCGTACGTTATGATATTATAGTACATAACTGTGCTTACATCCATCGTTGACAGCGATTTACTCTTGAAATTTCATTCGAAATGTAGGGCATAAATTACAGGTTAGAACCGAGCGTCTACGGAATTCCAAATGTCGTCTTTTAAACGATTTCTGAATAGATGGAATTCTAAATCACGAATTTATTTCATTGAATAGTAACTACATATTTTCAACAATCAGCATTTCGAATCGTCATTCCATATTTACTTTTCATTGTACCAAGGTTCACAACAAAAACAAAAGATAGGAATATGGCTTTGCGTTGATAGTAAATGTTTTAAACTCCTTGGTCGTTCTGCGCACGATATTTTTAAATAGCAATTCTCAAAAGCTGGTAAATATTGCTGCGCGATAATGTCTTTACACTCTGTTACATATTTTCAAAAATTGGGTTTAAATAAAAAAATGCTTCAGGTGAGAAGTATTAGCTTTTTTGTTTAGAACAAAATTCTGTAAAAAGAGATATGAGTTTCCATGTGAATACATAAGGTTTACCTTGAAATGACCTTTCAAACGTTAGCCAAATCCAAAATAAATAGTGTCGATCTCATTCCTTTAAAACTAGACAACTTTTGTTTGAAACTTTTCTCTTTCCAAAGCATAGCTCGGGAGATAAACTGCTAGGAACTATTTAAAAGGATACTTTTTATACAGGGTGTAAATTTACTAAGGGCCACATCCATTTATTTCCGTTATTTGTCAATATACGAGAAAATCTTTGGAATAAAAGTTATTTGGTAACACGCGTTATATATAAGTGGTTTTTGATAACATGTGTTATCTACGAAATGAAGGTTACTTAAATTGTTTTCAAATGGAACTCGACATTTTCGTTCTTCTAAAAGTTGTAGATCTTGTTGAGATCAGCAAAAAAAGTTATACAAAGGCCCATTCGTTGAACAGTTTGTGAAATATTGTCGCTCAAAGTAAACAAGAGTAAGTTGTGCTGCGAGCGATTGAGTTCCCGGACATAATTCTCTCTTACTCTTACTTACCCTTGTATTATAAGCGGCATTATCTCACAAACGGTCCAACGAGTGGACATTTCACCTTATATCTTTTTTGTCCATCTTGACGGGTTCTAACCCTTTGCGGACGAGTGTCGGCAAATAGCCGCCCATGCCGTTTTACCGTTGCGGACGCGTGTCGGCATATAGCCGCCCAAATCTGTTTACAGCTGCCGAGACGTAGGTATCAGTAAACAGCTCCCGTACGTTTATTTTTCTGAACGATGCGATACCCGTGGGTCTAGTATGGTTGCAGATAGGCGCCTAAGTGAGTTTACAACTGCGGAGACGTATTATGAAGCAGCTCGCGTTATGTTTATTTATTCAGATAAATGTCGTTCAGACGATAAGATCCGCATGGGTATAGTAAAGTTGAGGACGCGTGTCGGTATATAGCCGCTCAAATCTGTTTACAGTTGTCGAGACGTATTACGAAACAGCTCCCGTACGTTTATTTTTCTGAACGATAAGATACTCATGGGTATAGTAAACCAAATAGTCACTTTTTTACATTGAAAGAAATGGGACAAATCAGAATGCCATTCCAGAAGAAATTGAATTCATATCGATATCACGAAGCCCTGTTTCACAGCTATAAGTCCAAATTATACAGAATTAATAGTTATTCAATTCATTATTGACCGATGAAATGATCAAGAGATAGTTGATGAAACTAACCGGTATGCAAACAATAAAATACAGAAAACCTCTCGTCCACTGCGATGCTCGCTCGTCGCGCATCTCCGTCCGCAAAGGGCTAAAACTGTTATAAGAACGAAAATGTCAAGTTCCATTTAGAAAAATTGAGGTGACGTCATACCTCATAAGTGACGCGGTTTATCAATTACCACTTAAGTACATGTATTATAATACGTTCCCCTCGACATGAAATAACTTTTATTCGAAAGATTTTTTTGTGAAATGAGAAATAACGGAAATAAATAGATGTTGCCCTTGGTAAATAATATACTAGATGTATGTGACGATGAACGTTTATTACTCGATACTATCACGAACGAGCAGTTTTTTGATGTAGCATTCGTTTATCCGACCAGAGATCCGGTCCCGTACAGGCTGAATAACAGTCTACCTACCGTATATAACACCGGTCAACAGGAATTTTGAGTCTGGGTTCTGCATAGCTGATTTTTGTATCTTGCACATAATACAGAAAAAATAGTTTTATCCGAAAAAGTTTGCTTTTGTAGCAGTCAGAATGAAGTTATATGAATTTAAAAAAAATGATCCTATTTTCACATGATCATTGCATGTAAAAATAAAACAAACTTGTTATGGATTGGAATCACGTTTATTTACAAAAAAGAAAAGATGTAAAAGCTAGTAGTGCAAACTAGTAGTGCAACAGAATACATAGGAAAGTTTAGAAATGAATATTTCTCATATTTCTTCTGAGATTGAATGAACTTTCTCGTATTAGACCCCAAATATAATCTCGCATCATACTCTCATTATATTGCCCCTGATAACGGCGTTCAAAGTTAATCACATCCTGATGAAAACGTTCACCTTGTTCTTCCGAATAGGCATACATGCTATCTTTAAATTGATTCAAGTGAGCATGTGCAATGGACCACAGCTTTAAAGCTGTTCCAGGAATTCCTTTCACAAGCGTTGAGTAGCCGTGAAAATTTCTAATTTTTGATAGAAAACGGCGGAAACTTATTTGTACTCCTAATATAAAATACGTTGTATCACTACAAGTATATATACCCTGACATGCACACTGACCACATAAGTGAAATGACACTTGCTTTCTTCTCGCTCATCCCCACCCTTACTTCCTGTGAAACATGTATCTCCTTATATAATCATATAAGAACTTAAATACAGATTGATCATTGTGAAAGGCACAAAAGCAAACTTTTTCAAAAATAAATTAATGATTTTATTATTTTTCGACATAGAGAAACAGAAGATTGTTATAGAAATCAAGACTTAGTTAAAAACTTTTCTGTTGTTGACCGGTGTTATATACCGAATCTATCCTAATGGAACATCTCGTGGCAATGTATACAAATTCGTATGGTCTCATCTACATTTCGTTCAACGAAAGCGACGGACGATTTCGTCTCGCCATTCTGGATATCGCAAGCGACTGGACCTGTTGCTACGAGTACATAGAATAAGAGTAGCATACATGTTCCAGTTTCTGTTTAACTTTGAGCACGATTATCTCAAAGCGCATTTATTCTTATTTAAACTTTTCTTCGAGATTGCAATTGGTTTCAAGATAATATATTTTAAAGTTACTTTTTAATAGGGGCGTCTATCTCACTTTTATCCTAGATAAATTGCTCATTGGCCCATTGGCTCATTGAATATAACACAAAATCCTCTATTTGATCCCACGTGAAATGCTGCGAATACAAATGTATAGGATTCTCGTAGGACGCAGCTATATTTCTAATGGTACCTTGCGTTATTACGGATGGAAGGATGTAAGATTGCTCACAATTTTCTGCGGGGTTTCCTACAAGAAGCTACCAAATTACTTGCAGGAAAACTATGATTTCTTACAAATTCCTATACATATGCACTTCCTTATCCACTTCTGGTATACATTAGGTTGGGGAAAAAGAAATCCATTATTTTTACGTGAACTTCAAGACTTTATTTAATATATTTCGGGTTGTCCGATTTGGATCAAATATGCACTGTTTTATTCTATAATTGGTTGCCATTTTATGGGTAGCTTCATAATGCCTCTCTCATAGAAGTCTTGGTCCCTACTGGCGAAGAACTCTAGTAATCGATTTTCACAGTCTTCTCTTGATGCCAATTTCTTATCACTAATTGTAAGAAAGTTTTGCAATGCAAGAAAAAGATGGTAATCGCTTGGTGCCAGGTCCGGACTATATGGTGGATTCATCAAAACTTCCCAACCAAGCTCCTGGAGTTTCTGGCGAGTCACTATAGACGTGTGTGGCCTGGCGTTGTCCTGATGAAACACGACACTTTTTCTGTTGGCCAATTCTGGTCGTTTCTGGCCAATCACTAGCTTCAAACGGTCCAGTTGTTGACAGTAGAGATCATGGATTCCAGTCCCACCAAATGCACAGCAGAACCTTCCTGGCCGTTAGTCCTGGTTTGGCCACCGTTTGAGCTGCTTCACCGCGCTTTGACCACGATTACTAGAGTTTTTCGCCAATAGGGACCAGGACTTCTATGAGAAAGGCATTATGAAGCTACCCTTAAAATGACATCAAATTATAGAACAAAACGGTGCATTTTTGACCCAAATCGGACAATTCGAAACATATTAAATAAAGTCTTGAAGTTCACGTAAAAATAATGGATTTCTTTTTCCCCAACCTAACATATATTCCCTAGAAATTCATAGTTCGTAGCCGGGACGAACAATCTACACTAGATGAAAACCTGTAGCCACGAGCCATTCAACTGCATCGCAAGCTGCTTCATAAATTATAAGTTACCCGGTTACCCCCTCGAATTTCACAATACATATTAAAACATATAGTTATCGGAATCCCATCTATATAATAAGAGCAAAATCAGAAAAATCACATCGTACAGATGCATATTGTTTTTCTATAGCCATTATACAAAGGGTACCCAGTGGACGCATCCCCGTACCGGACGTAAAAAAATCGTAGAAGGAGGTATCTATCGTTCAATCTTTTGTATGCGACTTCCGAATTATACGCGGTATTAGTTTAATGGACAATTATTGATGGTTAAGAATTAATCTTTATTTGGCGACAGCATATCACGCTAACTCGTGACCCAATCCGTCTCTTATTACTGTTTATTGTTTCGAAGCATTCTGAATTTATTCTTTCTTCATTATTAGTTCATTCTAGCGATAGTATTCTTTATTATCTGGCTCGTCGAACGATTTAATCGTACAGATGCATAATTTTTGGACGGTTCGTAATATAATGTTAACTTTTCTAGAGCTACCTTCTGGATGGGAAAGATGCATCTCTGATGACGGCAAGATTCTCTTCGTAGACCACATGAATCGCACTACTACTTATACCGATCCTCGACTGGCTTTTGCCACCGAATACAGAGAAACGTCTCAACCGGTGAGGCAGCGATTCGATGCCAGTAGTACCGCTCTGTCGGTGCTGCACGGTCGTGATTTACGTGGAAAATTGGCTCTTGTTACCGGAGCTAACACCGGCATAGGTATGTATTTTGTATAGATGTAGCGGTTGTCCCGCCGCTTTGTCGTAGCGACAGAAAATGATAAATTCCTCGTGATCGTCGAGTTTTTGCTCGAAGTGCGTGCGAAAAGATTCGAAGTACCATACTTTAGAAACTGAAGTATTTTTTAATTAATCAATGAGAGAAGACATTCGCAACCCCCAGTATTATTGACTCTGGAATTCTGCAGAAGATTCTATATAGAGAGGATTCTATTTTAATTTCTTCTAAACAGCGATGCACAGAGGGAAGCGAAAAAACTATTGCCACTTTAGATAACTCAGAAACTGCGAGAGCAGCGGAAATGTTTGTCAAACAAAAGTCGCGCAGGACGACGCGAGGCATAATGCGGCGTGGATTCTTTATTCCTAGGCGGACTTGGTTCGGCGATGCGATGGCTTTTTTTTTCAAAGTGAAACTCGATATCTTCATTCTTACAAAAGTTGTAGATCACATCGAGAGTGGTGAGAAAGATATAAGGCAAAGTATCCATTCAATGAACCGTTCGTGAGATAGTGCCGCTCAAAGTATAAACTGCTTTCGCAGTTTTCCGTTTTTCAAGGTGGCAGTAATTTCACCGCTTCGCTCTGTGCGTTGTTTTTAGAGAATCTTAACCCTTACTTGCCACACTTCTATAGAATCACGTACTTGCCACACTGGGGTTGATTTACACCCCAGCGAGAAAAATTGTTATAACAAATAAGTTATTGCATATTTGTACTTGAAAATTTTATCACCTCTTCTTAAGAGCGTACTTTAAAAGACAGTGGAAGTTGTATAGCCAGACCTTAAAATTAAGTATGCGAAAAAAATAAAATATAACAGTTACACTGTCTTTTAAAGTACGCTCTTAAGAAGAGCTGATAAAACTTTCAAGTACAAATATGCAATAAATTATTTGTACAACAATTCTTATAACAATTCTTCTCGCTGGGATGGAAATCAACCCCAGTGTGGCACAAGTACAAATTTTACCATGGGGTTGTTTCGAACCCCAGTGTGGCAAGTAAGGGTTAAGAATAGATCTTGTTGAATCTTGTATAGAATTTTAACGTTAATAATACTTGTATATCATACTGTATAAGAAATACTTGAGCGTCAATGTCTGTAACGAATAGGGAATACAAATTAAATAATTGATTGTATAAATGAATACTATAATTTTTCAATAAATATATTATGCAAATACTAATTATTGAATAAATAATACAATTATTCGTTATCGTTTTTTTACACGTTATCGTATTTTCAACGACATTGGATCCTCCAGCAACTTTAAGATCTTCTGCATTCTTCAGTGTTTTGAACTGGTGTTGATCTACATTAGCTGATACATCAATATTTGATTGTGTGTGTGTGAATTTTATTCTCTCTTTCCATTCTCGAGTTCGTTCTGTACTAGTTTTAGCTGGTGCCTTCGTTATTGTTTTTTTACACGTTGCCTGTTACGATACTCTTTTGACCGTTGTGCTGTTGTTTTTGCCATAATAATTATAAATTAATACACACGAAAGAATATTCAGTGTTCATTGACGTTTACGAAATTGAAGATTATAATTTTTTGTTTTACTATTTTCGTTATTTTAAAGTCAATCATATTTATTCAATGTTTATTTATTATATTAAAACAAACTTAAGTCACTTGATACATTTTTAAAAAACAGTTTAAAACGCAAATGTTTTAATAAGAGACAATGCAAGACAAAACAAAAATCTAAATTGAACGCTTAAAACACAAGAAAAACTCTGTAGAGCAAAGACAACATAAAATATTTCGCAATGACAAAGTACGCAAATACTCCTCTCTCTCCCCCCTGCCCATTGGGCATGTTCACGATTTTTTTTGCTCATTCGTTAATACTTTTTGTGCTTATTAATAAAATGTGTTTGTTTTTTTTTCTGAGCACTAATTTCTTTTTTTTTAATGTTTAAAGTTTGACTTCGATTCAAACGAAATCCTTAGTGACGTCACTAAAGCCATTGGCAAGGGCCCAAACCCGCGTTTGTGAATGGTGGAGAATCTGTTGCCCGACTCTGATTGGTCAGTTAAAATGGCGGTGAAAGTGCGACGCTTTAAAACGAATGCCTTTTTTAACATCTCAGAAATAATGGAAAAACATTTTTTAATGACCCATTTTTTACCTACATTACTTGAATACCCTAATCTTCCGATTCATGCATTTTAAACAGTTGTACAAAAAGTTGTGAACATGCCCATTGCGCAGGTCGGCTGCGCAGTTGAGTGTAGCGACCATGCCATGCACAGTCGAAAGTGCTGTGACGCTCTTTCGTTCCATCTCGCGCGATTTCTTTACTCTCAGTAGAGAAGTTTCAGTTTAAAAGTTTTTCACTGCATTACCCTCAGTAAAGAAGTTTCACTTCAAAATAAGTGTTACTTCTAACAGGGTCATTCCATACTAAATTTATCACTTTTTAGAGCAGAATTTCAATTTTCTTCAAATTTGGATGTGCTGTTGTGAATTGCATTGCAAATACGCCTGTTGCGCATCGGTGGTGGCGCCGCCTTACTCGCCTGGTGAGCAAAAAGTGCCGTACTGGGTTACACGGCACGGGGGTGTACGACTATACATGTGGTCACATGTACACTTAGGTTTGCCTGTGTAAGCACAAGCCGGAAGCCCTGATTGGTTGACAGTGTAACCCATTTGTGCCAATTTTGGCCACTACGCGGCGCTTTCGGCGCACTTTCGAGATACGCAACAGGCGTATACGAAAGCCAATCCGTTTTTAACAATTTTGAAAAATGTAAAAGTTATAACACTAACAGTAATAGTGAAGGTTGACGGCCAACAAATTCAAAATATAGGAAGGTGTTTGATGACCTTTTTGGCCGGGTAGCAAAATTAATTCAATTAAAGTTTCACTACGCGTTTCGGTCCATTGGTTTGGAACCCTCTTCAGGAGAGAGAGAACCTTTATTTAAACATCACAAGTCAGTAAACAAGTAACGTAAAGTGGGGTTACTTTGCTCCATTTTTTTGGCTTCATTTGTATATAATTGTAAAACGTACCTTAAAAATTACTATAACAACTTTGCGATGACACAGGGATATTCTGCAGGTGTCAAAATACAACTGCCGTTAATATGAACACGATACATTATAACAATTTTTTAATACACGTACTTAAATTTTGGTGCAAAGTAAGCTATAGGCTGGGTATACTTTGCACCGGTTGATTTGGAACTAGTTTTCTACAAGCAAAATATCTCTGGCATAAAGTAAACCCACACCATTGTAAACTTGAAGCAATTGCTGTTCTTTTGGTCTAAATTTTTTCTCTTTATGACTAATTTTAGGTAAATAGTGGCAATTTTTTAAAGGTGGCATCCTTTATTACCTATAAAACATACCAATTTAAAAGAAATTACCGTAAATTGTGTAAAAAAACACAAATAACACTTGTTAAATAAGTTTTATTATGTCTATACTTAAAAACAATTGAAAGTATTAAAAGACTAATTAATTCCACCATAATTTGTCGCATTCCGATACAGTATACAAGCCACGTTTTGTCATTTACTTTGGGTGGATCAATTGCACCAATTATATTCTTCCATGTGTACCAAATTTCGTCACATTTCTCGGGCCATTTCCAAAATTTCGGTGCTTTCACCATTGTATTAATCATGGCACCTTCTTCGTCTATAGATGTTATCACTCCAGGATATACATCATTTTCATAAAGGAATAGTACGGCAGCTCGTAGCCAGGATTTCAGACCTGCGCCGTAAAGACTTTCGGCTTTTTTAGTTAGTTTATAAATAGTTGAGAATAAAAGTTCAAGTTGACTGACAATGGTAACGTTGCGATATGGTTGAAAAAAACATTTACATTTGTAAAAAAAAAATGGCTAAATAAGTTATCGTGCCTTATCCGTTTTTGTTTTTTGCTACTGAGAGGGGCACTTGTGAAAATATAAAAAATGATAACTGACATTTTCCGTGCCGTCGTTGGTTATGATGCATGAAAAATTGAAATTTGCCATCGCGGAAAAATTTTAGCTACAGCACCATGTTCAGTTTCACTGGTCATAGCCTATTTTTTATGTTTTATTAGCAAAAAAAAATTAAAACGGACTTTTTTATCACGACACGAACTATAAGTTGAATTTCAAACATGCCAATTTTTGACAGCTGTCCAAGTGATCCCGCCACGTCAGTTTTCTGCTGGATAACATGTATTACCGCTTGGAAAATATGGGAAAAATATAAACGGACATTTTTTTTATAGATGTACTTTTAAGCAAAGCCATTTTCAGTAACAGAAAAATATTTATTTTTATTTAATATAGAATTATAAAAATCTTGTCAGTCTTCGTCCTCTGATGAGCTTTCGTCCATCTCATCTTCGCTATCTGTCAAAAACATCGTTTTGGATTTCAGAAGTAACAATTTTTATTCTCTTGTATAATAAATCATAAGTCGAAATAAGGAATTAAAAGTACACAATATTTTTTCTAGGTAATTTTAATTTCGATATCACAACACATATATAGAAACAAATTAAAATAAACTATTATTAATAATTTTTTTTATTTTGTTTTCGATTCTTTTTTGTTGCTTTTAAAAATATTTTTGAAGTGAAACTTCTTTGCTGAGGGTACTAAAAGCGCGCTCGATACAACGAAAAAACCAAATAAATTAATACAAACATTGGAACGTCACACGTGCCTTTGCATGCGCGACGGCGGGAGCCGCATGAACTACTCCCTATAGCTGTGCAACACGGAAAATGTCAGTGCGATAGTACTCACCATTCCTGAGAATATTTTTCATAATTTAGAACAAATCTTGCTCTCGTCGCTGTAACTTTTTCATATCATTTTTTTGGACGACTTTTATTTAAATTGTTGAAATTGTTCAATACACAAAACGTCCGTTCTAGACGAATTTATGTATTTTTTTACATTTTTAATCACATTTCATCGAGAACGGACATTGCGTATTAACAAAAAAACTATTTTCTTTTTTACGGACTGAAAGTACTCTCCCGTTTAAAAGCAGCGTTTCACAACTTTTACATATGGGAAATTATTTTCTATTTTTAAATAATCTATGGATTGGTCATACACTAGATCAAAGCGGGATAACAGAAAAATTTGGTTACGAGCTGCCGTACTAGAATAAAACATTCGCCAACAGTCTTCTTGGCATCTTTAAAGAGCCAGACTCTCGAATTTTTGTAGCAATGGTTTTTTCGAAATATCCGGAGCTTAGTTTTTTATTAAATTCAATGTTCTTCTCCATAATAGAAAAACAAAGCACCACGAAAGCGGTGCAAAGTACCCCTTGGGTAAATATCTGAGAGGAATGAATAGAAATGTATTGACAAGTAAAATCTTATAACGTTCTATTCGTAATGAGGAATAGAATGGCGTTTACAGGTTTATTTTCGTTGTAGGATTTTACTTGTTTTTTTTGCGGGTACATATAAAATTTTGTAAATTCCTGTTTATCATCTCGGATACAGATAAAATTCAATGAATTCCTATTAGTCCTTCTAAAACTTCTCTAGTGGATATCTGGAATTATTGTGTTAAAAGCCCATTCAATTCCCATAGGAATTCTCTATGGGAATATATGGGATTGTTTCAATAGAGATGATTCTTTTTATATCCTTCTTTGTGAAAAAATAGCTATCTAATTCACAAATGTGGCTACGTACGATTTTATAGAATATTTTTATAGGATAGCTGTTTTACACACGTGAATGTGACATGGAAAATGGAAAGAGCATTTTCGCTAAGACTCCATCAAACTTTCTATCAAATATATCGTTTAAGAGCATTTTCACTGAACATTGAATTATAGTTATTTTATTTACGTATTTACTTATTCCAATCCCGTTCCTCCATAATTGGCGCGTCATTATAATTATAATTCGAAATCCAGGAGTATTAGTTCATGGAAATCATGAGAATATGTACCGAATTGAATCGCAATTAAAAAATTAATTCAGAAGCTTCATTAATCACTTAAATCGAGATTGTAGTGTTGTGCTTTTATAAAATACGATACTTCAATATTGTACTCTAATGGAAAAATTTCTCTAACAAATTTCTGAAAAACTAAGATATTTCGATTCTCCTCTGATTGTCTGCAGTAATTGGAACATTTTCAGTGAAGTATCAGAGTTTGTCAGAGAAAATCAAAGAAATATAAAAAAATATATATTTTTCTTTCATGTGCAAGAGCATTTTTAGAAAATTCTAGTAAAGTCAGATAAACATCTAACAAAATTCTAAACAATTTCTGACCAGCTCTGGAATTCGATCATTTTCTGAAAATGTAATATATAATTTCTGAAAAATACGTAGAAATTTTCAGAATTTTCAGAAATTTTGCGGAATAGATTTTGCCAGATATTTATCAGTTTTTATTAGACTTTTTTAGAAAAATTTTTGTGCGTGAAAGAAAAATTGAAATTTTTGGACAATCTGATTTTCTCTGACAAACTGATAAATACTTTCTTGAAAATGCTTGAAAATGTTCTAATTACTACAGACAGTCAGAATATGTCAGAGTTTTTCAGAAATTTGCTGGAGACATTTTTCCAAGAGGATATCTATTTTAACGGAGTATTATTTACGATTTCAAGCCGAATTGATTTATTCGCAGGGTTCGAGACTGCCCGGTCGTTGGCGCTACACGGGTGCAATGTTATACTAGCATGCCGCGACGTCGAAAAAGCCGAAAAAGCCGCGGCGAAGATCCGGCGGGAGAAGGAAGGCGTGCTATGCGATACTCTGAAATTAGATTTGGCTTCCTTGCACAGCGTGCGAGAAGCGGTGGAAAAGTTTAAACAGAAGTACAGGTAAGAAGGATCGTATGACTCGTATGTTCGTCTTTTTCCATCTCGCTCGCATTCTCTAATAACTTTGCCCGTATTTTTAGAACTCTCCACATTCTCATATTAAACGCCGGACTGTTCGCGGTTCCTTATTCGCTTAGTGAAGACGGCTACGAGATGATATTCCAGGTCAATCATCTGTCCCATTTTTACTTGACGCTATTACTTGAACATCCGTTGCGGAGCTGCAGCAATGCGAGAGTCGTTATCGTCGCCAGTGAATCGCACAGGTACTCAAACGATTCTCTTGCAATTTCAATCGATGTCTGACCAATCACGAAACTTTTCCAGTAAAAATTCAGCTCGTATTCGTAAAGGTTTTCGAATGTCTGAACGCTCGACGTGACGCAGTAGGGCACTCTTATTTTCAATGATTAATTTTACGTGCTTCTTATTTTAATGATGGATGCAGTTATTTTCTTTTAATTCCAAAATCCATCGACGAAATTTTCGTGAAGTCTTTATTTCACAGTCGCTTTTATGTCGAATAATAGTTTTATCAATAGTTTTATCAAGTGACTAAATTGAGAAGTATCGTATATTATGTCGACTGCCGAAATTCGGAAAAACATAAATTGGCAAGATTTCTCGCAATTCTATATTTTGATCATCCTTATCACGTAAAATGCGGAACATTCTTGCTCGGAATGATCTTTTAGTAAATCTGTAGTCATCAATCGCTCTTCCAACGAAAATGGCAAAAACATAAAAATTCGTCAGAGATAATTTGGAAAGTACAACACTTTAACGCCGTGGTTCGCATTCTTTCGATAAAAATTTGCTGGAAGCTGATAATGTATTCATTACTTTATATTTTTAAAAATTGTAAAAATATGGAGACGCCATACTTAATAAGCTTTTGTCCTGTTCAAATTATTGACGATAGAACGCGATATCATTTCATAATAGCTCGAGGATAGAATTAAACTTTGTAACTTGCATGAACTTACACTCTTTCGAGTTTGAAGTCTTAATAGAAATTTATGAAATTTGCACAGGTAATGTATTTATACCTATAAAAAATTTGGAAGCGTGAGGTAGTAAAGGGATGACTGGCAATCGGTGATGTTAAATGGAGCTTCTCCTATCACGGTGGCTATAGAACGAGAATATCGGGAAAACAGAAATATATGGGAATTTGATCAGTCAGGGAAAAGTTTGAAAAATATCAGGAAATTTAGGATTTTTTTCTGGAAATTATAAAAAACATTGAGTTAACCCTTTCGAGACGCCGCGTAACGCCCGATTCTGCGCGAAATGGGGCACTACTTTTGCAAGCCTGGGGACTTTTGGTTTGGATGTAGAAAGCAAAAAAGCACTGCAAGTAAATTGGTAAGAGTTTTACTTTTAACGCGCAAAACAAATACATTTTGTCCGAGTAGTTAAAAAAATAAACACCTCAAACGTGTTGATACGCCGCATAGCAGCGAAGTTAGACGCGAACAAAGAAAGCCCTGTAGTCGGGCAAATATATTCGCCTCGCGACCTTAACGGGAGGGCGCCGATGGCAAATATATTCGCCTCGCGTCTCGAAAGGGTTCATTTTTTGAAATTTCATCATTGAGACATTTCATAATGCAGTTTGCGCTGCTGCTTCAGATATTTCCAGTAGTAGCGCACGTATTTCAACAAACACAAAGGTTACTGGCCAACGTCGGCAAGTGATTGTTTGCCGACAATCTTGTCAATGGGCCGATATCGGCATACGATAGTGGCTTACATTATGGCCATGTCCGCCCGGCCGATGAGCGGGCCGACGTTCGTCGCTCGGTACAGATCCTAATCTGCGCGGCATAGGGATCGTGCAAAAACTATAGAGGGAGCTGTAGCGTCGATGCTTGCGCTACATCTGGCGATTATAAGAAGTTAAGGGATACTTTTTAACGTCGGGAACATAGGATAAGAAAAGTTAAAAGTGTTAGAAATAATAAAGCATGGATTTTTGCCAATACAAAATACCCCCACTGAAGGCCAAAATAAAGATAAAGGTGAAAAACTGTTTCACTCAGGTCATGTATTCAATGTTGAAGAGATAAATAATCCCGAAACACAAAAAGTATCCATAACCTCAAAGATTGTAGCTCAGACCACAGTTTCAAAGGCTTATGACATTCGTTTATCACGCTTCCATGCCCGATGAACGCTAGCAGCGGGGCATTTTCGTTAGCACTAGACGGTTTTTCATGATTCCCGACACTTCGACAACTTTTAATGCAACACGTGATACGATGTACGCATACTGATATTAATTATTTTTCCAAATAGTTAAAATTTCAATAATTAGAAATTTCTCCCATATGAACACTTGTAAAATTTTCTCCCAAAAATTCTAATTATTGCCATCAGGTGGCATAGCAATCGTCATGCACGGTCCCTATTGTTACGACGCACAGTGGTCCACTTTCCAAGATTCACGATCAAAACTTATAATTTCTAAGATAGTTTTTCGATTTTAATAACACTGTAGATTCTTGCAATTTAAGGCTTTTGAAATAACCCTATCATAACGGTTTTACCCTATTTTTGCTATGAGCCCTCTTTAGAGGGGGTGAGTATTTGATACGATTTAGAATTTAAGGAAATTAATTAGCACAACTAGCACAGCAATAAGAAACACCGTAATCAACAAATCCACACCAAGAAAGTCCAGGCGATGTCGCACGAACAGAGCACAGCGCACAACTAAACCCTCTCCACGAGAGAACGTCTCGCCTGTGTACCCGACCTTTGAAAATTCCTCCCGTACATTACTAAGCAGGTATAAACAACAATGTAAATATTAATCACATTCTTAGAAGTCCCAGGAGTAATAATACTCTTATTTCAAAATATATTCATGTATATTATGCATTTTTATATGGAATTTAATGTCTGAATCTAAACGAGCCAATTTTTCTTACTTCAGTTATGAATATATCTTATTAGGATGGTTCAATGCACCTAATTTTTATATAAAACATGGACACAATGTAGGTGAATATAGTACGTGAATTTCAGCGTCATAGGTGAAAGTTAAAATTTTAGGTTTCGATCGCGAATCTGCGAAAATTGACTACTGTGCGACGGTGGCACACAAGTAATATGTACCGATTGCGGCCCCGCAAACAACCAAGCTCTAGAGCTAGTAATGGCTATGCAAATTACCAGTAAGGTTTAGATGACGGTTCCATGAAAATCCTGCATTGGGAATTTGCCGGTATACAAGCAAAAGCACGACATTAAAAAGAATATGCCCAATATTATTAAAAAAGACTATTTTTTTGTGAGAGCTTTCTCAATATTCTATTGTTATTTCAGTCAGTCTCACTGAAGAAGCAATGAAATATGCAGAAGCTCTTACAAAAAAGAAAAGTCTTTTTTAACACGTTCTCTGCGACTATGAGAGTCGTGCGCGCTATGCCAAGGAAGGGGCCGGCTCTCAAGAGTTATGCGCAGTGAACGTGTTAATAATAGCTAGGCTACCCCCACTATTAAAAATGGTTTTATTAAATTATCCACAGCCACGTATACCATTCACCTTTATACAGGGTGTTCATTTTAAAACTTACCACCCACGTTATCTGCGTAAAGAGACATATTTCTGAAAATCGCCGAGACACGTCAACAAAATTATTGAGGGGGAATATTTTTTATAAAAATTCGACGCCCCCCCCCCCCCCCCCCCTCAACCACCTGACTCCGGGGGCGGTAACCCCAATATTCTTAAATGGAACAGGGGGTCGAGTGATACCTCATTTTAAAGGGATTTTAATTGTGTACATTTTGACGTCCTACTTTTCAAATTTGACGTTAAAATGAGGTATCACTCGACCCCCTGTTCCATTTAAGAATATTGGGGTTACCGCCCCCGGAGTCAGGTGGTTGAGGGGGGGGGGGGGGGCGTCGAATTTTTATAAAAAATGTTCCCCCTCAATAATTTTGTTGACGTGTCTCGGCGATTTTCAGAAATATGTCTCTTTACGCAGATAACGTGGGTGGTAAGTTTTAAAATGAACACCGTGTATGTACATTATATATGTTTTATCTTGACCAAGCCTATGGAAAACTGAAAAAAGAATTAATGATGTAACTTTTGCCTTAATAAAAAACTTGGGTATATAGGTATGTAATTAAAGAAAATAATATCATAATTAGTTTTATTAAAATTCCTTCAAAAACACAGCTTCACTTTAAAAACTATGGTTTAAAAAATAAAAATGAAAAATAAAACAATAAAGAAATAAAAATAAACTTAAATCACACTATCACTAATAAAATACTTATTTCAAAAAATAATAGACAGTCCATCGCAGTCTTCTCTTTGTTTTTCTCCTAATCCGGCCTCCGCTCCGGTCAGGGGCATTTCTTAGCTACGTATTATCACAGCATGTATTTCATTGTCTTTAGCTTCCCCAGCAACTGGGTTTTTACGTACTGAAGCTAAAAGATATTATTTTATTATTACTACAAATTTAGTAAATGACTTGCATGACTAGAATGTTCTAGATATATGTATATACGTATAACCAAAAAAACTATATTGTTAATGTTAGGATTATCGGGTGAAATAACTAGACGATTCTTATATACTTTCACAGCGTTTATTGTAGCCAAACTCCACTGCTCACGTTTCACACCGAAGTGACACTTTCCCTTTCACCAAGCGGTAGAGCGGCGGACGCGCATGCGCCTACTATGAGTAAAGGGCAGAAGAGGGCGCTATATTCTGACACTCCATCCCGACCGATTCTGTCCTTTATCAACATCCATAATTATTATAGCGTCCACATCTTGACAGCTTCCTCATCTCCTTTTGAATTACTTTCCTATTGAACAGGCAAAACAAATGATTAAATATTAACATTCATTATTCTATCCACCTGACGTTTGTGCAACTCAAACGCAAGCGGTTTGGTAAATACATCCGCAAGTTGATCTCTAGATTTGATCCAATTTATTTTAATTAAATTTCTTTTCACACATTCTTTAATGTGGTGAGCTTTCACATTTACTATATGCCTCAATCTATTTCCTCCATTAGTCTCAGCACTAATTGTCGCAGCTTTATTGTCACACCATAGAATCATGGGTAAAGGAGGTTCAACCAAAATCAACTTTAGTGAATTATAGATTGACAGCATTTCCTGACTCGTCTCACTCATCGCAACATATTCAGCTTGACACGTGGACAGTGCCACGTACGATTGTTTGTGTGTTTTCCACGCTATTGAATCTCCAAACAATTTAATCACGTAACCACAAGTAGTTGGAGAATTTTTACAATCCGCAAAGCTAGCATCTGAGAAACTCTGAAAATATCTTCATTTTCACCTGTATATTTTGTCACGTCATGGACAACTCGTTAAACCACTAACTATTAACTCGGGACTGGAATGGAGAGTTGGGATACACACGCAAGTTTCTATATCTTAAGAGAACAATCTGTTGCCACTTACCTTTGCCTGGAGCTCCAACCTTGATCTCTCTCTCCCTCTCTCTCTCTCTCTCTCTCTCTCTCTCTCTCTCTCTCTCTCTCTTGCTTGCCCTGATTTCAGGGCATTATGATTTGTTCTATTTGAACAATAAACATTTCATCAATCAATCAATCAATCAATCTCTCTCTCTCTCTCTCTCTCTCTCTCTCTCTCTCTCTCTTTCTTCCTCCTTCTGTCGGCCGTACGATCCTTCCTTCGAGGGGTGGATCGAGTGGGGTGCGGTCTCTCCTTGGTCACTCACTTTCTTGAGAAGGTAGCACGACAGGGATAGAGGTTGAGGTTTCAACAAATCACAGTCACTTTAGATCTCGGAACTTCTTTATTTAGATTTTGAACGGAACACGCGTAACTCAACGGAAAAAACAAAAAGCTCTTCTCGGTGTCCAGGATTCTCCTTATATAAGCCGTTAGACTTCGTTTCGGGTGGGGATCCTTCCTGATGTTGAAAAGGGGAAGGAGAAGGAATGCGTTGAATCATGGAGGTTTCTTCCTGTCAGCGGCTGCTCGGTGGCCACTTGGCGTCTTGTTTTTCGCTGGTGCATTTCCTTAAATGCTACGTGGGTGGCACGTGGAGGTTTTCGCGCCTTCACCTTGCGCGAGGGTTCGTGTTACTCGCGGTGCAGTTTTGGCTCGATGCGGAGTCGGCGTTCCGGTCTTTGCAGCGGCCTTGCTCTCATCGCTATTTGATTCCTCTTATCCTATCGCTTTATTCGCCGCTGCGTTTTATTCCATGAAAACGGCTACGTTAGGACGTTACAATTTTAACCCCAGGGATTTTGTTCCCTTTAAATATCTCATCAATCTCCTCACCATTTGCCAATCTTCTTCAGTTGGGTTTATTTGATGTCTACTAAGTACATTTACTGTATATGAAATATCAGGTCTCGTCACGCCTGATAAATATAACAAGCTACCTACAATTTCTCTAAATTGACAATTTATTTTCTCGTCTCTATCTACTCTTAGCTCGCCTTCTGTTTCTGATTCTCTCATTTTCCTTTCATTATTTGCCGCCTGAGTAGTCAGCATTGAAGTTTTCTGAGGATAAGCGTCCTCAAACCCATACTTTTTCAACAATTTTTCTACAAATTTTTCTTGGCTCAACTTCAATATTTTACTTTCTCTATCTCGTCTAATAGATACACTCAAAAATTCCTTTGGTTCACCCATATTTTTCATCTCAAACTCAACTCTTAGGGAATTCTTTCATTTTTTCAGAATCATTACTGGCCATTAGAATATCGTCCACATAAAGCACTAATATTAATAATTTGTTTTCTTTTCTCCAAACAAATAAACACGGTTCTAAATCGGAGTTCATTAAACCTAGCTTCAATACAACTTCGGTAAATTTTTCATTCCACCGTTTTGGGCTTATTCTGAGTCCATATAATGACTTCTTTAATTTACATACTTTTTCTCGTCTCTCTTCATCAGAATGCTCTGTGCCTTTCGGTATTTCCATATAAATTTCCTCATTTATTACACCATATAAGAATGCAGTTTTCACATCTAATTGAATTACCTTTAATTCATATTTATTGATTATCGCCAATACTGCTCTTATTAATGACATTCTTGATACTGGAGCGTATGTTTCTCTTAGTTCATATATATTTTTATCTTTAAAGCCTCTAATTACAAGTCTTGCTCTAAATCTCTCATCTCCATTAGGCTCAATTTTACGTTTAAATACCCATCTCGAATCAATTATATTAACTTTTTGCCCTGTACTTTGGTTTATTGGTCTTTCTACCTCATCCCAGACCTCATTTTTACTCATTGAATTTAATTCAGTTTTTACTGCTTCTTGCCATTTTATTTTGTTTTCACTAGTCATTGCCTCATCAAAATTTACTGGATCTGAATTTATTTTTGCTAACAGTGCATGAAATTTCTCATCTATTAATTCATTTTTATTTATTTCTTCCTCAGTTTGTGACATACTTGTTAGTAGAACTTCCGTATTGAACTCATCCCTTTCGGAAGTTTCCACTCGTATCTTTTTCTCATCTTCTGCAATTAATTTCATTTCATTTAATTTCTTTGAATTTTCTTTTCTCGGCCTACCTCTTTTCCTTTTGATCTCTCCCTCCGATTTTAGTGTTTCCGTCGACTCATCTATTTTCTCTTCAAATTCAATAAACCATTTTTTCTCGTCTATCACCTCTCGTGATTCTGGTATATTCTTTATTGCTAGTTTACCAAATCGATCACCATATACTATCTTTTCATTAAATCTCGCATCTCTACTTTCATAAAACTTTCCTTCTTCTGGTTTTAAGAACAAATACCCTGTTGGAGTATATCCTACAAAAATTACTTTTACACCTAAGGCTCTAAACTTTGGTCCCACTTTTCTTTGTACTTTGATATAAGCCAAACAGCCAAACCTTCTAATTTGGTTAATGGTAAACTTATGATCTGGAGAAAACCTTGCCAAAGGCGTTATCATCTGATTAGCCTTATGCGGCGTGCGATTATACGCATATACCGCTCCCGATAATAGTACGGGAGCCAGCGACAGATTTTTTGTGACAATTTCCGCAAAGTTTAAAACCCGTTTATTTCGTAATTTGTACCCCGGAGATGCAAATTTCACTTTTCTGGCTAGCTTTCAGCGGTACAACGCTCCGCTAGAGAGCTTCAAAAACTGCAGAATAGAATCTAAAATGTGTGAGTCGAGCAAAGGTAAACCTTGTTTTATATATTTATTTAGACCATGAATAATTTAAAAAAAATTGTCTGGCATAATTCTGATGGTGAAAAAGTTGTCTGGCAAGCGATTAAAGTAGTGCGCGCGATGTCGGTCGGCCGCACGCGCGCCATGGAACTGCACGCAAATCCTGGCTGTACCTATGCTAAAGAAATACTTCTGTTCGAAACAATTTTAAAACGCAAACTCTATGACACAAACAATTGACACATTGATGACGTGTCCTCGTTGGGATTTTTTCTAACCATATATTATGTGTGTTTAAGAGAATAACTATTTTTATTAACTTTGTAGACAATAAATAAATGTTATTGATTTATTGAAATTTACATTTTTTATTTATTTAGATATAAATTGAATACAATACTTACAAAATATATGTAAGTAAAAGTCAGGATATTTCAATGGTCATTTTTTGAAAAGCTTATCGTATTAATGGTTACATAATTAGTGAACTATCGGTTTCATCGTCGTTATCCTCATCATCAGAGTGGTCCTCGTTCTCGGAATCATCAGACATCTCATACTCTCTTTCCATGTCATCGTCTGTAAGTACATGGAAACAAAATCTAATTATTGGAATATTTACAGCAATGTTAATGAATTGTTTGGTTCCAATATTCAAACATTTATTTGTTTAAGAAACATATTTAGCGAAGTGAACAATTAATTTTTTTTTATCACTACCTTTATTTTCAACAGCTTCCAAAGTTATGTCCTGAACTGATTGTGGAAGCTGCACGGAGAGAATTTTAACCCTCCATTGGTAAGGTTGGTTATTATCACAACTTTGGTAAGGTGGGGTATAGCATACCCCATTAAATAAAACATCTTGTTTCAAGTATATAATGGAAATATTCAAAATACTATCTCAAAGGACATTTTTCATATTGATCTTAAGGTGAATAAAAATAAAATGCATGAGAAGTAACCGAACAAAAGAAATGAAACGTTTATTTCCCCAAAGCATACATTTTTAAGACACTTTGAAATAATAAGCGCGCAGGTATTAAAAATATTATTATTTTGGAAATAACTACTTACAGACTAATTCTTCACGTTACAAAGCACCACGGAAAATTATATAATGATACATTTTTTTATGTTCTATTTCCTATCCGAAGCGTTACAAACGTCACATATTTGGGCTGCATGATCTAGGCAAACGAATGCATTACAAGACGTACATGTATAGAAAGATTTCCGATCTTTATTTCTTGGACATATATTACACCTTCTGGAAAATTTTTGTCTTTTTGTTCCTTCTCCAGTTGCTCCCGGAATAATTTCTCCCAGTATATCCGAAATTTTACGTCGCACAGTTAGACTTACCCGTGGATTTTGCAACCTACTCATTTGGAATGGTTTTACTAAACTCAGGGATAAATCTTTCAGAAAATGGCGCCGCTTTAGATTTCCATTCGTATTATAATTATAAATTACAAAAGCATTTATAGCAGCTGAGTTTAGTAAGGAAAAGAAAAGAGTTAGTGGCCACCTGCGACTATTTCTTGATACACTGTATGTGGCGGACAATTGATCTACCGTATCCACTCCTCCTTTTGTCATGTTATAAAACATTATTTGATCTGGTTTCTTCAGTTCTTCAGAATCAGGATCAATTATATTATCATGATGTAGAGTTGATAGAAGGAGAACATTTCTATTTTTTTTCGGAATATAAGACACCAAGGATACGTCTGATTGAGAAGCAAATTTGGAAGTTCTTTCTTCCCGATTCTTTGTCTTTAGTAGTGCGCTAGGGATTTCTCTCTTATTTTTCCTGAGGGTCCCTCCTGACGTAAGTTTATATTCTTTTAATAACCGTGTAACCAAATCGTACGAAGTGAACCAATTATCAAACGTAACGTTTCTCCTTGATCCTCTAATTGGTTCTACCAATCGCAGAACTACGTCAGTCGGTTTATTACTTAGGGCATATGGACCTTCGGGTTGCTGGCCTACATACACTTCTAAATTTAGGACATAGAATGTTTTTGAGTCTACAAGCGCAAATACCTTAAGACCATATTTAGCCGGCTTATTTGGTATATACTGGCGAAATGCGCACCGACCGCGGAAGGCTTCCAATTTCTCATCTATAGTTAAATATTCCGATGGTACGTAAGCTGCCTGGCAGTTTTCCACAAATCGGTCAAATATCGCTCGAATTGGAGCCAGTTTATCGATTTTTCGTCTTTCCTCTCGAGATTCTCTGTTGTCGAACCTCAGGCAACTAAGTAGGAACCTAAACCGCTTCAAAGGCATCGTAGCCCTAAACATGTCTACACCGGTTCCCTCACTAGCCCAAAGGTCATCTAGATTTAACCTACTAGTCCTAAAATAACCAGACATATATAGTAGTCCAAAAACGGCTTTGATTTCTTCAGTCGTTGTTTGTAGTACGATGGATTTGTCGATATAGCTTTCAGATTTTATTCGAATTATCTGGTTAGTACATTCAACTATAGAATCAATAATAAGCTCGTCTATAAAAATATTCCAGCAATCAAAAGGGCTTTTGGCATTTTTAGCAACAGCTTTTGGTCCCGGAAGATGTACAATAATATTTTCCTGACGTGTGCGCACAGCCTTATTTCCTGGATTAGCTACCTATTTAGTCTTTTTGTCAACTCCCCATAAATACCTTGGGGTTACTTCAGGTTGAAGCTCTTCGATAATATCATCTTCTAGTATCTCTTGCTCAGAATCAGACTCCTCGGAACGCTGGCTAACATGATCGTCACACTCGCCCTCAGAATCGGAATGAATGGGCTCTTCATCGGATTCCAGTGCTGAATTATCCGAAATTTGCCAAAGTCTGAGTGACTTTTCTAGCTCTTTTTTATATGAACGTGCGCTAGACATATCTACAAATAAAATTCACGGTAAACAAAAGAATATTAATAGAATAATAATGCGCACTTACCTATGCAGGAACCGAAGAATTAATAAAAAAAAATTACGAATATGGTAAGGTGGGGTATGACATACCCAAGAGCACTTTACTTGCGTCGATCAAAGCTAACCAGCTGACTGATGGACTTCAAATAAAATGCTTCCTATCGCTGAACATTATATTTGAAGGTACTTGCGAGATGGTGCCACGTATATTGCAGATTCCAAATTTATGGGCACTTTAAGTCTCTTGGGGTATGACATACCCCACCTTACCAACGGAGGGTTAAAGGAAAAATTACCCATCAATGCAGGCTAACCCTGCATCATAGTGATGTTTCACTGAGCATTTACCGCGGTGATAGGAAAATAATCCTCTATACGCGTAATGATATTTTATAAAGAGAGAGAGAATACGTTATTATATCTTTACTGTGTTGCAGGGTAAATTCTCAGTGAAACGTCACTATGATGCAGGATTAGCCTGCATGATGGGTAATTTTTCCTTTAAAAATCTTTCCGTGTGTAAACCCTCAACCTATTTGAATGTTAGCTTTCCTTCAAATTCTTCCCAGCCATAATCTTCTGGGGAAAATGTAGACGGTCGTGCAAGATGGCAATGTCGCCACAGATTAGCAATGTATGCTGTTCTCTTTAAATGCATTCGCAACTCTCTGCTGCATAGCAGCAATGCAGATCCATCTACTTTATCGGAATGCAGCTCCAAAATTTATTTTTTCTCATGTACTTTATAAATGCGGTGAAAGATCGCTAACCGTATTTCATATTTATATGTATAAGCAATTCTTTTAAATCCATACATTCTGCATACATACTCCTCAACGGTATTAAAAATATCATCGCCGCAGGTTTCTAAATCACTTAACTTAATAAAAGCATCCAAATATTTGTCATCTTTCATTAATAAGGTCAAAGGACGAGTTTTTCCTTTTCTATAAAAGGCGGGGTTGTAATCACAACCAGTAAGTGCATGAAATGCAGGAAGAGCACTACACACTTTATCGCCTAGTTTTTGGGACCCTGTGCCAATTATGAACTTTCTCGAATATTATTTATAACACATTTCCCGGATATTATTTATGACTCAAAGGGTCCCAAGGAGTGTCGAATTTCTCCCTAACACCGGTCTACGGCCCAAATGCGAGGAGTTCATAAAAATAGTTATTCTTAAACACACATAATATATGAAGGGTACAAGGGTGAAAGGGGGAATGTCAAAAAAAAACAAATTTACAGGACAGCAAATTTGCGCGCGGACATTCCCTCTATTTGCCTGTTACGCTAAAATTGTAAACGTCTGTATCTCTTGACTGTAACTTTTTTTACCTGTAATCCTTTGCCAGCTGAAAGAATGCGAAAATTTTCAACTAGATGATGTAGAAATCACGAATTGGCTAAAATGTGACATTCTCCCTTTGACACGTCATCAATGTGTCGATCGTTTGCGTCATAGAGTTTGCGTTTTAAAATTGTTTCGAACAGAAGTATTTTTTAGCATACAGCCAGGATTTGCGTGCAGTCCCATGGCGCGCGCGCGGCCGACCGACATCGCACGCACTACTTTAATCGCTTGCCAGACAACTTTTTCACCATCAGAATTATGCCAGACAATTTTTTTAAAATTATTTATGGTCTAAATAAACATATAAAACAAGGTTTACGTTTGCTCGACTCAGATATTTTAGATTCTATTCTGCAGTGTTCGTTGGTCAAACAGAAAACTTTTGCACCATCGGAATGATGCCAGACAAGTTTTTTTTATAGCTATTTATGGTCTACATAACCAAATTAAAAAAGGTTTGGCTTTGCTCGATTCAGACATTTTTGATTCTATTCTGCAGTTTTTGAAGCCCTCTAGCGGAGCGTTGCACCGCTGAAGGCTAGCCAGAAAAGTGAAATTCGCATTTCCTAGGTACAAATTACGAAATAAACGGGTTTTCAAGTTTGCGCCAAATTGTCACCAAAATCTGTTGCTGGCTCCCGTACTATAATGCTAAATCCCACATGCTCTCGGGTAGTTTCGCATCAAATATATATACTCTTACTTTTCCCTGAATCGTTTGGTTAAATCTCTCGACGACACCATTGTGCTCTGGAGTATTTGGACTAGCCAGTTGAGATTCAGCCCCTAAGTTCTTTAATACATCTATCGTATGGCCTCCCGTATATTCTGTTCCTTGATCTGTACGTAAATAACACACCTTTGCTTCATAACCTAATAAATTTCTACCACTTCTTACAAACATCTCCAAACAGTGACCTGCCTCACTTTTATGTTTTATGGGGTATGCCATCGCGAATCTCGAATAATCGTCAACAAGTACCGCTGTAAATTTATACCCCTTTGGGTGTGAACTTGGTGATATAGGACCCATAACGTCCCCATGTATTATTTGTAATGGAGCAGTAGCTCTGTTTCTTACCTCTCTGAACGGCAGTTTCTTAAATTTGGAAATCTGAGATACTTCACAATCTAATATTTTCTCATTAAATACCGCATCTCTTAATTCTTTATTGTCAGGAAATTTATTTTGCAATGCTTTTAGATAGTTTATCGACGCGTGACCTAATCGTACATGCCATAACATAGCTTTATTATTTGCTATAAATTTATTGTTTTCTTTTTCAAATATTGTTATATCTTCTCTTGACTCATCCAAGTTTAACTCTTCTACACTGTGAATCTTACGATCCCAGATCGTAATGTCAAAGTTAGATTGTTCATACGGAATTTTTGTTTCTTTATTTTTATTTTCTACCAGCTTATCCGCATCTCTAATCTCTTCATTATTACTTTCTTCATTATTTTCTATTTCAACTTTCTCCGGATTTATTGT
Organism: Xiphydria camelus; assembly: GCA_963678675.1. Classification (NCBI taxonomy): domain Eukaryota; kingdom Metazoa; phylum Arthropoda; class Insecta; order Hymenoptera; family Xiphydriidae; genus Xiphydria; species Xiphydria camelus. The sequence continues at coordinate 20,617,328 of OY783194.1, forward strand.
TTTAGATTCTAAATTTTCAATCTTTCTTTCTTTGATTTGTCTCGCTACTTCACCTCTCGTCAAGTATTTCCTGATCTGTGTCTCGCACTCAGCTACATTAGCTATCACTCTTTCAGTTACATATTTATTTTTCTCATCTCTCATCGAATTGTTTTTAATGATTTCTAAACTAATTATCCAATACGGTTTTCTGTATACACCTGAGATAAACGACTCTTTGGATATTGGATCCATAATATCTATTCTTTGATTATCTAAATAAATTCCTAGACCCATATCAGCGAATTTTCTTAATGAAAGCAAATTAGCCTGAAGGACTTCTGCAAATATTATTTTATCTATTTCTAACACTTCTCCATTATTCATCTCAATTTCAATTTTCCCCTCTCCCTCCGTTCTTATATCTGCGGATTTATTTTTGTTGGCGCATTTGATTACTCCCGTTTTGGTTTCATCTAGCGACTTGAAAATTAATTTACTATTTGTAAGATGCTCTGTGGCACCTGAGTCAGCTAAGAATTCTTGAATAAATTGCTTACTTTCTTCTAATTCATTTTTAGCATACATTGTCTTTATGCCACTCATCTCCTCATATCCATTTACATTTTGAATATTTAAATTTTCTTTAATAAACTTACCTCTCTTGCCAGTTTGATTGTCCTTGAGTTTGTCATTTAATTGATTAGCAGGATTTGATTTGTTTTCCTTGGACTGATTCTGGTAAGTATATCTACCTCTCTTCTTTTGAGTGGAGAATCGACCTCTTTTCACATTTCCCCACCTCTCACTCGAGTCTGTTTTTCGTTTGTAACCTCCTCCAAAGTTACCTCTACCTCGATTACGGTTAAGGCTACCACGGAATTTAGTTAATTTAAAATTACCTCTTGTCTCGTCTCTTCCATTTTCACTTCTTTTACACTCAAAATGCTTATGTCCGAATTCTTTGCATTTATAGCATTTTACCCCCTTATCTTTATTCGGACAATTTGTACTGATATGTCCGTTATCATGACATATATAGCATCTTCGATTTTCGCCTTGGGCTAAATTGGCGGTTCTCACCTCACTCGTCTCAACCTTGTTCTGCTTTCTCATTGCCTCTTCCTGCATTACAACCATTTTTAATTCGGCATAGGTGGACTTTTTATTATTGGTTTGTCGCGACATAAAATCAATAGTTTGTACAGAAGGTACTGACACCATTACAGCGTTGTAGAACGCATCTCTTTTCTCATCTTCTGACAAAGGATTTGCATCGGGAGAATTTTCATATTTTCTAATTATCTCTTCAAACTCATCACAAAACTCTATTGCACTTTTCTGTCCGATAATATACTGTATGTTATAAATTTGTCTTCTAACCGAGTGAGATGTTTCGTTGACTTCTGTTGACTTTAACTTTTTGATTTCATTTAATAATAGTACTGGATCTGTAATCTTCACAACCTTTTCGTGATATTTTTTGTCTAGATAATTTATTAGAATATCTCTAACCTTTTCTTTTTGCTCTTCGAGAGTTTTCTCATTAGCATTTGATTCTACTTTCTCATCTATAATGTGTAGCAATTTATTGGCTTTCAATTCTGATTTAAAATAATCTAAGAAGTGTTCATACCTTGTATCTTTATCTAATTTATATCCTCTTTTTATATAACTCCCTTTACTCATTAATGCTAGTTTAATAGTTTCATTCATTTCACTTACTTTTAGTTTATCTTCTTGTCTAGCTCTTTCCATGTGCCTTTTTACAGCTTTCTCTATTTCTTTATCTAAATCTATTTCCCTTTCTTTGTCCTTGTGTTCCTCATCTCTCTCATCTCCGTCCTGGTCGTTTTTGTCATTTGTTTTACTCATCTCATTTGCTTTACTCACTTCATTTGTTGGATAATCAATTTCATTGGCTTCACATATACTCATCAAATTTGCCACCGTACCTTTTAATTCAGAGATATGAGCCTCATACCTTTCTTGCATTTCAAATCTTTCCTTACTTGCTTTTTTCAACTCCTCTCTCACTTCTCTCAATGTCTCTATTGTATAATCTTGTGTAGTTTTCGATGCATTACATATTCCCTTAACTATGCCCGTAAGAGTATTTATTTGAACTTTTTGTTTTTCAATAGATTCCTGAACTGTAATATCACTTGATTCGTTAATTATGCCTTTTGATTTGACTTTGCTCGAGGTTTGTTTAAATAGACTAAGATTAACTTTTACTTCTTCTACATTCATAATCTTTGGTGGGGTTTTACCTGCTTTTAGAGCCTCAGCTGTTGCATTTGTATCACCTCTCTCTCTCTCATCTCCAGACTCTCCTTTTCCTCAATCATCTCTCTCTCATCTAACAGATCGGCCCTCGTCTCCACCTCTCTTGCAACAGCTGGGCACTGGTAGTCCCTTGGCATTAACAGTGGATCACCATTTATTATCTGTGTCTCACTCCATTCCACCAGGCTTTGCCATTGGTTTTCAGTCATCATTCTTCTTTCTGTTAAATGAAAATATATTATTTTATTATCATTTATTTCATGCCAAGGTTTTGTCTTCTGAGACCGGTTGGCTGAACACAAGTATGGCCAGTCTCAAAAGGAAGAGGCATGCTTGAAATAGGAACACACTATCTCTCACACACCCCTCCAGTCAATCAACTTCTGTGATACCGAACACAAGCATCATTCCATTTATTAACTCACAACCAGTATAATTTGAAATTGCAATTTCCTTTTATATTGTTTCTATTTTAATTCATTCATTATTTCGTATTCCTTGTTCAAGGTGTGCATGTTTGTGGGGGTTCTGCATGCTAGCCTACAGCCCTCTAGCACTTTTAATTATACCTCATTTCTGTTCACCTCTCTTATCACATCTCTTACTTACCGGTCTTATAATTATCTCCCTTTTCTAGCTTAATGCTCAGATTATCACCATCAATTTGTAGGGTTATTATTTCCCCTTTGTGGTTTTCGTTTAATTTAAATGTTTCCTCTAGAAACTTCCACATCTCTAACAACTTTTCATTCTCTGTAAAATTAAATTTTATTTTAAAGACGTCTCTAATTATTTAATTAATATTCTACTATCACCTCTCTGTGCACTCTTAAATTTTTAATCTACTCGGCGCCCTTAATACGTCACACACGCGCAGGGTAAGCGTTGAAATTTATTTACTATTTTTTTTTTTTTTTTTTTTTTAATATGCACACTGAAATATTTCTTTACTTTCGTTCTTTTGAAATTCGCTCGAGCTAGCGTGTGCGGCTGCAGCCATGTTTCTCCTCGCTACCCCACGCGATGCGCGCGCACTTATTGCTTCACTCGTCTATCTTTCATCTCATTGATCAGTTATTCTGTCTCATTTCTTTATTCAAAATTTATTCACATCTATTAACTTTTTCTCTTTTACCGAACACGTTTTGTTTTCTCGTACATATTTTATTTTACCTATTCTCCTTTCGTTTACCGTTCAACGGTCCTGGCGTCCTCCTCCGCCATCTTTTCCCACGCGTGCTTCTTTCGGCTTTTCGCGCCTAAATCTCTCTCACGTGTCGGCACTTAATTTTCACTTAAGTAGTTATTTATTTTACTTACTTTTTGTCTCATCTATCTCCTCTCTTTCTTTTTCCTCTGCCATTTTTCCTCTCTCGTCTCTTTGTCGGGGAAATCAGGAGTCTTCTCTCTGACCACGTGTCTTTGTCTTGGTTAACAGTTTTAATATCACTTTTCACTTCTAAATCCACTAATTAACAGAACAGCGCAATTGAAGCGTGCTCTGGGCCCATAACCTGTTAGGATTATCGGGTGAAATAACTAGACGATTCTTATATACTTTCACAGCGTTTATTGTAGCCAAACTCCACTGCTCACGTTTCACACCGAAGTGACGCTTTCCCTTTCACCAAGCGGTAGAGCGGCGGACGCGCATGCGCCTACTATGAGTAAAGGGCAGAAGAGGGCGCTATATTCTGACAGTTAAACAGTATAAATAATTATTGGATGTAATTTTCAATCTTTTTCAAGCTAGCGCTAGCAAATTTAATCGATAACAGAAAGAACACTAATTTTGTTTTAACAATTAAAAACATTTAATCATTTGCGTAACGTACCTCTTATTAAAGACGTGATGTTCTCACAGACTTGCAATCCTTTTCTGTTATTTTTTCCAGAAAAGTTCATTTCAACTGCCAGTTCATGACCAATAAGATTGTTGAGAACTCTTCTTGTGGTCTCGCCAAAATCTTTTCCTCCTAGGAGTCCCTTAGGTAGCTTCGCTTCGCGGTGCGTCGCTTCGCCTAAGTGTGCTTTAACCTTTAACCTAACCTAAAAATTCGCGGACTCACTGACTCTCCTGACTCTATATACTATACATATATGTATATGGGGCATTCCATGTCAACTTTTAGTAGTAGAAACTTTTGGGTCTCCGATTTAGTTATTGATTTTTTAAAAAGTATCTTTAATCAATATAAAAACTGGCCTAAATTTTCAGAACGATTCCATAAGTCGTTCAGCTGTTATTCATTTTTATATTTCTAATTTTTTTTCTTTTCATCGCGATTTACGGCTTAAATTAACAAAATATGAAAAAAATGAGCCATGTGAAAAATTTGTATTTTTTTGATTTCGAAAAAAAAGTGTAGTGTTTTTTATTGACAATAGAAACAAAAAGTGTTATATCTCAAAACCGAAATTTTTAATTTCCATGAATTTTTTACCCTAAATTTCGACATTTCTTTTACGGTAATTTTGAGAGCACTTGGAAAGTGGGACCTCCCATAGAAATTTTTAATGAATTTTTTAGTGATTTGAAATGTCAGAATTGACTTTATTTATGCTAGCTTAGAATGGATTTTTTTTTGCCCTGCTATAATGTAATTCCAATACATGATTTTATAAAATTGTACAAAATTTGTTATTAATATGACAGATCGAATTATTAAAATGTAATCCTACAAATATGGGTCGTAGTATCTAAAAATGCCTGATGCATTAGTATGTTTATGGTAGTGTATTGCATTAGTATTCGGTCTCATACGTGGATAACTCGGATTCAATTCTCACTGACAGCCGAAACTTTTTCAAAAAATTTTACAGCAAATATCTGGTCAATTTTAAGTTTTAATTATTTTTTTAACCCTCAAACCGAAACACCGGCTTATAGTACATAATGGGAAACATCCGGTCTGAGGGACCCCATACTAGAGATATCTACATAGAGATATTCTTTTTGATTTTAGAGGGAACGTTTTATATTCTTAACCATGAAAATCGACTGAACTACTTAAAATCTATTTATTTAAACAAAGGGGTAATTACATAAATATTAACAAAACTTAGAATGAAAGTAATACACAACGGTATAACAAAACTTAGAATGAAAGTAATACACAACGGTATGACAAAACTTAGAATGAAAGTAAACAAAATGGTATTTAATTATTAATAATAAAGTTAGACCTCCATTGTGGCACAATTGATGCATACTTTTCTGCTGCACTCCAAGCAAATAGGATTGCTACATTTTATGCATTTGTATGACGTTTTTCTCTCTTTCTGAGGTGGACATTTAGAACAGGTTTTGCGTTTTTGAAGTTTGTCGGATGGAACTTCGTCGGTAGGATTTTCTAGTTCTTCGGGAATGACTTCACGTATTAGCGACTTTATATCTCTAGGAAGATTTGGAATTGATAAGCGTCTCCTAAGATGCGGTTCTATGAGTGACATAGCCAAACTTTCAATAAAATTGTTCCTTCTTATTGTAGGATTTTGACGATAACACAAATATAATATGAAACTGTTGACACAGCTTACGTTTACTAGGGTGTAAAATATTACTAACGGCCATCTCCTGGTTCTTCTGTTAGATGAATATAAAGCACTTTTCATATCTAGAAGGTCTACACCACTTTTTGTTTCATTATAGTAGCAGACAATTTCCGGTTTATTTTTATCGGGATCGGTTTCGACCCTATCATGCATTGATGATATAAGCACAACTGCTCTTTTTACTTTCGGAACAATAGACAACAGTGTTACGGGCATATCAGCCGCGAATCCATAAAGTACTGATCCTATCGGTCTGGATTTATTTGCCTTGAACTCTGGTGGTATAATAGATTTGTTTTGCTTCATAGTTCCTACATACGTGAGAGATCTTTTTCTAAGTTCTTCCACCAACTCCAATGATGTAAACCAATTGTCGGCCGTGATGTTCCGGTTCGATCCTCCAAGCGGTTTGCATAGGCGTAAAGTTGATTGAGTGGGTTTCAGAAGCCTACGTTCTTCTTCAGAGAGTCCAATTCCGTCGCTGTCTTTTCCCGTGTAAATATAAGCATTAAAAATGTAAGAACTGTAGGAGTCAGCCAAGCATTGAATTTTAATGCCATATTTTGCTGGTTTCTTTGGCATATACATGCGAAATCCACATTTCCCTCTAAAAGGGACAAGCATTTCGTCCACTGTTACGTTTTCACTAAGACAGTACATTTCTTGAGAGTTTTGAATAAAAGCGTTGAATATTTCGGAGATAGCTGCGGCACGGTCCGTTTTTTTCTCTCCTCGCGAGTTGTGGAATCGTCAAACCTACACTGAAAAAAATCTTTAGTTTTAACAGCAATACATTTCTGGCTGAGACTTTCTAGCCATTCCCCCCTAAAAATATTTTTATTACAGTAATTCTATTAGTTGTATTTGAGATACAGCATTGCTACGTTAGCAGTCCAAGTATTGCTAACAGATATGTTTGATGCAGCAATATGGCATCTGATTACTTAATATACTAGAAAGGTTATCCTAAGCAGATGACGTATTCTTACCCCAACTGTATGATTATACGTAATATAGGTATATAGGTATAGTTAGCTGGACTATAAAACGTATGTTTACACCAACTGTAAACTTATGTGTAGTGTGACTGAACGGTATGGCTGGGTGGACTATACTGGATGCCTCGCGCAGTTCCACACAGTTGCAGGGACCCCTTCGGCCGGGCTTGGTCGGTATTCGAGCAATTTTTACCGGTAGAAGTCGAGTCGGTAGTTAGAGTTGGTGTCAATTCGGGAGATCGAAGCGTCTAACTTCGAAATCGTGGATTTGTAAATTATGGTGAGTAATTTCCATTATTCACAAATTCACGATTTCGAGATTAGACGCTTCGATCTCCCGAATTGCCACCAACTCTAATTACCGACTCGACTTCTACCGGTAAAAGTGGCTCGAATACCGACCAAGCCCGGCCGAAGAGGTCCCTGCAACTGTGCGGTTCTGTGCCCGAGGCATACGAAATACCGGTAGAAGTCGAGTCGGTACCCCGATAGCAAATTAAATATTTATTTAAATATTTTTGCCGAGATATCTCAGTGTTGCATTATATAAAGGCCTGTTTTAGCTAAGACCACTTGAAGAGTCGGTGGCGCAATTGGTAGAATGCGAGCATTCCCAGTCTCGAAGCATCTCATCTAAGGAACGCAGGTTCAAATCCCGGTGTGGGCCCCGCGACATTGCACTTTCTCGTCGCGGGATCACCCGAGCTCCACACACCTCCGGATTTCTAGCCAAACCTGGGGGTGGTGCGTAAATGCATTTCCCCTTCTATAAAAAAAAAAAAAAAAAAAATCGAATCCCGGAAGGGTTGGAAAAAAACCGACACCCCAGTAGGCGGGTTGGCAGGCGGCAGGATAGGCGTGCGCGCGCCCCCTTTTTGCAAAATCCTACTTTCAATTTAGCAATACGGTATAGCTGACACAGCTATACTGCTTGTCTAAACGAACCAAAATTCCCGCGCAATTTAGCAATACGGTATAGCTGACACAGCTATACTGCTTGTCTAGATGAACCAGAATTTCCGTGCAATTTAGCGATACGGTACAGCTTACGTAGGCATACTGCACGTCTAAATCAATCAGAATAAATAACTGGCTCAACAGTACAGCGCAGCTTGACACAAACATCACGATATTGTTACTTTAAACATATTAGCTTAGCCATACTCGTCCGGCTGTCTTAAGAAAACTTCTGGCTGTGGCCACGGTGGCTAGAAATTCTGGTTGATTCAGCCAGAATTATTGCTCAATTCCCTGAAAATTTTTTTTCAGTGTAAGAGCAGTTCCTAATATTTAAAAGCGCTTGACAGACATGGTTGCTCTAAAAATATGTCTCCCGGTTAAACCCTTTGCAAATAATGACTTCATATTTTCATGGCCAGATTTATAAATTGAAGTAAGCATAAGCAAACCGATAAATGCATGTATTTCAACAGTATCAGTATTTCTATAATTTGACTTATTGCTTTCGGGATTTAGTTTGTTTCTAGTTGAAATTAATTTAGCGTTTGTGTAAAGGACAATTTTATAAATCATTTCATCGTCAAATAAACATTTCCAAATTTCGATCTTGCCGGGATTCACCAGTTGGGTAGCTTTTCGTGTAAGTCCAGATAACACTGATCGACAAAATTTAACTTTTTGTCTGTTAAATGAATTACAATGCCTGTTTCTAATGGAATTTTTTGCTCTGATTTTAAATTTACATAGCATTTTTTTGTAACGGGTAAGGTTTTCTTGTAATACTAAATTAAAAGGTTCATACTGTCGTAAAGTGATTAGTATTATTTAATGTACTGACATGTATTAATCTCAATCAAAATGGATAGTTTTTAACGATTTTCTACTGTATTTGGCTTGAGGAACATCCCTTTTTAGTGTCCAACAATAGTCTGCTAGCATATTTGGATTCCATTTTCCCTGATAGCGTTTTTCTATGGTTGAAATATCTTGGTGGAACCGCTCGCCGTGTTCGTCGCTCACATCGCCTAGATTTTCGGGAAAGAAGTCCAAGTGTGAATCCAGAAAATGTATTTTTAAGGACATGTTACATCCCAGAGCTTTATAATTTAGAAGGAGTTCTGAAACTAGTTCTCTATAGTTCTCAGCTTTTCTATTGCCAAGAAATTCTGTTACGACATTTTTGAAAGACTTCCATGCAGCTTTTTCAACCTCATTCAAACTTTCTTCAAAGCAATAGTCGTTTATAAGTTCCCTTATTTGTGGGCCTATAAATATACCCTCTTTTATTTTAGTTTCACTGATCCTAGGGAATTTGTTCTTTAAGTACAAAATACCTTGACCACTTTTATCCATCGCCTTCACAAAATTTTTCATTAATCCAAGTTTGATGTGCAAGGGAGGAAGATATACGTGTTCAGGGTTTACAAGTGGTTGAGAAGTAACGTTTTTTTGTCCAGGTATCAGATTTCTTTTAGGCCATTGCTGTTTGACAAAATGATTTTTTCGATCTCTGCTATCCCATTCGCATAGAAAACAACAAAATTTAGTATATCCTGTTTGGAGCCCTAACAAAAGCGCTATAACTTTCAAATCGCCGCATATATTCCAAGAATACTGTTGGTATTGTATCTTCGATAGCAAATTCTTCATGTTGTCATACGTCTCTTTCATATGAGCTGCGTAGGCAAGAGGAATCGAAGGTTTCTTATTTCCAATGTGAAGAAGCACGGCTTTTAAACTTAGTTTAGAGGAATCTATAAACAACCTCCATTCGTTAACATCATGGTGGTATCCTAACTCACTCAGTAATGAATCAACGTCAGTACAATATATTAAATTTCCTTCTGCGGAGAACAAGCGCTTGAAGTCGTCTTCTCTTCGACGATAGAAAGAAATTGTAGTTCCCTTCTCGAGAAGATTCCAACCCTTTAATCTGGACGCCAACAATTCTGCCTGATTTTTTGATAAGTTTAGATCACGAACTAGATCATTGAGTTCAGCCTGATTGATTCTATGAGGTTCTGCAGACATTTCACAAAAATCTGGGTCTTCAATGTCGTCTTTTTCTGGGCTTAATTGTAAATTTTCATCGCCAGTATTTTCGGTATCTAAACTCCAATTTTCTGGTGGCGCTGGGATTGGAAGCTCGTCGCTGTGAGGAACAGGCCTGATAGCTGAAGCAAGGTTGGGATATTCAATGGTCTTCTTGGTCTTGCTTGTTATTCCAGCAATTTTTGTAATGCAGAAATAACAGTCAGTGAAGTGATCCTTTGGCTCCCTCCATACCATTGGAATTGCAAATGGCATATATCGTGACTTTCCGTGAAGCCAACCACTGAGTAATGTTACACAAGACGCACAACAAATATGAGGGGCCCAAGGTTTTTCCTGATCACCGATTTTACACCCAAAATAAAGCTCATATGCCTTTTTTATCAAGGGAGTAATATTCCTTCTTTGGGACTTCAATGTTAGTTCACCACACACATAACAGAAATTGTTTGGATGATTTTCACAATTTCGCGGCATTTTAAGAAATCTGTTTTTACAAAAATAAACACTAGATTGCAAGGTAAAGACGAGTAGTTCACTGTAAATTAATAGAAACACCTTTCACACTCGACACGCAGATCTAAACTAAACTGAAGAGACTCACGTAAGCAACGCGCCGATATTATCAAGCTGGCTGGACTTGTTTTGACAGGTCTGGCGTGTACTTGGTATCCTTATTGGAATCTACATTATGATACATTGTTGACGATCACCTTCTTTCGATACAGCCGAAAGCATATAAAGTTACATACAAAAATACACATTATTATCTAGGAAATATAAAAGTTATTAAAAATGTAAAATTACAAAAAAACTGAGCCCGATGGGCAATTTCTGTTGTTATATTCGACTTTAGCGTAGCAAAATACATAAGAAACAGCTATAGTTATCCATTTAACAAAATCACTGTTGACCAGTGTAATTGTCGAATAATGTTATGTTTTGGTGTTTTTCTAACAACAGACGGTGCATTTTTTAGCCATTTATACGGCTTCTTATTTTTCCTCCCAATACAAAAACTGGGGTTTTCTCCGTTACGTTCTTTTTCATATTGATTGTCGCTGTCTTCACCAGAAATTTGCTGCTCAACTCTTAACAGGTCATCCTCTGCATCGCTACTTTCGCTTCCTTCACTCATTTCCACTTCTTCCTGCGTCGCCTGCTGTTCCTCATCACTTAGCACGTAGTCCGGATCTATATCCGAGTCGTCAATCTCCTCGTTCCCATCAGATTCATTGTCGCTCTCCAAATACCATTCCATAACCCTTTGCTCAAAATTATTGTGGCCGAAACGAACTGTTCTTTTTTGTGGACATTTTGATACATTTCCACTGCTCGTAGATGGAAAATCCATGATAACGAGCCCTAAAAATAAATAAAAACGTTTTTAGAATTACTATCACAAAGACTGTATATCTATTTTATAATCCGTCCTAAATTGAAAAAATACAGTATAAAAGTATTTTGTAATTTATACATAATGCGAAACATACGGTGTTACATACCTGTATTATTACTGGCGTAAAACGAAACACCCGGCCTGTGAGACCGGAACACTTTTGAAAACCGACGTGTACGTTAGGACAACAAGAGAAATACTAACCGTAATTGCGCGCGATCCATACCTGTGGAGTTATCGGAGGCATATTCGGGAGGGGAGAGCCGCAGACCAAACATGGTTGCCACCGCTTAGCCTACAGTGTTGCTACAGGTCTGACAGACCGGTGTTTCGGTTTAAGGGTTAAAATTCCATTTCACTTTTTGATTCACCTAACTATAAAAATTTTCTAAATTTAAGGAGTCTCTACAGTACTTTGCGGGGTGAGGTACGCGGGGCGAAACATCAAAGAAACCGACGGTTATTGCCAATCCTAGATAAATTAATTTAGAGAAGAAAAAATAGTAAATAAATAGTTCGGCAGATTCAAGATCTGTTAATTGCAGATTTCTTATGCATTTTAAAGACGATGAATATGTTTATAATTTATTTTTTGCGTTAAATTGATTTTATTATAAAATTATAAAATGTGTGTAAGACGTGGCAACGGTGGATTAGAATATTCCACAGTTGGTACTAGTTCTGTAGATAACGTAGGATATCTGATTTACTACGCAGCGTTTACTCATAACCTAGAACAAGTGTAACCTCTCGTGAAAAGTGGCATGAGTGAAAAATATTAGAAGAAAAGAAAAAATGTTTAATTTTTCGCAACCCCAGAAGATTCGGTGGAACGGAAAAGTTGTAACAGAAAAATACTATAGGAAAATGATTCAATGTTAACGAATGGGTCGTGGAGAGTCACAGCAAAACGTCACAGCCTCTGCGTTGCCACGTTTTTGCATATGGCCGCCGGTTTTGCCTGAAGATTCGCGTTTTCCCTCACTTTTTGTTTTATTATACAAAAACCGCTAAGTAAAAGTGATTTATCTCATGCAAAAACAAAACTACGCATCTTACCACATAATTTGAGCATATTTTGTGAATTTTCTGTCTTGCTAAAACTGTGTTTGACATCTGTTTAGCAGTATGTGCATAAGCCCTAATGTTAAAATGCATACTTTGAAAAATTAATTAAAAAGAAATGGTTAAATGAAAATTGTTTTTTATTTTCATCAAGAAGATACTTGGCTAAATACATTTAAAAAATCTAATAAAAATCTGTCTTGAAAAATTTCACTGAAGAGACTCCTTAAATAGACAGAACAAATTAAATAGACAAGAGTTTCAATTTCTAGACATTATTATTATCGTTTGGAAATAATGAAAATTTAAAATTTACCAGATATTTGCTGTAAAATTTTTTGAAAAAGTCGGCTGTCAGTGAGAATCGAACCCGAGTTATCCACGTGTGAGACCGAATACTAATGCAATACACTACCATAAACATACTAATGCATTAGACATTTTTAGATACTTAAAAGGCCCATATTTATAGGATTACATTTTTAATAATTCGATCTGTCATATTAATAACAAATTTTGTACAATTTTATAAAATCATGTATTGGAATTACATTCTAGCAGGGCAAAAAATCCATTCTAAGCTAGCATAAATAATTCAATTCTGACATTTCAAATCACTAAAAAATTAATTAAAAAGTTTATATGGGAGGCCTCACTTTCTAAGTGCTCTCAACATTACCGTAAAAGATGTAGAAATTTAGGGTAAAAAAATCATGAAAATTAAAAATGTCGGTTTTGAGATACACTTTTTGTTTCCATTTTTAATGAAAAACGCAATGTAAAAAAATTTTAAAAACTTAGAAATCCACCAAAAAGTACAAATTTTTCATATGGGTCATTTTTTCATATTTTGTTAATTTAAGCCGTAAATCGGGACGAAAAGAAAAAATGAGAAATACAAAAATTAATAATAGCTGAACGACTTATGGAATCGTCCTGAAAATTTAGGCCAATTTTTATATTGATTAAAGATAGGTATTGTATTGTATTGTGAGGTGCTGAGCTCTGTCCAGGTTCAACAACCTAGTGCCCAGCTTACTAGAGGGTCCTCTAAAAAGGGCCCTCGTATGCTTCATACTCGGAGCCCGTGCCCAAAGGTCGGCGAAGCGGCCCTTAATCCAGTTATGAGCCGCTTCCCTCATGAGCCCCATGGAGATGCCTATATGCTCGGGATTAGGCCACGAAGAGCCTAGCCGAGTCAGGTCGTCAGCTTTCTCGTTGCCAGCAATGCCGGTGTGACCCGGCACCCATAGCAACTTTACTCGATTCTCACTTGAGAGTCGTTCTAATCTATCCCTGCAGTCTCGGACCAGCCCCGACATAACCTTCACTGAGGAGAGCGCTCCGAGCGTGGCCCAGCTATCACTGCAGATATAGATGTGTTTGCCCCTGTAGTCCTTGTTCAGAATAAATCCGATGCAGGCCCAGATGGCAAACGTCTGGTATACTATAACGTCGCGGCCTAAGGCGAAAGATAATTCCACCCTTGGCCCGGCGCACCATACTCCGGCCCCCGCTCCTGTCTCCATTTTGGACCCGTCTGTAAACCAGATGAGTCCTTCCGGAGACAGAAGGTGATTTTTGTCCTCCTCCCAGGACAATCTGTCCGGGGTGAAGATTTCGAATCGACGTTGAAAGCGATAGCTCTCCTGGCATCGATCCCCTCTTTTCTGGGCGAACTCCTCTAACACTCCATCCCCCCGAAGGATCGCGGCGTGCCCCCTGGTCGCTTGTCTCCAGTATCCACTGAAGTACAGGCGTAGAGCCGTCTTCCTCGCCCCAGCCTACGCCACAAGGTGGGGAGGTGCTAGGTTAAGGAGGGCCCCCATGGCCAGAGTCGGAGTTGTGCTCAAGGCATTTGGTTATCCCCAGGCATGTAAGCCTGTAGCAAGGTTTACTAAATATTTCGTCCATGATCTGCAAAGATAAAAATAATGCATATAAGATCGAAAAAAAATTTTGAGAAAGCATATTCACTGGTCCAAGGCTCGTCTAACTCAATTTCGGGCACAATTCATCTTTCGGCCACGAAACCTGCTTATACATAAGACTATCTTTATACATTTTCAGAAGCCTGTGTTAGAAAATGCTCACTTCCGGGAGCGTGCCTCAAAGAATGATTACGCTCTAACTTGAGTTAGACGCGCTCTGTGCTAATCTTCCACTTCATTATTAACATACTTCATAGAAATACCAGGTCTTCCTATTATTGCCTGATTTATTGTTGTAATCTTTGATTGATTTATTGGGTTGTAACATAATTACGTGCCGTTTTTTGAGTGCTTTTCAAATGCTTTATTCCAAACAATAAACTCAATAATTCAAACAACCAAATACTCTCCACCATTATTTACGACCTCTTCCCAACGTTCATCAAGTTTTTCGATACCTCGCTTGTAGAAATCCGCCGGTCTAGAAGCAAAGAAATTTTCGAGCCAATTTTGCAAATTCTCGTCATTATCGAACGTAATTCCTGACATGTTGTTGCTCAGAGACCGAAAGAGATGGTAATCCGAAGGCGCCAAGTCCGGAGAGTAGGGCGGATGCTGCAGAACCTCCCATCCAAGCTCTTGGAGTGCTGTTTTCGTCAGGTTTGCAGTATACGGTCTTGCGTTGTCATGTTGCAGAATGGTGTCCTGGTGACAATTGCCTCGTTTGTCGCGAAGAACTTCATCGAGTCGTCTCAATTACTGCGTGTAGAGCTCCGCGTTGATCGTCTGGTTCCTATCGATCGGTATTGCTTTGTATGTCTCCAGTAGGAGCAGCACACATGGATTAGTCCATCTATATAAAGAACCTGAAATATGGAGCACACACATATCACTAATCCGTTCATTTAGAGCATTCACTGTGAAAGATGAGTGGTATTTACAAGAGCTTTAACATACTTCCGTCTTCACTCTCATGGTCGTTGACGGTTTCTCCTTCTACCGAGCTTACTTGATCGGTAAGCGGAGAAGGATTTGTGGCTGTTGAAATACTTGGTGATATTTCAGTATCAAATTCTGATCCGAATTATTCGAAACCCTCCACGACTCTTGCTCTTTTATGGCAGCATTCATGATGGTCGTTGCGAAAACCACATCTGAAAGTAGAAGAAATTACTTATGAGCTAACGTAAAAATATAGAATGGATCCTTAACAAAATAGAGCTGCAAAAATATCCTACAAATGATTCGTACAATGCAAAATTTAAACAAAAATGAGATCTGTATATGTTTTTTACAATTTTAACATGAAAGTAACAAGAAACAATTAATTGCGTGCTCTGGTATTTTTCAATTGTTTTTCCAATTTATAGCTCCTTTCCGAAAATTTTTAGCAGAAAAGGTTATGTTGCGTCTGCGAAAAATTAATCGACTAAATTTCATGTTATGCAAAAACGATGTCACTTACCATTTTGGACACGTAAAGCATCTTCTGCCGATAGATGTACTTCAACCAACTTGCTTGATTCTGAATTAAAAAATGAAACTTTCTTCGCATTCGTATCCATTTTGATTTATAAATACGCGCGCAAATGTTGAACGACCACGCCGACCCATCTAAGAACCTGGGGTGTTGTAGGCTTGAAGTGGTCGCGATCAATGACGTTATCTATGACGTTTTCAACACGACTGCGGTTGTTATGTGGAACGAGTTAACGGGCGTTGTGAGCGTAGTGGGCGTTAAGTGGAACGCACCCATAACGCCCTAACCAACATATTAGGGTAATTGTTATTTACCTGTAACTGAATTGAATGGAATCCTTTGCAATTTACATAATCTGCAGGATATTCCTTCGGAGCATTAATAGGAACGTGGGTCCCATCGACAGCCCCAATAGTTTTTGGAAATCCACTAGCTTCTTCAAATCGTCGCATCGCAATAACAGCCCGATCACCACTGGGCCACTGAATGAATTGTGTAGACTTAATGAATAGAGCATGGGTAACTCGTCGTACAGCTCTAACAGCAGTAGCTCTCCCTACGTTAAATCGGTCACATACCGACCTGTAACAAGGAGTAATTAATAAAAAATATGCTGTATATTTCAACATGAATCAAATATGAAAATAGAGTTTATCACTAAATATGATTCAGTTATCGCGTTCCGAATTTGCTCCAGTTTATCACCTGTACGAATCCATTGTACTCATTTTCCAAAGGGCTATCATTAATTGTTGATGTGAAGGAATTGTAGGACAGCCTTTCACTTTCCTAATTAAGTCTGGACCAATGGTTTGATTGAGATATTCAAATGTAGCTTTTGACATTCTGCAAACAAAGGGGAATTATAGCAATATCAATAGTTGCATTTTCAAGCCACGAAAGCGAATTCAACTAAAATGCATTCAATTATAGAAATAATTACGAGGATTACATTAAAAATGTGAAAAAAGTAAGTTGTCAATACTCACTAACCTAAAATGGCTTTTGAATTCGTGATCCATGTAACGGCGAACAATATCGTCGTAACCTGCAACTCGCGGGCGAAGTTTTCGTTTTCCTCTTTCCCGCAAAGCCATTATCCACTCTTCATCGGAGTTTGATGAACTTTCAGACACATCATTTCTTCTCCGCGTTAGCAACATACTAACAATGGCCGTCGCCATGTTGTTAACGTCCACAACCGTTCCACTACCGTTTCCGCCCGCGACGTTTGCAAGCTAGTGGAACGGGAAAACTTGCGACCGTGGCCGCGGGCGTAGTGGGCGTTAGGTAACGTCTTGCGGTTGATGTCCCTCATAAGAGAGGGCCACCAGACTACTGACGCATAGATGAGCTGAGGCACTAGGATGGCAGTGTAGATCCACGCCACCACCCCCGGCCTCAGTCCCCATGTGCTACTGAACATTCTTCTACAGGCCCAAAAGGTAGAAATTGCCTTTTGAGCCTGTTTATTTATATGACTTCTCCACAGAAGCTTGCTATCCAGAGTTACCCCTAAGTAGCGCACCTCTCTGGAGGTCTTCAGCCCGATGCCGAAGATGGTAGGAGCTTTAAATTTAAAGCTCCTCCTGCGTGTGAACAGCACCATCTCAGTTTTGCTTGGATTAACCTTTAGCGACTGAGATAGGCACCAGTTCTGCACGAGGACCAGCGCGCGTTGCATTCGCCTCGCCAGCACCTCGGTATCTTTCCCTTTAACAGAGATAGCTAAATCATCAGCATATCCCTGCATAGTAAAGCCAGCCTTCCTGAGCTCCACCAGAAGCCCGTCCACCATCAGGGTCCACAGGAGTGAGGAAAGTACCCCCCTGTGGGCATCCTCTGGCAGCCAAAGCCTCCACTTCAGCTCCTCCGAGACTGGCCCAAACTCTCCGCGTCTGCAGCATACTCTGGATCCAACTAACGATGGATTCATTGATGCTGAACCCTCGCGCCGCCTCGCAGATGGCTTCAAAGGAGGTGTTGTCCAAAAGCCCCGTCAATATCAAAAAACACTTAGAACCGATTCCTCCCTATCGATAGACCCTTCTATCTCGCGAACGAGACAGTGGAGAGCCGTCTCTACGGATTTACCGGTCTGGTATACATGTTGAGTGTGCTCTATCGGTCTTCCGATCAGAGCGGTATCCCTGATATACCTATCAACCAGTCTCTCCAGTGTTTTGAGCAAGAAAGATGTCAGGCTGATAGGCCTAAAGGACTTGGCCTGGTCACAGCAGCTTTTACCCTGTTTGGGTATAAAGACTACTCTGACCTTTCTCCAAGCTTTAGGGGTATATCCCAAGGCCAGACAGGATCTGTAGATAGTATAGAGGCGTTTCAATAGGTCCTCCCCTCCCTTTTTTAGACGAGCTGGGAAGATCCCATCCACCCCCGGTCTCTTAAAACTCTCAAAGGATTTAATGGCCCACTCGATCCTGCTGATTGTGACTACCTTTGCGGCAGTCTTCCAGTCCCCCGACCTACTCCCTATCGAAGAGAATTGATGGAGGGAATCGCGGAGCCGGAGCCTGGAAAATGCACCTCCAAGAGGTGCATCAATATTTCTTCATGGCTGCTCACATCCCTACCGTCTGGGAGTGTGAGTCCATCAAGCTTTATTGAGGGTCCTGTTACGAAGATCCTGCGCAGTCTGGTAACCTGAGGCAAAGCCTCCAGCTCCCCGCAGAATCTTCTCCAGGACTCTCTTTCTGATGATCTGACCAGCTTTTTATAGGTCCTCTGAGAAGACCTATAATTTTCCCA
The DNA here is from genome assembly GCA_963678675.1 of Xiphydria camelus. Classification (NCBI taxonomy): domain Eukaryota; kingdom Metazoa; phylum Arthropoda; class Insecta; order Hymenoptera; family Xiphydriidae; genus Xiphydria; species Xiphydria camelus. The sequence goes on from OY783194.1 coordinate 20,635,802, forward strand.
GTCCTGATCCAGGTCGGTTTTCACCGCCTTATTAAGCAGCCTACGGGTGCCAGTGCGGAGTGTATTTAACTCCTTATTCCACCAGGTACCCTGATGCTGTTCTTGCGTCGCTTAGCTGGGCACGCGGACTCATAGGATTATATGACGGTAGCTTGCAGACATTCTACCGCGCCGTCTATCCTCCCCTTTGTCCTCGGGAAGCCACTCCGAATGTCCTGGAGCCTCTCATCGAGCTTTTCCCTATAGGAGATCCAGTTCGTGGCTCTCTGGGATTGCGGTAGACCTTCATTGGGCTCGAGTCCATATCCCCCTCGACGTAAAAGTAATCCGGCGATGATCCGAGAGTGTTACCTCTCCTCTCACCTGCCAGTTCCTGATCACTTGGGCCAACTTGCGCGTGTCCAAGCTTATATCAATCACCTCCTGTCTACGGGAGGTGACAAAAGTAGGTATCGAGCCCCTGTTGAGGATCTCGAGATCTGTCGTCGAGAGGTACTCTAACAATTTTGTACCTCTCCTGTTTATATCAGAGCTGCCCCAGATGGTGTGGTGTGAATTTGCATCACACCCCACTACCAACTGGAGCCCCTCTTTTTTGCAGTGGTCAACCAGGCTTTTGTGTTCGCTCGTGAGGGGAAGGTACTCGGAATCGCGCGGGAAGTAGACCGACCCGACCACCACGTCAGTCTTCCCACCTCCCACACTAAGCCTGATTTTCACCGCCGCCAGATCTCTGGTGCAGAATTTTTGGAGTCTCAGAGCGCTGTATCTCTTACTCAAAAAGACACAGGCCCTAGGACCCTCCCTCGAGGGTGCGTATATTAGGTTGCCACCCCCCCAGTTGCAGCCCCGCAACCCTGCCCTCTCCTGTAACCCAGGGCTCTTGAATCAGAGCTACATCTGTTTGCTCTACTGCTAGGCCTCGGCTAAGAACCGTCGAGGCCGCATGCAGTGTTTTAAGTTTATCTGCGAGAATTTGACCCTCTCGATAGCCATGGTGACTAAGAGTTGGCTAGTCCTCGTTGATTGCAGGGTAATCAGAGGGCCAGGTCTAGCGAGCCCCCCCCCCCCCCCCTCTCCCTCCTCCTCTCGGGAGTAGCCGAATCGGCACCCTCCTGAGTTGAGGATGGCCGGCCTTTGTCACCACGCAGGCCTTAAGGGGGTTTTCCCTTCTTCCTTCGGGCGGCTTCCTGGGATGGATCAGACGCCCTACCCGAGGACCCCGAGGGTTTTCCCCCGGAGGCCCCTGCCGCGGGGCCCTGATCCGTAACATCGCACGAAGGTCCGGATATTGAGCCCGAGCTGGACCCCTGAGCCAGAATTGGCTCAGGGACCCTAGGACTCTAATTAAAAGATAGATACTTGAAAAAAAATCAACAACTAAATCGGAGACCCAAAAGTTTCTGAAACTACTAAAAGTTGACATGGAATGCCCCATATGTATGTACTATACCACAGCATATCTCAATTCATGCATATATATTCAAATAAAGATTTATAAAATAAAAACTGAATATGATATAGAAAAATTTTTTTCTTAGATTATTTTTAATATTTCTTTACTGTTCTCCATTTATGTCTCCCCCATCCCGGGGCTCTTCTCCACTATGAGGAATGTCTCCATTTTGGATACCTAATTCGTTGCGGTTCTTCTCTCCATTTGGGATGCCCCTGTCATCTTGAGGCCCCAACTCTTCGACGTCTTGAACTCTTTGTTCTCCGATGCGAATTCGAAACATTTTAAGAATAGTGTCTAACAGGTAGCTGATGTGTCTGCAAGCATTTTGGATTCGCTCATCTTTTCTGTTTAGTTCGTCACGTAGGCACCGATCTTCATCTTACAGCAACAGAACTCTCCTTTGTAACCTAATTCTAGTATTTCTTGGATATCAGGATTCATCATATGCTTCTTCCTCCAACTCCACTGAGGTGTCGCATAGTGCTGTGAGATATAGGACAAGGCGGACAAAAATCGTAGCGCTGTTGTAAAGCCACTTGGAGACCCATAGTTATGTTTATTTATATATAAGGTATATGAAGACATATCTACGTAAATAAGTATTTCTATAAGGAACAGGTAAGTGTAAATATTGAATGAGCAAAATCGAGTAATCCGGTGTTTTAAACATGGGTGTCGTTCTCTTGTAATTACAGTGGACAAATTGAAAAGCTTAACGATAAATCAACTTATACCTATCCAAGAGACACTCACTAAGGCCTAACTTACAGTGTGATTAGTAAGGAGCATTTACATGCTAATTATCGCTATCGGAAGACAAGTCTGAACCCTCATCACCTAATGGTATAGCTGTAGCGAAATTGAAGTGATAACTATAATCTAATGGTTCTGCCTCAATTAGATATTCTCTTATTTCGCCCTCGTCCAGCTCCATAGGGCGTTTGGTGGTCGTTTTTCTCAAACTTGACATATGAGGATCAGACGTTAGTAATAGCATACGCATTAAATCAGCATTACTATTGGACCGTGAAGATTTGCGCGTATGACCGAATCGATGCTTTCGAATGTCTTTATGCCTAGCTTCAATAGCTTCCTCGGATAAAAGTCCTATTGGCAAGTCGAAAGACGATATTACTGCTTTTCCATGAATAAGTAATCTATGGACGGAACTAGGCATGTAATACCATCCATAAAGCTTAAGATACAACTCTCTTGTCTCGTTCAGAAGGCCCTCAAACTTTTCTAAGTGAATTTGTTTGCCACTGGCTATAACTCTAAGGATGAGACTAAACTTGCGTATCAAATTCTCGTCAATACCACTAATTTCTGAACTTAATTGCGGGTTGTTGAAAAAACGTCTTGCGGTATTGCCGTCATTAGTGGTTCCGTATTCCGGCTTCGGAATATCGATAAGTAAACCTGTCTTAGCTTTAAATTCACTTTGAATGGCCTTTTTGCGTGCTTCAAAAACTGCCTTTTTTTCTGTGCTTTTAACTTGCCAGCACTTTAGAGGAAGTCTGTAGGAAACGTGTAGAAGACATTCGAAGCACCGAATCCATGAATGTAGGGAAGAAAGGCCAAACTGATAGTGTTGGAGATTTGAAGGTTGCTGAGCAATGGATGCTGAATTCATTTGCTTTGGTGTAGCACCGCAAATGTAGCAGTTTTGTGCCGCTTTGGTATGTGACAATGTATTTATTGCACTACCATCGAGCATAGTCAACAATAGATTGTAGTTAATAACAATATTTCGGCCTTCATGTTGCACCTGGAATTCTTGAAGCCTCCCAATACTTGTCTTCATTCTTAACTCTTCGTCGATAACTACCGCCGGACATTCTTTTACAAACGCAAGCCTAACAGGCCTACAAAATAAGGTAGACGAAGGACGAGAGTTCTTCCAAATTAGTCGCTCAGCTACTCTATCAACTAACCGTAAAGGCACCAAAGCGGTTTCAAAAATGAAAAAATCAGTACTTTCTTCATGGTAAAACTTCTGTTTGTATTGGGAGTGTCCCGAGCTCCCATCAAAGCCTCACTTACATACTAATGTCAACGTAGAAATGCCTCCCAATGCTGGTTCATATTTTATAAGTTTACAAATGCTTTCCGCAGTTTCATTTAATAAATTCTGAAGATTAACTTCTGCGGTAGTTTCCGTGACTAATCGATCTTCAGGTAGAAGTTTTTCTCGGAATTTCCTTAATGTATACACACTAGGGAAAAAGTCTGCCTGTACTGCATTGACAACTGAACGTAATATGTTGTACTTCCGCTCTGAAAGATCAAGATCTAGGACCAATGCCAATGTTTGTGGTAACGACAGAGCACCTGCTTTTTTTCCTGTTGACTCTGAAGAGGTAGTAGCCATTTCGGCAGAAAATACCAACTCTTCTCGACTTTTAGTGGCAAGTAGAGCCCCAACACGTCGTTCTTTTCGTTTTGACACTACTTTCTGAGAAAGGTTTTTGTGGCCTCCCTCGACTCGTTCCAGGTGTTGCCGAAACTCTTTCTCGTAAAACTGCTTTAACAGTTGTTGGTAAGATGGGCTGTCGTTTTAGCCATGTTTCATTACGTTTTAGAAAATAAGAACGCATTCTTGAGGACTTCTTCCATTTTGCGTGAACTGTTATGGAAAAATATTCTGCCATATCACCTATTTGCTGGTGTACATCATCTGGACAGTCACGTAGGCCTAAGGTATCTTCGATTTTACCAGCAACAGCTGAAATTTTATTTTCCTTCTCACTTGCAGCCCACACTTCAAACAGGTCCCGATTGGTTAGAGGCACACGTAATCCTAATAAAAAGAAGTACTTTAAGAATGCAAGTATTTGCAAAAAAATATGTAGCTATGTAAAGTAGAGCCATAAAGCAAGCTATAAGTGGAAAAACCCCAAACATGGTTTTTGATGTATTTTTGAAACGCTTATGGAAAATAATTTTTTATGTTTTCCTTCTTACAAATTTCAACAATTATTTTTATAGCATAGTCCCTACGTTTCTACCTAATTGCTTACACGACTGTATTGCTCTTACCTTGGGATGTAACATCCATAATCTCGGGAAAAAAAACTCAAGCACGAATCTCAAAAATACACCTTTGTGTGCCACCGTCACAACGCATCTACTCTACTCCGTCCGATATCACTGCAGTTTAACGACTGAGAGTAATACGCATAACAATACCAACTTTGTAGCAATGCTACTATTGGAAAGGGCAACAATCGCCGACTATCTCCCGAGTAAAGCCGATCGCAAATGCACGACTTACATTTTTGAATTTTGTCCACGAGTCGCAGCACTGTGCGTCGGAGGGAATTTTGAATTCTAAAGGAGTTCCTATTTCCGGGGAGTGTATGGCAAAGCCCACTCCTGACTCTGTTTTGGAGCCATCAGTGTAGAAGTGTAAGGCAAATGGGTTTAGGGAGTTCAGGTAAAGTTGAAAGTCTGCGTTAGGACAAGGGGAATTGTATCCTGTAATCTTTTTACCGGTGTTACAGTCAATGAGATCTAGAGATGGTGAATTGGGAATGTATGGGTAGGAGAGAGGTTTGGGGTGGGAGTCGATGCGGTCCTGGAGGTGAAAAATTTTAGTGAATAGTTTGTAAAGAATGAATTGTCTTAAGAGAAGATTAGGAGGGTTACGACCCCTGGTATGGATGTGCAGATAACTTAAATTGTTAACGATGGGGTGATTTTCCGTTGAGTATGTTTTGAGTAGGAATTTGTAAGTACAGTTGATGAGCCGGATGTAAAGAGAAGGGGTATTGCTTTCGGCGTGCATATTTATGACGGTTGAGTATCGGTATCCCAAGGCAGGTCGAATAGCTTGATTTTGGATTTTCTGGAGTTTGCTTGTTATAGAGAAATCGTCTAGGTTAACCCTTTCGAGACGCGAGGCAGCTATACTTGCCGAGCGCACCCGGCCGGAAAAGACGCGAGGCAGCTATAGTTGCCCGAAAACACGGCTCTCTTACAATGCGATTTAATTTTAACCTACTCTAAAAAAAGTTCTGCAGTTTATCGTTATTATCTTTGCATATAGTATTAGATACATCTCTTTCACCTTTCTAATAAAAAAAAAACTGGTCAGCGATATCTCAACAGTTGCGAGTTTTCTGGTCAAAAGACTGAACGAACCCAGCGCATCGCTACGCAGACCCCTAGAAGTAGTGCGTCGCTTATCGTTAGCGTCAGAATAGGGCGTCAGGCGGAGTCCGGAAAGGGTTAAAGCAGAAAGAGCAGTATTCAATTGAGCTGTGGAGTAGAGATTTGTATAGGGTTAGCAAAGTGGATGGGTCAGCACCCCACCAGGTGGTGCGGAGCGCCTTGATTATGCCTAGGACCTTCCTGTTTCTGTTGGCGAGGTGGTCTAGATGAAGATTCCACCTTAGTTTCGTCTAGGTGGAGACCGAGGAATTTGGCGGAGTTAGAGGGGAATATAGGGGAATCGTTTAGGAGGATATTAGAATCTGGAGGGATATGTCGGTTTGTGAATATATCCGTACAAGTTTTGGTGGGTGAAATTTAGAGGTTTTTTTCTGGCTAAAAATGTCGATGTGCTGTTTCGTGAATATTGGATAGAGGACAAGGCTTCCGGGAGGTTTTTTGAGCGGGAGAAGATAGCAATGTCATCAGCGAATTGGATGATGGAGCATCTTTCGTTGATTATCAATTCGATGTCTTTAACGTACAGATTGTATAGAATTGGACTCAAGACAGAACCTTGCGGCAGACCGGTGGAGGTGGTGTGGGGTTGAGATAGTGAACCATTTATTTTAAAGAAAAGATTCCTATTGTTACAGAGGTTATGGATGAATTGACAGTATTTTTGAGATATACCAGCTGAGGCCATACTCTGGACAAGAATATCGGGAGCAACATTGTCAAATGCGCCGGAAATGTCGAGGAACACCGCAGGTGTAAATTCGTGGCGGGCGAAACCCGTGTCAATTTCCGTTACTATGAGTGCGAGATTGTCAGCACACGAACGCTTCTTTCGGAATCCGTATTGGGAGTTCGGGAGGATGTCGTGGTGCTCTACTCACTAATTGAGTCCTTTGTATGAGTTTTTCGAGGAGTTTTAGCATACCTAGGGAGATTGTTCGGAAGCTCCCAGCTTTGGGTTTAGGTATGAGGATAATTCTGAAATTTTTCCATGAGTTAGGAAAGGAGCCCTCTTCTAGGTGAGAGTTGAAAGTATCTAGGAGTTCGAGGGGGGGAGGAGGAGGGGGGTTTCTGGATGATTTGGTTATTAAGGGGTAACACCACTCTAGCGGCCGGGAAAAAGGCCTAGATTGCATAGTGTTTTACGGGAGTATGAAAAAAGGAATCGAATTTCTGTTTAGAGGGTTTAATTAAGCATGTAATGAAGTATGAAAAACAATTTTGTTATTAGTAATTAGATACAAAATGGCGGCAATATACAGCCAGTCTACTGAATCGCCTTTTTTTTAGTACCAAAACGGGTGGACACATATCTCGGAAAGTATAAGACGTGGAACAAAAAACCAAAAAGATTATTAATCTACATACTATTGCCTATAGAAGCACGTAGGGATTTTTCGTTAGTTCAATTCTTATAGAAATGGTGCACTTAAAAAAAATCGAATTTCTGCAAAGAAATCAGCCGTAAATTGCTTATAAAACAAAAAGTTTACATTCAATCAAAAAACGGCTACATACTTCTCTAAAGAATATATTTGTGAAGCTACTGTTAAAATTTCAAATCGATCCGTGCAATAGTCTAGACGTAGCGTGTCCGCCCGCTTTGGAAAAAGTGGTTTCGAGATAAACGCGTTAAAAATTTTACGAGCACTGAAATTATAGATATTTTTTGTTTACCTTTAATCTGCGATGCCTGCACCATACATTTGGTCATCTAGATCGATACTTGCCTCCTCCTTTTCCTTTCTCATTGATTTGAGATCTAGCCGAGCCTTTTTTGCCGCGTCAGTAAGCGAGCGCTCTGAAAACTTGATACGGCGCTCATCAGTTTCCCGGCAGAAATTGTAGCAATTCGTCCCGATTCGCATACCTAAATTGGTCATGAGCCTCATTACACTTGTGAGGCCATCATTATAGATACCTACAGCAATATATACTGCGGTATCAAGGACATGCTTGCCACTGGAGACCGATTTTGGAGCCATCAACCAGACCCTCGCATTCAAACTCTCGTTGCTATTTTGTGTCTAGCCGCCGAGGCAACGAGTAAGGAGATAATTAGTCGTTAATTTAGCATATATTGGAGAAATCGCCTTGTAAACTTCTTCTGATAATGCTGGCTTATGCTTATAATTAAGATCTCCAGTGGCCTTTGCCTTTTGCCACGAGCACCACGAATTTTCTCCGCGGGCGGGCATTTTTCGTGCTTCGGTTCCTCGTCCGTCGATAGCTTATGATCCAGCGTTGCGTAGATTTCATTACGCATTTTTTCAACTGAATCATAATTTCTACGTATTGCGAAACCATAGTAAATTGACAATTCGTCTATTAATTTTCCAATGAGCTTGCATTTTCCTCCGAGACCTTTTGTCTGTTTTTTTAAATTACGAAGGCGAGTACCCATCCGCTTTTGCACGTGATCGATACACTCTTTTTTCAAAACTGTAAAATTTTCATAAGGCTCAGAATCTGTGATGCCTTTAAAAGTTTTGGAATCTCCATCCCCAATGTAATTTGCATATTTCAAATTGTGCAAAGACTCTGAGCGTTTAAACATTTTAATCACGGCATCTACTTCCATTTTTCCCGCCGAGCCTTCGTGGTTCGCTTGACATTGGTTTTTATGGGTTTCAAGCCATTCCTTGTACTCATCGGTGTCACTTTTCTTCTCCCAAAATTCACAAGCCTTACAATATTTAGTTTTGACTAAAATATCTACCACTTTACCAATATACCATCCAATTAGTGAAACAAAACCGTAAAGAGACGTGAAACCGCGTTTTCGCCACGAACCATCGCCAGATAAAGTTCTGCCACTAGTGTTTCCTTTCTCATCACTTATTTTCTTCTCTTCTTGAGCTGCATTTTTCATACACTGCTGACAAATGGCCTCTGCTTCAATAGCAATCTTCTGGACAACTTTATCGTAAAAGGATTGGAAAATTGCCCACGGGAGCTCCATGAACGAACAAAATTGTATGATTCCATTCAATCCAATTCCCAATGATCGCATAGCTAGCACGATTCTACGATTAATGTCGTATCCTTTATCAATAAATGGGGAAGAGGGAATAGACGTTTTCTCACAGTTCTGACACGAAATGACTATCTTGAAACCCAAGCCGCGTTTTCCAGCTTCAGTAAACGTCACTTTTGATTTACACTCTTGGCACACAACAGCTTCCGATATAACACTAAATACCGTTATGAAATTTTAAATTCGATAAGTAAAGCTACCATCCACTTCGATATCATCAGCATCTATTAATGACAATTTTCGAGCCGATGTGCCAACCGCCTCGACGTTTTCCAATTCATAACGGTTTTTCGGACGCCCGCGCCGCCTCGAAATCTTCGGTCTCTTCAAACTGGATAATATGCCCCTCTTTCTGATTTTTTTCCACTGTACGATGATGTATCACTGTTCATTTTGTTTAATAATTACAGAAAAGTTTAATAAAATATCGAATATAACTGTAGGGGGAGTTCCCCTAGTGGCGGACACATAAGGTTTTCTGGAAATAAATAAAAGACAGCACGCATTTAAACATTTTAATCTGCATTAATTACAAGTTAACATTCTAAAGCATCAAATTACAGGAAAAAAAGAATAAAAATTATCATATTTATCAATGAAAATATACTTTGAACTTTGGTACGTGTTTTGAAGGGAACGAAAAGTGGCACCTACTACCGGACATAGAAAGAATAAGGAACTGTACGTCGAACAACCTCAAAATAGTTTACAACGATCGCAAATATAATTATCTGAATACTCAGGAATATCCGCACAAGCCTCGTGAGCCCATTCTTGGCAATTTGAGCATTGAATCCAGTCTTCATCATTGTCCTCTAAGCAACTATACAGAGAGTCGCTTTCTTCGTGTTTCTTGGTGTTAGTGTTCTAGTTTTCTTGATTTTGTGTGGTTGATTTGTCTTCTTAAATTTAGTTGTCAAGTTTTTTTTGCTCCTTAACTTTTTTTTAATTTTCTTTCTCTTCCGCTATTAATTTATAAGGAGAAGAAGTGAGAATTTGACTTTTCTCGGATTTCCTTTTCCTTGATTCAGACCGCTTCTTTGCAGCATCAGGCAATGGGGATAATTTAAAAATAGTGTTGTTAATATCAGGAGCAGTGCTGGTAGATGGTTGAACGTCGAATGTCTCTTGAAGAGTTTTGATAGGAGCAACTCTAACAATAAGATCATTAGAAGCTTGGAGATTTTCAGTTTTGGGATTGACGGTTAAAACTCAGTTATGACCGCTAGTTTGTGGAACTTCTTCTGATGGAATATTTGTTGTATCACTAGGCAAATAATCCAGATCTGAGAAAATGTTTTTATCAAAAGGATAAATCCCCGTGCATTTAAAACCAGACACCGCAATGTCTCGACGAGCTACTTTTTCGAATGCTTTAGCAACAAGTCCTGCGATATCATAGTCTGTTATTCGTGCTCCTGCGTTTGCTCTCATCCACACGTCGCATCTCTCGTAATACATATTTTTGAATGGCTTCATAAAAGTTCTGTCGAGTGGTTGGAGCTTGTGCGTCGTGTGTGGCGGTAAACTAATGAGATGAATGTTATGATCTCTACAAAATGTTATGACATCCAAAGTTTTGTGGCTACTGTGGCCATCTAGGAGGATGAGAACAGGGGATTCTTTCGATGGATGACTGAATTTTGTAAAATGCTGCAGCCATTTAAGAAACAAGTCACTATCCATCCAACCCTTCGGTCGAGCAACACTTTCACTCTCTGGAGGAGCATTTATCATCAGACGTTCATTCATTCGCTGTCTTGGGAAAACGAAGAAGGGTGGTATAAAATACCCATTGGCACTCATGCAAAATAGAATAGTGATATTCTTGCCCCTTTCAGCAGAAGTGAGCTTTCCCACCTGCCGTTTTGACTTCACGGCCAAGACTTTATGATGTTTTTGAACGCAGCTAATCCCTGTTTCATCGCAGTTGTATATGTTAGAAAGAGGAAAATAATGTTCATTCATTAGCTTTTCGACATTCTCAAAAAACTTGTCAACTTGCGGCTTTTTAAAACCCACAGCTCGCATCAGACTCGTAGACTCTGGTGTTCTTAGCGATAATTCGGGGTGTCTAGCCATGAAATTGTAATAAAAATGTTTTCCAGCTATCCCTTTCTCAGTGTTGAAGCGATGAGGAAGCTTCAATTCTACTGCCAAGTCATATGCAAGCTTTAAAAATTCCTTTTTCATCAGTGGCAAACATCGATTAGCCAAATCTTTTACATAATTTACCAATTGTTCTTCATATTCTGATGGAAACGTATTGGTAAATTTACCTATTTTAGGTGTCATGGTAATTTCTTGGCCAGACTTTAATAACTTTAATTTATCAAATAAAGTGCTTTTTGGAATGCTATATCTTAAAAACGCTTCTCTTACATTCATTTCCTTCGCCAGCATTTCGTTCAGGGCAGCTTTCAAGTTCTTCTTATTCCACGTACCTTTTCTTTTATTATCTATTATGTGGCGTAGGTATATCTTCTATCTAAAACCAAAATAACAACGGAAAATAATAACGAAGCCACATAGTGTAGATATTTTTACTGTCCGGAGTTAGGGGACAAAGTTTTGTCCGGTACCAGGGGACAGCACGTGCAAACAAGGAATAGATGTTTATACCAATAGTTCCATAATATAGACAAATCCGGCGAAGGGAATTCGTTAAATACTTACCAAAGAACATAACAAAATGATTCGGAAGTTGTCGTTCACAAAAATTTGAAAGATAAAGTAGTCTTCGATTTACACGATGCAGTGGTATTACGACTAACGCGACAATCGATCGATCTCCTTGTTAGCTCGCATGCGACTGAAGCGCGTTCGATCCTGTCCATTCTGTACTCCGTCCCCCTCTCACGTTCCACGTATACAACCACACCGTTGCGTTCCTATTATCACAGATAAGGCTACTGTCCGGTGCTAGGTGCCGTCCGACGTTAGGAGAACTCTCCCTACACAAAACCGAAAAATCAGGGATACGAAGTAGTAAGGTCTCCCGTTATTCCAACAGTTAAAAGCAATATGAAAGCGATGAATCAGAAAGCGCTGCATGGCTATGTATCGAGCTCACCGAGTGGTCCGAGGCGTTGCGGCAAAATAGATATTTCAACCTTTTCTACATTATTTTACACTACAGGAGCAAGTGCATATTATTTTTATGACCCTAAAGTTTTGTTTAAGCAAAAAAAATTCGATTTTTCCAAAATTCTAGAGTGGTGTTACCCCTTAATGCGGGCTAAGCCTGGGGCTGATTTGATTTTGATGTCGACGATTACAGTTTCGAGCTCCTGGAGGTTGAATGGGCATTTCAGGTAAGCGACTGTAGGGGAATGAGACATGTAGGCGACTGGAGGGGAAAGGGGGGGGGGGGCTTGCAGAAGTTATTTTTGAAGGTTTCCATATTGTTGATAGTGGCGGTCTCATTGGTATATTGGGAGGGGGGTTTAATAAAACGATTCCTAAAACCTTTGATCCTGTTCCAGACCGTGGATAGCGGGGTGTTGAAGTTCAAAGATTCGCAAAACCGGCGCCATGAGTCTTTCTTTTCTTGGTTAAAAGTTTTCCTCGCATTGGCTTCTGCTTTTTTGAGGGCGATACAATTAGTGTAGTTGGGGTTTTTACGGAATTTGGATAGTGCTTTCTTGCGTTGGGAGCTGGCGTCAGTACAGCGATCGTTCCACCAGGGAGCATTCCATTTACGGCGAGAAGGGTTAGTAGTAGGTTTGGGGGGTGGGGAGGACCTTACGATGGCAATCTATTGAGTGGATGAGGTTGTCGTATTTTGCGAGGGGAGACAGGTACGCCTGGTTCCGAGAGGGGTTAGACAGTTCGCTGGACAGCGATTCTTTGAAGAGGCTCCAGTCTGTTTTCTTCAGGTAGTAGCCGTAGGCTGTGGATGGAAATGAGCGCGCCGTAGCTCCTATGGATAGTTTAATGGGAAGGTGATCGCTGCCTATGCTATCTGGTAAAGTAGTCTAGTCAGCGAGAGGGAAAATGGATGGGGAGACTAGAGTTAAGTCAATGCAAGAGAGGGAGTGTGTAGATTTATTGATGTGAGTGTGGGAGCCGTCGTTGAGGATTACCAGGTCGGTCTTATCAGAGTCGAGTAGATAAACGAGGGGCTTGGCGGTAGAGCAGGAACGATTGGAGCCCTAGGCTTGGTGATGGCAGTTGAAGTTGCCGGCGATTATTACATTATCAAGGTTAGCTACAGAGTCCAGCAGAAGAGTCCAATTGGAGTGGTTGAACGGATTATAGGGGGGGCGGTACAAATTGACTATGTGAAGTTCACCAAAGGTAGCATAGACTTTGATTGTTAGGGTTTCTAAGGCGTTGAGGGAGTTATGGATCGTATCTATGACGGAGAAGGGGAGGTTGTCACGGATGGCGGTAGCTAGTCCACCTCCTCGGTTGGTCAGGCAGTTATTTTGTATGGTGGAAAAGCCAGCGATGTGGAGGTTTTTTGAGTGGGGAATTTTAGTTTCAGAGAGGAGAATAATATCAAATTGGTGCGAGATTTGTAGTAGCAAGTCTTTTGTTTCGAATCCCTTGGCAGTTTCAATGTAGGATGGAAATATGGTTGTTGCGATTACTGGCCATCTTGGGAGGAGTTGATACTAGGGGGAGGAGAGGAGGTTGGAGGAGGGAGTTGGGGTTGGGTAAGGTTAATACTTAGATTGGCTAAAACTGGTACCATCTGGGAGATTAAGTTGATCAGGGGGGAAGGTTCTCGAGAGCCGCGGTTAGGCGGTCAATTTGATTAGCTGAGGGGATGTTGGCGAGTAAGGAAAGGTTGCTAGAAGAAGAGGGCGATAGCGATGTAGTGATTGGGGCTGGGGAAGGGGGGGGGGAAGTGATGGTGCGGGGTCGCTACGAGAGTGGCAGGGTGATCGCGCTTTGAGAGTGGAGTAGGAGGGAGAGATACTATCAAGGGGGACAGAGTATGGCTGCGTGGGGGGATAGCGTAGGCGTTAGCGTTTATTGATATATTAGCGGGAGAAGAGAAGGTATTTGAATTCAGGATACGATTGTTCTGTGCTAGAGCTCTAATATTTTCTTGGCGGATGTAGAGAGGACACGCTTTGTCTATGGTACTATGGTATTGTGGTCAGGGGATTTGCAATTAATGCAGTAGTTATCCGATTTGGGGGGGGGGGGGAGTGAGGCAAGGGTTATTCGATGGGTGTTCGGAGGATCCGCATTTGATACACCTTGCTTTGCTGCGGCATAGCTTAGTTAGGTGGCCGAGTCTGTAGCAGTTGTGGCAGATAGAGACGGGCGGAGAGTAGAGCTCGACTTTGAAATGGGCGCCAAAAAGTGTTACGCTTTCTGGGAGAATTTTCCCCTCAAAATTTAGGAGGAGTGTAGAGAAAGAGGTATATTCGAAGCCTCCCTGCTTATCGCTGATTTTTCTATTCAACCGCCGTACACTAATGATTTTAAGTGGGGAATTGAACGAAGGAGCGTCTTTTTCATCAAAGGAAAGTGGGATGCCTTTGATTATGCCTTGTTTAGAGAAAGAATGGGATGGTATATAACAGATGTAGCCATAAGGGAGTAAGGATTGAACCGCGACTATGTTGTTGGCACTGGTTAAATCTTTGAAGGTGGCAACAAGTTTATGAATCCTTGCGTTGTCTACTCTTTCCAGGGCATCTATTGTGAGTTGCGTGATTATTCTTTCAACTGTTAGCTTGTTGATGATAAGATTGGGCTTGTTCGGATCGGCTTGGATGTAGACTCGATACGGGCCTTCGTGTTTCGACAGGTACCTATTTTCGGTGGGAGGGGTGGCGGTTGTTAGGGATGGGGTATGCGGTGCTTTTCTTAGGTTAAGGTTCGGTGCCAGAGGGAGAGGTACCCGAGTTCGTAGGAGAGAGGCTCGAAGGTGAAGTATGAGGATTGGAATTATTTATCTCGAGTGGGCTTTTCCTGACCCGACCCTCGCGGGGATTGCCTCTACCGTAGGTAGGATTAGTATCGGAGGAAGGTGAGGAGTTCGGTTTTATACCTGCGGGAGGAGTATTTTCTCTGGTTGGTTCGCAGAGGTCGTGGAGGCCACTTTGGATGATATGTTCGTTCAACGTAAACTCCATTGTCTCATCGGAGTCAGACAATGCCGTAGAGGAGTTTTGTTTGTTAGGGGATGTAGTTAGTTTTGAGGAAGTCAAATTGGGGAAACAGCGAGTGTTCGGGGGTTTGATGCGATTAGTAGGATAGCGAGAAAGAGGAGGAGGAGGTTGATTTAAGCGATTTTTGCCCGCCATTTCGACTAGTTAGTAACTGATCAGAATGCGGCGGCTTACCCCTCAAGATTGTGCGAGAGGTCCACGGTGTTGTTTGTTGAATGTTGTTTCCCACGATGATTAATATGTGAATGGAGTATTGAACGGATGACGAAATGTCGAGGAGTTAGCAGAGAGCTTGATTCAATTCGAATCGGGAGAGACCGCCAGGGAGGCCACCAGGGCCGTAACACTGAACTAGGAACCAGCGAGAGAGCCACAAAGGTACATGTTGACACGAGCGCGGACAAGACGAGACCCCTCGTGACGCACTGAGTGACGCCTGACGCCGTACGGTTGGCGACGCACAGTGGTCAATTTCCTTGAATTAGGAAGACAAAATTCTTAATGGCTTATTCAATTTAAACCAAATTCAGTATAGGGGGTTTTTTGGGTCGCTGATCACGAATCTGAAGTCAGATTTCAAAAATTCAAGATGGCGGATCCAATATGGCGGACGAGATTTTCGAAAATCGACAGATTCACGCCAAATTTAGAGTAAGGGGGTTTTTTGGGTCGCTGATCACGAATCTGAAGTCAGATTTCAAAAATTCAAGATAGCGGATCCAATATGGTGGACGAGATTTTCGAAAATCGATGGATTCACGCCACATTTGGAATAAGGAGGTTTTTTGGGTCGCTGATCACGAATCTGAAGTCAGATTTCAAAAATTCAAGATGGCGGATCCAATATGGCGGACGAGATTTTCGAAAATTTAGAATTTTTGCAAATATAACCACTCCGAAAAGGATTTTATTTAAATTATTTCTAAAATTAACTCCGCGGATGAATTTGAGATAGGAATCGTTCACAAAATATTAAATTATAATACAAATAATGAAATGATACAAATTATAATACAAATAATTAAATAATACAAATTATAATACAAATTATAATACAAATTATAATACAAATAATAATAACAAATTTCATTGATACAGACATGCATTTTCTTTGTGCTTTATGTTTTTAACACAACCCATCTTCCTCTTCATCATCATATCCATCTTCTACAGCATTTGGTACTTCCGGAATATGGAGAAGTGATCTGACCTCTTCTGATAAAGATTCACTTTTCCGTTGTGGCAATTGCCGACTACTACTAATTAGGGGGTCTGACGAAATTAGTAAGGTATGCAACAGGTCTTCATTGCACTTCACTCTTGACATTTTTCTTGTATGGTGTTCTCGATATTGTCGGTATTCTTTATGACGAGCTTCTAGAACGTCCTCGGATAACTGCCCAATTGGACTCATTAGATAATCTAATACGTCCGCACCGTGTATTAGAATCTTATGGACAGTTACAGGCATCGAAAACCAGGAATATAATTTAATATAATGTGTTGCAGTGTCTATCGCATACTTCCTGAACTCCACCGAATTTAAGGCATATCCGCTTGATATTGCATCAAGTACCGTGCTAAAACGAATCATCAAATCTCTGTCGATACCAGTTATTTCTGAAACCTTTCCTGGATTACTGAAAAAGCGTCGCGAAGTATTTCCATCATTAGTATTATCTTTTACTTGAACTACCACATCTATAAGAAGACCCATTTCTGCTTTAAATTTATCTATAATTGTTTTCCTTCTCTCAGCGATCTGTTCCTTTTTACAACGCCATTGTTTTATGTCAAGTCTGTATGCTATATGGATTAAACACTCCATGAACCTTATTCTCGCGTGTAGAATTGACAAACCGAATGTAAAAGTAGATGTTTCACAAAGCCTCTTCAGAACAAATCCGAGATCATTCATATTTTTAGGCGTTACTCCACAAATGTAACATACTTGTGCGGAAGAAGTGTGCGTTATTGTATTGCAGACTTTACTATCTATCATGGTTTTGTGTAACTTGTGGGTAATGATAAATTTACGCTTATTAATTTCTAACTCTGTCGCTTTAAGGTTTGTTATTTGGCGGTCAATGTGAGCAATTTCATCGATTAGAGTATCTTTTGTCTCCTTGGCAAATATAAAACGTATTGGGCGGCAGTATCGGGTTGACCTTGTTCTAGGATTTTGCCAAAGTATTCTGTTATTGCCCTTAAGGGGGCTTTCCCGCTTCTTCGCACGGAAAGATAAGGTTTTTTTTAAATTTTTTAAATGAATAAAACAAAACGGATTGAGACAATTTTTTTTTATTAAGAAATACAGGTATTAAGGTTTCTTTTTTTTCTATTTTTTTTTTATTTAACCAAAATGGCGGCCGTCGATCCTTGTTGAAATGCAGCCGCTTCAGGTGGACACGTCTCATGTAAATGAGATTTTTCTACGAACCTATTCATCTGAAATCAAAAAATGAAATATTTTCATAAAGTACAGGGTTGTTGTTAGTGTTTATCATAGGGGTTTTTTGAAATTCAAATTTTACACGATTTGATGCAACTGTGAAGAAAAAAGTACGATTTTCATCTTCAATTTCTACCTTTAATTTGTTATTAAAAATCGAATTCTTGCAATATTAAAAAAATCCTATGTTGATCACTAATGGCATTAATTGTGAACATTTTAAAAGCAAAATCATAATAATCGGTTAATTATTGTCCGAGAAAAATCTCATTCCAGTTTCAAAAATGATGTTTCGAGAAAAACGCGTTAAAAATTTTTCTTACATTTTTCCCCATATAAATATGAAATTTTTTAACTTACATGTCGTCATCAATTCCCGGTCCGTACAGCACACCCTCCTCTGCCTCGTAGACCTCATTTTGGCTCGCTCTCTGCTCCCTGGCCGCTGTCCTGGCGATTTTCGTGGCCATGGTTGCTCGATTGTCGGCCTGCCTGATTCGCTCTTCGTCTCGCTTTTCCGAATAGTCGTGCGCTCTATGGCCCAACTGAATTCCCATATTGTGTAGAATTAACAATATGCTCGTAAATCCATCGTTGAAAATGGAAACTCCAAGAAAGGTGGCGATGTCGATGACGCTCTTCCCGACGAACATATATTTCGGCGCGAACGTCCAAATCAAAGCGTTCAGCGACTCATTGGAGTTTTGCGTATTTGCACCAACGCATCTTTCCAGTAGTTCCGGCGATGACAAATCCGTGTAAATAGGCCTTAAAACTTGAAGAATTTCCTTAGCCAATGCCGGTTTATGCCTATAGTCATTCAGCGTTTTCTGAGCTCTAGCCTGCTGCCAGGTACACCAGCTGTCAACCCCGGTGGGGCACAGCTCATGATTAGGCTTAGCGTCCGTTGAAGATTTGTGATAAAATGTTGCCCAGATAGCGTCACGCATTTTGTCCACTGAATTCGCATTTCGCCGAATGGCCAGACCGTAATAAGTTGTCAATTCGCCTATTACTTTGTTGGTCAGTTTTCCTGGACCTTTTCCCCAGAGTCCCTTATTTGTTTTCTTTGCATTACGGAGCCTGGTTCCCATGCGTTTTTCGACATGGCCGACGCATTCCTTTTTCATTACTTTCGGATCGTTATTGTAAGGGTCCACATCCAAAATCGCCTTGAAGGTTTTGCTGTCCCCGTCACCAATGTATTGAGCATATTTTACATTATGCTTTTCTTCGGATCTTTGAAATATTTCCTTTACACTGTCCACCTCCATTTTCCCTGCGCTTCCACTATGGTTTGCTTGACAGTTGTCCATATGGGTTGCTTCCCATTCTTCATACTCATCAGTGCCCTGCTTGCTTCTCCACAAATTACAAGCAATGCAAAAACTGGATTTCACCACAGAGTCCACTACTTTGCCAGAAAATTTGCCGATGAGCGTGGTGACACCGTACATGGAACTAAATCCTCGTTTCTGCCACGTACCATCACCAGAAACACTAACCCAACGAGGATTTTGCTGTTCATGTGTTGTATTCAATCTAACTTCTTCTTCTACAGCATTTTTTGTTGGATGCATCGTAAACCGCTGCAGAAGCAATTTTAATGTTCTCGAGTGTCGCATAATATAGTCTTTTAGAGAACGAAGCCGTGAGATCCATCATCCCACAAAACAAATTGAGTCCACTGAAACCAACCCCGAGAAGTCTCATTACAGTAACGATTCGCCGATTGATCTCGTAGGCGTTATTAATAAGAGAGAGGGCACGAATTTATTTCCGCACTACCGCACGCGCACTGAACCACAATTTTGAAGCCAAGTCCCCGGCAAGAAGCTTCTTGTATATGTATGTCCCCTTTGCACGTTTTACAGCAAATTAACGCGCCCAATGCAGAAAAAACGGCGTTGAAATTGATAAACCGATACCCGAGATTGTTATCTATAGGTACGGTTGTATTCTTTGAGTTTTTCAACTTTTTAGCGGAACTGCTGCTAAAACTAGTAACCGACTCTGCCACGTGTCGATTCTTAGGGGGTGGTCTTTTCTTTTTCCCCTTCGGACGATATTTTCCGCTGCACTGATTTTTTCGAAACATTTTCACCTTCTGAACTGGTCTGCACAAGCCGAAGTTCGAAGAGAAACTGAACGGTATTTCTGCAATGAACCGGCGCTTCCCCAGGTAAAATGGTGGACACGTTCCTTTCCGTGCCCTGTCAAAAGAACCTTGAGAAGCACCTGCATAATAGGAACGTGCCGAATTCTGAAAAAGAGGCAGGTAGTAACACAAAGAAAATGCTGAGGCTCTCTACCTACGCACACAGCAGCTACCGCGCGACCCTCTTCAGGCCGTGACCGACGTCATTCCGGCTATAACTCGAAATCTAATGTGCGGACCACTTTAAAATTTCAGGACAATAAACTTGAATGTATAACACATCGATTTCTGTAAAAAAAAAACGATTTTTTGAAACCAAAAACGGGAAAGCCCCCTTAAGTTGCAGAGGCACTATAGCTGACTGTATTATATCAGAATCAGTGCCATTTGGGTCTTCAAATGTTAGTTTGTAGAGAGCATGTCCTGAGCTTCCATCTGTTCCCCATTTATGGATGATTTCAAGATGGTCGGTGCTATTTTCAGGAAATGTTCCTATTATTACTTCATAATGTGCCAGAAGTAAACGGTTGACCGTCAAATCTAACAGACTTTGTAAATCTACGTCGACAACAATATCTGTAACTGTAATTTTATCTTTAGGGGGATAGAGCATTCTGATTTCGCTTACAATACGGCATAATATGGTGGATATAAATCAATATTTCTTTGCAAAGCTTCCTTCCGTAGCATTGTATATTGATATCGTGACAGTTTCAAACTAGTAATTAAAGCTAACGCTTCTATGGCTGTGTAAGATCTAACTGCAGATGAAGAAGCTTTGTCATTAGAGACTGCTTTCTTAATGCGTTTAATTGTCCGTGGAGAACTTGTTGAAGCTTTTTTAATAACAAGTGCAACATCCCTTTTTCCACTTGAATGGTAAGCTACTTGGGTTGCTAAACTTAGTTCTTCGAGTGTTTTATCTAGTAACGGTTGTATTTTTCTTCTTTTCGATTTTCCTCCGCTGTCAATGAATGAAGTTGGCGGTCGACCTACTGTTGATGTAGATGGCTCTGACTGATGTTCACCTTGTGTTGAAATGTATAGGAAGTCTTCCTGTAGCCAAGCATTATGCTTTTTCTTAAAGAAGCTGTCATTAAATTTACTTGCTCTCCATCGCTTCAGTAGATGACACAAAAGTAACTTAATAGCTTGAGAAACTTCTGTAGTGTCATATAAACCCTGATCATGTTCACCAATTTGATGTCTACAATGTTCAAGTACTTCATTAATGGCAATTGGTGAGGCTCCTTCACGCAATAAGTTCTCTTTTCGCAAGAAGTCAAATATCTGTAACCGTTTCATAGTAAATCGCTTTTCTGAAAGAAATGAAAATGTTTCATAAAGTAAGTACACAGAATATAAACAAGACACAGAAGGGTCACTCGGCGCCGGAACTTTGAAGTGAGGACTACAAAGGCGAGCTGCCGTATTCCGAGTCACCGATCCGAGTAAACTTTGTTGCGCGACGTTTATGTTACTATATGAGGGCACCGGGTGACGGGGGTAAATAGAAATTAATTTTAAGGTATCGATAGATATTCGATCGCCACGCGTCCGGGTTTCTAGATCTCCTCGGGGTCGTAAATCTCGAAGACACTATGAGTGACACGGCTGTATTTCCCGAACGCACCGCAAGGTAGTTAAAAACCTATCGGCTAGTTCAAATAACTGAACACTGCACTCACTATATTAACTAAACAATATATTGAATTAAAGAGATACAGGGTTGAGATGTTAAAATCGTGATTTACAATATCGCACAAGATTAAAATACTCTAATACGATATGTTACACGATTATAAGACGTAATGCGCTGAGGACTTCAAATCTATCGATGGTAATGGAAATCGTACGAAACTAAAACTTGGAAACATGCGTAGGTTAATCGGTTTGATGCACACTGATTGCGAAAGATTACTTACGACTGTAGAGACACACTGATGGACGTAGAGGCACTGATCACTTGATTACACAGAAAACAAAACTAAACTGAATAACGTGCATTCGATTGCGGTTTATATATCTTACAACTAGTGGGGATAGCGTGGGCGATGCGGTACGCCCTGATTGGCTGAATGAGAATGACGGTCTAGATAGCGTAAGCTATACGGTGTGTCCGGATTGGCTAGAAAAGTGATGTGAACGCTAGGGATGACGCTTCCCTAAGTCACGTACCTAACGGTGGTTGTTAGGGTTTCCTAGAAGGATGGTTTTAACGATAAACCATCATTCAGCGTACTATCTTATGGTAATTAGCAAAGTGAATTCGGTGACGTGTGACTCATTAGGAAGCGTCCGGTAATTAGTATTCCGGGAAAGGTGCGGGATCGCGAGCGTATTAGTGGTGGTATCTAATAGTGTTTCATAATTTAAAATTAAGCAACCATTTTTGGTTCAAAAATTGTTTCCATTTTTTAGAAAAATACGATAGGTATATTTAATAATCTATACCTACTATAACATAATATATTTTCTTAATATTTAATAAATTATAATATATTAATAATTATTAAACACACCGGTATATCTGATCGCCAATGCTCTCGCGCGATACCGAACGGAAACTGAAATTTGCCACCGTGTGCCGAGGAAAAGTGACATCAGAGAGTGAGCGAGAAAAGCAACATTGAGAGCGTAGCTTAGAGTTTCGTTTCGTTTATATTTTGTAGTAAGTAGAAGTAAGTAAAGCTTCATAGCTCATTGTAAAGTAGATAAGTTTCTCTACAAAACAAAACATATTCGAACGTGAAACTTTTTGAAACTTTTTTTAAAACCCTATCAAGAGCAGCTTTACGTATGCCTTGTTAAAAACAAATTATTATGCAAGTTTGTGTAGTTATATACTTACCAAATGACGTTTGTATGTAGTCAAAGGACTAAACTAACAATACAACAACGCGATAATTTCCAAACGCAAATAGAACACAGTGTATGCACAATGAAAGAATGTAATACACTAAGGGTATATTTCGCTACTGCAACTTTTGACCTTGATTTTATAGAACATATCATGCGTAGGCTATAATGCTATGTCATTTACGAATCTCTCGTTATGTAGCACTTCATATATACCGTTATTTTCATTCTGCGAATACTTTCATTTTTTACGTTTTGTCCTCCTAATTCAAGGAAATTGACCACTGTGCGTCGGTATGCTAGCGCATGCCGACGCTGTTGCAATCCACGCGTTACAATTTAAAATATTTACAATAATTTTGTTTATTGTAGGAAATTTCATTAAACTTGTATGTTATTCGACCTAAAAATTCAGTAACGATTTTCTGAATAACACAGTTTTGGGCTTAGACCATTGTTGCACTGATAGCCTCTTCGCGTCAATGATTCTGATCGCCTTGCTTTGAGTGACGGTGCTCTTATCGAGTCCACCATGGCTAAATGGTAGGAGCGGACTTAAGAAGGTCCTTGTCCTATGTAGGAAACACCAATCATGGTAAAACCCTTCATGCCCTAAAATCCTTCATGGTAAAACACTAAAGATTTACTCGAACCTTTCAGCGATGGTCGACTCAATAAAAGCACAGCCATTCAAAGAGGGTCGATCAGAATCATTGACACTAGGTATACATAACAATTTTAAAGGAAACATAACCTTGGTTATTTATTGATTGGATTTCGACTACTATTAAAAAGTCAATAAAACAATAATTGAAACGGGTGTATCTGTCATCATAAATTATACACTGGTACTGTTACTTGCCTACGCTTTATTTATCTGCGATAATGTTCCTGGAGATGATTCTCTAATACTTCCTTATCTGTAAATATTTTGTCGCAATGTGCGACACACTCTTAATGTGCGAGATAAAAACTTTGACTATGCGCGACGTTGTCACGTTTTCTTTCAAATAAAGTAATTTTTGTAATTAACGAAAATGCTTTTACAAAAATTGTTTTTTTTGCATATACTGCTTCTAAATAATATCAGAACTGTTTTAAAAATGTTAACTACACCAAATCAGTGACTAAAAGAAATGAAATAATTTTATTTAAAACCGAATTTTTTCATTACTAAGAGTTGGCAATGTCAATACTAAACTATAGCTCTCTCCTGCAACTCCCCCCCCCCCCCCCCCAATCAATCTGGTCAGTACATCCTTAACACCATCAAATATGACACCATCCGGAGAACATGCTAACCAGGGATTCTGCTGGCACACAACGAGACCAATTTGTACCATTTTTGTTTGAGTCACCATCTCAAAAACTTCTCGTGCTTCCTTCTCCGTAACTTTACCGTATTCAGTGCATTTACTTTTGAAATTTTCACCTTCAAAAAGTGAATTATACTTATTTATCCAATTTAGTTTCTTGTTATTCATGTATGTAAACAATTGATAACATTTAGTATTTAGCAGTAATTTTGTACTGATGTTCCTTTTCCCAGTCTGATTAAAACTGTTGAGTTTTCATGCAAATGCGTTATAATCTCCTTTTATTAGCTTAATAAAGATGTCAAAGCAACATTTCTTTAAATCATCCGTTGCTAATTTATCAATAAACTCCATAAATTCGCTTCTTTGGTAGTTAAAAATAGTCTTGATTACTTCCTCCTCACAATTGACTACTTCACTGTTATCTGGTTCTCTACAGACAATAGGACGGTGCCTTCCAGCTTCTTGTTTTACGAAAGCTCAACTTGGGAGATCATGCAGGATTTTTTCACGTATTTTCACAAGGTTGTCCTAATTGCTAGTGAAAGTCTTTGAAGACTTCTCGACGAAACATTGATGCTCCAACAATGGACTGTAATCCAGATAAATCCCCACGGTTCCTTTGAATGAGTCTTTCCAGACACAATCTTTGTCGGTGCATGAAATTCAGGTAGTTTATCAGCAGTACGTCTAAAAAATCAGTAGCAATGCAAAGTTGAAGCGAAGCGGTTTTTAGTTTATTCATGTGTTAAGGTATTACTTCCCTTTTTTTTAAGGAGTGGGGATGCTTTTTACGCACGCACCGGGTTTGCAAAACCCGGGCAGTGTGGGACTCGAGTGATCCCCGTATTTGGCGTACGGGGGCCCCCTCCCACAAAACCTACCTCCGTCCTCATCGCCCAGATGACGAGAGCTCCTGGAATTGGCCGACGTGGGCCTGACGGCAGGAGACTCCCTGGGCATGAGCTCGTCGCTCTCTCCTAGTTGTAAATGCCTGCGACCTCGTGTACAAGTCTTTTGTACGACGCCACCTCTTCGGATGCTCAAGAGAAGCTTGAGCATAGTAGCCCGAAGGGCGTTGGTAGAAGGACCAAACACCCCTGGGACCTCGTATTGGCGGGCGGGGGGGGGGGGGGCAGGAGACGTGGGGGCAGCACTACCCACGGCTCACGGGCTGACATGATGCTACTCCTCCGAAAATAACCACTAATACTTCCATTCCAAGTAGTCATGCCACGTGGTGACCTGTGCCAGCTGGGGACAGGAACACTCCCAATGAAGTGGTGGGTTACCCCACATACCAGCTCCCAGTGCCACCACATTTCCGCATCTGAACAGCCCAGGTCGCAGAGTGCGGGGACCGCACAAACCAATACCTGCTGGCCAGCCCTATCCTCTCATCAATCAATCATCAACAATCAACAATTGCGCCCTTCCCGCTCACGGGTCCTTTCGGCCTCCTCTTTCCTAGTAAGGACAACCTTGGCAAACCGTACCACTGCTGCCCAAGCCTCCTTACTGTCTAACATCCGGGGCAACATGGCCCCGAATGTCATATCAATGTCATCGCCGATGATCGCGCGCAACGCTCTCCTCTCATTCTCCCAGGCAACACACTCTCGGAGGGTGTGTTCTGTGGAGTCGAAAGCCTCGTCACAGTGGTGGCATCGGGCGGACTCCTCTCTATTGATTCTAAAGAGGAATTCCCCGAAGCAACCGTGCCCGCCCATGAGTTGGGTAAGATAGAAGTTCATGTTGCCATGCCCTCTATCCAACCACCTATCGAAGACTGGGAGGATGGCGTTGCGCACCCTACCCCCGTGAAGGTTCTCACCCTGCAGTGTGATCCTCCATTGGGTCCTTGTGAGTTGTTTGGCCGCTTTTACGACCTCCCTTTTCCCCTCGGGAGCATCCTCGCCATGTTCTCTGAGGACTTGGATCCTCTCGTAAACCCGCCTAAAACATTCTGCCAGTAGGTGCACCGGGGGGACCCTAGCAAGTAAGAGCGCAGCTTCCAGGGACAATGTGCGGTAGGCACAGATGGTCCGAAGGGCCATCCGGCGCTGCACCGCAAGCATTGGTCGCCTGTAACTGGCGCGGGCGCTGAGTTGGTGATTCCACACCGGGGCACCATAGAGCATGATTGAATGAATGACGTTTACGTAGAGGCATCTCTTCATTTCGCTAGGGCCACGCCGATTGGGCATTATGCTCCAATGTGCGCGGACCACTCTCTCCACTTTGATCACGATGGTCTCAAAGTGCTGATCGAACGACAGTGTCCTGTCAAAGATAATCCCCAGGTACCTCATGTACTCTTTGACTTCGACCATTTCGCCCCCAATGAAAACAGTCCCTTGAGCCGCGGCTTCAAAAAGCATCGCCGTAGTTTTGCTCGGAGAGATCTTCAATCCTAACGCGTTGATGCGGTGTGCTACCGCACCAACCTGCCTGGTCGCCAAAAGAGAGGCTCGCCGAGGGCTGCGTTCATGTGCTAGCACGAGCGTGTCGTCGGCATACGCGATGACCATGCATCCAGGGATGGTGTCTGTCTCGAGGACGTAATCATAGGCGATGTTCCACAGGAGGGGTCCTAAGACCGATCCCTGCGGAACACCAGCCCTGACCTCTCTTGTATGGACAGTGCCATCTTCCCCACGAAACCGAATGACCCGATCGCGGAAGTAGTCCTGAACTATCTTAACCAGGTAATCGGGTAGACCTTTCCGCCGCATCTGAGCAATGCTACCTGCCCAGGGTAGGGTATTGAAAGCGTTCTGTATGCCGACCGCCACTGCCACCACTACCTCCTTATCGACGATGGCCCGTCCCACGAAGCCTTTGGCCTCGAGCGTTGCCTCTATAGTAGAGAGTCTGGGTCTAAATCCAAACTGGCGCTCAGAGAGACCTCCACCCGGGATGCGAGCGAAGGCCCTTCGGATCTCATCAACGATAATTCTCTCGAGACCCTTGCCAACGTCGTCAATGAGGCAGATTGGCCTAAATTTGCTGCGACTTTCCTCGCCGAAGGTATTACTTCCCTAAATGAACTTGTCTTACCATTTTTTTCAAACTTTTTCAGTGTATTGTTTAGATTTTTATCTACAACACAAGTCCATTCGGGCCAAAATCGATCGTCTAGATCGGAAGATAATCGAATTTGAATATTGCTTATTTTGCAGCTTGTCTCCATACCTAACACGTACATAATGGGACACTGGGTCACATTTTAAATTTTTACGGTGAAACGACTCTTACCATTTTTATCAAAAATCGTGACAATATATAAAGGAATATGTGTTAGTTAATATTTAAAAAATGGAAATGTTTGACCATCGGGAAACGGAGATAGGGCTATCAAAAAAATTTCGAATTTTCTTGCACGTCGCAGAGAGTGGGTCGGGTGGCTAAGATGTGGCAACCATGTTCGTGGCAATACATGTAACCGCTCGCGTATTTGACTTGCTGTATCGCCCTAAATGTTATGGGTACATAATTCAATTTGAAAATAGTAATTATAAACCGGAAAAAAATTCACTAAACACATTTATGTTAATATAATTAATTTATACCATTTGCTAACATCAATCAGCTTTCGACAATACCAGTAAAACAGTTTTTTCTTGGCAAAATAGTATAGTTATATTTGTAACAGTTTTCGATTAACACAGTCATAAAATAATAACTAATAATATTGCTATGATTTATTCATATCATTTGACTTGCTCTATCGCCCTAAATGTTAAAGGTAGATAATTCAATTTCAAAGTAATAATTATAAACAGGAAGAAAAATTCACTAAACGTATTTATGTTCATATAATTAATTTATACCATTTGATAACATCAATCAGCTTTCGACAATATCAGTAAAACAGTTTTTTCTTGGCAATACAAACATAAAACAGTATAGTTATATTTGTAACAGTTCGATTAACCTATTCTGTATTTGGCATTTACTGGGCACTCAGTTCTTTTTGGACCATTGTACCCGAGCCACACTTGGGGCAACTCAGACAAAGAGGGGTCCCCTCCTCCGCCCTCAACCCCGGTGAGATTGGCTACCATGCAGAAGTTCTTAGCCCTCCCAGGTGTTTCGACCAGAGGGGGTGGGGGCTTCTCTCTGTCCTCAATCACTGGGGAAGGGAGTCCTCCGCGTAGAATCCCCCCCCCCTCCCCACCCCGAGTACAGCCGGTCTTAGTTCGATCCCCGGATCTAGAAAAAATTATTTTTCCGCAGGCCGAGATTCGAACCCTAGACCTATCGCTCAAGCAGTCTTCGAGAGGCCAGCACTTTAACCACTCGACCACTGCCGGCGACAGTTCGATTAACACAGTCATAAAATAATAACTAATAATATTGCTATGGTTTATTCACATCATTTGGTAACGTAAACTAGCTTTCGCCTATATTAGTTTAAGTCTTCTGTTAACAGCAACACATAAAATAGAGTAGTTGTAAATTGTATACTTATATAGATAAATACTTTATGTTACTACTTACTATCTTCGAGACTGTTGAGAAATATAATAATTTTATTAATCGCTTTCTTTACTTTGGTAACACGAGGTTTATTTGGTTTCCATTCTTCACTAAACAAGACCTCTACGCCCTTTTCTCCATTTGCCTTCAGTGTACACTGAAGAATATAAAAGTTAATGTAGCTGTTATTTTCTTCATTATCGCATCAGAAACAACGCCTTTCAGACGTTTCAAAAAGATGGAAAAATAATTTTTTCCATCATAGATTCTTTGTACACTTTACTAATTGTACATAAGTCCTGTTCCAGTTTTTCAAGGATTTTAACGTCTTTAAAGCTTCATGATATCTGTCAGATGGTAACAAATGTAACAAATCTTTTCTTCAAGAAATCGTTTCTTTCTCTCAGGGTACATTTTCTTGAACATACTCAGGGTATCTGAAAATCCTGCAATTTGAGAGAAACTTTCAATTATGTCGAGTCTAATGATGAGATTCAACAAATGTGAAGAATCGAAAGGTGCGTTATGAGCGACACAGGGTTTCAGTGAGAAACTGAGAAACTCTTGGAATGCTTGCAGAGCATCTCTAGGTGGAATTGATGGTACCTGCTTGCTGTTTAAATATAATTTTCCACCAATATATCTCAAACCTATTACTGTAGATGCTATAGAGTCAATCAGTTTGGAAGGAGCCAAGTACACGCTAAATTCGCGTTCTTCGAATTTTGCAGCCATTTGTATAATTTCGGAATTTTTCGTCAATTCGAAGTCTCCAAGTCGAAATAAATAAAATTACAGTTTTCAGGTGTTATTGAAATGTCAGGCAATTCCGTTTTGAGACGTTTTACTTCAATTTCATATGAAGATTCATCACTTTTTTTACCAATATTTATACCACAGTTACGTGAATATCGAATTCCCTCCGATTTTTCCTTCGACTTGCATTCGGCCACTTTCATTTGAGCTAATAAATTCCTGTGTCTTTTAACACGGTAATTTTACTCGCTGAGATTGCACTTTTCCTCTTTTATCGGCTCTGTTGACAAATGAAGTAGTGTTACGTCCAGGGGATAGACCTAATTTCTGTTTCACAGTGAGTAAATGTGCATCTCCTTCGTTTTTCGTACATACAGCACTAGCTAGACGATAATCAGCGGATTCGCTGAGGCTATAGCAATTTTGTTTTGGAGCTTTATGAGCCATAACATTATTAAAACTTTCATTAGCCTGACTTGATGCAGCGACTGAAAATTTGGAAGCATTGCTGGCATATTTGGAGAATATTTCGCGCAATTTCTCGTACAACTCTGGATATCCCTACTTAATTTTGTGCTGGTCTGAATTTGGGCTGAATTTTGGTATCAATTTCCACAGTTTTCATGATGCCCAAAGACATGATTAGGTATTTGAATTAAAGTTTGCGATAACTGTTCGGTTTTTCCTCGATTCTGGGCAATCGCATAGGAAAAACATTTCTTCAGGGGAATGACCTCCTTTTTGTTCATCTCGGTGAACTGTTTCCGTAGACTGTACAGTTCATTCATAAAATACAGGGTCTCCACGTATGTTGTTGACATAGGACGATATGGCACGTAGCGTTTTGTAGACTGTAGGCTGTACGCTGTTGGTCGGAGATGCAAAGACGACGAACGATTGGCTCTGTCTATCGCCGGCAAACGTCAATAGTCATGAGAGAAGTTCCCTAGGGCGTAGAAACCTAGCAGACGAGAAAGTATGGCGGGTGAGGGGTACGCGTCTTTACAAAGTGGAATTTGTCGGAGTAATTGTATTTTTTGGAAATAAAACGTGGTTTTCAAAGTTAATAAAATATTTCCATTCACGAAACGGTTTCCCTCGCGTTTATTTCGATCCTCGGACGCACTTGTTAATAAAAAGTAAAAATTCAGTTAAATCGAAGTAATGAAGGAAGGGTGATAACGGCGTACCCGTCACCCACCATACTTTCTCGTCTGCTAGGTTTTTATGCCCTAGGAAACTTCTCTCGTGATTATTGACGTCTGCCGGCGATAGACAGAGCCAATCGTTCGTCGTCTTTGCATCTCCGACCAATAGTGTACAGCCTACAGTTTACAAAACGCTATGTGCCATATTGTCCTATGTCAACAAGACAAGTGTCAATCCGACAATCTGACGTCGGATTTCAAAAATTCAAGATGGCGGATCCAATATGGCGGACGAGATTTTCGAAAATTTTGAATTTTTGCAAATATAACCATATTCGTAATCAGCGACCCAAAAAACGCCCCTCTATACCAAATTTGGCATGAATCCGCCGATTTTCGAAAATCTCATCCGCCAAATTGGATCCGCCATCTTGAATTTTTAAAATCTGACTTCAGATTTGTGATCAGCGACGCAAAAAACCCCCTATACTAAATTTGACATGAATCGGTCGATTTTCGAAAATCTCGTCCGCCATATTGGATCCGCCATCTTGAATTTTTGAAATCCGATTTCAGATTCGTGATCAGCGACCCAAAAAACCCCCTATATCGAATTTGGTTTAAGTTCATTAACTTTTTGAAAATCATGATCTCTGGCTGGTTTTTTGAGATTAAAAAAATTGTGACATGATGGCCAAATTTTGACACCGGATTCGTGATCAGGAGGCAAAATTACTACGCGGATAACGTATTATATCACATCAAATGTATACCCCACTTTTTTTTTGCGTGACTGCGTAATTAGAGTAGGTAAATATCGATACTCTGATACATTTTTTAATAATACCATTGCTATTATAATGGTTTGAAGAAATTAATGCCATGCAGAACATGCAAAAATAATTTTATTAGTCATATTGAAACACCGTAGGCAAAGAAAAGGTGAACCAACACAGTCGGCACAATATGTCGCCACTTTTTTAGTGCAATTCTTTGCTCTCATTCTCCTTAGCTGTTTTGAATTTTTTTCGTAGCACACTGCAAAATCGCCTTACATTTCGCACACTTTCCGGTTTTTTTTTAAATTCGTGACGACGTTTTTTCTGTACGTAATTACTTGATGAAATGCAATCTTCATCATCAGAACATTTCACTAAATACATCGCTAACTTCATCCTAAAATCAGGAATTTAAATATTTTTTCGAGTTACTTGTTTGTATAACACCATTGAATTTATAACACAAGTATTCAGTAAAAGCTCTATTGCCAATTTCTCCTGTACCACTTTATAGTTTTTCGCAGTGGTGAACTATAAGCAGTCATTTGATCAGATAAATCAACAAGATTTCCCTAAATTATAATCTACTACCATTTTTGGCTTTTCATATGAATAAGATCTTTTCTATACACTTTTCATTTCTACAGAATGTTTTGTAGATAGCATCAACACATCTCTTTTCTATCCATTTTAACCCTTCACTGCATGATTTTTTATTTTTTGTCGACAAAAATTCGACTGTCTCTAATAGTACTATAGGCTTTAGGAAAAATAAATAAAAAAATATTTTGCAAGATTTATTCAAAAAATTTTTAAAAATAGACAGTGTTTAAAAACAACACCATGCATACACACAGTTTTATAAGTAGCATGTAGCTAATGATGGAAGTTCCGAAAACAATTTTTATTTTTAGTAAAACATAGTGCCATTCCACACTTCACATAAAACATGTGTGTATCCCTTACACTGTGGATATTTACATCGTATTTGTTTATCTGCCCAAGAAGGCCAGTGATGAACTCCATCTGTGCGTACATCCTTCACTGGGACAACTTGGGCTGGTCCTTTTTTTTTCTTGACTTGTAAAGCTTGTTCTACTCCAGATGAAGGTCTGTCTCTTTTTGGAATGACGGATCTTTCTCCTGCCATACATAATGCTTCTGCCAGTTGCGCCCTAAATTGCGACTGAGTAATGTTAGATATGAAGCCAGTTTTTTGTTCTACTACGTTTTTATATAGTATCCAAGCGTTTGCCACAGTTAGGTCTAATAAGTGATAAAATATTCTAAAATACCACTTCTTTCTTCTTTGGAGGATTTTTAAACGTCCTAAATTACTATCTAATAAGTCGACTCCTCCCACATGTGATGATTATACTCCTTTAACATAAAAGGGCAATCTATCTCTATGGATTTCTTCTCTTTTTGATGTGTAAACATCTATGCTATGGCTCTACGGTGGGACCTTCCTGGGAAATCGAGCGTCAGATGTAAGCCGTGTACATGTGACTGCGTCAGTGTGTGTGTGGCGCTACTGCGCATACTATTCGCGCAAGCTGGATTATCTCAACGGGAAAACATTTTAGAGAAAAATGTTTAATACAAAACTTTAAGGATTTTCCCGTGGCTACCCAGTGGTCGTATTGGATTTGACCTTGACCGTGACCTTTAAGGTAATATCAAATGCTTTCCTAAACCGTTCATCCGATTACGATGAAACTTTGGGGAATGGTTGGACGCATGCCCGCGAAGGTTTCTGAGTTAGTAAATCTTATAAAAGGTGTTCAAAAAGTACCGGTACTGATGATTATTATGCCTTCCTAAACAGTTCATCCGATTGCGATGAAAAGTTGGGAAATGGTTGGACGCATGCCCGCGAAGGTTTCTGAGTTAGTAAATTTTATACAGGGTGTTCAAAAAGTCGAACTATACTTGACCTAAATTTGACCTCCGCTGACAATAAAGGTAACATGAAAAAAATGGTCAAGGACACATTTGAACGTGAAAAAAAATTAATTTGACCTTGATATAACCTTGAATGTCATGGTCAAGGTCAAATCCAATATGACCATTGCGTAGCCCGGGAAAAATACTAAAAGTTTTGTATTAAAAATGTATTTAAACAATGGTGGACGGACAAAATCAATCCACGATCTACCCGTGCGAAGCCGGGACGGGCTGCTAGTAAGTTATAAATTTACTATAATAATAATAAATATTTTATTATCGAAAAAATTAAACTTCTTTATGTCGAACTACGACGTCATATTCCCCAATTAAACTCGGACCGCAGATAATTGTAAGATGTTTACACATCCTCCGTGAGTACAACGGCACTCACACCTTTTTTTATCATATCTTTTTACATTCATTTTAGGAATTTCGCCAGCAAAAGACGACAAAAAGTTGACCAATTTGTTATCTTTCCATACTACAGAAGTAATTTCACGAATTCCACGCTAGTGCCTCTTTCGAATTTCTTCATTGCCCTTTCATCTGGTAGTTTGCAGTTTGGAATTCTGTATCTTCGCACAGTTCTTAAGGCATAAATTCCTTGCTTTGAAAGATAAACAAGAAGTGGAATAGAAGTGTAATAGTTATCAAAGTATAGACGGTGGTTCATATTTTTGGGTATAAGCCTTGCCAATCGAACCACAACATTTGCAGTGGCCCCGAGGTTTGGTTCAGATACTGGCCTCTGTCGTTCTTCATTTTCTTGGCCGGTATATAATTCGATATTGTGTAGGCATATCCGGAAGTACCGCATAATACGAAAAATGTATATCCCCATTTATGGGGCTTATTTGGAAGATATTGCTTCAAATAGTGTTTGGCTTTTGTTGAACATATTTGTTCATCGACTGATAGATACTGTTCTAAAGGGATTGCATTTGAAAATGCCCTATTGAGACTATCTATTATATAGGTCTTATTTTATGTATCCTGTCATGGTTGGGATTGTCTCGTGATAGTGCATTATCATTATTGTTAAAATGCAAAAATTGCTTAATTTTTTCATATCTGTTGACAGACATGGTAGTTTTTATTTTCTCAAATCCAATTTCCTCAGACCAGTAAGCTCTAGTGTTTGGCATGTGAACAAGCGACATATACAAAGTAACATCAATAAAACGTTTTACATCATTTCTTGTTAGATTCAGTGGCTTGCTGGGATCTTTTTGTATACCATACAGATTTGACTCTTCCACAGTTTTGTCCAAAATGTTATTATCAAAGAATAACGAGAAAAATTCATAAGGACTTTCTAATTCCAAAATATGATTTGGTAATTGTAAATCGCCAAAGAATTGTAGCTGCTGATCAGTCAAAATCAAGTTTCTCTTCCTCCATATGATATCTAATAAAAAAAATGCGTGTAATGTCCATCATTATATCAACAATAAAATATACACACCTTTGCCTTTGGAATAAGCTGAGTTAGTCATAGGAGGTGTAGCAACAACCTCTTCCTCTATAATATTCATATCGGCTATTTCCGTGTTGTTCTGGTCCGATTGATATATTTGCTCTCCGTCATTATTATCAGAGCGAAATAAATTTTCAGGGAATTCTTCACAAGGTATAAAGTCTCGATCGGCGATGCTGTCATCGTCATCAAAATCCAACCCATCCTCGCTCTCAGAAAGATTATTTAGAATGTCTTCCAACTCTTTATCAGTGAGACTTTTGTTATCAAACCGTGGTCGCATTCTAAGCTGAATCCAAAAATATATAAACCTTAATGCATGGTGTTGTTTAAAAACAACTAACCTAAAACGTCGTTTATTTTCAAAAATAAACTGAGTATATATCTAATACATCATAAATTAGATTCACTCACCTTAAAACAACACACAAACTATTTTATTGTTAACGAATTTACAATTATTTCACTAAAACAGGTAGGCAAAATATGAACAGTTCTCAAGAGATGCCGATGCTTGTGCATGCCGAAGTTTCAACTGCCGAATATTTGACACCTAGCTCCATCTATCCATATTTAGCCGTGTTATACTCTTTACCAGCATGTTGTTAGACGACAACATCAAGCAGAATGTATTCCTCTACTTTTACATTCGTCAACATTGAGCAAATTACAGTATGTTGTTTCAAAACAACACTATGCAGTGAAGGGTTAAGACTGTTACACCATTTTCATTTTCTCGCGCGATAACTTCTCCACGTTTTAATTTCTGGGACACTACTTCTTTTGGATTGCCTCGCAGATTTTTTCGCAACGTACCCATTAAATGCGTATGTATTGTAATTAATTTTTCCGCCAAGTCTACCCTTGTGTAATAATTATCTGTGCAGATAGTATGGCCTTTGCCCAAAATATCTTTACAAAGAGACATTACAATCTTAGACGATTTGTTTCCAGATATTCGATTTGCAATTTCGTCTTTGCCCGTGTAGATTTGAAATTAATGAATGTACCCTGGCCCACTACATAATTTAAACATTTTTATACCATATTGTTAAAATTCCCATAGATCGAAAAAGGGAATTATGTTCACAAATTTATTTAACAAACTGCGTTGATTAAAAGAGAGGATTCGAAAAGATGTTCACAGATTACAGATAGTGTAAGAGGAATCTCCGCGTAATTTTTCGGCTCTGATAAACTTGTGTTTTCGAGAGTCGCCGAAGTCTCCGTGCGCGAAGCAATGTCGAGCGAAAAAAAAAGAAGACTGGGAAGAAGCCATCGTATCAGAAGTGGAGAGTCTGATCAGAAACCACACGCGGGACAGTTAGAAAATCTGATAATCAGAAAGCCGTGGGCTGTCGAATCGTTCTGACGAACAAATACGGTCCGGACGGCATGGTTGCGAGACGAAA
Source organism: Xiphydria camelus (assembly GCA_963678675.1). NCBI lineage: Eukaryota > Metazoa > Arthropoda > Insecta > Hymenoptera > Xiphydriidae > Xiphydria > Xiphydria camelus. Next base: position 20,671,391 of record OY783194.1, read on the forward strand.
AGCGAAAATAGCCGCCAAGGGATACAGCCAGCGTTTCGGCGTCGACTATCACCATACATTTGCATCAGTGGCCCGTCTGGAATCCATACGGCTCGTGATAGCACTCGCGGCGGAACTTGGACTGATTATTATCTGGCAACTCGACATCGTCACGGCGTTCCTGAACGGACATCTAGATGAGGAAGTTATCATGCAAGTACCAGACATGCTGATGAGTTCGCTTGGGAAACTAGTCATCGAGAAGAATACCACACCAGAAGTAAAGAATCGAGTAGAGATCATGCTTGAAGAACTTCGTGCAGGAGGGAATGCCTGCCGTCTAAACAAGGCTCTGTATGGCTTACGCCAAGCCGGACGGCAGTGGAATATACGACTGGACGCAAAGCTGAAAACGATGGGACTTACACCGACACACGGAGAGCCGTGTTTGTACCAAGCACATCGCGGTAACGATGTCCTTCTGCTGCTGATATACGTAGATGATGTATTGGTGGCATCGCAGAGCCTGGAATGGATTTTTGAAGTCAAAAGAGAGCTGGCGGAAGAATTTGAGATAAAGGATCTCGGACGAGCCGAACACTGTCTCGGTTTCGAGATCGCGCAAGGAAAAGGTGAGATAAGACTCACAGAAGGGGTACATGCTAGACATTCTAGCTAGATTCGGAATGGAACAGTGCAACACTGTAGCCACACCATCGGAAGTTAGTGGCAAAATCGAAGAGTCGACGACCTCAAAAACCGAGTCGTGGCCATATCGAGAACTCATCGGCACGCTGATGTACCTGGCAGTTGCGACGAGGCCGGATATAGCCAATACTGTCTCCAGGCTTGCTCAATTCAATAATGAGCCAAGGAAAAAACACTGGCTGGCGGCAAAACGTGTACACAGATACCTGGTTGGAACGACAACTCTCGGGCTGACGTACACAAGAACGAACGATCATCTGTACGGGTTCTTAGATGCTGACTGGGGTGGATGTACAATCAATAGGCGCTCGTACACTGGATACGTTTATTTATTTGGAAACGCCGCTGTATCATGGAAATCGCAGAAGCAACGTACAGTCGTCCTATCATCCATAGAAGCAGAGTATGTAAGCACGACCGAAGCAGTTAAGGAAGGAATCTATCTTCGAGATATCCTCGAGGAACTACACCAAAGCCGCATGAGTGATAGCACACTGTTTATCGATAATCGCGGAGCTGAGTGCCTGGCAGGCAATCATATGTATCACCAACGCACGAAGCATATCGACATCCGATATCATTTCATCAAAGAAGCAATTGCCAACGGCCTGGTAACCCTGATGCATGTCCCTATCGACCAAATGATAGCCGACATTTTTACAAAGCCGCTACCGAGAGTAAACCATTGGAGGTGCATTGAAGAACTGGGATGCATATGCGACGAGCAGGACGAGAGTCGTATCAACAGCGTGCATATTGAGGGGGCGTGTTAAAATTCAAATTGAATTTCCGCGTGCCACACACAATATGCTCGTAAGGTGTATTCGCGTCGCGCCGCCGACGGCTACCTACGAAAACACAAGTTTATCGGTAATCTGTGAACATCTTTTCGAATCCTCTGTTTTAATAAACGCAGTTTGTTAAATGAATGTGCTAATTAAAGTTAATTTAAAGATAATACCTAAATATTGGTTTGCAAAAAAACGTTACGTGATAGAAGCAAAATTGGATTAGTTTAGTTCATTATAAGTCCTAATTAAGTGAAAAAAAATTAAAATAGCTTGATCACAATTTTTTATAAATAGTTTCTAACTTTAAAATTTTTCTAAATAATTTCTAATGTAAGAATAATAGATGTGTAATCTATTATTAGAATTATTTTCTTCATTATTATTAAAATGAACAAACCGCAAAAGTAATTCGAATCGATTTCTTGGTATGATTGTACGTGGAAATGACAGATTATCCTTCATCATTATTCCAATATAGCTCATAATGAGACCAAAGAAACGTTTTATTTTGTTAGAACTTGTTTCATGCCATTGATCTAGACAATACGATCGCTGTTCTGACTTTCTTTGCAAAGCATAGATGTTCGTTTGATTTGCGATCATTTGGAATATTTCATCCGAGACAAGAAGAACATAAAAACTATGCGGTTCTGTACAAGCAAAAATCTCCGATTGGCACGTATTGATTCCGGTCGAATTCGAAAATATGATCTTGGTTTGATTACGCAAAGGAATACGCCAATTCACATCAAACTCCTCTTATATGTCATCTTCAACTTCAGTTTCACTGTCCGACTCAATTCGCGCCGGCGCACAGTGGGGCCAAATCCTAAAAACCTGGCCAAAATTCAAAAAGTGGATATATTGATCTGAAATGTGTTACTCGGGGGTTTTTGGGGTCGCTGATCACGAATCCGTAATCAGATTTAAAGAATTCCACAATGGTAACTTAGTATGGCCTATAAGCAATTGGAAAATCAGTATAAATATTCAAGACAGCAAAATAAATGAGAAAATTCAGTATCATATAAATGGAAAGGAATTTATTTATGCAATATAAATTTATTTATTTAAAATATTCTTTAAGGAAGTCAATTGAGCCGTTGAAAACCAGAATGGTGTAAGTCACATTTCATATAAGCTGAGATTATTTGACTGCAAAATTAAGTAGAATTTGAAAAATCTGTCTAGATGATACAAAACAAATATTTACGATTTAAAATATCTGTTTGTATCATCTAGACAGATTATTCAAATTGTACTTAACTTTGCAGTCAAATAATCTCAGCTTACATGAAATATGACTTACACCATTCTGGTTTTCAACGGCTCAATTATTATTGTTTAAAAGAAAAATATTCCTTCTTCATCAGAATAGTCTGCAGGTCCTTGTGTACTCGTGTCTGTAGTCAGTTCTGAATCAGTCTCGTTTTGAAGTTCCTCAGCAAGATTTTCATCCGTTTCCAATGAGGGTGGTAACAATAAAGAAATTACTTCGCTTGACAATGATTTCAATGGCTTTGTCGGTAATTTTCGGCAGCTAGAAATAAGCGGGTCTGAAAAAATTAAAAATCTCCGGAAGACATCTTCCATTGTTTTCTCTCTGAAGTTTTTGCGGGCAAATTGTTCCCGATATTTCTTGAAATATTTATTGCAAGATTCTTGCGCTTCTTCAGACATTTGGCCAATTGGCAGTAGCGCATTACGTACTATTTCTGGCCCATGGATTAGAAGTTTATGGACTGTGGTAGGCATGTAATACCACTCGTACAGCTTAACAAATTCTCTTGCCGTATCCAACGTATACTGTCTGAATTTATCAGTATGAATAACAAACCCGCATGTGATTGCTTGTAATATTATATAAAAACGATAGATAAGATCTTCATTTATCCCTGTAATTTGAGATGAGACTTTATAATTTTCAAAGAAACGACGAGCCGTATTACCATCGTTCGTACTACCATATCCCTGTTTTGGCATGTCAACAAGCAAGGCCAACTTTGATTTGAATTCTTTTTGAATCCTGTTCTTTCTCTCTTCAACTTTAGCTTTCTTATCTTCTTCAGCGTTCTTATCCTTTACATTGGTTTTCTTTGCCTGCTTACGCACCTGCCAGGATTTTATATCTAGCTTGTAGGATAAGTGTAAAAGGCACTCAAAGCATCTTATCCACGCATGTAGTGAAGATATACCAAATCGATAATTTTCTTCCTCAATATCGTTTTCCAAGATAGAGTCAATGTCGTTAAATTGCTTTGACGTTGCCCCACACAAATAGCAGCGTTGGGCTGATGTAGTTTCTGTCAGTGCATTACAAACTTTACCGTCAATCATAGTAAGGCATAATGCATATTTTACTACCACGTCTTTTCCGTGCAGTACCGCTTCATAAGGCCTTAGTACATCAATTTGCTTCTGTATTAAATCAGTTTCTTCTCGAATTAAGGCCTCATTCTCTCTTGCATACTTGATTTTAATAGGTCTGCAAAACCGAGGCGAAGATGATCTCGGATTTTTCCAAAAAACAAATGCCTTTTTCGAAGATTGATCCATGTGAATTAGTTGTAACGGAACAAGTGCAAGAAAAAAAATACTTTCATCGGAAACGTTTTCTTCAGAAAATTTTTGTTTATATCTACTGTGACCCGAACTTCCGTCACAACCCCACTTGCAGATAAGAGTCAAATCTTTCAGTTGATCTTCCGTAAATCGATCGACAATATCAATTTGATGTTGTAAAATACGTTTAATTGTATGGTCAAGCAGAGGTTGTAACTTTACTTCAACTGACGTATCCGTAATAGAAAGTTTTTCATCTGGGTAACAGTCTTTCTTAGCTTGTGCTAGTTTCTTATAAGAAGGCAAGATCGAATCTTTTTTTGCCAATAAGGCATTGCGTAATAATTGATAATGGTTTCTTGACAAATTAACTTCAATAAATAATGACAAGGCTTCGTCAGACGTGAAGACTTGCTTATTCTTCTTTACCAGATCCAAAGATGATCGATATTTCTTGCCTCTAGTTGGAGAACCGAATGCGACATCTTTTAAAACTGCAGCAGCATCACTTTGTCCTGCTTCCCGTAATTTCATTTGAGTAGCACATGCAAGCTCCTCAGTTGAATGGGCGGCCCGTACATTTTGTGTTTTTCTTCGCTTTGATCTTTCGGTTGATTCTGTAAAATTTAAACAGTGCCTCCCTGCTCTTGCTCCTGTACGACTTTCTTCACATTCATCTTTATTCTCCTTCTTTAATTCAATCGGCTTCTGTAAAAAAAAATACTATTTACATATCTTTCGGTATTACGTATATGTAAATTCAAACTCATTAGTGTTAGCCAAATACCTGTAACCAAACTGCATTTTTTCTGAGAAACCTCTCTTCCATCTGATTACTTTCGTTATATTTATTTCTTATCTTCGAAGCCTGTGTTCGGATATTAGGCTTAAAATTATCTGGTAAGACAAACAGTGATCCAATTTTCTCGGAAACAAAATTTTCGATCTTCCCATAGACTTCTCCTTTCATATCACACTTCATGTCTCTCCTCCTCAAAAGTCATGTTCATAAGTCTCTCCTTGTCAATAAATTTGGGACTTTAGATGATTCCTCTAGACAACAGAAAACGATTCTCATATGAAAATGCTTTCCGAGTTGTATTGCAAAATATAGTTATTTCGGGCAAAAATCTAATTTAATTGGACTAATGCATGTAGTAGTTATTGGTTGGTATACATCGTCGTAAAAGCGTCGCGACTAAGGTAATTAAGCAATGCCGCGGCCGCCTAAATGTCTGGCGCTTTGGGCCCGCTAATTGAGTTTGTACATTCCTTCGGGCCGTAAATGCTAATGTGAGGTCCGGAAAATGTGTAACACTATAATTACGAAGAATCTATAAATTATTGTAAATCTGCAGTAGAGAAATTCCAGACAATTAGCGTAGCACGTCGCCAAACACTGCTTAGCTCTATAGGTTATATTGCATTCTTCTGTTTCCCCCTTTTATACTTCGGACTATATAAAAAAACAACAAATTCCATTCTCCCAAACTACGCTTTAACGCGCTAAGATTGTCTCTTTACTGTACCTTACCTGTTTATTCTCTCTCTCTCTCTCTCTCTCTCTCCCCCCCCCTCTCTCTCATATAATTTTTGTTCCTTAAATAATATTGCTCAAAAATTTCCCTTATACGAGGTTAATATGCTATAAACTCGAAAGTTTATGCGACATACTCGATAGCAAAATCTACAATTTTTTGGAATGATTTAGAAAAACATAAATATCTCGCTTTGGGGGAAATATGGGGAACTGATTTTTTTTTTATTTTATAGCTTAGATACTACCCTGCAATCCTAAGTAGATTTGAAAGCGGTGTGCGGCGGTTCACCATTACTTTTTCAACGAATACGTTTTACTTTTTCGGAATATGCACGAAAAAACATGACATGTATAATTGACCTGTAAGTAATTCCCTCATCACCAAATGAAATTTTCAAATTTCGTATAATTTTCCACTGACCTTCTGAAGATGATTCTATTTTATTTCGTTGAAATTGGTTAAACTTTGACACTTTGGCACCACTTACAACACTCGTGTTCTTCCTTTCGCTTGTACGTCAATTAGTGCTCATCGGCCGCAGGTCATATTCCGACTGAAATTACAGCGTGATATCTTCCTGGAAGGGGGCCCTAATGGTGAATCTACATACTAGGACCCTTCCTCGAGCCAATCGAACATTGAAAAGTCCCGAGCTAGAAACTTTTTTTTTTGTATTTTGGCCAGGTTTTCGGGATTTGGCCCCACTGTGCGGCGTACTGTGGAAGTCCTTATCATGTCGGATAAACTACTCGATGAACTTTTCTCACTATCTGATAGCAATCGATATCGTTCGGAGGATCTTTGTAAAACTGCATTGTCAGATGAAGAACTTCACTCATAATCTTCAGTTGAAGCCATATTTGTAAGGGCTAATTAAAACATTGAATGAAAGCAAAAACTTATGTAAAGTGACAGAGTATAACAAACGCACTTACCTGCTTGTAGGGCGCACTGAATAAGATTAAGAAATCAGAATGGCTGCTTAGCAACTGAAGCGTAATAGTTTGAAACAACTGACAATCGCAAAAATGGTCTACAGCGCCTCGGGAGTCACCGGTGACCCCCACCACGAAAAATGCATTAAAATCGATTATACAATTACCTTCTTTGCTGTAAATAATATATTTCAGCATAATATGCATCGCATAATACAAAATTCATGTTGGCGCCATGAGCAAACCACGTAAAATGCGCACGGCATTCAACGTATTAATTTGTAAATCACGCCCGATCTTTAATATTCCCAGATCAAAAGCTGTTTCACAACCCACAATAATGGTTTACATTTACCGGCCAATACTAAAAAAAAATCGTAAAATATGTGTTCCGTCGCAAAGGGGAATTCTACGTCATTTCTCTTACCGCTCACTATTATCGCAACCTAAGTAACGCACTAATCTAGATCTAATCTGTATATCGGTCGCAATAGCGAGGCGGGCGGTATGTTTTGGTGAATGGGGGTTACGAATGCGTTCGCAGTCCCACACCTTTCCCTCAAAACAACCTCGCAGTGTATTTAATTGTAAACCACGGCTACATCACGGAATTACTGTATCTCTTTGAATCCAATATAATCATCAGTAATATTGTGAGTGCAGTGTTAAATCATTTCAACAAACCGATACGGTTTAAATCCACCACTCCACGTTTCCGGTCACTAGTCGTGTCACGCAATAGTGCCTTCGGGATTTACGACCTCGAGGAGACCTACTCTTGATCGCACATGTTATAGTTATTAACTTGAAACTAAAGAACAAATGACGCAAAAATCAATCGCTGTTTAGACTGTGCAGAGGGGTCTGGTTTGCGTTGCTCGAGAGGGTTTCTTCGGGCGCTGAAAGCTATTGTTCATATTATGAGGCGACGCAGTGTCGCACCTCCACTAAGACGACTGTTTAGGCTCACCATAAATCTAGCGTTTAGGACCCTTTTTGGGCGTATCCGTAAGATTATATGAGAAGCCAGACTAGAGGGCGCAGTTACTTGTGAGTTGTTTGTATTTCGTTTGTCGTATTTTTAGTTTTCCGGATTTTATCGCATCGAGTGGCCGGCCATACGGAGCTCGTATAGTCTGCGATCGGAGTTGCGACTTTTCTCGAGTAACCACCGTGCATTACTGTACATTCTTTCGCGTATGTGTGTGTATTAATTTATAATTATTATTGCACAAAAGGCCACAGAACGGTCGAAAGAGTACAGTGACAGGCAACGTGTTAAATAAACTTTTCATTTCGTAAACGTCAATGAACACTGAACATTCTTTCGCGTGTGTGTTATATTAAAATTATTGTGGCAAAAAAAAACAAAACGTATGGCCGCCACGCGCGGAAGAAGTAAAACTTCGATACCAGTTTCTCTGAATTTGATTCCAATGGTATTAGTTTCAATTGGCTCTATACCAGTCTTTTACAATGCTTCTTAGTAGAGCCAGTTGAAACTAATACCATCGGAGTCAAATTCAGAGAAACTGATATCGAAGTTTCATTTCTTCCGCGCGTGGCGGTCACACGTTTTTTTCATAAGAGCAATTACATTTATTGTTAGATAAATGTGAAAAATATTGCCATATACTACACCAGTTCTAAAATGTAAGGCATAAAGAAAATTTAAAAGAAAAGTTGAAAGAAAGTATATATTATTAATAGAAGGTAAAAATGATTGATGAATCCTATCCATTTTAAAAATTATACGCCAATGTTATTAAATGTGAATTAAAAAAATTATATGTACTTTCTTGATGCAAATATGCATTAAAGTTCGTACAGCTCTTCAGTGATAAGAGAAATTTCTTGGCACATGAATTTTTACTTGAACTAAATATATACTCGTATACGTTGGTACAAAATTTCTTAGCCGTCAAATAATTAATTTAACAGGCAATTATTTATCTCGGTTAATTACAGAATTTAATTTTACTGAAAATTTCAACATTATGGATAGTTCTTGTAAAATAAAATAACTAAAACTATCAAGAAGGGCTAATGGCTAAAGTGGAAAAGACTAGCTTGTAATTTGATAGGTTGCGGGTTCAAGTTCGGTCGAGCCCGTTTTTTAAAAATATTGCAGCTATATTAAGAAATTAATGTTAATTCTAAATATTGTGTAGTACTCTAAAACAATGTTTTAATAACATTTCCATAACATAAACTTGCGATGTTGTTTCCAACGTATCTGAAACATTGCAATTCAACTAATATAAATATCCACGTTCGCGGACATTTTTACATTAGCACAATATTTTTTCAACGTTGCAGGAATAGTATACAATGTTCCTACAACATTCGAATATTGCAAATCAACGTTTCTGAGATGTTTTTTTCAGCGTTTATGTGCTGTATGGGGTTCTTTCAAAGTTCTTCCCTAAGCAATTATTTCCCACTATCCTCTATTTATAACCTCTAAAAAGGCATCTTTTCGTCTCTTCAAAAAACTGTATTTATTCGTCTGTCTAAGAAATATATATCTTTTCATTTATCTATTACATATACGAAAGACCTGCATGTCTGTTTCTCTATCTAAAAGATATGTATTCATCCGTCCAATAGACATCTCTTAGTCCGCCTAAAAGATATCTATCGGCCGGCGCGCCGCGGCGCGTCTAAAAGATATCCTCTTTGTGTGTCCAAAAGACAATTTTTAGTCGTAACTCTAAGATGACTTTTAGATGTCCCAAAGTATCCACCGAAAAGTCTACTTAAAGGGCCCCATATACGGTACGATTTGTCTTTACGATTCGTCGTTTCAGACTGATCGAAACGACGAATCGATAGTGTATGTCAACATCGTTAACGATTTAATTAATCGAAGACGATATCGGAGATCGCAACAAAAACCAATGCGATCTTGAATATCGTAACGATAAATTGGGTTTCCGTCTGTGATGGCACGTTTTTAAATGATCGATCGCAACGACCAATCGTTTCGTGGGTGAGCCGCATTTTTGAAGCGATCGATCGTCACGATTTTCTTCAGATTGATCGAAGCGATGAATCGTACCGTATATGGGGCCCTTAACACGTTGATTGCCACGCTGGTCCTATGGGACCAGCAGGTAATATACTTTAACCCGGCAGCGCGCTAGTGGCCGGCAGTCAACGTGTTATGCGGGTTTTATACGCTTGCCAAACCTCGACAAGCCATCACAAATTCAAACGTGTGAATAGCGCGTTTGGCTTTGCTTGTGTAGGCTTGCTAGTACTTGTCGCCGATCCGAACGAGTGTCGGTTTTTGGCACAAATCAAAGGAAGTTAACGGTAAGCGCTTGCGAAGCGTTTACACGTTTGTCCGTTTGTGAAGACTTGGAGTTTGTGGTAAGTGCCAAGCGTGTAAACCCGGCATTAAAGACACGCCAGAGACAGCTAAAAGCGGGACAACATTAGACACGATTCGCGGTATACTTAAAAACATCCGTGACACCATGAAGGCGTCTTTTCGGTGACTTTCAGATGACTCGGGGTTATCTGGGTAGTTACATATACAGATGTCACAATTTCAAGCACGGTTTATTTAAATTTTAAATCGACATAGTAGTGTGAAATTTGACTTCCATATAATAGTATACTGTGTATCAAGTGCGGGAAGTTGGCGATTACTGACGAGTGTGAAGTATGCCGCACGAGTCGAAAGCGAGTGTCGGCATTCGCACGAGTCAGTAATCGCCAACCCGCACGAGTCACATATCCTATTTTTTGTAACACCTGTAATGGAAAAATTCACTTCAGAAGTGGAAAGCAAATGAAATTATACTATATTCTTGACGCGAGTGTGAGTGGAGCATGAGCCGAAGGCGAGTGTTGCAACTGCGCGAGAAGTTGGCCGGGGGGGGGGGGGGGGGGTCCAGGGGCGTAGCCCCGGTGGGGGGTTTGGGGGGCGAAGCCCCCGAAAACGAAAAATAAACTAGTTTCAGGTTTTTTCAAAATACTTTTTGTTAACTAACATGAGTATCTGAACGAGACATTTTTGCCTCACTTAAAAGAAAAGTTTGAACACATTGATTATTTATAGTGAAAAAGAAAAAAATAATCAATTAACAAAATCATATAAATAGTCTCGACATAGTATTAGAAAAAAACTCTTTTAGAATCTATGACTTTAAATTTTCTCCAGCTTCTCTTTGGCTTATCTAAGAACTGCAGATTATGATGAAAAACTGTTTAAAGTTTCAACAAATAAGTACTAACGTTTTTGTTTCACTTGTAACAAAAGTTTAAACACATTTATAATAAATCAAAACAAAATTATATCAATAACACAACCATATACATTTTTTATACCTATCATTATAAAAACTTATAATTTATGACTTTTACTTTTTCAACAGTCTTTTTCGTAGCTCATCTAAAAAATACGTAATATTTTGATTAAAAATTGTTCTGTACTCTGACTTTTTTTTCCTATTATCTACAGGTTTTCTTCTACCTGGTCAGTACGAATGTACTGAATAGTAATATTTGTGCAATTATTCAATTGCAGTGCTAAATCTTTGTTTGGCATTAATATCTTTGGGGACATTTGAAGATTCTCTGTCTTCGTAGCTGATGTGCTTGACTATGTTGAGATCGATGGACGATTCATATTGTACGTACTTGTTCAGGTCGATGGACGATTCATATTGTACGTACATGTTGATGGTTTCGACACAGGTGTGTTATTACAGGAAGAATCTGTCGACATTATCGATTTTGTTATCTGCTTGCTTATTTTCTTTTTGTTGCCGACTGATTCCTCGATATAACCTTCTGCAACCTTGTCCGATGTCCACCCACCGTGACGTTTTAGTGTAGTGATGTCAGCCCCAGAGTCAGCTAGTAGCGTTGCTGATGTTCGGCGGATGCTGTGACCCGTGTAGAGTTCAGGGTTGGGTAATTTTAAATATGTTGCGATATCTTTCGGCATGCTTCCAAACTTGTTTATCCCGATAACTTGCTGAGTGCATTTTCCGTTCCGCATACTCAAGAAGAATCGATTTGTCTTCACATTTCCTGGTCGCAGCGCTACGTACCTTTTGAAAATTTCGTAAAATTCATCAATAACTGTGAATTTTCGCTCCACACCAGTTTTGGTCTTTGGAATGGTGACTAGAAGCATATTGCCACGATCTTCAATATCACTCATGGTGATATCACAGAGTTCCTGACGTCTGCATGCGCCAGTAATTCCGAGTATGCAAGCAACCTGCAAATAACATATTGAATTCAGTTTTATATAACATCAGTTTCTGTAGATATCAGGGTGAATATTGTATAATATTTACTTTTATTGCGAAATACTGTTCATCTGGAGCTGCAAAGAAAAATTTTTTTATTTCCTCTGATGTGAAGACTAGATTTTTTGCTCTTGAAACCCGAAGAATATTTTTTCAAAAGCGCAGACAACCTTCCGTACGTGCTGATGTCTTTTGTCGTACACTTTTATTGTTGCTCTCAGCATGGAATAACGAGCCCACGTTGACGATGGCTTCAAAACATTCTCCAGCTCTTTACAATAAACAAGTAGCACCGCTTCATCGAACGAATTTGTTTTCTTCGTTTTCCTCCAGGTCTTGAATTGATTGTACACGGTTGTGTATTTTTGTTTTGATTTTTCCGGCAACAAATTCTCTGAAGCAAGTTTTGCCTCTTCAAGGAGTTCTAGCGGTATGCCATCACTAAAATCACTGCTATCATCCGAATCATCTCTCAAACTCATTGTTCTGACTGTTTACTTTTCGGTTTGTTGACACCTACTCGACAACTGAACCTTCATTGCCACTCAGCACACGGCGGCGGTATTCTGCTTCTAGGCAATTTGCGTGGTCGTAGTCACCACTTGTCTCGACCGATGGCGCTAGTTACACCAATTTCGCTCTGACTAGCGTTAGGTAATAAATATTACCTAACGCTTCAACCAACTTCCCGCACGCTCTCTACCCGGCGCAGTAATCGGCCACTTCGCGCACATTCTATCGTGCGCGAAATCGAACTTCCCATGCAGGTGTCACAAAAAATGATTTTGCACGTATATTGCATAGAAGAAACAATGTGATATAAATGCAATATTACGTGGAAGTAACTTAACAATATTACATAGAAGTGAACGTGTGATATTACTGTAATGTATTATAACATAAGGGGAATACTTGTAATATTACATGAGAGTTCTAGGTGTTATAAACTGTGTTTGCTAGGTCCGCGCAAGTGCTATCTATCATTCACAGGTTGATTGCATGATTTTCAGGAATGATATGCTCTTCAATCATTACTATGCCAATGAGTTTCACTATTTTATCGACAGCGGGGATTCACAAATGCACCTTGAAAAGTTCCTGTGATGGATTTTCAAAATCCCTAACACTGACAGATCCGCGTTGCTGGAACCGCAATAATAATAGCAGGGGGCCCTTAGATTCGATTAAAACGAAAGATAGTGATGTACGTGCTGCATTCCACCTAGATGCTTTATTACGCGCAGATTTTCATCTATACAGTCCGCGGAAGACATCCATCCGTTGACCTTGTCGCCGCCCACTTATAAGTACTGGTCCATGGGAGCATACAACGATTCAAAACTCGCCAATATGTTGTTCGCGCAAGAGCTGTCCAGACGCTGGCCCTCCGTGAGCGTGTTCAGTTGTCATCCCGGCAATATGGTCTCTTCGGATTTGTCGCGCTACTCGTGGACGTTCAGACTGCTGTTCGTTTTGGTACGACCCTTCACGAAGTCGCTGGTAAGGACATTGTATATTTATCATCGACTTGTGTGTAAATGCCGTCCTTTTATATAAATTTTGGAACTTTCTCAGTTTATAAAGTTGTTTGGTGCATCTGGAAGACGATTAGAGCTTAATGTTTGCATTTCGCAATATCGGATAAGTACGAAATCCTAGAAAAGTCAGTTTAAGGAGGTTGATCGGCTAATCAAGTTTCTATACATTGCTTGAAATTTGGACCATATGTTATTAATAGTTCTATTTATACATTCATCAAATTATTAGAACCGTGCCCCCCCCCCCCCCCATACCAAAGTGGAGATATTCACTTTCAAAGTTGGGAGTTTTAACATGCAAGGTATAGGCAAAACATAAGCTAGAGGGCCGTTTTCATTTATAGCAACAGAAATTGTCTATATATTTTGTTAAAAAACTAATATATGATGTATGATGATGTTATGAATGACGTACTACAAGATAGGGATACCCAGCCATACCGTTTTTACGTAATTGTAATTCAAAGTACTTAACACACAGTACTTGACAGTATTTTTAACGCGTCGCTCTATGGAAAAGAGAGCAGCGACCTTTGCTTCTTTCAACGTGCGCTAGTATGAGTGTATACATATAGGACGCAGGCTACCACCCTAGGGTTAGTGTGTACAGTCTACGTTAAAAGTTGTAAAGTATGAAGAGGGGCGCGCTATAGGGAAATAGTATAGAACAAGCGACTAAGTTTTTGGTTACGATTACAGCCCTTGAACGTCCTTAAGCAATAGAGATACGTAAAGCGGATAAATTGAAAATAATGAATTATTAGTTATTCAATTCCAGCAGCCTTTATGAGTATCCGATTTATTAATCACAGCTGTGTGCGATAATATTGGCATACAAAAAAATTATTAAAATTAAAACCAAACGAGTTACGTAGATCTTAAGTCACTACTATTATAAATCTTCTTTTAATTTCTTTCTAACACGTCATGTTTTAGAGAAAATTGAGGTGAAAGCCATAAAAATCGTATTTGAGGGCGTTTTTGGCTTCATTTTTCTCAAAAACTCGACGTGTTATCCTCGAGTTGCTTGCGGATTCGAATTCAGTGTCGAAAAGTTTATAAAAAGTATTGATCACGCAGGACTACCGTGATTTTGTATATCGAGCCAGACCGGGTGATTCTTGTAGATTTGTGTGCACTAAAACGAATCTGATTCTCAAAGGGCCTAGCGGAATAAGCATGTGAAAGTTGCCCCCACGTGTATCAGCACTAAATTTATATGATCGATAGGCATCTATGAGAAATTAAATAGTTTTTATAAAATACTTACTTGGCGATTTGTTTCGACATTGAAGCAAATTTTTTTTTTCCGATCGGTTGTTTTGTAAACTTTCCATGTTGGTAGTTGAGGAAGAATCGTTGTGTATCGGCATCTTTTGGTCGTTGAGCAATGAATCTGTTTTTATAATATTATAAGAATCTCCCTCAATCGTGAATGATCGAGGTTTCTTATTCTTCGTATCGTTTATTTTCACTAGTCCAGTCAAACTTTACATGGAACCTACATTAAATGGAGTATTAGCGGTTTTTTGCTTATTTGTTTTAGACCTCTATTGGAAGTATAAATCCAAATTTGCAACCCTGAGAACCCTGTGCTAACTGAGTAATTGTCGAAAAACTATGATTTTTTCACACTTGTTTCGATTTTTCAACAATATCTCCTAAACTATGCGTTTTGGGAGAAATTTTATACATCCCTTTTTTAAATCAAATTAAATTTGCTATAAAATGAGACCTAAACTGCTTTTATAAGTCAAATAGTTACTGAAATACAGCGCTTCGAATACAGAACATTTTTTCCAAAAAGTGTAAATTTCTTTTTTTTTCATGTTACGAGTTGAGTATCGGCAAAATGATGCGTTCCACAGAAAAAGTCAATAGGATTAAGTTTGTAGGAAATTGATTAAGCTTTAATTTGAGCTTAGGTATGTAACGATAGCTTTAATAGTCTCATCAGGAATGACAAATAAATGAAAGTTGAGTGACATCATTTCTTGCACGAACCAAGTGGTTTTTGATTAAAGGTTCAACGTTTCTCGCCAGAAAAATTATTGTATACTAAAATTATGATTATAACTGTACAATGCAAAATTCATTCTATACAAACATGTTTATAAATATTGACAACAGCAATTTCAATTGTTACTCCATTCGAGAGGTTCCAGGAGTAGGTTCCAATGATGAAACTATTGCCACTGATGTTGACAATTCGATGTCGATCTTTTCCAGTACATCGTCATTTTCAGAGGAAGACGAATCGTCCAGTGTCATAGGCTGGATTTCAGGCACATTGAGGCAGGATTTTCCCCCACAGAATCTACACAAAGTCGAACATTTCAGTCCGGCTTTGCGGCAGCTACAGCCCCTTATGCAACCCTTATTGCATTTACAGGAGATGAACTGCAACAGGGTTTGTGGAGCTGCCTCACTCGTCATAGTAATAGGCAATAATCCCAACTCATCCAACTTCCAACCCCAGTCCGTTGGGTTTTTCGGCACACCAAGCCACTTTTGTATCTGTAAAGAATGAAAAGACGTTATTGTACATTGGCAATTTCAAAGCACGATGTACATTGACATACCTGGTGATATGCACGATATGCGTGCTGTTTCGCAGCATCCGTGGTTGGGGGCAAACGAGCTAGGTTGACTTTAGCTGTTGTGGTCGATCTCACGAAGTTGAGGTATCTCAGGGTATTGAGGTTCGTTTTTGAGTCTCCTCCGTACAATGCAACGAGGCACTTCTCCCCAGCTGCGGCTATTTCCTCGTGGCTCGTATCTGGGCGGAGGAAGACTTCTGCATCCCTAACGAGCTGTGGGTTTTTGTGGAAGGTGGTAATACACTTATTTTTTCCCTGCCAGAAAGGAGCAGAGGTTATGTCGCACCCACTGAATGCATGAATGAACATGATCAAGCCAGGAGGGTAATCAGAGAGTTTGCTGGTGAACGATGTGGAACTATAATGGACGTCTGGTTCCCCTCTGCCACCTTTCTGGAGGTAAATATTGTCTATATGGGAGCCCAAGCCAGCTAGTAGGACAAGCAGGTCCACGTCTTCTCCGATGATGATGACCTTCTACGTGGAGGCAGCTTTGGCGATGGCAGCTCTAATGATGTCAGCATCAGCGTCCTCTTCGGATACATTCACTTTGATACCATGATCCTCAAATTCAGTGCTCAGTAACTCTATCAGCCTGCGCTTGTTCTTTTCGTTAGATAAGAACTTATCTTGTGTAACGCTGATAGTTGTTGTGGCTGTCAAGAGAATGTCACTGCACCGGAGAGCAGAGTAACGTCTGAGACGTTCGGCACTCTTGGTGCTTTTTTGAGCGGCGTCCACTGGGTATCCATCGAACACCACAGTAATATTCATACCAAAATGGGTTCTGATATAATTTATGTAACCCTGAATGATGGCCTTCACTAACGTATAACGGTGCCATACGTATTTGTGGAGCAAGTAGCCACCATCAATAACAATGTGGGTGTTGACATCTCGCAAGATGTTCGTAGAGAGAGGTTTGAATGATGAGTACAAGGTTGATTTAGTTCCCTTCCTCATTCCAGCTTCGGTGAACAGCGACATGGGGTAAGGAGCCAATTCGTATTTGAAGTATTTCTTCAGCTCTGCGTCAGATTTTTTGGCGATGCTAACTCGTTGGAATATTGTTAGAGGGTCAATTTGAATTTTCTTGTCTCGCACTTTTATAGCGTTCTTTACACTTCCCAAGGTAACGACTCTGTCTTTACGTTTAAATCCAACTTTTCCGAATGTCTGGTTTTCTATCATTTCTACCCCATGTGTTCCCAGTTCCTTGGCCTTGTAACAATTGACTTTATTGTCTCCAACAATTCCACTATTGATGTTAATAATTTTGTCCGTAACAAGAAAAGGGGGATGCTCCTCGAACCAGTTTTTCAATTTTTCGGTATCTTTGTTGTCGCGAACAATTCGAGTGACTCTCATATCGACGTGCTGTTCAGAGGTCGAATAGGAGATGTCACAAAAGCGTTCCACTTCATCACAAATGTTTACCATGTACACAGTTCCAATGGTCCACTTTGCCAACACGCTGCTTGTAATCCCACGTCCTATCAACCCTCCTTTGCTTTTGAAGGATCTCATTAGAGTTTGTTCAATTGTTAGGTCTGACCAGAGACCACTCCAAAATTTGTCACTACGACGGATGGTAAAGTATCCCTCAGTAAATTTGCTGAACTCGGCAGGAGACATCCTTTGTTTGAGAGCGGCCATATCTTGCAGGTAAAGCCGTGTACTTTTGGCGTAGAAAAAATGACCTGCTGCGTGGAAGTACGGAAGCATTTTGGCCACAGTTTGTAAGTGAAGCTTCCAGTCTCCCATCCGTTCCGCCTGTATGAACTGTTTCATGAGAGTAGTGAGATGGAAATACTGGATCCATAGCTTCGATGTCGGTCCATTCATTTCGATTTTGTCTAATGCACTTTTGAACTTGGCCTGTAAAACCTGGAAGGATTCCCTTTCCTCAGCTTCCAACACACAAGATCTCTGAGTGTCACAGAGCAACCTTTCCATTTCTTGCTGCTCGTTGTCTGTGAGCTGCACCTCGTTCAAAATTAGTTCGCACAATACCAGGTTAGCTAGAGTGTGAGCTCGGACTGCTCTGGCATAGGCGTGACCATTAAGCATTTTATCCACGCTATTACTAGCGTAGATTTCCTCCAAGAGCTCCTTTAATCCACTTCCACTCATTATTGCTCCAATACAACCCAGAAAGGACATCAACAGATGAAATCCACCAAGTCGTACTACCACGTTGCTCAGCTCATTACTCCCCTGTGTGTTCTCAATGATGTCCCGGGCTTTCATATAAAGGGGCTGGTCGAAAGTAACGAAGCACGTTTTTTGTCCATGGGCTTTGGTTTTGTTATTGGCTTCCACAAGAGCTGTCAAGATAGTGCTGTAGTCGGTGGGTGGAGCACGGTTGAATGGTAAAAAAATTACTCTTGAACGTTGAAATGCGAGGCCATCGGTCACTTGCTGCATGAAACCATTCCATCCTGGTATGCCTGGGATGTTACGCCATTTCCCGTATAACCAAATGAGGTCTGGTGCTGTGGGTAGTGTTTCAGCAGTAACTGGGAAATCTTTTGGTATATTTTGAATCGTGATGGCTGATAATCCTGCATTTTTCTTCTCAGTGCATTGTTGAAGTTGGGTGGTAGCAAAAGCTCCTATTGTTTCAGCGGATACACGTTGTTTCAGTCTTGGAATTTTCTTTTCTGCCAACACACCTGAAGTCGGCGCCACACACATGATCCCACCCATTTCATGAAAAGTATTTTCACCATCAAGCGTGCATACATTTACGTCTGCGTTGTCGAATGCGAATTGTAAGAATGCCCCTGGCTTCACGGGAGGAGTTGATGAACCCTGCATGATTGCTGAAGCTTCTAGCTGCATTGCCTCGTTGTAACTGCACGAGAAGCCCAGAGATGAATACAGGTTCACAAGGTTCCTTGATCCAAACTTACGGTACAAATATGTACCAACTGAGGTCAAGAGGGAAGATACGAATGAATAGGGCCTAGCAGCTGCTATAAGCGCATGTGAAAAAGCAACGCATTTCCTCTTCCAGCCAGTGACTGATTTACGCTTGTGTTTAAGGACAATAGTTTCAAAAAAAGGAGTACTGACTTGGGAATAACATGTTCGATATCGGCCAGGAAATCATCAGAAGGAGGATACTGATTAGTTTCGTAAACTTGAGAGCGGATGTCCTCTAAGATAATCTCAGCTGCAGCCAGCACAACTCTCAATCGTTCCTCCTCTCCATCCTTTTTCTTGTCATCATACCATTTCTCATATAGGATTTTATGTCCTGTATTTTTAAAACAAACAACTGGCGGCCGACCAGGTGCTGAAACAATCACAACATCATCCTTGTAGCGATCAAGAAGATGCCGTTTGATGGTCCTCAGATCGGGAGTATGATCAGCTTCACCCTGTGCTAGGAGATCACTCAATGAAAACTGGCATTCCTCACTGTTCTCTTCTAAGTATGAGTCAATCATTTCCAAAGTATTTTGCACAGATTCCACTTTTGGGCGTCCTCTTTTCTGTCCAGCTATGTTGGAACGGCTCATCAACTTTTTGTGGCATTGTTTGTGGTATCGGGTATCAGCAGCCACCAAATCCTGTTTCATGATTTAGACGATCAATAATTTCTTTCCCCCAATCATCACCTCTGCGTTCGGCTTCTTTTAGAAAAGATTCCCTCGTTGATTTCAATGTAATCGTAAAAACGGGATTTCGTCTGTCTGTGGGTAACTTCTCTTGGAGTTTCAAAAATTCTGCCGTTATAGTCTCTCCACACAGAATACAGATTTGTCCAATTGCAACGCTCGTACGAGATGATCTTAAGGATACTGTTGGCTCCGCTTGGGAAACAGAATCTCCGCCACGACTTTCAGATGCTGTAACATTCTTTGGGGCAATGTATCTCTTTCGACATGCATCATAAACTGTGACTTCATCCAACTTTGCAAGGAATTTTTTGTTCTCTGTAAGGTTTCGTTTTACGCTTACGGCAATCAGAGAGGCGATTCCTCGTTTTTTTACCACAGAAAGTGGACCTCTATCGTCGTCTTCCAGTGACTTCCTGCATATAAAACAACAGCCCGGCGAAACTGACATTTTCACACTTACTTTTGACGACGCACTCAAACTTGTTTTCACGATGGTTTAAACCACTGCACTGAGTAGGCACGAATTGCTGGGCCTGTCTGCATTGCAGTTGGACTGAGAGGGGGTGGAATTGTATATTGAAAAGAAACATATTGACTTTCAAAACCCTTGGTGTGCAGATACGGCAATACTTCGAGTGGTCTTGTCAAATCGCCCAAGCGGTGCACGTGGACGCGTCGCCCGAGCGCCCGCCGTAGCAGCGTCGATAAATAAACATGGAAATAAACACAGAGTTCCAAACTGCTCGAATACTGTTACAGCATTGCTAAGAATATCTTATCGCACGTCGGAAATAAACTTATCGAGTACCCCCCAAAATCGCCCGAATGCTGTAGAGGTACCGCTCATCCGCCCGGGCACCGTATAGGTATCATCGGAGTGGAAGCGTGCCACCGCTCGGGAACCATATAGGTATCCGCGAAGTGCAAAGGGATAATAACTTTTAATGTCAGACGTTTCATTTTGCCAGTATTCAACTCGGAACATGAAAAAAATCAAATTTGCACTTTTTGGGGAAAAACGTTCTATTTCGGAGAGTTGTATCTCAGTAAGTATTTGATTTATAATATTTATAATCATGTTTGCATGCAATGAATTTTTCATTTTACGGTTAAAATCATAATTTCAGTATAAAATAATTTTTCTGACGAAGAACGTTGAACCTTCAATCAAAAACCACTTGGTTCGTGCAAGAAACGATGTTACTCAACTTTCGTTTATTTGTCATTCCTGATGAGACTATTAGAGCTACCGTCACATACCTCAGTTCAAATTAAAGCTTAATAAATCCCCTACAAACTTAATCCTACTGACTTTCTGTGGGACGCATCATTTTGCCGATATTCAACTCGGAACATGAAAAAAAAAAGAAATTTACACTTTTTGGAAAAAATGTTCTGTATTCGAAGCGCTGTATTTCAGTAACTATTTGACTTATAAAAGCAGTTTAAGTCTCATTTTATAGCAAATTTAATCTACTTTAAAAAAGGGATGTATAAAATTTCTCCAAAAATGCATAGTTTAGGAGATATTGTTGAAAAATCGAAACAAGTGTGAAAAAATCACGGTTTTTCGACCATTACTCAGTTAGCACAGGGTTCTCAGGGTTGCAAATTTGGATTTTTACTACCAATAGAGGTCTAAAACAAATAAGCAAAAAACCGCTAATACTCCATTTAATGTAGGTTCACGCCTTTTTTGTGTAAAGTTTGACTGGCCTACACCAAGAAAATCCCATCATGTTCCGTAACATCACTCGTCATAACTTTGATGAGTTCACATCCTCGGCACGCTCCACAGACACCCAGAATCAAAGCAGCCTATAATCGACATAAAATTTGTTATTCTAATTATGTTATTGTACATATGTAACTCAATTTTATCGTTAATTTTTTATCTTTGTTTATTTCAAATTTTATATGTTTTTTAAAAGAATATATTACATACCTTCGTAGCTAA
Source organism: Xiphydria camelus (assembly GCA_963678675.1). Taxonomy (NCBI): domain Eukaryota; kingdom Metazoa; phylum Arthropoda; class Insecta; order Hymenoptera; family Xiphydriidae; genus Xiphydria; species Xiphydria camelus. The sequence continues at coordinate 20,692,901 of OY783194.1, forward strand.
ATATTCAACATCAGGAGCGTCTTTTAAGAATCGTTCGACTTCTTGCGACGATAGAGTTAGAGATTTTTTGCTTTGAAATCCGCTTAACTTGCGTTTGAGAAACATCAACAACAGGTTGTAGGAACCGATGTTGAGGTTATGATGGTGACGTAGCTGCATTATGCTTTTGATCATCGAGTAGTGCGAAGCTAACCAAGTTTGTGCGAGCTCTTGAAAATAAGCGAGCATGACCGATTCAGACATGCTTTTAGTTACTTGCTTATTTTGCCACGCGTAAAATTTATCGTCGGCGGCATCGTACCGTTCCTTCGATTTTGACGGTAGAAGATTTTCGACGACGGTGGCAGCCGTTTCTTCGATATCGGGCGGTGTTCCCCACTCTTCGTCGCTTTCACGCGTACTCATTTTTAACTTTAAACAATCTTAATCCGATTAAGGGCCGGTTTTACCAACAGGTATACACGCGGTATAGCGCTATACTGAGAATAACCATAAGGCTTATTGCTGGTTATTCTCAGTATAGCGCTATACCGCGTTTATACCGTGTTGGTAAAACCGGCCCTAAAACAATTCTGCTTCGGAGACTTCAAGCTCTCTCACCAGAGTGAACGTAGCTGCGTAGCGCGATATCGCTTCGCTCCGTCGCTGTTTTCGTTTTCGTCCGGTAAAACAGGGACGAAAGTGAACGAAAATTCACCCAAGGGACGAAAGTGAAGCTAGTATAAACTGCACACATGCGCGAGCTCAACTTTTCTATCCTAGCGTGCAATTTGCTATTTTCGTCCCGTAAAACGCATGAAAAGTACCACTTTCGATGCACGTGTTATAAAAAAAAATATTTAATTCCTTCTTTCTCAGGAGCTGCAAATGGATAATTATCTTTAACAATCATGTACAGAAGGGCATTAGTAATTTTGGTTTCCATTAATCCGCCATCTAAAAATTTAAATTTTATTAATTTTTTAGTTTTTTGTTGTTTGAAAATAAATTTATATGAATTTTTAAGAAAATTACCTGAATATGCTAATACTCGTGAGAAAGCGTTGTCGATACGTGGTTGTTCATTGATTTTTAGCTTTAAAAGCTGTATTTTCATTTCCTTCTCGTGTTCCAAATCAATACTTCTCGGCCTTTTTTCTGCAATCATAAATAGTCAGTAATCAATGACAGTTTCCAGTTTCTTGTGATAATCTAAAACTTGTTTGTTTTAAACCTCTTGTTTTTTATCACCGAGGGTTACAGTCTTTGAGGATTCTGTCTGTTTCTTCTCTTCTTCTTCATTGCTTTTATTTTCTTCATTTTCAGATCTTTTCTGTAAAATTAATAAAAGGTAAAAAGTGGAAAATTCTGTTTAACCACAAAATTTTAAAATTAAGAGAAAGAATTTACAGCCAAGTTTGAAGGAAAGAATAAACGGTTAATGTCTCGGTCATTGTGGTTCCGTTTTAAAAGTGGTTATAAAGGTTCGTTGTACAACCATGACCTTTAACATGCTTGTTGCAAATTCTAAATATGCCCCCATTCTCGTTTTTAACAAAAGCTTTCCAAACATCACTCTTTTTTGTTTTTTTTTGCTTTCATTGGAATTTTTCTATTTAAAAAAATAGATAAGTAGATTAATAGAAACAGATTAGCAGTCATTAAATTCATGAAGAAAATCAGAAATCATAAAAGAAGCAGATTAGCAGTCATTAAATTCATGAAGAAAATCAGGAATCATAGTTACTAAATATTAATAAAAAATAGAAATAGAAAAGATTAAACAAAAAAATAGGTACTCACAGCGAATTTTCACGAGTTTTCGCTGATTTAGCATTTGAAACATGTACATCTGAAGTATAAAAATTTATTTCATATAAAATCGACAAATAGTTAATTTTATCATTCATAACTTGAACAGAATGTAAAGTTTACCATCATCTGAATATAAGTTATTGTCATAGGAACCTTCATCTGATTGACTGCTTTTTCGTTCATTTTTGTGTGAACTTGAGGCAAGTTTGACAAGACTAATGTCTTCAGCTACTACTGCAGGGGTAGGACGATTCTTCACGTCTTTTGCTATTTCTTTTCCGTTTTCCTTTTCAGGTGTAGATAAACTGGTTAGACTGTTGATTGAGGATCTTGGGGAAATCATTTCATCGTTGAACATTAAATCAAGATGAAATATTCGTCGTTTACTGTAATTTTGTGGTAAATTAAATGTTAGAATGAATTCTATTTTTTGTGATCTCATTACTACTTCGTTTAATTAATATAGAAATTGCTTACAACTCGACCCCATCAGTACTTAAGTGGATTTCTTCAATGGTTTCAAGTGGCATTGGAATTATATCATTCATCATAAGGTCCCGGCACCATTCTTCTGCATAATTGTCATCTTGTAATAAAAAAATGCTCATTGAAACAAATTATTTTTAAAAAATGGTTATTTTTAGTATTTGAAGTGCACAAACGGGATTTACTTCTTAATTTAGCGTATATGGCCCAAGGGATTCCCTCAATTACATGCGCCTTTTGTTGATTTATTGGGACGTACAACCTGTACGTCTGTTGTGATGTTTCTTCTAAAAGTGATTTTATAAAAAATATGTTATAGGTTATGTTTTAAATTTTATTGTATAAAAATGTTAAAATTTCTGTAACATAGCAAGAATAAGTACTTACTTGCTAATGTAGCTTTCATACTTAAGTCATAAATACTCAACGAAATTATTTAAATAGTAATAAAACCGTTTTTATCACTTAAGGCCCCCACAGACGTCGTTCTTTTTCGGCAGGATTACACGACATGCAAAACTGTTCAGGCAATCCGGTCGGTGTGTGGCTGAAAACCGTCGTGATTACTGGCGTTCCAAATAATCTGTTTTGACCTGATTTTTCCCGACGGTTATGAACGTGATCGTACAAGTGCATTTGAGGCAATGAGTAAACAATTTATGACTGAATTCATACCCTAGTAGCAGAGGATATCTGTCAGACATCTACAAGATGTCTATAGATTCGTTCCAACTAACACGAGAACTGGTTCTGAACTCGACGGAGTGTGCGCAGTCTGACCTAGCCGTCCCAAAAGTCAGACTGCGCATACTCCGTCGAGTTCAGAACCAATTCTCGTGTTAGTTGGAACGAACCCTATATGTCTAATAAATGATATCTATATTTGGTTTAAATGTGGTCGAAATCTAGATATAGACAGAGAGTGCGTATATATAGATGTCTGACAGATATCCTAAGTTGACAAGAATCGATATTCTGTGGTAAATATAATAATTTCATAAAATATAAAATTAATAATATTAAAAAAAGGGATTACAAAGCACTAGAGGATCTTCTCGTTTTCTAATAAAATGCTAGATGCTAATTCGTTTTAAAGTTTTTTATTAAAGAATGAGAAGACTAATATAGAGCTTTATAATTAAGTTTGTTTAGTAGTATTAGCTCTTAATTTTAAACAATCATTACATTTACCACAGAATATCGATTCTTGTCAACTTAGGATATCTGTTAGACATCTATATATATATATATATATATACGCGCTGTCTATATCTAGATTTCGACCACATTTATACCACATATAGATATCATTTTATAGACATATAGACATCTTGTAGATGTCTGTCAGATATCCTCTGCAGCTAGGGTAGAAATGTACAGGAACATTCCATGTCTGTGGAAAGTTAAACACAGAGATAAAAAGAATAAGGCGTATGACGAGATGTTAACCAAGTTAAGGGAAATTGATTCAGCTGCAACAATAGACATGGTAAAAAAAAGAATTGACTCGATTCGAGGAAAACTGAATAAAATAACGAATAGTGTGTAGGCGCCATCAAGGTTTTGCACGTCGGGTAATCCTGCCGAAAAAGAACGACCTATGTCTGTTGGGGCCTCTTTGCACCTATATAGACCGGCTATCACAAATACACATTTGTGATTGCAAGTGTGTAGTGTGACCTGTTACGAACACGGAGTTCCTCATTTGTCGCGATTCGGCGGTTAAATATGAATTAACCAATGAATGTTGCATTATTGTCATAGGTATGCAGACTGATTGTAAAAATGTAAAAATGGGAAAAACAAAGATATTTAAAAAATATTAAAAAATAAATTTATTTTTCAATTTTTTAACTTGCTTTACAAAAAAGTAATACGTTTACTCTGATGGTGTCATACTTTAAATCAGGGGCCCCTTTCTCTAACTCACTCGCAAAGTTGCGTATACGCATCTTAGCCAATAGACCAATCAGGATCAAGTATTCCGTTGTGGTGGGGGTCCTGATTGTCTACTCGCTAAGAAACGTATACGTTTCTCTTGCGAGTGTGTTAGAGAAAGGGGCCCCTGATTGATCGCGGATATACGGTACTCGATATTTTATCATTAGAAGAATTTTTCCTTTTCTTTATTTTTGTATTTAATTATTAAAAATTGTTTTAATGGCAAATATAGCAAAAATGTAGATCGATTTCGCCAGTAAACAATCGATCCAAACAAAGAATCGACTTTGAAGAATCGATCCAAAAATCGCCATTTTTCGACAAAAAGATCGACCTTTTGAAGAATCGCTTTAAATCGCACATCCATAGTTCATAGTAAAGGAAGCATTGAAATAATAATAAATAAATAAATAATATCATTGAGACTGTTCCAAAAAATTAACAATTATCATATGCCGAATTACCATAAAAATGGAAAAATTCCTTTGTAGTGAATGTACAGTGTATATCATATATATATAGAAGGTAGGTGATGAGCCGTGTACATTTGTTAATATTTCTCAGTGGGGTACACTTCCGATGTAATTGGAAATATTGTTATTAAGGACATTCCAATGAAAAAATGAGCAAAAAATTGGAGGTGTTCTAATTAATTATAATCTAAAAAAATTGTTTAAAAACTTCATACATTTTTTTTGTCGAATTTTCAAAAAAAAAATTCAAGATATTTTTTTTTGGAATTGGCTCTCCAGAAAGAGCAAAACATATTTTTTTCATGAAAATCGGTCGAGCCGTTCCGGAGAAAAGGCTGTTTTTCGATTTTACTTCCCCCTCACAACTCCCCTCCCCCTGACACTGCCTCAAACTCTTGTCCACACTATTGAAGCCGCCGTGCGCGGCGCTGCGTGCAACGGGCTCTCCGCGCTGAAAATTTGAACAATAGAGAAACAACCATTCTTCGTAAATGAAAGGATGGAGGGTTAAGGAACAAATAAAATATCTTTATTCAGTTATGAAGTAATATATTTTTGAATTATAAAGTGTACTGATGCTTACTAGCTATTTTTGTTTATTTTTTAAAAATAATTTTGTTTTTGTGAATTTTGATGTTTTTCGCTTCAGTTGGTTGAGTTTTTTTGCTCGGCATTGAAAGAATAACAAAATTCTTTCATTCGAACGACAAGACAAGTTTTAATGAAATTGTAAAAAATGTCTAGCATGTTCTTTACAAGGGAATGAAAGATGCGAGTAGGTTTCAACTTCTTCGATAATTTTGTCGAATATGTAAGGAAAATGGATATGTTCTTGAAATTTTTCTTCCAAAAAACTCACCGTGCCCAGGATAGTTCCATCCGAACCCAGAAGAAATCGTGTCCATTCCCAATCAGTTGGATGAAAATGTTTTTCACACACTCTTTTTCCGGCAATTAATTTGTCACACTGCAAAGCTTCTTTCCATTCATTCAACGAATTTTTTGGCACCGTAAAAAATGGTATTTAACAGGATTACTTATGTATCCGAAATTACAATTTGGCACTGCACAACTCGGCATAATAGCAATGATAGCAATAATATCAACGATAGCAATATGAAATACGAATTTAAAGCATGGTATACGTGGTCGTCGTGGTTTTCGCCGATGTTTTTGTTAAATGGGCTGCGTCGTTTGCGTCGTTTGCTTGAATATCCACCGGTAGTACATGGAGGGGGGAACAATGCAAATGGTGCGAGAGTCTGTGACTATCAGCGCCGCGTAGTGACGGCTTCAATAACGCAGACGGTATTATCCACAGAGAGAATGGGTGTAGTGTCAGGGGGCTGTCCCCTCCTATAGCGATTAGGGGTCTAAACATTTAGGAGATTTAGTTTCTCATAGATGCCTATCGATCATATAAATTTGGTGCTGATACACGTGAGGGCAGATTTCACATGCTTATGCTTTATTCCGCTAGGCCCTTTATGTACCACTTCAGGATTTTGAGTTACTTACAGGATTAAATGTACGAAAGCGGACAATTTTTTCCATATGCATGACTCTATTATAATGAAACTAAATTTTGTTTCTTAACTGTACTTATGATACCTGAAAGTGTTGTTCTTAAACTTTGCAGCTCATTACTTAATTGTTTCTAAACAATTTTATAAAGCTAAATTTCAGTAGAGCAAATCGATCGTTTAGATCCACCACGCCATGCGCCTAAATGTATACAAGTGTTGAGATCTTTTCTATTTTAATAGTGAATATTCATTTTTCTATTTCGAAATAAATTTAAGTTTAGGGGTAAAGGGAAGAATCGGAGTTAATAAACAATATTTATTGTCAAGTTTCTTGTGAAAACTCGATTCTCTAAAAAGGTAGATGAGAGGAATTTCGAGCATGTCGGCTAAGGTAGGAACGTAAAGTAGTCTGCCCTAGCTGACGTATTCTAGTGACTGGCATACAAGCGAAGCACGACTTTCGAGAAAGCAGCCTTAGAGTGATTGCATACATTTAAACGCATGGCGCGGTGGACCTAAACGGTCGACTTATCAAAAAGTGGCTAGTATTTAAAGTTTTTCAAAAAGAATTGCGCCCGTGATCCGCGAGCAGAATCGCACTCATCTCATTGAAATTTAGCTTACATTTGTATTGCTTTATGAAAGATAATAATCAATGCTTATAGTTAACCCTTTCGCTTCGGCAGTCCAGTCCGTCCAAGTGCCATCACTGAACAGATTGTACTTATATGTACACATCATATGGAAGCCGGATATATCCGTCGCTCGTACACACAGGTCGTCGCGCGGATGCCGGATATATCCGTCGCTCGAAGCGAAAGGGTTAAAGATTTCTTGACGCTGAATCTGAATCCACAAGTAAAATATGGATCACACGTCAAGGTTTTGAGAAAAACCTCTAACGATTTTTACGGTCTGGACTTAATTTTTAGGCGTGATTTTTATATATGACATATGAGTCGTTTGGTTTCAAAATCGGCCACCTCCAAGTGAGCGAATTTTTCAGGACTTCAAAAAATATGTATCATAGAAATACAAGCATTAATTAATGCGATTCTTGGTACATATATAAGCATATTGCTTCGGAACAACTAATCCATATGTGTATACAAAAAATTCTTTGAAGTTTTTGCTGCATTATAATTTATTTAATGGAGATGGCCGATTTTGCAACCAAACCATAATATAACTTTACTGTCGTAAGTAAATAACAAAAATATTTGTTGGTGTGTTTATTTTAAACGAAACAAATTAATTACAGTAGACTACCGATAATCCGGCACGTTCGGGACTCGGCCGGTGCCGGATTACCGGAAATGCCGGATTATCGGATGTGTTCCGCGATTATTCAATTATAAGTCGTAGAGTGAATGCAGTTGCAATATAATGTCTAACAGCAAACGTTGTTTGCCAGAAACGCTGAGATAATCATTTAAACTCGAATATAAACCAAAACATACCTTTATTCCTGTAAAATGTGTTACAAATCTACACGTATATACATGATATGTACTGATGAGACATTTATTTTAAAAAATCTCTAATGTCTTTTTGTTTTCTAGATTCAGCTCTCTTTTTAAAAAAGTTATTTCTTAGAATATGCAAATCGATGAGTTCTGCACAATTATAACGTGAGTTTGTTTCAGCAAATGTTATGAATTTGTTTAATGCGTCTGCCGCTTCCCCCCAACTGATTTGTTTCTTCTCTTCTTTTTCCATCTCATCATCATCTGACGCAGACCCTTCAAGATTTACTGGTTGAGGGTCTATAACGCTTTGAATAATTGCTTCATCTGTGAGCTCTTCTTCGGTTGATTCGTTCGTATCAATCTTAATCCATTCAATGACTTCCTCCTCGGATATATTTTTTAAAGGATTTTCTTTAGGTCCACAATTAATAACATCTAACACCTTAGTTACTGCGTCTAAGTCGTCTTCCTTTTGAACAATTTGACTTGTTGAATCGGCTTCAAGAACTGCATTTGGCCAAAGTTTTCTCCAGCATCGTTGTAAAGTTATTTCTTTCACTTGAGACCATGATAGTGCAGTAGCATATATGGCATCCTTGACGTTAAATTTATTTTGAAAGTCAGCAACATCACAGTCAGAATTTAAAAGGCCTTGGACGAAGGAACTCCTATAGAAACATTTAAAGTTTTGAATGACTCCTTGATCCATGGGTTGAATTAATGAGGTAACGTTAGGTGGCAAAAGTGTTGCAAATATGTTGCCAGAAACTAGCTCTGCTATAGGAGGATGTGCTTTGCAATTATCCAAAAGAAGGACGGCTTTGCTGTTTTCTGGTAGATTAAGTTTCTTGAAGTTGTCCTTAACTTGCGGGACGAAGTGATGAAAAAACCAGTCCTTAAATAATATGGCAGTCATCCAAGAATTTTTTTGGGCATCATAATGTACAGGTAAAGCTGTAATATTCTTAAATGCCCTAGGTTTTTTAGATTTACCAATTACAAAAGGAGTTAATCGGTGTCTTCCAGATGCATTAGCATAGCAAAACTGTCAACCTATCTTTATTCCTTTTAAACCCCTTAGCCGCTTTTTCATCTCCTCCAGCTAATGTCGATGTTGGCAAGCAACGCCAAAGTAGGCCTGTTTCATCAGCGTTATACACTTGATTAGCTGACAATTTATTAGTGATTGTAATTTTTTGAAACTCCTCCGTGTATGATTTTGCCGAATCTTGGTTTGCTGATAGAGTCTCCCCAGTTATATCAAGTCTGCGAATACCATGCCGTAGTTTAAAGTTTCTAAGCCAACCTTCAGAAAAATTACAATCACCCTCTAATACATTCAAATCTTCTCCAAACTTTTTAGCCTTTTCAATAATCATTGGCCCCGTTATAGGCTTTCCTTCGGCACGTTTTGCACTGAACCATTTGTACAGTGCGATATCTAGTTGCTGCAGGTTTGGTTTTTTTATTGTTTGTCTGGAATCCAGTTTCTCTGTAGTCACAGACTGAGAAGCAAAACGCATGAGGTCATCTTTTTGTTTTTTAATGTCATAAATAGTTGACGACCCAATATTAAATTCATTCATTAAAATGTTCCTATTTTCACCCTTTTCCAGACGTTTAATAATTTCCAACTTCTGTGTAATTGTGAGGGTCACGTGTTTTCGCTTCTGACCCGTGTTCGGGATTTTACTGCTTGACGATGGTCTAGAAGACATGTTAAGCTAGTTTTTCCAATATACTTTAGCACGTAAATTTTTATCTTGCCAAGTGACTAACAATGCAAGCTGCATTCACTCGGTACACCACAAAACGGTAGACGTTTATGACATGCGACTGTCAACTGTAGTAGACGTTTACGACACGCGACTGTCAACTGTCTATCGTATGCCCCGCTCTGTATTGGCTAGTTTGAAATTTACCTTCGGGGAGGTTTGGTCGGTACTCGAGTCATTTACCGGTACAAGTCGAGTACGTAGTTAGAGTTGGCCTAGGAAGATTGCGCTGCGTGAGCGAAAAGTGTCGAACGTCTGATTTTCCGATAGCTGTCAATTCGAGAAATCGAAGCGTGTAACATCGAAACCATGAATTTCTGAATAATGGTGAGTAATTTGTATAAAAATATACGATAAACGAATATAATAATAATTCACGATTTTGAGGTTACACGCTTCGATTTCTCGAATTAACAGCTATCGGAAAATCAGACGTTTGACACTTTTCGCTCATGCAGCGCAATCTTCCTAGGCCAACTCTAATTACCGACTCGACTTCTATCGGTATACCGGTACAGAGCGGGACATACGGTAGTTATCTTGAGGATAATGCGCGTCGAACACGCTTCGGTTTAGTGCCGGACTGCGTTGATAACGTCCGCCTGCCGATACCGCCGGGAGGCGCGATCATTTGAAAATCGATACTGGTGCCGGACCATCGGGCGTTCCGAACCATTGGATGCCGGACTATTGGAAGTGTACTGTACTTACAAAATATTTCAAACAATAATACATTATTGTACTAATTTAAACTCGAATGGCAGTTTCTTCAGGGGTCTCCTCACATAAAGTTTCTTCATGAACAACTACTTCTTGTCTAACTTGGTTATTATTAATAATATCTTTGTACATCTGTAGTGAATCGAGATTCTGCCAGTTTTTACCATAGTGTTTTTTAAGAAGATTATCGACATCTCGAACTTTTAGCGCATTTACTGGTTTTCCCATAGGAATAGATTGTGCATTTAGCATGCCTATATTTTTTCCCTTCCTGCATACACCAGCATAGTTCTCTAGCTCAGATTTATATGCCCATTCTCCCTTAAGAACAATGACACCGTTTTTTGTTTTCTTAATAAAATAGCGTTTCGCAGCTCCAAATTTAAAATGCCATTGTGCCGGTGGTTTAACAATAACACTTGTTTCAGTCTTCCAGTCCAAGTCAGGAAGGTCTCTTCCTAGATGAAAAATTTCTCCATGTTCTTTTAATAGTTCATAAAATTCTTCTGGCTGAGATAAAATTTCTTTCTTTTTTATAACTTTCTCTATTCGTGCAAATACCCTATCTGGGGGAATATACGAATGCCCTGGCACTGGAAAGATGCATTCAATTTTCTGAATTTGACTGGGTGCGTTATGGACTAACCACTTACTTAACATGGATATCAAAATAGAATTTTTGTTCTGGCCTCCGCAACCGTCGGCCATACATCTTATAGTGGAAATTCCTGACAAATCAGAGTTATTTAGTCTGTGATAAAGACATGAGGCTATCTCATTAGCACCCTTCGGAAATTCATGTTCAGCCCATGTGTAAATGAATGTATTTCCCTTTAATGGATCTTTTGACGTTCCCTGTACTATCGTAAAGTTATATAAATAAAGCTGTCTACTATAATAAGTTGCTTGATCTGGAAGCCTTGGAATGGCGAAATTCTTTTGACAGTCAAAACTAAAGGTCAATAAACCAGCCTGTTTTTCTTGAAGCAATTCGAAAAACGCTTTGGCACGAAGTTTATGTATTCGTTTCTCAGTCCTTAATGTTTGTTTCTGTTCTTCATTATTTTCATATTTTAATTTTTCATTTAATTCCAGACACTTGGAACAAACATCGGTCCGCGGCATCCCAAATCCAACATTAAAGCAAGATACAAATATTTTTTCTGAAATAACTTTCTTTTACTTTGAACGTAGAATCTGTGGTTTCAGAATCATACATTCTCCACATTTTTCTTATTGATAATTCACTACACAGGTAAACTCGTTGGCTTTTCCCTCTACAATAATGTGACTCTAAACATTTAAATTTTTTAATGAACTGCTTTACGGAACGTCTTTTTCCCTCAAAAGCTGTAGATTTCCTATCACCACCCCTGCGTTCTCGAGGAGATAATCCTGTAGCACAATAGCGACGCACTACACCTTCAACCCTATGCTTAGTAATTCCCAATGCATTGAGGAATGTTGATCGACACACGGGTACCTTATCTTTAGTAATATTGTTAGAAATTACATATTTCAGACTGAAATTTTTTTCTGGCCTGCTATTGTCCGTAGATCTACGCCGCTTCATTTTATTAATCTCGATATGCTTCAGTGTGAAATTGTCTTGTGATATTTTTTCAGGAATACTGTAGTATCTGGCATGGAAATTTTGTATGACATCCATTGTCAACGAAGTACATCTCAAAGCTGCACTATTGTGCCTACACTTTGGCAACTGTGGTTGCTTTGCCGGACAATATCTAAATGAAATTGTAATACTCAATTTATAGGTTAGAAATCCAGGAATGTTTATTTACCTTTCACGTTTTTCACGAGCCTTTTTCCATGTTTCTTTTGCTGGCTGACGTTTCCTTGGCACATTAGTTTTCTCAATATTTGTTTCCATAATGTGTTTTCGGAATAGTCCTTACACTACGGTATAATTCACCACAATAATGCTGCCGTAACGTATTACTGCTTCGATTGTACAGAAATATATCACAATATGACCGCGCATGCGCTCAGGAGTTGGCCGTTTATGAAAGTGGACGCTTGCTGGAGGTGACCGAATTTGATAATTAACCAAAAGTTACACACGATTTTATAGCGGGATGTGGTCACATTTGAAGCTAATATTTCAGACAGTGGTAGAACAGTGATTAAATAATGCTCTACAATAAAAAAATGCAATTTTATGAAATATGGAGGTGGCCGATTTTGAAACCAAACGACTCATATACAATGAAATAGTGCCTCATGCTATCGTCATTGAGAGATCTGTTACCACCTCAAAATGAGTCAAAATCAAATTAGTTTTTCGGTTTGAACATTCACTGAACCTTTATTCGTAATAATATTGTCCCATATCAAGTAACCGCCAGTGTGTACAAAAACCTGTTAGTTATCAATTCACTTATTAATGGAAGGCCGGGCAAAGTAGATGTATTAAGAGAGAAGTGTTACTGCGACTATTATTATATATTCATTATATTATGTAATTTAAAGCTTAATGCTAGATCATATATCGCAGAATTGTGAAAGAAATATTAGAGATTTGAAAGATGTTTCGAATTAATACTGTAGGAGGGATCTACTAGTCGGATTATTTTGAAATGTGATCTTTTGACTCTACGGCTCCGCGCTTCGCTTAGAACTAACTATGCTCGCCCTTCGCACTTCAGGTAGACCCGCTATCGCTCTCCTCTTCTCATTCGCACTTTCTCACTCTCTCTTCTTACGCACTTTCTCTTCGCTTACTCATTCGTTCCCACGCTTTCACCCGCCTTTTCGCACCCACGCTAACCGTCCTCGGACTCGAGCAACCCTAGCTCCAAGGCCTTGAGCCCGACCGTCCTCTGCCTCGCTACCTAACCCTCACGCCGCTTCCCCTAGTCACAAAACACTCGAAACCGTCATTCTCGCACTAATTCGTTCCTACTCGCACATTCGCAAACTTCGTCCTTTTCCCCGATCCTACAAGGGCCTTCTTGATCATAGATCTCGTCCTCGAGGCCACCCATAGCGTCGTCGTCTGGGTCGTCTGGGTTGAAAAATGGAAGACGCCTGACCACGGCTTCATGAAATCGGCAGCCGAGCTAGTATGATTTGGCCCCTCCTGATCGCCGACTTTCTCCACTATGTAGCGATCGTTCTTCAATACTCTTGTGATTCGGTAGGGACCCAGATAGGGCGTGTACGCCTTCAACCCCGGTCCGAACTGTGTCCTCTTGATAGCAACTAGATCTTGCTCCCGATAATTTCTTGGTGCCTTCCTTTTCTTATTAAAAGTGCGTTTATTTTCTTCCTGCACCTTTAGTAAATTCTCTTTGGCATCTTCTCTGGTCTTACAGCGATTCTCCTCGAAAACAGCAATGATTCCGTCGTCCATCAACTTCCGTAACTCCAGGTCATCCTTCAGTTTCATTCGAATACCAATCAGTAATTCAAATGGTGTTTTGCCTGTGCTGCGATTCTTCATTGCGTTGATCGCCTGCTGGACTTTGTCAACATGCTTATACCACTCCAGTGGTTTTGGCATTGACAATTTAGTAAGCATGGGTATTATGGTGCGGTTCACCCTCTCTATCTGCCCGTTTCCTCTCGGCACCCCTGTAGTGATGAACGCATGCTCGATGTTTTCGTCCTGACAGTACTGCCCAAACGCTTTCGAGGTGAAAGCAGTGCCTTGGTCCGAGACAATCCTCCTTGGATTCCCGAACGTTACCGTTTGCTTTCTCAACTGTTTTACTAGCTCGTCCGCCATCGTAGACCTCGTCGGATATAGCCAAATGAATTTGGTAAAAGCGTCGACTACAGCGAAGAGATGGCAATAACTCTTTTTCGTCGAAGGCATCGGTCCCAAATGTTCGACGTGGTACGTGTCCAAGGGTACATCACCCTTCTCGATGGGATTGAGGAATCCTTCGACCCTTCCTTTTTTCTTTTCCGCTGGAATACACTGCATGCAGTTCCTGATTACTTTATTTATTTTCTCCCTCATCCGTGGAAACCAAAACTGCTGCTTAAGTGAATGTTTTACTTTATCCTACGCAAAATGTCCTCTCTCGTGAGCCACTTTGATTACCTCCTGCTGCATGCTGGCTGGTACCACTAATAACTCCTCTCCGTCTTGATTGTGACATAAAATATTGTGAGGAGACTACTTGAACCTGTCATTAGGCTTCGTCTGTATTGTTTCCACAATCTTTCGTACTTCTGGACCCTCCTGTTGAGCCCTTTAAATCCTCTCTATCAACCCGCCTCGGCCTACCTGCAGACACATCACTTGTACTGGATTCCGACTCAAAGCGTCCACGTGACGCATAGCTGTCCCTGCTCGATATTCGATTGTGCATTGGTAGTGTTCGAGCATGAGCGCCCAATGCGCTACTCTCAAACACATATCTTTCTTCTTCGTGGTCTGAACGAAGGCCTGGCAGTCAGTCGCGATCTTGAACGCTATTCCTAGCAGATATACACGGAATCGTTTGAGGGCTTTAATGATGGCTAACACCTCAAGCTCAAAACTGGTCATCTCTCTTCCGTCGGCGTCGTCTTCCAACTTGCGAAGTACACCGGATGGAACCTTCCATCCTCAGTGTTTTTGCATCAATGTCGCCCATAGTCCTCCTTTGCAAGCATCGGTATGCAATTCTGTTTCGGCTTCTGTTCGATATAATTTTAATATCGGCTGTTCTATCAACGCAGTCTTTAATTTCTCAAACGCTTCTTCTTGCTCCGGACCAAAATGAAATCTAACTCCGTCTCTCAGTAAATTTGACAATCGACGAGCAACTATGGCATACTGAGAAATAAAGGGTCTCGCCGTATTTCCATATGAAAAATGCCCCGGCACCAATTAACTTTGTTAAACCTCTTATCTGTTGCTTTTTATCCAAAATACCTCCACAAAAAATTTCAGACCGCTAACTTCACGTACAAGGGAAATAGGGGGTAAACAACAATTAACGTTACTATTTTTTTTCTCTGGAACTATAAAAGATATCAAAGCCGTTCAAAAACTAAATTGTAGGTCTTCGTGAGTAGCATATCATATATTTTTTCGACGGCATAAAAACACTGTTTAAAGGTTTTTTACTCTGTTCCACCAAATTAAACTATTTGACAATTGTTTTACATAATAGCTGACTAATGGATGATTCCATATGATTTTTTTGGCTGGTGTATCTCCAGCGATTGTTATAAATTTTCCATTGCAAAAAATAGTTTTTTAAATTAACACCTTTAAACAGTGTTTTTATGCTGTCGAAAAAATATATGATATGCTACTCACGAAGACCTACAATTTAGTTTTTGAACGGCTTTGATATCTTTTATAGTTCCAGAGAAAAAAAATAGTAACGTTAATTGTTGTTTACCCCCTATTTCCCTTATACGTGAAGTTAATGGTCTGAAATTTTTTGTGGAGGTATTTTGGATAAAAAGCAATAGATAAGAGGTTTATCAAAGTTAGTTGGTGCCGGGGCATTTTTCATATGGAAATACGGCGAGACCCTTTACGGAAGTAACCGGTTAGTCCTAAGAAACTTACTGTCTTGGGCTTCGAGAACTTTGCAACCGCTTTAGTCTTTTCGGCCGAGGGACGGATGCGCCCCTTCTATATGATATACCCTAGGTAGTCAACTTGAATCACAAGTAGCTTGCATTTCCCCCAATTGAAGACTAATCCGTACCTCTGTGTGTGTGTGTGTGTGCTCGCAGTTTCCAAGACTTTCCTCAATTTTTCCAAACCTTCGGCTTCCGATAATGAAAAAAAGGTCTCATTTTGCAGACCGTTTTAATCAATGTTTCGAAGCCTTCAGTTTGCTTCTTATTATATCAGGAATTGCGCCTTAAAGGTCGGGACACACATTACCGGGACGTGCCAGGGCCGGGACACGGCCGTCATTTGGCCCTGGCACGGCACGTTGAAGGGTGAGACATACATAACCGGGCCGTGCCAGGGCTGAACACGGCCGAAGAGGAAGAAATGATCAGAAGCCTTGCACGGCGCGTGTATCTAGGAACCACACATATCCGTCAGTCGTCAGTTGTCTTGGAAACTGTTAGGTTGCTAGGCGCTAAAACACGTAAATTACGGAAACACGAGAAGCGCGGCCGGACCGTCACCGTGAAAAAGTAAAACTAAACTAACTGGCCCGGCCCGGTGACGGTCCGTTGGCGACGTCCGGTCACGACCCGGTAAAGTGAGAACAAAAGCATTTGATTCTATTGGACAGTTCGTCCGCCGGACGACGGACGATACTCGGCCGTGCACCGGCCCTGGCACGGCCCGGTAATGTACCGTATGTCTGACGGCAAGCGCAACAAAGCTTCGGCAGTTTTTACCGACGGTGGTCGAATCTTGCATTAGATTCAATGCAATTTTCGACCACCGTCGGTAAAAACTGCCGAAGTTTTGTTGCGCTTGCCGTCAGACATACGGTATGTCCCGACCTGCTATGTATTTGGATATTTAGGCCGTGGGTATAAATGACAAGACTCTTAGTGAACTTAATCTAGGTTTATTCCATACACCTAATCCTATACCACGCGTGTGCGCTCGAGTCGGCGAGCATGCGGAGAGTGCGCAGGAGAGCCGCGAGCGCCCTCATGCCGCTTTAATCTTTGTTTCGATGTTTACGGTATACCATTTTCAGTAAATTAAAATGTTCTAAGAGTCGTGCCCCCGAAAGTCACCCAACTTTGAAGCCGCGAGAACAACAGGATTGAGCGAATAAAAGCCATACTTCACGTTGCAGCAACAAGCGGCGAGTACCACGGTCTATTGCGCAGCGGCGCCGGAGTTGGAGGGAGCTACCGGTATCTATTTCAACAATTGCTACCGCTGCGAGCCCTCCAGCGCGGCGGCGGATCCCGCGTTGGCGACGAGACTGTGGAACGTCAGTCAGGAAATGATCATTAACGTCGTCAAGAGGGACAAGCTGTGGTACGATCTCGCGCTGAAATGACCAAACGACGCCAGCAGCGACAACGAGCCGCGATCGCGGATCGTGTCGCGAGTGATCGTGCCGAAAAATGTCTGATGAACTGAAGGAGTATGAGAGGTAAAATTTGTTATTGTTTAACGACTGAGAAATGGCTAGCGTTTGGTTCGAATTAAAGCGATGGAATTTTGCGGTTCTTCGTTTTGTCAAGGTCCACAGAGACGAAAGATATCTTAATATATAAATAAATATGGGGCGAATTATGTCACTTCGAAAGGCCCCGGAACTTGATTATTTTTTTCCCTCGTAGTATTCGTTGAAATATAAGTTCCATGGACTATACATTTTTATTGCAAACCGTTCAATCGATAAACGTTGTCGAAGTTATGCTTGTCGGCAACACTTTGAAATCCTCATCGGTTAATTCCTGAGTAACTATTAATTTTTAAGAAATGATGTTCACATGAAATGTTCATTTTAAATGTACTTTTCAAGGAAAAATATATTGAAACTGTTTGTGTAATACGACAAGACTAAATTTCATGGTATTGAAGAGAAAAATGTGTTTTTCATCAAGAATATCATTTTTTATTTTAGTCCGGTTTTTTTCGAAAATTCAAGATGGAATTGTAAGATTTTTAAGCGTAAGTGAAGTTGGGCCAATACATATTATGTTACTAATCATGAAAGATTTTAAAATAAGAATGTGTATTTAAAGAAGCATGTATAATCAAAAATTATCTACATTCAATTCAATTGTTCTAGTTACTTATTTTTTCTATTGTAGAGGAAAGGAACCAAATTTGAGATACTTTTTTGAAAATTAAAAATAAAATATTCTTTCTGAAAATTTTTGTACTGTTTTTAATTGTATCTCACAATTAACTTTCTTACATAACATTTGTATTAGCAAATACGGTAAAATATTTATTATTTGATGACAAATTGAGTATAAAACATTTTACAACAAATCGGCGGCCACGTTCCAAAACACAGTATCCAACATTTTTTTCAGAAACGAGATATTTGCACCAAGTAGATACTGTGAAACACAGTATATACGTGGGGCAAAAATCTCATTTCTAAAAAAAATTTTGGATACTGTGTTTTGGAATGTGGCAGCCGAAATGTGTGAAAGAAAAATAGGTATCCTAATTTGAGATATCACGATATCCAAAGAGATACACCCATAATTTCGGACACTATTCGAAAAATCCATTTCCTTCGTAGAAAGAGCAAACGAAAAGATGCTACTTTTGATCTCCCCACAATCTTCATGTGCCCATCTGGAACAATGAGCACATTTAGCCCATTTTTCGCCATGTTTATCTTGGGAATATCGACCTGAACAGAACGGACATTACCCCCCCCCCCCCCCCACTTTCGTCCGAAGAAGAATTGGCCAACACAAAATCTTCGTCGACATTTTCTGAACTTGAGCTAGACCAACTATCTTATTTTTTTATTAAACCACCATCTACATCTCTCACGTTCCAGGTCTCGTCAAGCCATATTTTGGCTTTTCGACAGGTGCCCTTTACCTATTACAGCATGTGGTGAAGACTTTCAGTTGTTCTTATTTCTACGTTTTACTTTATTTATTCTACGCTTTATCTTAATTTACTTTATTATTCCCAGCTTGTTTCTTATCTTTCTCTATTTTCTATGCCTAATAAATGCAAATTTGTTTCCACGTTGTTTGTGCGCTTTTGAAGATTTTTCTTTAGTTCGCCATTTCTTATATTTCTTACATCACTTATTGGAATCTGCTCTAATAGTCCGAGAGCCAGCAACGTTTTTCTTACGTTATTTAGGACCAGGCTCAAATTTTCATGAAGGCTTCCTTACAATGCACAAAGACGAGATAGTAAAGTCTGGCAACGATCCGAGGGTGGTTTTTGCACTCTTAGCATTTTAAGGGTGTACAAGAATACATGTTACGTCATAAGTAATACATCTGGTGCTTTGGGATATCAAAGTCGATAATGTTCGGAATCAGAAAAAAAAATGCCAGACTTGTGGGTGGGTGGAAAGTGGGTGACAGAAGTGGTTGAAGTTAGAGATAGTCTGCGCGTACTTGAGTGCGAGTGAAATAGTCTTATGCGCGCCCTTGAGTGCGAGTGAGACGACTTTATGTGGGTCGCCAGATACAAATTCATAAGTGAAAATAATGTTTTCGCGGTTTATTTATGCATTGTCTGAAGTGTTATATTACTTAGGCAATGAAGTAGTAGGGATTCCGGGAATTTCTAGTAAATCTAGGTTTCGGAAGTTAAAACCAGGGTAAATTTTAATCATATCCGCATTCCGGCTCATCTTCATCCCAATCTTCCTCGTCTTCTTCACTTTCAATTTCCTCTGTAACAGAAAGACGAAAAATGAAAACAATTTGATTAAGCATATTAACATATTGATTTTAGAAATATATACCTGAATTATTTTCATTATCATCAGGATCGATTTTAACGGCATCACTGACCAATGGTGGGAGTTAGTCTCCTTGAAACCAAACGAAGTTGTATTCACCGTCAATTTCCGTCCATCCGCAATCCTCCGGAAGTAGAGTGGTGGGATTCTTCAGATGATCATTTCTCCAAATTGTTGTTATGTAGAGTGCTCGCAACAAATGAGGGGCTGAGATTCATAGTGGTGTAAGTCAGATTATCCAGATTTTCCAAAGTAACCGCTTTGTCGTCCCAAAATATACATGTAAACTTTCTTGTTAGCTACATCATACGCCTAAATTATAGCAGTACATATTCCGACGGTAATACACCTCAGAAACTGTAATCTTAGGAAGGGCTTATGTATGTTTGGGGCGACAAAGCGGTTGGTTTGGAAAATCTGGATAATCTGACTTACACCACTATGAATCTCAGCCCCTCAAATGTTGGACCAATTCCGACTGGCACAGTGGCAATTTCGTAGCATCATAATTTTTGAATGTCTTATGAAATGACTCAGTGATGGTTTTGGCTTTAAATGATTTGTTGAAAATGTGGAAACGTGCATTATTGACGCTGTTACACGTGTACACTTCGCAGACAAATTTCTCTAGAGTCCGAAAAGTGGAATCCCTTGATTCTGATGAATCAACATCATCGAGATTGATGAATGCTCGCTGGTACTCTGCCGATTTCCTTAGTAATTTCCAGGGTCCTTGCTTACTTTTTCTATAGAAGGCTGGATTATAATTGCATCCGGTAGTAGTATGGAATCCTGGCAAGCTTCTGCATAGCGATTGACCCAGATTTTTATACGATTCTGATACGTTAAGATATCTTTCATTGTTTCCCACTCCAATGTCCATCCAGATATGTACTGAGTCGTTGATGAGATGGTCCATGTTGTCCAGCGTAATCACCAAAATGTCAGTGTCTGAGCATCTGATTACTACATTGGCATCGTAATCTATAGTACAAACATGGTGGATGATTTTGGTGTCGGCTTCCTCATGATTCTCACATGACAATGTTTCATCGGTGCTGGTTATCACTGTCTCTTTGTCCACTCGATATGAATGACACTGTTTGAAATTCAAATGTATCATGTTGTTTGCAATAAATGGTGCCATCTCACCAGTTGCCCAGTATGTTATGAAGTCCACCAGAGCTTCTTTGAATTTATTGTTGCGCAGTTCTTTGATGAAGTCAGCAGGTCTTGGTTGGTTAGTGCCAGCAAACGTGTAATCAAGGTCCACTCCATGTCTTCGTGAACGTTCGTAGTCTTTTATAGAGGGTGAGAAGTATTGATCGAAAACGACATCGGTTCTACGTGCATTAGGTTTTGTTATCATTTAGACGAATTTCTTGGAAATATTTCCGAATGTCCTGGGGACATCTTTCATCAGATGGAAGATGAAAAATCCATCCACGATTAAGGGGGGGGGGGGGGGGGTCTACAAATCTTTTTTTTTTAATTGCCTTTTCTTATAGTAAAACATTTAAAGAATGTTGTGCCCAAATTTCAAGTCAATCGGAGCAAAACTCTCAGTCGTAGACCTTTAAGTCTCCGCTGTTCTACAAGGTGGGCCAAAAGTTCTGACACCTCGATTTTTGCTCATAAAAATTTTATTTTTAAACATAAATACATTTTTTCACCGGCAATCAACAAAGCAAAGTTTTCGGTATCACAGAAAAATCACACTTCGATATGGCCACCTTTTTCTCGGACACAGCGCTCCAAACGTGGTTTGAAATTCATCGCCGCCCGACGCACCACCTCTGGCGAGATCTTCTCCCATTCCCGGGTCAAGGATCGCTTGAGGGCCTCTAAACTCTGATGGCGTTTAGCGCACACCTTGGCCTTCAAAATGGACCAAATACTGTAATCCATCGGGTTAAGGTCGGGAGAATACGGAGGCCATTCTTCTGGAGTGATGATATCAGGAAAATGGTCCTTGCACCACGCCTGAGTGATTCTGGCCCTGTGTGACGGCGCTGAGTCTTGTTGAAAGGTCCAGCGCTGGTCGCCTAAGTGCTCCTGGGCCGATGGCAATACAATGCCTTCAAGAACCTCCTGTATGTAGACCTTAGCATTGACTTTGGCCCCTTGAGGCACAAAAAACAACGGAGTCTTACCGGTCGCACAAATTCCCGCCCAAACCATTACAGAAGCAGGATTCTGGCGATATGCAATGATTGCAGAGGTGCCAGGGGCTTCGGCGGACCAGTATCTGTCATTTTGAGCGTTGTGGACCTGCTCGATCGTGAATAAAGACTCATCGGTGAAAAAAATTCGTTCCCAATCCAAAGGAGCGTCGCGGCGAAGAAGCTGACGACATCTTTTGGCCCTAACTTTTTTATTGTCGTCAGTCAGGAGCTGCTTTTTTATGCTTATAGGGCTTGAGGCCAAGGTCCTCTTTGACTATTCGTCGAAGTGAGCCCCGGCTGATTCCCGTCTCACGAGCGACTTTTCTTATGGATATCGCCGGATTTCGTCTGACTCTTTGTTGGACGATATCCTTGTTGGCACGATTCCTGACGGAACGAGGTCTACCGCTTCTAGAGCGGTCCCCTGTATGGCCTAACTCGTTGTAACGGCGGATAGCTCGCAACACCGTTGACTTGTTTGTTTTCAGCGCTCGAACAATCTCGCAAGGCCGTTTTCCTATTTTGTGCAAAGCGATAATTTGATCCCGCTGATTTGACATCTATAAAAAGGGTAATAAAAAAGCAAATAAAAATCTGAAAAAATCATACGTGTAGAGGAGAATATGGCGAATATTTCTGTGTAATTGGTTTTAACATAACACGCAAACTTTTCGTTGTAGAACAACGAGAAGTTTGGTGTCAGAACTTTTGGCCCACCCTGTAATACTGCGGAGCGGCAAGAACTCGGCGCTTTAAACGCTTGTTTCTCGAAACCAAGTTTTAAAAGTTCGTGGACATCGTTATTTAAAAACTACTGCACTGATTCTTTTCAACTTTTGTACACACTCTTTCTACATATAAAATACCAGACCCCTACATTTTTCTTTTTCTTTTTTGTTACATTAAGGGGGTTTTACAGCAACAAAATGACGGATTTTTTCGTGAAAAATCGCAATTTTTACTTCAAACAACCACCAAACATTTAAAAATGGACAAAAAATAAAAGAAAAACGTAGGGGTCTAGAAAAACATCTGTTTTAACTAAATTGCTTTGATTTTTTGATTTGAGATAATTCTACGCTGAAATATAGTGTCCACCGCAAATCATTTTTTTTAAAAGGTGTCCTCGAAAATGCTTCGTCACCGGCTTATTTCTTAATATTTTTCTTCAAAAAAATTACAAAATGTTGTTCGAATGATGTTTTGTAACATGCAAAACATTAGAATATATCAACTTCAACAATAGCTCTAAAAAAAATTCGTAAAAATAGAGTTATTTTCCACGCGTTAGACCCCCCCCCCAATACGTCGATGTTGCTTGGTGCTTCACTGTCAACGGTTTGCTCTAAGATCTTCACGAGTGCTGATTTGTCAATTTTACAAATCGATCCATCAAGGTAGCAGAGTGACGCTGGTACAGGAGTTACAGGATATGATAACATTTTCGGAATATCGATGTTGTCCTCCATCGAGATCCCCAGCATACGTCCAAACAAATCTCTCTACATTCGGACTTCCTGTACTTTATCTCCAAGCTTGATTTTTTTCCTAACACTCAACTGCAAAATTTTAAATGTTCACTCTCTTGATCGGCTTTTCGAATCTGCCAAGTGCCATTGCACACTCGGAAATGAAAGCTTCTCTCATTTCATTGCCAACTTGTTCAATATTCAAAAGAAATTGTTCTACAAGGCTCGTTGCTGCTTTCCCGGTATAAATATTAAAGCGGTATTCAGTGTCCAACTCTGGATCGAAAGGGTTAATAAACTTCTTCAATGTGGCTGTAAAGGTCTGAAGATGAGTAATATTTTTCTTGATTTGATATTCTTCCAGATCCGCGGTGATATCTTGAGATTTTTGTAATCCAGTTTCTTCATACACGTGGGATAAGATTGTAGATCGAATGCCATGACTCTTTGTCCAACGCTGACGAGCTGATATTGAATTTGTTAAGTGTGTAATGCCTCCTAGTCTTCTGGCAGCATCGGCATTAATTGTTTATTCCAAAGTGAGATCTACTGGTTGCATGGAAAAGCTTTTATTACTTCTTTTAACACCAAAATGCCCTCTCTGAAAATCTTCCTCAAGATCTAGATTTGATTCAGCGACTCGCATCTAATTATAATGGTATTTCACAAGCCAACGAGCATAATTTGGTTGATTCAATTGGAAAAATAAATTTGAAATTTTTGGGAGTATAGGGTGACTTCGCCAGTTAGCCGATCGCACCCTGTTTTCGACCAGATTTGAAAATAAGAATATCAGCGCATTTTTAATATTTTTGACTACGCCACTGCATAAATCCACCATTCAACTACACTTATATGAGGTGGCACCCCCATGCGGGTTAAAACGAATCTTAGGAAATGGGTGGTCGAGAACGGGGAAAAACAGCATTTTTATAATATACGTTACTTTAATTTTCAGAAAGATTTAGATACATTTTTAACATTTAGGCCAATTCTATAATTACCGTGGATTCGATATGTAAATGTTCTAGTTTAATCAACTGCGTATATGTTGGACTTGCGCATTGTTGAAAACCAAACTAATGTAATCTGGTCGAAAACCGGCGAAGTCACCCTATATTTGAATAGATTGAAATCTCCCATACGTATACTCCTACTCAAATGCAAATAGTATTGAACGAGATTTATGTAAATCATGTAGAATTGAGGTGTCTTTCCAAATTTTCCCTCCAATGTCTCATCTTTATAAACAGTTTATCGATGCAGTAAGCTAGAGAGAGCTGTATTTCCTGTCAGAGGGCCTGAAATTTTCTTGATTGAAAATTCCTCAAGTGCTTTACGTAAGTTATCAGTGATCTCAGATTTTTCGTGATTCACAAAAGCTTCAAAATGCAAAACTTCCAGTGCTACAGCCATTAAAGGATGGAGTCTCTTCCATCGATTAAAATGTTTTCCCTCGATAAATGCATTTACTGAACCACTTGCTAAGAGTTCTCAATTAGTATGCTAGATAGTCCACAATCATTTATGAATTTTCCGACAGCTTTGAAATATGCTAGCATTACGTGAAAAGCACCCAAGTGTATGAAAACATAATCAAATCGTGGCTTCTCAGTTGCTTGAATTTGTAAAGCTAATTTGGCTATGGCTAAGTCATAGGTGACTTGTATGTGGGGTTGGTTCAACTCCTCAGCAAATTTTTGACACTGTACTAATGTTTCAATCACAACCGATCGATCCGTTGGGGACAAATTAATGAGGGTGAGATAAGAAACTTTTTGTCTTGGATTATTGTCTTCTATTATTTGACTATTGAATCCCACCCACATAGGAGTATTTGATATGCCCAGGATGACTAAGTATCCAAATAAAATCCATTTCCTTTATCCATTCCAGATTCAGAGGATGTAATAGACGACGTTCGTCGTCATTTCGTGTGAGTTTCCACCGTTCTAGCCTTTTTGGGATAAGGAACTAAGTGGGGACTGACGACGTCAAAGCTTCTTCTCCTTTTACCTTTATCTGTCTGCAGACCCTTCATTTTCAAGTATCTCGTTATCGTCAACATCACTGCCTTCACCTGCATTTTGATAAATAATCTCGACTGTATCATGGACTGTATCCTTGCCATTTGTTATTTCAACAAATCGATCGAAATTATCGAATGCAACGCCTGTGAATAGATCTGGGGATTGTTTAATACCTAGAGGACACAAATTCGACTGAGTAGTTGAGGAGAACGTGGCTTCTGTTTCAAGTTCTTCTATTACGTTGTAACTACAGCAGTAACCGTATCTGTTCACTACATCGACAACTTTTCGACTGCTCGTCAAGCTTTTCAAGATTACCCCTAACACGATATGCTTCGAGGTTTTAATTTTCCCACTTGAAATCGCATAAATAAGATCTTGAGACAACCATTCTACGATTCTCTTACAATCAAAGCTTTCTCTCCGTCTTCTGTCCGTACCACTCACCGCAGACATATAGAAATCCCTCAAACGATCTGGAATGGAGCATTCTCCTTGTAGCAAACTTTTCGTAGTTATTTGAGATGGCAAATCTTTCTTTTTCATTTTCAGAATGTCATTCCTGAGAATAAATGCGGCTTTTTGCAGTATTTCTGTTTCTTCTAATAATGAGAAAGAGAGAGCTACATCATCGAATAAATGGCGCGTTGTGGGTGCAATTACTTTTTTGTTCTGAAATGTGACAATTATTTGATCTTCAAGGGTGGTTATAATTTTTAATAATAAATGCTGTGCTGTATACACATTATCATAAACACCATTGTTCTTCTCTGCTATTTTCCGCAATGAATCCATATAATAATTATGAAGAAAATTCAAAAAATAACATTTTCTCCTCTGTTAATGACATGTTCTTCAATAAAACTGCAGATTTCAGAGTAAGCAGATTCGTAATAATTTCTATTTGCATGCCAGCTATTTCCTGGAATTGTCACATGTTTTTTGCTTCTATTAAAATAGAATGTTTTACAGCTCTTATATAGTATAGTATAGTATTGTGAGTTGGCATCAGCCGGGCACTCAGTCCTAGTGGACCATTGTACCCGGGCCCCAGCTGGGGCAGCCTTAGGTGTGACTTCGGGGTATGCCAGCCTTCCTCGCAAAGCGCAAGAGCTCGCCCGCCCCGATGTCCTTGATACTGGCATCGTCGAAAGAGGGGGCCCCCGAGATATAGTATCTAAGGGCTGTCAACCTCTCGCAGTGCGCCAGTATGTGAAAAGGAGTTTCCTCTTCATCCCCGCACCTGGGGCACAGGACCTCCGTACCGAGGCCCATGTTCCCCAGGTGCTTTCTTGTGTGCCAATGCCCAGTGACCAGCCCCACTATCCATCGTAGTTGAGCCCTGTCTAGGTTCAGCAACCTAGTGCCCAGCCTACTAGAGGGTCCTCTAAAAAGAGCCCTCGTGTGCTTCATACCCGGAGCTCGTGCCCAAAGGTCGGCGAAGCGGCCCTTAATCCAATTACGAGCCGCTTCCCTCACGAGCCCCATGGAGATGCCTATATTGTGCTCGGGATTCGGCCGCGAAGAGCCCATCCGAGCCAGCCTGTCGGCTTTCTCATTACCAGCAATGCCGGTGTGACCCGGCACCCATAGCAACTTTACTCGATTCTCACTTGAGAGTCGTTCTAATCTATCTCTGCAGTCCCGGACCAGCCCCGACGTAATCCTCACTGAGGAGAGCGCCCCGAGCGTGGCCCAGCTGTCACTGCATATATAGATGTGCCTGCCCCTGTAGCCCTTGTTCAGGATAAATCCGACGCAGGCCCAGATGGCGAACACCTCCGTTTGGAATACCGTGACGTCGTGGCCCAGGGCGAAAGATAATTCTACCCCTGGCCCGCCGCACCATACTCCCGCTCCCGCTCCCGTCTCCATTTTGGACCCGTCTGTATACCAGACGAGTCCTTTCGGGGATAGGAGGTGATTTTTATCCCCCTTCCAGGATAGTCTGTCCGGGGTGAGGATTTCGAATCGACGCTGAAAGCGATAGCTATCCGGGCATCGATCCCCTTTTTTCAGTGCGAACTCTTCTAGCACTCCGCCCCCCCCCCCCCCCCCGAAGGATCGCGGCGTGCCCCCTGGCCGCTTGTCTCCAGTATCCACCGAAATACAAGCGTAGAGCCGTCTTCCTCGCCCCGGCCTCCGCCACAAGGTGGGGAGGTGCTAGGTTAAGGAGGGCCCCCATGGCCAGGGTCGGGGTTGTGCGCATGGCACCGGTTATCCCCAGGCATGCTAACCTGTAGACTTTAAGTAGCGTCTTGCGGTTGATGTTCCTCCTGAGAGAGGGCCACCAGACTACTGACGCATAGATGAGCTGCGGCACAAGGATGGCAGTGTATATCCACGCCACCACTCCCGGCCTCAGCCCATGTTCTGCTGAACATTCTTCTACAGGCCCAAAATTTAGAAATTGCCTTCTGGGCCTGTTTATTTATATGACTTCTCCATAGAAGCTTGCTATCCAGGGTTGCCCCCAAATAGCGCACCTCTCCGGAGGTCTTCAGCTCGGCGCCGAAAATGGTAGGGGCCTTAAATTGATAGCCCCTCCTACGTGTGAACAGCACCATCTCAGTTTTGCTTGGGTTAACCTTTAGCGACTGGGATAGGCACCAGTTCTGCACGAGGTCCAGCGCACGTTGCATTTGCCTCGCCAGCACCTCGGTATCTTTTCCCTTAACAGAGATAGCCAAGTCGTCAGCATATCCCTGCACAGTGAAGCCAGCCTCCTTTAGCTTTACCATGAGCCCGTTTACCACCAGGGTCCACAGGAGTGGGGAAAGTACCCCCCCCTGCGGACATCCTCTGGCGGCCCGGGCCTCCACCTCAGCTTCTCCTAGGCTGGCCCAAACCCTCCGTGTCTGCAGCATACTCTGGATCCAGCAAACGATAGATTCCTCGATGCCGAACCCTCGTGCTGCCTCGCAGATGGCTTCAAAGGAGGTATTGTCAAATGCCCCCTCAATATCCAGAAACACACTCAGAACCGATTCCCTCCTGTCGAGGGACCCCTCTATCTCGCGAACGAGACAGTGGAGAGCCGTCTCTATGGATTTACCGGTCTGGAATGCATGTTGGGTCCGCTCTATTGGTCTTTCGATCAGAGCGGTATCCCTGATGTACCTATCAACCAGTCTCTCCAGTGTTTTCAGCAAGAAAGATGTCAGGCTGATAGGCCTGAAAGACTTGGCCCGGTCGTAGCAGTCCTTGCCCGGTTTTGGTATAAAGACCACCCTGACCTTTCTCCAAGCCTTAGGGGTATATCCCAAGGCCAGACAGGATCTATATATAGTATAGAGGCGTTTCCATAGGCTCTCCCCTCCCTCCTGTAGGAGGGCTGGGAAGATCCCATCTACCCCCGGGCTCTTAAATCTCTCAAAAGATTCAACGGCCCACCTGATCCTGCT
Source organism: Xiphydria camelus (assembly GCA_963678675.1). Taxonomy (NCBI): domain Eukaryota; kingdom Metazoa; phylum Arthropoda; class Insecta; order Hymenoptera; family Xiphydriidae; genus Xiphydria; species Xiphydria camelus. The sequence goes on from OY783194.1 coordinate 20,721,512, forward strand.
AATTGTGACTACCTTTGCGGCAGTCTTCCAGTCCCCCGCCCCGCCCCCCCATCGATCCTCTTCGATGTGGGGAGTCGCGGGGCCAAAGCCCGGAAAATGTACCTCCAAGAGGTGCGTCAGTATTTCTTCATGGCTGTTCACCTCCCTGCCATCAGGGAGTGTGAGTCCATCAAGCTTTATTTCAGGTCCTGATACGAAGATCCTGCGTAGTCTGGTAACCTGAGGCAAAGCCTCCAGCTTCCCACAGAACCCTCTCCAAGACTCCCTTTTTGATGATCTGACTAGTTTCTTATAGGTCCTCTGGGAAGACCTATAATTTTCCCAGTCCTGATCCCGGTCGGTTTTCATCGCCTTATTAAGCAGCCTTCGGGTGCCCCTACGGAGTTTATTTAACTCCTTATTCCACCAGGGCACCCTATTGCTGCTCTTGCGTCTTTTTGTTGGGCACGCGGTCTCGTAGGATTGGATGACGGCATCTTGTAGGCATTCTACCGCGCCATCTATCCTCCCCCTTGTCCTCGGGAAGCCACTCTGAGTGTCCCGTAGCCTCTCGCTGAGCTCTTCCCTGTAGAAGGCCCAGTTCGTGGTCTTAGGGTTGCGGTATACCTCCGTTGGACTTGAGCCCGCGTCCCCCTCTACGCTAAAAGTAATCCGGCGATGATCCGAGAGTGTTACCTCTTCGCTCACCCGCCAGTTCCTGATCACTTGGGCCAACTTACGCGTGCACAAGGTTATATCAATCACCTCCTGTCTACGGGGGGTGACAAAGGTAGGTCTCGAGCCCCTATTGAGGATCTCGAGATCTGTCGTCGAGAGGTACTCCAACAATTCTGTACCTCTCTTGTTTGTGTCATAGCTGCCCCAGATGGTGTGGTGCGAATTCGCATCACACCCCACTACCAACTGGAGCCCCTCTTTTTTGCAGTGGTCCACCAGGCTTCTGAGTTCCCTCGTGGGGGGAGGGTCCTCAGAGTCGTGTGGGAAGTAGGCCGACCCGATCACTACGTCGATCCTCCCACCTCCCACACTAAGCCCGATCTTTACCGCCGCCAGGTCTCTGGTGCAGAATTTTGGGAGTCTCAGAGCGCTGTATCTTTTACTCACAAAGACACAGGCCCTCGGGCCCTCCCTCGAGGGTGCGCATACTAGGTTGCCACCCCCTAGTTGCAGCCCCGCAACCCTGCCCTCTCCCGTAATCCAGGGCTCCTGGATCAGGGCTATGTCTGTTTGCCCTACTGCCAGGCCTCGACTAAGAATCGCCGAGGCCGCTATGCAGTGTTGCAAGTTTATCTGCGAGAATTTGATCCCCTCGATAGCCATGGTGACTATGGGTCGGTCAGTCCTCGCTGATTGCAGGGGAATCAGAGGGCCCGGTCTAGCGAGCCCCCCCTGCCCCTCCTCTTCTCGGGAGTAGCCGAAACGGCATCCTCTCGAGTTGAGGAAGACCAGCCAGTCAGTATCCCTTCAAGGGTCTTTTGGACTCCCTTCCGGGTCTCCGTCTGGCTGGCCTTGGCCACCGCGCAGGCCATGGAGGGTCTTCCCCTCTGTCTGCGGGCGGTTTCTTGGGGCGGGTCCAGTGCCCCACCCGAGGACTCCGAGGGTTTACCCCCGGAGGTCCCCGCGGCGGGGCACCGATCCGCAACCTCGCTCGAAGGGCCGGGTATCGGGGTCGGAATAGACCCCTGTGCCAGGACTGGCTCAGTGACCCTAGGACCTCCCCCCCCCCCCGACACCCCCTTCTTGCCTTCCTGTGGCGCTTTTGCAGCTGTCGTGGAAGCCCCGTGTCCCCCCCCGTGCGCCGGACTGAGCCTCTCTGAAGAGTACCCGCCCAACGCCGAGGTGAGCCTTTAGGTCCCCCTCCTTTAGCTGCTTCAGGGACTTATCGTCAACGCCCAAGACGAGTTGGACAGAGAGTTGTTCGACCCTCCTGTCCCACACCCTCCAGAGTTGGATGTGGAGGCCAGGATTCTGTCTTTCCAGTCTCTTCAAGACGACGCCAGTCTCCTCCGGGATACCCGGGATCACCAGCATCATCTTGTGAAGCCTTGGAAGGTTCTCCCTCTCCAACACGGTCAGAGAAGCGCCCTCCCAAGGCCTCAAGGCCGGGACCGACATCCTCAGCCATGCTTTTGCCTCCTCAGAGGGGCAGGTGATCCAAAGGAGCCCCCGTTCAATTCTGTACCCGTCGAAGTGCGGGATCTCCGCCCCCATGGGTACGGAGTCCAGAGCTCGTCCGAGCGCCAGAACGACGAGGTCCCCTTGACCTGGATCAAAGGTGGCCTCAGGATATCCGGTTGGAACAATTGCCACCTTCTTATCCATTGCCACCGCCTCCCCAAAGGAAGCAGGCCTTGGGAAAACCCTGCTTCTTTTGGGCTTGTTATGTGCCTCGGGGGGAGTGCCATCCGACGGCCGGGCCCTTTTACGGTTCCCACCGTCGGTCCCCCCCGAGGGAACATTTGGTCGTCCGTCGGTGTGGGGTTGCCCACTGGCTGAGCCTCTCCCACCGACAGACGACCTCCCTGTCTTGACCTCCGGTTTAGGCGTCGAAGAGGTCCCGAGCTCAGCCAGTCTGGCTTTGCGAGCCCTCTTATTCGCCGCCCCCGAACGGCTCTTCTTCCTGTTTTTGGGCGTCGAGGCCTCGGAATTTTCGGCTAATGCCTTATCTTCACCAGCCTCAGACTCCCGGGGTTCATTTAGTGACAGGCAACTGGCCGTCAATGAGGCCAAAGCCCCATCGCCTACCAGAGACTGCCGTTCGACCGTTTCTTCCACAGATGGGGCTGCCTCCATAGAAGCCTCCCCACCTGCTGGTTTCTCTAGCAATAAGTTTAAATTTGTGTTTATATCATCCATGTGGTTCCCACGAGTAGGCAGGAATTATACGGTCCGCCCCCGCAGAGCCTGCCATGCGGGGGTAAGGCTAAATACAATGGGGTGGCGCCTGGTTCCCCAAGGGCATCGTTTTCGACACTGTGACCCCAGTGCCATCCAGCCCTCGGCACGATAGCTTACACCTCTGGCTTAGGGAGCTGGTCCGCGGCGGTGCTTTAGCGCCGAAGTGCTGTATGGCACCCGCTAACCAGGGCCTTCCGTGGTCCGCAAACGCGATCCACTTCTGTCACCTGGCCACCCTCCTATCCGCCACCTGGAGACGCGCCCGGTTGGAGCTCACCCAGTGTTCCCCGCTCTCCTTTACGGAGGTTGGGGAACCCGGGACAGCTCTTATATGGTAGGGAATATCCGTTGTTCTTAAATTTTGAAACTTTTGAATGATATCGGAATGGTACCTTCTACTACCTTACGCATACCATACCATACGCATGTACCATACGCATTAATGGGTATGGCCACGGTAGCGGTTACAAAATAAGGTGCATATTTTACCTTTTTTTTTGTATAAAAGAGTGATTTATGTACAAAAGTAATTTCATATCTATTAATACCAAGTATTACAGTATTAAAAACAAATATATATATTTTTTTTAATTCAATATGGCGGCTATTCACATTTTCCGCTGGTGCTTTTTTTTAAGTGCTCCGTGGCGAGACAAATGGTGTCTGCAATTTTTGACCTAGAACCAAAAGCAATTTTTTTTCCTTAATCTTCATAAGTATATCTACAAAAGTACGTAGGGGTTTTTAAAAATATTAATTTTTCGGAAAATGGTAAACATTTGAATTTAAGTGGTGAATTTTCAGTGAAAAATTTCGTATGAAACGGCTCATAAAATGGAGTTTTTAATTAATGAAAAATTCCCTACGTACTTTTGTGCGAAATGCAATTAGAAAGATAATTATAAAATTTGAAGACAGTCGGATAAAAATTGTCGAAATTATTTGTCTCGCCAATTTAAAAAAAGCTGTTTTGAGATGAACGTGTTTAAAGTTTTACATATAAGTTTCTTGTAATTAAACCATAAAAATGCAAATAACAAAATTTTTACCATTAGTCTGCGATACCAGCTCCATAAAGTTGACCTTCCAAGGCAAGATTTTCCTCCTCTTTCGCTTTTCTTGAAGATCTTGCATCCAAACGCGCGTTCTTCGCCGCAACCGATAGTCTGCGTAGTCGACGCGCAGTGCATCGACAAAAGTTGTAGCTTTGGGGCCCTATAGTCATGCCCAAAATGTTCATCATGCTCATGACGCTGCTAAGGCCATCGTTGAACCTAGAGACTGCAACATTGGAAGCTATATCGAAAACCAACTTGCCGCTTGAAGTCCTCTTGGGTGCCAAATTCCACACAATAGAATTGAAACTCGTTATTATTGAACAATTACATTCATAACAGTGTGAGAACGCAGGCAAACGACGTAAAGGTAACGTATCACTCCGACGACGTCTCCAGTAGGAATGCCCCAAAGTGTCCCTTCGCTGTCCCAGGTCAGATCAGTCTGCTGCCCTCAAAGGGTGGGTTAGGCCCTACACGAGGTCCTCCGGTGGTCGGCCCGGTGACGTCAGAGTACCGAGAACTCTCGAGCTACCCCACGCGCCCAGGGTATTATGCTTACAGTTCGACCATTCTGACAGGATTCGCGACCCCGCGAACTGTTACTTATCCGGACATCCCTTGGTAGCTATGCTTCGAGTTATTCTACGTTCTTCTGTGAACAAACATGATTTATTAAGAATGCTGTTTAGTCAATTACTGTTAGACCCACTATGACTCTAGTCAACTGCTGTTGCTGTTTCCTTCCTAAATCTCACGTGCATCGTGCCCCCGTATATATTATACTCAGTGATAATTCAAACCATACTACTTCCTCCATTTTGTTACATTACAACACATGTGAACCACCGCCAGTCGGCGCTTGATCGAGTCCACGATCTTCGCAGTTCTTATACATGTGCGCCATACAATTCATACGAGCCACCGCCAATCGGCGCTTGATCGAATGCTCAATCTTCGCAGCTCTTATGTGTGATATGTACCAACTATACTACTTTCCTCATTTCGTTACATTACAACACATGTGAACCACCGCCAACCGGCGATTGATCGAGTCCACGATCCTCGCAGTTCTTATACATGTGCGCCATACAATTCATACGAGCCACCGCCAATCGGCGCTTGATCGAATGCTCAATCTTCGCAGCTCTTATGTATGATTTTTACCAGAGTTCATGCGAGCCACCGCAAAATACCTCTTGATCGAGTCCACGATCTTCGCAGTTCTCTGACATGACTCTAAAATAACACTTTGGGTCTCTCTTATGGTCTATACTACTCCTGGTACCGGTGTTGAGTTGTCCTGAGACGGTATCACTTATACTGATACATACCATTCGAGCTTGGATGAGTTGTTTCTTCATTCCCGCTGTACGTCTCGGAGTCGCTAACTGTCGTACACCAGCGCTTTAGACTTTCACCAGGGACGACGCCACAGTAAGGCTTCTGTGTCCGTTCGGCTCCCTTTACGTCCTCAATTACATACCGGTCGCGGTCCAATACTTTCGTGACAACATATGGCCCAATGTACTTTGGCAAGAGCTTTTTACTAGCGCCGTCATTATTACTAATGACTCATCTTACCACTGCTAAGTCGCCCACTTTAAATTGCATGGGGAGAGCTCTCCTTCTATTGTATCTCTTCGCCTGATCTAATTGTTGCTTTTGGATTTTTCCTAACGCCTCTTTTCGAATTTGCTCGCTATCTATTTGATTCGTAGTGTTTTCTAACTGACTAAGAATTTTTGATTCTGCTTCGTTTCGCGGTTTATATCCGAACATTAACTGCGATGAAACTTTACCCATTGACTTATATATTCGTAGTATTATTTATTTCCCAGATTACTTTCGGTAACTGCTGGTCCCATTAGAGTTCGTCTTCGAGGCTCGCGGTCGATATTCTATTTTGCAATAATTGTACTCTTACAATTGAATCCACCAGCGCGCGACGCGAGGCAAAAGATCGCGCTTTACAAACGTTGCTTTCAGAGCATTGCAATCGCTTATGATTTTAAATTCGATTCCTAATATGTAGATGCGAAATCTTTGAAGGCTACTCACAACAGCTAATGTTTCTAACTCATGCGAATGGTATCGTTGTTCCTCTTTTGAAGTTTGACGACCGAAATAAATTACCGGCTTCAAAATGTACCCTCAATCTGTTTTTGTAATAAAATATCGCCTAAACCTATCTTACTCGCATTTGTGTGAACTTCGGTTTCCGCATGTGGATTGTATAGGGCGAGGACAGGCCTGCAGGTCAGTTTTTCCTTTATTACCTAGAATGCTTCCTGCCGCGCGACCCCCCATAGCCAAGGTTCCGTTTTCTTAGTTAATAATGTGAAAGGTCTTGCGATCATTACGAAGCTGTCCACGAATTTTCGAAAATAGCTAGCTAAGCCAATAAATTGCCTCATCCCTGTAACATCTTTCGGTACCTTGAAAATTGGACACTGCCTCGATTTTATGATTACCTGGGCGGATACCCTGTTCCGTGAATTCATAGCCTAAATACTCTACTTTCCTCTCAAGGAACGTGCATTTTGGGAGTTTGAGCGTCAACTGCGCGTCTTTTAGCGCTTTTAAAACTAATTCTAATGCTTCTAATCCTGAATCTATGTCTTCTGCTGGAATGAGAATGTCATCCATGTAAGCCAACACACACGCTTGGCCCCTTAACGGATTCAGTATTTTATTGACCGTACGCTGAAAGACGGCTGGTGCATTTGCAAGGCCAAATGGTATTCTGAGGAATTCATACTGTCCATCGGGTGTGATGAATGCTGTCTTTTCAATGGAATCTTTTTCAACCGATATCTGATAATAACCCGACGCTAAATCTAGGCTTGTAAAATATGAACACCCTTGCAGAGATTATTTAATTGATCTTCTACCAATGGTAAAGGATGCCTATCTTTTCTTGTGATAGCATTTAGCGGTCTATAATCAACGCACATTCTACTTTCACCGTTTTTCTTTATCACGAGTAGAATAGGACTTGCAAATGGTGAGTTAGATTCGCGAATAATGTCATTGCTTTTAAGGTCATCGATTATGCCGCGAACCGTCTCAAGTTCTAGATATGACAGTCGGTAAAGTCTGTATGTTACGGTTGAATCGTTCATCAAATCGATACGAATCTCAGCGGTGTTCGTTTCATCCAATTTTGCGGTGTTTAACCCGAAACATTCCAAGTATTTGTCTAATAAATTGTACAATTTCTCTTTGTGTACATCGCTTACACTTTCATCAACTTTAATATGATCCTTTGGGAGCTGCTCTAATATGAATTTCTGAATGGCATTCATTTCTAATCGTTTCTGCCTAATTTTCTGATCGATAGAGGTCTCTCCCCTAACAATCTCGGCCCTTGCAATTAATTTTCCTTTTCGGACTACAAGTGGAGTATCGGATAAATTGACTATTGGCACTCGGCCGCCAGTCGTACTAACTATACAGCGCGGTATACAATGCTCTTTCAATTCTTTGCCACGTACGCTAAGCTCAATGTATACATCACTTTGATATTTCGTTCTTACTGCTACCTGGGCATATCTGGCGTGCTGTGGAGGGTTTACCGTTATCTCTGTGTTGACCATATAAGGACCGTGCATGACGATTGCTACGCCACCATATGGCAATAATTAGAATTTTTGGGAGAGAATTTTACAAGTGTTCTCTCTCTCTCTCTCATATGGGAGAAATGTTTAATTATTTGGAAAAATAATTAATATCAGTATGCGTACATCGTATCACGTATGTTGCATTAAAAATTGTCGAAGTGCCGGGAATCATGAAAAACCGTCTAGTGCTGGCGAAAATGCCCCACTGCTAGCGTTCATCGGGCATGGAAGCGTGATAAACGAATGTCATAAGCCTTTGAGAATGGGCCCCCTTTCTCGAGTTACTCGCAAAAGAAACGTATACGTTTCTTAGCGAGTAGACCAATCAGGACCCCAACCACAACGGAATACTTGATCCTGATCGGTTTATTGGCTAAGATGCGTATACGTAACTTTGCGAGTGACTCGAGAAAGGCCCCCCTGTGGTCTGAGCTACAATCTTTGAGGTTATGGTTACTTTTTGTGTTTCGGGATTATTTATCTCTTCAACATTGAATACATGACCTGAGTGAAACAGTTTTTCACCTTTATCTTTATTTTGGCCTTCAGTGGGGGTATTTTGTATTGGCAAAAATCCGTGCTTTATTATATCTAACATTTTTAACTTTTCTTATCCTATGTTCCCCATGTTAAAAAGTATCCCTTAACTTCTTATAATCGCCAGATGTAGCGCAAGCATCGACGCTACAACTCCCTCTATAGTTTTTGCACGGTCCCTGTAGGCACTTTTTGCGGCGGCAATTTCTCCACTTCCGCCAGTACTGTCAGGGTCCTCCGCCGTAGCCTCGCAGTATTATCTCTTTTTGTCGTGGAGGTCCTGGTTTCCGGACTTCCGTCAATGTTGTTGCGTTGGATTAACTATTAAGAAATCGCTTCACTGTCTCTTTAGGGCGAAAACTTTTAATTCAGATCCCACTTCTGAACTGTGAGAACGCAGGCAAACGACGTGAAGGTAACGTATCACTCCGACGACACACAGTGATAGAAATCGGCAATTTAGCTGGACAAAACATCTATGATCGTGGTGTCTCAGGAATAAATAAAAGTGTAGTGAAGACTGATGTGTATTTAGTCCCTGGTAACAAAATAATGTCAAAATAACTGAAAGGAAATAACTTTTTAAAAAAGAATTATTTAAACATTTGAACAAGCTAATAATTAAATTATAATTATTTTATAAATGAAATACAAGAGATGATACTACCATTGTATGAACACTTAAGTATGTATATATAATTTGAATATAAAAGATTTTCATAAAATTATTCTTAAAATTAATTATCAGAATCTGATTCCTCACTATCTACGTCTACATGTTCCTGAACTTGATATTCTGGACAGTCGAGCATTTTTATTACATCAGCAGGTAATGAACCACTTTTCCGGGATGGTCGATGTGATAAACTGTTAATCAGTGGGTCCGAAGTTATAAGCAACATGTGCATCAAGTCTTCCATGGTTGCTTTTCTGGAAATCTTACGAGTGTGATGTTCGCGAAACCGTTTGCACTCTTTATGTTTTGCCTCTTGAGCTTCTTCGGATAAGTGGCCAATAGGTACAATAGCCGATTGTATTATGTCTGTGCTCTATGTATTAATATTTTATGAATGGTTGCTGGCATGTAATACCAATTATAAAGAGAAACATACAGTTTAGCTGTTTCAAAAGCATATTCTCCGAATTTATTTGCATTAACTGGCAGGCCACATGCAATTGTTCTTAAAATAATAGATAGTCGATAAATTAGTATTTCATCAACACCTGTGAGTCGAGAGGAAAGATTAGGATTAGCAAAAAAACGCCTGGCCGTATTCCCATCATTCGTCGTACCAAATCCAGGTTTTGGAGTATCCACAAGGAGGCCCATTTCTTTGCGAAGCTTTCCTCTGATTTCTGCCTTACGTACCTCGACTTTAGCTACATCCTCCTTGCGTGCTTGCCACTTTTTTATTTCAAGTTTATAACTTATATGTAAAACACACTCAAAACACTTTATCCACGCATGTACATTTGAAAGTCCGTAATTTAAGCTCATTGCATTTATATCTCGTTTGACATGACTTTCCAAATTATTCATTTCTTTTGGACTGGCTTTGCAAATAAAACATTTTGTTGTTGGGGTCCCTGTGAGATAACCACATATTTTGCCATCCACCATAGTGAGACTAAATTTATGGTGCACCAAGAAGATCCGACCTTCTATAGACACTTGGGTGGGTGAAAGAGAACTTATCTCCTCTTCTATTTTGCTCACCTCTTCACGTACTAATTGTTCACATTCTTTTTTGAACAATAATTTTATTGGGCGACAATAAGCAGTACAAGATGGGCGTTGATTTTGCCAAAGTATTTCTTCTTTTTCATCAATCAGTTGTAGCGGCACAAAAGAAACAACAAATAGAAATGAATCGTCACATTCGGTATTTCCTTCTTGAACAAATCGTTGTTTGTATCGTTGGTGCCCTGGAGCTCCATCACACCCCCACTTATAAATGGCTGTTACATCTGTAGGACCTGGTGCGTTTACAGTAGCTTGCAAAAACACGTCATTTTGTACTAACACTAGGCGTTGAATTGTGTGATCTACTATTGCCTGCAGTTTCACTTTAGCCGAAATCTCGGTGATTTCAATTTCATCAGGATAACAGCGTTTTTTTGCTGCAATTATTTCATCATAAATTGGATATATATCCGCTCTATGAGCCTTTGTCTCATTATGTAGTGCTATATACTGACTTCTTGTAAGTCGATTGCTTAAAAAAGACGCTAGTGCTTCATCAAAAGAGAGCTTGATCGGTGCGGTGGGGTCGCGGTTGCTAGTAACAGCTTTCTTGAATTAATAAGCTTGTTCAGGAAATTGTGATACTCGTTTTACTATTTCAGCAACGACACGTTGTCCTTGAGAGTAAAGGCTAGACTGTGTAGCAAGAGAAAGTTTGTCAGTGCTAAAATTTTCTATCAGTTGCTGTATTCTTCGCTTTTTCGTTTTTTCGGAAGCCTCGAAAAAGGCTTTCCTGGGTCGACCACTCGTTAATGGCTTGGAATCACTAATAATAATCTTAAACAACGTAAAGGTAACGTATCACTCCGACGACGTCTCCAGCAGGAATGCCCCAAAGTGCCCCTTCGCTGTCCCAGGCCAGGTCAGTCTGCTGCCCTCAAAGGGTGGGGTTAGGCCCCACACGAGGTCCTCCGGTGGTCGGCCCGGTGACGTTCGAGTGCCGAGAACTCTCGAGCTACCCCACGCCCAGGGTATTATGCTTACAACAGTTATAAAATTTATAAATCTATAACCGAATTCACCGTTAACTTCAACATCACGGGAACTTGTTGGTTTTCGCAGTTTTTTGGCCGACGCGCTCACGCCTTCTTTATCTTGATCCGCTGCATATCGATTTAAGGTAGTAGTCTGGTAACTTATGCCTATTTTCATGACTTCTTTGGAGGGTGGTTTTTTATAGGAAAATAAAAATGAATTATCTTGAATATTTAGAGTGTTTTTATTTACATATTGAAAATATAAAAAAAAATTTATTTGAAAAAATTTAATAGTTTATTACTATTATTATTGTCACTCGAAGTTGGAATCTCAAAAAAAATGCACGTGGGTGGCCCGGGTCCTAACTTTTTTTCTACTGAACCGATTGCTTTCAAATTTTAACAGGCTGTTCTACACACTTATAGTTCTCGTCGGTACTAACGAGAATTTTTTTCACCCCTAACTTTTTATTTTACAACCCTTTCTTTGCTAAAATAAAAGGACTTTCTTTTTCAAAGTCCGCCATTTTGTTATTTACCCTTGAAATTTAACTTCAGTAGTTCCGACCAGAATGACATGTCTATAGATTAAGAATAATCAAGAATATTTGATTTCAGATAACATCATGAGCCAAAATCACCCGGGCCACCCACGTGCATTTTTTTTGAGATTCCAACTTCGAGTGACAATAATAATAGTAATAAACTATTAAATTTTTTTAAATAAATTTTTTTTTATATTTTCAATATGTAAATAAAAACACTCTAAATATTGAAGATAATTCATTTTTATTTTCCTATAAAAAACCACCCTCCAAAGAAGTCATGAAAATAGGCATAAGTTACCAGACTACTACCTTAATGGTGTACGCTTTGAAATATTACTTTTATTTAAACTCCAAGTATTCCCTTTAGATCCTTTCTGTGATCGATAAGCTTTTTGATCGTTGCTCATTTCAGTTATTTACAAACAACATTCTGTAATTCGCACAATACCTACTAGATATGTATCACTCGAAAAGCCGAGAAGCAACTGAACGGCGTCCTTTCAACGGTTACACTGGCTTAGATAGATTTTGTTGACTGATTAAATGTTGCTATACAGGTATGCAACTAATGTCCTCTATATGTATACAGGGTGTTACTTAATGATAGGCCGTAATTGCAAGGGCATATTACTGAATCAATTTCCAGTAGAAAAGTTCATATTAACATGTGTCCTAAAATGTCTGGTTTTCAAGATACAGGACGTCAGTTTAAAAAAAAATCGGTTTTTTTAATAATATCTCAAAGATCCTTGTAACTAGAAGATAATTATGAGTTCCAGTGGCGTCCCGGGGGACAGTCTCACGAATAATATTGACAAAAAAAGTGTACATTTTAGGACACATGTTAATATGAACTTTTCTACTGGAAATTGATTCAGTAATGTGCCCTTGCAATTACGGCCTATCATTAAGTAACACCCTGTATATTCTGAATTTACCACTGCATTGTTAGTCATCTCTAATAGCATAGGTCCGAAAATCCGGGCGCGCGTTGCGCTGCGCGCTCTGGTACTCTACAACTTCGTCGCAGGTAGGCTCACGCTATGCACTCAAAGTTGGTGAAAAAAAATTGTTTTCGCCATAAATCGAATATTATATTATTTTTGTGATGATAAAGCATCGTTTAAGCAAAAAAAGAAAAATCGATTTTTTTAAAATTCTACCGTGACCATACCCCTTAAGGAGAAATTCTTTCCTGAGGTTGCAGGTCCCTGAACAACGGTTGAAGACAGCAAGGTAGATGGTATGGACTTTGTATTGGCTGGTTCTGTTTTTTCCACTAAATGTTCTACAGTATCTGTTGACAACAGATCATCAGGTTTCACATTTTTTTTTCCTATTAATATTTCATCCATTTCTTTCTGATATTCAAAATATTTCTTGCCCCTTCCTGTTTTGTTCTGGTTATCGACAAATTTTTTGTATGATCGTTCAACCACCCTCTACCTATTTTCGACATGACTTGCACTGAAACTGGTTTTTATAATCTCATTAATTTTTTAAAGTTATAACTTCCCATAACTTTAAAAAATTTTTAATTTCAAAACTTCCCACTTTTGAACGGTATTTTTGTATAAAGATCTAGCAACACTTTTGTCTGGTTACTCGTCCAATTAGCAACAAATTCTATTTTTTCTTCTAGCATATTCTGAAGTTGTTTTAACCCTTTCAGACACGAATTATGAAAACTTAAGAAAAATTTTTTTTAAACTGTGACTTTTAGTGCGGATATTGTTTATAGTAATTTAAACATAATTAAATGTTTGGGTGTAATTATATTATACTTAAAATCTGACATGTACACTATAGTGTACACTGTGACTGAGAAAGGAGTAAATCTTAAAAAACTGATAAATAACTCCCAACAGTTTTTTATAGGATCATTTATTTAGTATGGAAAGAAAGAAAATAGTTTTTATCTCTTGAATTACAAAATGATACGTTACATTTTGTGCATTGTATGTATGTTCGAGACTTACAATGGGATTGTTTGCAACGTCCTATCTTCTCACAAAATATGGGAAAATGTCCAATATTATCGAAACGAACATCTGCTACGGGTCTTAGCTGTTTACTTGTTCCTGGTGAAACTAGAGGGCCAGAGCAGGGACTCGCAGAACCCGAAGATGTCGGTCTTCCACGTTTTTTCACCGGAATTTTTCCACATAATATCAGAGCTTCAGCTAAGTTTTGTCGAAAGTGTATGAGATCGAGGACAAGTTTCTCGGGTATGCCAAGATTTTCAGCAGTTCTTTTATATTCCAACCATGAGTTGACTGCTGCCATATCTAAGGCATGCGAAATAAGTCGAACTGTCCATTTTTTTGTTCTGATAAAAGATCTGTACAGAGCGATAAGAAAATCACACTTGTCCACTCCACCCATTCCATTATTATAAAGTGACACTACCATTGGACGTGGTACTTGTATATATTGTTTCTTTTTCTTATCCCATCTTTGACATATATCATGTGGAACCATTCCAACAAAATTAGAACCAAGGGTTACAACACTACTGTCTACCCATTTAGTCAAAACAACACCAGACTCTTTACACATGACATTTTCCATAAAACCCCTTTCCAACTTTCTATTATTATCTTGTCGTTCCGTAAACGGTGGTTTGGAAAAGCGATCTTTTCGAATTGTTCCTGCTGCATATATTTGTTTTCTGGATAGCCATTGAAATAGCCAGTAGGAACTAAAATAGTTATCAAAGAAAAGTTTAGAATGCAGTGGCATTTTTTCTGACAACTGCATTACAACAGCAGGTCCTTGACCAAACAACATGTATTCGGTTCTCAATTCCGTGGAAGCTCCTTGATAAATTATAAAGTCATAAACTATTCCAGACACTCCACACAACAAAAACAATTTTACCCCCCACTTAGTAGGTTTATTCTTGATGTATTGCTTAATGTTTATAGATCCCTTGAATGGTACAATCTGCTCATCAATGCTGTAAACTTCTTCAGGATCCAACAAATTGCATCTTTTTTTTACGGCATTATACAAAGGCCTTATTTTCCATAGCCTATCAGAAGAATTTTTGTCCTCTTCTGATGTAAAATGTATGTTGTTTCTAAGTTTGAAAAACCTATTGACTGAGATATTTTCAGTTATTAGAGAAATAGCAAATTTTGGCTCCCAGTACATGCGAACTCGCGGATAACTCAAATTCCCCATTATCATAAGAACTCCAAAAAATGTCTTTAGTTCAGATAAGTTTGTTGCTGGAAAGTTCGGTACAAAATTCTGGACGGCATACAAGTTTGTTTTTTCTGCACAGGATTCCAACAACTCATTTGTAAAATAATTGGAAAAAAATTCCAGAGGAGACGGCAAATCTATTGCCTCAGAATTTCGTGGCTGGAAAAACTCAATTGTAGATGCTATTTCATAAGTCCCTTTTATCCATCTTATATCCTTTTTCTCTGTGAGACCCTGAGCTTTAAAATATTCCGTGGCAAAGTCACGTGCCGTTTGGCAAGACGCGAGACCTAATTCCTTGGCTTCTGCTTGTGAACTAGCAACATTTTCAGTTGACGGAAGCTCTTCTATTTCATCATGAACAGGGCTAGTATGTGCAGAAAACAGTTCATCTGAAAGAAAAAATTTAGCTTTTGTAATTCAGCATTAGCATGCGACATATTTTTACCTCTTGTCCTGACGTCGGCTACTTCATTCCAGTCATCATCTTCTTCTAACCCTAATTCCTCTAATTCCGATTCATCTCCATTGAGAATTTCAAACAGCTCCCTTTCTACTAATTGTTTAGTTCTGCATCTGTCAGTCATTATGTACACTGCAATGTACATATTTTTGTAATTTCTTATAACATCTGTTAGAATTTTTTTTTTTCAGAAAACATCTTGTACTTACCTTGTACCGTAATAAACCCACAAAAAATATTAAACACCTTTTAGCAAAAAAATTTGACTCAAGAACTTTGACAATAACCAACAAGCACGTGCCTATCGAAAACACTCCAAACACGTGTTTACATAAAGGTTATAATCAGCTGAAATAAAAATTTGTATTTGACGCGACATCTAGTGGCTTAAATATACATCATTGCATTACAGTTTACGCTATTACCGAAAGCCATTAAAAAGATTAAGGGTTAGTTAGCTGTAATGTAAAAATATGTACACCTTAGTGTACATCATGACTTAAAGGGTTAATGGTACTTGACTGCTTTCTATGTCGATCGGAGGATTGCATAATTTTGCTGGGCCAGGAAGAAACTCGCCAAGAAAACCTAAAATAAGATTATTTTTTTAAAAAAGTTAATAGGTAGGTACTGTTTTCGTCTACGATCTTTATCGTATTTACTAGGTACTACTTACTATATTTACCATAGATTTAATTGGGAATTTGCATAAAATTGTATTATGCATGAAACACAGCAGACATAATAGTTAAAGTTATTCAAAACACAGTACCACACAATAGGAAAAACTTGATAGAAAAAACTTCTACTACAAAAACATTACTTTAAAAGTAGCATGGCCACGCCTCCCCAGTGAAACACCGCGTTATGGGCGGCACTGGTATCGTAACGTCACATGGTTGTAAACTGTTCGCTTGCGCGCCTTCTAGTACAGTAGACGTGCCGAGAAAATCAACTTTGTTGTCCACTTTTCTTTACAAGTGTCCGAGTTTTTATTTCTGATGATTGCAATATTTCATTGCCTTTAAAACAAAACAACAATCATCGAAAAATATCAATTTTTAATAAAGTTAGAGGCATTTGATTACAAGAGCGCGCGGGTGCTACGGCGCGTATTTATGTACAAAATGCGATATCTCGAGAACTATTCATCGCAACAAAATGAGATAAAAACCAATCGCGTCGTCTTGAAATTCACTAAATTTTTTTTGGAGTATGTTTCGATAACTTTTCAATAGTTTTCGAGATATTTAACCGATAGCTAACCTTCCTATAATATAAAGGAAGGTTAACTATCTAGGGTTAAATATCTCGAAAACTATTGAGAAGTTATCGCTATCGAGACATACTGCAGAAAAAAATTTAGAGAATTTCAAGACGAAACGATTGGTTTTTATCTCATTTTGTTACGATGAATAATTCTCGAGATATCGCATTTTGTACATAAATACGCGCCGTAGCGCCCCCCTGCGCGCTCTTGTAATCAAATGCCTCTAACTTCACTAAAAATTGATATTTTTCGATGATTTTTGTTTTGTTTTAAAGGTAATGAAATATTGCAATCAGAAACAAAAACTCAGACATTTGTAAAGAAAAGTGGACAACAAAGTTGATTTTCTCGGCCCGTCTACTGTACAGTACAATCCCGTTATAAGGAACCCTCGATATAAGGAACCTTCCCCTCCGTCACGGTTGACTGAGCATTAGGCGTCCCCCACTCCGTAGCGCGTTATCTTTGTCCCAGACCCTCTCTTAACCCAGATATTCCTGAAGTGACAAGACGTTGAAGAAAACAGCAGATTTTTTTTTCAAATTATTTATTCGACATGATTTAACAAATTGTTGCCATTGGCAACACTCAAATATTCATTGGCATGTAAAAAACGGCCGTCCTTTATATAAGACGTCAGGAATAAGAGAGTTACCTATACTACAGTAGTAATACGAATAAGAAAAAGAAACGAATATTACAAAAACTAAAAGAAAAATGTAAATACTACTTACTAAAAACTACTTTACAACGCATTAATACTATTCATTTTACAACAACAGAATTAAAATTCGCATTTATTTGCCTTTGTATGTGTTTTGTTTATATTTTGGATGATAATCCACAAAACATTTGACGTGAAGACCAACGTCACATTTAACACATCGTGTAGTAGTTTTCATATGGCAGAAACGACATTTGGTTTGATGATCTTGTGGTATAACATGATGATGCATTCCATCATAGCGCGAGTCGATGTTTTCTCTTTGACTTGGTCTGCCTACAGAGTGATTGCTGGTTTTAGCATTAGTCTGAAGTATTGAACGGGCAATTCTCCTTCGAAAAGCTAAGTGGTCTAACTGGGGCTGACTATTGGACATCCTGCTTAGATGCCAGGCATTTTGTATTGACATATCTAAACAATGTGCAAATAAACAAAAGTACCATTTTTTGCCACGGATTCCTGTCCTATATAGAAACATATTTTGATCGCTTCTGTCGACCCTGCCCATGTTTTCATTATACAATTTTACTATGAAAGGCTGAGGTACTGAAATGGACTTCTTTTCTTTTCGGGAATATCTCTTTACCATTCGTATAGGATTTACACTGACAGCGTTAGATACCATAGAAACCACGCTGTTATCATTCCAACTAACGATGGTCAATTTTTTATTTATATCAGTCTTATAATCATGAGTACCCCTTGTACTCTTTTTTAGTTCCACCGATGATTTTAAGGGATTTTTTGGAATGTGATTAGAACGGATGGTCCCGGTTCCTCGAATACCCTTTTCAGATAAATGGTCAAAAAGAGGTAAATTTGAAAAAAAATTATCAAAAAAAATATGAAAGTTACTTTTAGGCCATCGCGATGCATCGTGTTAAAAGTTTATCCACATAAGTAAGTACAACTCCAGGCCCTGCACCTATATCTTTATATTGAGGCGAGATATGCGCGTAAGCCCCTTGATAAGGCTCAAACCAATTGATATAACCTCTTGTTGAACAACCTACCCACAGTTTGTAACCCCAACGAATGGGTTTGCCTTTTATGAACTGTTTAGAGCCATGGCGCCCAAAATAAGGCACCATAGCTTCATCAACACTGTGGCATTCAACGTGCGGTGCATATTTCAAAAAATTTTGGTTCAATAAAGTAAGCAGGGGACGCGCTTTAGCAAATTTATCATCAGCCATCAGATTAATGTTATCTGACATATGGAAAACATTCATTATATGTTCGAACCTATCTCTGGAGATTGCTCCCGATACAAGTTGATTATGCACATCTTTATCCTTTTCCCAAAACATTCTGCGCCTTGGACATGGTACATATCCGCTCAAAATCAGAACACCGACAAAATATTTCATTTCTCTTACCGTAACTGGCTTACTATTTTTATTTTTTACAGATGCGTACCGATTAGTTTCATTAATTAGAAGATGAAAAATATTTTCATCAAAGAATTTGAAAAATAGGCAAACCGGTGAGTCTTCATCGGTATTATCTAATTCAAATTCGTCATTTGACTCAAAATTGTTTGATTCGTATAATATATGGCTATTAGTCCAGTTGTAAATTTTCGCGGTTTGTGAAACAGTTTTTGAGTTTTTAGTAGCTATTTTGGCCAAAGGAATATTGTCATCTTCAGAGTCAGAATCTTGAAGTGGTATCTGTATTTCAGCTGGAGCCCTTAGTTGTATAGGGTAAGTTATCTGGGGATATTACATCCTCTTCTCCTGAATCCTCGTCGGTTTCAGCCCCTTCATCGGGAGGGAACATAACTATGTTCGCGGAAGGGTGGGGAAAATCATCATCTTCAATCCTTGCAAGGACCTCATGCAATGAGAATCCTCTAAACAATAGAAAAACAAAGTTTACAGCTAATTTCATAAATTACCAAGTATTACAACTAAAAATGTTATACCTAAGTATCACATAGCAGCTCTTATTCCTAACGGCCTACATAAAGGACGGCAATAAATAACGCCCTACTGTCAAATATTAGTTTGGATTATTGAGGTTAGAAATATATCACTTGTTCTTTTAGGCTTCATGCATTGAAATAACTATAAAATTGAGCAATTACAGACAGTTTTTTATACAAATTACTTACCTTGAAAACTTGGTGCGATTTTCAGCCATTTTTGTGCGACTTTATAACAATCTCTAACGGAAAAACGTGAAGCGGCGTAAACGGTTATGCGCTGCATCGATAACACGATTGTTCTAAAGATCACTCACAGATGGCGCAATCGATTTCTTAAAATCAGAGGCGTATTTTATACACGTTATTTAAAGTTGACGTCCTACCAGTAGGACGTTAGGGTTATCTGGGTTAGAAGGAACCCGACAAAAGTTCTACGAGCTGGTCAAATGTAGTATATAAATTTTACCTGTTTGTGTGTGTAGTATGTATGTATATTTATTGATATGGAAATGAAAATCAGACGTATTTTAAAAGCTACAAAACTTTAGTTCCATAAAATAAAAAAGACTTACATATTTCTACATACAATGTACATGGTTACATATTTCAAAACATGTCTTCTTCCAAGATAGTTAACCCTTACTTGCCACACTGGGGTTTATTTACACCCCAGTGAGAAACATTATTATAACAAACAAATTATTGCATATTTGTACTTGAAAATTTTATCAGCTCTTCTTAAGAGCGTACTTTAAAAGATCGTGTAACTTGTATAACCAGAACTTAAAATGAAGTACATATGCGAAAAAAATTAAATATAAAAGTTACACGCTCTTTTAAAGTACGCTCTTAAGAAGAGCTGATAAAATTTTCAAGTACAAATATGCAATAATTTATTTGTTATAACAATTCTTCTCGCTGGGGTGTAAATCGCCAGTGTGGCAAGTAAGGGTTAAAGGTTCTGATAAAAAGGTGAGAGATGTATTTAACGAAGATGCTTCTTCCTGTGAAAAGCTTGAAGATAAAAATCCATTATTCATATTACTACATACAATCTGTCCCTTTCAATACACGCCAGCGTAGCACATTGCATATCGGTTGGCGCTATCGGATCCAACGTGGTTCCCTAAAAGTCGGTGACAATACCGACAGCCGGAACTCGAACCAAATAGCAGGGACACGAACCAAATAGATGTTTCAGTCCGAAAAACATCGGTCATATCAATAGTGGTGAATGTGACAGACGCTCTGACAGCTAGATTGATAATCATTTGGATTTTTTTTTAATAATCAAGATAGTACACGGAAGCAGTGTGATTTTTCTCTGGTTGATGGTGCATGAAGAGCAGGAAAGGAGACATCTGTATCTCGGAAGAAGTGCCACTATTGATATGACCGATGTTTTTCGGAGTGAAACATCTATTTGGTTCGTGTCCCTGCTATTTGGTTCAAGTCCCGGCTGTCGGTATTGTCACCGAATTTTAGGGAACCATCTTGGAATTTTAGGGAACCATCTTGGAATTTTAGGGAATCATCTTGGAATTTTAGGGAACCATCTTGGATCCGATAGCGCCAACCGATATGCAATGTGCTACGCTGGCGTGTATTGAAAAGGACAGATTGTATACTTATTTTCCTCATCTCTTGTGTGGGACTGTCTTTAATTATCTCTAGACTTATGATTCAGTGTGGTTTCCTATATACTCCCGAGATAAATAATTCTTTAGATATTGGATCGAGGATATCATTCCGTTTGTTATCTAAATAAATGCCTAGACCCATATCAGCAAATTTCTTTAATGAGAGTAGGTTTGCTTGAAGTGCTTCTGCAAAAATGACTTTATCTATTTCTAACACTTCACCGTTACTCATCTCTATTTCAATTTTCCCCTCTCCCACCGTTCTCATGTCTGCAGACTTATTTTTGTTAGCACACTTTATTATTCCCGTTTTTGTTTCGTCTAATGATTTGAAAATTAATTTACAATTTGTCAAGTGTTCCGTGGCACCTGGGTCAGGCAAGAACTCTTTTATGAATTAATCTCTTGTTTCGGGTTCTGTTTTTGCGTGCATTGTTTCTGCTTTGGTTATTCCTTCCTCTACTTCCATGTGTGTCAATGCCTGATTGCTTAAATTAATATTCGAGTACTTACCCCTTTCGTCAGATTTTTCATCCTTGGTGTTTTCGTTAACTCGCTTAGTAAAGTTTTTCCTGTTTGCCCTAGACTGATTTTGGTACGTATATTTGCCTCTTCCTCTCTGACTTTGGAATCGACCTTCCTTTGTCTCATTCCACTTCTCATCTGTATCTGCTTTTCGCTTATATCCTCCACCAAAGTTACCTCGCCCTCTACCGCGAATAACTCCTCCACGAAACTTTTGTGCTTGGTATTTACCTTTAAACTCGTCTCTATATCCTCCACTCCTTGGACACTCCTTCGCCATATGCCCGAATCTCTTGCAGCAATAACACTTCACTCCCAATTCCTTGTTTGGGCAGTCCTTTCCTTTGTGGCCCATATCGTGGAACTCGTAACACCTAATGTTTAGCTCGGCCTGTGCCAGGTTGGCCGTTCTCGTCTCGCTCGTCTCTCCACCCGTCTGCTTCCTCATCGCCTCCTCCTGCATCACGACCAGTTTTAGATCATCATACGTGGTCTTTTTATTGTTTGTTCGTTTTGACATAAAGTCTATGGTTTGTACGGCCGGTGCTGAGATCATTACAGCATTGTAAAACGCGTCTCTCTTCTCATCGTCAGACAAAGGAGTTGCATCTGGGGAGTTTTCATAATCTCTAATCGTGTCTTCAAACTTTTCACAAAACTCTACCGCACTCGACTTTCCGATTATATAATGCATATTATACAGTTGTCTTCTGACAGAGTGTGATGTTACGTTTACTTCACTTTTCTTTATTTCTTTTAACTTTTCTAACAAGGGAACTGGATCAGTTATTTCCATGATTTGAGTATGGTAATTTTTATCAATATGATTAATTAAGATGTCTCTAACTTTGGATTTCTGATCTTCAAGGGTTTTCTCATCTACGGTTGTCTTATCTTTCTCTTCTAATATATGCAATAGTTTGTCGACGACGAGCGACGATTTTCACTTCATTTTGGTTTCTCTTTTTGATTCCGCAGGAAAATACACACCCTGCTTTCAATACCGCTTCTCCTTCCAATAGCGGCATTTTTGACTCTCCTAAAATTGACAAGATATCTTCGATACCGATATTCATCACTTATGAATTGGGTTTATTGTACTTGCACTCTTAAAACTACTTTTATTTACAAATACTTTGTTTACGTTACATGGTTATCTTGACATTCGGTCCGTATAACGTCCGTAACGACGGCCATCTTAGGAAGAACGAAACGCCACCATACGGCGGTGTCCGACGCGAATAAAAATTCCGTAAGGCGTTAGCAAATAGACCAATCAGGATCAAGTATTCCGTTGTGGGAAAAACTCACACTCTGGAGCTCTCTCCTTACTGTGGTATCACAGTAACGTCACTCAGTGACGCCACCGCGTGACGTTTGGGTGAAAGTCACGCTTAGCTATCGGTGTTATGAGGAGTCTCAAAGGGATTTTCCGTTGTCGCGTGATCGAATCGTTTTGTCGACTCGGGTTCGCTGCCGATGACGCCATTTTGTTTTTCAACTTTCTCAAGCCAACCATTGCTCGGATGTATCTCGCCTCGAATTCTTCGTCTTCGAGTGTATCTCGCTCGCAAAGTTCGTCTGTCTCGCTCATTTCCAGCAATCGTGTTTGAACCTGGGTAAATGATGCGTTCGCTAGTTCTAGCTGATTTACTCGCGCTTCTACTTCTTCTAGGCTAGTTTCCGTTGTCGGATCTTCAGCTTGTCTGATAAAGGCCTCGATACGACTTACTCGTCCCTTTATGTACCCATGTTCCTTGCGAACGGCCACTACAGCGGCTTCCATTTTTGTTCTCGAAGCTTCGATCGCGATTATTCTCTTGACAAATGATTTCACTACGAAGCTTGCGACACACCTTGTTCACGCAGTCTTTATACTGGCACTCGCGATTTTTACTATAACTTGATTATTTATCCGGCTCGAAAGATCATGTTTAGGATTGAAAATACCCTTTATTGACGAATACATATAAGAATCGACTACTCACTATGAGGCGTGGAAACCGACTACCCTACAAGCTAACGGGTATACGCGTGCGCCATCTACACTTACGCTCATTGGTCACGCTCGCTTACCAATAGAATTCAAACCGAATAAACGATATGAATATAAATTGAATGATATCGTATCCGGTGAATCCAGGAGCGAGATCACAATCAGAACCAACTGCAACAGTTTTTGTTTTTACAGATTTTGGAGTAATAACTATCACTTTTTTAGCACTACTGGAATTCTTGACGATACACCCTTGGGTTGATGTTTCGTTAGTTAAAGTATTCTGTGAACAAATAATTAATGATATGTCTGTTTTCGAGCAGCTAATATCTGGATCTGTTTGAATCTCAATACTTTTTATTCTAGAGGAAATGTCAATTTCTCTGTTAAACGTTGATTCGTGTCTCCAGTGAATTTTCCATTTCTTCTGAAAATTAAAAAAAAATAGAAACTCGTGTGATTGCTCTAGAGTAGTGTAAGGAGAAAGAAACGATTTTTTTATATGAAAAAAAAAAGAGAAATAAAACTAAATACGCTACCTGTTGACTCCATTTTCGTTTCTGACGTTGCAGTCTTTCTGCTCTTTGAAAATTAGAAGTCTGTGTCTTTCGATAAATTTCAGGAAAAATTGTTAGATTGTAAGCAATTTTTCGAGGATCTTCAGATCTACTGCCTCCTTGAAAATGAAGACTAAAAATTCGAGAATTTTTATTCGGCTCCCATAACTTTCCATCTGGCCTATAGTACACAAATCATAAAGAATAATTAAACATGTCACATTGAAAATGAATGAATTCACTCGAAATGTAAAATGTAATACGATATTATTTAAACGTTTCACTAAATTATAGAAAAGAGCAAGGTTATACTTACGTCTTTCGGCGAACAGCAACAATCCACGCTTGTCT
The DNA here is from genome assembly GCA_963678675.1 of Xiphydria camelus. NCBI lineage: Eukaryota > Metazoa > Arthropoda > Insecta > Hymenoptera > Xiphydriidae > Xiphydria > Xiphydria camelus. The sequence goes on from OY783194.1 coordinate 20,745,560, forward strand.
ACGTCTACTTTCCTATGGTTTTCCAGGGAATGAATAAAAACTTAGTTCAGGATTTTTATAATCGCGAGATGTACATCCAACTACACAACAAATACGCGCTGATTTTTATTTTCTTTTAAATTTTTGGAATTCATTCTGGTAAACACACTGGCAATCGCATATACTTTAGTAAACGTAAGAGTTGCTCACAAATAGTGCTAAATATGGCCACATAGCGGCGCCACTCGAGCTACTGGAGAAGCCTATAGGTGATAACACAGGCCGACGTTTTGAAACTTTTGAAAAGTTACAGAAAGAAAACTCACTATTTCTGACTAATTTTGGATCGCTGAATGCGAATATGATAGCCGTTTTCCTCCATTAGCTCGTATTTTTGTGTAACGCATAGTTGCCAATTTTACCATAAAATTTACTGGGCAAAATAAACATTATCAAGGTTACCAGCTAAGAAACTATTTATTGTATCAGTATATTAGCATTACATACAGAATATTTTACAATATCTACTTTAATAAAAATGTGTAAATAAAACCATCAGTTTTACTTCTTCTTTTTATGAAACACCGAATCCTCTCTTTTCACCGACCAGCAATAGTTTCCCATCATCGCATGGTCCCAACGTCCTTGATATCGAGTTTCCATCGTTCTTATGTCCTGGTGAAATCGCTCTCCCATTTCGTCGCTAACATCTCCAAGATTTTCCGGAAAGAAGTTGAGGTGTGAGTGAAGAAAATGGATTTTCAAAGACATGCGACATCCCAAAGCTTCATATGCGACCAGAAGTTGCTGCACCAGAGAGCTTCGTAATTTTCATCTTTATTTTTGCCTAAAAAACGTTTAATAACTTTGACAAAGGCTCGCCATGCATCTAACTCTTTTTCGTTTAAACTCTGTTTAAACAATTTATCATGCATCAGTTTGCGAATATCAGGTCCTATAAAAATTCCTTCTTTTAATTTAGCATCACTTAATTTTGGAAAGAACTATAGAAACTAACTAAAAACTAGAACTAGTATAGAACTATAGAACTATACTATCTAAGGTAGCTAAATCCTTCACCCTCTTTGGCCATAGCTTTAACGAAATTCTTCATAAGGCCCAACTTAATTAACCCTTTCGCTACGAACGGTGACTATAGTCACCGAACGACTGACGCTCGCTAGGTACGAACGGTGACTCTAGTCACCCAACGATTCACGCTTTCCAGGTACGAACAGTGACTATACTATACGTAATTACATTATTAAATTATATTTTCTAATTGCATTATGTGATAATCTTTCCACCTTTTCCTTTCTACGGGCGATTACAATCGCTATGCGCAAGATGCCGCGGTATTGAACGTACGACGGACAATTGCAGGTCTTCCGCAAGTGTACACTTTCGGCGCAGCGGCCCGTTCAACGGGAGTAGCGTGCCGAAAGATCGGCCCGTAGCGAAAGGGTTAATATGAAGAGGTGACAACAGTATCTTGGCTAGATCGACCAGAGGCTCATACTTGATCTTGTTGGTACCGGGCTTAAATGATTTTCTAGGGGGCCACTCTTTTTGTAAGAAATGTTTTGTTGTAGTTCGGTCTGTCAGACCGTGCGCGTCTACTGGAAGGTTAATCTGGTAGAAGGGACACAAGTGTCAAGCGTTTAAAGTAGCGCAACACGGCAGGCAAAATAATCGCGAATTTCTTTTTCCCCCGTCCTCCCCATCATCCACTCTTCGTTATATAGATGCCAATGACAACGTTCTTACGCCTTTTGCCATTGCAAATGATATATAATATTTTTCTCATTTAAATAACCACTGCTGAACCGGTTGTTTTGATAAAAACTCAAGTCGACCCTTAAAAATATGGTAAAAATGGTAACTTCGCATAATGCCAAATTACGAGCTAATCGAGTAAAACGGTTACCTATCATTTTCGTAATCAGCGACCCAAAATTAGTCGGTAACAGTGGTTCTCCGTTCTGTAACTAAACTGACGTCGGCCTGTGTAATCGGAAGGGGCTATGTCCGGTGAATACAGCGGGTGGGGTAGGACTTCCCATTTAAGCGTTTCCAGCTAAGTTTTCACTGATTTTGCCACATGCGGCCGTGCGTTGTCGTGTAACAATATCACCTTGTCGTGTCTGTTCGTATAACGGCCATTTTTCCTTCAGGGCTTGGCTCAAGCGCATCAATTGCAGTCGATAATGATCTCCTGTGATGGTTTCTTTCAGTTTCAGCAGTTCATATTTTCATTTTTCATTTTCGGTGCACCAGAGCGTTCTTTATCTCCAAAGTCAAAATCATTATTTTTGATGCGTCGAAACCAGTTTCTACATGTCGTTTTCAACAAAGCATGTTCACCGTAAGTTTCAACAAGAATTCTGTGTGCTTCAGCTGCAGATTTCTTCTGAATAAAGTAGTGCAATAATACTCTTTATTTGGCACAAATGTCGACATGTTTGGAACCAAGTAAAAAAATTCTGTTTACACTGTGGCGAACTAACACACACTGAAGTTCAAGCTTACCGATAGTACTTCCTTGTAGATGCGTTACCATCTGAAATTACATGCACGTAGTTCTGGTAATGCCATCAGTTAGAAAACAGCGAGAGCTTATTCAAGGACCTAATACAATTTATTTATTTATTACTCGTAGTAATAAATATATAATATATACATATTCAGTCACAAAAACTTTCATCATTACATTCTTGATCTGTACAAATATTAGTGAAAAGCATCTACTATCAATTATATATTATTGCATTCGCCATATTGAATTCGCCATCTTGGATTTGAGAATAGACCGATTTGGACATCAGCATCGTAATGAGCGACCCAAAAAACTCCCGAGTAACAAATTTCGGGCCATAATCTTGAAATTCTATTGTTCTATTCCGTCTATCGTGCGACGGAACACCATTATGCGTTAAAAAATTAATAACTTTTTTTTTACGGCATCTTACGGCAAAACGCGTTACATTACTGTATAGCTAATGGGATAGGTAATTACTGCATATATAGTTTATGATGTTCCAATATGTTCCATAAAAGAAAATCCACTTTAAAATCGTTACGTGACAAGAAAATTGCACTTTTTAATGTCACAAACTACATAACATAATCGGTGATAAATATCAATAATAGCATATTATTTCCTACCGTTTTACTAGTACTATACCTGTATTTTCTCCTTCCATGGTTACAAATGTCACACTTTCAATTTGACAGCTAATATTCTCTAGTTTAGGAGCACAACACAATAACCGCGAAAACAGAAATTGTATATGTCACAGTTGCCTATATTTTAAACATAAAATAAACAAATCGCGGGAAGTTTGAGAACATTATTGTATCGTGTCTCGTATGCTGGCCTTTTAAACTACCATCTGTGTTCATTTGAACAAGTTTGGAAGCAGTAGCTTATTACTCAAAATCGACCCTAAATGTGCGAAATCGACCACTGTGCGATGCTCCAATTGAGCTAGTCGTCTTTTCGCAATGTCTTGTGATTTCCCTAGATGACTAGCGCCTTCGCGAATCGGTAATCGCACGACGAACTTACCACTGTCGTCCCTAGTTGTTGTTTGATCGAAGAACTCTTCACATTGTCTTTCTTCTGCCGACAATATTTGACTTGTCTCGGGCTGAACGTTTTCAATCTCCCAAAATCTCTCTAAATTTTTGTTCAACGTTTCATAATGTTCGACCGAGCAATTTAAAATTGTAATCGTACTGCTGTTGCAGATCATACTTGTTGTATGCGCCAACGCGATCGAACCCGCGACCACCCACCCGAATTTAGTTTTCTGCAGCAACGAATGATTTTCTCCGAGGTCGATTTTCTCGGCTTCCAATAGATTAAAGAAAAACTCCGCGCCTCTCTACCAACATATTAGTACACGGAAATAGTACCGTAAAATGGGGTGACTATGTGCCACTTTATAAGGATTTTAAAAAATATCTCCTTAGATTTATGATACAGATGGCTTAGAACTTTCCCTAACACATTTACACATTTCAGCTTTCAGACCATAGGTCGAAAGAAATTATACAATGGAAAGGAGAAAAAGGAAAAAATTTTTTTGTGGCACCGTCTACCTCCCCAGGGGGTGGTGACTATGGGCCACTTCTTTTCTAGCTTTACATCAGGCTTGAAATCGCCTCTATCACATTTTCATACATGTTACCGTTGTAACCTACACACCCACTTACTTTAACAATTTAATATTTACAGAAATTGTTTTTTTTGTTAATTTCTGAGGAGAGGTAATGTGGAAATAGATACTGCTTCAATTGTAGATAATTTTTAATAAAAAAAAACAAGCTTGAAATATGCAAATATAAACTGTGAGCAAGTCAAAACGAAATCTTAAATTGAAAAAATACAAAAATTCAAGATTTTAATCCTATATAGAATAAGTTGTCGGCAATCTTCTTCGGTGGCTGAATTGACATTTTAATTTGGTTTTGCCGGTACCAAACAGCATCAGGTGGATCAGGCCATGCCCAGTACTTTCCCTTTTTGGTCATTGCTGACACTAAGGCCTCCCCACTGTCATCGATGTTTGAAAGCAGTCGTCCTGGATACAATTTTCTATTATATTAAACGACAACATAGACTTGTTCTGGCTCAACCTGGGCTACAACACGTTCTTGGTCATGGGTTTCAGATGTTTCGTAGTCTCTCTGTGTTTGTCCTACTTGAATTGAACGCCCATAACTCGTCCCAGGGCGTTGAACATTAGCATCATCGTTAGAATTTTGCGAGTTGTCAATATTGCCTTGCATGACATTCATAATAGACGTAAAGCTATCCTCGCTTTCAGCATATGGGATGTCGTCTTCACTCATGTCATTTTCAGTTTTACTAGAATCTGTCTCTGGTTGACGGCTTTTCATATTTTTCTTTGCACTGCTGCGTTTATTTTTACGCTAATCACCACTGGATGTAGACTGTTGTGATTCTGTTTCTTTGTTCAAAGAAACTAAATATTCGTAGGTGATTCCTTTTCCTGGGGATAGATTATAACTCGATTAATTATAGTCGGCGAGTTATTTATGAGTGATGCTATTAGGAAGTATGAATGACCCTTCCGAAATTCCTCCTCATGCGACGGAACAGATATTTCTTCAACATTCCTTTGGCGGTACATAATCACCACCCAAAGTGTATTTTTCGAGGGTATCATTTCATAAATCATAAACAAACAAATATTTAGATACGACGAATGGTATATTTGTCCTTCATTAACATAGGAATTGAACTATCAGCTTACCTTATTTGGAACACAGTTGCACGTATTAGTATTGAGAGAGATTTTCTATAACCTGCAAATAATCGCAAAAATTTGGGTCTTGCTAAATTATTTTTAAACCGCAGCCGGTAACAGTCAGAGGTATTTAAATCAGCTGATTTAAGTCTGCTAGGTATCTGCGACCTGGTGGAATTTGGCTATGCTCGCTAGTTCATTCTCACGGAGTATAGATAGCGATTGCATCCAAAAAATACGTTTGGCACATATTCACCACCTAGGCACAAGGTCACCCCATTTTACGGTACTTTTTATAAGAAATAATTTATAAAGTTTTCATATTACGTAAATTATGTTCCTATAATGGAAGTAGGAATAAATCCCAAAAAAGTTCCCATGTGGCCGATGTCCGCAACATCCCTTATTTTGCAAAAAAACCACTCCCGGATGGTACATTGTGCCGGTTGTTCTCAATTTCCTCGTAAACCGTTGTTCAAACGTAAAAATGTATACAATCAAAAATGTTCGCCATTAAATTCTACACAAAAACTGTTCTATAAACATTTTAGCTAATCCTCTCTGAATTTCCGCAAATAACGTTCAAAGTTAGGTGTAATTTTTAGCATGTAAAATGTGGCTTTAATTGTAGTGATTTTCATAGTTCTAGTGCTATAATATCGCTACATAAGTATTATCGAAGTCAAATTTAAAAATTGGAAAGGGATTTTAGAGCATTATAACTATGCATTTTTTAATTTGAGCTCGTTTCCACACTACCTATGAGGTAGAGCTCCAGGCGCGTTTTTTTAAGTAGCGTCCCCAATAGGCCTAGTTCACTAACATTTCTTTTTTAATTCATTTGTTAGGTCCTCTTCATTTAATATCTCGTCAGGTGGTGCATTGAAGCAACCCTGTCCATGGCAGTTGGAGCACATGGTTGAACAATGTAAGGCTCACATAACGCAAGTGTGAATTTCTCACCAGCACTTTCAATTTGCTCTTTCGTAGATTGAGAACTGTTGAAAATATATAATAAATAATCCACTGTATCGCATACCACAAGTTTGTGTCACAAGTGCGTTGACGCCTCGCTGAACTTGACATGTTTTAACGGCCTGCTAAAAACTATCCTTAACTTTAAACGTATTTTGTGAGAATTCACAAAGAACAGTTTTTGTGTAGAATTTAATGGCGAATATTTTTGGTTCTATACATTTTTTACGTTTGAACAACGATTCACGAGGAAATTGAGAACAACCGGCACAATGTACTATCCGGGGGTGGTTTTTTGCAAAATAAGGGATGTTGCGGACACTGGACAATTGGGAACTTTATAGTCTTGTTCCTGATCCCATTAGGAAAATGTATACGTAATATATGAAAACTTTATAAATTATTTCTCCTATTCCATATTTATATGTCTAATTTACGTGTACTATATCGATTGGATTGGGTTTATGGAACTCGATATCTGCGAGCTTCAGATTTGATGGGATTTGCACCGCGTTTCAGTTTACTTTGACGAATGGTAAATTCTTTGTAATTACCGGCACTACGAGACAGCGGATATTCGCTTGATAAGTCGAGTGTCTCGACTGCACATCGATTTCGCAACTTCGGCATATTGTACTTTGCATTTCATTCAAGTCCGTGATTGTTTCCGACGTTTTATCTCGTTTCTCACGCCTAACTTGGTACACGCCGATTGTGACGAAAGGATACGGATCGTGACGCTGGATCCATTTGAACGCGTTGCATTTACTACCGCTGTAGCCATAATGACGTGCTGCCTCCTGGGACGATTCCATGCGTGATGCACCGATACGTTGTTGCTCGATTCGGTACTTGTACTCGAGTTTCCACTTTCGATGATGGATCCCTCCGTTTTCGATTCTCTGTTGATCGTCGGACGGTGCAGTAAAGTGCTGTGCCGCCCTGAGCGCTCTCTACAGGTGTCCATTCGACATGTCTTGACAAAGTGATCTTTGCGGAGACAGTTCACGCACAATCTCTCATTCGTTGAACTTCCTTGAATGTTTCGCAATGATACAAAAGGTGTTGGCCTTGACAGAGAGATAGCATTTACCAGCGTCCGATGAAGTAGTCATTACAGCGCGTTTCTCGTTTTGCGTTGACCTTTTTTGACCACGAAGCTTCAAATGGTATTTATCAGTTTCGCCTTTGATCGTGACATCCATCTGCTTAGAGCGCGCCTCGATTCGTCCAATATTTGACATCTTTCTTGCAAAAAGTCAGTCATGTTTACCAATGTCTCGACCGACGCCGACGGCTGGATTGCCATCCTGTTCCCATGCACGAAGCGTCTCTGTGTCCAACTTCGTCTCAATCATGTGAATAATCAGCTCGTGCCACGAGTCCGTTGCTATGCTCATTGAGGTTAGGATTCTCAAATGCTTCAGCGTGTAGTCGACTAATTCGCGTATTACGCTCGACGACTCCTTTTCTACTCGCGGCATTGCGAACAGGCACTGAATGTGTCTCTTCTTTATTGCCCTGGGATCGTCGTATCGTTTCACCAGCAAGCTCCACGCCACCGCGTAATTGTCGTAGGTCAACTCGATCGATTCGACGATCTTCGCTGCTGAGTCTGAGAGTGATGTAATCAAGTATTACAATTTTTGCACGCTCGGCATGCTTTCATTATTATTGTATAAGTGACTGAAAAGTTTCCGAAAACTGTTTCCAGTCTTCTGTGCGGCCGTCGAATGTAAGCAGCTTGATGACAGGTAACTTAACCTTTGACTTGTCAGTCGCTCGATCGCCATCCCCAAGGCGGCGTAGCAACTCGGTACTTATGAGCCGCCGGCGCCGTTGTTACCGAATTGCTGTATAAGCTGCGTTTGCTGCTGCAACACGCGTGATATTGCGTCGTCGTTTGCGTGCGAACGCGTTTCTTCTTGCTGAACTGGCAAATTGTTTAACATTTGTTTTAATCGAATTTTCATATTGAGATACCTTTCTTCGAACTCTTCGTCTTCTGACCCGTCGGCGATCGTAGACTCGCCAGCTTCACCTAAGACTATCTCTCGTTGCACGACGTCGAATTCACAACGTATCTCCTCCAATCTCGATGTGTAGACTTCGATCGATTCTCTCGAAGCTTGCTGTTCATTTCTGAACGCCGTCTCAACCTTTGTTCCTAGTTTTGTGAGCTTGGCTTTCGCTATGCTGCGTTGCTTGCGCAGCGCCTCCATCTTGCTATTCTCAGGGCGTTACTATTTTTCGTGGACTGTATTTCCTCAACCGTGGATATTCCTTTTGTTTATTCGGCTCTAATGGACCATGTTCGTAATGATGGTACTCGCGATTCAACGAACAACTTTATTAAAAATTGTAGAACAAATGAAACACATATTTCTATTGCAACTCGTTGTTCGCCCGAACGGTTTCTCGGAGACGACTTGACTACTACTGACTACGGCGTCGGTTGCTCGCGCGAGCCACACTCACGGCGTCTAGCGGAGACTCGATCGAAACGCTCATCACGCGCGCACTTACAAATCGTCGCTGTTACTGCAATAGGTCATATGTCAAAAAACCACCACCCTCCGCTTACGACACTTTACGAACCAAAACCACGGCTACTACCATACTTTTTTTTTTTTTTTTTTTTTTTTTTTAAGGAGGGGGAATGCTTTTTACGCACACCCGGGCGGCAAGACCCCGGGCCGTGTGGGACTCGAGACACCTCGCCGCAGTAGCCTGCGTGTGCAATGCGAGGGCCCCCTACCCACTAAACCTAAACCTCCAGCCGAAAATATCCCCTTTCTCTGAGAGTTCCCGGAAACGACCCGAAGGCCAGACTGCAGAATAACTCTCAGGGGGTACGAGCACAAGCTCTCCAAGATGCGTTTCGTGCCATCTACCACGGTAATGACGCAACATGCATATATGTTCCTACATGCATGTGTACGTCGCCACCAAATGCGCCGACTTGACGCTGCCACCAAATGGCAAGGGGGGGGGGGTCGAGAGCGACACTGGAGGGGAGTACGCGCAAACCACCTCCCGGGTCGACCAACCACCAATACCATGCCACCACCAAACGAGGGACCAAATGTCGCCGAAGCTGTTTTGTGCACTGGCAGGCGCATTGCCGCTAGCCGAGGGTGGTGGGGAACAACCCCCCACCAAACCGCAGCACAACGGTGCCGGTATGCATCTTATTCTAGAGGTCCCGGTAATTTCGACCAGCAGCCTCTCTGGTCCTTTCGGCCTCCTCTTTCCTGGTTAGGACCGCTTTCGCGAACCTAGCCACAGCGAACCAATTCTCCTTGCATGCAAGCATGCGAGGGAGAATACTTTCCCACGTCATGTTGTCACCCACGAAGGTGCGCAACACAACCCTTTCCTGCTCCCAAGCAGGGCATTCGCTCAGCGTGTGTTCGGCCGAGTCGAATTCCCCATCGCAATGGTGGCATCGGGGAGACCCTTCCCGGTTTATCCTGAAAAGGAACTCCCCGAAGCAACCATGCCCGCTCATAAGTTGCGTCAGGTGAAAAGACGTCCGTCCGTGCTTGCGGTCCAACCACCTGTCAAAAACAGGTAGAATGGCATTCCGCACCCTCGCGCCCGGGAGGTTTTCCCCCTGTAGCGTAATTCGCCACTGCACCCTGGTGAGCGCTTTCGCCGCCTTAACAATTTCGCGCTTTCTCACCGGCTGATCGTCCTCGTTTTCCCGCAAGACCCGTATCCGGTCGTGGACCCGACGGAGGCATTCCGCCAGCAAATGTAGCGGAGGAATCCGCGCCAACACCAAGGTCGCTTCCAAGGAGAGCGTACGATATGCTCTTATCACCCTGAGAGCCATCCTACGCTGAACAGCCAACAGAGGGCCCCGATACGTCTTGTAGGCACTCAGGCGATGACTCCACAGGGGAGCACCGTACAGCATCACCGAGTGCACTACATTTGCGTATAGGCGCCTCCTCGCCTCACCTGGTCCGTTCAAGTTTGGGAGAATTCTCCACAGATTCTCTACCACTTTTTCGGCCTTTACCCTCACGAACTCAAAGTGCGGCTTGAAAGATAGGGCTCGATCAAATATGACCCCCAAGTATCTCATTGAGGGCTGGATCGCCACCATCTCACCCCCCACATACACTTTAAGACCCCCCATACTTGCCGCGGCACCGAACCACATGGCCACTGTTTTTGCGGGAGCAATCTTCAGCCCTAATTCGTTTATACGGAATGCCACCGCGCCCACCTGTCTTGCAACCAATAGGGAAGCCCTTCCCGGGTCCCGACAACGAGCCAAGACCAGGGTATCGTCCGCGTAAGCCACGACCTTACACCCATGGAGTCTCTCCACTTCGAGAGCATAGTCGTAGCCGATGTTCCACAGGAGAGGCCCCAAGACGGAACCCTGCGGAACACCGGCCCAAACCTCGCAAGAGTGAACCTCGCCATCTTCCCCCAGGAACCTGATGGACCGTGCATGAAGGTAGTCCCTCACAATGGCGACCAGATACTCCGGTAAGGCCTTTTGCCTCATTTGTGCCAGAATGCTATCCCACGGCAGAGTGTTGAAGGCGTTCTGGGTGTCTATAGCGACCGCCAGAACAACCTCCCCCAACTCCATGGCCTCTTCCACGAAGTCCCTGACCTCGAACATGGCGTCCAGGGTGGATAGCCTCGGGCGGAACCCAAACTGGCAGTCCGAAAGTCCCCGTCCTGGCAGGGCATTGAGGGAACCCACGATCCTGTCCACGATAATCCTCTCAAGGCCCTTCCCGACGTCATCCAAAAGACATATGGGCCTATATTTGCCCCTGGATTCCTCGCCCGTCCCCTTGGGGATCAGCACAAGATTGGCCGTTTTCCAGCTTACCGGGAAACGACCAATCCTGAGGCATTCCGCATAAAGTTTGGCTAGTTCCCCCAGAGTTTCCTCTGTGGCAGAACACCACCATCTAGCCCGTATTCCGTCCGGCCCCGGGGCTGAGGATTTCGCCTTCTTACCCAAAAGAGCCCGTCTCGCCATGTCCGTAGACAGGTGGAGGTCCCTTGCCTCGTCACCCGGAATGGGGGGGGGGGAGGATCCCGTCCCACATTTGGAGATATCCCAGCGGATGCGCACGGGAAAAGTTTCCCTATCACCTGGTGCGCTTCCTCTAGGGGCATTGTCTCCGTAGCCGAAGGTGCGCTGGCTCGCAGCTTCCCCGTAACGATCCTATACGCACGGCCCCAGGGGTCGATGTCAAGATCTTCGATGAGCTTCGACCACGCCAGTGCACGAGCGCGACGGATTTCTCTCCGAAAGGCCTGGCGCTTGTCCTTGAAATCCTTCCGGAGAGTTTCCAGGACCTCTGGGTCCACAGAGCCTCTTCCATTCATCCTCTGCGATCTCCTTCGCGCTGCTATGCACGCTCGCCTGAGCGCTGCAAGCCGGGGGGACCACCAAAAGGTATCTTTCGGCCCATGAACCTTGCGAACCCGTAAGGCCGCAACGTCACACGCCTGCGTGACAATCTCGACCACACGTCTGGCCCAATCATCCACAGACCGCTCCGAAGCTGCGTTTAAGGAGTCCGGCCTCCAAAAACCCACAGCTAGAGCCGCGCCAAACATGTCCCGGTCAAAAGATGCCTTGGACCAACGTGGGCCAAGGTCCGATCTGCTAGCCCGAGTTCCACCACCAGAGATATGCCAGCTGGGCGGCGCTAAATCGAAAACGATGTAGTAGTGATCAGAGAGCGACTCGTACCTGTCGCCCCCGAGCACTCTCCACCCCGTTATGCCACGACTCAGATCACGGGAGACCCACGTGAGGTCCACAACAGAAGAACCTACCGCCCTGACACATGTGGGAGCCGTGCCGACATTTGCGAGGGACAAATTCAACTCAGCCATAAGGTCGAGGACCCTCTCCCCGCGAGAATTGGTGTCTCGGCACCCCCAAGATCTTGACCTGGCATTGAAGTCCCCAGCAACCAGGAGGGGATGCCCCCTGTGCCGAAAGACCTCATCCCTGAGCTCATCCAGAGCCTCTTCAAACTCCCCGATGTGTAAGTTGGGCGAGAAATAACAGGCCACAATTACCACCCCTCCACACGTAATAACCACAAAACCCCGCCCCTCGTGTCGCAGTACACAAGGGAGGGGAATCGTGTCGCGCCAATATATAACCGCCAGACCCGTGCGATCTGAGTTCCAGCACGGTGAGACCGGAATGTGGTGAGGTTCCGAGAGGATCGCCAGATCCACACCCCATTCCCTCATTTGCTGAATGCACAGATCTTGTGCACTCGGGCTGCGGTTCAAGTTCGCCTGTATGACCTTAGCCATTTTGGGGGCCTTGAGTACCCGGCCTCCGAGCCTTTGCCGTCGTCTCTCTAAGCGAGGGGCACGTAGCACTGGTCATGCGATGGTCGTATGGTTTCCCTGCACCAAAGCACACGACACATCTTGCCTCATACGCGCAATCCACTGCCGCGTGTCCCCGCGTACCGCAGTTAAAGCAGGTGCCGCTCCTATCGACCGGGCTTGAGCAGACGGCCCGCACATGGCCATACCCCCAGCATTTAAAACACTGGAGAGGCTGCGCCTGCAAAAGCTCGAGCTTTGCGACCGTCCACCCAATCCTCATCTTACCCGCGGCACCAGCTTTAACTGCTGCCTCTACAGGCATCTTCGCCCACGTCATATACAAGCCCCTCCTCATAGGCTTAATTACCCCAACCCTGACACTATCCGGGGAGCATTCTGCTACTCGGCTTAAAGCCGCCGCAACAGACTCCGGGGAGGCCGAATCATCCAGCTCCAGGATGCGGACCTCCGCCATTTTGGTGGGAGCCCGCACCCTGGCCCTGTCTCCGAACACGTCCCCGAGCCTATCTGCTAGAAGACGAGCCTTGTTATGGGCCTCCTCACCCTGGATCGTAATCTTGACGGCCTTGGTCTGCGCCTTGGTGATCTTGGGCTCGTCAATGCCCAGATCCTCAAGCGAGACCTTCCCCTGAGCCTCAAGAATCGCTTCTCTGTAAGAGAAGTCCTCTCCCTTTCCCGTGATGGTGACGACCGCCGATTTCGGTATCCTGCGACTGGCCCCCCGGGAGCGCACACCCGCAGGGAGGGTCGCCGGAGCGGCACCAGGTTGCTCCGCACTCTGTTGCGCCCTTTTAGCCTTAGCAGCCTTGGCTTTCCTCCTCTTTGCCCTCTTCTGGCTAGCAGACAGGGCTTCCTTCCAGGAGTCCTCCCCCACGGAAGGCCTCTCAATCGGTGGGAAGGTCTGCGGACCAGGAAGAATGGGCTGTTTCAGCACCTCATAATTGGTCACCCTTGGTAGGCTCCCGCTGCCTCCCGGGATGCTCTCCTTGGGCGCCCCGGGGGCAGGAGGATCCTGAGAACCCCTAAGGATGTCCTCACGAAGTGCGATCAACATGTTGATCTGCTGATCCACCCTATCCAATTGGTCAGAGACCGCCGACCCGACCGACTCAGAACGGCCAGAGACCTGGACCAGTCCAACCGTGGAAACCCCAGCCTGGGATTTGACCGCCGCACTATATCCCACTTTAGTGGGGGGCACTGGGGGGGAGGCTTTCCCTTTTCTCTTTCCAGCATCCCTCACACTTTTCCCCTTTACAGCCGAGGGCCCAGCCACCACCACCGGAGCAGGGGGGGGCATTTCCTGCGGCATCTCAACTTCAGAGTCGGAGCGTAGGCTGCGCGATCTCTTCCTCGGCGGAGATTTCGGGGATACACGAGACAACCGAGCCTCACGTATCTCCTCTCGCAATCTCTCGTTCACCTTTTCCGCTTCGGTGAGTCTCCGCGCAAGCTCTTCGTTTCGAGCCCTGAGAAGGGCGGGGTCACCCTTCTCAATCGCTCTCTCCACCAAGTTCGCAAGCCCCTGACCGATCCCCGTTTCGGCGAGTTTCAGTTTCTTCACCATACCTCCCTTGAGGTTGCGGCTTTTGGTACGTACCTCCTCGATCTCCTTGATCCATTTCCGTAAGGCCTCCCCTACGGCAACGGCATCCATACCACGATATTTTTCCTCTCCGTCCTCTATATCAGTGGCCCCAGTAGAAGAGTATTCAGACTCCATCCCTGATTTCTCTTCTCTGGATTTTTTGGCATTGGCAGCCCTGGTGACACGTTTCTTCACCATGCCCGTACTCTTGGGTGTAGGGGGCGGAAGTATCAAACCACCCTGTTTCTCATCGGAGTCAGATGGGGAGGAGGCTAGCCTCTTCGCTGTCCTCTTTCCCGCCTTGCTCTCTATCTGGGGAGACAACTCAGTCTCCATCTCAGTTCCCTGAGTGTCGACCGGTCCCTCCGTACTTCCTCCAGGTTCCCTTCCCTCATCAACGGATGTTCGGTCAGCCCGCACATCCCTTTCCTCCAATCCCGACAGGAAATCCTCATCCGACTCCTTTCCTCCACCACCTCTAGCCAGGGAGTTCCTTCTGGAACCGGCCCTAGATCCTTCCTCCGAGCCAGACCCAACGGATCCCGCCCTGCTCCCCTCCTTACTTTTAGATTTGTTTTCTTCCATTTTAGTCCCACGAAAACCTAGGGAAATAAAGGTCCGCGACGGCAGAGCCCCGGTTACCGCCGTAAGGCCTAAATACGACTGGGTTCGGCCTGGTACCCAGAAGGCACCGTTAATGACACCACCCTCTGGTGCCACGCGGATCCTCGGCACGGTTGCCCACACCTTAACCTTGAGCTTCCCCGTAAGGTCGGGAAGACACCGGTGGCATCCCGCCACCTGGGTGATCCCCAGAGGGGATCGGTCGGCTCTTAGTTGACCGGCAGCCGCAGACTCCGACGTTACTCCCGCCCCACAGGCACCGTCGGAAACCACGGCCGCCGATCGTAAGCCCCCCCGCCACGACAAGGTGGCCGACCACGGGGGGGGCTACTACCATACTGCAAAACCTCGTATCTCAATCATAAGGGATATTATCCCTTATGATTGAGATACGAGGCCCTGCAGTATGGTACCAGCCCTAGTTCTGGTTCGTAAAACGTCTTAAACAGAAAATGGCAATTTTCCGACATACGACCCATTGCACACTATAAAACTACAATTCACCGTTTTATGGTTATGCGTACCGGCTTTCTGTCTCACCGTTTTGAGGTTATGTGTACCGGCTTTCTGTCAACTGTGCAGTCTCTCGGCGCATGCGCAGTGTTGGACATTCGGTTGGATTCACTGACTGCTAACTTCACAACTATTTCTTCAGTGCAGAAAAAAGTGTTCACGTACTGCGCAGGTACTTTCACGCATTGCGCTGGTACTTTCACGTACTGCGCAGGTTGTTCACACACTGAGCAGCTTCAGTGCGTGAAACACGATATCACAAGCGTCGAGGACGAATGAAAAACCGAGGTTTTTGACACTGGGTAACAAAAATAATATTTGTTTCATTTTCTAGCCGTTTTATATGAAAAAGCGAGATTAAATATATTTGGCGATTCGAAATTTTTTTTTTTTTTTTTTTTTTAAATCGTTCTCAGAGGAAGAAGCATTGCAGTAGCTCTATTTGATACTTCCTTAATTTGACCATCATGACTACGTTTAAGCTTGTGAGGCTTTTCGCCAACTACTATTTCAATCGGAGGAATGTAACAACCTTTATTTTGCAATATCTTTATTCGTTTGTGATCAGTATCTAAATCATTTATAGCCGAAGCGAATGATTTAAACGCACAATTCGTATCTTGTAGTACTGCTGAGCACTGAGGCTCATTGTTATAACGAATATTAATTTCTTCTTGAATAGCATCCAATCCAGAACTAACTATTGCCTTTGTTGTGTCAAAAAAAAACCTGAATGTGAGTACGAGAGAATGAAGTGCCATATAATTGTGCGCTTTTACCGAGTACGATATCTTCTACATTTTTCATAATTTTTTGGGAATTTATTGTATCGGTGTTCAATGTTGAGCTACAAGGAAAATTACTTAAAGAGTTGGGATTCGATATTTCACAGCCTACCTGAGATTCCGATGGTAAATTAGGTAATGCGATATTTACTCGACTGGTAGAATAATTTATTAAGTCATTAGTAACAGGCGTATGAATAGTGTGTGATTCTATCAAATTCAAATTACCATGCGCTACTATCCAATGTTTTTTAAAAGAGTGAAAATTAGAATATGTGCGAAAACATGTTGCTTCGCCACATTTATATATATCGTGATTGTGGTCATGATTGACTCTCAAGTGTTCTTCAAATGTATCGAGAGGACTAATCACTGAACATATAAAACAACGTGGCATTTTAATATTTAATAGGGTTTGCGAATTTCTTAACGACTTGCTTGGCGAAGTTCTGCAATAAATTTGGATATACGCTAGGTATAACTCTATCTGACTCTCCCTGAATTGCAAACAATCGAGTCTGAACAATCATCCAAGGAAATTGTGCATCCTTCGGATAATCTAGTTGCAATGCATAGAAGCTTTTAAACGTTGCATCGATAGCTTTGAGTGGTGAAGCAACTTTGTATCGTATATTGTTAATACAAACGTAAAACTCTTCGATTGTCTGTAGCGTTGGACCAACAATGATAGCCAATGGTTGTTCACGCTCTCCACGCGCAAGGGCTCCGGCACGCCGACGAGAAAGTTCTAATTCGAGCTCTGCAAAATTCTAAAAAAAAACAAAACGTAGAATAAGCTTATCGTGTATAATTACTAAAATTGTGTAAATAATAAAAAAATCGCATTATTTAATAAAAGAACCCGTACTTGCACATGAAGTAAAAACTCGTTCTGGACCTCGATTTTACTAGGACGTCGATTTGATTGTAATACTTTCGTGGCTGCTGGTGGTGGCAACAATAAAGGAATCATTCGAAATATTGCGGCACTTCTACCCGGATCTATAAGGATTTATGTATGGTTAATATATCTGCGGTTAATGTCAATGATTTAATAATGTGTAGCATTATCCACCTGGCAATGTCTCTCTAACAGTGTCAGTATTGGTACAGTCCTTATCAAATACTTTCAGCAAACTTTTGAGAGTAATATCCATTCGTTTTTTTTTGATTTGCAGTAAGTTAAAATTTCATTTTCAAACGTCGAATATTCCGTAAACAGTACATTTATCTTCTCAGGATATAATTGAGCGAAATCAAGTTCAATCTGAATAAAAGAAATGATTATTCAAAGTATAAAATGAAGGACAAAATTTTGGTAATCAAAGGGACTAAAATTTGAAAATGCTATATAATTTCGTTCACATACCAAATGGATTCCTGTGATGGGATGTTGCAAACAAGGAAAATCGGTGAAATATTTTTCATTCGAGCAGTGTTTATAATCAAATAGCTCGATAATTCTCTTTTTGGAGGTATCCGTCCAATACTTTTCGACAGTAGACCAGGGATCTATTGAACTCTTAAGCCACTGAATTTTCGTTTCATAATCTTCTTGGCAACAATCTAAAGAGAATTATTTTTGTAAATGTTTCATTTATAAATTTATTTTGCGATTGGTACAATAAAATACTTTTGAAATGAACCTACCATTAATCTCAAAATCTTTACGAAATGCCAAATGAACAGGAGCAGAATAATCCGTATTTTTTCGCTTTGTACATCTGTGACTGTCACTGGCTCCAGACTGAATGAGGTAAGATCGACGATGACCATGTCTATCGCTCAATTTTCCTTTAGCACAAGTTTTTTTTTTTGGTAACTGAGTCATAATAGTACGGTACATAATACACATATTTATCCTCAGTAGGAAACGTCTCGACTATCATTTGAGATAGTTGTTCAAGTCTTTCTGGTGTTACACTGCAAAAATTGATTTCGCAGAATTATTTGGCATATAAAATCTTGCGAGAAAGAAATATTTTCTGTCATTTTTCATTTAAATATATTTTCTAATAAATTAAAATAATGAAATATATTCTGATTAATTCATGAGATTGCTTACGCGAGAGAACGTGAGCTCGTCATTTCTACAGATAGTATAATTTCGACTAAATAATATCGATGATCATCGTTCAAGTCTCTGTGTTTTTTATAAAAGTTTAATATAGCTATTCTCCTTCTGCTGAATTTCTTAGAGTATCTATCAAATCATGGATCGGATTACAAGGTCGAAGACTTATATCTGCAGTATCAATGCGACACAATGCATCCTTAGCACTGGAAGAAGGGTCAGGAGTAACAACAATGATACGTGGAACGACCATGTTTGCTACTGCGGTTTGCACAGTTTCACTTATTCCTGATAATTATAAATTAAGTTGATGATAGTTGATTTGATAACAAAAATATACATGCACAGGATGAATAATATTTGTTCCCGCTTCCATACAAAAATTAAATGCGAATATCAACAAGTTACATATGACACTAATTATGTATAATGATGCAATATAATTTAGTGGTAAGCCCTTAAGACATTTGGTTCCATACATTGGCGGTCGTAACTAAATGGTATGTGGTATAATTGATCCTGTGCCGATGGAATTGAGTCATTGAGAATGTGGAAGAAAGTCTGCAGAAGACATTCTAATCAATTTGAGAAGCATTGAAGCTCAAATATTGACGGTTGCAAGTCATACTATACAATGCATTCTAAACAGGAAGAGTTTAGAATAAGATTTTAAACAAGTTTTTTAAAAGTAAACACATACACTCTCGGACTTCCCACTACGTTCACCAAATTGTGCTTTCCAACAGTTAAGGAATTTGGATTGAGGACCAGCTTTAGGAATTACTGTTTTAATAATATCCGGTGTTAAACATCGGAAAGCGATGGTATCCACTTCATGGTCTAAAATTAATCGAAATAAGATAAAGAAAATGTATAGCAAAATAACATAATTGAGGTTAGAGTAGGCTTGCAAAAAGTTTCACCAGACAACGGGAGGTTAGGATGCTTCTATAACTACTGTATGCACGCTGCTATTTTATTTTAAAACTTACCTTCAAATACTCCTTGATAAGCTTCGAGTCCCCACTCTTTCAATGTGGATTTCACCCACTGATCCATGCTATTTTCTCTTCATAAAAAAAATTTTAAACCGATAAATGCTTCTCTCGCACAACGTCACAATAACTGTGTGTATTTAGCGCGACAGAAGTGATGGCTAAGGCTGACGAAGGACTAACTAACTGATAATAGTGCAAGCGTGCTCCTCCGGTGCGTTACATTTATTTGAGGGGGCTGAGAGGGTTGCTGTAGAGAGGGAAAAAACGGTTAAGACAGTCAGAAGCGTAGGTTGGGGAGTGCAAGATGTGATGCAGGAGAGGTACTTCCAAGGAGAAACTCGAAGAAGGAGGAAATAGAGATAATTCATACGTAGAAAGAAAAGGGAGACGAGGGTCTTGACCGCGGGTTCCGTGGCGACCGGCTACCCGTGGCGAGGAAGCTGGGATAGCGCGAATGGTCGCGTTCTTCGAGCGGAGGTACGCGCTCACAACAATGAGTATAGCTGCCACAGCCGAACCAGGGATGCTTACTGAATCTGTACAAAATATTGTCTCCACGAGCTTCACGTATCCTTCTCCGAACTTAACGTATCTTTATAATAGCAAATACGTTAATAGTTAAATTAAAGTTGCTAATATAGCGATACTTTTCGTTCATGTAGTAATACGTTTTGCAACTAGAGTGGAATGTACTCAGCGATATTTAGGATTGCTGTAGATATCATACTTTTTTTTCAGTGCGGATTTAAACTCGATTCCTTGGTTGCCTACGAGCGTTATCGTCGCCGTTATCGTTGCTATCTCTTATCGCCAGCTTCGCGTGTTATCTTCGCGTACTATCTTCGCGTGTTATCTTCGCGTGTTATCCTCGCGCGCTGTCTTCGCGTGCTGTCTTCGTGTGATTATCGAATATCTGCGAGCTATCCGATCCGAGGTTACTCCTTATCGCTATCATCGCTGCGCTACCTTGGATATCTATCGTGGATATCTATCATCCCGCGTAAGGGCTCTCGTCGATTGATTCGCGCTGATAGTCCCGGTATATTAGTGGTAAGAATTGTTATCGAAAGCCGATCCTACCATAGCCGCTGTGTTCTTAGACCATATTACGCGAATAAATTTTTCGCCGTACGCGCAGGGTAATGACGAACCCGTCACCGACTATCTTACGTGCTTACGCATTCTTTTCGGACGCCTACGACCGGTATGGAGTGAGTCCGAACAGTTTAACTGTGCATCGTAATATGCAGCCTCGTCTATAAGTCGCGACACACCGGACGGAAATGGAAAACTTGGACGAGTTAGAGACCAGAGCAACACGAATTGAAAAGAGTTTCGATATCGCTAAGACCTTTCGTCCCCCACCGACCCCGGAACGTTCGTTGTTCCCGGACCTGGCGTGTCGTAGTCCAAAGAACCCCTCGCGTGGGGGTAGAGCTACCTCAACTACCTTAGCCACCTGACTGTCGCTGTTACCCTTCGTTACCTCGCTATCTACGGCTACCTTCACGAGTCCGCCATGGAAGGTGAATGGATCGACTTAACCACGGAAGAGGAGCTCCTCTGGGACGTGGACGAGGACGCGCACTCGGGAGGGGACACCTTCCAATCGGACAGTGATACCGCAGCCTCGATCGGAGGAGAGGCCATCCGACTCGCCCGGACGGAAAACGCCACCGTCGATCACGCCATCCTGACGGAGTTTGCGGAGACCAGGGAAACGGCCGTCCAGGCAAAGTGATCGACCCGCTCGGTCTAAACTCAGACGACCGCACCGGCCACCGTCGACACCGCCATCCAGACGGGAGTAGATCGAGTGCTCGCCCTTCGAGCGGTAACGTCGGGGCCAGCCATGCGCCCTAGCGCCGAAACCGAGACAGAGCACGAGAGGAAGTACCGCGTTGCGAGGGTGGAGACCACTCCCTCCCGGGTACGACCACCGAAGGGAACGTGCGTCAGCTGCCATCGAGTGGGACATCGCTATCCCGAATGCCCCACTCCCACTAGCGAGCAGTTTTGTTACTCGTGTGGGCTACATGGTGCGACGAGGAAAACGTGCCCACGCTGCGCGGAAACATGGAGGGCCCAAAAGTCCCAGGCGCTGGCTGCCAGAGCCCAGGCTAGAGACATTCGTCGCTAGTGGAAGGAACGACTACACCGTATCGCCCCCCCCCCCCCCCCCCGAGACGTTATCTCGCGAACGCTATCTTTTATCTTGCTATCTTATTACCATACAGCGACATGTTACCTCATTATTTTAACGCCATCTTGGATCACCGTATAACGAATACCTAATTTAACTTACTTTATAACTACCTATACAACTTAACTTACCTCATAACTAACTATCTAATAAACAATACCTACATAATTCTCTCTCATCATTCACCCGCCTCGTTGCCATCGCCTCCGTCAAAGCTAGACATTAGTTCCTTTCAGAATCGCCAAACGCAGTGAATTAGGCAGAGCTTTCGCTCCATATCACGCTTCCTACATTACGCTACCTCCGCCAAGAATTGAAAAATTAACGTCCCTGCCCCTTTCTTTAATTCTTCGTATTAAAATTTATTTTATTATTATTTTAATTATTTTATTGATTCATTTTAATTTGATTAACGTGAATAATTTATATTTTGAATGGAAACCCCGACTATTAATGATGAAGTTTGGTAGTTCATGGTTCCACATTCCCGTAGAGTCGGATATTTATTTTACTGGTGGTCTGGTAAATCGCCACGGAGTCGCAACATGTTGAATCAATTCCCGGCTTCGTTCGTAGAGGAATGTTCGGCGGTACCGGGTAGTCGCACACTTCGGCACGCTCTCTGACTGGTCCAGCTCGGGCAAGGTAGCAAGATAGCGATATGTTCGGCACCAGGTGTTTCGAAACACCAAAGGTAGTCACAATAGGTAATAGTCAGATCGCGTGAACCGGAAACGGAACTCCGCTAGCTCAGCCCCGTATCGGCGAAGGAGAGGGGCGGGGATCTTAAGAAAAAGAAATGAATTTGAGGCGGCTTATAAAAAAGAAATAACACTTAAGGTTTATTTAGAGAACGACTCACGCGATATAATATGGTCTAAGAACGCGGCGGCTATGGTAGGATCGGCTTTCTCGGTAACAATTCTTACCACTAATATACCGGGACTATCAGCGCGAATCAGTCGACGAGAGCCCTTACGCGGGACGATAGATATCCAAGATAGCGCAGCGATGATAGCGATAAGGGGTGACCTCGGATCGGATAGCTCGCAGATATTCGATAATCACACGAAGACAGCACGCGAGGATAACATGCGAAGATAACACGCGAAGATAGTACGCGAAGATAACATGCGAAGATAACACGCGAAGCTGGCGATAAGTCATAGCAACGATAACGATGACGATAACGCTCGTAGGCAACCAAGGAATCGAGTTTAAATCCGATAGCCGTTACTCGAGAAAGTTATGACACACCGACCACCCCTACGGCGAACGTAAAACGGAAGGTCGCACGGGACGCGAGGTTTGACCGAACGTACTCGGAACAAAGAGAATCACAAGAACTAACGGTAATCAAGAATCGGTAATAGATAGCAGATAGTAGGGAGCCGAGAGTCGAGCGTACGAAATGCTTTACAAAGATAATACCGCACTACCGGTACAATCTATTCTCGTAAATCGATAATATGTTCAATAGCGCACGAAAGGTTTGACAAAGATAATACCGCACTACCGGCACAACTATTTTCGTAGATCGGTAACGAGCTCAATTCGTCTCAGGAAATTCGGTCGCCTCGTGCTACCGAATTTCCCAAGCATCCCCAGATAAGGTAATTCAAACGAAATCACTAAACGGTAACGCGATCGACAGCTAATACGCGAAAAATACAATCGTTAACGAGATCGAGAATACGGTAATCACCACGGGTCCGTTACACTTACACACGATACGGAAGGAAGAAACGGTAAGCCTTTCGGGGGCAATTCTCAATAGGGAATATCTCTAATAATTTTCCACAGCCACGTGTCACATAAGGAAGTTCAACCGTAACTGGTCACGTCGACATTTTTGTTTGAAATTTTTATGGTAGATAGTTCAAAAAATTAAGTACAAAATGAGTGAAATCCGACGACGATTGACCGTCTCAAACTGTAGTTATGAATTTTTGAAAATAATTAAATTTACATGTGTTTAGATAGGACTTCATCTATTTTAATTTTTTTTAAATCAACGGCACGACATTTTTCAATGAAATAAACATATAGTGTAGAAAAAGTATCAATTAATACAGCAAAACAAAAATAAAAGTATTTCACCGTTTGGTTATCGAGAAATAATTAGTGAAAGTTCATTTCTCTTTCTCAATAGCTGGGACGACTGATGTAAGAGCGCAGACTTGGCAATAGAGCACAGCTTCCATTGGAGTGGGGAGCGCGCGCGAGAGTTTGAAGTGAGGAGGTTATTTATGAGGGGCTGAGATTCATAGTGGTGTAAGTAAGACTACCCAGATTTTCCAAAGCAACCGCGCTTTGTCGTCCCAAACATACATAAGCCCTTCCTAAGATTACAGTTTCTGTGGCGTATTACCGTCGGACTATGTACTGCTATAATTTGGGCGTATAATGTAGCTAGCAAGAAAGGTTACATGTATATTTTGGGATAACAAAGCGATTGCTTTAGAAAATGTGGATAATCTGACTCACACCACTATGAATCTCAGAACCTCATATAATGATTAGTACAAAATGAAGTAATTCAGGCTCATATATTTTTATTCATTCGTTTTTTTTTAAACATTGTAGTAATATTTGAACATCAAAAAGTATAATAATATAATATAATATCATGTACTCTGTAACTCACTATTTTGTAAAAAAAAAGACCTAATTTTATCAATAACTTTTTTACATTTGTAACTCGAGGTTTGTTCATGTCATTTCTATCAGCTAATAATTGCATCAATCCTCCTTTTTGTTTACTCGCTTTCAATAACATGTCGAATGTAATACCAGCAGCGGCAATTTTTTTTAACATAACTTCAGACACATTGCCCTTCAAAACCATTAATGAAGGTAACAATACTAATGCTTTTTCATTACCAATTTCAGATACTACACACTCCAAGTACGACTTTTTCACTAGTAATAATTGTTCTTTGGATATTAATTTCTCTGATAGTTTTTGTAAAACTTCAACATCAAATAATGCTTCATGAAAATTGCCAGTAATTCCTAAAAAATGTTCTCCTAATTTTCGCAATGTCATCATGCCAGGACCTTTTCTTTCTGGGAAAATTTTTTTGAATATTGCTAGAGAGTCTGTGAAACCACAAATATTCCTGAAATTAGGAATCATTGAATTGTCAATAATAGCTTGAATTAAATGACCAGTGTCAAATGGAGCATTGTGGGCAATTAGTACACCATGGCTTTTTTAATATCTTTAGGAATTCATTGAAGGAAACAAAGGCTTCACTCAATGGACTAGATGTAACTTGATTATTATTGAAATATAATTCTCCATCTCTTTCAGTTAAACCTGTGACTTTGGATGCTCTTGGATTAATTTCTTTGGTGGGCGTTACATAAATGTTGAACGAATAATCATTTGATTTCGCGGCTATTTGAAGAATATTACATTTCTTCTCTAACCCTGATGTTTCTAGATCGAAATACACCATAGCCAAGTCTGATTGTGAAAAATTTGAAAAATTACGCTGAGCGGTTTCAAGCTCCTTCAAGCACTCTTTATCCAGGGGTAAATTATTGCACTGATCTAAATCGACAGTAAGGCCACAATTCGATTGATATTTTACTCCTTCCTTCATTTCTTTCTTCTTTCGCAATTCGTCTCTGTTTCTGGCTAGCAAGTTTCTACGGGCTTTTGCTGATTTAGTCTTCGCAAAGCTTATCAATATTCTCGACAACAAGTTTTCGTTCCTCGTCTGCAGCTCTCTTGCAACTCTCCTGTGCGCAGTGTTCTAATGCTGCACCAACTTCTCTTTCATAACGCTTAAATAAATCATGTGATATAGTTGGTATATTCAAACAAGCCAATATCTTATTTAGTATGGTGCATCCCACTCCAGCGTGAACAGTACCTATAAAATAAAATTATTCCATGAAATTTCTGTTATAGAAAAGTAAGTTCAAATTGGCTGATTTAATCTCTTACCCAAGACTGCTTTGGTACTAGCATCAGAGTGCTGATGAGAAACTTTCGTGTTATGTATTTTTCCAGTTGGAACCGTCGTACTTTCAGAGCACTTATGACATTTTACAGTTAGGATTGAATTGAGCCCTCGCCGCTTTTCGGCCACAATATTCTCTAACGACAGTATTTTCTTACACGCTTAACATCTTAAATGTTTGCCAAGGATTGACAGCTCAACAATCCTTCTTCCTGAGTAAATACTTGGGTTTTCCTTGACTTCTTCAGTATCACTAGTATTTGCAACAATGTTTTCGGCTATTTTTTTTGCTTTGACACGTGCCATATTCTCCAAAAACGAACGCCTTTTATTTGAAACACTCCTTTTTATAAATTTTCCTTTGTACCGCTACTGATTTGACATTTAGATAATTTTTTGACGCACTGATTGCACGAATAGATAGTATGAAGTTCTTGAAACGACTGACTTGGAAGGCGACTAGCGAGGCGGAGGTACGCTTCGGCATAAGAGAGAGAGGGCTGGTTTTTTCCTCTCGACGGTGGGAGAAGAAAATTCTAAGCCTCTCTATCGAGATCTGGAGCGTAAGAGCTAACTCCGAAAAGACAAGCAGATTTCGCGTCGTCCGGTTGGCGCCGTCCCAGGACAATTGTGCGTGCTAAATTTATGGCTTGCTAACATGTGTCCGAGGATACCGAAGGGCAAGACCGTGTCTGTCCCCTTCCGCGAGGCTCCTGCAATTTGAGAACGGGGTCGAGGCACCTTGCTTGCCGAAGAATACCACCCGCCTTGCCGTCGCGAGCGGTGCCCTCGCGTGAGGCTTCTGATATTGGAGAACAGGGGCGAGGTCTCACGGGCAATCACTGTTCATAGTCATTGAATCAATTTCCTTCAACCAAAAGTAGAAATACTTTTCATTTTCATTGAAAGGCGTTTTCATTGAACAATATCGTTGAACGGATGTTCATATTAACTCTTTTAGTGCCGGACGACGATATATCGTCGTTCGCTCAGGACCGTTTGGTCATTTTATTACAAATGATTGAAAATATTATACTTATACTTCATACTACACGACCTACATAAAACTATGATCAAACGATGATTATTGTTATGTGCAAATATTGTTTCTAGAAGAGGAACTTGTTTATATGTTTTTCATGTTTAACATTTGTTATTCGTATGATTTTCAATATATATTGAAATACAATTGACATTACATTATTCTCTCTTTCTTCTATAATACGCTGCATTTTGAATTTTTTAAATATCATTCTTACTTTGGGTTTTATGAGCATTTTCCTAAACTTAGTAAATTCGTCAAGTTCGTCCGGTTATCTTTGCATAAACACACGGTTTTCGATCGGCATTACAAGGGTTAATCTATTTTCTTTCCATGGCCTACATTCAACGAAATTGATGAATGAAGTTGACTAGTGAGAACCCGGCTAGGGAGCAGACGAAGAGGTAGAATAGAACGCGAGAGAGATAGACTGCGCGCGGTTGCCACGATCATCACCATCCGACGTTACTTGTATGTGCGTACGTATTCATGTATCATACTTTTAGGTGTGCGTGAACAGAACGAGACTGTACCTCACCAAAACTTTTTGCTTCAACTCGGACCTTTTACTGAGCGTAACGCCAACCCAGAGCATCCAAAATTTTGACGTGTGTCTCGAGAGCCGATCGGCTCGGTTGAACCTCCTTAATAAGGAACCGGCTTACCGGAAAAATCCGCAACGTTGACTGGTACGTCTGTCCACGCCGCTAGTTCGCACGAAAAGAGGACGAGTTCGGGGATCGCTTCGGCTCGCTAGGGGGAGAGGGCCTGTCCCCACTCTAGGAGCCCCTTACGCGATCTAATTGGTGATCGATTTTCCCCCTCTGATTACCATGCGCAACGCTGTTATCGCCTCTGCACGCTCACTCCGCATATGGCCAATCGAAGACACTATTGTCTTCCTTTTTGGTTTCACTGGATGCTCTATGGCTTGACACTTTCGCTTGGATGCTTTCACTTCGACTAACCACGACAACCACCCGCACAAACGGACGACCGTTCTTTTTCCCGCCCGGTACGGTACTAGCGCGAGGGCGCTTGTCTATATCCTGATTGGCCGAGTCCTCTCGATCACCCGTGCGCGTCCTCCCGACTCCTCGCGCCAAATCGGACTCACGATAAACCCTACTCAACAGTAAGGTTATTGCACAATTATGTAAATGACTGCAGAGGAAATTCCCACTCTTCGCATAGTTCAATCGAGTCGTGAACTGGTTTTTCTTCCACATCTGATAATACGGGCTGGCGGCCATATTTCAATGTATGTGTTCCATGATACTTGCGCTGGATAGTCGAGTATGGAACTGCATATCGTGCAGAAGCCTGACGCATGAAAAGGTCGCCTCTTCTAACGACAGCAATCGCTCGCCTTACATACCGTGGGTGGACTAGTTATTGACAATGCGCTAGTTACTGACAGGTAAGGCGCATTTTCAGTAATTTGAGCGAAATTTCGTTTTAAAAACATAGAAAAAGAATTTGGTGCGCATACTACAGGATCTTGTGTCTTTTCTCGCGTAAAATCATCGCTTGACAATAGACCAATA
This sequence comes from Xiphydria camelus, assembly GCA_963678675.1. NCBI lineage: Eukaryota > Metazoa > Arthropoda > Insecta > Hymenoptera > Xiphydriidae > Xiphydria > Xiphydria camelus. Next base: position 20,773,498 of record OY783194.1, read on the forward strand.
TAATTAAATCAAGTTTTCAAGGATGTGCGGGCTGGTGTCAGCTCGCCTGCGTCGGCCATCTACAATAATGGTGTGAAAATTCGATCTCAGTTTTTTCTCTTAATTTTGACAATGTAGGTATTAAATATAAATAAAAATTATTCTTGTAGAAAAATAGTAAGTTAATAATTGAAATGATAAAAAAATTAAATACAAATTTATTTAATAAAAAAATTGGGGTGTCAATAATGTATGCTGTATAAGCTGCTATGTTCCTATTTGTGACACCGGTTTACCCGTCAATTTTCTAACCTCACTTAATTTCTCAAGTACCTATTCAACACTTTGCAATTAAAATCATTTTGCCTATGAAAGTACATATGCTCTCTCATTTTAATTAAGAAAAAATAATATATATATATTTTTCTCTCGGGGGTAAAATGCACCACAAAAAAACCACAGGGAAGTACCTACACTCTGAAATCGAGTTATAAGCGGCATTAACAGCAGTGAGAAGGCAGGACTTTCTATTAATTCTAGAAAAATATAACAAAGAAGTCACTGAGCATTGCCAAAGAAATTAAACAAGAAATAATAAATGAGCCTTGAAAATTTGAATTAATAAGATCAATATGACTATCACAATTATTCCCTGCCATTAACACAAGCTATATGTCAGAGAATGAAAATATTACGCCAAACAAATTTGTATTTTTATATGAAATAAAAGTTATTTTAATTATTTAGTAAGTAAATTTAATCGTTTATAATAATTTATAATGATAAATCAACACGCGCGACCTATTGTCAAAAACTAGCGCACTTGATGCCAGAAATACATCCACTTCAGTTTTGCCCCTGTCATAAACTCATCCACTTGAGACAAATATTTATTTGTGTAATATTTAATGTGTTTGTGTTAATTATTTGGATTAATTTTTTGAATATTTTTGACTGTTTGTTAGATGCCGAAGAGTCTAAAGTTTATTTTTATAAAGAAAACAAATTATTTTGATACAGAAAATAATATTTAATTGTAGATTCAAGTGAATCCCTAACCAAAAAGTGTCAATAACTGGTCCACCCACGGTATTTGTTATCATAATTGCATTTACCTCGCGGCCCCAATTTTTTTCTGTATACACGCGACATTCTGAAGAAAAAAGTGAACATTTTAAACAAGGTCTTCTACAAAAAGATTGCTTTTCCTCATAATAAAATGGATATTTTGCATGTTTGAACCTATAATTATTACACTGGTTCAGATTCCCGCCAATTTTTAAGGGGATTCACTTTACCCCCTACTTTTCAGTTTTTTACTTTCAACGCTTATAAAATGTAGGGTATATAAGAAACATATAATCTACCTATAACATCTGTGGTACTAAGGCAGAACCCGATATGTCAAGAAAGTTGATTTTTCAGGAGACGCTTCAAACCACCGACCAATTCAAAGACGTAGAGCGTGATCGGAATATTATTTTGTTAACCTACAAGTTGTAGGTGATTTGGAGCCATATTGGGTTTTGCCATCATATTCTTCATTGCTGACTGTACATATTGGCATTAAAAACAAAAAATCGCTTTTTTTTGACATATCGGGTTTTGTCTTATTGTTAGTACCACAGACATACTAACTGTCCCTTTCAATACACGCCAGCGTAGCGGGTTGCATATCGGTTGACGCCTCCGATCCGCTGCAGGGGTCATGCGCCTGTGGCGCCTGTGTCTGGCGCAAGGCGGATAACCGATATGCAACCCGCCACTCTGGCGTGTATTGAAAGGGACAGATAGTATTATTCCTAACCCTTTATAAAACACATTCCATAGAGTGAAATACCGCCAAAAGTTTTCTGCTAGCCTGTGCAGACAAACGTTTCGGTATTTTATAAAATAACCCAAAAAAAATAGTAAATATATTTAGCCCACGTAGTACTTACGTTGAAGTTGCAGCACCACACAGCACACAGAACAAGATTCTTTGATCGACTGACAAACCATCGCCTAGGGTAGAATCGGTCCCGGACGGCTGATGTTGGATGCAGGCTCGAATGTTTCCGAAAATAACCGATTGATTCATTTTACCCACTATGATTCATTTAACCCCGTTTGACGGTACTTTCCTCCAATGGCTTTTCATTTGACGAAAGAACGCCATGTCCAGTGGCTGAAGTAAATGGGTTGCGTTAGGAGGTAGAGCTATAAATTTGATCTCTTTTTCTTCACATAGGCGCAGAACCTCAAGGTCAATTCAAATAGCACATAGTTTCTAATGCGCCTAGTAGATGCCGCCACATGTCTGCTCACCAGTTGCAGCGGCCACTGCCACCAATTTTCACTTATTATAATCCGAACGCTCAAAATTTTCACCCTGTTCGGATTAATGAGGCGTTCAGATTATAGTATGTATATATTTTAAAAGGTGAAATTAAACAGTTTTTTATAATTGAAAGTGAATGCAAATTTTAATCATTAAGTATTATTACATTTTTTTAAAATCTAGAATAGTACTTTGATGAATGGTATTGACAAAGAAAATGAAGGGTACAGGGGAAAAAGGGGTATTGTCCTCAAAAACTGTTTTCGAGTAATCACGTTTTTAAAGTTTGTAGACTCCGACTGGTTCTCCCTAAGTGATCTCATTTATAGTAATTACATTATAGCAAACTGTTATTTTATTTCTTTAAGCAAAGTACAATTCTGAAATAATTTCTTGTTAGAACAACGAGAAAAACAGAAAAAGATGCAACAACTTCTGTTTGTTAAGTTGAAAAAGGGGGGAGTCCTGGACATTCCGCCTTTTTGTGAAGTCCAATAGTCAAGCTATAGTAGCTGTGGTTAAACTATCGAAATACTGTTGTGTTTCTGGGCGACAGTATTTCTTGAGTTTTTGGAGATCGGCAAACTTTTCTTTCATCGGAATAGGACCTGAGAATTAAAAGAATTCATTGGCGTTTTTCCTATCTTTTTGACATACCTAATAATGCTTATTATTATACACGTGCAGCTAAGGGTTTCTAGATAGTTCAACCTTGAGTTGTTCCTTACCATCGTAAAGAGATCCAGGTAATTCAAATTCACCCGCCTGCAGTGTAGTTGAAGACGTGTTTTTCTTCTTCTTTGATAACATAACAGCTGTACTGAAGATTCCGTTGTACGTTTCCCGATAGAAGACCAGACGGGGATGATTTTCTTCGATCTTGAATTCTCTGATGGGCCTCGTTTGAAACAGACACGTATCCTTATATCTGGGCTTCAGAAAGCTTGTCCATTTTCTGAAGATAGACTGATCTGCTTCCACAACAGAGTGAACGACTCAGGTTTTTTCCGGGTTGCACGAAATACCTCAACCCATTCTTGTGGCACTTCAACTTTTGTTTTTTGGTTTATCAATCCCATGTTTTTATCAGGTTCCATGTAAGAGTGACCTCTTATCGGAAAAACCACAAGAATCGTTCTAAACCGCTTTTCCTGGTGTACCAAGTTGTGCAGAAAGCGGAAAACGATGTAATTTTTATTTTGACCGCCACATGAATCGCAAAAAATATGCAATTCTCTGACTTCCATTGGCAAGAAATTATACACAAAATGTGTGTGGTGCAATATAGAACATACGTTATCACTTCCTTTCTTGGCCACTGATTCGGGATACACGTAGAAAACGCTCTTTCCTGACGACAGAACGTGTATGTTGAATGAATAAACCGACAGCTGCCTACTGTAATACACATGATTTGTGGTGATGTTCGGAACCGGCAAATGTTTTTGGAAATCCATGCAGATGGCTTCTTTTGTAGAATCTTTTCTGAAATTCAGTTTGGTAGTGCGTTTTCTATTATAAAAAGTTTCCGCTTTTAACTTGTGTAGTTTGTTTTGTTTCGAGGGCTGTAATTTCTGTTGAAATTTCAGTTATTCGATTAATTAAATTCGATCCCTCCGGAAGATTAGCCTCTTCGGCCTGTAGGGCCTTAAACTTGGCAGTAAATTCATCGCATATACTGCAGGTATCAGTCCTAGGGTATCCAAAAGCGATATTAAATTCGTTGTTGAAAATAGTTCGGTAGAATTCATAAGAAACTAATGAATCGGGATACGTTTCAAGATACATGGCGTGCATTTTCCGAATATTAAGCTCTTCTGGCAAGTACAGCTTTGTCGAATCATGCAAACTATAATGGGAGCCCCTACCTTTAAAGGATTTGATGTGTTCAATTACACGCATTCTCACGTCGTCACCCAGCTTTTTCGGCCTGTTGTTGTGTTTGCCTCTGGCGTCTTTCGGAGCACATCCTGTACTTTTTAATGCCCTTTGCAAAACTTCCAATTTCTTCTTCCCGATACCATGCAGTGCACAACAAGTTTTTTAGCACACTTGAATGTCGTGCACGACACCATCCTCTAAGAACCTGACACGATATGCGTAGGAGCTGTCATGAAGGTTGGCAGTGGCTTCGTCTCCACGACATCTTCTTCTTTGCACGGGAATAAGCATTATAAGTCCACAGAGATAGGCATTTTGCTCGTCCACAGTGGTCAGCAAATTAAACTTCTGAATTATTTCCTGTCTTGCAACTTCAGGCACGTTTTTAAAACACTGTAATCTTTTGCACTTACAGTCCGAGCCGGTGATGTGGCTCTGTAGATTAAGTTTTTTCCGTACGTCGCGCATTCGTCCAAAACTTTTCCGTTTTCTGGTTAAGGTAACCGTTTCTGTGCCCACGCTGTCAGAATCACTGCCCGAACCGTCCATTGCTCCACTTAACTAATTTCAACAACAACGAAAGAATTTCTGTAAAACATACGAGGGTGGTCCGATAAGTACTTAGCCTCACCGCCCGATGGTGCCACTATCGCAAGAGAAATTTACTATCGTGTAGTACATTCTCGTAGACGGCTACTGTCAAAATTTCAGCCGAAACGGACTCGTAGTTTTGTTTTGATCGCATGTGGAAGCGAGCGTGTCCGCGAAGTTGGAGCATCGCTAGATCAAGTGTATCGAGCTAAAAGGAGACTATATATATATGTTGAGAAATAAATCGCCACTTTTCCAAAATTTTCGTTTTTCTTTTGTAGGCTAAGTACTTATCGGACCGCCCTCGTAAACAAAACTTTTCATCTGCTGAGTACGTTAGTATGCTCGGCAAAATGTTGCGCTTATCTGACATTCCCCCTCCTTACACTGGCGCTCGGGACATTCCCCCTTCTTGTACGGTTGTGGAATATTTGAAATGGCTTTATCTCTGGATCCCCTCCGTCTTTTTACGCCTAACGAGTAATGCATAAAATACTTCCTAAGATTCCCTACAAGATGGCGTGATAAACTCAATTTTGATATTTTTGTGACTCTCCCCCTGTTTCCCCTGTACCCTTCAAATGCTTTATCCCTCAATTTACGCAATATCATTTTTTCTGAAATTGAAATATCTTCTTGGTCCGCCCATTCCAAGTGTCGTGCTGTAACGAGGCGGTCGCGACTTTCATATAAATCACCCGCTTCCCTTATAACGAAATCGCGTCGCTGAGTCGCGAGAACGAGACTCTAAGGTCACAAATAATAGAATTCTATAAACGAATCACAGGGAAGGTACTCGTCGGCGAAGTAACTGACATACTTATAAATGAATAGTAACGTTTATTCAAAACTCGAGGTAACGTGTACACAATCGTGGCTTACAGGAGACTAACTCCAAGCGTTCGCCGGTCCTTTCTTAAGGACTCGGCGCGGACCAGGTGGGGGAACCAGGACCAGAGGGGCTGGGTCGTCGGCATCTTTGACGAAGATTGTTTTGTGAGGTGCGACACCTCCCCTATTAGATTGAGCTTGGTCCTCCAAGTTCGCTGAGTGATATTGGACCACTGTGTGACTGGTCAATTCTCCTCTTTCCTGTGTGGTATATGTACCTCCAGTACCCCCCCCCCCCCCCCCCAAAGTTGCAGCAATTGTAGGTGATTGTTTGGCAGCCGGTCACGTAGCGCTTCACCATGCTTGATGTCGTCTTCCAGATACATGATAGTATTCCAAATTGATTTAGTATATGGGTGATTCTCCACAAAGATTACTTTTTGGAAGTTGTGTTTGAAAAAGTAAATATAAGAACAGTTAAACTGTTGTAATTATAAAATTTCAATAAAACATCAATCAAAACGGAAAGTCTTCTAATGGAATACATTTAATTTTTAATTTTGTTTCATTTTAAAGAGATTTCTTTAAAAAGTGCATGCAGAGAGGTGGCTTAAGAACAGAGGAATGGCATTCTTACCAGAGGACTGATCGCTACTATGCGACACCTTGTATTTTGGTTGATGTTTCATTGTAACGCAAAAACAGTACTATTTTGAATAAAACCAGTTACTGAATGGAAATCGACATAGAATTCTTGTCTTTCTGCATCGATATTTTAGATGCTATTGCCATATATGGGTTTATACGGCAGGCTGTAACTTTAGCCAGAGGACTGATGGTTGAACTTGGTGACATAATTTAGCAAACCAAACAAGATAAACATTCATTATTTTGGTGTCAAGGAATAGGGTAAATATTTTTCAACGATTCTACTAAATAAGAAAAAATAAAAGAGGCTATATTTTCATAAATATGGCTTTCTATCATTATAACATTTTATGTGGCGTAAGTGGTGATAGCCAGAGGACATGACGTTTTCAATATTTTAGAGTAGTTTAAAAAAAATTGAAATATTCTTTTTCAGTTATATACGAAATGAGTTGACAATAATAATCCCTTTTTGTAATATGTATAATGAAACATTATTTATTTGTTCTATTAATGTTAAATATGCAGTAACAGCAAAAAGTAACTGTTGCAGACAATCACCCATATACAGTGCGGTTAATGTAATACAAGCGTAGCTTACGTAAGTAAGTGATTTATACAATTGAAGACCTTATTGCAACATAATGATATGCCACAAAAAGGAAAAACCGGAATATTAAGGTCTAAAGTTTTAAAGAAATCTGTAAAATACGCATCTCAACATAGCAATCTGTGTATTGGTTATGTGATGACTTTACATATTGAGAATTTATATCGATCATTATTATAAAATAAAACACAAGTTTTTACGAAAAAAAATAGCATTTATTACAAAAAACTGTGGCTTATCACTTTTTTACATAACTAAAGTTGAACATAAGTACAAAATGATAAGTAGAGTCCTCGAAAGAAAACTAAAACGTCAGATATGAATACAGAACAAAACTAAGACGTCACATCATATTGCAAGTCTTTCTTAATCTTCCAAAATGTCCACGTCTTCAACATCAGCACTTGCATTTAGCTGGTTATAAAAGGCGTGGTCGATCGGCGGTATGTACGGTAAGAGTGTCTGAATATTCTTGAGCTTGTTTGCTGCAATTTTTATAGGCTCGTTGTATTTTTTTCTAATGTCAGATAGTTTTGACGTTGCTGGTCTTCCTTTTCTCACAATGTTTACTTGTCTGTACTCTCCATTCACCGTATATTTGACAAAAAATGACCCAGTATTTTCAGCCTTGAAGAGAAAACTGAAAAGTCCAGCAAAATTTAAGTTTTGCTTATCAGGAAAACGGGCATTTTTGTTGATATTATTCACCAAAGGCTCAAAGGAGTAAAAATCGTTCTGGGTCATAACAGTAACTTGAAACGGGTTCTTTTTATTTGCTTCTTTTACAACTTTCAGCCAACCCTCTGGTGAGTAAATTACTGGTGCGTGTTTTCGTTGTCGTTTTTCTATATGGGCAAAATCTCGATCCGATGGTAAATGGGTGTGGCCACTGACGAGAAAATGGTGGGTAATTTTTTGAAACTTTTTTTCTTTCACTAGTTGCAGCCAAAATGCCATCATCTGCCAATTCTTATTTTGGCCGGGGCAGTTGTCTGTGAAGACAACAAGTTCTTTAACACACATCTGACTTGTCTTCTAAAAATTTTAATACCACAGATATTACTTCATCAGCACCTCGTCTTGCCTGGTCTTCTATCCATAAGTACATGTAGCCTCTTTCATTTGTGCAGTCATGCACTCCTAAGTTATAAAGCCAGACTTTCCGGTAATAGAATGCAGGACTAGTGGTTAACTTTGGCAGCGGCATAGCTTGCTGTAAGTCAAAAGAGATCACGAGTTCTTTTGGAACACGTTTTGATTGTTCCGCTTCAAATTTGAGCAAGTCTTGCATTGCTGCAGCCCGAGCTTTGTGAAGATTCAAGGCCGTACCTAACTCCTTTTCTCCCGTGTCGTCTTTAACTTGTTTTGCTGCATCCATCTTAATGCTTATCTCGTCACAAGTCTTACATGTGTCAGACTTGGGTAATTTGAACCCCACGTTGTAGTGGGTAGCAAATATTTTCCTATAAGCGCTTTCTTTAACAGGTCGAATATTTTGCTGCTCACACCAAGGTACATAAAAATCTGCATACAAGCCCGATATAGTCATATCGCAATCGAGATAAGTTTTCTGCATATTTTTAGCCCTGTTATAGTGGCTTTGGTATTTCGGAATTGATTCGATGTGAGATTTTACTGACTGAATTTGTTCATTCGAGAGCCTGTTCGGTCTAGTATTATGTTTGCCGCGCATATCTGGAGCAGGTACCAGAGCTCCACTTGACTTCATTTTAACAATGTTATTTACTCTCCCCCGCGTGAATTCTGAAGACCGGGGATGCTCATAAATTCTGCCTCGCACACTTTAACTTCTTCATTACTAGTGGCAATAAGATACTGAGCAGTGAACTTTCTTCTGGACTCATTGTTTTTTGTTTTTTCTTATATGATCTCTTTTTATTCTCAATTCTGATGCAGCCGAAAAGGTAGCTGTTTTGAAGATCGAATGAACTTAGGTCCCAAAACTTTGTAAATATTGTCTCAGGATTGATTTTCAACTTCTCCCTGCATTTATTTTTGCAGCTACAAGCTGGGCCAATTTCGCGAGGTTTAATTACCTTTTTAGCCTTTTTTGATGTGTACTGCTTTCCCGAATTGCGTCTTCCTTTTCTCTGAACCCGATCATAGTTTTGTTCACTTCTTTGTCTCCATCTTGTTGGTTTTCGTTCGTGTGTGTTCCTCTTCACCCCGTGAAAGTGTTGAAGTGGTGTTGGAAAGTGTCGTTCGGTTTCCTGGTATTTCATCCTAAAACAAAAATTTCCAGGTATAAAACAAAGATATAAAAAAGAAAACCATCCTGAATTTTCTGACAAGAACATGATAAGCCACATGGCATATCACATTCTTACCTTAAAATTTTTAACCAATTTTTACTTTAAACCATGATAAGCCACAAAAATCAAAAACATAACCCTACCTCACTAGTTTCTGCTGAATCGTCGCTGTCACTAGGCGCAAAATCTTTGTCCTTCAGGCTGTCGTCACTGTTTTCTGTAAAAGCTTCATCAGCACTGCTATCTTCATTTTTATTGGCACTTGAAGAGGCACATACTTGCGAGCAGGAGGCCATGTTGGTGTGGCTTGTCATCTTCTAAGTGCAGAAATAAGGCGAACAAGAGCAATGCAAAAACGTGACTCTGCAATACCGCTGCCATCTATGGGAGAAATGCGAAACCCACCTTTGTGTGGCATGTCATGATTTTGCCTAAGTCGACGGACCAATAAAACAGATTTCTGTAAAAATGTGGCTTATCATTGTGTTGCAATAAGGTCTTCAATTGTTCTCTCCAGGTGAGTATGCGGTAGTGTGTTAAGGAGGTTGCTCAGCTAACGCAAAATGGTTAGAAAAGACTGAAATTTTTTGAGGTTATTGACGAAGACATATTACGAATCTCTACAAAATTTCAGATGATTCGTTTTTTTTGTTTTCCAGAAATTAATTATTAAAGTTACGGTCTAATACGCAGGCGACATAGCGAAATCTGTACCAAAATTCTAATAAAATACTCATGCTTTAACAAAAATGGTAAGAATTGAATAGAAATAGATGTAACAGATTCTTTACATTTTTATGAATAATTTCTGCGCAGAGCGAAACGTTTTGTCTACGTCGTAATCGAGATATTAACCCATTACTGGCCAAGAAAAGTTAAACACATTTTTTATTTTATTTTTTTATTAAAGTAAATATAAAATACATGAAATAAGACAGCTTTTTATTAGAAAAAATATATATAGTATTTTTCACACACAAAAAATAGGGTGCGTATACGCACCTTTGGCCGAAAACAGTTAATATTATTATAAAACACAAATTAGATTTTTATATGAAAACTTTCAAAACAATCTGGGTGTAAATGTACGTTACATTTTTTACACATATAAATGGTATTACTCTTACAAAATCGACATTTTCTTCTTGCATTTTTAGCCTCTCTAATTATGATATGTCCGATATTATCGAACCTTATGTCGCCTGGTAGAGCAGATTTTGAAGGTCTTCCATATGATGAACTGACTTTTGCTGAGGTCGAAGCCTCATTAGTGTCTTCTGCTTCTCCATTGTATTTTAGCAAAGATAGTGCTAAACTCGAACGATATTCCAGTTGGGAAATTTTACTTTCATTCGCGATGTTGAAAATTTTCCAACTGTTCACCACCATACTATCAATAACGTTGGTAAACAATGGCCACCACCACTTTTTACCTCTTATACTAATTCGATAATTAGCAATACCATTATCATGGAGGTCAACCCCGCCCATGTGTTGGTTATATTGGTGAATAACACTTGGTTGATTGATAAGCGTTTCCTTGCGCTCCTTGCGGTTGTAACGTTTAGCTTGTGTAAGTGGTAAAACATTACAGAAATTCGTCATGACAGTGACAACAGAATTATCGTTCCATCGAGTAGCAAGAACCTTCAAGTTTGAGTCAAAAGCAGAAGTGTGAGATCCTCTGGGCTTTTTTGACATGGTTTTGTTGTCTTCAAGAGGACATTTCGCAGTGCGGTTGTCTCTTACTGTCCCAGTCGCAAAGAACCCTTTTTCTCCCAAACTTTTAAAAAGGGAAAATGATGTGAAAAAGTTATCAAAAAATATTTTGTGTTGTTGTGGAATTTCTACAACAGACAGAAGCTCTAGCACAACTCTTGATCCTAATAGACCCATATTTTTAGATTTAAGGTGAAGTGGGGTAAATGTGATATAGTTTTTGAATAGTTCACGAACAAAGGAATAATACTTACACTTTTAATGGAATAAAAAATACTCAATGCTTTGATTACAGTTCTTAATCGATTCTAGGGCTGAAATCTTTTCAGCTCCTTTTTGAAAAATGTCAGGTAATTTTTTTTAAAACGATGTCAATATATCACATTTACCCCGAAGTTTGGGGCAAATGTGGCAATGCTACCTACCTACCTATAAATAAGTTACTTGAAATAGAATAGGGCTAATGTATAACGATTGTAGTTTGCTCATTATTTTGCTTTTTACAAAATTAAATTACAACAATCGAGTACAAAGTTATAAACTTTATTCAAAAACTAAAAAAATAATTTTATTTGTAGTCAAAACAAATGTTATATGGAATGTAAGTACAAACATAAAAAGAAATATTAGATTATATATTCAAAAGAAAAATACGTCTTTCCTACATTAACAGGCTAAATTATAGCCTTCAAATGACACTGAAAATATAAAAGAACCACGTCTATTGATAATGGGCTCTGGCAGAACCATAACAATGTCAGTTTGCTCTACAGTGTCCATATCCTCCACGTTTGGCCATGAAAATATATTTTTTGAAAATTTTGCGAACTTAACTATCCAACCATCATCAAATGATTCAGTCACCATTCCAACAAAATGCTTTCTTACTTTCTTTGTGCAGTATTTAACTAGCACCCAAGAATTAGGGGTTACAGTTTGATCAACATCTTCATTTTTATCCACGTTAGCATCTTTCAGCTCTTGCCAAAACTCTTCAGGGTTATCGGAATCCATATAAGGCGGAGACTCAGGTTCGATATCTTCACTACTTGAGGAAACTGATTGTTTTTTAGCATTTCTCTTAGTTGGTTTTGATTGCCCTGTTTTTTTTGATTGTTGTGGTTTCTCGTGTGATTTTTTAAGTTTTTCTTTAAGTCGATCCAATGCCTCTTCTGAAGTTAATAATTCCGATCCAGGACATACCCTTGATTTTTTTTGTTGCTCTAGTTTAGGTGCTTGGCGAACTGCGGACAGTAACAAGTTCTCGAATGATGTACTAGCACTGGGTTCTTCTTCCGGCATTTCTTTCGAAGTAGTAGCCACTGCAGCGTCATCTGCTATCGAATTTCCGTCAATAGCTACAGCATTTGTCGCCACCATGGTTTCTTCGATGTGCTGATTAGTCTTAAAATCATTCCACCTTTTCAGAGTTTCTGGTGCGAAAACTTGCTCTGGTATAACATTTTTATTAAGTGGCGAAATTCCGCCTTTTCGGAAGCCACTCTTTATAACCTCAGTTGAAATACCTTTCCAGGTTTGACAGAGAAACTGTGAAAATATTCTCTTTGGCAGTTTCTGGCCCACATGCTGTCGTTGCCAAGATATCAACTTTTCATCCCATTTTAATTTGAAGGGTCGAAAGACAGAAAGGTCTAAAGGTCGTAGTAGATGGCTACTGTGCGGGGGCAGTTTTAATATTGTTATATCGTTCTGAATTGCTGCTTCAAGTATTTCCAAATTTATATGAGTTGAATGACCATCATAAATTATCAAAACAGGACGTTCTGGACCAAGTACTGGAATCAAAGTCTTCAGGAAGTAATTTGTAAAAATGTCACACTCCATCCAGCCTTTTCTGCTTGCAGCATAAACGGTGCCAGGAAAGTCTTGTTTGGGAGGAGGAAGCCACTGATCCCACAAGTGTTTGCCTTTATATATTATTAACGGTGGAGCTTTACCGCCAGCTGCATTGCACATCAAGAGAAAAGTTGTGTTTTCTTCACCCGGGGAACTTATTGTCCTCGAAGATGGATTGTTAACTGCTCCGACCACTTTGGATTTTCTCGGGTCTATGCTTAAGCTGCTTTCGTCTAGGTTCCATATCCTGTGAGGCTTGTCAAAAATCTGAAGATCTATCATAGTATTTTCCAACAAGTCAAAATAGGCATAAATTATGAATGGATCTAACGCTTTCTTCCTAGCATATTCCATATTTTGTGGGATCTTGAGGCTCATATTATGCCGTCGCTTGAAGTTAAGAAACCAGTCCTCACCAGGGACTCCATCTTTAAAATTCGTCTTGATTTCATTTTCCCTTACAAACTTCCCAACCATTTCAAATACTTCTTTCCTTGACAAACCGAACCCCCACTTTTCTAGTGTCTTCAAGCCATTGGCTAACTTCAGTTCTTCTGCGATTGGAATACTTGTTGGACGTCCTTTATTTTCTTGTTTCTTTCCCCGGATACCTTTAATACGACTGTAGAGGGTAACATAAGGTATTTTAAATTGTTTACAAGCCCCATATATCGCTATTCCTCCTGCATTCACTTCGTTTATTGCCAAAGTTAAATCTTCCTTCGTATATTTTATATCAGTTGTATTTCTTTTTTTGATATAAGTTCGCACCATGATGTATCTAGAACAACGGGGTAAATGTATTACATATCTCACAATTGCCCCATATTCATGTTTCACATTTGCCCCTAAAATCATTTTTCATGGGGCAAATGTGATATAATAAAAAAAATACATAATCGTGATGGTTTAGTCATAATGATTGGTACACGCGATAATATACAACTATAAAGAATAAGTTTCAAAATACTAAACCAGACTTACCTCGGAAACTATAAATTTCACATAAGAATTCCTAAATACGTGTCAACTTGAATATCAGGTTATGTTATGACGGATCGTTGAATCGCTAGCTGCAGCTACTCTGAGTAAAATTTGAGTTCACTCTAATATTGCGCTTATCCCTATACAAGCTTAAAGAGTTATAAGGTAGATGGCAACACTAGTAATACATTTGCATCAAATTTATGAACCATTATCACATTTGCCCCATTATCACATTTACCCCACTTCACCTTATCTGTTTTTCCACCATACGGAATAAACTTGAATAAGTATCCGGTATCGGAGCAAAGGCACCATAGCTTGAAGCCAAATCGCACTGGTTTTCCGCGAATGAACATTTTGCACGAATGACGACCAAAATATGGCACCATTTCTTCATCTATTGCAAGATGTTCTGAGAATATTCCAAACTGAACACACTTTTTATTGATGATGTCAAATATGGGCGTGAGCTTTGCAAATTTATCACCTTTATTTAGCAGCGTGTTGTCTGATAAATGAATGTTTTGTTTTATTGACCTGAATTTATTACGGCTCATACATTCTCTTACAATACGCACTTCTTTGTCTTCATCTTTTGACCAGTACATGTCAGTTTGTGGCAAATTATGATAACCAGACAATATAAGTATACCAAGAAATTTCTTTAGATTTTCTTCGGTAAGATGAAAGTCGTGACGATTGTTCTGAGATGCATAAGTGTTTGAAAATCGTAAAATATTGTCAATTACTTCCTTGTCAAAAAATAAGACAAATATTTCGAGGGGTGACTTGCCACCATGTTCAGATATTATATGTTCAATATTTCGATTATTGAATGCTTCAGGTACAGTAGAATAAGTAGTCGAATCGGTTTTTTTCCAGTTTGGCACAGTGGTTGCTTTTTGTTTTGGAGCTTTTTTAGGTTTTACCTTATTACAATTTGCAATAGTGCTCAGTGGCCGCTCATCGTCCGAATCAAAATCATTATCCCTGTTTGTATGAATTTCATAAGTTCCCGCAATATCCGTGTCTAAATTTTCTTCCCCAATTATGTTTTCATCAATATTTTCCTCATCGGTTATTTCGTCTGGTTCTGGCGGCACATAAACAACATCAATCGATTCATTATTTTCACAATCTAGATCTTCCTCCAAAGCAGCGAGTAATTCTTTGGTGGTTAGTGGCCTTTTTGCTTCCCATTTTGACAGCTTACTGCTACAAAAACACAACGTTACGAATCTATAACGATAACAATTTTTTAAAGTTGGAAATGCCAGGTATGTTTCGAAATTCGCACCTTTATATATAAAGAAATATATCTTACCTCATTTTCAGTATCCGTGAATAGAATGCAAAACACAAAACACAAAAACTGGTAAAATGAATATATATTTTACGTAA
Organism: Xiphydria camelus; assembly: GCA_963678675.1. Classification (NCBI taxonomy): domain Eukaryota; kingdom Metazoa; phylum Arthropoda; class Insecta; order Hymenoptera; family Xiphydriidae; genus Xiphydria; species Xiphydria camelus. The sequence continues at coordinate 20,788,595 of OY783194.1, forward strand.
TAAGCACTTTCTAAATAACTCTGCAAGAAGATTTTCAGAGACAGCTAGAAACCAACTGAGGTATAAATCGACTAGCCATTAGCCAAGAGTTTTATACCGAGATGCAGAACACGTCTAAACCTGAACGAACACGCGCAATTCGCCCAATGCCACGCGCTGCAGCAAATAATCAGGGGTCCCTTTCTCGAGTCACTCGCAAAGTTACGTATACTTATCTTAGCGAATAGACCAATCAGGATAAAGTATTCCGTTGTGGTGGAGTTACGGATTGGTCTATTCACTAAGATGCGTATACATTTCTCTTGCGAGTGAATCGAGAAAGGGGGCCCTGGCAGATGCGGTGCTATCGTTATCGGCCAAAGGTGCGTATACGCATCCATTCATAATAATTGACATTATCAACTTTTGTTTCAAAAATACAGATAAAAGGATATGTAGATGTCAAAATAGTTCTATTTTACTTATATATTATAAAAAAAAATATTTAAAAAATATTACTTACTAACTAGAATAACTATTTATATGAAGATATGCACAATAACGTGAAAAGTCGCATTTTTCTTTTCAAAAAAGAAAGAGAACAATGTTTATTTTGCATGAGATAAAAATATAGATAAGATCTCTAAACAGTTTAGAAGCAACTCTCTGACAAAACTAATTAAAAATTTGAATGTTTATATAAAAGAAAAATTCTTACTAAAAGGGTGCGTGTACGCATCTTTGGCCAGTAATGGGTTAATAAAATAAAAAGGAAAATTGTAGCTGGCTGCCGTAAAATAATAAAACACAGTACGGCGCGCGCGCGACGCGTGGCAACGTCGCTATCGAATCGACCATCTTGATTTGGCGCTGAATTTGAACGTACAAACTGTTGTTCTCCGATTATAAATGAAATTTCTTGCTGCAGCGCGACGAAGATCATTTCAATATTTTTTACCATAGTTGTTTTTTTTAATTGCTTTTACCATTTTTGTTTTTTTCTTGTAAATACACGGGAGCGTAATACAATGTAATAAATACGAAAAACAATCATAATTAAAATCTGTTTATTCCGAAGATAACAAATGACATTAACAAACAGAAAACAGAAACACTTAAACATAAAAAAGTTTATCGCTTATACATCTAATCAGACAGCTCTTGGAAATGATTTATAATCGTATCCAGCATTTTTTTGTTTTTATAACTTGTTTTTTTCCATTCTCCTTTTTCTCGAGTAGTGAGATGACCGCATTGCTTCCTTCGTTATACGCTTGCTTTATAAGACCGTAACTTATGCCTGCATTAGCCATTCTCTTCTTTATTTCGTTGGAAATAAGCGTATTTAACGGTGCGAGAGATTGCAAATTTTCCTCGTATTGCAACATCGCAACGTATTTTTTATTGGCAGCGAGGAGCTCGTCCACTGTCAAATCGTGAAACGTCACGTTTTGCAACATAATAACATCGAACAACGCATCGTGCGCATTTTTTGCGTGTATCGTGAAGTGTCGAGCGGCCAGCTCCACTAAGCTGCAATCTTCTCCACGAAACTTGTTTCGGAGCAGTGGCAGTGCATCAACAAAACCATCGATGATTTCGATGAATTCATTGACAAGACCTACTCGATGGATGAATCGCATAAGTCTTGGTGCATCAAATCCACAATTATGCGCAATCAGGACACAACGCTTATTCAACCTTTTTAAAAATTGAAGTAAATCGTTCGCTACGATTCGTGCAGGGTTTGCCGATATGCTTTTTCCGTGTAAGAATAGATCATGTCCTTCGCTCGTTAATCCATTAACTTTGGATGCGGCTGACGATATACTTTCATTTGGTTGTATATATTCATTGAATACTACACTGCCGCATTTCATGGCAATCTGCAAGACTTCGCTGGTGACTTTTAATCCTGCAGTTTCGAGGTCAAAAAAACTAAAGCCATTGCGGTATCGTCCGAAAAGGTGGTACTCAAGTTTGGTAATCCTGTAGAAACTCCAATATCGTTTTCTGTTGCAGGCATAGTCAATAGGCCAACGTGACTCTCGTAAGTTTCGCCTTCGAAAAGATCGCGTCTGTTCCGCAATTGCGATCGCTGCTTTCGGAGTATTCTTCGTCGTGCTTTGAATGCTGGTGTCTTGGCTTTTATCGATCGTATCCGAGATGATTTTTCACATCTTTCTACATGTTTGGATAGATGTGCTCCTACACTCAAATTGTATTTTTTACATACATCTTGGACGTATTGTTCACCAATATTTTTTTGAGCAACTGCAACAGCATATCTAAAGTCAGCAGATTCCGAGAGACTATAGCAGGTGGCTTTCGGAGCTTTCCTCGACATGATGCTGTTTAAATTTTCGTTAGCTTGACTCGATGCTCCAGACGAGAATTTCTCTGCATTCGCTGCTAATTTCTCGAAAAGTTTTTTCAGCTCTTCGAACAAACGTTCATTTTTAAATCCGCCAAGCACTGTTGTGTGAACGTAGTTCTCCGGATCTTTCGAATAATTACACCAATCTCCACAATTGTGCTGGTTAAAAGCGTGAAACGGAATATTTTTTATTGCGGCGGCCAAACCATCCGGATTTCCGGGATTTTGAGAAACTGCGTACGTGAAGCATCGATGCAAATATTTGATAGCTTCTGGCGATAGTTCTTTGTTCGTATCGGCTTTTTTATCAATTTTATATAACATGTTTGTCACGCCTCTCGATGTGTGATTTTTATCCGAGTGTTTTACAACGCGATGATTACATGCGTTCCTAACTGCGCAGATGCTCGAACTGTCATCATCCCCAATGAATACTCCAACTTGAACATTCTGCGATTTCAAAATCGTGCTATTAGCTGTTAACTGAGCTGCTGTATCCTGTGCCATGGCTTTGGCACTGCCGTAGAAATTAAGGCGGCAGTCGTGTGTTTCTTTTGCATGTCCCAGATTACACAAACGGCACTGCCTGTTTCGTGTCGCAAAATCGAGGACCTTTCCAGATTGAGTACCGATAATTGCAGCATAGCCGTTTAAACTATCGTACTGACGGCCGGAACCGCGTTTGCTCCAACCCATATCGTAAGCGACAAAAAGTCGTACTAAATCGGTCATCACACTATCCATAGTGTTGTCTGTCTCGTTTGAGCATTCTGAACAGTCTCGATCAACGTTATTATTTTCTTCTTGCGATGATACGGTTGGAGCTGTTGAATCTTCTGTACTTCTGTAATCCACTTCGAAGATCTTTAGGCCTATACAAATATTCAAAAAAGGATAATATGGATGGGAAATGGATTAGAAAATGGATTAAAGTAAATAACCAACTCTCTACTATGCACCCGTGTAAAGTTTATTCATGACATCGTATTTAATTATAAGTGTTAGCTTTTTCGGCGAGATCTTAATAAATTTTATTGTAGAAATGTATGTATATATTTCATTGTTTGCGTACGATTGTATAATAGCCGTATATAGTCAGAAAATTCTTATATAATTTTGTGTAATTTCTATTCAAATTTTAAAGCAAAAAGTAATACCATCAGTGAAAACACGCGAGTTCATTGTTGAAATAATTAATTGTTCATTGTTAATATACGTGATCATTAAATATTTCATTATTATTTACAATAATTATTTGACAGTTCGATGATTATTCAATTAGAGTTTTTGTGGTAACCGAAGTTAAATAAAACAAATGTTTTGTCTTAGAACATTTGTTTTCTTTAATTTTTTCCACTTTATAGGTATTCGAATAAGTATGCGAATACCTTCGAGTACTTTCATAGGTATTCGAATAAGTATTCAAATACCTATAAAAACGTAATAATTCTAACGTCAACTTACAAAAGGTTTTCCAATGTCTCTCTATTTTGTAGTGTTAAGGATCTTTCTAATTTTGTGGCTTCCTCGCAGCTTTGTTTTGCAACATCTCGGTAACACAGGTTTACAAAAAAAAAAGTCCGGACTATTTGACCGGACCATGGTATTCCGAGGTATTTTTGCGTCCTGAATCCAATCCCGAGGTCATCTGAGCCCCATCACGTCAGAAAAACGAGATTTCGAAATAAATAAATAAGGAAATGGGACTGCCCTGAGCAGCACCCAGAGCATGACTCCAAGGTTCTAAGGCCATTAGGGTCAGTGCTGGGTCCACTGTCAATATGTCACAGTGAACGGATCGCCGGAATTGGATGCCTTGACAGGGAGATCGTAATCCGCGAGATACAACGATCATGGCAACATTTTATCCACTGGGGTGGTTCTGTGATAGTCCGGTCGAGATTTAGGACTCCATTCCAATGTTTGGAAGGTATTCAAGACCTAAACAGCTACCCTCCAACTCAACAGGTCGCTTGAGAAATTGTCCCGGGTCCAGTTCCAAAAAATTGTCATTTTAACATCTAAATGACCTTGAAATCTCGTTTTTCTGACGTGATGGGGCTCAGATGACCTCGGGATCGGATTCAGGACGCAAAAATACCTCGGAATACCATGGTCCGGTCAAATAGTCCGGACTTTTTTTTTTGTAAACCTGTGTAATCGGCCCAACCTCTCGCTCATGCTGCTTATACGTATTTGTCGACATGTTCGGTATATTCATACACTGCATATATTTGTTTATGGCAATGTAGCCTAATCCTGCGTGGAGAGTACCTATGACACAATAAGTACATATGTATACGATTTATATAGTAAATTCATGAGAATAGATAGTCTATGTAAAACTTACCTAACGCTAATTTCGTATTTACATCAAACAACAGTTTACTGTTTGGCCCAACATGTTTTGTTCCACTCGGCACTTTATTTATGAGGAGGCAATGTTGACGGAGCACAGAAAACATTGAGCCCAAACCGTGTTTTTGTTCATCTTTGATATTTTTTAACCACAGTTCTTCGTTACAGCTACTGCAGAGTGCATGTGCTTTGCCATAACCTTTAAATCGACTATACGTCGGCCCACGACTGCGAATTCATCGTCTGACTAGAATTTTCTTTCGACGCTGGCCACCTTCCACTTGTTTTAGCCGACGATTATATTGTTTTTCCGATTGGATTTTACCCTTCCACCTTTTCATTTTTACCAAATATCAACACTAACATTGAATACCATATTGACTACTAACGAAGGCGTGCGGTGGAGTGCCGAAGGCGGCTGCCGTGCGGCGTGCGGCGTATACGCAGGGCTACCAATAACTGAAAACTACAATGCGCGTATGCCACATCTCCATTTTATTAATGATGTTTTCGAGATATAAATAAATAAAAATCGACGTGTAAAATATTTAAATAATTAATTTTTACGCAAGTTAAAATTTTATTATTCGAAGTTGGCAGCCGTCGGAGGCGCCCGTGTATAAGCATAGGCGTTTTCCCCTTACCGCCTGCCCCGCAAAGACCCTGAGCAACCTCCTTAACATATCATTAATCTGAGCGTCTATGTTACCGGCCGTCGTTACAAGTTTTTGTAGTATTTTAGGTGAGAGGTGTGGTGACGTTAAATTGAGAGAGAGAGAGAGAGAGAGAGAGATAGAGAGAGAGAGGGGGAGAGGGGGAGGGGGAGGGAGAGAGAGAGAGAGAGAGAGAGAGAGAGAGAGAGAGAGAGAGAGAGAGAGAGAGAGAGAGAGAGAGAGAGAGAGACCAACGATATTGTTTGAAGCGTGGTTTCGTTCGCTTCATCGGAAGGATGAAGCGTAATTGTTTGAGTTGAGCCATGACATCCCGCGGGAATAGTTACTTTATTTGTTTTTTCTAGTAGGATCGATTGATATTTTTGATCTCTCGAACATACAGAGAAAAGGTTATCCGGTTGTGGTGCTACCGCTATCCAGACATTTTGTTTTGTTCCGTGGGAAGTCAGTAGGTTGTGGTTAAATGTAATTTGCTAATGGTACAGTTGCTTATTCTTTTTCGTCTGATTATTTGATGTGTGCGTCCTGAGTCTGAGTAGAGTAATCGGGTTTATTTCTCCTAATTATGGCTATGCCCTCTACTCTTTTGTATAATTATGATATTCATCTCTTTCTATCGGAAAGTATCTTAGATTATTGTAAGTGGCTATGTATTCTTCCTTAATCATTACTACGCCATACATTCCTTCCATTGGAATGGGTATAAGTGATAGGGGAGAGGCTTGCAGGTTGCCACCCGTTAACTTTTTTGATCATAGCTCGTGATAAAATCAACGTATTGTTTATATATGATATACGTTGGAAAGAGAAAGTTCAGAGAGCTACTATTTTAAGCTAGATATCATGTGAATTCCTGAGAAATCAAAATTATGCAGCGAATTTTCGAGAGTATTGAAAATTGACTCCTTGAAATTTTGGCTTGCAGGTTGCCACCCTTATAAAAAATGCTGAAAATGTAGAAAAACTCGAGTAAAAGCACCTGATTCATTGAACTAATGAAAATATATTTGATTTTATTTGTCGTACGTGGCTGTGAACATAAAAAATTAATTGGAAATCGCAATGAAAAATCAAATTTGCAAAATGGTATAGAATCATTCCAAATCGTCATCGGGGAATCACAATTTGGGCAAGTATAAACACTGAAACGCATATTGGCACATTTCGCGTGAATAGCTGTTTCGCATTCGTGGCACCTAATAGAGTTATTTCTATTGAGTCTTTCAGGCATTTTCTTCAAACAAATCATACAATCATCACCGCTTTCATTACTTGATGACAATGTCTTTTTTTTCGTTCGTTTTACTGGCGTTCGTTTTGGTGCTTTCTTCGGTGAAACTTTGCGCTTCTTCTTTTCAGCGCTGGCTTCCTTCTCTTTTGCAGCTTCCCGCTTTTTTTGTCGTTCTTTAAGAAAAGCAACATTTTCCGGCGAAGTCAAAACCGTTGTTTTCTGTGGCTTCGGACCACGATTCGACTTTTTCTGTTGTGTTGCTGCTCTCAAGGATCCGATTGAAGAAACCATAGAGGCCAAGCTGCAAGCGCGAGAAGTGCCAGATGTTGATGCCTCAGATGCATCTATATCAATGGGCACGCTATCAACAACAATGCGGCGTTGCTCGTTTTCATCGTATTCCCTTTCGATGGTGGAAGTCCCTGCATTTGCTTCATCAACGCCAAGCCTAACGAAATGCGAGTCGTTGAAAACACCCGGATCATATGGGCAAATTCCAGTAGCCTTGAAGCCAGACACAATGTTTTCGGCCGTCGCACCTCTCAGCAAAGCCGTTGCCACAAGCTTGGGAATAAGGGCCATGTCCAGAGTTTTGCCGGCGTTGTTACGCATCCATGCGTTGTGAGCTTGATTGTATGCGCCTTTCACCGGCCCATACACCGAAACATCTAGGGGTTGTAAACGATGGCTGCAATGAGGCGGGAAGGAAAGCATCGTCACGCCATTTTCAACGGCCATGTCTATCGATTCGACTGACAAATGCGAACTGTGGTTATCAAGCAAAAGAAGCGTTGGTGAACTTTTCGAGGAGTGGCTGTGCTTGATGAAATGTTCCATGAATTTCACGAAATCAGTCTGCTGCATCCACCCCGACTCGTTTGCGAAGCCGACAGTTTCGTTGGATGCGTGAGTCAGATACAGGGGATTCATCTTCTTTCTTGGGAAGAGGTAAAAAGGTGGTATCGAATTTCCTGACGCACTAACAGCAAATGCCAACGTTATCATGCTGCCGCGTTCGGCAGATGTAATTTGGCCGACACGCTTCACACCTTTCTGAGAAACAATTTTGCCCATTCGAGTTGGCACCGTCGAAAACCCAGTTTCATCCATATTCCAGATGGAACTGGCAGTAAATGGCTCTACGGCGAGAACAGAGTCCAAATTTCGGAAAAAGTGGTCCACATTTTTGCGGCAAAAGGCTTTTGTACGGTTGAGGCTGGTTTGTTCGGGCGTGCGCAGAGATAACTTTTTGTGCCGCAGCATGAAACCGTAATACCACTGTTTGCTGGCCATTTTATATTCATCCCAGCTTCGTGGAAATTTAGCATTAATTTTTAGAGCAAACTGATATGCCAGTTGCTTTAATTCAGTGATGCTCAATCCATAGTACTGTTGGGCGCACTTCACTACGTATTTGACCAACGCTTTCTCTTGTTCTTCATTGAAAACCTACAAAAAGATCGATACGATGAATTATTAATAGTATATTGCACAGCAAGTTGGAGATCGACTGCTAGGAGTGAGGAAAATACGCCTTCGACAGCTGTGAGTGAGGGAAAAACGACTTGAAATTGCCGTGATTCGCCATGCCCTACAGATATCGAAAATCGAATTCTGTGGACCCGAGTTGTGAAAAGGCATTAGATTATTAAAATATAACATCATTAACAAACCAATGATGGTGTTGAGTACGATGCAATTTGGCGAACCACTTTCAATAATTCATCATCGGTGACAGTCGTAATATCAGGAACTGCAGCATCGAATTTCTGCACATATCGGCCCAAGCTTCGCATATCGATGTTGTATGCTTTTGCAGTACTCTTCCTTGATTTATTGTCGACTTTGATTGCTTTGATTGCGACGAGCAACGCTTCAAAATCCTTAATGCCGTGCTCAGATTTTCTTCGCCTGCGCGCTGCCATGCTAAAAATGTATCTAACATACGAAAAATTAACGAAAATATCACTGAAATGCAACTATTATGGCGGACATACGAAATTACTTGTGTGTTTGTGTGTATGTGTGTGCGTATTCGTGTTTCTGAAAAAATGTCCCTCCATCCCTAATAAGAACCGTTCCTACGCCCCTGAGTAAACATTATTTATTCATGAAAAATGGCAATTGAGTGTAAACAAGCGAAAAATAGAGGGGTGGCAACCTGCAAGCCAACAAAGGTGGCAACTTGCATTCTGACGGGATTTTAGAAAACATTAAAAAAATATTGTTAATATTCATAATATGCTTGAATTCTGCTTGGATTATGCGAATAGGTTAGAAAAATGACACATCACGAATATTTACCTTGAGTTTTTGATGGAAATGTTCAATTCACAAGCACAGGGAAAACACACAATTTTAATAATTTGAATTCTTTCTGAACGATATATTATAATCTCTCAGAAAAGACAGTGTTTTTGTGTTTATTCGTTTCAGAAGTGGAACGAAAGTAACAACTACTCTTGTAACGTCGATGTTAGTCACAATTGAGGTTATGATACGGTTGGAATATCAAAATATAGCAGGGGTGGCAACCTGCAAGCAGTGGCAACCTACAAGCCTCTCCCCTACTCTTTACTAATATTATATCCATTCTCTTCTACTAAAGGTACATGTAATACGAAAACTAGTTTACTTTGTACATAAAATATCTGAATGTTACTGATATCTACAAGCGTGGTGAAATATTTTTCATTTAGCGGTACCGGTATCTTACTAGCGTCAGAGAGTATGATCGTAAGGTATCGAAGATTTGATTGGGAGGTAGCGCTTGGGGGTGGAGTATGCCGTGCCTTCCGTCCATGATTATTGAAATCAGTTCGATTAATTCTAAGTTATAATCACTCATGACCTGATCGAGTTCGCTCAGCATTTCGTCGTACCTTAAGTTATATTCTATTGCTTTTGTTTTGTCTATAACGGATTGGGAAAATTGGTTGAGTTCTTTTGCTTGCTTTTCAAATTTCTCTATTGATTCTAGTCCTTGGGAGATTTCGGTCTTAATAATGAGTATTTGATTTTTAACTAATTGCGCGACTCTACTATTTCCTTGGCATATGGCATCTATTTCTTTGTTGTAATATTCAGCATCGTCGGTGTCTAGTATTCCGAAGAGTATTTTGAATGCGGTCCCCATTATATCAAATAGCCCTCGTTTAATTCGATCGTCAGTATGTCCTATCAAATCATTAAGTGATCGTAGGTTTTTATTAGCACGTTTGAAGCAAATTTCCATGTGGTTAAGGCGATATAGAGAATTGCATGATTTGGTTACGGTCATGCATAAGCTACGCATGTGTTGGATTTGGTTTCGTAGAGATACATGTGTTTATCGATTACGTCAGTGATGTTAAGATTCGAAACTATTTTCCAAGTGTTGTGATAGATGTATGCTTCGCCTAAATTTTCTACTAGTAGGTACGGCCTGATCCTGCGGGATAGGTTCAATGGTAATGTTGTCTGTTGTAGTGTGATGGATGGCTGTCAGTAAAAGCAGTGTAAATATGACTTTGTCCATTATCTGAAAGCACAAGCGTTAGTGTTATGGTTTAATTTCTGTTAAGTGTGTGGTGAAGATTATATCGTTGTATGATAGGGTGACTGTAGCGTTGGTATGAAGCTTGGTTATTTGCGCGAGCCCCTTCCATCGTGCTTCCAGGGTTTTCGCTGCGGAGTTTTCAAAGAGGACTCGATCTCCTTCTTTGAAAACATACTCGTTCCGGATTCGTGCGTCTGTGCGTTCCTTGTTACTTTGTTGGGATTTCTTTAATCGTGTTATGGCTTCTTTTATTACGGAGTTGTGTTTATTTTTTAGATTCTCAAGTATTTCGCTCGCGGTGATTTTGGTCTTCGGGAGTGACGTAGGGAAATGTGGTTTCGTGCCGAATTGGAACTCGTACGGTGTCATGCCGATGGATCTATGCTCGGTAGTATTATATGCGAGCGCCACACTTGCTTAAGTATCGTATCCCAATCTTCGGTGTGGGCGCGAATCATATCCTTAATGAAGGAATGTGTTCTTTCATTCGAGCCGTTGGATTGTGGGTGGTATGGAGTTGTTGAGGTACTTCGGATATTAAAGAGTTTTGCGTAAGCCTCCATTTGTTTGTTTATGAATTCTTTGCCGTTGTCGGTGAGAATTATTTCCGGTAGTCCAAAAATTGATATATATTCGTCGTGAAGCTTGTGGACTATTAGATCGGCGTTCTTTCCTTTTACCGGTGTCAATATTAGAAATTTAGTCAAGATATCTTGAATAACAAGTATGTATTTGTTTCCTCTCCGGGTAGGTTCAAACAGTCCGATGAGATCCATTGAGATTGTTACAGGGAAATAACTTCATGTAACTTTTTAAAAAGCAGGCACTGGTTATACCGTGGTATAACCCATGCTATTTTATTTAGCTTCTTGGTAAGAATACAATTATCGCTATTTCTCGGTGAGTAATGCTACGTTATGTCGCTCGCGTGACAATACGCAAGGAAGACTCCCAAAACAGAACTGCCGACCCAGGTATGTGGGCTGGCTTATATAGGTCACTCAGGATGAGACAGGGAGGTGCATATCTACGCTTAACACTCCCCGGAGTAGATTGAACTTCCTCCTGAAAGTTCTTACTTGCGGACTCTTATCCCCTTAACCGGTCGGATTAATGGGTCCATTAGCCGGGCGTGAGCCGTAGTAGGTTCCTTTTCAACAGTGGGTCGGTATTCCACCCGGTAGTCGCTTTCCCGAGGGTGGTTGGTAAATTTGTTACAGGCTATGTTGATACATAATTTACATGGTGATAGATTCTTTATACAATCAAAAACCCCTAGCTTATTAATTACACAGGCACACAAAAAAAAAGGTCTTGTTCCCAGAACCAGACCAGCATATCTTCATGTTTTTGGGGTCGCTGAATCCGAATCCGGTGTCCGTTTGTCTCCATCACGTCACATTTTTTTTAATCTCAAAAAACCATCAATAGATCATGATTTTCAAAAAGTTAATGGACTTAAACCAAATTCGCTATAAGGGGTTTTTTGGGTCGCTGATCACGAATCTGAAATCGGATTTCAAAAATTCAAGATGGTGGATCCAATATGGCGGACGAGATTTTTGAAAATCGACGGATTCATGCCGAATTTGGTATAAGGAGGTTTTTTGGGTCGCTGATCATGAATCTGAAGTCAGATTTTAAAAATTCAAGATGGATCCAATATGGAGGACAAGATTTTCGAAAATTTTGAATTTTTGTAAATATAACTTCATATTCGTCATTAGCGATCGAAAAAAAAACCCTATACCAAATTCGGCATGAATCCGTCGATTTTAAAAAATCTCGTCCGCCATATTGGATCCGCCATTTTGCATTTTTGAAATCCTATTTCAGATTCGTGATCAGCGACCCAAAAAAACCCCTATAGCGAATTTGGTTTAAGTCCATTAACTTTTTGAAAATCATGATCTATTGATGGTTTTTTGAGATTAACAAAAATGTGACGTGATGGAGACAAACGGACACCGGATTCGGATTCAGCGACCCCAAAAACATAAAGATATGCTGGTCCGGTTCCGGGAACAAGGCCTTTTTTTTGTGCCTGTGTTATCCATAATAGTATAATGACTATCGCACTGTATCCAATATAAGTAAGCACGCTAGTAGCGTTTTCTGTCCAGGTTTTGGTTCTATGTTGTCATTTGGTAAGAACTATTTTATTTTGTATGTCGTCTAAATTTAATTCTAGTCCTCGGAGTTCACTAGTGTCTAGGTGGTGTTGTACTGGTGTAAGTAGGTCTTTTGCTAATGCTAAGTCGGAATCGTTAATTGGGATTGTATAGTTTTTATGGAATTGTAAGTTTATTGTAACGTTCTTCGAAGGGGCTAGTTTTAGCATAGCTCCGTTTGTGTTAATAGTGTAGTCTGCGTTTGATTTTATCCAGCTGGGTGCGTCAACTTTTGTTATTTCGACTTTGTTTCCACATAATATGTCTAGGTATTGTTCTCTCTGAGGGAATATCAGGTATCCCTGGTCGCTTTCGAGTTGTATGTACGTAAGTTCTTGAATTGAGAATAGTGCTGTCTTACATTTGGGATGTGTGTCATATGGTTTTGATTTTCCTACTGAGTATTTGTGTGTCGCAAGACTCCGTTTCAGGTAAGAGAAAAGAGGGCTGTTGCCTTTTACAAATTCTTAGGTCCCTTGAATGTAGGCAGTTTTTTAAATCTCCGTCAGTAGTGGGTATATATGTGCTATAGGCTTGGTTAATAAGTATGTATTGTGATTCCGGGATGATTGCGGTAAAAACTCCTGCTTGCTTTCTGGGTATGGGAATCACGTGTTTGGTTTCAAATGTGTCCTGTTCCCATACTGATACGTCAATTATATAAGTTAGTCGATCTTTCGAGAGGGCTGTGTTGACTTTGGACATGCTAATGATGTGATAGTTTTGAATATTGCTTTCTATGCTGTATGGCACGTTGTTATATTTTTCAAGAGTTTTTAGTCCATCGACAAGGTTTGACGGAGTGAACACTTGTGGGTGGATTATACCATATTTAGCATCACCGATTGCGTTTAAGAGCGTATTTATATCTTCCGAAAGATCGGCTAGTAGAAACCCACTGATCGCTAAGTGGTTGGCTATGTGAATATCCATCGAATTATTATTAATTCTGTTTATGGCCTTGTCTACCAATTTTAGATAAGATTCTCCTTGTTTACCTAGTGCATCTATATCATGTCTGGCGTTGTTTAATAGGATTTTGATTATTTTAGTTTGGTTGGAAATACCTTGACCTAACGTGTTTGTTGTATCGTAAAGCTTATCAATTTCTGTGTTGATGTGGTCTAAATCATCATTGGATAGTGTACCGAATAAGGTTTTTGATATGGTACCTACTATATTGAGCAATCCTCGCTTGGTGCGTGTTCTGTTGGTAAGCTGGTCTAATAGCTGGATGCTGCTGTAGATGCGTGCCAATCGGGTGCGCATGAGTGATATTTCGGTCCCCTCGTTGCAGTTCGTTTTGCAGGCGTCTGGCGCGTCTCCGTTCATCTTCCAGAGTTGTGCGTACCTTATTTTAAGATCATCGAAGTTGACGTTGCCGATGATTCTCCATGTAACGTGGTATAATTTTGTTTTTCCGAGGTCTTCGAGGAAGAACGTAGTGTCATTCAGGGGTTGTATCGCCACGGTTGCTAGTGTCAGGGGTGGCATTACTATCATCATCATCCATGTGATCAGAAGCCGTCTCATGTCTGTAACAGGGTTGAGTTCTGTCAATGTGGATTCTGGTTATCTGACCGTCTTTATCGATTTCTAGGTTATTGTTATCGAATAGGTTGGTGATTTTGTATGGTCCATCCCAGTCATTGTCAAGTTTTCTCCCCTGTGTTCCGTCCGTTATCCATACTTCCTCTGCGACCTGGTAAATGGGTTGCGTTCTACAGATGTTTCTATCGTGTCGTTCTTTCGCTTTTTCCTTAGCTTTGATAAGTCCGTTTCGAGCTCTTTCAAGGGTTTCGTTCTGTCTTTTCTTCCATTTTTCCAGCAGTTCGTTATATGTAAGGTTGTTCGTGGAGTCGATTGAAGATGGCAGTCGCGCCTTTCGTCCGAAAGTCAGTTCGAAGGGCGTATGTCCGTGTCCTTTGTGAAGAGAGGCATTATAAGCGAAGCCAATGGTTTGAATGTTCTCGCCCCAACGTTGGTTTCTTTCTTCAGTGGTGAGCGACGTTCTGATTAGGTCCCTTATAACAGAATGTGTTCTCTCCAGGGCCTCGATTCTCGAACTCATGCGAAAAACTTTCGTATACGAATCTCTAATTTTAACCAATAAAGTAGTGGACCGGACGGAATGGCCGCAACGAGATTTGCGAGATTCAAAGATTCGTATACGAAAGTATTTCGTATGAGTTCGAGAATCGAGGCCCAGGGCTCCGTTGGGTGCGGATGATAAGCCGTGGTCTTGATAGGTGTTATCCCTAAGCTTCGTTCAAACTCTTGCATGACGTTGGATAGAAAATTTTGTCCTTGGTCCGTGAGGATATTCTTGGGTGTTCCGAATGTGTAGATATAGTGTTGGATGAGGGCATTGGCAATGTCCTCTGACGTGGTTTGCTTTAAAAGCACCATTATCAGGTACTTGATGAGGGTGTCTTGAATAGTTAATAGGAATCGGTATCCTTTAGTAGTTTTGGGTAGAGGACCAAAAATATCCGTGGCTATTTTCTCGTTGGCCTCCCCAAGGGGGTATCTGTGATTATTGCTGGTGTTTTTTATCGAATGCGGGTGAGTTTTGCTTGTTGACAGGTGGTACAGTTTTGGATGAATCGTATCATTTCCTGTTCCATTTCCTTCCATTCGTACTTTTCTTTGAGTCTTGCTATGGATCGGTTCTCTCCCAGATGGTGTGTCAATAGTCCGCCGTGGTTTTCATGGAGTATCGGTTCTTTCTCTTTGTCCGTTAAGTCCTTGGGTTTGTGACAAATTCGTATCGTCGAATTGTTTTTGTTAGCCAAGAAGTTCAGCATATCGGTGAGGGTTTCTAATTCATATGCTGATAGAGTCGCGTCTGAGAATACGAACCTTGGTTCCCGTTTGGACTCCTTGAAGAATTCCATTCCTAGGTAGATTTCGTTTAACCATTTTTTTTTCGTCATAGGGGCCTAGCTCTACTAATCCTGACTCGTCGTCGTTATCAGTGTGTTTTCTGATGTTGATCCATGTGTCCTTATTCGTGTTGAGCAAGGATTTTATTCGGTTTGCGTGGTCCCTTACGAGACACCATATAGTGTAGTCTGTGTAAAATTGCTCTGGTGTGATAATTGTTTCTTCTGCTGGCTCCAGATTAATCCCATCAAGTGCCTCTTGCAGTAAATCTCTGGTGATGAAGATTCGTGAAAGAGCATCTGCCGCGCAGTTTTCTTTTCCTTTCGTGTATTCAATTTGGAAATCGTATTCCTCCAGTTTCAGTCTCCATCTCATTAGTCTTGACGAGGGATCTTTGATGTTGAAAAGCCATACCAAGGCTTTATGATCTGTCTTGATATCAAAGGTTCGACCTAGCAGGTATTGTCTGAGTCTTTTTACTGCCCAGAGGATGGCTAACAGTTCCTTCTCTGATGTAGTGTAGTTTTGTTCGGCTTTATTCAAGGTTCTAGATAGGTAGCAGCACGGGTGTCCTTCTTGGAAAAGTACAGCTCCGAGTCCTACGTTTGATGCGTCGGTTGTTAGCGTGAATTTTTTTGAGTAATCTGGATATCTAAGTACTGGTGAACTGCATAAGGCATCGATCAGTGTTTTGAATGCCTTCTGTGTTTTTTCATTCCAGACAAAAGGTACGTCCTTTTTTGTTAGCATCGTCAAGCGTTTACTGATAGTTGAAAATCCTTTAATGAATTTTCTATAATATCCCGTGAGTCCCAGAAATCCTTTTACTTCTGCTACTGTTGTCGGTGTCTTGACATTTTTAACCGCTTCGATCTTTTTAGAATTTGGCTTTACTCCGTCCTTAGTGATTAGATGTCCTAGGTATTCGAGTTCCGATCTGAGATATTCGCACTTGTCTGGTTGGAGTTTGAGTCCAACTTACCTCAATCTTTCGAATAGGGTTTCTAGATTCTCGTGATGTTGTTTGAGTGTTGATCCAAATACTACGATGTCGTCGAGGTATACAAAGTAAGTTTTTCCGACCAATCCTCTTAGTGCTGTGTCCATCATCCGTTAAAACGTCGCGGGTGCGTTCTTTAATCCGAATGGCATGCGGTTGTATTCAGTGTCCGTCTGGTGTGGAGAATGCCGTATATTTTTTGCTTTCTTCTTCCATTGGTATTTGATGGAATCCTGAGCTTAAATCGAATGCCGAGAAGTACTTGGCTTTGCCTAGGTGATCGAGGATGTCGTCGATCATGGGTAATGGGTAGGCATCTTGGTCCGTTTTTTGTTTAATTTTTTGAAGTCTATTACTATTCTCCATTTCTTCTTTCCGGATGCATCAGCTTTCTTGGGTACTACCCATACGGGTGAGTTGTAAAGTGATTTTGATTCTCTAATTATGCCTTTATCAAACATTTCACTCATTTGTCTACTTATTTCTTGTTTGTGTATCTCGTGTGGTCAATAGCTAGCGTGATTGACGGGTTTGTTACCCTTGACTTTGACCACGTGTTCTGTGTCGGGTGAGCAAGGTAATGGGTCACCTGGTAGATTAAAGATGTCGTTATATCGTGATATGATCTGGGCGAGTTAACCTTTTACCTGCTCTTCCACGTGCGCGAGTCGGGTATTTTCTATAAGTTTCCTTATCCTCTCTAGATCTTCCCCTGTTTGTTGTTGTATTGTTTTTACGGTCGCGGGTTCCATATAGATGTCCTCTTGCTTTATGTGTAATACCCTGTCATCGTGATTGTGCAGTGGTACGTATACCCTGTGATTCTCTCTTTACCTTGTAGACTCCTTCGGGTATGATATCATGTCCTGAGATGATTGTACATCCTTTCTTTTGTGTTGTCGCGATGTGTAGTATTTGATGAGATTTTGATGGTATCGAATATCCTGTATCGTGAAGTTCATGTGTGTGTTCGTTGAGGACGAGTGTGTCATTGGTAAGCGCGAAGTTGTACTGTTTCAGGAAGGGTTTTCCAACTAGGGCTTCTTCTTCCAGTGGGAAGTCGTTGGGTATTATGGAAAAACCCTGCGGATACCCCTAGTGGCATAAGATTATCTCGCGTGTAGAGGTATGAACCTCGTTTCCCATTGTAAATTTCCTTTCCTTTGGTTGGGCCTTTGGAAGATGTTCAGGTTTAATCATCTTTTCCTTGATTAAATTTATTGAAGCTCCTGAGTCGATGAGGTATCGTCCTGGTCTAACAGTTCCTCCTGCTCCATATACAGTGCCACAGTCTTCCTCCGGTGCTGAAAATTCGGTCGTTTCGTACTGGTTTTCGAAGTACTCCGTTTCTTCTAGGGTTTCTTCCTGAATGTTGTTCACTCTCTGGGGTTGTTTTTTTTGGCCTTGCTGAAAATTCTGCTTCTTATAGCATCGACTTTCCGAATGTCCGTTTTGTTTGCAGTGTGTGCAGAATAGTTTCATTCTGTCGAACAGAGGTTTGTTATCTATTCTTTGAAAGTTCTTTTCCGCTTGATCTACATGCGGTTTGGGGTTCCGTTGTTGATAATTAGGCCGTCTTGCTGGTGGTTGGAACCGGTTCATCGCTGGTTGAATTAGGGGTCGTGTAGAGGGATTAGTGCGCCGTCGTTCCAGTAAGAAGGTTTCCACTTCAAGTGCTTCCATACGTGCGTCACGTAGTGTTTTCGGATGTGTGCTTCTAACCGCCATACATATTTCGTCTCTTAGTCCTCCGATGTATGTCTTGACGATATTCCTTTCTTCTATCTTTAGTGCGATCCGTGTTTCGGTGCGGGAAGTATCTTCATCAGCCTCGTTCTGGATGGTATATCTTAGCTCGTTGTAGCGTTCTATGAAGCACTTATCGTAGCTGCGGACGTTCTCGTTTAGCTGTTTGGTAGACATGAGCTTGCTACATGCCAGTTCGTACGACGTGGCTGCTGATACGTTATCCCTAAGTACTGCGTTCGGCTTCTCCAGTAATCTTTTTGTTGGTGATAAGATCCAAAAGTCGGTTATACCGTGGTATAACCCGTGCTATTTTATTTAGCTTCTTGGTAAGAATACAATTATTGCTATTTCCCGGTGAGTAATGCTACGTTATGTCGCTCGCGTGACAATGCGCAGGGAAGACTCCCAAAACAGAAGTGCCGACCCAGGTATATGGGCTGGCTTATATAGATCACTCAGGGTGAGATAGGGAGGTGCCTATCTACGCTTAACAGAGATCTTGCTGCGGGGTTGCTTTGGTAGTTCGGGAAGAATGCCGGGAACTTGGTTATGCGTGCCTGTTTTCAGATTTTGGCACGGTTCGCACTCACGGATTATTTGTTCAGCTTGTTGTTCCAGATTCGGGAAATTGGTGATTTGTTTGGCCTTATTGATGGTTTTCTTCATTCCAAGGTGGTTTTCTCCAGGTGTATGGGCTTTCTTCAGGAATTGTCGTTGTTCTTCTTCGGTGATGGGTAGTTCATAATGAGAAAACTTAAGGAATAGTTTTCTATTCGTAGGGGCTTTCTTTGATCAGATGAAAAAGTAGCCATTTTAACTAGTTCGAAGAGCATGAGGGTGTGATTTTCCCAGTGTTTGTGGAGAAAATCTAGGTTGTAATCGTCCTGAGCGTTATTAGTCAACTTCTTTTCGAGAAATGCGAACCAAACCTGTGGAGGGTGTAACGTGCTGAAGTAGTATTATTTTACTCTTTGCTCCGTGAGAGGAGAATTTATTGGAAAGCATTTATTGAATTTTTTTGTTTGTAACCTAGTAGTGTGTTTTGCATTTAGGGGCCATTGGTTTTCGGTTTGTTGCTGGTATTCATCGTAGGTGACCGGAATACCGCTAAGAATGTCATCCAGTTCTTCTTTGGGTAGTATTGGGGCGTCAGGAGTGTTGAGGAGTAGTTCCAGGTTTGCTTCATTATTTTCATTAGTAACTTCGTTCATTCTTTGTTCGTATGCCTCATGATCTGTGTCCGGTACGTCACTCGGGAATTGCTGGTATTGTCGGGAGGTGCCTTCCAAGGGATCCTCTTCTAATGCTGTTACGAAGGGTATGCGCGATAGTGCATCTGCGTTGGTGTTGGATTTCCCTTTTTTGTAAATGATTTCTTACTCATACTCCTCTACTTTAAGTCGCCACCGCATTAACCGGGAGCTTGGTTCTTTCACGTTCATTAGCCAAACTATTGATTTATGGTCAGTTACAATTTTAAATTTGCGTCCGTACAGGAAGTGTCGGAAATGCTTTATCGAGTTTACAATGGCCAGTAATTCTTTCTCGGTCGTAGAACAGTTCGTCTCTGCCTTGTTCATTGTTCGTGAGCAATGTGCAATCGTTCTGTCCCTTCCGATGGGTCCTTGAGATAGAATGCCTCCTATTGCGTAGTTGCTCGCGTCCGTGGTGAGGATAAATTCCTGGGTGAAGTCGGGGAATGCGAGTATGGGAGATTTAATGAGGGCTCTCAGCAAAGTGTCGAAGGCATTGTTTTCCACTTTGGTCCATTTCCAAGCGGTGGATTTTTTTAGTAGGGAGGTTAGAGGATTGGCAATTCTGAAGGTCCTTTATAAATGTCCGATAGTATCCGACAAGGCCCAAGAACTGTTTTATGTTTTTCGGGTTTTTGGGAACAGGAAAATTTACTACGGCTTCTATCTTGGCAGGGATAGGTTTTATGCCCTCGCGCGAGATGAGGTGCCCCAGATAAGCGAGTTCTGGTCGTAAAAACTCGCATTTATCGGATTGGAGTTTTAGTCCTGTCGTTCGGAGTCGTTCAAAAAGGGGCTTGAGTTTTTCATTGTGTTCCTTAAAGTTTTTTTTCCAAATACGATCACATCGTCCAGGTATACGAAGTAAGTCGTACCTATTAGGCCGGTCAGTGAGCTATTCATCATTCGTTGAAAGGTGGCGGGAGCGTTCCTTAGCCCGAAAGCCATGCGCTTGTACTCGTAATGCCCCTCGTTAGTGCTGAAAGCTGTTTTATGGGCATGCTCGGGTTTCATGGGAATCTAGTGAAAGCCGGACGCTAAGTCGAATACGGAGAAGTATCGCGCGTTGCCTAGCTAGTCCAATATATCTTCGATGCTTAGGAACGGGTAAGCGTCTTTGGTCGTTTTCTCATTTAGTTTCCTAAAATTTATAACTATCCGTCACTTTTTCTTCCCGCTAGCGTCCGTCTTTTTGGGTACCACCCATAAAGGGGAATTATAAGGCGACACGCTGTGAGCGATTATCCCCTTTTCAAGCATTTCATTGATTTGCTTGGTGATTTCCTCTTTATATGCCGGGGGGTAACGATATTGTTTGACGTGAATGGGCGTAGCGTCCGTCGTTTCTATTTCGTGTTCCGTTAGTTTGGTTTCAGATAGCGAATCGCCAGACAGGGCGAAGATCTCCGGTTATTGTTTCGTTATTTCCTAAATTGTTTCTGCCTCGTGCTTCTCGAGGTGATCGAGTCTAACGTTGGTTCTGAGCATTTTTTTGATTTTTATCATAACTTTTTACATCTAGTTTCTGTGAGACGGGGAATTTTATTGTCTCTGTAAGAACGTCGGTTGTCTGTCCGTTGCAGTAGCTAATTCGGGTCTTGTTGTCTTTTACTTTAACCAGAGAGCGTACGTATTTTTTTGCCAATCTGATGGCTGCTTCGCCATCCAGCGCGCGGATTGGAAATTCGATGTTCTTTAGGGTTCGGGCAGGGATTACGTTAGGTGGTATGACTTCTTGTTCCCTTTTGTTTGGTTGGATCAAGAGCGTTTGTGGCTGTTCCTTGTCTCGAACGATTTTATAGATCTTATTAAGAATCTGCACTCTGTTCTCGGGGATGTTAATGATGACGGCGGTGTTTTCGAAGAAGTCCATTCCGAGGATTCCGTCTTGCTGAAAGTGGAAATCCTCTCGTACTACGTGGATCTTTATTTCCTTATTCATCCAGTGTAGTTTTGCGACCGATTCCGTAGATTCGGGTTCCTTGGAAACTCCCTGGATGAATGATGCTGAGTTCTTTTTTCTTAGGTATCCTGATTTGAGAAGATTGGTTTTAATTAGGGAGCATTCGGCACCGGAGTCTAAGAGGAATGTTCCGGGCCTGGTCATCTCGTCGAATTGTAATTTAATTAGTAGTCGCTTTCCAGTTGCTCCTCTTTTTCCGAGCTTTCCGACTCTGTATGTTCGGTGTAATCTTCTTCGTCTGAGGTGCTGGATTCGCTGTCCTTCTGGTTCTCTTCCGTCTGGTTCACTTTGTGTGGTGGGTCCTTGCCTTTGAGACTGTCCTTTCGAAAATTTCCGTCCAGCTTTACGCGGCAGTCCTTCTCGATATGTCCGAGTTTTTTGCATCGGCGACACTCTATTTTGCTTCTCGGGTTCAAAGATGTATCCTTATATTTCTGGTAGGGTTTCCCTGGATCTTCCTTGGTGAATTTCGATTGGAGCGTCTTAGCTTGTGATTTCTGGAGCTTATCGACTGTTTCTTTGTAGATTTCTGCCGATGTAGCAAGTTCTATTGCTTCCTTAACAGTCGCGGGGCGAGCCATTTTAACTTCCTGACGGATATTCTTGCACATTAGCGCTCGGATGTAGGCGGACACGGTAGCTTCCTGCTCCATTTCAAGTGCGAATTGTTTTTTTAGACGACTCATCTTTGGTTTGGAGTTAACAGCTTAGATGATTTTGCTATGAAGTTTCATAAACCGTGACCCGAGGTGGGCCGCTGTTTCGTTGGGTTTCTGTATCATGTTCGCGCGCTGCGTTTGGTAGGTTTCTATCAGTATTTCGCGTCCGAATAGCGTACGAAGGATGGATACGAGATTTTCCACATCTTCCGGGCGAAATGATTCCAATATGACTACGGCGTCGCCGGTTATTTTACGT
Organism: Xiphydria camelus; assembly: GCA_963678675.1. Classification (NCBI taxonomy): domain Eukaryota; kingdom Metazoa; phylum Arthropoda; class Insecta; order Hymenoptera; family Xiphydriidae; genus Xiphydria; species Xiphydria camelus. The sequence goes on from OY783194.1 coordinate 20,810,692, forward strand.
TTAATAATCGCATTCTTGTACCGGTTCCAGTCGCGTGGGTCAATGTACCCGACCATTTCTAGTATATCATCTATAAACGTTTCGATGGACATATTTTTCCCGTCGTATTCACGGAGCTCCTCTAAGGCGGTTTTGACCGTAATAGTTTTATGAGGGGTCTCGGGGATTAGCGTCAAAGGTCCATTATTTCCGGTGTTAGGGATATTTATTGCGTCGTCCTCGTCGTCCGTTAGGTAGTCTTCTTCTTCTTGATTTATGGCTTCGGATTTGGGCTGTTCCCCTCTTAGACTTAGGGCCGGTTTTACTAACAGGTATAAACGCGGTATAGCGCTATACTGAGAATAACCATAAGGCTTATTGCTGGTTATTCTCAGTATAGCGCTATACCGCGTTTATACCGTGTTGGTAAAACCGGCCCTTAGTTTACTATAGGCGCTTCGTATTGTTGATTTAATTACGTGGAGATGCTCTGCTTTTGTCTGGGTGTTACTCATGGTCTGCATTTGTGTCGTTAATTGTTGGACCTGTTCTTGAAGGGTGCGACTATGTCTAAGGAGTTCTTCGTACTCTTCTCGGGGAACGGAGTTCGATGATTGCCCTGGCGTACGGGACGGGAATGTCGCGCGGGACATTGCGGTTTCGTAATTTGTTTCGTCCGATGTACGCGACGATAATGAATTTACGGATTGCGAATCTCCTGTCTCCGCGTTGGATCGTGTGCGAGGTGAATAGTATATTTGGTACTCACCTCGGTTTCTTGGCGTTTCCTCCTGGAAGTTCGTACTGGCAAGCTTTCACTCGTACCGTTTCTGGCTCCGGGAAGTCACTGTTGATTCCTCGGCCGCTATGAGATACCGGTGGTGATGCTGCCGATTGGAAATTCTTCACGATGAGGCCGGTCACTCGGTGACGCCCGATTCCGTTCGAATCGTACCAGGAATGATTCCCGGTATATTGGTCGTCTTCAGGGTGTGCTAATATCAGCTGTTTACCCAACCGTGGTCCTCAGGGCGTGGAAAGTTCGTACACAATCTAGGGCCGTTGATACTACTCTGAGTCTTTGGCCTTATACTTTTATGTACAGGTGATTGCGTTAGTGGGGATTGATATCCCACTGCTGCCACCAAAACGTGCCGTAACGAGGCGGTCGCGATTTTCGTATAAATCGCCCGCTTCCCTTATAATAGTCTAAGATCCGAACTAGAGACGTTTTCTTCACCGATCTGTTTACCGGATGAAAAGTATTTTTTATCAAACATAATACGTCAATGAATATATCGCGAATTGGTTGACTAATAAAATATGCTCAAAACTACCCTTAAAACTGTATAAATAGGTGAGCTGATATGAGCAATTTGCACCGATCTGTTTACCCATTAAACTATATATGAAAAAAAAGGTAATTTTATTGCAAACGCGATGGTATAATCTTACCTGCAAAAAATCGGTCATGAATCACAGTTGGGTCATTCTCACGAAAAGCAGACTATTTCAGTTCTAATTTTGAAAAAAAAAATTCATAGAAACATTTTAGATTTTCCTTTTTCAAATCCATACAACTAATCTTTCATCATACAACTACATTTCCGAGATGGTAGATAATATTTAAGTAAAAATTAACAAAGAAATTGAAATTATAAGGAGGGAGAAGTACGCACGAAGCGGGAATAATGATAACAAGAGTTTATTCACGATACGGGAGTACAAGTGGTGTGTGTGTAGGTGTGGGTGATCGGAAGAAGCCCGGTCACGGAGAAGCGTCGGAGGTACTAGCAGCAGTCAGGCCGCTCGGAGGTGGTGCGAGGGCACCGGTCCCAGGGAATGGCCGCGTCAAGTCGTGCCTGGAGCGGCTCGCGTCCCAAGCGTCGTCGTTGGTCCTCGAGGTGGGATGGCTCGTCCTCGTAGTAGGTCGCCGAATAGGCGAAGCGACGTGAAAGCGTCGGCGGTACGACTAAGAGGCCGCTGGGGTGTTCGCAGAGCGAAAGCTGCCGCCAGCGGGACTCAAGCCGGGACGTCGTGAGACGTCAGGGAGCGCAGCGCGAGAGAGTGTTCGCAGAGCGAAAGCTGCTTTTTCGGTCGCGAGTGTAGATCGGTGGGCCACGAGCGTTAGGGTGTTCGCAGAGCGAAAGCTGCCGCTAACAGTCTCGGGGGTCGATCCCGTGGAGTGCTGCGAGGGGTAGTGATGTTCGCAGAGCGAAAGCTGTCACTACCGATGCTCGCCTCCTTCTGGCTATCGTAGTTCGCCGGCCGCCTAATGTACTGCTTTGGCGGACCTTGCCGAGAGCCCTTACCGTTAGTCCTAACGGTAAAGTCGTCGGTCGTTGGGGTGACTTCATCCGCCTCGCTAACGGTCGCGTTCGGGGTGACTCAGTGCGCCCCGAATGCCTAGCTGTCTAGCGCATTTCGCCTTGGCAGCGGCTTGCGTGTTACAATCTCCCCCTCTGGACCTGACGGCGTCCCGACGAGGGTCCAGGATTTAGCGTGGATGGTTGTTCTGTTTGTTTGCGGGGTCGCCCTCTTTTTCGTAGAGGTTGTATTGGGGTAGGTGGTTCTTCTTCCACAGCGCCTCGGTATGGTGTTAGGGCTGATGTGTGGTAGCATCCCATGCTTTGCGTTGGCGCGTTTGGGTTGGCTACCTCGTAGCTGGTGGCACTTTTTTGCTGCAGGATGATATATGGTCCATCTCTTCTTGGGGCCAGTTTAGAGCTGATCTGGCGTTTTCCTTGACTAAGTATGTGGGTGGTGACCCACACTCGATCTCCGGGTATGTATTGTTGTCCCGGTCTTCTGTTTTTATCGGCTTGTTGCTTACGCCGATCCTGTTGTTGTTCATGAGTCTCGCGAACGAGTCGTAATGTGTTAGCGAGTCTCAGTAACTGTGGAGTAACTTCGGCAATGAAATTTTCTTTTTCCACAATGTTGCGGAGATCCTTAGTAACGTCGTCCGGGGTTTGTAATTCCCGGGCGAAAGTTAGGTATGCGGCCGTGTAGCCCGTGCTGCTACAATGTGCCGTGTTCATGGCGAATCTGATGGCGGGTAGATTGATGGCCCAATCTGTGTGGCTTCCTTTGGCTAGCATCGCTAACCGGGGTTTTAAATCTCGATTCTTCCTTTCCACTGGGTTAGCTTCCGGATGGTAGACTGGTGTGAAATTTTGCTGTATTCCCAGGCAATATGTGAGATGCTGCATGATTACACTGATGAATTGAGTTCCATTATCCGATAGTAGTTTTCGGGGTATTCCATAGCGTAGGAACACTTCGTTAAGTAATACATCGGCGCATGCCTTGGCGCTGGCTTCCGGTAGGGGAAAAAGTTCTATCCACCCTGTGGCAATGTCTCCTGCGACTAGTATCCATCGGTATCCCTCTTCTGTGGTTGGCAGTGGTCCGACAAGATCTACGGACAACACTTCGAATCTTTGTTTCAGCGGCGATGTTTGTACGAGACCCGCTGGTTGTAGATTACTGGCTTTGTATCGTTGGCATTCTGTGCAGTTTTTTTTACATAATCTGTGATGTACCGATTCATTCCCGTCCAATAATAGCGTGATCGGATCCTATGAGTAGTTCTCTCTGCTCCGTAGTGACCTGCCGTAGGGACGTCATGATATTGTTCCATTATGTCCTTTCTCATTTGGACAGGGATTACTAGCTGTGGTTCGTCAGCTTCGCTATCCGGGTGATGGCGATAAAGTACTCCGTTAGAGAGTATGTAGCCTCTTGCTGTCCATCGCGCGACGTCTTCGTTAGGCTCATCCTTCTCGAAGCAGTCGATTATTTTTTTTACTTCATCATCGGCTAGTTGCTGTTGTCGTAACTCTGCTGCTCCCATCCGGGGTAAATCTATTGATACCACGGCGATGTCTTCCTTTGGTGGCAGCTCGTCGTCTTGTGTTATTGGTCTGGATAACATATCGGCCAGTACATTCGTTCTTCCTGGCGCGTAGCATATTCGAATGTTGTATGGTTGTAATGATAAGGCCCATCGGGCTAGTCGTCCGGTGGGTGATTTTAGGCTCATCAACCATTTGAGTGGTTGGTGATCGGAGATGACGGTGATTTCCCCTCCTTCGATGTAGCCTCTAAATTTATTAACTGCCCAGACAACCGCGAGCGCTTCCCTCTCTGTCGTAGAGTAGTTTCGTTCGGCTGTGGTGAGTAGTCTGCTGGCGTATTCGACTGGATGTTCTTCTGATCCCTCCCCCTGGAGTAGAGCTGCCCCTACGGCTATTCCGCTGGCGTCCGTTTTAATGTAGTATGGTTTTTCTGCATTTGCTTGTTGGAGAAGGGGGTCTGAAATTAACGCTTCCTTTAAGGCCTGGAAAGCGGTTATCTGTTCTTCTTTCCATGTCCATTCCGCGTCTTTCTTTGTGAGGCGAGTTAATGGTTCTGCTACTTTCGCGAAATTTTTAATAAATCGCCGGTACCAGGAGCACGTTTGTAGAAAAGAGATTACTTGTTTGCAGTTTCTTGGGGAAGGCATTTCCTTGATAACTGCCACCTTTTCGGGGGCTGTTCTCAATCCTTCTGGGGTAATAAGATGGCCAAGATATCTTACTTGTGTACAGCAGAAATGACTTTTCTTCCTGTTGACTCGTAGTTTGAAAAGTTGCAATCTTTGGAAGACGGCTGTTAAATCTTCTAGGTGCTGCGTAAATGTATTGGATAAGATAATCAGGTCATCTAGATAGGCCAGCACGATACAGTCTCCGAGTCCTCGTCGTAAGTGGTCCATTGTTCGCTGAAAGGTGGCTGGGGCATTCTTGAGTCCAAATGGCATACGTTTAAAGCGATACGTGCCAAAGGGAGTAGTGAATGCAGTCTTGTCCTTATCGTCTTGTTTCATCTTTATTTGCCAATAACCTGACTGGAGATCCAACGTCGTCATGAATCTGGTGCTTCTGGCGGCGTGTAGTAGGTCATCCATCCTGGGTAACGGGTAAGCGTCTGTTACTGTTATGCTGTTGAGTTTGCGAAAATCGACGCAGACTCGTACGCTGCCGTCCTTTTTAGGGATCAGCACTACTGGTGCTGCCCAGGGTGATTCGCATTCTTCAATAATGTCGTCCTGTAACATTCTGGTCAGCTCGTCGAGTAGCACTTTCTTCCGTTGCGGCGAAAATCGGTACGGGGGAACCGCTACGGGGGCATGGTTCGCCGTATCGATGTGGTGTTCTGCCTGGTCTGTTGGTGGGCCCGTTGGTTCGAAGAGGCTGGCGTAGTCTTTTAATAATTTATTTATTTGAGTTCCCTCATTTTTATCTAGTTCTGTGGCTTCGTTAGGCTGTAGCGTGATATCAACTGATGCTAGATCGATTCTCTCGCTTATCCCTTGGTTCGCGTTAATCGCCGTTTGATAACAGCGATCAAACTGTTCATCAAGGTAGTCGGTCGGCTCTATCCCTTGAGGGGAAGCAGGTAAGGGACTAAGCATCTCCGGTATCTCCGTAAAGTTTGACCACGAGTTGATCTCAGTTTCTGTCTCCGCCGCCTCGATCCTTGTCGCTAGCACTTCTGATGAGTGAGGCGGGGGGGCTGGTTCTCCTAGGTTCCTCTGGAAGTCGTAGCGTCGTTGTGGATCCGTGTTGAACCACCAATTTTGCTGTGGAATATCCATTACTATGCCGGCATCTTCTACAAAATCCACTCCTAGTAGCGTATGGTTATTCTTGGCTTCTGGTAGTACAATGAGCCTGGTGCGAATTGGACGACCTTGTAGCTGAATGGTCACGCTGGTGGTAGGTACTTCCTGGAGTTGGGATTTCCCATCCGCAAGTGAGATCTGCATTGTAGCTTTTGTGAATTTCCACTGTTTTTTAGCAAGACTTGGTACAGACTGTGGCTGGCAACGCACGCCCTTGCGCCTGTATCGACACAGGCGCTGCCGCTAAGTCCTTCGATGGAGACTTGGACGGTCGGGCGTTGGTGTGGGATGTTTGCGTTCACGGCAAAAAATCCAATTGGACGACATCCGTTTTGCTCGGGTTGCAAGTTGGGCACTTACTTCTCACCACTCCAGGTCGTTTGCAACCGTAACATTGCAACGTTGCTGATTCCTCTTTTATATGAACAGTCGGTATTCCTTTATTCTGACGGCAGACTTCTTTGGTGTGACCGAAACGCTTGCATGAGTCGCATCTTGGTCTGATGGCTTTTTCCGGCTTGTATTCTTTCCATTCTGTGTTCTTCTTCTCTTGGAATACTGTCCTTCGTTGGTCGATAGATAGTTCCCTATCTATTCCTTCCACTTCCCGAGCCTTACGTAGTAACTCCTGGAAAGTAGCTACTGTATCTCGGGGGACTTTTTCTCGGATTCGTTGCCGTAGAAGGCCGAAGATCAGATCAAGCTGCTGGGTTTCTGGTAATCTGTACGGTAATTCCGATAGTAGAGCCCGCGCCTTACAGATGAAGATGTCCGTGGCTGTTTCGTTATTTTGTTTGTGTTGAAACAGTTCCACGAAAATCTGATGAGCGCGCCTTTTAGGGCAAAAGGCGGTTCGGAGGAGAGCTATAGCTTCTGTCCAGGTACCTGTGTTTTCTTTTGTGCCTTGCCACCATGTTGCTGCGATGTCCTTTAGTAGTAGCGGAAGACCCTTCAGCGCGTCTTCGTCAGGGATCTCGCTTATTTCCTTGAAGATGGTGGCCGCCGTGATAAATTCCTCCACCTTGTCTCGGTTTCTGGTTCCATCATAACTTGCGGTACACTTGGCGAAACTAGCGCGTCTCCTTTCCTGCTGCGGTGGTGGGTTGGTCCTTTCGAGCAGTCTTTCAAACTGTTCGTTCGAGAGTTGGACCGCCATACCTTCCGCTAGCCTTGCGCTTCTCCTGGGTGGGGACGTGGTGGGTTAGGGTTCTACCGGAAGTTGGGTGAGGATTCTACCCGGAAGTTGGGCGCCAGTTATAAGGAGGGAGAAGTACGCACGAAGCGGGAATAACGTTAACAAGAGTTTATTCACGATACGGGAGTACAAGTGGTGTGTGTGTGGGTGTGGGTGATCGGAAGAAGCCCGGTCACGGAGAAGCATCGGAAGTACTAGCAGCAGTCAGGCCGCTCGGAGGTGGTGCGAGGGCACCGGTCCCAGGGAATGGCCGCGTCAAGTCGTGCCTGGAGCGGCTCGCGTCCCAAGCGTCGTCGTTGGTCCTCGAGGTGGGATGGCTCGTCCTCGTAGTAGGTCGCCGAATAGGCGAAGCGACGTGAAAGCGTCGGCGGTGCGACTAAGAGGCCGCTGGGGTGTTCGCAGAGCGAAAGCTGCCGCCAGCGGGACTCAAGCCGGGACGTCGTGAGACGTCAGGGAGCGCAGCGCGAGAGAGTGTTCGCAGAGCGAAAGCTGCTCTCTCGGTCGCGAGTGTAGATCGGTGGGCCACGAGCGTTAGGGTGTTCGCAGAGCGAAAGCTGCCGCTAACAGTCTCGGGGGTCGATCCCGTGGAGTGCTGCGAGGGGTAGTGATATTCGCAGAGCGAAAGCTGTCACTACCGATGCTCGCCTCCTTCTGGCTATCGTGGTTCGCCGGCCGCCTAATGTACTGCTTTGGCGGACCTTGCCGAGAGCCCTTACCGTTAGTCCTAACGGTAAAGTCGTCGGTCGTTGGGGTGACTTCATCCGCCTCGCTAACGGTCGCGTTCGGGGTGACTCAGTGCGCCCCGAATGCCTAGCTGTCTAGCGCATGTCGCCTTGGCAGCGACTTGCGTGTTACAAAATTCAATTTCACGGAGGTGAGAGACTATTCATGGAGATGAGATTGTAATACTTATGGAGGTGATAACTATTTAGAGAAGTTAAAATTCACACATTATTTCATAATATATTTATTATGTCAAACTAAAAATAAATTCTTCACATTCAACGTACCTATTCTATAAAATAATATTAAAACAGATTCGGAAAATTTAAATTATCAGAAAAAATGAATTCCTTATTCTTTTCATTATATTTTGGACATTTTAAAATCATCTGCACATCCGGTTCATCTATGACAGACAAGTCATCTCGCTCTGGAAAGGCAAACGTTTTACCTCTTCTTTTTTTCATGAATTTTACACTGTATTCGCCATATCCATCGACAGAAGAGATACGACCTACATAGTGCCGAACAATTTTTTTTCCAGCTAGTTTCACCACCACATACATGCCTTCGTGGAGTTTCTTTTTTTCTATTTTTTGTTGAATAGTTGAAAGCGAGAGATTTTCACTATCAGATGACGAATAAACATCTTCATAACATAGTCGATGATGATTTTCCATATAGTTATCTGAAATGCAGAGAATTTGAACGTTATGGTACACATAAAATAAAATACTTTAAATACCGTCCCTACCTTTCTGCATACTTGGGAGCTTTATCTTTCCCAATCCATAATGTTCACAATCGATGTCTTCACTACATGTAATGCAAGAAAGTTGTCTTACTCGCAAAAGAGTTCTATAATTATTAGACCAACATACTTCGTGTATTTTCATTGTTCCTTGAAATACTGACAGGTTATTTGGAAGAATATCATCTATTTCTTCAATTTTTACTGAATCTATAGGAAGAATCTTGACTTTGGTGGAATCTTTCAGTATTTGTACCAAACATTGAAAATCTGGGATATCTGTACCCATGGCTACTAAGCGATCAGCTTCTCGTTTTACAACACCCCCAATTCCATCAGGAGCACCCTTCCCGTGTCCGCTTTCACTATAGTGCCAATGTAGACGATTAACCTCTAGATGACTAGCAAGGTAGTTTGCCATCAAGAAAAACATTTTTCTGTTTTTATATTGTGTAGAGGGACCATCCGACAAAAAATGCACAGTTTCTACACGTGGAACAATTTTTTGAATTTCCATGATTGCCAGTTGTAAGTGGGCACATATTGCTGATGGGTCATGCCTCAAGTTGTCTGATAAGGTACAGATAGAGAGTGGTACAATATTGTCACTTTCAGGATCTTTGTAATATATAATCACAGTATGCAAACTTATCTGCGGTTTTGAACCACCAAAATGAGCCGATTGGACTTCCTCACTATATTTGCAATTATAATTTTCAGAAAAGTCTGCATGAATTAAAATTTATTTTGCCGCCAAATTTCTTTTAATGTTGTCTATAGCTTTATACTGATGTATAATGTTTCTTACGTGCATTAAAAATTTGTCTAAGTTTTGTTTAAGGATAAGTACAATATCAGCTTTCTTGCAAAAAATCTTTTCTTTCACAGTTTTTTGACATAATTTTTCTTTTCCTTTTATGATTAACTTTTGCTTCTTTGTAAGCCACTTCTCGTAATATGTTTCTTCGTCTTCTTCGTAGTTTAAAATTTGTATTTGTTTATTTTTGCATTTTTGGCATTTTTTTTCAAGGCAGTTTTCTATTGAAGGCTCATCAATACAAGTATATGATTTTACAAGATCTTCAGGAGTATTTTCATTAATGATCTTTAAGAAATGTAATCTAGAAACAATAAGTGCCATATTTGTAGGGGAAGGGGGGGCAAAACCGTATACCTAACGTTTATATCAATTTATCATATTGAAAAAAAAATTTTTTCTCACAATTCAGTTCGTGGGTCCTCAGTTTAGTTTATTATGAAGCTATGAGGTGTGTCAAACTTAGCAAATGTGTAACTGCATTTCGTCAATTATTTATATTGTAAAAAAAGTGCTATCATACGGTTTTGCCCCGACCCGGGGTAAAACCGTATAGACAGTAAAATGCATTGCAAAAATAGATTTAACACAGTAGAATGATTGTTTTCTCTCCATTCAATATAAGGAGAATTTATTGAGGCTTTTACAAAGTTAAGATCAATTTTTTTCAACATCACTTTCTTCTTCGGACACATCCTCAACGTAACTGGCTTTCTTGTCCTTGCTTCTACGTGGGATAGTGACTCTCATCACGGTATTCACTGAATGAGGGACCTTTTCTTTCGCATTCTGGTTTTTTTTAGGTCCACAGCGTTTTTTCTTCACGCATGATTTGTCTTGTCTCACACTTTCGGCGTCCAGAAGATTTTTTTTGTATGGTGAGGATGTTAAAATTGCTGTTCTTCCTCTTTTTCTCGAAACTCTTTTCTCTGATTGAGAAGAAACGTGTGGAATCGGTTGAACATCCTCTGGCGATGTTATTGGGAAACACGATGAGCGATTCAGAGGCTCAGAGGTCGAAGAGCGAATCAGAGGCTCAGGGGTCGAAGAGGAAATCGGAGGCCTAGGAGTCGAACCAGGTGAAGAACTTGGGTCTGGGGTGGGCGCCGTACTGGGGCCTGGGTTGGAGATCGAACTAGGAACTAGCTCCACCGTCGAAAGCTCGATGTCGGTTGTTGCTGATGGCAGAAAATCGTTATCTCCAAACACGTTCATGTCCGTTGGGTAAATTCCCGTTTTTCGAAATCCATTTATTGCATTGGACATCGTAGCAGCTTGCGTGTAGGCTGCACCAAATAATTGCGGCAAATGATGCAGTGTGGCGACCTTTCCAGGATTGCAGCGTAAAAATTTACGAACTTCGTGTCCATAATAAGTGCTCATTGGCTTCATGAATGAGACGTCCAACGGCTGTAGGCGGTGTGAGCAATGAGGAGGAAAACATAACAATATTACCCCATTCTCTCGAGCCAGGTCGATCAATTCGATGTTCTTCGTGTGTGACGCATGTCCATCCAAAATCAAAAGAACTTTTCGGTTCTGCGAAGCACCCACAAACTTGATAAAATGTTTGAACCAAGTGATAAAAAGTTCTTTGGTGATCCATCCGCTTTCGCGACAAGCAGCAAAAGACCCAGGAGGAAGGCCTATCTCGAACGATGGCTGCATTCTCTTTCTTGGAAAAATAAGCATTGGTGGCACGTAGACACCTGCAACAAAAGAAGGAACATAAAAACGAGGACAAATAATGATTGATAACATGGAATACCGTAATCTCATTCATGCTCGTACCTGCAGCGGAAAAACACATTTCGGCCGTCACAGTTTCTCCTCTCTCAGCTGATGTGACAGTCCCAACTTGACGTCGCCCTTTTTGCGCAATTATTTTTGTGTACCCCTTTGGATTGACAGTAAATCCGGTTTCATCAACGTTGAAAATGCGATCTCCAGTAATATTCTCATTTTCAATTATATAAATGAGAAGATCAAAGAATTTTTCCACAACAACCTTGTTGAATCCCATTGCTCGTGCTGCAGACGTTGCTTCAGGGCTCCTCAAAGATAGACCGGGGTGGCGTTTCATGAAATTTTTCATCCAGCCCTCTCCTGCCAATTGGTTTCCACCAAAAGGATGTTGGATTCCATTTCTTTCTGCAAGTTGAAATGCCACCTCCCGGAATTCGTGCATGGTCAGACCAAATAGCTGCCCTTCCATTGAGGTCAAATATGATACGAGTTCGTCTTCTTGCTGTACGGAAAAAACTGTTCTGAAGCGTCCTAACCGTTTTTCCACAACGAATTCAGCATCAGCTTTTTTTCTTGCCACATAATCCTGCAATGTTGAGTGCGGTACTTGAAACTCGTTTGATGCTTTTGTAATCCCCATTCGCTTTTCAATGACAGCTTCAACTGCAGCTGCCATCGCGTCTTGTGACCATTGTTGTCGGTTTGACTTTCTTTCATACGTCCGAACCATTCTGAATAAGTGAAAGAACATGTCCATAAATATTTTTAAATTTCGAAATTCATTTTGATTATACATTCTTTGAAAGGTTTGAATTTTTTGAGGGGTTCTGCCGCAGGCCCCGCAGAATCTAGGGACAGCCCTGCTTACAAATTTTTCATACAATACTGATTTCTTCAGTTGATGAATGGCAAGTATTTGTTTCTACATTTTTTTTGTGCTTGTGACTTGAGGCACAACGGTTACGGTAATACGGTTTTGCCCCACCGATTTTGCCCCCAAGTCCAGCGTAAACATTTGGACTCATAACAAAAAATCTAACCAACAAAAATGATTGATGGAATATGCAAATTAAAGGTACTGCTGCGGACTACAATGTCGTACTATGGAAATTTGTTGAATGTTTAATGAAACTACAACTTACTTGCATCGCAAATCCAACAAATTAGTAAGGACGTCCTCCAGCAAAATGCACCTCGTGTTTCTCGGAAACGAATTGTCGAAATAACACTATCGCTCGGAAATAACATGTACACAACTCATGAACAACTTCCATTAAATTCCGAGAGATGGCGATCGAATGCAGCTTAAAAAATCGCTTCATACGGTTTTGCCCCCCCTTCCCCTATGTGTTAGACACAAACAAGTATTCCTGGATGAAACCGTCGGCTGCAGTATCCAAAATGGGCGCATTTTGCAGAATGTAGAATATGAGATTTTCAAATTTGGATGTGTTTTCCTGAACTGGCAATAAATGTTTTTTAACGTGTCATTAAGATATCTTTTTTGTTTTTTTTTTGTTTATGCATAGTTATTGTTTCTTTTTTTCCAGGACAAAGGCGACTGTATTCATCTTTTAATAAAAAAGAAGTAACACATTGCTGTACATATAACATTTTTTTTTGTATTTCATTTCTTCTGCATTTGCTTTTGCCAAAGAAAAAGTTCTTAGAAGTTAAGGCTCCCATATATTTTGTAAAACCATACTTTTTAACGAAAGACCCTGTAATTTGTCGAATAAATTGTCTCTTTTGTATGGAGCCTTGCTGTTGTTTGAAATTCGCTCTCAACTGGATTGACATTACCTCACTAAAGAGTATTTTTTTCTGTACTGTTTTTCCAACATTTAAACCACTGACCAAATTATTTACTTTTGTTCGTGGACTTATCTTTTTATTTTCTTTATTTAGTCGTCGAGTTCGTTTTCTATATTTTTCTGCTCGTTTTTCTGCTTCACGTAATTTATTTTCCAGAAACTTAACCTTCCGTCGGTCGCGCCTGTTCGACACGCATAGTAGGTCGCACTGCGGTGTTTACACCGCAGTCGTTTTCGCTGAGTTTTTTTTGCTCAAGACCGGTTAATTTGACAGTCTGGGAGGACGATAATTGAGATACGCTTGTTATTAAAATTTTTATTCACAAAATTATCAAAATATAAGCTGGTAGGTAATACACAAATTAAAAATTATCCTGTATGGTAAAAATGAAACACCTATGCAAATTTAAAAAAATACAAACGTAATCAAAACTTCTAAAATTTGTAGGAAGTAACAAATCGTATTCTATGAAATAGTAAATAAAACCAAACTGCAAAATATTGGTAATATATAAACTAGAACGTCACAATAGAACTTTTTTAGAAATCACAGCAAGTTGTTGCAAATAAAAGTGATAGGTAGTGTTAGGTTCATATTTTCTTCTGGAAATCAAACAATGTTGGCAGACAAAAACTGATGACTCCTAAAATCAGACTAGGTAGGTACTTTTTCTAGAATCCAAATTCAGTCTTCTTCATCGCAACTCATGTTTTGGCTCTCTGCACACGTTTGGCATGTCACAGTTTTTTGGCTGTGGTTTCGACACACATTTCTTTTGCATTCATCACACTTTACACCAGTTTTGTTATTTTTGTGAGAACCACATAGGTAGCAAATCCCTGTGCGTGTCGTGTTGCATTGATTCCCTGCATTATCACTCTCACGATAACGTTCAAGGAAAGTGTAAAGAACTTTGGGGAGGAATTTGATCGTTGCTCGAGTTCGAAGATGGTTTTCCATCAGCTGCAAGGACAAATTTTTCAAAAATGTTCGTCGGTTGTTGTTATCGGGGTTGTTGAAGAAAAAAATTTTTTGAGCATTGATCCCCGCTACATCAAGGTCCCTGTAAAATACAACCATGGTCCACCGTCGTGTAACTCTAGCAGTTGAGTGCGTGGAACACATTAGGTCGACTGTGTCAACCCCTCCCTTTGTTTTGTTATAATCGATTATGATGTCAGGTTTTCCAGTTTCGTGATCGATGTGATTGTCATCATGCATGGTTGACAATAAAATGACCGCTTTCTTTCTTTTAGTTGTGTAAGAAACGAGAGTAGAATTATCCTGAAACCCGAAAATGGATGTTCCAGGTGCTCTGGATTTGTCCGTAAGGAATAAATTCGGAATCTCCCTTTTATTAGCTTTCAGAGTTCCCAGTGATGTAAGCCCTCTTTCTAGTAGGTATTGAGAAAGCGCATGGCTCGTGTAATAATTGTCTGTAGTGAGATTTCTGTTTGACCTTTCGAGAGGCGAAACCAACCGTTTCACAATATCAGCAGGCTTATTAGATACTTTGTAAGGCCCCTCTTTCTGTCTTCCACAATAGATCTCTAGATCATATGTATAGAATGACTTGCTGTCACAAAGAGCGTACATTTTTACTCCATACTTTGCGGGCTTGTTGGGCATGTACTGTAGGCACCACCGCCCTCTAAAAGGTACCAGCATTTCGTCAATAACAACGAATTCTCCCAAGCTATAGTTAGCTTTGCAGTTTGTGATGAATGAATCGTGAAATTCTCGTACAGCTGCAAGTTTATCTGTTTCTTCGCGTTGTTTTCGAGTTTCAATATCATCAAAACGAATGGCTCGTAACAAAAATAAAAATCGACGATAGCTCATAGCTGCTCTCAGTAAAAGTGTACCCGTGCCATCAGTAGCCCACAACTCACTTACGTCAGCGTGTTGGGATTTCTTCGTAGAAATGAGAAATAGGCACCCCAATAATGCCAAAATTTCGTCCCTACATGTCAACTTACAGTCTCGGGGTCTGTAATATACTTGCTCCTCTATAATATTCATTTGAATATACTTGTTCGAAAATACAACAATTTTGTCAATAAGTTCAAGAGGGATCAATTTCAAGAATGCGGACATTTCTGTAGGAGTATCTCTGGCACGGCGTGTAGGTCCGGGTAACACTTTTACTATGTTCTTGGCTCGGGTTTTCCCGGGGAAGGACATTGAATTGCTTATCCATATAGTTTCCAGGTCTCTACCTAGAAATACGTTGAAGTCTTCATTATCTATCTGCCCATCTTCTTCATCACCGATCAATGACTGTTCTGAGTCACTATTGTGAACATTTTCTTCAACTTCCCGCGGTTCGTAATCGGGATCATTTGGATCTTCATGGTTTTCCCATTCTACTTCCTCGTCCAATTCCCTCAGAACACGAGCAATATCCGCATCAGTAAAGTAACGATGAGTAGGGCGTGACCTGAATCACAAACCAAAAAAAATAAAAAATAGGTACCTACGTAGGTTTTTTCACGAACTCAAATTTTTTTGGAAGATAAACACTGATAAAAAATGATATCGAGATCTACACACAATGAGTACCTATTGATCCAGAAAAAAGTTAGTGTAGGTACAGGAACGATCTAAACTCATCAAGATATAAAATCTGAGGTAATTTACTTACATTGTTGAAGTCTGTAGCACTGCGATGTTCTCACCGCCAGGTCTTGTCGCGCTGCGGTGTTCTCACCGCGAGGTACCTATCGCACACCGCTCTTGGAACGAAACTGATTTAGAACTTGTACATTGCTGATAGGGTTGCGAACTGGACGCGATCTAGCGTGTGGAATCATAAACAATGCATATTGGGGGGGGCCGGGCGATTTCTCAGAAAAGCGGTCGAAGGGCAATCATTTTCTCTCGAGTGCGGTGTAAACACCGCGCGCGCGACCGACGGAAGGTTAATTCGTGAATTTAATTTGGCTCTATTTTTTCTTCGAATCTTCTCGCCGAATGCTACTCTACTTCTAGAGCTCGAGGAGGATCCAGCACTGTTAGGAATATCATGATTAAGTGCTTCGATCTGCACTGGAAAGGCCGGTGGAGTTTGGTCAGTTACAATTTTTTCTAAACGTTCTTTTTCTTTCTCATTGTCATAGTACCGTTTACTTCTTTCCCTCCATTTCCTCCGTATAGCTCTTTTCTCACGTTCAGGTAGATCACTAACGCTTTTAATTTTCCCAGCTGCTTTTCTAGCATAATAGCGCTCTCTTTCTCTTCTTTTAGCTTCCTCGTATTTGACAGGGTCATTTTTTATATTTCCTCGCAACCTTCTCATACTTTCTCTCACAATTTTTCGTTTTTTATCTGAGCAACTTTTGCTTTTTATTTTATTTCGCGCCATTGCTAGTGAACTACCTGTAAATTAAATTAATGTTGGCATTGTTAAATTGATAGTATCATCGACAAATGAATAGTTTTTCACCTCCGTGAATAGAAGTATTCACGGAGGTGAGGTTCAAGGAGGTGAGAAATGTTGATAATTTCCATTACACGGTAAAGCATTTTGAGGTTATCAAAAGTACGCGTGGTGTTAAAGAAACTTCTAGATGTTTTCTACTTATCTCCAGGTCAACAAGCAAATTAAATAAATAATGTCTTGTTATAATATACTAACGGAGGTGAGAAATGATCTTGAACACATATTTTTCCTTACCTTTTTTATCAAATTATCACAAACCACTTGAACATGTAGCACTGATTTTGACATAATTAAATTATCGATACATAGAAGTTGGTACCTTCGCACATCCTCAATAGATGGAGCAGTATTCACGAGATTTAGAGTATTTTAACAAGACAGTAACGGAGGTGAGATTGTTTTCGAGGACAAGACGAGTTAGTAAAATTCTTTAATTTTCATGAAGATTGAAGAAATAATTTTCGAGTGATTGCAATTAAACATTATTCTACTTATTTTATAAATATCCTAAAATTGATAATTGGTTTTTAGTTTTCTATAATACATGTAACAGTGTTGACTTCTGTATGGGGGGACAGTTCACGGAGGTGAGATCTCACCCTCCGTTGGTAGGTTAAAACATGAAAAAAAAGGATTAAAAAATTTCGAAGTATATAATGGCTTAATACAGTTCAATATATATACGTGTACCTTTGCTGTCATTTACTCTAAGTCGAACGATGATTCCGTAATTTGTAACGGACAAGGAAGGTCTGCTTTTCGTGAGAATGACCCAGTTGTAAGGCTTTCAAATTTATCGGAGCTAGCCAAGATACGCGTACTACAGGCAAATTTGCTATAGGCGGCGAGCGAATATTGTTTAGCAGCGCCTCTCCGCGGCGAACCGAAACATTTATTGCGGGAACTGACCAGTCACTTAGGTCGGGTGTCCACCGGATGGGGCCGACCAGAATCGGGCCGATCGCTGAGCACTTGAGTATATATACCTATATACCTATATACCCAATCTGTATATATATATACAGGGTGGACCAGGTTAAACGTCATTTTTTTATATGTGAGAACAGCAACAAAAAAAGTAGACTCATAAGAAAATTTTTTTCAAAAATGTTTCCTAACAAAGATACAGGGTGTCAGTTTTGAAAAAAAAATGGTTTTCTCATCATAACTTCTAAACTACTTGATCGATTTCCATGAAATTTCGCACACAGGCTAATGTAGAACAGCTCTAAGCAATAATTAAATAATTTTAAAAAATTCTCCAGTGGCGTAGATACTAGGGGCCGGTACCCCCTTTTCCCCTCCCAATCTTCGGCGCCACTGAATATTGTGCAAAGAAAATTTAATTATTGGATTCCCCGTTTAATTTAGAGAAAAAAATCACCCTTGCAAATTTTTTATTCATGGCTTCGTTTTTGAGATATTTATTTTAATTTATAGGGTTGCGAGCAGGCCAACGCTAGGTTGAACTCCATTAATTGTGATATGTATGTGATAGAGCAACCAAAAAAAAATAGATTCTCATGAGAAAATTTTTTTCAAAAATGTTTCCTAATAAAGATATAGGGTGTCAAAGTTTCGAAAAAAAAAAATGGTTTTCTCATCATAACTTCTAAGCCACTGGATCGATTTCCATGAAATTTCGCACACAGGCTAATGTCGTACAGCTCTAAGTAATAATTAAATAATTTTAAATAATTCTCCAGTGGCGTAGATACTGGGGGCCGGTACCCCACTTTCCCCCTTCCCAATCTTCGGCGCCACTGGATATTTTGCAAAGAAAATTTAATTATTGGATTCCCCGTTTAATTTAATGAAAAAAATCACCCTTGCAAATTTTCGATGTGACTTCGTTTTTGAGATTTTTTTCTTTGACATTATTATATTATTATTACAAATATTATTATAATTTATTACGATGTTGCTTCCAATAAATAAAAAAATAATGTGTACAGGAAAATCAGAAAAATTCATTTCATACAATAAAAATAAAGTTTACTAACCAATTTCCCATACAGCATTTGCACATACATTTCATATACATTGCACATACGTTGGCGGATATACAATGTCTAATGGATATATATATATATGCATATACATAGAAATGTCTTATGAATATGTCAGTACCGGATGTTGACGTTCTAATCATTAATTGTAACCAATTTCATTGCGATACTTGTTACATTTGTATCGAGTAACTAATTAAATTGCGTTACTCGTTACATTTGTAACTTTGCCGCGCAACTTTATTATTTTATTAATTCAATAATCTCGACCGAGATTATTAATCGAGTAACCAATTTAATTGCGTTACTGGTTACATTTGTATTGAGTATCAATTTAATTGCGATATTCGATACAAATGTAACAAGTATCGCAATTTAATTGCGTTACTCGTTACGTTTGTATCGAGTAACCAATTTAATTGCGATACTTGTCACATTTGTATCGAGTATCGATTTAATTGCGTTACTCGTTATATTTGTATCGAGTAACGAAATTTTAGTTCATTACACACGCTACGAACAGAAATAAATAACGAAATTTCATATTGTTACTCGATACAAATGTAATGAGTAACGAAATAAAATTTCTTATTCGATACAACCCGAGTCGAATAATTCGACCTGAGTTCACACTGAACACCCTACCGTAAGTAGGAGGTATAGGAGGAGAGAGAGAAAGCAGGTTTTCTTTTACATTGTAAACTAACCCCTGATTTTTCAACCTACATCCTCGAGTTATTTCCTAAATCCGTGGTTGTAGGTTGAAAGCAGGAGGTAGGTATGGAAAGGTTTTACCCCGGATTACACCCTACACCTCCTACAGAATAAAGTCGATTTAAATTTTATAGGTGTTCGGAAATCATTTGAATTAAAATAATTACCACCTCATTTTTTTGTAGTAAAAATTTCATTTATCGCCTTATTATTAAAAATATTTGTGAACATTGAATGAATAAAATACCTTTTTACTCGGGTCTTACTTTCAAATAAAACATAAACTTCATTCTTAAAGATTAAATTTTCTTTGTATTTACTGCTTTACTTTATTTCTGTTGCCTCTCTTATTTGACGCAGTTCTATTAATGTGATCAACATAATCCTTATGTTCTACTACCTCTCCAAGTTCTCTTGCTCTTTGGCAGATCCAACCTGTAAAATGCAATGTTTTTTAATTACAAACCTATATTTGGAATATTTTTACATTATTATAAATTTACTAGTCCAAATATACAGAAGATATTTACCATATAACCCATCAAACAGGTGAAAATCGATGCCTGGACGTTTTGATCCTCGTTTGCCACAAGCACAATAATTCTTGATACTCGTGTTATAGACAAGTAGCAGTGTTTCGCGTACTAATGTTCTCCAACAAAATGCAGAGGTATCTGCTTTTGAAGTTTCTTCTAACCAAGCAATTTTGTTTTTGTGTAGGTAGAACTTACAACTAGATGATATTTCCATCTGCAACATTTATGGTTTTGCACTATATTCGTTTAAAATGAAGGCCTGTTCAATATGACTTATTTAGTCAAATATTTAAACAATATTTTATACATAGTGATTATCACGATTATTATTATATTTTTAACAGATAAATATGTTCGATTGCTTTTAAAAATGCACAGAAAAAATTTTCCAATAACGACTTCAGTTTTAGGTTAGCTAAAATTTCCATCACTTAAGCGATCCTCTTAAATTTCTTATAGTTTTCGAATATCTTCCGATGAAAACTAGTTTCTTAAAATTACTCAGTAAAGTTTCTAACATTTTTAATTAAAATTTCCTAAACTTCTTCAGTTTAGAAGACAAAAATATTTTTAATTATAAGTATATTTGTAGAGTAGGTTTTTTTCAACAATTAATTTCCTTAAGATTTTTTTCACATTGTTTTTTAAAGGTTAAATTATTATAATTATTACTCTTTACAAATTTATGTATTATTATGAAAAATGATACTACTTACAAAATTGCTGTTTTCTGCTTCATGGAAACGCTTGGGCATTTTGTCTGGATTATTGTTATCAGGATTGTTTTGTGTTTGACATTCAAGTTTATATTCCAGAGCAGTGTTACGATCTGGGTCGCTCGGATCCAGATCAGTAACTTGGATTGTTGAAGAAAGGGGTCCGTCGGCCGTCGCACAATGGGCGGAAACGCCGAAAATCTGGCCAAAAGTCTTTTTTTCAACTTTACGTAAACATATTTTAATGTGTGTACATTACAAGTAAACAATCCATAGCTCACGAATCTTCATTTTAGAAGTTTATTTGCACGCTACATTTGTTTATACACGTCATGAAAAGTTGTACTTTTGGTCGGTGGTCAGTTAGCTCGAGGAGTTCGCCGAGCGTACACAAACTTTGCAGGTCTGGCGTTGTTGTCTTTTTTATAATTTTTACATGCAGGTAACAGGGATATCAGCCTTAAGGTATGTACTTGTAATAAACATAAGCAGAAAGCTGCAATGTTATTACTTATTTCTTAAATTACTTTCAACATAATTGAAGTTTATCTGTATATCTGAAAGTAGATTTTAAGATTTAAGTAGACTTTTAAAAATTTGGCCGAGTTTGGCCGGGAAACTGTTATTATGAGTACATTCCCTCTTTATCTGTGAATACCATGCAATGATCTTTTCCTGCGAATATCTGCGATCTTTTGAAAAAATTAGTTTTTTCCACTTTCCGACAAACGGTGATAACGCTGAAAATCTGGCCAAAAGTCGAAAAGTTAACGGATTGATCTGAATTCGGGTACTCGGGGGTTTTTGGGGTCGCTGATTACGAATCCAAAGTCAAAATTTCGAAAAACAATATGGCGGATCCAATATGGCGGAAAGGTTCCTCAAAAATTAATCGAATCTCGGTGAAATTGAGTAGGGGAGAGTGTTGTACCTCGGAACGATTATTGAATATTTTAGTTTAACTGATGATTGGGAAAATATTTAAACGGCATTCCCTGCTGGATCGATGAGATATCTATTCAGGTACATAAGATGTAAAGGAAATTTTCCAAATATTGATACCAAGGTGTTTTCCAGCGTAATTTTTATTAGCTACAAATTGTTCCAAGGTACAAGATGGTCTTGTACCATGGAACAGAGGTAATGTACCTTGAAACACAGATAATAATCAACTAACAAATAAACTAAGTAAAAGTTCAGATTATTTAACAATATAAATTTTACAGTTCCACGCTAGGAAAACCAGTCGACGAAGTAATCTGCAAGATGTTTTCCATAGAGCTATGGATACCTCAGATCCCATAATTTCCACGTTAAATTTACAGACAAGAATTAATAAGCAACAGAAACTACATCTTCCATCTGAAGTTATAGCAATGCTTTTAGAAATACATCCGCAGACATTACAAAATGAGGAACACACAGAGGAAGGTTACGATGAAGAAATTATGTTAGAAGAAGTAATACCCGATCATTTGGACTTACTAGAATTAGATATGGAAAATTAATACGTTGTTTTGTTCAATTTAGTAAATACGCTTCAACAAATTCGTGTTTATAAGTTTAAAGTTACCTGTAAAAGACATCAAATGTTTTTTTAGCGTTAATATGCTCCACAAAAAACAGTTAAGCTTCAATATTTATTAAAACCTTGTTTAGACTTTTGGCCGAAAAATACCTTCCTACAAACCATAGTGCGACCCCGAAAACCCCCGGGTACCCGAATTCAGGGCAATTACTCTATTTTACGTCGAGATTTGATCCGTGCATGCGCCGTACTGTGGCGCCACCTACGAATTTTGCAATTCTGGCCTCGGATTAGTAATCAGAGACCCCAAAAATCCCCGAGTACTCCATCTCACCCAGATTCGATCAATTTTTGAGGAACCTTTCCGCCATATTGGATCCGCCATATTGTTTTTCGAAATTTTGACTTCGGATTCATAATCAGCGACACTAAAAACCCCCAAGTACTCAATCTCACCCAGATTCGATCAATTTTTGAGGAACCTTTCCGCCATATTGGATCCGCCATATTGTTTTTCGAAATTTTGACTTCGGATTCATAATCAGCGACACTAAAAACCTCCAAGTACTCAATCTCACCCAGATTCGATCAATTTTTGAGGAACCTTTCCGCCATATTGGATCCGCCATATTGTTTTTCGAAATTTTGACTTCGGATTTGTAATCAGCGACCCAAAAAACCCCTGAGTACTCAATTTCACCTCGATTAATATACGTTTTCGACTTTTGGCCAGAATTTCGGCGTTTCCGCCCATTGTGCGTCGTAGGCGATGAAAACCGCCTCTTGGTAGAAGAAGAACTCGGAGATCGATGATTGTATTGAATAGTCTTTATTTCGTGTGGACAACGACGTGGTTCTTAAGACGAAAAACAGTGATCTGCCCGTCAGTGGCTCGTTCGGCTCTTATATCTACCTTGAGCGGGGGAGTGGTGGAAGGAAAGCTATGAAGGAGCAAGGAAAATTTGGGAAAATAGAAAGGAAGATTGCTTCGGTGATGAATCAGCGATGGTCAGGGGGGAAAGGTCTAGCTTTCCGGTCTTGAGGACTTAGACCCGAGTGGTCGAGGCGTACTTTTCTATATCGCAGATAAAGCGTGATTGTGGGTAACGTAGTTGCATTGTGCGTAACAAGGACTTAGACCCGAGTGGTCGAGGCGTACTTATCTATATCGCAGATAAAGCGTAATTGTGGGTAGCGTAGTTGCGTTGTGCGTAACAGCAGCTAAAAGCAACCTTTGACGCTGCACATCTCCTTGAGTCACTAATAAAAATTATACATTATTAATTTTGCTATTATAAAAATACAAAATTATGAACAACAGTCTGATGAAGTGGATTTTTAATATTTTGTTCAAACAAATTCAAAGTGTAACACTCACCGACACCAGGCAAAGCATCCCGAGTCGAATAATTCGACCTGAGTTCACACTGAACACCCTACCGTGAGTAGGAGGTATAGGAGGAAAGCAGGTTTTCTTTTACATTGTAAACTAACCCCTGATTTCAACCTACATCCTCGAGTTATTTCCTAAATCCGTGGTTGTAGGTTGAAAGCAGGAGGTAGGTATGGAAAGGTTTTACCCCGGATTACACCCTACACCTCCTACAGAATAAAGTCGATTTAAATTTTATAGGTTAGGAAATCATTTGAATTAAAATAATTACCACCTCATTTTTTTTAGTAAACATTTTATTTACAAGAAATTGCAGTACCCAGAAGTAAATAATGCTGGTAGAAATCGTTCCTCAAGATTCCTTCTACAACTGGTAACGAATAATAAATAAACCACATTTTTAGCTCTGAGGCCTTCCAGTGAGCAAGTTCTTCCACAGACCGTGGCATTCGATGTGAAAACTTGGGTGGTTTGATACTTGATAAGCGGTTATTGATCTGGTCTATGAATTGATACAATGAAAATGGACAATCTGTAAACTTCACGTCAAACCATAGGGTTAATAATTTTTTTACAACTCCGCCATAGATTCCATGCATTACATCTATAGCCATCCCTCTCATGAAGTCAGGCATAATCCTCGAAAAAGCTGTATGTCCTTTAATCCCCATAACAGGTTCATCAGGAGTTCCTGTGTCAGCGTGTTGAAGACATTCATGTGTTGTTCGCATTTGTGGTTCGTTTTCGTAACGATAAGCTCGAACATGACTTCTAGGACCAAGAATAACATTTTCGCCCGGATTGTAGCATGATGTGCATCCAAAATATCCATTGAATTGATTCATATTAAGAAATAGTGATTTAGCAGGTAAATCACAAGTTCCTAAGAGAAGTACCCCTCTAACGACAATTTCATCATTTCTACCAGGGAGAGTAATATTAATTCCTTGGACAGCAATTTGTTCAAACTGTTCACGAAATTTATAAATAAACTTGTTAGGATCAGGTTTTTGCTTTCCAAACCACAAGCCAACTAACAATGTGTTGTCAATTTGTTTCCTATGTTCAAAAGTAACTCATTTATCGTAAGATATAGAGGCCACAAATACTGATTTTAGAGGAGGAAAATACTGGAACTCCATCAGTATACCAACTGAAAGAAATGTTGTTAGGATTACTTAAAAACCCATTTTCTACCCATTCTTGATACAGTGATCCATCGTAGATATCACGAATAACTCCTACCCTTGCAGGACGTTGACGAGCCCATTGCAATAATTCATAAAAGCTATCTCTTTGATACATTTCTTGTAGTTGATATTTAAAAGGTAACTCTATAAAATATGAATTTTTTTTATGTGGACATGATGGGCATTCGGCATCAAGTGAATCCAGATCTCTTAAACATTTTGAGCAGTAATAGTGTTTCTTCATTCGCGATTTATCCAAACCGAAATAGTTTTGAAAAGACTTAAGTGTATTTTTTTGTAAATTTTGTTGGATGCAATGTAAATTAATTAGCATAATAATATCTTCCACACAAAGCATATTCAAACTATGACGAAGACACAGCACCAGAATGAGTAGCATACTTTCTCCCACTGTCACAGGCGCTCCTCGATAAAGTGGACGGTATTCCTGCCAATTTTCATTTCTGATGCCTTGTGGATTATCATCTCGCTCATTATCACCATCATCTACATCATTCACTTCTTCATCGTTACTATCGAAAAATTGCTCTTCGTTTTCACTATCGCTAACCGCTAATTCTTCCTGATCAGCAGGACGATCTCCCTGCTCAATTATCCGATGTCTTTCATTGTCGATTCGTAGATTTTCATCTCGCCTCGCACCATCATCAGATTCATAACCTCCATTATCCTCAGATTCCATTGCGTCGCTGCTGCTATCAAAAAACTCGTTTTCATTTTCGTTTTCGCCAACAGCTAATTCTTCCTCATTATCAGGATTATCTTCTTGCGCGAATTCTCTGTCATCGTCAGCATTATTAGCTCCACCGTATTCTCCTTGATTGATATCAGCATCAGCGACAGGAATGTCGACTCTAAAATAAAGTCGCAACAGTCAAATTTTAGGCAGGATCGGGGAGTGTGCCTTTTACATAACTGATCATTTCTTGATTTATTTCATCTGCAGAATATAATATTATTCCACGTCAAAGGAACATTTATTCTTATTAGGTAACAAAGATATACTTCTTTAAAAAAATTCAAAAACGTATACTTGGAATTTGACAAAATTCTTTATACAATTAACGAAAAGTAGATTGAAACACCAGTTATATAAGAAAGTTATTGCAAAAACGCGAGTCTAGTTATGCAAAGCTGCTGTGTGTTCGAATTCCTTAAGTTTTTAATGTTTTATTGCTGAAAGCCATAAAGTTACACTATTACGGAGAAAGGTATGGTACTAAAAAGAATGATATATCATATATATTAGTGCGATATATATATATATCATAAATATATCATATATATACCTATCATAAACGTAAATGCGGATTTATTTTTATGTCGGAATACAAAAAATTATTTTTGGTTACAAAAAAAACATTCATTATATCGCAAAAATCGATTTTGCTAAATTCTGTCACAGTATACTCACTGTAAAGGTGGTAAGACAGGAATTTCAGGTGCAGGTCTCTCATTATTTTCATCTCCTGCTTCATTAAGTAAAACTATTAATCGTTGACGTCTTCGTTTCGCTCCTAATTCATCCAAAGATTTGCGTGACATTTTTGGTTATGTCCAAACTTGTAGAATCACAAAATAACACTTTTTAGTAAGTTGTGAACGAAAAACTTTTTTGAAGTGTTCTTAGAAATTAATAATTCCAAAATAGACATAGATTTAAAATAATTTTGATTGTTATGTCACTTAATGGTACATGCGGAAAATCAATTTATTGATTTTTCCGCTCTGGATCTCGACAACTGATCGAGACTGACGTAGATGCCGGTATGCGGCGCTCTAAACGCAGTATTGGGACCGCTATTTACCGATGGCGGCGCTCGCGGCGCTGCGGAAACATGGCGGATATTATGCGTTCAGCACACCGTGTATTTCAAATTCCGGCGACCAGTAGTATACAGTTGATCCGAATGATCTGTTCAGTCTTTGAATACGGTGTGTGTGCATATAAATATTGACAATAAAACATATGTTGGAATTCCTGAGAATACTAAAGAGCTCGAGTGAAATCACTATGTGCATCAGAATGTTATTAAAACTAAGCCTTAATTTAAAGTATGAATGATCTATGTTTCAGTTCATTTCCATTCAAGTACAACGCTAATCTATAGTGTCCAAAGAACTCAGTTCAAATGTCATAGTTTTTAGCTTTCATCTTTTAAATGCATTAATTTTTTATTTGGTTACAGTTTTAATGTTTGTACCCACAAAGACATTACATTGATGATTACACTGACAACAAAAAATGATTTTTGAGTCAAGTACTTCCAGTCATAAAAAATTCCTTCTTTTCTTAAATGTCTCTTCATCAGAATCCACGAAAATAAGATTTATCGAAATCTAATACTAATTTATATTTCAAATGAAGTATTTATTTTATGTAATAAAATTATTCCTTTTATATGAAATAAAGCAATATACGGTGAACTCAATAATAGAATAATGTACCTACCAAAATTTTGGATCTAAAAAATTGATGAATTGAAAAAAAAATCAAATTTTTTTTTGCTACATTATCGTCGTAAACTTCTTTAATTTTGGTGATTACATTTCTCTGCTATTGAATTCATAATATTTCAATTAAAAAACCAAAATATTGTTTTAAAGAAAAGCTGGTTAACAAATAAAGAGAAAAATTAATAAACACTTTCTTGAATTCAATTGAAATAAATCGATGTTATAGAAAAATTAATAAACACTTGAGAATTCAATTGAAATAAATCGATGTTATAAATAATTTATTTGAATGTATAAACTTTTCTATTCATTTTCCACTTCTTATTTAGATTGGGTGTCTTCTTTCCAAATTAAAAGTGTAAAAAATTAAGGTCGTTTAATCGAAGTTTATTTAATTTGCATATTTTTACTAACATTATGTATTAATAAGGATATATTTAAAATATAAAAGGCACAACTTCATATTCTCGGAAAAATTTCGTTGAGTCAAATAAATATTTATTAAAAATGTCCATTTTAAGCTACATATGTATTGCAAGTATATTTGGTATTGAGAGATAAAAAGGTGTAATACGTAAATTGAAATTGTATATTTTTATTCATAGAAAATGCAGAATTTATTAAGCTCAAATCATTGTTTTTTCAAAATGCAACGATGATTAAATTCCCGTCAAACCCTCAATTAATCCATTAAAACTTGATTAAAATTTTATTTATTAATTTTTTTACAACAAATTAATCACAGGATGACTGCACAGTTTGTATAAGGTTAATTGAGTTGCAGTTGGAAATATAAGTAGGTGTTAGGTTCTTTAGGTGTTAGTTAGGAGGATTTTAGGTCTTGTAGGATGAAATCCTAATGAATTAGCAGCTGTTAGGTTCTTTAGGTGTTAGTTAGGAGGATTTTAGGTCTTGTAGGAGGAAATCCGATCGAATTATTCGACTCGGGATGTGCCCCATTAGTTGAGCAGCAGTATTAAAATTTTCCTTATCTTCAGATGGCATTTCATCATCACGCATGCTTTCATCTGTAAACTCTGCTTGGTTGTTGTCCGCAGAAGCAAAGTCAACAATTGGTGAATTACGATCATCGAAGTTTAGGTGATCATTCTCAACTTCAGTCAATGGCAAAACATATACATTATAGTCTTTGCTCTGATCTGTTTGTTCTTCTTCATTTCTAAAAGGATAAATTTGACAAATCGCAGTTAGTCGGTGGATATTCCTGACTATTTGCCGAGTAATCAAACAGGGCTTGATTCATCTGATTTACTTGGGTTTGATTATAGTTTTGTCGACTGTATGCCGCTCAGAATCTAGCGGAACCTTTAGCGATTCAGATGTCCTTTGTTCAGTAACAGAGTGTACTTCAGATACTAAAGGAAAAAATACACTATCGAAATTATTGTCAATTTCAACATATACTCCGTCTGACTCAATTTGCTGGCTGGTATGAGGTTTAAGGGAGCGAGAAGTCTTGATCCGGTGAAGTGGCATCTTTTGAGTTAAGCTTGATTCTGTATTTGTTGGACTCGCGAGCTCTGATGTCAATAGGTCAACTCCACTCTGCAGAACATCCGAGTTGAGTGGATTCTCCATATTAATTGATTTCTGGTATAATTCACCAGATATTTGAGCCCTCGAAATATCAAAAATGGTCTTGTTGTTTATTAGGCCTTGTTCGGCTTTAGGAAGACCACTAGTTGTCTGCTTATTGAAATGTGATGTCGCTGAAGCAACTGATGTTTTCTGTAAAGTGTTCATTCTATGTGTTCGACGAATTTTTTCATTTACAGGCTTATCGACTTTAGTTCCTTTGTTATTTAATTGTGAATGTGTTCGTTTCAAATCCATTGATCCTTTCAACTCTGATGTTTTCAATGAAGTCATGTGGCTTAGGGATGTTGCTAAGAAGATTGGTGGATCTGATTTGATTTTTTGACTCTGTTGTCGGAAATTGGATTTCTTCACTTCGTTTATCATCTTTTCTTGTTCCCAGGTAGAAATCGTACCCCGAAATAAGCTTGTTACAAGGTTGGCCGGCAAGGTAGAACCTTGCGGCAAGGTTGCAAAACAAGGCTGATGCAAGGCAAATCCGTTACGCGTTTCAATGTTGTGACAGTATGCTATGCAAGCTTGTTTCAAGGTAGACTATGGCGCTTGGGACAAGGTTGCGTTGTCGGTAATGAGTCGGTAAAGAAGAACATTTTTGAGGTTAGAATGAAATTTTTATATTTTATTGATAATTAAAATTGGGTTACAATATATAGCATTACAAATTTAGAAAAATAATGTATAATACTAAGACGAGTACAATTTTATTATTCCTACTTTACTATCACTAGGTTTACGGAACCCCGTCAATTTGACGGGTGACTTATTCAATTTCGATTGTTTAATAATATATGAGATTCATTTAACTTAACTTTTATTAGGTAATAATTAGGCCAAAAAACAACAAAAATCACTGCTCGTCTGACGTTTGGGTTTCTCTTCGAACGAATCCTTCATTTCGTCTCCGAAGAGGGTTCGGAGAGGAATCGAAGCGTCAGGCGTGTAGTGATTTTTGTTGCTTTTTTGGCCTGATTGTTACCCAATAAAAGTTAAGTTAAATTAACCTCATATATTATTAAACAATCGAAATTGAATACCTATACCTCTCTTATGTACAGCGAAATATAATGTACGGAAAAGTATTCTAACAATTTAGTCTAAAATCTCATAGATTCTTAAGATAATATTACTTCTGTCGCCTGTAGTTTAATATTAATTTAACTTAACTTTTATTAGGTAATAATCAGGCCAAAAAACAACAAAAATCACTGCACGTCTGACGTTTCGGTTCTTCTTCAAACGAATCCTTCATTGTGTCTCCGGAGAGGGTTCGGAGAAGAATCGAAGCGTCAAACGCGTAGTGATTTTTGTTGTTTTTTTGCCTGATTATTACCTAATAAAAGTTAAGTTAAATTAATATTAAACTACAGGCAACAGAAGTAATGTTATCCTAAGAATCTATGAGGTTTTAGACAAGAAAGGTATAGTAGCGCGGACTAAAATTTTATACATATCGAGAAAGTTATCCGCCAAAATTACCATTTGAAAACGTCGCAAGCGTTCGTAAATCTACCCAAGTAGCAGAAGATATCTGTTAGACATCTATAAGATGTCTATATGTTTATAAAATGATATCTATATTTGGTATAAATGTGGGGAAAATCTATATATAGGTAGCGCGTAGATGTCTGACAGATATTCTAAGTGAACAAGAATCGATATTCTCTATCGTAAATATAATGATTGTTTAAAATTGAAAGTTAATACTATTGAAAAAAACTGAATAATAAACCTCTATATTAGTCTTCTCGTCCTTTAATAAAAAACTTTAAAACGAATTAGCAACTAGCACTTTATTAGAGAACGAAAAAAAGAATTATTCAGCGTCTAATGATACGCCGCCAAATACGAAATATCTCGTAGACGGCAATGTTTGTGTTAATACTATTAATTTAATATTTTATGAAATTATTATATTTACCACAGAATATCGATTCTTGTCAACTTAGGATATCTGTCAGATAGGTATTTACGCGCTATCTATATCTAGATTTCAACCATGTTTATACCATATGTAGATGTCATTTTCTAGACAGATATCTTTTGCTACTTGGGTGGCGTTAACAAGTCTCACTCTGAATCCGAAGAATCTAGTATAAAGTCTCTACCTAAATTTATTGTGGACAGGTTGAGTTCTTCACCTCTACCTCGAGATGTGCTTGGTAATGATGGCACTTCATTCCCGGTTGTAGTTCCTTTAGAACGGTGGCCATCCCAACACTTCGATGCAGTTAAGGCCACACCCACTACTGCTTTCGCCTCTTTCTCGGTGAGCTCTCGGTGATGCGACAAAAGTGTTTCTGAAAATGCATCAATTGAAATGTACTATCTATACTCTCGTATTTATTGCTATTCAAAAACAGTTCTGTTGTATTAATTCTGTCTTTATTGCATAATTTTACCTGTAATACATCCCATGAATTTGGGAAGATTCAGTTCCATAACAAATTTCCCCTTCATTTGTTTGGTGGCAGTGTATAGCATTGCAACACTTCTTGACACGAATTTTTTTTAAATGTCGCCTGCACTAATTGTGGGCTTTGCAGCCGTTAGTCGTTTCATCACTTGCAGCTGAAGAAAAGTAAAGACATTAATTTCGTTACAATTTTTATTCACTAATGCTATTTTTATGAAATACATACCGTATCTGATAAACATTTTGGATCCTCAGTTAGTTTCTGCTCAAAACGTTGTAATGATTCTGTGCAGTCGATTGGAAGCTCCAGTTCGTGGTTTTCCGGCATAGAAAAAGCGGCAGATGAAAAATTGCCATTATCCGGGATAGAGCGTTGAATATGCAGAAGTATTTCCTGATTTCTCCTCACTTGTGCTTCCACGGAGATGACTCTTGACAAAATGTCTTGAAGTACTAAAGTATACAGATGTATGTCTCATTAAAGAGTGATCTCTTGCGAATAAAGAAATACCAAAGATAAAAAATATAGGAATTAACATATCTACCAGATTGACCGTTCAGTTCTCCTTCTGCCATAAACTTTTTCTTCGGCGGGGTTCGTAGTTCAGTTGTGTTCCACAACGTTTCAAATTTTTTGAAACTTTATGTGATGCCACAAACATGTCAACGTAAGGTGCACTATCGTTCAGTGTCTCATTACTGATGGAAAAGGTGTCTGTGGATAAATCTTCTTTTATTGGCAGCATTGGTGACTTCGTTCCAGCCTCATCAATGTCTTCTCCACTTGAATATTGTGGGCCTAATTAAATTTTCTTTCTTTAAATATAGTTTGCAAATGATTTAATATAACAAACAACTTAAAATAACAACCTTGCATTGGAAAGAAGTCAACTTCCTTTTCTTCCCTTTTTTTTGATGATGTAGCTTTTGACTTCGATTTCATTTCAGCTAGTTTTTTCTTGAAGGTTTCAGCTCTGATCTGTTGCTCAATTTGAGAAGCTTTTTTAGAGAGCTCGGTATCTGTATCAGAAGAAAAAGCATAAACATTGCCTTCTTCCTTCAATTTTTCCAGAAGTGCATTTGCTCCTTCATAAGTATCTGAAAAGTAAATTGAACAGAACTGTTTGATTTTCATTACTTGACTTATCTTGAAAAATGTTGTCATTTTATATTTCTCGTGATGAAAATAATCATTTAGTATACATTACAGAATTTCAACTAACTTGATTGACCGTGGATTGATACTTTATACGTATTCCAGTTTTTTTGATATTTACAACCTTTCTTAACCAAATTTGGTACTTTATCGTACGGAGGAGGAGGGTAATGACACAAGGTGATGCTTTTGTCATTAAAAACCCATTCCAAAGGGACTATATCTATGCTCTTCAGCTTCGTTGGTCGTCCTCGAGGGTGGAATACTACTATTTGAAATTTCTTCAACGGTTTCATATAGTTCATGATGGTAAATCTAAAATATAAGTTCAAATATAACATTGGTTATATAAATATATTCAGGTTAAAGAGATGACAGACGAGTATGATAGACGAGAGCCTCTTGGCTTCGTCTTATATAGTTCAAAACTTAAACGAATTTGATCGAGGACAAGGACCGAGTCGACGTATGCTTACATTTGAGAGTGATGTCGGTACACGTCAGCTGTAGAGGGTGGGTCCGTGCCCGTGGAGCGCTAAACCACTCTGCTTCCAAGGTAGAGAAACGTTTAAGCACAGTTTCGTTAAATGTAACGGCTACTTCGAATAAGCTGGACACTCTACTCACTATAAGACTGATATAAATATATTCAGGTTAAAGAGATGACAGACGAGTCTGATAGACGAGAGCCTCTTGGCTTCGTCTTATATAGTTCAGAACGTAGCGACATTTGATCCATAGAGGGGATAGCGTGGGCGACGCCCCCTTATTGCACCCTTATTGGCTAATTGGAGGAAGATTGGTGGAACAGCTGATGATGATGGGGCTGTCCGAGTCTGTGTACAAAGGACGAAGGTTTCGTTGCTAGCGATTTCCGAGTGCTGCACTCACGCACCCCTACTCTCGATCGTAAGGATGCGTCAGGCTATCTGGAACGGTAAATTTCCATGAAAGGTATACAATCGTGGCGTTCGAAGCCTACATTCGCCGAAATATACAGTTTCGCATATCCTGAGATCAGCTATGGGTTGGCGAGATATTTATGACTGTGATACTATGAAACGATACGAACCATTGTGTCGAATTCCATTTATCGTGAGTCAGGACGGTGTCTCAGGGTGGAGTTAAGAGAGAAGAAACTAAATGCACTTTGAATTAGACAAGTTGGTTAATACTCAACGGTAGGTTATAAATTAACGGTTTATCCGCTCATTATTTCTCAATAAAATAGCAGTCCTAAATTAGTATAGAAAATTTGAATTTTAAATAACAATTTTTAAAATGTTCTTTTGTATACAGCACTTGTCTTCATGTTCATAGAATAGTAGAATCTCTCTAATTTCTAGGCGACCGGGCTCTGATCTGAATTCACCGAATTGCGAGATGTTAGGGATCTCCCTACCACACCACAGTCAATAATTTTTTTTTAGAATACCCTTTTGGCATTTGACCGACGGTATAGTATTTTATACAAATATAACGAGGTGCGTGAAATGAAAGAATATTTGTAACACAGAAATTTTTTCAAACGAATTAATTTCTTAGAGTATTTATCAACTTACAAATATATGGTAGGTACTTCATATAAAGACATTTTTAATACCATCAGTTGTTCGATCATGTACTCACCTTTCTTTATTTGTGTTCCGTCGCACGATAAACAGAATTCAAAATATTGGTTTGTTCCGTGGATAGCATCGCGATCGAAATACCTCACTAATCTAAGGTTTAATCTAGCCATGAAACAAGCGGTATATTTCGGCGAAAGCGGCAAATGCGCTTGCAGTCCCGTACCTTTCCCGGAAATTTTAATCGATACCGCTATACGTGGAATACTAAATCCGTATTGTAAAGGAGAGAATGACGAATTCAGCATTTGAAAGTATCGTTTTTGAACGGATTTAGTATTCCACGTATAGCGGTATCGATTAAAATTTTCGGGAAAGGAACGGGACTGCAAGCGCATTTGCCGCTTTCGCCGAAATATACCGCTTGTTTCATGTCCAGATTCACCCTTAGATTAGTGAGGTATTCAGATCATGATGCTATCAACGGAACGAACCAATATTTCGAATTCTGTCAATCGTGCGACGGAACATAAATAAAGAAAGATGAGTAGATGATCGAACAACTGATGGTATTAAAAATGTCTTTATATGAAGTACCTACCAAATATTTGTAAGTCGATAAATACTATAAGAAATTTATTCGCTTGAAAAAAATGTCACAGCCCGGAAGAAGCCCAGAAGTTAGGGAGACTCTACTGTAAATATATTTAGTCATGAAGAAGTGGCATGACAAATACTCTAATGTGATCGTTTACCGAAAAGTTTAAACTAAATTTAACCATTTTTGAATCGATTTCGTCAAGTAATGTAGATAACATTGAAGTTGATTCCTCTTTTTGCAATTCCCACATATTTAAGCGATCTGAAGTGATAGGAAAATTAAATATTGTACTTTTTTTATTCCAGAGAACTCCCTCGATAGTTATTCTTCCTTCAGAATGAACTATTCCATTTATTTTCATTACTTGTTTATATTTAAGCAAAATAATGTTATCTGGTGCTTCGACAGAGAGCACTGATCTTTGAAATAGAATTTTCTTGGTGGACGTGTTATCGTTTCATCTTCATGAAGACGGCGGCAAAGTTGAACAATTGTATGATGTGGAGACCGAAGATGTCTTTTAATTTTCCCTAATAAATTCTCGAAAGGAAAAGCTGTAATCTCACTCACAGGCTGCAATTTAAATTGACTACATCATCAGCAACATGAATAATATTGTGCATATTCACAGTGGCTGATTGTCTGCCGTATATTTGTAATGACTTGGAGAAGAAACTTGTGAAACAATTTTTAGCAAATGGAACATTATTTCGTGCTGTTTTCTTGCACCACAGCAAACGCGAAGCAACAAAAAATGAAAGAAAATGTTTATACATTTCTGAACTTAGAACATCTTTTAGAACTATTGGCCCCACATACAGAGCAAAGAATTTTAGTTCTACAGCTTTATACTTTGCAAAGTCTGCCAAAAAGTTCTAATTTTTCGATGGAAATCAGTAGGCACTTGTGAGTGTTCTAATCTTCTGGAAACTTCAGTTTTTAATGGGTAGCCAATTCTTAATGGTGATGTAGCTCCAAACCAATACTCTAATAATTTTGCCATTACACCCAAGAACCCTAAGTGCATAAAATCGAGTGCAAAGGCTGCTATCATATTGATAGGTGGCATAATTAAAACAAAAGGAGAGGGAGACTTGTGATGGGCAGAGTGCTCGAAATTTCTAAAAGACTCATCACTTCGTGGCTCGTTGTACATCTGCTCAAAAGAAGTTGTTCCATCAACTTTGGTACCAACGACTGTGCCTCGTTCACAAGCATGAAATCCAGTATGTTCCTGGGTACCCTTCAAGAAAGCACGAGCAGGTGTGTCAGCTATAATGTAATGAATTTGTAAAGTAAAATGCCTGTTTCCTATCATGATCCCCTCTGCAAGTAATGTATTTAATTCAGCAATAAATTTTGCAGTGAAATTATCAGAATTTTTTGGTTTGGAACTTCCACAATACATTGCCACAACAAACGGCTCATACAATATTGTCTCTAAATGAATTTTACATAAAATAGGCCAAATATGCCGGGAGCTTGATTTTGATAACGATAATCCATCTGAATTTATTTGTATTTCAATATTGTTTCTGTCATGTGCAGAAGTGTTGATACGCGCTTCTAAACCTTTTTTAAGCCCTAAGTAAGCAAATTCACCCATTGAACCGTCACCGTCCTCCATAACTTCAATGTCATAATTAGCATGTGCTGTCTCCAAGAAAGTTTTAGATGACTTGGGCAGATTTGGAAGAAGTCTCGCTCGTAAGATTCAAAGAAGAAGATCCAAATGGGCCTGTGGAACTTTACACTGAATTGCCCATCTTCTGATTTCTTCGATTTCTGGATCAGGTTGATCGTCAACATCCATCCAGTTGTGTTCAGGATTATCGTTGTTTTCCTTATTACAATCGGGACTGGGTTGACGATTGAAAGTTGGAGGTTCACTCAACACATCACTGTTTTCACTATCTTCACTGCTACTCACGTAGTTATTGTCAAATTGGCTTGGATCACCACTTGAAAGTGCTAAATTATTTTTGGTAAATCCAACTTTGTTCAATTTCTTCTTAACCTTCATCATTTCGCGGTATCTTCGACTCCTCATCACTGCTAGAGTACTTCTTCTCTTCATTTGGGAACTCATTGTTTCATAGAATTAGAATTTTTCAATAATGCACAATGAACCATATAAATGTACACACCTTTTATATTTTTCAAGTCTGATTTTTAAAATTAATGCATTAAAAACTTAATAAAACAGTGCTTCAATTATTTATAGTCTTCGATATTCAATTTTATAAATGAAGCATGTAGAGCAATAGCACTAAGATTGAGGTTAACTGTCAAAAGCGTCTATGGCTATATACACTGATGCTTAAAGTACACTGATTGATGGTTGACACGTGATTTTTTGGTTACAAAGCCGTCAGCGTTTAATGATAATGTGCGTTATTAATTAGTCACAACATTGGAACGAGCAGGAAATAAGGATTATCCAGCTTCCTGCATACAAGGGTAAGTATTAATAGCTAATTTAATGAAATTATTTGAAGGAGGCAGATAGATGAAATTTTCTTTATTATCTCTTATACTCGTCTTTCTCACAGAGTTGCAGATCCAGCCGGGATGGAACAATTGCCTGGAGGAGGTACGCGAAGTTCAGGAAGGCCAGATATTCCATCGACTCGGAGGCGAAGTAACATAGAAAGGAGACCGGAGGCATTGGTCAGCACGGCAGTTCGGCTATCGAGTAAGTAACGTCCCTGAGATTAACAGTAGGCAGCGAAAAACAAATGAATATTTTATAAGGAGTATTATATCGAATTCGTATTTCAGATGAAATGAAGGAGTATAAGATCTGGTACCCAGAGCAATCCAGTTGTCATTGAAGATTTGGTTTGCGCTAAATTTTCAATGACTGGATTGCTCTGCATCAGATTATAAAATATTAATTTTTTTTCGCTACCTACTGCTAATTTCAGGAACGTTACTTACTTGATAGTCGAGCTGCTGCGCTGACCAATGCCTCCGGTCTCCTTTCTGTTACTTCGCCTCCGAGTCGATGGAATATCTGGCCTTCCTGAACGTCCTCCAGACAATTTTTTCATCCTGGCTGGATCTGCAACT
Source organism: Xiphydria camelus (assembly GCA_963678675.1). Classification (NCBI taxonomy): domain Eukaryota; kingdom Metazoa; phylum Arthropoda; class Insecta; order Hymenoptera; family Xiphydriidae; genus Xiphydria; species Xiphydria camelus. The sequence continues at coordinate 20,847,819 of OY783194.1, forward strand.
CTGTGAAAGAGATGAGCATAAGAGATAATAAAGAAAATTTCATCTATCTGCCTCCTGCAAATAATTTTATTAAATTAGCTATTAATACGTACCCTTCTATGCAGGAAGCTGGATAATCCTTATTTCCTGCTCGTTCCAATGTTCTGACTAATTAATAACGCACATTATCGTTAAACGCTGACGGCTTCGTAACCTAAAAATAAAGCGTGAACCGAACATACTTTTGACAGCTGAGGCGATGCGCACACCACGCTGCGGATTTTTATGCCATCTATTCGCTAAGAGCAGGGCCGTGTCTAACGAGGGGCCGTTTCGTGCCACGCACTAGCCATGGGGCGCCGAAACTAGAAAAGGGCGCTAAGCATGAAGACGTCTCAACATCTAGAGGCGGCCCTGATTCGCTAAGCTGCCGGCACAACCTTGTTTTCGCCTTGTTTTCGCCTTGTTTTCACCTTTCGCGCGAACCTGGTATCTCTCTGTTATTGCAAGCTTGAAACAGGCTAAAGGTACAGGGCAGTGGTCAGTTTCGGCTATGCAAGGAACAGACAGGCTTGCAGCAACCCTGTTTTAACCTTGCAGCGTAACCTTGCAAAACGTACCTTGTAACAAGGTTGAACCTTGCACAACCTGGACAGATTTCTACCTGGGATACTATCACAAGTTTCAATTTATATACCGACCTGTCAAACGTGAAGTATACATGTACCTCACTTCTATTTCATCTCTTCTTCGCCTCGGAGGTAAAGATGGAAATTATAAAATATTATCATTTACACCTCACAAAGCACGTTTTTGCAAGTAACTTTTCTGTAACATTCCTGCAATATTTTACAATATTCATGAATACTACCGTATATTAGAAATATATATTTCTCGATAAAAACGTTTCGGAATCATTATGTCGAAAGATCTCCACGATAAGGTACAGTTCGATAAGATTGTACTTGCTCGGGCTGAATTATATGGGATTTTTATAATTATTTTAGGAAGTCCCAGAAGAATACAGGTGCAGCAAAATATCGATGCTGTGATAGAAAGAATAAGGAATAACCTTCGAACCCTAATTGGTATCAGTAATTCCTCATTGACCGTCGTTACACCAGAGACGAAGAAGAGATGAAATAGAAGTGAGGTACATGTACACTTCAGGTTTGACAGGTCGTGTATAAATTGGAACTTGTAATTGTACGAAAGAGGAAATATATCGATAGAGAAAAAATAATGATAAAGTAATTACTTGATTATTGTGATCCAATTCCATTGCATCTCCTATTTTTCTGCCACGGCTTGTTGATGGAGAAGAAAAACCATTGACTCGTCCCGTGCTCGCATGACGCTGAAAACAAGAAATAGAATATCCACAAAGATATATGTCCTTCATAGGCAATCAAAGTGAGGTTAGAATGGTCAGATAGAAAGTAACTTATCTGATGGCAATTCTTCTGAGATGCTGCCGTCTCCTTTCCTGCTCTTTGTGTACAGGCATCCAGGGAAAAGTAGCACTGCATCCGTTCACTATCACGATTCACGATTATTAAAAAAAAATACAAACGATTAGCAAACTACACGGAGCGTCTGTTACATTCACCACTATTCGTCAGGGCCGTCCCGAAAAAAGGGGACGTTTTCAGCCTCTCTCCAGGGCCGTACTCTTTTCCCGGGACGGCCCTTGCGAATTTCTAAACACAAAAATAGCCATAGCGCCTAAAAAAGCGCCTAAAAGTCATAAAGCAAAGATTAGAATGTTATTATCTACAACTTTTATTAAGGTCATTTTGTCGAAAAAAATAATAATAATAAAATAATAAAAAAGCCTTTTCACACTAAAAAATCACACTACCCTCGTCGATTTGTTTGTGGCATAGGTAAAAATGGATAAGTGCCTTGGACTAATTGTAAGTGATTAGGTACCAACTAAACGCTAATACTATATCGTATCACCTGACCCAAATTCCAGTCACTAAAAGTTCGGAATAAGTTCTAAATGTCCAGATTTATTTTTACTTCCGGTACATAAATAAAACAAACAGTTGTATCTATTCGATTTATTATATTTTATTCAAATTGGGCCGCCCAACTTGGGCAGATTTCCACACGGGAGTTGGTACGAAAAATCACTTATAAAAAAACAAAAGTCATCTCTCAATAAAAAGAGAAAAAGGGAATGAACCTTGTTTCTCAACAAAATCACACATCAATCACCAAATATCTGTACTTACTGTACTTAGCATTTAACGGGCACTCAGTCCTTTTTGGACCATTGTACCCGAGCCACACTTGGGGCCACTCAAACAGAGAGGAGTCCCCCCCACCGCTCACGACCCCCGGTGAGCCCAGGGCCTCCATGCAGGAGGCATGCAGGAGTCTCCTAGCCCTCCCAGGTGTCCCAACCAGAGGGGGGGCCCCTCCCTGTCCTCACTCACTGGGGAAGGGGGTCCTCCATGCAGAAGCCCCCCCTCACCACCCCGAGTACAGCCGGTCATAGCTCGATCCCCGGATCCCGGAAAAATTATTTTTCCGCAAGCCGGGATTCGAACCCTAGACCTATCGCCCGAGCAGTCTTCGAGAGGCTAGCATTTAGACCACTCGGCTACTGCCGGCGACTAATCACCAAATATCACTCGAATAAAAGACGTAAAAAGGAAATGAATGTCAACGAATGTTTTTGTTTTTAGTACCTTCACACACAGTTTTTGCAAATTTTTCTTGTACATTCGGCACATGCAAGTTGGTTACACTTTATGCATTTATATCCTGCCTTCCTATTTTTTTGGTAAGGACAAAATCGGCAATTTACTCTGCGTTGAAGTTTATTTGCTCGAGGTGCGATGGAAGATGTTTCCTGACGTGGGTTCAAAGCACCACAGTCATTTATTCGCTGACGTCTTTCTGATTTTGCTTTCAATTTAGTTGCCTCTTCACCAGCTTCTGAGGTAATGGCCCTCAGGTCTTGGGACAAATTAGTTATTTGCAATCTCTGCTGAATGAAATTATGAATCAATCCAAATGCGACTTCTCTAGTAAAGTCAAACCTCTTCATAACATTGTTGTCTTTGAATAGTCCATGTAAAACATGCGCATTTGAACTTGCCATAGCAATCTAGTTATAAAAAATTGCCAGTGGCCATCTTGTTTTACGGTTTGCACTGTAATTGCTGCATTTCATATCAAGGCAATCAACGCCACCTTTTGTGGCATTATAGAAACCAATTATTTCTGGTTTATTTGCCCTGATATCTGTGAATTTTGTGTGATGCATGGATGACCAGAGCACACAACAGCTTGGTTCTTCTTAGGAACATAAGAGAGCAGCGTGAGATCCTTGGTGAAACCGTAGACTTGAAGATACTTCTCTTTCTTTTCTTGGTTGAAATTCGGGAGGAATCTGTGATTTATTTTTCTTCACAGTTCCGACCACGGTCAACCCATTTTTCAACAATTCATTTGCCAATTCCAGGGACGTGAACCAGTTGTCACAGGTAATGTTTCTGTTGGAATGAAACAGACGTTTGGCCAGATGAATCACGGCCTGGGTAGGAATAAGAAGTTTTTTTTCGCTGTCAGAAAGAGGAGCCCCGTCACTGCCTTTGCCAGTGTACACATACGCATTACAGAGGTAGGAATTGTGAGAACCTGTCATGTTCATTATTTTGATCCCATACTTGGCGGGTTTCTTGGGGTTATAAACGAGAAACCGTACTCGGCCCCTGAATGGTACTAGGGTCTCATCAATCGTGATGTAGGCTCCTGGCGAATAATTCGCTTGACAGTTTGTAATAAAGTCAGTGAAGAGTTCTGAAATGCATGCCGCCGGATCTGTTTTTTCTCTCTCTGCTCTGGTAGTACTGTCATCGAACCTCAAAGCTCTGAAAAGTACTGAACACCTTTTTTCAGTCATTATGGCTCGAAATATTGGGCGTCCACAAATAGTGGTTGAAAATAAGGAGGCCAGTGATTCGCGCGATGATTTCAAAATGGAACAAAAAACCATTATTCCAAAAAGAGCATCTATTTCGTCTCGGGTTGTGTCTTTATAACAGACGTCGTTGGAGTTTTGTATTTTTGAACGCATTTGTTCCAATTTTGTATTGGTATGTACTACGATTTTGTCGACCATTTCTTGCGTAATGAACAAACGCCACACTTGTTGTGGAGTAGGTCTTGTACCTAAAGCTAGCGCAGGACTAATAACTTTTTCCATCCGTACTTTTATCACATTATGTTTTGCAGTTTGTGTGCCTTGACCCACAGGCAAGGATGACCAGGAGAAAAAATTTTTTTCCCGAAGTAAGTTGTGGGTCGAGGTTCTTCACTGCCTACTTCATACCCATCTTCTTCATTTTCATCGTCACTTTCTATGATTCGACGTGGAATACGACGTCCTCGCCGTCTAGAAAGAGTCTCTCCATCGTCTGATGAATCATTCACATCTTGGAAAGAAATTGATGGATTTGAGGTGTGTTCAGGATTCGAAAGCTGTGAAGTAGAACTAGGAATAGTGAGCTGGGCATCTTTTTCCAAAAGAATTTCATCATCTTCCAGCTCAGAATGAACTTCGTCCTCTAAGTTGCTTCGAAGGATGATATCCATATTTTCAGGAACACATGAATCATCTGAATCTATTTCAGAGTCAGTCTCTTCGTCCTGATGACCCACAGATAACGCCAGGCTTACTATATTCCCTGTGCGTTGTGAAACGTAAAGATATTTCTTAGGGTCCATTTCAAGTCTGTAAGCAGCTGTAAAAAAAATAAAAAATGGTACCTAACAAAATATGTGCTAGCAAAATCATGGTGCACAGACAGATCATCCGTCATTTTAACCTGTATCTGAATCATATCCCAGATGGAATATCGGTCATAATGACCCACTAGGTTACAAAGAAAAATTACTCACCACTGAATGAAGAGTGGCAGCACCCCACCGAAGCTACCTGCGTGCATACAGTGAACCAGCTGAAACTGTCTCAGAAAGCCAGCTCGCTGGTACCGACACAAGCGCCCTGAGCGGCGTGGTATAAAACCATATCGGTCAAAATGACGGATGTTCCGGTCAGAGGGTTAGAAATCGCGCGTTCAACGAAAAAATAAATACACGTGATATCTCACTACAACCCCCCCTCTCCCTTGTGATATTTCATGATTTTTGCCGAACACCCCCCTCCCCCTTCGGAACTCACGTAATTAATGGACGACCCCTTAAGGAGTAGATATACAGGGTGTTACTTAATGATAGTCTGTAATTGCAAGGGCACATTACTGAATCAATTTCCAGTAGAAAAGTTCTGATTAATATGTGTCCTAAAATGTCTGGTTTTCAAGATACAGGACGTCAAAGTTTAAAAAAAAATCGGTTGTTTAATAATATCTCAAAGATCCTTGTACCGATTTTGTTCACATTTGGTACTGTTGTTTATTGTAATAAGACGCTAAGTTAGCACTAACTAGAAGATAATTTTGAGTTCCAATGGCGTCCCGGAATGCAATTAAGTGGTTTTTATTTTTTTCCTTAAAAACGAAGTGAGGTACGAAGTAATGTCAAAAGACAAAAAAGTTGTATTTTTAGCTGCTTAATCTGAAAAAAATATAAAATTTTTTAAATAGTCAGTGGCGTATACTTTTTTTGTCAATATTATTCGTGAGACTGTCCCCTGGAACGCCACTGGAACTCATAATTGAAGCGTGCACCGGAACAACGATCTATGTTGCATATCGAAAATTTTACAGAAACCAAGGAAAACAATTTAGAAGTTCATTTTTCATACTTTTACGTCAAAACGCGCATAGACACATTCCTGTAAATGCAAATATTGGGTGAGAAGTCTAAATTTAATCCCTTCCTTTACTTTAAAGAAGAGAAAAAATGTATGCCATCTTTTTTTCTCAGTGGAATAACGATTTATGTAGTACAACATGAATCATTGTTCCATTGTAACGTGACATAAATCTTTGTTCTCCTATAGCACTACTATTCATTGATCATTAAGCACCATTTAAGAACATTAAATTCAGAGAATACATGTCATATTAGTGATATAATGTAGTAACCTTTTGGTATTTATATTACGGTAAAATGTTATACAAAACATATAATTCGTATTATGATCAGGGCGCAAGAAAAAGAAGACACAAACGCTTTGTTGAACTTATTTATTTGGACATTTAACTTTTGTTAAAGAATGACTTAAATATCCTCACAAGCTATATTGTTATAAAAGTATTTGTACTTATCGTCTAAGTACTGAGTCATGTCCATTAGATTATCCTTTTTCTCTTTACTTATTTTTAAAGGTGCATCGTACAAAAGTGATAAAGCTGATGCACCAGGAACATTAATTTTATGTAACTGATTGCCACGCTTTCTCTTTATAATCTGAAACTGTTCCTATGGGCGCATTATGTTATGGGACTTTCGGAAGTTTGCCACCATAGGATCATCACAAGACAGCTTTATCCACATTACCTCAGTAATTTTGGTGATGGTCTTATTCATCATTTTTTCCAATCCACCTAGATCTTTAGTCTGCTCGTTGCATAAAAACGATTGAAAATGGTGAATTTATACAAGCCTCTGCTATTACGTCTTTCCATTCTAAGGGTATCATAACTTTTGCAGTTTTCTTTACTCTCTCAATTTGTGAGAAGTCTCGGTCGCAGGGTAGAAAACTATGTCCGGAACACAAAAACTTTTGATGCACTTCCGTGAAATAACCTAACTGAATAATATAAAAATATAGAGCCACGATCCTCCAGTTGTTATTTTGACCTACACACCTATCGGACCAAACAATAAGCGTGCGTTTTTCACCTTTCTGCAATTTTTTAAAGTTATCCACAACGTATTTCAAAATACATGAGGCTACTTCTGCAGATCCTCGTTTTGCGATGGTTTCATCCCATAGGTGCATATAGTAGGAGAGCCGGCTGCTCGATCCCACTCTACATGCCGTCCCGAAACGAAATGTTGAAAAACCATTTGTCGGTGTCTGGGGTAATTTCAAACCGCCTACTTGCCAGATCTTAAGTGTGGCGAAATCATAGTAATTAATTAATGAAAAGTCATAAATCGGCAAAAGTATGTTACATATCGTCCTGCAATGAAATTTACAGCTTTCGAAAGCTTTTCAACTACCCATTCCAAAAGTATGGACTTGCCACCCCTAATCCGTGCCTAAACCCGTGGCAAGTCGGTTTGAATGGGGTGAATTTCGTGGAAAATATGCCACATCGTGTCCCGCCGTGAAATTTTGCAAAATTGTTAATCTTGATGTTTTTAAACTAATGGCGTGAACTTGCCAACGCTAATCTGTGGCAAATCAAAACTTGCCAGCACTCAAAGTTGCCACTTCGGCGCGCGTGTTGGAGTGAGCGATATCATCGAATCTCTCTGGCTGATATTTACGCATACGGCGGATTTTAATCAATCCGTAACACAAAATTAATAATTGTAAATATGTGTGACAACTCAAAAAATTGTTCAGCACATGTCTTGGATTAATGCAGCTGTGCTTTGTGAAGAAAGTTATCACAAATGAAACTTTAATACAATGTTTACAAGTATTAATATAAAATTAGGCTCAGCGATGTTGAGAAAACGTTATTAATTAACCATTTAAAAATTTCTTTTTTTGCATGTCCGGCATTAGTGCAGCTATGTTTGATGAAGAAAATGATGAGGAATGAAACGTTAAAAAAAAATAATAAAACGTATGTAAATATATGAATATACAAAAAAGAACCAAATTCTAGGCAATGTTAATGTTCTTTTTTAATTTTAAAGTCACAATGAGATGCGCACTAGTACACACCGCGCACCAATACCCTTCTCTCTCCTATTATTCTCATGTAGGATTGGAATTAGTGAAGAGAAAAATAACAAAGCTCACGCCTAAATTAAGTTTTTAGTAAATTTTATTAATTAACTCCAAAAAAACATTTGTCATTATCATCTAACGTACAGTGCGAGTCACTGTGTACCAAGTACCGTATACTTATAAACTGTTTATGATACATGATTGTCGTTACAGATACCTTTTCAGTGATTACATATAATCGTTCTATGAGTCATAGACTACACATAGAGGAAAATACATTTTCCGCAATAAATTACGAATTAATATACTGTCACACAAAAAAACAATTACTCCAATGACTTTTACAAATTTATAATGTCCCAATGTGGACTACGATAGTTGTCAAAAGTTTAAAAGTTAAAAAAGTTGAAAGTTAAAAAAACTGCTTCTTCAATATATTTGTAGCATATTGTTGTCGGAATTGAGTAACAGTCACTTATTCAGGGTCAGAATCGTCAGTAGACGAAAGTACACCGTCAGAGTCATCATTATTTACATTTTCACTAGAATTTCTATCTGAAATACACAAGACATCTTCAACATCGAGAGGTGTTGACTCGCCAACAAACCAGCGTGGTTTAAAAACCCCGTTATCATTGAACCAACCACAGTCTTCCGCATTAAACTTCACGCAGCATGCATCTGTCGCATTCAACCACATGGAATTTACGTACACTGTTCTCAAAATTTTTTGTTTCAGAGACCTCCAGCATGGCGGGATTGTACTTGAATCGAAACCTTTCACTTTTTTCATGAATTTTTCATTGTTCTTTGTTCTACCGTATTTTCTCTGGAAAATCTGAAATCGTGCATTGTTGACACTGTTGCAATGTTTCTCGCTATATATCAAACAAGTAAATTCTTGGAGAACGTCAATTTTGTCGTCATCAAAGATATCAGCTGGATCGGTCAGGGAAGCGAACACCTCTTGAAAGGAAATGTTATCTTCTAGAATTTTAAAAGGTTTTACTTTTCCTCGATTGTAAAAAGACGCTGTATAATCACACCCAGTAAAAGCATGAAATGCTGGAAGAGCTGAACACAACGCAGGGCCGAGGATGGACGCTAATTCCGAACAATTTATGCACACTTGATCATAACTACGACTTGCTTTCCGTGTTTTTGGAGAAGTTAACCAAATTGACATTCCAGGAACTTTATGTAAATTACCCAGTAAAATGATGAGGATGTCAGTGTCCGAAGCTTTCACGACAACTTTTGATTCGGACGCCAATTTTGATATGTGAAACATGATTCTTGTATCCGCCTCTTCATGCTGGCATTCGTAGTTACTCTCTACCTCTTTGATCACACGGTTATTTGTAACTGAGAACGAAAAACACTGGTCGTCAACTGTTGTGAATACTTTCTTGTCACGTAAAATTGGAGCCATTTCATCATTCGCCCAGTGAGTGGCTATAAAATGTACCAAAGACTCTTTGAAACGAACATTTTTCAAACAATCTGCAAAATGATTCGGACGAGGTTGAAGCGGACCATTTATGGCAAATGGAACGTCAACTTCATTGCGATTCTGTCTTTGAACATCTTTTACTGAAGGCTGGAAGTATCGATCGAAAATGAGATGAATTTCTTTTGAAGAAGTGCTGCATGCTTTTTGCAGGATGGACTCAGCTACTTTTCCGAATGTTTGAGGAAGGGTGGTTCCAAGCTGATACAAAAAGAAAAAACCGTCAATCACGTCTACATCGGCACGAGGTGGGCACACCGCTTTGACGCGAGATCGCAAAAGGTTTGCTAGCAAGGATTTGTCAGTGTGATGCATATCTCCGGAATATTGAAATAAAGCTGGAGGAACTGGAGCAAGAGGAAAAGTGAGGCAAAACTGAATGTCGACTTTCTTTAGAATAGCTATCCCCAAAAGCCTAGCAAAGATATCTCTCTCCATTTTGAGCAAAGCTGTTTTGCCTCCACCACTAATTCCAAGTTTCTTCTTCACACACTGAGATGCAAAATTGGTACCGTAGATTGGGGATACTTTGATCAAATTTCAATTTCAAGCCTGAATAACTTTTTTTCCTTGCAAGAAAAAATTTAAAAAAAAAACTGGAATGTCGGTTTGTTTCTCACCTACAAATGAAACTAAAATTCACAACAAAATAAATAAATAGCTTTTGAGAAAAAAATAAAAATCGGGTGATCAACTTTATACTGAGTTTGGGGATACTTTGATCATCATTGATTTTTTAACGAAACGACAAAGTAACTCCTTCAAAATTCGAAAGTTACGCTCGGCTGAAGGGTCGTCGGTTCGGGTCGAATAAAAGCGGATAGGGCTGTATAAGTTCGCTGTTTTATTTCTTTATTTTTGGCAGTTTAGAAAGTACCGAATCGACCCTTGCAGGCCTTTTTTTTTGCCTGCGACGCGCTGGCCGTGGGACTCACCACCGCGTCTTCCCTTGTTCCAACGCCACGCCATGAGACAAAGCGGAACGCGAAAACGTACCCCACCACGCTACCCCCGCCGATGGCTACCTTTTTGTTCGCGTTTTGACTTTGTCTAGGAAAACGCGCGGTGAAATTCTCAGAGCTCACCGAGAACCGACGCGCAACGCCTCGTGCTATCCGTCTTCGTGCCGCGACTCTCAATTCCAATCGAATCTTCATTTAGTTTTATTTAGCAATTTTCTTTGTGTCCAGTTTTGTGGAATAAAGGTTTTTTCACCTACTATCTACTGCGATAAACAACGAGGATTTTACAGTTTCAGAAAGGTAAAAATTAAAAATACTTGCCCTGAATATCGAAAACAAAGTGGCACAATTTTATACTACTGTATTATCAAAATACTAATTTTCTTTTTTTTACAGTGTTACCTCATTAGTTTCTGATGAAATGAATAAAGGGATGTCCCCAAATTTTCTACCTCCACGTTCATCGACTGCGACTTACCATTCTACTCAGCAGGAAATACCATCAGGCTCAACCTACTCCAACTTAAACTGTAGTCAACAAAACGTGTCATCAAGTTGTTATTCATCTAATAGAGACAACGCTTGTCATTTCGACAATAATGCGATGTCATTTCTTCATTATTTAAATAATTAGTCAACCCCTGCCAGTGTGACGTAATTAAAAGTGACATTTAATTTCATTAAAAAATAAATTGAGTTTCCATATAAGTATAAAGTTTTCATTTCTATACCTACAATTATTAAAAATCGCATGTGAAGATTTTGAGAACAATTTGAGCGTAAACGTGTCATGGAAATGGAAGATTTGGAAAATAATCTGAAAACAAACTTGTTACCGTGGTATTCAAATTGCCTTCAAAATCTTCCATTCTTAGGAATTACTGTTACTTACTGACACTTATGAAGACAAAATGATGACAATTTTTGTCCTCGTTTTATCCTCAAACTTCAGATAGTGGACAAAAGAAAGATTATGAAGACAAATAGAGGACAAAAATAACATGTATTCACTTATCCCGGTTTCTTCACATTATTGTCACATTATTGTCATTGCTCTCAACATTTTCTGGCTGAAATTCTGCCCCGGAATGAATGAGACTCTCTCTCTGGAACTGAAGAACCAAGCTGGGGTGGAGAAGACGTTGTAACACTACATCCAGGTTGAAGAGCGAGGCGGGTTTTTTTCCTTCTTGGGCTTCCTGAAGTTGCATCGAGGAATCTTTTCTCTTTGAGCAGAGCAATTAATGCATTTTCAGCACGCTCGGCTGCATCTTCACCATTATTTTCCTCTGGGAATCGTTTTAATACTTGGTTGCGGTTTACTGGAAAAATTCCAGAAGCACGAAAGGCGCTTATTAAGTTTCGCTTAATTGCGCTCGTTTCATGTTGATTTGGATGGCCTGCCTTTGCACAAACTTTGTCCATTCTTTCTAAACAATTTTTCAACAATTTAGGAAAACTATCTTTAGACACTGTGCTGTGCCGCGGATTCTGAAGTTTCCATTCTGTTAAGGTCTTGCGCCATGCCTCTTTCATAGCGCGAAAAAATGCAACATCAAGCGGTTGACACAAATGAGTTGAATTTGGCACTAGGCATATGAAACGAATGTTATTCTTTGCACACATATTCAAGACGTCATTATCCATGTGCGTGGATAGGTTGTCACCTATGAGAGCTTTCTCTCCTGGTAAGCGTTTTGCGTGGGGTAGGAAACAGCTTGCAAACCAATCCCGAAATGTAACTCCGTCAAGCCAGCCACTAGTCGTTCTGTTATATCTTGTGCCAGGACTGCAACATGGCAAGCTGCAACATGGATATCCTCGTGGGCCGCCTTCCTTCCATGTATCATAAAGGTGAATGCTCTTATATATGACATATGGCGGCAACAACGTGCCATCGGCAGAACCACACACCATAATTGTTGTTGAGCTCTTCGAATGGTTCATTATTTTCTCGGGGTACTTGACACCTCTTCTGTAAATCCCTCGCATCTTTCCGGGGTCATCAGTAACATTTGACTCATCGTAATTAAAAATGTTACTGCTGGGTAAACCCGCCAGAGTGATTTCCAAATTATCGAAAAACTCCCCAATAGACTCCCTCGATACGGATGATCGGGCTTTCTTAATATTCGTTGCTATTCTTGTTCCAATAGAGTCGTTATGCCTTTTGAGAAGGCTGTAAGTCCAATCCACTCCGGGCAAATTGTTGTTGAACTGAGTAATAATTTTACCTTTGGAGTCTATATAATGTTTTGCATACATTCTTATGTCTAAAAGACTAAGAGGAAATCCCCAGTCCGAACACTTTGCCGCGGCCTCCAATATCGCGACTTCTTCAGCATTTGTAAGAACCGTAGGGCGACCACGTGATTTATTATGTCGGCCTTTATATTTATTATACAATGTGCCGTAAGGAATGTTATAGTTTCGAGAAGCCTCTCTGATGCTCATCATTCCCTCCGCCACCTTTTGCAAGGCATCTTCTAATTTTTCTGAGGGGTAATCGCCATAGGAGCGACTGCCTAACTGGCGTTGATGTTGACGTGGCATATCTTAGAAGAAAAAAATAGTAGGTAGGTATTTTACAGTTCATGGGGCAACATTGATCACTGGGGAAACTTTGATCAATTGATCAAAGTTTCCCCACGCTCTGATCAAAGTTACCCCAAGACGTTTGAACTGCGCTCACATATAAAGTTTACAAAACTTTTTAGTTCTTAATGGTTTATATTATCGACAAATACATACCTCGTCAACTGACACAGATATCAATATGTGATTGGTCAAATGCGTTGCTGTAGACTTAAAGTTTTACAGCCGACAAATTTCGCATAAACCGTTTGCTGCAGAGCACGTGGCGAACTGACGAACAATTGACGGTGCATCTCACCGCACGAGGCATACCGAAACCTTCCGATTGTCACTGTGATAATTCGACCAAGATCGCGCGCTTAGTGCGCACGGTTGCCTAGATACAGGCGATTGAAAATAATGTGAAGTTTCTATCAAAGTATCCCCGTGGATCAAAGTATCCCCATTCTACGGTAATCACATTCCGTTTGATAGGGTTTTCGAAACTGCCAGGTTTTGTATTGACATTTTCCATGAAAATCAATTTCTGATTTTTCCCCAGAGACACAATGTTTAATAGAAAATTCGCCACTTCAGACGAAGCTGCTCTACCGGTGGAGATGTTAAAAAGGACGTCCTTGTCAAGGTTAGAAGCAAATGGATTTATCGACTTTTTTACGACAGAGATTATGCTTGCAAGATGATTTTGGTCTTTTTCAATGCGGCTTTTTTGCAATGAGTATGAGGTATCGTCACTGTTTATAAGTCCAACCATTCGAAATATATGAGATATCACTTTAGTTCTCTTTGCGTGACTCACAGCCCTTCGTTGTCTTGCTGATATTGAGTTTGTAAAGTGAGATATACCAGTTAGAGTGTTTGCTGCATCAGCGTTTATCGTTTGCTCAAGAGTAAGGTCTACTGGTGATCGAGCTAGATTGCAATTTGTGCGCTTAACGCCAAACGCTCCACGCTTAAATTCTTGAACAAGAGGTGAATTCTTTTCTTTCAAACGTACCAAATTACTCAAGTAATACACACTCCATCGAGCGTAATTAGGTTGGTTCAGAGCGAAAAATAAGTTGCACATTTCGTCAATACTGACAATGTACAAATCCATGTCACTACAACGAATGCTTCTTGAAAATCGCAAAAAAACACTAACCAATTCAGCATATTGAAAGCAGAATTGGGCCGTTTGTCCATGCTTACCAGCTAAAGTATCAAAACAATAATTTTTGTACTCCTGAACAACCTTCTGGAGTAAACGGGTGGGCTCAAAATATTCGTCCATACCAGCTGTTGTTCCGTGCATCAATTCCAAATCGTCAACCAAACTATCAACGTCTATATCACTTTCTGACAAAAAACTTTCAATATGGAGCATGTATATAGCTGCGGCAGTTAGAGGATGAATCCTTTTGCATCGATTGAAATGTTTGCCATCTAAAAACGTGTTCACAGACCCGCCCGCTAAAACCTCAGCCTGCACTAAAATTTCTGCGATACCGGAACCATCGATGTATTTTCCTAGCGCCTTGAAGTACGCCATCTGCTCGTGAAATTGACCCATGTTAATGAAAATGTTGTCCAATGTAAAACTCTCACTCTTCTGAATTTCCCACGCCATTTTTGCAATCGCCAAATCGTATGTAACGATTATCTCTTCCTGCCCGCATTCTTCGGCTACTTCGGAAGCAATACGGAGAGTCTCACGTACAACCGCATAGGAAGTGGGTGAAGCATTGATGGGCGGTAGATAGTCTATGCATTGAACTGGGCTAGTATCCACTGCAACCTGGCAGTTGTATCCTAACCACATTGGAACATTGCTTAATTTCAACAAGGAGAAAACCCACACAATATCTTTGATTCGAGCAAGCTCTTTAGCTGGGAGACACTGGTCAACCCACTTTTGAATACAATCAACCGGCAAAATAGACATGCATGTCTTTGGTCTTGCATAATGAGGCGCAATAGCTCGGTCGATTTCGACAAAACGACGTCTTTTTCGAGGCGGTTGATAGTTTTCAAATGCGGCTGACGAATTGTCTACTGAAGTAGCCTCATCCTCACTGCAATTAGATGAAAGATCAACATTTTCGGAATGAGTCGACTTGCTAGTAGTTCCCCGACGAAACTGATAAACCATTCCAACAGTGTCATGAAGCGTATCTTTACCAGTAGTAGTGTCAACGAATCTGTCGAAATTATCGAAAGCTAAGTGCGTGCTCAATCCATTGGTTGCTTCAATACCGGAAGGGACAACTTTTTTTTCATTGCATGAAGTGAAAGTCATTTCCGTTTCAAGTTCTTCCACTACATGATAACTTGCTGTGTGTCCGAATTTGTTCAGTAAAGTTAACACTTTTCTAGAACTTGTCAATGACTTAATGGCCAAACCGAGAGTTACATGTTTTGCCGGTTTTATTCGTCCCTTCGAAGTAGCATAAATAATGTCACTGCATATTGACTTTATCTTTACTACATCTTGGTCACATTTTTGTCGACGACGATCGGGTCCTTGAACAATATCACGAATGAAACGAAGGAGCACGTCAGGAATCTCGCATTCTCCGCGAATAATATCGTCTTCGGTTAAATTATCAGGCAATTGATGTGGCTTAAGGGATTTTATGCATTGTCGTAATTCAAATGCAACTTTGTTAAACCTGCTGGAATTATTTTCTTCAGAACGCGCCACTTCTCGAGCTAATGTGCTAATATTTAGATCGCGTTTATATAGAATTTTTTTTCGAGAAGTTTCGCTCCACGTCTCAATTGTCAGTGTGTCATGAAACGCGGACATAATTTTGCTTTCCAGATAATCGACACGGTAGTGTTCAGCAAGTGATGGGTTGTTGTCTTCATCAAATTCTTGCAAGAGAGCTTCGTAGCGATCAAGTAAATCATGTAAGAATAGGACTTTACCTTCCTCAATTGCTTCCGAAGTAATTAAACAAGAAAGTGATTCAAAAGCTAATTTATGAATTTTTCGATTGTAATGCCACTGACTTTCTGTTTCAGACCCCTCATTTTTGGACAATCGTTTGTTATTATTTATGTATGAGCGATGGCAATTATGGTGATACGCGACAGTGCTTGCATTCTCGATTTTCGCAACAATAGTTGTGTCAGCCAGATTTTTCGCGACCTCCACAATCGAATCAATTACTGATTTCGAATTACAAAGAATTGCGTTATATCGCGTCTTCCCAAGCTTTTTACGAATTAAACCGCAAAATATACAAGTCATATCGGACTTGACAGGCTTCTCAATGGAGTCCCTGGAAGGCGTAGATCCATCGTTTTGTGACCATGATGGACAAACCGTTGCATCTGCTGACGATGCTGAATGCTGTAATGATTGGAAGGAACAGGTTCTTTCAAGATGAGATGTAGCTTCAATGATGTCAGGCTCACTAACGTCATGTACAACTGAATGGCGAGGTGGACTCATGACAACACGTGAACTGCTTCTGTTAGAAGATGTTGGAGTAGACGTAAAGATGCGCTCCTTCGAAAAAAAATAACAAGTATTTTTTAAATTTTGTTAACTAGTGACAGAATACTTTACGATAAAAAAACTTTAGGAAAAAAAGAACCACAAGTCCAAAGGTTTTGTTATTTCAATTTAGGAACCGGTCACGTTACTGTTTGAAGGATTTATTATACATTTCTTTAAGCAAAAAGTTTATGCCTCGTTTATTTGAACTCGACTAAAAAGAACGACCCTCGCTTATTTAATTATAAAATTAAAAAAAAACGTATCAGAAGTCCGACTAAGTCAAAAATCATCCTCGAGAAAGCCAGCGTCATTTGTTAACATGCGTGCAATTTATGGAGAAGTATACTATTGCAATGCATGTAAAAGGCTGAAAAAGTTTCGAGAAGTTTTTAAATGCTGGTGACAATGTACATTGCTCAGTTTTCGCTCACAATGTGAAACTTTGGAAGCCTCGAGGAAGCCAGCATCATTTGTAAACAAATGCGCAATTTGTGAAGTAATAGAGTTTTGGACTATATTTGATAGGCTAATAAAGTTTGAAAGTGCTTATAAATACTGTAAAATGCAATGATTTGGCTTGGAGTAGGAAACTGTGGGAGTCTCGCTTTGATAGTGCTTAACATTTACAGCTCTAAAGTGAGGTTAGTTTACATTTGTGCACGTCACATTACTTACTTGTTCCGAAAAGCAGAATTCCTCGAACTCCTTTCTATACTTGTTTTTAATAACGACGACTTTGTTCATGCATTGTGCATGATATCCATTTTTCTCCACGCAGTCATTGGGTAATTGCAAATTTCCGTACTTGAAGTTTTTAATTTGTCTAAACTTCACACTCGCGGAAAGCTTTCTGAAAATTTCATCTCGAAATTCTAGCACTGCCGCACCAGTGTTACAATTGCACAAAAAACACTTCTTCATTATCACAATTATTGTTTATAATGAGCTTCAATATTTGCGTACAACGAGGCCTCTGGCACAACTGTCAAAATGTGTCTGTCTCTCTTCTGGGCGTGCGCGCCAGCCCTCTCACTCCAACACGCGCGCCGAAGTGGCAACTTTGAGTGCTGGCAAGTTTTGATTTGCCACAGATTAGCGTTGGCAAGTTCACGCCATTAGTTTAAAAACATCAAGATTAACAATTTTGCAAAATTTCACGGCGGGACACGATGTGGCATATTTTCCACGAAATTCACCCCATTCAAACCGACTTGCCACGGGTTTAGGCACGGATTAGGGGTGGCAAGTCCATACTTTTGGAATGGGTAGTTGAAAAGCTTTCGAAAGCTGTAAATTTCATTGCAGGACGATATGTAACATACTTTTGCCGATTTATGACTTTTCATTAATTAATTACTATGATTTCGCCACACTTAAGATCTGGCAAGTAGGCGGTTTGAAATTACCCCAGACACCGACAAATGGTTTTTCAACATTTCGTTTCGGGACGGCATGTAGAGTGGGATCGAGCAGCCGGCTCTTGGACTAATAGTAGCCCTATTAGTTCCAAGATCGTGAATATTAAAATTATAACATGAAAGTTGTCGTTGGTAAAACATTGATGAATGCGTGAGTGTTGGACAAAACAATACTTGCTGGAGGTCAACACATATAACAACAACATTCTTATTATTTATGGCAGTTTTCTTATCATCTTCTAAAAATGTATACCCTGCTTCAGCCTTACGATGGTGCAGTTCTCTTTCTGCGGAAATCTTTTTACGTTCTTCTTCTGTATTTGCACTAACCAATTTCATGTAAGTCAAATCACAATACCTACATGTGTCTGACCTTGGAACTCCAAATCGGAGCTTGAAATCGTTATGAAAAATTTGTTGATAGGTGGCACGACTAATTGACAGGTTTGGATATTGTTCTTTAAAGTGACGATACATTTTGCATAAATTTAAATCAGGACTAAGGCATTCTTTTTCAGTTCTTGTCCTTGAATAATGACTTGGTTGTTTTGGGAAACTGTTTATATGTTGCCTTATCAAATCTTTTTCGTTGTCCTTAAGAGCATGAGGTCGGTTTTTATGTCTGCCCCTTTGGTCTTTAGGAATGGAAATGCCATCCTTAAGTTTAGATTGCAGTGTTTGAATGCGGCGGAATGTAATTGAGAAAGTGTCAAGCAATGTTTTCTTACACACCTGCTTATCGTTTATGTTATAGATAAACGAAGCAAGTTTCTTGGAATTGCCGTCATTCTTGTAATAAATGTGGTCTCCATTTATTACTAAGTACTTTATTTGTGAACATACAGGAGGTGTACAAGTGAGGTGTGGCTCAGAACAGCGGCCATGATCAACTGCCGTCCTTGCTCGAGCGCTTGCTCGCGTTGCCGCTAGGTGGCTACCTAGCTCGATCGTGACATCTTCTTTTCTTTTTTTTTTTTTTTTTTTTTTTTTTTTTT
Source organism: Xiphydria camelus (assembly GCA_963678675.1). Taxonomy (NCBI): domain Eukaryota; kingdom Metazoa; phylum Arthropoda; class Insecta; order Hymenoptera; family Xiphydriidae; genus Xiphydria; species Xiphydria camelus. The sequence continues at coordinate 20,866,599 of OY783194.1, forward strand.
TCATTTTATGACTAAGATATGATTTGAAATACAAACAATACGGATACTATTTTTAGGTAACGTAATCCTTAAGGTAGCCGGGTCGGGTTATTGTACGTCCACTACGAGTGGTTGCTAGAGTCGGTGCGGTATTTGCTTTCGTGGGTTCCGTACATGCAGGATTCTCAGCTGGAAGCTGTTCCTCATTTTCACACGTTTCGTTGTCGTGTGTCTCGATTTCCTGCTCTGATTCATCTTTATGTGCGAAATCGTAGGAGTAATTTGGTGGAGGTTTAACTTTGAAGTTACCGTTTTTGTCTCGATTGAGGAACTTTCTATTTCGCGTTAGTGTTGTACCAGATTCATTCATTACTTCGTATGCGCGCGGCTTATCACTTTTATCTATAACTATTCCGGGTTGCCAGGTCTTGTCTTTGGTTTGTATTCGTATTGATTCGCCTGGCGTTAACTCTGGAAGATTTCTAGACCGTATGTCGTGGAAGTATTTCTGTACCTTTTGCTTTTTGACCAATTTATCTCTGATCGGTTCGTTTTCGGGACGGTAATTCTCTATAAAATCCGGTAGTACTCCGCGAACATTTCTCTTAAACATTAATCTGTTTGGAGACTCGATGTTGTGAGAGATCGGCGTGTTACGAAGCTCTAATAACGCTAAGTATGGATCCTTCCTATCCTCTTTTGCCTTTTTTAGCATATTTTTTACTGTTTGAACAAATCGCTCGACTAATCCATTGCTTCTGGGATACGTGGGACTCGACGTTTTGTGCTCAAAGCTCCCAGCATTCGCGAACTCTCTGAATTTTTGGTTGCTAAATTGCGGTCCATTGTCAGAACGTACTATCTTAGGTATACCGTGTCTCGCGAACAGGGATTTCATTGTTATAATTGTCATTTCACTCGATTCATTCTGAAGTAGTCCTATCTCTACATATTTCGAGTAATAGTCGACCATTATTAGATACGCCGAGCCTTGCCAATAGAATAAATCTACAGCTACAGTTTCCCATACGTTATTCGGTACTTCGCTTATAATTAAGGTTTCGTTCTGGTGGCTTTTTTGGTATTTTTTACATATCGCGCATTCTGAGATCGTATCTTATGTATGTGTTTATTCATTTTTGGCCAGAAAACGATGTCGCATGCTCTATTTTTAGTCTTTTCTATACCCATGTGATTGTAATGCAATTTTCCGAGGATTTCCCTACGCAGTCGACCAGGTACTACTACGCATTTGTTCTTGAATACCAGTCCCTCCGACTCAAAAAGTTCGGAATGGTAAGTATGGTACGGCTTGGCAATCTCGGGTACGTCTTTGACTTCTTTTGGCCAACCCGTACGAACCAGTTTAAGCACTGTTGCAATTCGTTATCATTTTCGGTTTCGGCTACGAACTCTTGCTTTTTCTTATCACTCATACATTCGGACAATGCTATATTCAAGATGTGCGTGTTTATATCATCGTCGTCATTCATTTCTTTAAGATGTGCTCGCGAGAGGCTGTCTGCGATTAACAACTCTTTACCCGGTTTGTAAGTGATTTCGATATCGTACGTTGCAAACGTAGCCTCATTTTTTGGAGCCTAACAGGAATATCTGCTATCGATTTCTTCGAGATTGGTACCAGAGGCTTATGATCACTTTCTACAACTATGGGCTTTCCTGCTATATATTGGTGGAATCGCTCGCACCCGTAGACGATAGCGTACATTTCTTTCTCGATCTGTGCCCAGGCTTTTTGGCACGTTGTGAATGCTTTTGAAGCATAAGCTATCGGTAGGTTATTTTGTAAGAGGACTGCTCCTACCCCGGTTCCACTGGCGTCTACGCTCAGTGTACAATCAGCGTTTGTATCATAGTACTGTAGCACGGGATTGCTGGTTAGCCAATCTTTTATTTTATTAAACGCGATGTCGTGATTTTTTTCCCATCTGAATTCCACGCCTTTTCTGATTAATTCTCTCAATGGGGCTGTCATTTCGGATAAGTTAGGGATGAATTTAGCTACATAGGTTATCATGCCTAACATTCTTTCTACTCCTTTTGTATCTCTCGGTTTTTCCATTTTCGTCACGGCTTCGATTCTATCAGCGTCAATTCTCATTCCCTCACTCGTAAAAATATGGCCTAAGAACTTTACGTTATTTTTCCCGATCTTACATTTACTTAGATTAAATTTTACTCCCTTTTCTCGAGCTATAGCGAACACTTGTTGCAAGGTTTTACTGTGTTCTTCTTCGTTCTGCGCCCATATTATTATGTCGTCGATATAAATTTCGACGTTCGGAATGTCGCTGAATATTTGTTTATATAGCCTATGAAAGATTTCGGGGGCCGTCTTGATACCATAAGGCATTCGCAGGAAGCAGTATCGACCGAAGGGTGTTTGAAAAGTTGTAAGTTTAGAACTCGCCTCCGATAACTCAACCTGCCAGAAAGCCTTGGACGCGTCTAAAACTGTAACAATTTTCGCGTTTGACATTTTCGAAGCTATTTCTTCGAACGTCGGTAGCTTGTATCGCTCTCTAAGTAGCCACGAGTTCAGATACTGGGGGTCGAGGCAAACTCTCAATGAATTGTCCGGTTTTTTTACAAGAACGACCGGGTTCTCGAACTCTGTCGGTTCGTCGATTTGCCTAATTATACCGTCTCGTTCCATTTTTACCAATTCGGACCTATATGCCTCTAGTACCTTGAAAGGGACTCTCCTGCAGGGCTCTACTTTTCCTACGTACCCTGGTTTCATTTTGAAGTCGTAGACGTACTCGAGCTTGCCGATGCCTTCGAAGAGGTCTTTATTTTCCGTTATTAAATTCTTTGTACCCTGAGTTTTATTTACGTTTACGTTTGCTACTCGAGTCAAGAGATTCAATTTTTTAATACTCGGTAATCCTAACAGAGGTGTCGTTTTTTCGCAATCTACTACATAGAACGAAAGATTTTCAGTTTTGTTTTTCACTTTGCATGCTAATTCTACTTTACCGACAACTATGAGCTTTGATCCATCAAAATTTAACAATTTCTGCCCCGTGGATTCGAACTGTTTTTTCGGACCCGAGTTATGATATTCGTTTACTCCTATCACGTTCGCTCCGGCACCCGTGTCTAATTTAAATGGTACTGATTTTCCCGTTTCCACGAATATTATCTCTTCATACCAATCCGGAGTTCCGCGATCATTACCAATTATATTTCCTAAGAAAATTGTATTCGACTCCTCAGTTACCGCGTCTATCTTTTGTTGATTTCGGCAAACTTGCGCGAAGTGGTTATACCTATTGCATGCCTTGCACTGTCTGTTATAGGCTGGACATTTCTTGGCCTGGTGTCTGTATCCACATCTTCCGCATGATGATTGGTTCTGCTGTTGGTTCTGTTGTCGTCTGGGTGACTGGTCTTCGAAGTTGTTTTGATGTTGGTACAGCTGCTGTCTCTGCTGCCCTCTACCGCTGTTGCCACGGAACTGGTTACGCCCTTTACCAAGCGGTTGCCGCGATTGCGTCATCTTCTCTTTTGGTTTTGCCCGTATGACGTCTATCTTCTCTGTAGTTTTCAGCGTTTCAATTCGCTGACTTGCTAATTCGGCCGCTCTGCACAGCTTTGCGCACCGGTCGAAAGTCAAGTTTTCGTCGCGAAGAAGTCGGTTCTTCAGCTGCGCGTTCCGTATGCCACTAATTATGCGATCCTTTATTAAGCTGTCTTTCATGGCCCCGAATGAACAGTCTTGACTGAGTTTCTTTAATTCCGTCAAGAAATCTTCGAAGGGTTCGTCTGGTTTTTGTACACGCTGGAAGAACACGTGTCGGCACACACTCTCGTTTTTCTTCGGTACACAGAAGTTCTCGAAGGCTTCTATGACTTTGTCGTAGTTCTTGGCGTCCTCTTCGCTGAGCTCGAACGTGTCATATTTTTCTTGCGCCTCCTCCCCGATCGCACGAAGCAAGATGGCTATCTTCACTTCGTCTTCTTTGTTCTTAGCTTCTGTGGCTTGTAGATATATGCGGAATTTTTTGTGCCACTTTTTCCAGTTTTCCGATACGTCCCCACTGAACGATAAGGGTTCTGGCGGCTTCAGGTTCAATGAATGCTGCGCCATCTTGTCTTTGTCGCTTGCCGTTTTCGATGACTCGTCTCTTTTGGAAGTCTCGTTTTCGTTGCACACTACCGTGTCGTCTAAGGCGTCTTCAAATTCACTAGTACTGTCGTGTCCAGGCTGCGCCATGTAATAAATGTGGTCTCCATTTATTACTAAGTACTTTATTTGTGAACATACAGGAGGTGTACAAGTGAAGTGTGGCTCAGAACAGCGGCCATGATCAACTGCCGTCCTTGCTCGAGCGCTTGCTCGCGTTGCCGCTAGGTGGCTACCTAGCTCGATCGTGACAATTCTTTCCACTTCTTCTGCGTGCAGGCTCCTTTAACGATATACATCTTAGAAGATAAAGAGATTGATCGTCATAATGTATTTTATGAAAATCATTGAACAATTTCATTTTTCTTTGAAGATTCAAATGAGCACATCCAACTTTTGAGCATGCAGGAGGAACACATATACGATCCTGAAATAAAAAATGTGTAGTGTAAAATAATGGGGCAAAAAATCTATTCTATTTTACACCTATATTTACTTTGAATTTAGCACCACTAGTGGTTTTATAATATGTCATATTCATGCATGGCGGCGGATTTTAGAACTAAATACTTGTTATTTTATATGAATTTTTCTTTCCTTTTAAACACTATTCTGCATTAGAAAAAACAATCTTCACTCGAAATAAACTAACAACAAAAATGAAAATATAAACGTACGCAAATGAACTTTGTGGTTAGAAATTTCGAATTTCAAAATTCGCACGTGATATGCACCACAGGGCTGTTCAATTCAAAAAATACGAAATATAATCACTGTTGTGCTTATGTATATGATTTCCAAATCGTGAAAATAAAAATAATATCAACATAGACTACGTCTCCACCGTACGTTAAATCCGGGATTTAGTAATCCTCGGATTGAAGATAATCCTGTCCCTACCGGTAAGTAACACGAAACGAGTAAAATTAATAAATCCCGTGGTAAATCCTCTTCGCGCATGCGCGTTAGTACTTGTAGCTGTCAAGTTGTTATAACGTACAGTAAAATAAATTTTAACCTTACTATTCATTTACAGAGATGAAATTTAATTTTGTAAAAAGTGGGGAGAATAAATTATAAAATGCTTACAAAGGAAGAGCAGGTTATAGCACACATCTTATATAAAGTCTCTTTATATTCTACAGACTGTTACACAAGGTGCAGTTAATAGAGCAATAAAGAAAATTCGCAAGCATCGGCAACGAATGCGTCAAATTTTTGCTTATGTTATTGGCCAAACAGCGTCAAGAATGATCTACTTAACTATTCAGCCAAGAAAGACACCGTCAGTTTGGATGAAATCACGATCATTACATTTCTGGGATATAATTGTAAATGAAAAGTTCAATCAAAAAGATTGGCTCGAGCATTTTTGAATGAGCAAGGCAACATTCACAGAAATCTGTGATGCTTTACGCAAGGAATTGGCTCCTGAACCTAATTTTCTAAGTCCGAGGGAGCCTATTTCAGTTGAGAAGCAAGTTGGCATTGCAATTTATTTCTTTGCGAGCAGTGCAGAATATAGAACTATCGGAGCGTTATTCGGTGTGCAGAAAACAAGTGTCTGGAGATGCGTTCACAAGGTAGTGAATGCAATAAATTCAATTCTTGGACCAAGATATATAACTATGCCTGGTATTGAAGAATGCTCCATTATATCAGCTAATTTTGGAAACAAGTGTGGCATACCTCAAATAATTGGAGCTATTGACGGAACACATGTTCCTATAAAACCACCCACTGATGGTCATAAAGATTTTCGAAATCGAAAAGGATGGACATCTATTGTTCTTCAAGCAGTAGTGGATGATCTGTTCAGGTACGGAATATTAATTTACTTAATTATGTCGCTGTCTCGACCAATGAGTGACCTATAGCGATTTAAGTCTATGCTTATTTATAAGTAACGACTATGAATACCATCCTCAGACTTCAATACTCTATGCGTGATTTCTTCAATTTAACTATTTATTATTATATGCAGATTTCGTAACATCAATTGCCGGACGCCTGGATCATCTCACGATGCTGCTGTTTTCGTGCAATCAAATTTGTTTCGAACCGCTGAGAACTGTATTCCACAAGTACGTAGATGCACTTCAAGAATATAATAGATAACTAAGTGAAATATTTTCATTATAGGTTAATCAGAAAACTTAAACTTCAATATTATAAGATAGAAACTTATTTTTTCAGAAAACAGAGACCATTAACAATGTATACGTACCGTATTCTATAATAGTCCGGGAGGTAGCGTCAAATTTCACCGGACCATTTTACCGAGGCTGAATTTTCTAGTGAAGGCTTTTGTTATACTTTTGAGCCAAAATGTCCATGTTAGCTGGTCCAGATCCGTGACTTAAGATTGTGGGAGGCTGCGCATCTCGTAGGGAAAATAACGATTCTCGGAGTATTTTACTGAAGGTCATAATTTGCAGATAGCTAAATGATGAAATTATAATCGTGAAAAAGCATGTTAGCTGCATAATTTCTGTGATTTAACTTGTTAGCTGCGCATATGAATATGTAGGAAAAATTTTGAAAATCGGACCATTTTACCGAGGGTGAAAATTATATACTAAATAGTAATCAGTTTGAAAATAATAAAAAATCATGTTAGCTGATGCTCAAGTGTGATTAAACCTGTTAGCTGCGCTTCCTTTGTCAGTGCGCGGGTGGACCATTACTGTGAGAGCTGCTCCGATTCACTTCAATATTAATTCATGTATGCTCCTTCTCAACATCTTTTTTTATTTTAATTCTCATGATAAGAATAACTATACTATATATCAACATCAGAACGATAAAAAAATTGAATTATAGATTGATAAAAATCAATCGATTTACGGCTATGGTATTATTGATATTTTGGATAGCTATACTCAAAATAAAATGTAAAAACTTCAAATTTAGAATTTGTTAATATATAAAAGCTGCAAAAATATATATTATATATACATTTATATAAACACATCATAAATGTATATCGATTAATTTCGATGAATAATTTCTTATAATTCATCAATCGGAGTCGGAATCGTTTCCGTCATCCTCTTCAGAGCTGCTATCTGACAGTTCCTCGATGTCAGGATGTTTCTCTGCTTCCTGTTGGTCATCATTATCGGAATCTTGCAGTGTATCTAAAAATAAACATTATTATAAATTTTTAATTTGTATTTAATAGCATAACGGAGAATTTGAAACAATACCTGTTATTTCAGTGGTAATTTCATCGATTCGAGGCAATTGATCTCCTTCGAACCAAATGAAATGGTATTTGTAATCTTCTTCTTTCCATCCGAATTCTTTTGGAGACGATAGTGTCGGTATGCTTAGGTGGGCGTTGCTCCAAAGTTGAGCAATGTAAGAAGTTCGGAGGATTTGCTGCCTTAGCTCGGACTTACATGGAGGAAGCATCGACCCTTCAAAATTCTGATCTAATTTCAATACCTCATCTTTACCATTAAATTTGTATGCTTTCATGAATGTTGCAGCACGAGATACATTTATATAATTGATCTTATTATGTCCATATATTCGGCAAACAAATTCTTCAACCTCCGAAAAATCGTAATCTTCTAAATCCTCGACAGATAGCTGTGATAAGTTCATCAGCGCTGAAATATATTTTGGCGATTTTCTCAGCAAATGAAGCGGCTTTTTCTTTCCTTTTCTATAAAAGGCTGGATTAAAATCGCAGCCAGTCAGAGCATGGAAAGCTGGAAGAGCTTTGCACAAGCTTTCTCCTAAAGTTTCATGCAGCTTCATGACATCAATGTATCTGCGATTATTACCAGTCCCCACTAGAAACTGAATATGCAAGTTTCCCTTCAAAGCATGCATATTTCCAAGCAATATAATCAATATATCCGTGTCTGAACATCTCACTGTAACCCTTCTATCTAGATCTATCTGGCATATATGATATATAATCTTAGTATCAGCCTCTTCCTGCAATGGACACGAAAGCTCCTCTTCTACAGTTTTTATAGCTTTGTTGTCAGATACAGTGAATTTCAGACAGGACTCGTAATTCACGAATATATTTTGGTTACCTATAAAAGCAGCCATGTAGTCCTGTGACCAATCATCGCAGAGAAATCTCACGAGAGCATCTTTGAAATATATGTTTTTCAATTCATTTGAAAAATTTGAAGGACGTTTTTGCTCTGGTCCTCTTATATCAAACTTATTTCCATGTATCCGTCCTCTCAATACATGTTCGCTATCTTTGATCGACGGTGTGGAATAGCGATCAAAGACGATCACTATTTCAGATGCATTGCTCGCTGTAAATGCTTTCAATATTTGTTTAGAAATACTTCCAAACGTCAGAGGTAGATCTTTCATTTGATGAATTACAAAGAATCCATCGAAAATCATGATATCACATACCTCACACGTGTCGGATATCAATTCATCTTTTATCTCATTCTCCAAAATCTTGAACAGCACAGATTTGTCCGTCTTACATATTGCACCGTCTACATGGCACAAAGATAGCGGTACTGGTGTCAACGGATATGACAACACCGAATTTAAATCCAAATTTTTCTCCAAGGATAGTCTCAGTAATTTCCCGAATAGATTCCGCTGCATTTTTATCTCAATAACTTTTCTATGCATTGCTATTTTCTTCTTAGTCACAGCATCAACGAACGTGAGGATTGAATTTTTCTTTATAGGATTTTCAAACCTACTTTCATCTCTACAACATTCTTCGATGAACTTATCTCGCTGCTGTTGTCCTAAATTAGTTGCATTAAGGGGGAAAGCCACTGTGATATGTTCAAAAAATAGATTTTTTTATTTTTACATTTTCTTAATGTTCGAGGTTTCAAGAATCTGTTCCCTAAGTTTCAAACCGAAATTCGAAAATTTTATGGAGTTATGAAAGGTTTTGTGTGAGTAAGCGCATACGCTCGAACTTGACCGCGCGGTTTTAAAGGCTTTTATCTCGAAACTACATTTTTCCAACTGGGCGCCATCATAACTCAGTCAATTTTTATCCGATTACCTTGAAATTTTCACAGAATATTTTTAAAAGAATTATCTTCAGTTAAGCGTATGATTTTTTCGATTAAGCGATTACTTGTTGAGATATAATTAAAACACTGAGCAATTTTTCTCTAAATTTCGAAGTTCTATCTTTAAACATGCGTTACTTTGTTAAAAATTAAAATTTTTATAAATCCGTACGCTTAACTGAAGCTAGACTCGTGTAGTTTAAGAAAATAATTGATTTTTTTGGTTTGGATATACCATTCGGACACAGCAATGGCGCCCATGCGCCAAACATTTTTCAGAGAAGCTTTACGGCATCGCGTATTATTGTGTAGTTTATTGATATTATGTATTGCTTTTTTTTTCTAATATACTAAAATATATGTACCTTCATGTAGTTGTAAAAGTTTTTTCCCTCGTTTTTTATTTTAATCAGAAAAAATTCACAAAGTTATTCTACATTTTCCGGTCATCACAGTGGCTTTCCCCCTTAAGCAAAAATTTCTCTATTCTTTCATCAACTGATTGACCTGTCGAAATATTATAGAGAGAATTTTTGTCAAGATCATCGGAGAACGGATTGATGTTCTGTTTGATGTGTGTCATGAGATTTTCTAGTTTTACTGAATGTTTTTTTATTCTGCTGATTTCAAGGTCAGCTGTTACATCTTGATTTTTTCGCAGACCTGCTCTATCCATAATATGGCTAATAATAGAAGATCTTATACTGTGACTCTTACACCAACGCTGCCGGGCTGAGATCGTATTTGTCAAGTAACTTATACCAGTTAACTTATTTGCAGCGTCAGCGTTTATTGTTTGCTCGAGTGTTAGATCGATTGACTGTCGCGAAAATGGTTTAGGAGTTCTTTTGACACCAAAAGATCCTTTTTCCAGCTGTAGTTCCAAGCCAGGGTGTGTTTGTTCCACATTTATAAGTTTTTCATGGTAGAGTACAGTGTATCGAGAATAGTTTTGCTGATTAAAACAGAAAAACATACTCCCGATTAAAGGTAGTACGTATTTGAGAATTTGAAAATTGCCTAGTCGAATACCATAGTTCAATATCAGATAATAATCGATGTATTCGACATACATCATATAAAACTGTGCAGTTTTACCATGTTCTCCAAGTACTGTTTTGGTCCTGTAATCATTGTATTTATCAAGAATCTGTATTATTCTTCTGTTTTCAATTTTCGGATTAACCGATTGAGTTTTCGTAAAATCTACCAAATAACTCTTCAAGTCATCGTTTATTTCGATTTCACAAGTAGCTAGAAAGTTTTCGAAGTGGAGAATTTGTAGGGCTAGTGATAATAAAGGATGTAGTTTTTTGCAGCGATTGAAATGTTTTCCGGTAAGGAAAGTATTAACTGAACCACTTGCTAATATTTCGCTATTCACCATAATGTTAGTTATGCCACATCCATCTATAAATTTCCCTACAGCTTTGAAGAAAGCCATCATTACATGAAAAGTGCCAACATGAATGAATAATCTATCGAATTTCGGTTTCTCCGTACTTTGAATTTGAAGAGCGACTTTGGCAATCGCTAAATCGTATGTTACTTCAATATAATCCATATGACACTCCGCCGCTGTTTTCAAAGCTTGACGCATTGTTTCTTGAACAACAGCATTATTTGTCGGTGAAGAATTTATTGTTGTTAAGTACGATACTTTCTGTTGAATACTCGTATCTTTGTGTATCAACCTATTAAAACCAACCCATGCTGGTGTACCAGGCAATTTTGATTGATGACACATCATCCAAGTATGAAACAGATTTCTCAATGCTGGAACAATATCAACATCATTTGCTCGCAGATTACTATCAAGATCCAACAACTTTTCTTTGTACTTTGGTTTTTTATTATACGGAGCTAATTCAAAAGTGACAGCATCTAATGACCGTTGTCTTTTCCTCGACGGCCCTACAGGTAGACTCTGTTCAATATCGGAACTTTGGATATTTCTAGTGTCAGAATTTTCCTCCAGTTGTGAAACATCAGTTAAATTTTGAAATATTATTCCAACTGTGTCATGTAGCGTATCTTTGCCAGTAGTTGTATCCACATGACGATCAAAATTATTGAACGCAAGCCCCGTTTGTAAATTCGGAAGACGTACGATATCCTCCGGGCAAATATCTGATTGAGACATTGAAGACAACGTAGCCTCCGTTTCTAACTCTTCAAGCACTGTATAGCTGCAGCAATGTCCAAGTCTATTAAGTATATTTATCACTTGTTTACTATTAGTTAAACTTTTCATAGTCATTCCTAACGTTATGTGCTTTGATGTCTTCAATGTTCCATTCGATACTGCATAGATCAGATCTTCAGAAAACGAATTGGCAAGTCGTTGCTTCATTTCACTACTTCTTCTTCGAGCGCTTGTAGATATCAATGTCGAATAAAAATCTCTAATTATATCTGGAACAGCGCATTCTCCTGATATGAAATTTGTCGCTGTTACTCTATCAGGTAATGATTTTTTTTTTATCTTGGTAATTTCCGATCGTAAGATCATCGCTGCTCTGTTGAGACATCTCTTTTCTCGATATTATCGAGACTGCTCTTTAATAAAACTCCACTAAATGGCTTAATTACTTTTTTTTCCTCCAACGAAACAATTGATATTTTCCTGGGAAACAATGATAATAACCTTTCCTCCAGATCACGAATTTAAATTACACCTACATAATTTGGCAGCTTTGTTTTAACATGATCGACGTACATTGTTTTCAAAAACGTTAAAAAATAACACTGTCCCAGTCTTATAACGTTTTCTTCAACGTATTCAGCAACAACATTGAATGCACTTTTATGAGTATTTCTATTCTCATGCCACTCGGTTTTCTCACTTCGCTCATTATCCTTGCTGCTTACTTGGTTGTGAAGGGATCTTTTGCAGTGTGGGTGATAATATATCGCCTTATTCTGAGCTTCATGTGTTGACAATCTGTCCAGCAAGTCAGTGTTTTCACTATCTATCGCGTAAGATTTCAAAGTCCTTATAGTATCTTTTTGACATACAGACAAAGGTTGATTCCGCCCCTTTATTCTCTTCCTAGCTTGCGTACAAACGATGCACACACATCCTTGTGGTTCATTACTTTTTTCATCTGTAATCTGCGTTGTCAAGTCATCGCTTGAAATTGATTCATCGTCATCTTTCTCTCTCTCAGATTGCGCGACTTCCGTTTCATCAACGATTTTTTCCTCGGTAACCAAGCTTTGACTTGAACTGGAAACATTAGAAAATTATCATGCATTAATAATTTATAATTTCTAGAATTTGATTTGAAGGAATAATATTATAATGAAATTAATCTCGAAAAATCCATTTATTACCGAACTATAAATTTGTAGAAATCCAATGATCATAATGAATTCAATAATTACATTTCCTTTCATTAAATTGTAAATTAAATTGCGATGATATGATACTCTATTTACGTTTCCCCCATTTAAGTACATCTGTACTCCAGCGATACTAATACTGGTTGAGCAAAAAATAATTTTCGAACACTAATATCATTTACATCTACAAATACGAAGGTCGACGCGCAAGCGAAAAATCCTGGTGTATTATTCTGCGTTAAATTGTCGCGTGATGTTAAGGGGCGGGAGAGCGCACACATGCATAACTAAGATAATATACGTCGAACAGGCTAGACAGCGCGACGCCTCGATTATGTAATATATTGAAACGAAAATTTTAATCTCCATCATTCGTCTTCAACAAATACCATGACATCTCACGAATAGTACACTGTTAGCTGAGTCATAAATATGCAGCTACATTCGTAAATAAATTTTATAAAGTAATGTTTACAACTTCAACGGTCTTTCTGAATTTAAAACTACAATACTCCAAACAGCATTTCATGAAAAATAGCTGGGAAATCTGGAGTTTACAGAGCAAAACAATATTTATATATTCATATATGTATTTATGATCACGCCAATGAAACATACCTATTATTTGAAAAATAATGCAATAATCTACGAAAAATACGGAAACGATAAATACTCTTCTTATCATTTTACTTACCTCGGTTCATTTGACGTTGATACTTCAGCTCTCAAATCACAAGTTTCTGTTTCATCAGCATTCGATTTTGATACAGACTGTCTGTGTTTTGGTGGAAGAGCACAAAATCTTTGGTAACAAATTCGATGAAACGCATGATTTCCTCCAACTTTTTCCGGCAATAGTACATCACTTAATGCTAGATGGTTTTGCTTCCGTATTAACAATACACTTTTGCACTTATTTAGAGTAATTTCACTAAATTCAGTTAGTGGTTGACTTTTTTTCGAACAGAATATACAAAAACGCATCGTGAATCACAACATACGAACGGTAAGAAGCTACAGTAGGCACTGCTATAGTGTTATATAAAGCGGTTAGAAGCGCTTCAATTTCGAAGTGGACTGATGTTTGGATACAGGTCGGGACATACATTTTACCGGACCGTACCAGGGCCGGAGCACGGCTGAGTATCGTCCATCGTCCGGCGGATGATCTGTCCAATATAATCAAATGCCTTTGAATACACTTTACCGAGCTGTGACCGGGCGTCGCCAACGAACCGTCACCGGACCGGGCGAGCTTCACGTGTTTCCGTAATTTACGTGGTTTAGTGCAATCAACCTAGCGGTTTCCAAGACAACTGACGACTGACGGACATGTGTGGTTCCTAGATACACGCACTGACTAAGGAAGCGCAGCTAACAGGTTTAATCACACCTGACCATCAGCTAACATGATTTTTTATTATTTTCAAACTGATTACTATTCAGTATATAATTTTCACCCTCGGTAAAATGGTCCGATTTTCAAAATTTTTCCTACATATTCATATGCGCAGCTAACAGGTTAAGTCACAGAAATTATGCAGCTAACATGCTTTTTCACGATTATAATTTCATCATTTAGCTATCTGCAAATTATGACCTTCAGTAAAATACTCCGAGAATCGTTATTTTCCCTACGAGATGCGCAGCCTCCCACAATCTTAAGTCACGGAGTCGCGTCAGCTAACATATTGTTTCCTGACTTTTAGAGAGAAAACTAAGTTATAAAAGGATGGATATTCTCAGTAAAATCACCCATGAAAATTTGACGCTACCTCCCGGACTATAATTGGAGACCCAGCATATCCATTACTACCATGGTTGATGAAAGGTTATACAGGAACACGATTAACTGCCCAGGAAGAATCTTTTAATGTATATCTCAATAGCGCAAGATGTTGTGTTGAAATCGCGTTTGGAAGATTAAAAGCACGCTGGAGATGCATTTTGAGAAAAACAGAGGTTCACTACTCTTTTGTCCCTGCTGTAGTGATGACTTGCTGCATACTCCACAATATAGTGGAAAATGCAAAAGAAGCTTGTCCCAATGCATGGATCGATGTGACCAGAGAAGAAGCTGTTGAATTACGTCAACCCATACGACAGGAATGTAGAATGTACGATAATATGAATGCTGCTCTGGTTAGAAATACGCTGAAAGATTATATGGCTCTTAATTTTCCCCTACGGAGAATGTTTTTATTAGAATAAAATCCATGTAGGTGTTTCATTTTTAATGATTAGGAAGTCACATTTGGTAAACGTTTGGAAAATGAATAACCATGTATTGTATCACAATTGACTCGTTAATTACAGACTTTTGTACTTACAAAAACTTGCTTAAAATTCAGTCTGACCTTATTCCTAAATAGACAGTCTTTGCAAGGATGCAGCCCATAGAAGTCCCACGAGTGCAAGTGAGGACATTCCTCGTTAATGTACAAGAGTGTCCCTATATTTCACACAAATTAAATAAGGAAGTCCGTGTAGGATATGAAATATACAACAAGGACGCTCTTAAACATCTGCCGGGATTATACCGGCTTGAAAATGAAATAAATTCGTTTAACTCCTGTGGTCTATTTCCCTTGCATACAAACATTGTATGTGTTGAAGTACATAGTCAATCTTGCTTTTATAATTACAGTAAAAAAACAATATCACATTTGTTACTTTTTTCATTGCACAATTATATCAAAAGTAACATACACTATGATCAAATATTTGATCGATTCTGACTGACTGTCTGTTCATCACAAGTGTAGTATCAATATAGTGCCATTGTTGATAAATAAAAATAATGTGCTTTCATACGATTTAAAATAAAAATGAACAAAAATGAAACATTCCTCAATGTCGCTGTATGGTCACGGTATGTCGCTGCACATCATTATATGTAACATACATTTAATATTCTATAGACTACTCATTTACATAACTATACGATGATAATATTTTATTACATTACAGGTATATACAGTGATTTTCAGGATACGGGTTATTCGTTCTATGACCTGAATCCTGAGAATAACACTGTATCTGAGAGTGAAAAGTTATGTATTAAATGAGTTTCGTGTGTAGCGACGTACATACTATAGTTGGAAACTAAGATACGAACACAAACTTTAACATATCAAACGGTAAGAAACAGAACGCTGTATTATCTGTGGTAAAAACCCGTTCACTTAGCTCTTATATTTTCTTATGGAATATATCATTCTTTTTTATTACCTGGGAAAAGCTTGACACTCTCTACTTGTGATAATGGTAGGAGGCGAATAGGTTTCACATTCCTAGATATATTCTTAGGCAATGCTATTAGTTCATCACTAGTAATCACTGGAAGCTGGGCTTGCAATGCAGCAGGTACGAACTGAGATTCTAAGACTGCAGGAACACTTTGCGATGCAACAGTTTTCTTACAAGCGGAACTGAATCTTATCGTAGAGGACGTCTGTTGCTGAGAAAGGACCTGGTTAGATAGAATAGATGATATTGCAGAAGATGGTTCTCTCGCAGGAGTACTTTCAGGAGTGAAAACTTGAGACTGAGCATGCTGTCTATCTCCTGATAGTGAAGAAACTTCCTGATATGTCGAACGATATACCTGAGGCTGTAATCCTTGTAATAACATCTTTGTACTGTCAACGATTGCTTCCTTTATCGGTATTACTGTCTTATTAATAAATTCATTAAGAATTTTTTCCTCCCATTCTCTTTCTTGTTTAAATAAATTTGAGAGAAACTCAGTTTGCTGCAATTGCAATTGCAAGAGAGTTTCTTTCTGTATTTGTGAAGTGGTAGTTCTTCTTCTTATATTCGCCTTTTTTGGAGCTGATTGACTAGATGTCGAACTATCATCAGTATCATTATGATTTTCATAGGTTCGTTTCATCTCCTTTGCCCTAGAACTCTTCCCCTTTTCTTTATGTATTTCTTGTTCCTGTTCCTGAACTTGTTCGACAAAAGGTGACGTTGGTTGCTGAGCGATCGGTGAATCAGTCGAACATCCGGGAATGCTGCCATCGCGAGGATCAGGAGCATCCTCGTAAATGGATTGGAAATCTGAAACGTGTTTTTTTAAATCAGTATTATTTAGGATATAAATTCCATTTTTTATTCTAAATATTTAATTAATGTATTTATTACATACCCTTTGAATTGTCAACTTCTGCTTCCTGCACAAATGAATCTATCCCTTTCATTTGTACAACAGGACGATCTCCACATATATTATTAAGTTCCTCGAAGTATTCGAACTTAATTCGTACATTGCCAGACCCACTTACATTAAGATTGCGCTTGCAAACCAAGTATTGTTCTGTGAAGAAGTACAGGGTGGTTCACTTAATTCGGTGACATAGCAATCGTGCGCGTGCGAGAGAAAACATGATAAGTGCATAAGAATCTCTATCACACATTTCCCTAGACTTGTCCAGTTAGATTTTGTGCAACAGAGGCTCGTACGCACTCACCATGTATTCTCTCTCGTACTCGTACGATTGCTATGTCACCAAATTAGGTGAACCACCCTGTATATTACTAAACATAATGAACAATACTGAGAATAAAGATGTGCTTTTACATTACAGTTTCAAAAGATTTTAATTCGTGGCTATCAGAATAAAGTATTTATAGTCGATATTTATACATATATAAACAAAACTCAAGTTGCCGTCTCGACCAATGAGTAACCTCCAATGCTGACTTAAGTCTATGCTTATTTATAAGTAATGACTATGAATACCAGCTTATAAATCACTTGTATCGAAGGTGTAATATAGTTTCATTTTCGAAAATATAGGATGCTTTTGGAAATGGTACCAAAATATTATATTTTCACTCCTGAGACAGTATTTATTCTGTAAAAATAATATAAATTTAAGTACATACGTCTTAGATTCTTAAACCGTATTTGCATTTGTTGTGAAGTTTTATTGTATCCATCCGAATTCATGATCAATGAAAGTTTATCAAAAATTTCAGCAACGCGAAATTTCTTGCCATCTAAGAGTTTCATCACTTTGTGGTCGTCTATTAATTGCAGCATATGTCTCGTTTCCTCTCTATCCCAGGAGTCTCGAACTCGTTTCGAGACACTGTGAAATTAATGATAAACATGTGTACAATTTTGAACATAACCTAAACTAACTTCAATTTTGTATGTACAAAAATCTCTCTCTCTCTCTCATATTATATTTACATCGCTTGAAATGTCCTTCAAGAATATTATCAGATTAAATATTTAATATTTATCGGGGGAAGGTTAGGGACGCGAGTGCGAACGGACGTGTGTCGAGAGTGGTGTGTCTTAAAGGCCGAAAAAGTGAGAAAATAGGTAAAGAAGAAGGTAGGGAGAGGCGAAGAAAGGGGTAAGAAAGTGTGGAGAAGAGACTAGGGACAAGATCGTGATGTGGCGAGAAGGGTAAGAAAGGAGAGATAGCAAATAATTTCCTTGAGAAAGCGAGTAAGGTTAGGAGTGCGAAACGGGCACGGGGAAGGAGGAGAAGGGAAAGTTTAGCCAGCGGACGAAGAGGCGGACGGAGCAAGTGCGAAAGATGGACGACGAGGTGGCGTGGAAGCACGGCGGGAAATGTGAAAGGCAAGGAAGGAAAGAAGGCGGAGGGAAGCGCGAAAGGAGTCGGAAGGCCATCCAAAGCGGAACAACTGGAGAGAGCAAGGAGGTCTGAAAAGGATGTAGGCGTAATGCTTAGAGAGGCGAAGAAAAACGAAGAGAGGCGAGAAAATGGCGAGGAAGAGGATGAGGGCGCAAGAAGTAAGGAAGGAGAAGAAGCAAAACGGAAAAGTATCGAGGAAATGTTCGAGAGCTTGATAAGCCGGTTTGAAGAATTGAAAGGAGATCTCAATGAGATGAAGGTAGAGATAGGGAGAGAGGTAGCGGCGAGTATCGGAGGGATAAGGAGGGAGATAGAGGAAAGGCAAGCAGTATGGCAGGAGGAAAAAGCAGAGATGAAAGAAAAGATGCAGGGAATGGAAAGGAGAATAGCAGCGCTAGAAGGGAGAGCAGGCGGAGGCGAGGCGGGCACAGAGCGGATAGAAAGATTCATGGAGCAGAAGGATAGAGAATTAAGGAAAAATAACATTGTGATCAGAGGGCTCCAGCTGGAAGGACAAGATGGAAAAAATGAAGTGGAAAAATTCCTGAGAGAAAAAGTAAAGGTGGAAGCGAAATTGAAGTGGGCCAAGATTGTTGGCAGACAGAGGAAGATGGTGATCGTCGGGGTGGAAGACTGGGAGACAAAGAAGAGGATCATGGAAAAGAAGAGTAATCTGGGCAATGTACCAATCTTCATCGACCATGATTTGACAAGGAAGGAGAGAGAAATACAGAGGGAGATTTTGGAATGGGCGAGGCTGGAGAGGAGAAGAGGCGTACAGGTCAAAGTTGGCTTCCAGAAAGTGTGGAGCAATGGGCGTTGGAGAAGATGGCAGAGGGAAGGATAGGGAGAGAACAACCAGGATTTTTAGGCGAGCCACGAAAGAGGGGAACGGATGTAAGGAGACGAAGAATGCTTTTCTGGAACGTTGCAGGGGTAAAGAGGAAGGATAGAGACTTTTGGAAATTCGTTCAGGACTTCGACACTGTAGCACTAATAGAAACGTGGATAGAGGAGAAGGATTGGAGTAAACTAAAGGAGGTTTTGCCGAAAGGTTTTGTATGGAGCAGCCAGCATGCTAGGAGGGAGAAACTGAAGGGAAGGGCCAAAGGAGGGATCATTATGGGAGTGAGAGAAAGCGTGGTTGAAGCCAAAAAGAGGGAAGAAAGGGAGGGAATACAAGGTGAAGGCGTAATGGAGGTAAGTTTCAGGATTGCCAAAGAAAAATGGAGAGCCATCGCAGTCTATAGTAGCGAAGGAGTGGAGAAATTAGTGAAAACACTCGAAGAGAAAGAGAGCGAAGCGGAAGAAGAAAACCTTGTAATTGCTGGGGATTTTAATGCCAGGATGGGTATAGCGAGTTTGATGGGTTTTGATGGAGAAGAAATGGCAAGAAAATCGAAGGACGAAATAAGAAATGAGGAGGGCATGAAGCTGGGAAAGTTAATTGAGGAGAAAGGCTGGATCCTACTCAACGGAAATTTTGTAGGCGATGAGGAAGGAGAGTATACGTACACAGGAGGTAGAGGACCAACGGTAATCGATTACGCCATGGCGAATAGGGAAGCCTTCAATGAAATAAGAAGCTTCCGAGTAGGAGAAAGGACGGAGTCAGACCACCAGCCGCTGATAATTGAACTGGAAGAGGGGGGAGAAGTGTATTACGAGGAAGAGAAAGTTAAGCAAATCTGCATATGGGACGAGAATACAATTACGCAGTATAAGGATTATACAAGGGAGTTAGACTTAGGGAACAAGGACATCGAGGAAGACTGGGAGGAGCTGCAGTCAAGGGTGGTCACCGGCATGCCGAAGAAAGTGATACGATTAAAAAGAAGGAGAATTGGATGGAAAAACTGGTGGGATAAAGAGTGCACGAGAAAGAAAAGGGAGGCTGCGAGAGCATACAGAAAATGGAGGCAAGGTAGGAAGCGGAGAGAGGACTACCTGGAGAAGAAGATGGAGTTCAAGAAGTTATGTGAGTAGAAAGAAACGCAGTTGAAGAACAAGGAATTGGAAGAGATTAAAAACGTGAGAAAAGCAGCAGACGTATGGAAATATGTAAATAAAGGGAGGAGAAAGAAGGGGATTCCCAGCGATAAAGTACAAGCCGAGGAGTGGAGATCACATTTGATGAAATTGCTGGAGGGAAGCCAGAGGCATGAAGGGAAAGGAAGGAGAAGAAATAGAGAGGGAGATACTGAAGAAGAGTTAACGGACGAGGAGGTAGAAGAGCAAATAAAGAGTATGAAGAGAAATAAGGTGGCAGGTACGGATGGGATTCCGAACGAGGCATGGAAATTCAGCGAAGGTAAGGCCAGAAAGAAATTAAAGGAACTAGCGAAGAGAGTGTGGAGAGGAGAAGGCTTCCCAGAAAGTTGGAGAGAGGGAGCTATCTTCCCAATTTATAAAAAAGGAGACAGGGATGATCCGGCTAACTACAGAGGAATCACATTACTGAGTACGGCGTACAAGATATATACGGCGGTTCTGGAAAAGAGACTGAGGACGGAGATAGAGGGAAAAGGAATTCTACCAGAGGAACAAGCAGGTTTCAGGGAGAAGAGATCGGCGCTCGACAACGTATACGTGCTACAGCACATAGTAGACAAAGAAGAAAAGAACTCTTAAGGCGGCTTTTGAGACGGTGAACAGGGAAAGAATGTGGAGCACGATGGAACAGAGAGGAGTTAGAAGAGGACTAATAGAAAGATGCATAGAGATCTACGAGGAGACAAAGGTAACCATATTGATAGAGGGAGAAGCTTCAGAACCCTTCTGGACGGAAAAGGGAGTGAGGCAAGGATGCCCGCTGAGCCCTTCGGTTTTTGCAATCTTCCTAGCAGACCTGGAAGAGACGCTGGAAAGAGGCATGGTAGGAGGAGTGGAATTGGGAGAAAGGAGAATTCACCACCTCGCCTATGCTGACGATATTGTGATGCTCGCAAGAAATGAAGAAGCGCTTAAAGGGATGATGTGGGTCTTGCAAAAGTATTTGTCAGAAAAGGAGCTGACCTTGAATGTGGATAAGTCGAAAGTAATGGTATGTAAGAAAGGGAGAGGGAAGGTAAGAAAGACAAGGTGGAAGTGGAAAGGTAAAGAATTAGAGGAGGTGAAGGAATTCAAATATCTAGGTTATGTATTTAAAAAGAATGGAGATAAAGCAGGACAGATCGGGGATTTAGTGAAAAAGGGCAACTTAGTACTTAGGCAAGTCTGGAGCATTGGGGAGCGTCTTTTCAGGGAAGATTTTATAAGGAGAATGTGGCTGTTTGATAAACTGGTGTGGAGTGTAGTTAGCTACGGAGTAGAAATATGGGGATGGAGAAGCTGGGAAGGGTTAGAAAAATTACAAAGAAAATATATAAAGTGGGTGCTAGGGCTAGAGAGATCGACGCCAGGATATATAGTGATAGAAGAATCAAAGAGGAAACTACTTAGGATAAGGGCGGGGAAAAGAGCGATGAGATTTGAGGAAAGAGTAAAGGAAGAAGGAGCTAGCGAGCTGATAAAGGAGTGTCTGCGAGAAAGAGATGAGGGGAAGGTAAGTGGCTCCAGATCGGTAGAGAAGAGAAACGAATATCTAAGGAGATGCGGATATAGCGAGGCAGGGATTGCGGCTATGATAGAAGGACGTATAGCGAGTATAGCGTTGAGCGATAGAGATTGCGAGATACAAATGCAGGAACAGCGGGACAAAATATGGAGAGCGAGATATAATGAGAGGTATAGATACTTGTGTAGTAATGACAAGGCAAGTTACCTCAGGAGAGTAGGAGAGAGAGGGGACCTAAGAAGGATTGCTAGAGCAAGATGCGGAAACGAGGAAGAGGCAAATAAATACTGGATGGATGAGGAGAGAAGAAAATGTAAGCTCTCTCTGCGAGAAAGAAGGGGGCACGTTGGAGCACCTAATCAGGGATTGCGTCGAGATGCCGCGAGTAGATTTGAAAGTGGAAGAGCTATTAAATGAAGAAGGTAGCGAGAAGGCTAGGGAATGGTTAAAGCAGCTGGAAAAGAGGAGGAAGCGGAAAAGCTAAAGCGTCGAGGGGGCAAAATGACAAAGACGGGGAATAAATTATTAGTTACTATATTATAATTATTTTATCTTATGATTAGGTATTATATTATAGTTATTTTATTTTATTATTAGTTATGTTATATGAAATATTTTTTACGTTAGCCCATATTAAGAGTAAATGTACCTATAGAGTTGTATAACCAACCTCCTTTCGTGGCTGTAAAGCCGAAATAAATCATCTATCTATCTATCTATTCAATATTTATCATACATACCTATTGCCGTTCGTACAATTCATATTTGTCCACATTTCGTCCTATTCTTTCTGTCCACCGCAGATATCTATAGGATAATATCGGATTAATAAGTCTAATGCTGGCAATTTGGCAGGATTAGACTTATTAATCCGAGAGGCGTCTCCACTGGTAAAATATTGAGATTAAATAATCCGAGGATTACTAAATCACGGATTTAACGTACGGTGGAGACGTAGTCATAGATCGTTATTCCGCTTACCAATGTTGGAGGCTGTTTTGCAGGAATAACCTTGTTTCTTTTGGAAATATATTCATTTCCCGCATCTCTAAGGGCTTTGCGTTTAATGCACTTCCACTCTGTGATACATTTATTTTTCGTTTTCTTGATTTACTAACAGTTTTAATTACACCAGGTGACAAAGTGACGTTCGCGTTAGACTCCATTTTTGAAGACATAGATCATTGTTCCATAACAATCAAATTTCAGATGATAATAGCACCGCCATCTAGCGAGATATTACAAAAGTAGACTTTGCAACGGATTTCAAATAGTACACCCAGGGACACGGCATCTGTCGCTGGTGACTTTTTTTAAACGTACTAACCAATGAATAATTAATTCTCATTCGCTCATTAGCTACGGTGGCGTCTACTCTCGTTAATGAAAGCATGAGGATTATTAATTATTGGTTAGTACGTTTAAAAATAACGTTTAAAAAAAGTCACCAGCGACAGATACCGTGTCCCCGGGTGTACATAGATCATTATTCCACTTTTATCGCAAAAGAGCCAAAAATGTAACATAGATCGTTATTCCGGTGCACGCTTCAATTATCTTCTAGTTAGTGCTAACTTAACGTCTTATTACAATAAACAACAGTGCCAAATGTCAACAAAATCGGCACAAGGATCTTTGAGATATTATTAAAAAACCGATTTTTTTTTAACTGACGTCCTGTATCTTGAAAACCAGACATTTTAGGACATATGTTAATATGAACTTTTCTACTGGAAATTGATTCAGTAATGTGCCCTTGCAATTACGGCCTATCATTAAGTAATACCCTGTATAAAGAGTAGGTATATAAAAAAACGCGCGTATTCGAATGCAACCCCGAGTCGAAAAATAAAGTCTATTCAAAGCCTCAAAGTCCTATGACTTTATAGGAGTTAGAGGTTTAAAGTAGGCGAAATTAACATGGCATTTCACGTCCTACATTTAGCCTAAAGATGGCAGTTACTTCCATTTGTGCCACTTTTAGGCTTTATGTAGGAGGTGCCAGTAACCTCCGATAGGCCTCCACATCCTATCCCGAGTCGAAATTGGTTAGCGAGACTATGGCGCTTGGGACAAGGATGCGTTGTCGGTAATGACGAACATTAGAGGTTAGAATTAAATTTTTATATTTAATTAATAATTGAAATTGTGTTACAATACATAGCGATAGCATTACAAATGTAGAAAAATAATGTATAATACTAAGCCAAGTACAATTTTTTTGTTTCTACCTGACTATCACTAGGTTTACGGAACCCCGTCAATTTGACAGGTGACTTATTCCATTTCGATTATCTAATAATCTATGACGTTAATTTAACTTAACTTTTATTAGGTAACAATCAGGCCAAAAAACAACAAAAATCACTGCACGTCTGATGTTTCGGTTCCTCTTGGAACGAATCCTTCATTGCGTCTCCGGAGGGGGTTCGAACAGGAACCTAAACGGCAGACGTGTAGTGATTTTTGTAGTTTTTTGGCCTGATTATTACCTAATAAAAGTTAAGTTAAATTAATATTAAGCTACAGGCAATAGAAGTAATATTTTCTTAAGAATCTATGAGGTATGACCTTCCTTATAGCTGGAGATCTCAATATTAACATATCAGAATGTATCATCTGTCAGTTCCCGGGAAAATGTATAATTAATGAAAAACTATCGAAGTTTTGGCCCTAAGCAACTTTCAAAATTGATGCGAGAACCTACATGACTAAATGCATGGTTAATTTATAATAATTTTTTGAAAGTCCCGGTGTACACCATATGAGCTATTGAAAGCCAGAATAGTCTAAGTTATACTTCATGTAAGCTGAGATTATTTGACTGCAAAGTTAAGTACAACTTGAAAAATCTGTCTAGATGATACAAATAGATATTTTAAATCGTAAATATCTGTTTTGTATCATCTAAACAGATTTTTCAAATTGTACTTAACTTTGCAGTCAAATAATCTCAGCTTATATGAAATGTGACTTAGACCATTCTGATTTTCAACGGCTCATATATCCAATGTCTAGATTGATTGCACTAATAGGAAACACGAGTGATGTCATTTACTCTATTCCGTAGTTTTTTGCCGTTTCTGCTGTCGATCATTTTTAGAAGTCTGCGCTTTATGCTTGTTATATGCGGTCTTATTAATATGAGCGATGAAATCTGATCTGTTCACAGTCGGACTGATCCGCTTGGCCCATTCTGAAATTAATTGGAAAATAAACCAGACGGTAAATTGCAACGAAAAATTTGAGCACATTTTCCATGCTGAAAATTGTAGAATCCTCACCACATGCAATCCTTTAAATACCGAGTGTCAATTGAGGGGCGTTTACCCCGTAATCCTTTCGCCGAATAATTACTCAGTGATGAGCCATAAACTTCGGCCAATACTTCACGGACTAATATTTTCCATCGATCGACTTCTGTTTCACTTTGATATACCGCCAGGCTGATGATAGTGATTTGAGCCTTGGATAAATAAAATTTGCATCCTGGAGATATCTCCTCCTGTAATATTTCAGTAATTAAGACGTTGTCAGTTAGAGTACTATGATGATCAGCTGTGTGAATATCGTACATATCAAGGCTACAAGTCGAAATGAGTATACGCACCATGTGTTCTGCTGGCTGCGAATGAACCGGATCGATCTGAAAATTTCAGATGAACATATTAATTAAATTATGATTATTTACGTGTTATCATCAAGTCGGTAAACAAAGATGTTCTTCTATATTTTCCATCAAACGTAATAGCAGTTATTCCAGTAAACAACTGAAGTACCGAAGATAAGTGGATTGAATATTCCAGTTATTTACAACAGTTTAGCGATCACAATGAACAGTCAACTTTGGAGAACGAAGTAAAAAGTCCCAAGAAAACTCTTGTAATGGAGTGAGAATGATTCTGCATACCTGAAAAGTTTCCATTGAGTTCAAATCATTTTTTTTATTCGATTCGAACGAATACTTCATGGCTTTCAACAATAACTCCTGATGAAGTATATCCTTTTTGATAACTGTGGAATGAGCAATAATAGCAATAACCACAATTATTAGCATCAGAGAAAAGTTGAGGAAATGAAATAAAAACGCGCTTTGCAAATATACACCATTGCATGAGTTTTAGCAGCCAATTTGTGTAAAATTGTAATAAATTATAGAACACGGTGCATGAGTCATCTGGTCAACGCCTATCTTTATTACGATGACTCAACTAAAAACTGCTGAAAAGAGACGTACCTTTCCAAGATATTATGCCAGCCAGCGCGCGGGCTGTACCATCTTCATTTTCCTTATCACTGTCATCGCTGTTTGAATCCTCGCTATCATTGCTATCGCCGGATGTGCGATCACCAACCCGAACGTTCGTCAATGAAGTTTGCTGGCTTTGATCATCCCCATTGCGAGCAGTACTGCTTGAATGCGAAAGAGACGAATCACGTGCTTCTGTCAGGCTCGATATCCCAGTTGAACGCTCGAGAAGACTTGTGTTGGGATTTGAGACGTCAAGAAATGAGACGTCTCGTGGATGAATCGACATTTGGGAGCATTTCTAGACGATGTTAGTTGGTGTGACAGGCTGATAAGTATCGTTGTCGGAAGAGTTGAATGACGGTCCTGTGAACGTTTCAGCCACATTTGCTACGGGTATCATACCATCAAATAAACAATCATCAGCTTTAACATCCGGATGATTTTCCCTTTGGTGTCCAAATGCGTCAGACATTCCTCTCAACTGTCTCGTAGCAGATGACGGAAGATCAGCATTGCTCAGAACTGCCTGATCCAGCTGTTTCAAACCAGTTAGTTCTTGTGTATTCCTTGTTGGTCTATTTATTGTCAAGTTGGCAGTATCCAAAGCAGAATAAGTACCACTAGTAAGTGTAGCGCTTGGTGTTGTTGGTAAACGTGGTCGAGTATTACCGATAAAGATTGGCTTGTCTTTTAAAATTCGTCTTGACATGTCGTATTTCTGTAATTTTTTAATATATTTCTGGACTTTCATTTCCTCCGCTTTATTTTTGTGTTCTTGCAAGATACTGGCAGTGAATATTTTCTTCGTTGGATCGTGAATCTCTCCATTAGAATCAACCACAGTATTTTCTAGCTCGTTCTTGTCAGCTGGAATGTATTAATAGTATAGTACTTAATAGAATAGTACTTGAGGTAGTTGGACAGCTATAGCACTTTTCGAGCAATTTTTAAAAAATTTTGTCAGATTTTAGATTATAAAAAAACTTATAACTTTTCCTTATGAATGAAATCATTCTGACGTTTAGAAATAGAGATATTCGGTTTTTATTTCTCCATTGAAATCAATGAGACTTGGGCCCCTTTCTCGAGTCACTCGTATCTTTGCGTGCACGCATCTTAGCGAATAGACCAATCAGGATCAAGTATTCCGTTGTGGTGGGGTTACGGACAACGGAATACTTGATCCTGATTGGTCTATTTGCTAAGATGCGTGCACGCAAAGATACGAGCGAGTTCGAGAAAGGGGCCCCAGGGCCGTGCTACGCCGCGCTATGCACGCATGCGCGCGACTGTGGAGGCTCCACGCGGCCCTGTCTCTATTTCTAAACGTCAGAATGAATTCATTCATAAGGAAAAGTTATTAGTTCTTTTATAATCTAAAATCTGACAAAATTTTTTTAAATTGCTCGAAAAGTGCTATATTAACTTTCATAAATTTCATTTGTGTTTTTGAGGTTATGCAATGTCCAGAATCATTTCGTTAAGCTTTTACACTCGCGAAATAAAGTTACGTATTTCTATTGACTTTTCTATCCCTGGTGAAAATAAAACGTTTACCGAGTGTGCTGGAAGGTCTAAATCAAAGCGTTTTCACGAAGCGTTCACGAACCGTTAACGGAATGTACATTTTTCACTCAGGAAGCGTAGATTGGATCATTGAAGTGTAAAGTGTAAAGTATGAACTTACTGTTCACGAAGTGTGCGCCCTCTAGTACGGAGGTGTTGGGGTAGTGTACATGAAAGCGTGCATCGAGTGTGCATCGAGTGTGCGCGAGTGTTAATGGAATGTGCCCGAAGCGTGCAACGGCGGTGCACGAAGCGTGCATTTATAATCGCGAGAAACGTTCATGAAGTGTACATATCTAGTATGCACCCAGAGATAAAGAAAATCGGTTGCTGAATGCAATAGTGGCACAAGTCAAAAAAAATGAATTCTGACATTTTTTGTTGACAATTAATTCTAGTAACCATTAGAATTCTTTTTTTTTGACTGGTGCCACTATTGCATTCAACAAGCGATATGTTCGGCCCGTTTTCAATCTACGAAATTTAAGATCGGCGATAGGTAGAATTCATTTTTTTTAACCAATTACGCGCCTCAAAATTTGCAGATTGAAAGCAGATCGGACAGAACTTTTTTTCCAAGATAAGAGAATAATTGAAGGCATCAATGTAAAAAGTGCCTAAGTCACATTTTGCCGTCTTCGAGGAAAACGCTTTTGAAGTTTTCTTTTCTTCTTGAAAATGTTACCTTTGCTAATATTTACTTGATTTTTTAACACATTATATTTTATTACTATTAGAAGAGTGGCTTTAAATAAAATTACGATTAGTGTCGTAATTTTCGAACACAAACACAATTTTTTTTAAAAATGGACTTAGGCACTTTTATCTTGGACTTAGGCACTTTTTTCTTTGGATTTAATGAAATTTTAATAAAAACGCATATATTTTTAAACTATTTTTATTTTTAATAGTTAAGGATACAGAAACACCCCATACAGCACTGAAATATTGCAGCAATATTGTAGAAACATTGCGTCGTAAGATAGCAATATTGCAGCGAGATTATGAAATATTGCTGCAATATTGCTACAATGATGCAGCAATATTGAAATGTCCGATCTTCGCAATATTGCGTTGCAATATTCCAACAATATTGCGCTAAAATATTTTAGCAATATTGGTTCGAAAATGTAAATTTAATTTTTATTAAGCCTTGTGTCCACGATGTTAGAACTCGATCAGAATTTTAATTACTCACACAGTGATTGAAAACTCGGACCGAGTTCTACCACCGTGGATATAAGGCTTTATAGGAATTCCTTTCAAATAAAAAGAACTGCAGTTCCAAAATATCACACGTATATTTTTTATATTGTTTTATAACTATGTTAATATATAATAACTGTAGTATCTGGCTATATACATATAATATACATATACAGCTACATTTGTACTTGAGAATTCATAAATCTATTCCTTATCTTGTTCTTCTACCATAGCTTTTCCTAGTGCATGCTCCTGATTCGCCTTCCGTACCCTTCTTATTTTAGCTTGCGCTAACCAGTTGCCAATTTGTTTTAATATTTCATTACTGGTGCCATTTGAAAAACGACTAAGAACTGCTTCTGCAATGAAAATATAAATTATTTCTTAATATCGAACATGATCATGATTTTACGACGTATAGAACTTACTTGTTATTACTTCAAGTATGAGTGATTCTTTAAAGGATCGTTTTCCTTTGCGACCATACACACTAAACAACTCCGCCAGTTCATCAGACATTATTTTCTTCATAATGCCGCTTATAACTGCATTAAAGTCGTCTCCTCCAATGGTTTTTACCATTTTAACCTATCATATATTCCATATTATGTATTGTTACCTATTATGTCCGATAAATCGTTTGAGCACAAGTTATCATTTTGCTAACTCTACAATCTTATCTCAAACACGTCTTTCACATTTTGTGCTTACAGAATATTTTCATATTTTTAACTTTTATACGTTTTTACAATTTGATAAGTATCGATTCATGTAAATTTATGGTGATGAATGTTGAAAAAGGTTTCAATCAGACAGAGCCTCAATAAATTAAATAAAATCAAAAAAAATTGTAAAACAACTAACGATGCGATTTAAAAAATCTTGATTGGCCAGCTCTATTTCAAATTGCTGAAGTTGCGTTATATCGCGTAGTGGCAAATTTACGTCTTCAACAGTATTTTGATCGCCAATAGGAATAAGCCGCTCTTCTAATATTGCGAGCTTTGCATTTGTGCTGCGTACTTGGTAAAGTAAAAGGTTTTGTTTCCTCAGTATTTCTTTCAGAAAACCTGCAAACGAAATAAAATATTATATATAATTAATAAATACGATAAACATCGTTATTTTCAAAATACCTTTTATTTCCTCTATATTGTTATTTGTTTGAGCACGAGTAAATGATGAGCAGTGTTCATTTTCCGAGAAAAATGACCCCTCGCGAATATTTTCTAACATGGATGAGTGATGGGCAATTGGTTCTGTTGTACAAGTATATCAGAAAAAAATTAATAAATTATATTTATTGCAAGAAACACACATAGATGTATTTTCTGTAGAAATACCTTTCTGTGATAAATGCACGTCCGGGGTATTAGAGTCACTTTTCGCGTCAAAGCTAGCATTTCTCTCCTTTACAACAGGCATATTTGAAATTTTCGGGCCGGATGATCTTTTACGGTCATCATTCTTTGGCCTCAGAGTAGAAGCTGGGAACGTTGACAAAATAGTTTCTTCGAAATCCATGTTTTCTTCATCCGAAGAAGACAATTTGCGCTTTGCCTGTTCACGTCTTTTAAATTTCAACTTGATTTTATGCCTCTCTTTTTCATTATCTGATAATGCGGAATCGTTTATATTGGATGTATCCTCGGCCAAAACCAGTTTTTCCATGCCTTTTTCGTAGGTAGCTGCGTTATGTATCAAATTGAAGAAAGGCAAACATTCGAAGTGTTAGTTAATACTTTCAAAAAATTACTTCACTAGCAATTTTCCTGACAGTAATAAACTGTGTACCTGCTGTCCCAAATATTTTCTTAACCTCAACAACTGACCAATCCTCATTGTCTTTTGGCATAAGTTCTTTAATAATTGCTTTATTTAAAAATAATTGAGTTTTCAAATGATCCGGCCAAATGCATGATATATTTTTGTTTAAAATCCTTAACCAAGCTGTAGGTACCAGCTGCAATCCATCATCGAACTCTACAATGGAATATTTGCTCATCTTGAGATCTAAAAATAAACGATAAGTTTATTTTAGTAGTTTGTTTGCATCTAATTGTATTATGTAACATATATAAATAGAACGTTTCGTACGTCAGATATTATGTCGATGGTTGCTTAATATTGAATAAGTAAGTAAAAGAAATTATTTTCATTTTGTTGCTGTACGTAATCGGTAGTGCAATATCTTCAACATTAGTTTGTATGTATAAGAGGAAATATGACATAGTCTAGCCCATAAGGCATTCTCCATGCTTTACACTTAATTAAAGTTGCAGGCCAAATATCCGTCTTTATGTTATGTGTTGATACTATTTGGATATTCAGATCTCTCGATTCACAGGGTAATAAGTACAAATTTCCCACAAAATTAAATTTTTTCCCGATAATATACATGGAAGTATCACTTCCTTGAACAATATTTTCTACCATAATGCAATCTCGGTTTTTCAAAATACAAAAGCAGTCTTTTTCATTATTACAGTGTATGGTATATAAGTCGTTACTCATAGTTTTATACTGAACACGAATATTAATGGAATGATCTATCGGTCCATCGTTATGTACTTTGGCGAACCGTAGCTCTTTGTTATTTGAACAACTCTTTGCTTGATTATCTGAATTTGTTTCTATTTCGGAATACCTTTTCCATAACTGCTCCAATGGTTTCTCGTTTTTTCTCAGAAGCTTTTTTATAGAAGACATAAAATTCTCAAATCGGAAAGCACTGAATGAGTCCAGAGAGCCATAATTCCTTACGTCATTGCATAAATGCAATAAACCGTGTACGTTATGTGATACAAATTGCTTGCCGTACAATTTCTCAAAAGACGTCACAAAATGAACCAGCAAAAGCTCAGCATATGATACATATTCATCGTCTTTGCACATAATTGGGTTTACTAAGATCGTTATAGCTACATGCAATGTCAGGAAATGTTTATATACATCACTTTTGACGATATTCTTTAATGCCAATGGTCCAGTGTACAATAGAAAAGTTCTCAATTCTGTAGCTTTCCAATGTCGAAAATCAGAGAGAGCTCGTGGTCTTCGATTTAAATCATTTGGCACCGTATTCTGTAGTTGAAGAAGTGATGTTGAAATAATATTGATTTTTCTAACGGGTAATCGAATTGAAAGGGGTCCTGATTGTACCCAAAGTAGAATCAACTTTTTTACTACACCTAAACATACTAAGTGCATGTAATCGAGGGGAACGTTTGTTACTAATCCGAAGTGTGGTACTTCATTCAGAATAGAATTTTGTAATTGATAATCTTCATGGTAACAATTATTTTTGAATTCGTCGTCCGTTCTTAAACTGACATTATTATTCTGATTTTGTGGAAAGCAAAGTCTGTTGTTCACACGTTCTCCTTCTATTGTGCATTTAGTGCAACTATAAAATCCAGCATGACCTATGACACGTAAGACAAAAGATTTCGCTGGAGTATCGCATATCAACGCCCGCAACCTTATTTGTACGCTTTCTCCATTTTTAACGTATTCGTTAGTAATTAGGTTTTTTAAATCATCTATTAATTGCCGTAGAAATGCATTACAATCGCTCGGTTTGGTATTTCCGAAATATGCTCCTGCGATATATACTTTTTGGGACACATCGTTCGAGAGTAGTATGGGCCACAGGGAAGCATTAGAAGATTTTGATATTGGCAACCCATCAATATTTAGGAGTAAATTAATGTAGGAAACATTATCACTAATGTTTGCTAACATTTTTTCAATTACTCTAGAGACACCAAAGTAGCAAAATTTTCCATCTCCTAAAGAAATTACGTCACAATTCTTTGGCGTTTGTAACAACGTTCTGGTATCTTTTGGAAAATCACAGTCTGTGAATTTGTTAAGAATACCAAGCAACGAGTTACATGCATTGTGAGTAATATTATATGATACAGCCCATGATGCTATGGATTGTATAAAATTAGTAGTTTTATCATTATGTTCTTCTTCTTCCACATTCTTATCTTCATCATAAACATTGGTGCGCAAGTGATCGCTCATAAAATCATGATTTACATTTAATTCTGCATAAGCGTCAGTGTCAACGTGATTAATGCAACTATCCTGAGAATTTTTATCATTTTCTGGATAATCTAGACTTGTGCTTGAATTGCTATGTAATGTACTTTTTTCTTTTGTTCCGAAATACTTTTTTGCGTATTGAAAACGCGAACGTATTTTTATTTCTTCAATCTCCTCTTTAGTTTGTGCTTGAACCAATCGCCGTATTTGCCTGTCTGATATTTTTCCTTTAATTTTTCTCTGATTAGCCATGTCCAACTTTTTAGCATTTACATAAAATTTAAAATCTCTAGTTTTAATTTTAAGTTATCCATACCATACGAAAGGTAACCCTGTTATAGAAAATTGATAGAAATAAATGAAAAAAATTATTCGGCAAGTAACAGAGAATTATTTTTCATAAACTGGAAGACGTTAAACTGGTAGAAGCTATGTGTATCTTATTATCTCATCAGACTTACCGTGAAAGTATAATTAGGTTATGTTAATCCATTTTATTCGTACCAATATAAATTATAGTAACGCACTATTAGTAACTTTTTACATGAAGAATTGCAATAGATAAAAATGTATTATTTAGCGAGTTTAATTCTCATCTATGTATAGTAAAGCAAGATCGTTCTTATTCACTTTTATTGCAAATTCCGCACGTAACACCTCATGTAACCATTCGTAGACAGGGTTATAAAACAGCGAGAACCAAAGCTTGCCTATTGCGATGATTTGCACGCCACTCGTTGGATATATGCAGTACTAAAGCATAATATTGCAGGAAGTTTGCAGCAATATTGCAGCGCAATATTGTACGGACATTGTACTGCAACATTGCAGCAATATTTCGCTACAAGATGAAAGATTGCAAGATTCCTGCAATATTGCAGCAATATTTCATGCCGTGTGGGACATTAAAAAACCACCAAGTTATTCATAGATATCAGTGTTGGAGTCTATTTTTTCATCCATTTCGGTTCCATCCATTTCATTATTTTCGGTAAAAGTTCTTTTAAAAAATTCTGTGTCTGATGTTACAAAGCTAAGCAAGTGCTTAACGTTTTCAAGTTTAGCGCTTTTTATTGACAGGTAAGTGTCTCCATACACCAATATTGGCATCCCTGCTGTAAGTCGACTTTGGCCAACTTTATAAAGTTTCGCGTCCGTCCCTTCACCATCATAATTTTGTTTCATCTTTGGGCGATCTCCTTTATTAAACTGTGTACACCTGGCTTTTAAAATGCCAGAAAGAGAAGGCTTAAGGTGTGGTGTAAGCCATCCCTTCAAATCTTTTATTTTAATAATCCTGTCACCTTCTTTGAGCTTGCCATCCGACCTTAACGAATGCTGAACACTGCTCTTACCTGCTCCTTCTATACTTTTTGTTCCATAATTTTCCAGCAACAAACAACTAGGTAAACTAACTAAAATACAATAAATCACCACAAGCATGTACGTTTCTCTCACTGCTTTCCAAAACACTGATTGTAAACAACAAATTACGAGGGAATACTATGCCAGTGGACTTAGGCACATGTTGCACTGAACTGGCAACTATTTGTAAAACTTCATATTCTCATATAATCACTTAAGTACATCTTACACCCATTTTGAAAATAGTGGCAGAAAGCTTACGACAAGTTTGCCCAGATAGCATTGATAGTTCCAAATGGATGAAAATGTGACTTAGGTACTTTTTGCATTGGAGCCTTCAATTACGAGACGGGAACCGGCATTTAAATAAGTGTAGGATAATAATAAAGGGGAAATTGAAATGTGAATAACATTCACATTTTAAAACAGAATTGATAAGTATATATTTGTAAAAAACGTGGAACAGCTTAAAATTATATTACAACATTTTCTAATTCCCCGGTGTAAGGATTGATTAATATATCTGATGCTTCCTCCAAATGTCCCGTTGCTTCATTTAGCTGATAAGTGTTCCTGAAACAAAATTTAAATACCTATAGTCTCTGTTAAATTGTCCTTTTCAAATTTTATATCAATTCAATCGTTCTTTTGTTCGATTGAGGAGGTATAAGATTCGAAAAGTTTCATACATTATAATAACAAATTACAAAGTAGTAGCACGTATGAAATTTGACACGTAAATTATTTTGAGAAGAATATATCATATGGAATAGATGTTATTTTATTAAAAAATTGTTAATATTAATTGTACGTACTCTGGATCTTGTCATTCTTGTTTTAAATTGGCTGACTCGAATTCTTTCACGCATCTGTGACCTATCATGTCAGTAGCACGATCTGACAGAAATGCTCCCATTTGTTTAATACGGTTGCTAAGGTGGGGTTCCTTGTACCCAATTTTTAAAAACAAATTCCGATAGTTAACTACAAATAAATAACAATGAAATTAAATAAACATTAAATAATCATTTTGATTCAAATATTAAACTTCGTCTTGTCCTTTACCTTTAGCTACGTTTAAAAATTTCGCTGGAAACCTTCGATTTCCGGGCTTTCGTGGTAATAAACGATAAAATTGCTTTCGATACTTTTTCCAGATGTCCCGTTACTTCGTTTAGCTGATAAGTTGCTCTGAAACAAAATTTAAATACCTATAGTCTCTTTTAAATTGACCTTTTCGAATTTTATACCAATTCAATAGTTCTTTTGATCGATTGAGGAGGTATAAAATTCGAAAAGTTTCATACATTATAATAACAAATTCCAAAGTAGTAGCATGTATGAAATTTTACACATACATCCCAGGATACTGTGTGACGTGAGGACCCAGTACCCTGTTAAAGTGAATGACTGGGCTGGAATAATCGGTAACCGAATCATTTTTCTTTCGGAAAAATTTTAGCAGCCAGATATATTTCGACCTTCTGAGATATTTCGTAATACAGTTGCTTGTTTTCTAGCAAGAAGTAAGTATCACTAGAATGCAGTCACGTTATTAGTGCCCCATGGTAAGCTATTGAACATTGACTATTTAAAATTAAAAGCAAGGACTCTTTCAAAGCACCCCTGAATTCGAATACTATTTTTTTTAAATTTCGTTCTTGTAATATTACGCGCTTTGATGTTTCAAATTTTTAAACAAATCGTA
Organism: Xiphydria camelus; assembly: GCA_963678675.1. Classification (NCBI taxonomy): domain Eukaryota; kingdom Metazoa; phylum Arthropoda; class Insecta; order Hymenoptera; family Xiphydriidae; genus Xiphydria; species Xiphydria camelus. The sequence goes on from OY783194.1 coordinate 20,902,424, forward strand.
CGATGATGACTGAGTTAAAAAATCTGTGAATTAAATGTGCCATTTAATTACTGTTACTTACAGATTGGAGCCGATGTGTATTTCCAACACGACGGTGCTCCCGTACACTCGATAATAGAAGTCTAGCGATTCCCTGACCGCTGATTAGGAAGAAGGGGTCCAATTCCGTGGCCGCCGAGATAGCCCGACCTGACGGTGATGGATTATTTTTTCTGGAGCTACGTGAAGGAGCAGCTTATACAACGAGCGTCGCCCACTCCTGACCATTGAGAACCTCGACTGGGAAATAACAAAGATTTGTGAGGAGACCCTTCAGGAAGCGATCCAAAATGTGGTCTGCATTTTACGACCGCTTGGGTTATTGCTTATCTGAGCAAGGGAATCATTTTGAACATCTCTTGTAAAGGTAAAGCAGCGGTGAGTTTTCCACAAAATGTCATGATATGAAAAGGATTTACTTACATTCATGATATCGTTTTGGATAATTTAATTAACCGTTACCACCCTTTCACAGTCTTCCTAATGTTATAGTTTTTCGTGTCCTCCGGGGAGTTGATGCTCGTTGTTCAACGGCAGAGTGAAACGAGGGAGGATTTCAGTCAGGAGCAATCTGAAGGTCAGGTTCAGATCTGAATCAGCAGTCAGGATCAGGTTGCTGTACACAGGCACACTTGCGAAACATAAAGTCATTCACTATGGTCCTGGTTATCGATGCTTTCTGAAATATTCAATCATGTTGGTTACCGGATTGTAATGTGAGTCGTACTAGTAAATAAATACCTGCACTATACATTCTTTTTCTGTGTCAATAATATCTTACGTTTCATTTATTTCTAGCTCTTGAGCGGGATACCAATCGTCCTTCGTCTTCGGCACATTTCTTCGTGGAGGCTGATGCACATTGTCGAACTCTTCCGTCATCCATTCGTTTAGCGTCGTCTTGCTTCGTTCATAGTTGAAGTGATTTCCGAAGAATTCAGCACTTTCTTTAATTCTACGAATGATTTTTGTACTATATTGCCTTTGTAAATAATAAACAAATTGAATTACTTCAAGATAATTTATTTTTATTATTTCACTCATACTTTTTTAATTCCTCTCGATTTATAGAAACACTTACCCTACTCAAAAATGCCTAGCCACTATAATCTTCCACGTCGGTTCACTTGTTTCTGCAAATTTATCACGAGTTTATCACCAATTTCCTTAATAACTCTTTAACTGAATTTCTACTGTTGATTAGCAAGAGCGTACGAGGGTCAAAATAATTGCGAGGGAAATCGTTTCGCGAATTTGTAATATTTTATTAACTTTGAAAACCACGTTTTATTTCCAAAAATACAATTACTCCGAAAAATTCCACTCTGTAAAGACGCGTACGCGTCACCCGCCATACTTTCTCGTCTTACACCCAAGGGAACTTCTCTCGCGACGAATGACGTCTGCCGGCGATCGACAGAGCCAATCATTCGACGTCCTTGCATTTCCGACCAATAGCGTACATCCTACAGTCTACGAACCGCCAATGAATTTGTAGTTACGTTAATGTTATAAACATAAAAAAAGTTATGTTTATTAACTGTTTAAAAAAGAAATATTTTATTAACTTTGAAAGTCACGGTTTATTTCATATATAACTTTTTTATGTTTATAACATTAACGTAACTAAAAATGTAATGTAACATTAACCTATTTACTTCTTTGAAAAAAAACAAGTTATTAACAGAACAAATTTCATATTTCGGAACTGACAGTTTTATATAATTTTCAGTTCCTTAAAATAGACAGTTAATTTTATTTATCTTTCATCAACTTTCTTTCAACAGAAAATATGTCTATTGAAAGCGTTAATAAGAAGACTCCCTGCGAGCTCGCCTGAACGCTCGGCGGAACACGAAAATGAAGTGTGCAGGTAAGCGTGCACAAAGTGTACATGACACTAGCAGCGAGTGTACTAAACATAGATTGCACACTTTGTGAACGCTCGCGGAACACGAAAATGAAGCATGAAGGTAAGTGTGCACGAAGTGTACATGACACTAGCAGGGAGTGTGCTAAATATAGATTGCACACTTCGTGTACACTACCTGCATGCTTTATTTTCGTCCGGGTTCACCGTTACGAAGCGTGCAAGAACCCTAAAATAGGAAGCGTGCATTAAGTGTACAATTTCGTACCAGGGAGTGTAGATTGGATCATCGAAGTGTTCTAACATTCCCCCTGAACACTTCGTGCACACTTCAATTGCACGCTTCATTTTCGCCAGGGTATGCCAAGCGTTTTAAAGTGGTCTTCCTGTGTACCCGTCCAAAAGGTCCACGAATGACCTACACCGCGGCGGCTAAATTTCTTAAAAAGTCGAAGACGTTCGTGAAGAGTTGGGTTGAACGGTATGAAGCCACTAAAACAGTCGTTGATCTTCCCGAAAGAGGCAAATCTTGAGCAACAACAATCGCGCAGGATAAAGTGATCGTACAGCTGTTCAAGCGTATCCCTACTCTACAGTTGCGGGAACCCAAGGTTCTGCTAGCTAAAAGGGGGATCGACATCAGCATGAACATCATTAGATAGCATTTAGCTGAGGCGAAGTTACAGTATCGGAGTACGGGTGTGAAACCCCTGCTCTCGGAGGACCATATGAAAAAACGGAAAGCGTGGGCTGCTGAAAACCTCAACCGCGACTGGTCGAATGTAATTTTTTCAGATGAAGCGTCGTTTTGAGCATGGTGTCCCATAAAACGTGCTTGGTCTACCGCTGATGAGCGATTGTTTCAACGAACTGTTAAACACTCAGTCAAGATCCATATTTGGGGATGCTTCTCTCAGCGCAGTTTTGGATGTTTGGAATTCTTTACCCAGAACTTGGATGCTAATAAAATGCTCAGCATATACAAACGTGGTCTTCTAAAGTCTGCTAAAATAATGTTTGGAGCCAATAATAAAGATTGGATTTTACAAGAGGACAACGACCCCAAACATCGCAGCCGGCTCTACACCGCCTGGAAAGATGATAATGGCATCGCGACCTTAGACTAGCCTTCACAGTCTTCCGATGCCAATCCAATTAAAAACGTCTAGAGTGTTTTGAAGAGGAAGCTTGTAGGAAAACGTGTTTTCACCCTCAAGCAGCTCTCGCGAAAAATCAGGGAGATATGGCGTTCATTACGCATGATATATGCCTAAAGATTGGCAGAAAGTATGCCCCAAAGATGTCAAGCCATTCTGGATAACGATGGAGATTTGACGATGAATTAGGTAGGTGCGCTGTAGACATTCGAATTCCTGTCTGAAATGGGCCTACTACACGACCAGGATTGGCTTTCATCCATCTATCAATTTCTTGGTTGTAATAAGTAGCCAACGGACCAAAAAAAGTGACATCTAATGGCTGAATTCGAGGGCTGAACGCTCCGCACAATCTATAAGCCTTCCTCACCCGCCTGTTCTTTACGGTTGTGTTGATGCAGTAGTATCCAACAATGCAATGGCTGAAAATGAAGCTTGGAGTAGTGGCGAATCCTCAGAGAATGAAGAAATCCCTCTTATTGATTTTAGAGACGTCGATTATGAGCAGATAAGTCAAATTTGTGAGGACCCGTATTTTTACCCATCAATCAAAGATATCGAAGGTAGCTCCGAAATAAATCCGAAAATCTTTATATCAGGAAATAGTCCAATCGATTATTTCAATTATTTTTTGATTCTTTTCTGCTTCAAAGGATTATAGAAGAGACGAATCGTTATGAAACTCAAAATTATCAGATTGAAAATCCTCGTATGAAGAAATGGCGTCCTCTTACAAAAGATAAATTTGAAAAATTTCTCGATTTTTTGATTGTAATGAGTAGTGTTCAAGAATACAAGTTGAGCAGTTATTGGTCTATAGATCTTTTGATGTACACTCAAATTTTTGGTAAAATTATGTCTCGCGATAAATATTACAACATTCTGCGTCATTTACATTTCTACAATAACGAGGATGGCTCAGAAATCGTAGATCATCTTCTAATGAAAATAAAGTCAGTAATAGACCACCTATAAAGTAAATTTTCGACAGTTCTTATTCTAGGCAAAAATCGGTGTATAGATGAAAGCTTGTTATTATGGAAAGGCAGGCTTCGATTCAAGTAATATATTCCCTTGAAGAGAAATCGTTTTAGTATCAAGCTTTTTGAGATAGTAGATTGCAAGGCTCTGGATTCATATTCGGCTTTACTGTTTACACTGGTGCAGACACTGATTTTCGAAAGTTCGGTTTGGGTATTAGTGGTGATATTGTTGCTCACTTCTTGCAACCTTATTTTTACAAGGTCCTGCAACTGTGCGGTACAGAGCGGGACATACGGTATAAAAACCGGACGTGACAGTGACTGCTCTCGGAGGTTCTCATTAGATTTTTTAAAATAATTTGATATTTTCTTTTTCAAAACAAATGTCAATATAACCACGTAACATAAACAAAGAATTTGTAAATAAAAGTAATTTTAACCCTTCGCTTGTAACGTCTTTTTCGGCACCTGTAACTTGTAACGTCGGGTCACTCGTGTCCGACGCCTAAAAAATACTTTAGTGTTCTAAAAAAATCTGAAAAAGTTCATGTTACCTTATTAACTATCTTACTTTAAGGATCAATCGCTATACTACCGATTGTTTCATCTGTTTAAACAATATATTTATATAATCAAATGAAAACGTGAAGAATGGACCATTGTCTTCAAAAAATCGTAACTTTGGCAAAAGTTAATATATTTTAAAAATTCGAACGGGAAATTAAAGTTGAAGAATAGTACTTTAAAGAAAAAAATATTAGAAGAATGTATAAATTAATAGGATGCTTAAGTTTTGAGTATCAATATCACGTTCTTTGAAAGTACGTAAATAGGTACAAATTACAGTAAAATACACATTTTATTCATTTTTAATCAATTTTATTCATGAAAATGTAATCAATCACAATTATTTATTACAAAATTATAAAAAAGTACAAAAATATGAAAAAATTATAGCAATATCGAGGCTAAATTATTGTGCACATCCAAAACATAACTCATGTCTGTGCTCTTCACATACTGGCATACGGCATTTGGCACAGCAGACAAAAGTTTTTTTTATCTTTTTTGGAATCACAGAAAGCACAGCGCTTTCTCTTGTCCATTTTAGTCGGCCGAAGAGTATTATTCACAACATCGTTTTCTCCCAAGATAATTCGAATGTTTGATTTCGTTGATTTAGGCAGTCGTGTTAGCTGCATTCGATCGTTCAAATGAGGCTTTATCAAAGAAAGACTTAATTTAGCCAAAAAAGCGCTGCGATTCAAAACATCGTGATTAGCTAGCAAATTCCACAAAATGCAGGCATTGACTCCAGCCTGATCGATAATTCCAAAAAATAGACGCAACGGCTATCGTGATGTTCTTCGTGTACACGAATAATTACTACACATCTGATCGAAGACATCTGTCCCGCATTTATTTTTGTTATAGTATAAAATAGTTTCTGGTTTCGATTTATCACTATCCATTTTGACAGATTTGTGCACTGACAATAACAGGAGCACGACTTTGTTTTTTTCGGATAGTAGGAAGTCAAGGAGAGTTGACCAGCGTAGCCTACTCTCATTGTACCAGCCGAAGCTGTGTGCTTAAATGTATCAGGTATTTTGTCTTTTATGTCTTTTATTTTTCCTCAACGTTCCGATCATCTTCAAATTGTTAGTGTCGTTCATCTTCTGGAAAAACTACAGAAGAGAACCAATTATCACACGTGATAACCCTTCCAGAACCATGTATAGGCTCAGATAGACGCCTTACAAAGTATGTTGGTACCGATTCGGCTCGCTCTGGAGTAACTCGACCAGTGTAAGGAATGGCATTCAACATATAAAAAGTCCGTGAGTCATTTAATGACAAAACTTTTATGCCATATCGTGCACAGGCTTCGATTTTATGTATAGGGGGAAGTCCCCTAAGCCCGGACGGCTCCTAAGGCCGGACAGTGTTTGAATCAGTGCGAAAAAGAGCGCGCCAATTTATTACTTGTGCCGCGGTTAGAAAGCTTCTCCCAAGTGAAGTGCAGGGGCGCTGTGTCAATAGCCAGTGCTGACTCGTTCGTCGTGAAGCGTGTTGCGAATTTTAAGGTTAGGAAAAATTTTGTTCGAAGTAATTTTTCGAGGTCTGTAAACAGTATTTAAAGTATGGGATGATAGTTATTGTTATTAATTATTATTGCTATGATACTAATGTGATATAATTCATGCGTTTTTTTGTGATTGATAACACACAATGTGAATGAGACTTTTTTTTGTATGTACTTCAGGGTCCCTAAGTTCGGACACTCTCAAAGTCCCTTAAAACCGGACAGTTTTACAGGAAGATTTTTTTTGCTGTAGTTATTATTTTTGTTTTGTTTTTCAGATTCAATATGGGTAAGCCCAAACCAAGATGTGAGAATACCCCCAAATCTGAAATATTGAAAAAAGCTATCGATAAGGTTATGTCTAAAAAATTTTCCGTGAGAAAGTCATCCCAAGTCTACAATATACCGAAAAGTACAGTGTTCGATTATATTAAAAAAATTAAACGAGGAGAAGAAATAAGATTACCACTCAAGAAAGGAAGATTTGATCCAACTTTTACCAAGGAATACGAAGAAGCTCTAGTTGCGCACGTGGTGGATATGTCAAATAGGTGCATGCCATTAACTAGAAAAGAATTTCTCAAATTGGCTTTCGATCTTGCGGAGAAATTAAAACTGAACCATCGATTCAACAAGGCAAAGAGAAGTGCCGGTAAACATTTTTACTACGATTTTATCAAACGCCATCCAGATCTTAGCTTGAGAAGGCCTGAATCAACGAGTCTGATGAGAGCTGTTGGTTTTAATAGGCCTCAAGTTGAACGGTTCTTTAACAATTTAAAAAATCTTTGCCAAAAATATAATTTTACCCCATCGAACACCTACAACTGTGACGAGACAGCGGTTAGCACTGTCCAAAAGCAGGCTAAAGTGATGACACTGAAAGGCAATCGTCAAGTTGGCAAGTTGACTTCTGCTGAGAGAGGTAAAAATGTCACAGCAATGTTCTGCATGAGTGCTGCTGGGCAGTTTATCCCACCACTATTTATTTTTCCCAGAAAGAGAGTTAATGAAAGGTTGATGATTGGTGCTCCATCCGAAAGTGTAGCATTGGCACAGCCAAACGGATGGATGAACGCTGATTTTTTTTTAAAGTGGCTTCAACACTTTGTGAAATTCTCAAAGCCATCCAAAGAGAAGCCTGTGCTTTTGATCCTTGACCGCCATAGCAGTCACAAAGATCTTGCTGTTATAAGTTACGCAAAAGAAAACTACGTACACATGTTAAGCACCCCACCACACACGACCCACAAACTGCAGCCCTTAGACAGGGTTTTTATGAAGCCGTTCAAAGACGCATATTTTGAGGCCTGTGGGTTGTGGATGAGGGCAAACTCTGGTGCAAGAATAACAGAATATGAAATAGCTGCAATGGTGTCGCAAGCTTTCACTCGCGTTGCACGTTTGGATATAGCAAAATCTGGATTTCAATGTACCGGAATTTTGCCTCTGAATCCAAATATTTTCACAGATTTAGATTTTCAGCCATCAGCTGTAACTGACGTACCTATGCAATTTAATACTGAACTTCACCATCAGCTTTCAGGAGCTGAAGTAAACCTTAGCAATGACGCCAATACGAGTACACTCGAAGATCTGCCTCAGGAGTCTTTCGACGTCAATGAAAAAGAGAATATTGATACTCAACCGTCAACCAGCAAAGCAATTGTCAGTGTAATCCATCAGCTATCACCTGTTCCAAGCGCTGCGGCAAAGAGAGCCGTGAGTCGACGACGGAAAGCTGAGAAAAGTGAGATTTTAACATCCTCCCCTTATAAAAATGCACTCATTGAAAATAAGGCAACAAAGGCCAAACCTCCTGTACTTAAAATAAAACAACTAAAAGGCAAGAAAACTAACGACCCGACTAAAATAAAAAGGAGCAAAAAATTGACTGTAACTTCAAAGACAGCGATATCTCTAACATCAAAATCATCAACATCAGTGACTGAAAATGCAACAACTTGTTTGATCTGCCAAGAAGATAATGATGAAGATTGGATTTGCTGTCAAGCTTGCAATCAGTGGGCTCATGAAGCGTGTGCTGATGTTGAAGAGGGCTCAGTTAGCTACATTTGTGATTTTTGCAGGTTTCAAAATTAAAGATTTGTGATTGTATAGAAAATAATCCTGATTAATAGCCAAAGTTTATTAGAATTAAGATGAGTTTTCATTATTAATAGTTGATTTGTTCTATTGTAATAGATAGAGGAAAGTCGCCTAATATGGGGAGGTTTTTTACGTACCTAAATAAATATACGTTAAAATACTTGAATATCAATGAGCGTGAGTTTGTACGATCTCTTACTCATGTAGATTTATAATATAAACAAATATTGTCGGAATTATGCTGTATGCCTATAAAATAGGCGCCTAAAAAAACATGATGCCTCCCCAAATTAGGAACCCTCTGGTGCCTAATATGGGGAGATGATATGATCACTACATTGGCAGATAAAGTAAATAAAAATAGCAAAATTTATTATATTTTATATATGTATTAACTAAAGAAAACGTAAACTTAAAATCCATTAAAAAATCAATCCAATATTATATGGTAGTTACTTCTATTTTGTAGTGCACTTGTTACATTTGAACATTTTTTTTCCCTTCGATCCTACACCTGCACATAGTGTATGCGCCCACGAATAGCATCGGGAACATCGTATCCAATCTTCGCCATTATGATCGTCTGAAAAAAGCCCCGCGCAAAAAAGACATTCTGCGTCCTGATCGTCATCAGATATGGGGTCGTTATCAGAATTTCCATAGTCAATATTCTCATCTTCAGATGATTCATCTGAATAGTTGGCTTGTCTTAGCCGTTTATTTGGCCTAGTCGATGACTTCACAGGATTTGAAATTTTCTTTCCAAAAACAGTCTTAGGTTTCATATTTTTCTTTTGTGACTCTTCAAGTTGATTTTTGTAAGGTGATCCCGTAATAAGTTGTGCAGATCCAGATCAATTGCTCTTTTTACTAGTATTTAATACTGGAACAGGACTTATTTTAAATGGGCCCACAAATTGTTGGTGTATGGGACTTAAAGGTTCTGATTGCTGAGGTTGATTTTCAGAAGAGCATGCTACTTGTTGTTGTTGAGATGATATACCAAATTGTGGTTCAAGTTGAGATTCACCTGTCACATGACTTTGATTTAGTGAACAATGTTGTGTAATTGGTGCACTTTGTGTGAACGTGGCATTTAACGGTTCCATATTTTCAACTTGTTTATCTTCCATAAAATCGTGAGGTCTGAATATATGACGATTACAAAGAAATAATCCAGACTTTTGAAACCCTTTAGCCGCTATTTCTGCAGTTGCTGCTTTTTTGTAGGCATTTCCAAACAGCTTTCCAATTTGGTAAATAGTTACTACACCTCTATCAGCGTTATTTCGAAGCCATATTTCAATTTCTTGAGCATAGTAGGTCTTCAATGGCGACATGAAAGATAAATCCAGAGGCTGCATCTTATGCGAACTATGAGGTGGTAAACAAACAATATCCACATGATTTTCACGGGCTAGTTTTATTACATCAATATTTCTAGTGTGTGTGAAATGTCCGTCCAGTACCAGAACTGCGGGATTAGCGACTGTGGGTTCAACATGTTTCAAGAAGTGCTGGAACCATTGTGTGAATATTTCAGATTGAATCCAACCAGAAGGATGACAGGCATAAATAGATCCTAAAGGTGTTCCATCCATAAGCTCTTGCTTCATGTTTTTGCGAGGAAAGATTATTAGTGGAGGAATAAAATGACCAGCGGGATTCATACATGTGACTACAGTAACAAGAGACCCCCTTTCTGCTGCTTGCAAAGCACCTATTTGTTTTTTCCCTTTCATTCCAATAACTTTAGTATGTTTGTGCTGAACTATAGTAATTCCAGTCTCATCACAGTTGTATACGCGCAAGGGAGAGTAGTTTATTTTTTCCATAACAGACTCGTAAATATTAAAAAACATTGAAACGGCTTCAGGCGTGAAGCTCTTGGCCCTTACATATGACAACCCTTGAGGCGTACGCACAGATAACTCTTTATGTCGTCTTATAAAGTTTCTAAGCCATTTCTTCCCGGCCTGTTGATTTTCATTTGAAAAATTGTGTTTCAAATCGTTTCTTCTTGCGAGCTGATAAGCCATACTACAAACATCTTTTCTCGATAGTCCGAAAAATTTCCGTTCCATTTCAAGACAGTAATTTACAAGCTCACATTCAAGTTCATTAGGAATGACAGGTTTTCTACCAATTTTGGTTCTAGTTACCTTTTCAGAGTCACCATCTTTCTTAACATAACGCTCCAGAGTCGTCTGCGGTATACGAAAAATTCTAGACGCTTTGTAACTACCCATTTCCTTATTCCGCATAGCTTGTATAGCGGCTTTCATTTGTTCCGGATCCCAAGTCTTTCTTTTTGGCATCTGGAGAATAAAATACAAATTTCTATCTATTTGAAATTTCGGCAAAATGAAGTGTTTCCTAATATGGGGATCCCCATATTTGGAGCCCGAGATATCCCCATATTAGGAACAAAGTATCGTTTGAAATAATGAAATTGCTACCATTTCATAAAGGTACATAACCTTACAACCGACACAGCATATGGAATGTATGACTATATAAAGCCTACAGCAACATGCCATTTACACAAATTATTTACCTTGTCACAGTAATCAAAAGAATTTAATGGGATGGTAAAACTTTACAAAAATTCACTTTGTAATAACCTGCATAAACGCGGCTATGTAAATAATGAATCGTAACTTTACTATTGGAATATAGGCAGCCGATAAAGCTCTCCAGGTTCTGTTTGGTGCCGATAGATAGCAGTACCTCCTAATATAAAATTTGGGATCTCCCCAAATAAGGATACCTCCCCATATTAGGCGACTTTTCTCTACTGTTACGAATTGTTTGTTAAAATAATTTTTAAATCTAAAAATAAACGAAAACTTGGCTGTCCGGATTTAGGGGACCTTTTTGAAAACGTCCTTTTTTCTATATTAAATATTCCTTAGTATCTACTACATTTAAAGTAACATTTGAGACTGCTGATATATATGTGTTGATTAAGGATATAGTTGAGAGCTTATTAAAGTGAAATAACAAAATTAGACTATTACATGATTTTTTTTATTCCTGTTATTCCTTAAGTGTCCGGTTCTCGGGGACCTCCCCCTACACGAGCTTAAAATTTTCCTCGGAAACCCAATAATTGTTCATCGATGGTAACGTTGTCGTAAGGGGTGTAATTACTTATGCAATTTCCGATAAAAAAGATTCCACAGTTCGCGTATGGGAGCCAGCAAATCGCTCGCGCGTCGTTCACGTCGAGTGGTTTTATCATCGAATTGAAGCCGAGCTCCGATAAATCGAAACCGTCTCACTGACACGTTAAAGTTTTATATAAATTTGTGCCAAATTCATCGGACCACAAATTGTCAAGAAACACGCGATTATTCTTGTTCTGTCCTTGATAATACAACAAACCTATATACGCTTTTAATTCGTTCAACGTCAAACTAGAATAAGCTGAATCAGCGGCTTCAATCACGTGTGTCATTTTATATGTTTCAATTTCCGCGTTTGTCCATTTCAAGATAAGATCCAACATTTCATCCGAAAAAAGAGCATTCCTCTATTCGTATGGATTTTTTGCATTTAAACTGTCACCTATAGCTGCAGGCAAATGCATCCTTAGAGATGATCCCGAACGTCGACCACGTACCTCCGGAGTATCAAGACTCCACTTGAACTTGTCTTTACCGCGGGCGAATCTGCGCTTTCTTCGCTGAGGTGCTTGACCTCGCTCTTCTTCTTCCTCATCGAAATCATCATCAGAGTCTGGCTCATCACACGAAACTTCAGTGTCGCTAGACTCCTGATCCTCGATATAGTCTTCATCTTCCGTATCAGTAGCATCGCCGCCGTAGTCAACCTCATGATTTCGTTCGCGTAGGACGCGACTAATTTCAGCATCTGATCTTTGCGACATCATTTAATCTAAAAAATAAAATTTAAATTCTTATCACAAACCGAACGACCGAAAGGTAGAGATTCAAACCGATTGGCTAGTTCAAATAACTATATACTGTACTCACTAATTATTATCTTACTGATTCCGAGTGAGGTTGATCGGCGGAGTACGACACGATTTGAGGACTAGTGGTACACTATCTACGATACGTACCGCGATACCAAATACGACGTAGAATCTTGATTATCTTATGAGGGTGATCGGCGGAGTGGTCACGTTTGATGATTGATAGTACATTGCAGGACACGCGTTTAGTCCTGGTTTATATATGCGCAACATAGACCAACGGAGGGGATAGCGTGGGCTGACGCGATGTGCCCCCTGATTGGCTAGAGGAGGAATGTCGATGACTCTGGAGAACTTCTGAGGTCCGAGTCCTAAGTGCGAGGGTACTGTTAATTACGGTTTCCCGAGTCTCACACTTCGCGATCAAGAAAGCCAGATTTGATATTCTAAGTATAGCGGTAACTGTCAGATAAGTATGCGGGAAACGATCTATTCCGACTCATCCAGCCATTAGCCCTTTCCGGAAAGGTGCGGAACTGTGAACCATTAGATGCCTGGATTCGCCGAAACAGATCGCTTACCTTGTCATTGTGACCGATGATATGATTACTCTAAATTAAGGCTTTACTTATTGTTAGATTCTAAGAATATTGAACGGTATGAACCGTTATATAAAATTCCGTCCACCGTGAGACGGAACAGTTAGGTTAGGAAACTCTAAGATAGATGAAAGATAGATGATAGAGAATGAAAGAACACGAATTTTTATTTTTAAAAAACCCAAATTAATACAAATATTTTACTCACCTGCTATTTTTAATCAACGTAACTTGTAACGTCGGGTCACTCGTGCACTTCCAAAATTTCATCTGGCTCTTAAAACGGCTGTTTACGCACTAGACCGTCAGCGCTTGGGGAGCTAGTAGCTTAGAAGTATACAATTTTCTTCAGTATAGTTTGGTCCTGCCCCTCCCCCACCCTTCGAGCTACAAGGAACAGTCATTTTCGCCAAGGCACGAGTGACCCGACGTTACAAGTTAAGGGTTAAAAGTGCAAGTGCATTAAACCCAATAATTTATAAGTGATGAATATCGGTCTCGAAGATATCTTATTAATTCTAGGAGAGTCAAAAAGGCCGCTAGTGGAAGAAGAAGCGATATTGAAAGCAGAGGGCTTGTATTTTCCTGCAGAATCAAAACGAGAAACAAAAATGCAATGAAAATCGTCGCTTCTTGCGTACAATCGTGACATGGTATTATTTGCCCTACTGATTTATGTACAGAAGCGTTGCAAAAACATGTTTGTGTCTTCCTCTGGCCCAGCTGCACTTGCACGTTACTTCTTTATTGTTGTTTACCAGTAAGCCCCGTTTCACATGGAACCGATGATCAGCTCTGACGATCAGCAGGGTCTATTGTTTCAAACATAGCTTTAACATGAATGCGTATCGTCGGTCGACTGATTAAAAACGCTCGGGCCATCGGTCGGCCCGTGGCGTGTCCGATCGTCGGTTTATCATCAGGGTCATTGAACAAACGGAACTGTCCACATGCAGGCAGATCATCGGTTGCGTATGGAGGAACAGCGTTGTCGATTTTGCGATTTTTTTTTCGCCTCCCTACTAACCTTTTTACGCGCAAAGCGATAACGATGCGATGCTCTTCACTTTCCAGATACATATTGATGACTGACCATACGACTAATGTGAAAGCATTCAGATAGAACTGATGATCCGTTGCGACCGATCGTCAGCGCCGATCATCGGCCTCGTGTGAAACGGCACTAAGATGTTCACTTCAACTTCGTGAGGAGCATTTGTTACGTGTGACGATTGTACGCAAGAAGTGATGATTTTCACTGCATTCTGGTTTCTCTTTTTGATTCCGCAAGAAAATACAAACCCTGCTTTCACAATACCGCTTTTCCTTCCACTAGCGGCCTTTTTGACTCTCCTAGAATTGATAAGATATCTTCGATGCCGATATTCATCACTTATGAATTGGATTTATTGCACTTGCACTCTTAAAACTACTTTTATTTTCAAATACTTTGTTCATGTTACGTGGTTATGTTGACATTCGGTCCGTAACGACAGCCATCTTAGGAAGAACGAATCGCCACCATACGGCGGTGTCTGACGCGAATAAAAATTCTGTAAGGCCGTAAGCGTAAGCGAATAAACCAATCAGGATCAAGTAACTGAAGCAGCCACGTGGGACGAAGGGAAAGAACGGAACGAACAGGCTCGAAATAAGGCGAAGACTTTATTCGAGACAAAGCTGAACTCTAGACACATCGAACGTCTGTCCTATCGCGTCATTATGGCTGCTCTACCCTCCCGCGTTCCCGCGCGCATTGGCGGCGTCGGTTGCCACACGTAGGGGAAACGCCCGAGCGGCAGAGGCCAATCAGACTCGGCCCTCTGGACAAGGAGTCGCATGCGACGGTGCTGCTGGCGGGAAGGCTGGCGGTGGAACCGCCACAACCACTCCCCCCTCAGTACCCTGACTGAGTAAAGAAGGGAACGATTTTCTGGTGTACCGTATGTATCATGCCAAATTAAACAAGCAGATATACCGACATTGCCGAAACTTTACCGACGGTCAAGAATTTTATAGTTAGAGTTGGCTTGAGAAGAGTGCGCTGTGTGTGCTGCGTGAGTGTGAAAAGTGCCAAACGTCTGATTTCCCGATAGCTGTCAATTCGGAAAATCGAAGTATTGAATAATACACGAAACACTTCGATCTCTTGAATTAACAGCTATCGGGAAATCAGACGTTTGACACTTTTCGCTCTCACGCAGCACACACAGCGCACTCTTCTCAAGCCAACTCTAACTATAAAATTCTTGACCGTCGGTAAAGTTTCGGCAATGTCGGTATATCTGCTTGTTTAATTTGGCATGATACATACGGTATGTCCGAACTGGTGGGTCCAGGCTCGTTGATCGATGTTCCCCGGATACCGTGGCGGTTGTGCTGGGACCAGGAGTCTCGTGTGACTCCTCTGGTCGCTCGTCGTCAGTCTTGGTGATGAAAGCGGGCTTCAATCTGCCCACAGAGATCGCTTTCTCGACTCCGTGAATTTTGATAATGAACACTCTGTCATTCATCCTTTTGACGATTTCGTGTGGTTCAGTATACGGCGGATCGAGAGGCTTTTTGACTGCGTCGACTCGGACGAAGACGTGGCTGCATTTGTACAGGTCCTTGAGGACGAAAAATCGTGCCTTCGTATGGTGAGCTGTCGGAGTCGGTCGTACGCGTCGCATCTGCTCTCGGAAATTTTCTAGGAAGAAGTTCGGATCCGCAGGTATATTCTCCGAAACAAAGAATTCTCCAGGAATGCGTAACTCCGTGCCGTAGAGTAGTTGCGCTGGGGAGGCTTTCAGGTCCTCCTTGAAAGCCACTCGTAGTCCAAGCATTACCGTAGGGAGAAGGTCCGGCCAGGGCGTCGCACAGTGGTCAATTTCCGTGATCTAGGTGGGATTAATTAAATGAATCGACGGATTCATATCAAATTTGGTATAGGAGGGTTTTCTGGGTCGCTGATCACGAATCTGCAGTCAGATTTCAAGAAATCAAGATGACGGATCCAATATGGCGGACGAGATTTTCGAAAATCGACGCGTCGCGCACTGGTCAGTTTGTCAAATCTGGGGCGGAAAAAATATTCTGTTATTGTTCGTAAGTTATTTTCTTATATTTACACGGTATATTATGGCATAATTACCTCTATGGCAAAAAAGACATGGTATTATTATACGGGGTAGTCCATTTAATTCTGACACATTTTACAAGTGAATAATTTTTAAATCAAAATAGATATCAAGATGCTATTTTGACAGTTAAATTTAGTTAAGTTATAAGTTTTGTTTGATTTAGTTAAAATTTCAAAAATCATGCAGGTTGCCCCAATAGATGTCATACCTTTTCTGAAAGGCCAAAGATCAGACAATATTCTGGCATAAAAATTGACAGGATATCCCATTACAAATTATAACGAACCTTTAAGTTGAAAGGGGTGAAATTTATTGGAACTTTAATTTAAAGACATGGTACTATTATTATTATTATAACACCAACACAAAGAGCATATACTAGATATTCTTATTTTGTGAAAATAAGCATACAGACGTAAGGGTATGCATAAATTGAGTTCGAACACATTTAAGTCTATAGAAACAGATCACTAACCTTAATCGCTGTCATCACTAGAATCATGGTTGGTCTCAGAAAATCGTGGTTCTTCTGGTGTTTTTAGCATTGCAATTACTTCTTGCGGCAAATTTTTACTCCTTCTTTTCAATGGCTTCCTTAGACTCGTTATATACGGATCTGACGAGATCAGGAGCATATGAATCATATCCTCCATGGTTTGCTTCCGGCTGAATTTACGCGAGTGGTGCTCTCGGATGTACTTCGAATCTTTGTTGCGTGCTTCCTGGGCCTCTTCCGACATTTGTCCAATAGGTAGTATTGAGCTGTTGACCAGGATTCCTCCGTGTATCAATATTTTGTGAACGCTTTGTGGCATGTAATACCATGGATATAGCGACACATACAGTTCCGCGGTGTCCAGGCAGTACTTTTGGAACTTATCGCTGTCGATCTCATGCCCGCAAGCTATCGTTGTCAGGACTATGTGTAATCTTTTTATCAGGCCTTCATCGATCCTTTTTATTGCGGAAGCAATTGAAGGATGTTGAAAAAACTGTCTTGCCGAATTTCCGTCGTTAGTCGTTCCGAATCCTGGTTTTGGAATGTCGACTAACAGGCCCATTTCACGACGAAATTGTTCCTGTACCAGCTTTTTCGTGTATCGAAAGCTTCCTTGTCTGCCTTTCTTACAGACCATTTCTTAATATCCATTCTGTAAGAAATGTAGAGAAGGCATTCAAAGCACTTAATCCACGCGTGTAAGCTAGATATACCTAACTCCACATTCTCTGCCACTACTTGTCGCGTTTTCACAGCTTCGATGTTGTTCATTAGGCTTGGTGTTGCATAACATAAATGACAATTTTGTGACGATGATCCAGCAAGCCAACTGCATATTTTGCCATCAATCATCGTCAGTGACAGAACACTCGTGCAGTTATACACATTTTCGCCGATTTTGATAGGGCTGGGTTGAAGAAGAGCGATTTGGTTTTTTATATTCTGGATCTCATTTCTAACGAATGTTTCCTTTTCTTGTTTAAAAATTAATTTGATAAGTCTACAGTAGGTTGTTGACGAAGTTGTAGAATTTTGGAAAACAAGAATTTCTTCGTGTTTGTCATTTTCTGCTGTAATTCTTAGAGGAACCATGGAAATAGAAAATAAGAATGAATCGTCACCGTCTTCATTTGTAAAGCCTTGTTTGTAGCGGCTTTGCCCAGCAGCTCCATCACATCCCCACTTAAACGATGCCTTTATGGAAGAAATGGTATGATTCTGATTGATGTGGTTCAGAACTTCAACCTGAGCAGTAGCTAATCTCTCTATTGTATGGTCTACTAGTCCTTGCAATGGCACTTCTGCTGTTATTTCATCAATAAGAATATCTGCAGGATAGCATCTTTTTTTGGCTTCCAGCAACTTATTGTAATTCGGGTATATGTCCGCATTGAACTTTTTACCGTTCGCTTTTATATGATTGTATTGCACTTTCGTTATTTGCGTATCAAGAGATAGTGCGAGCGCTTGATCGGGAGTCATTTTCTTTGGCAATTTATTATTTAATTTAAAACTTTTCTTTAGGCATGTAGCTCTTTCAGGCGAACACGTAGTTACCTGTTTTACTATATCCGCTGCATCCTTTTGACCGTCCGCGAGCATGCTCAATCTGGTGGCACGAGCCAACTCTTGCTTACTAGAAGATGTTACAAGTTTGCGTACTTTCTTCCGTTTTGCCGATTCTGAACAGTCTTCAAAATTTTTTAATGGTCTACCTGGAGATACTTTTTTAGGCTCTACTCCAAACCAAGTTTTGCCTAACAACCACGCTTCGTTAGTGGCTAAGAATAGTTTTTCGTTGCGGTGACACTTAGTCCACTTTTGTCGGAAAATGGCGCACATATTTTTGATCGCTTTCTTTATCTTACTTTAAACAACGCCATCACAGAGTTTAAAGCTGTTTAAATTGCTTATAAAATTTATCACAGCCTGAACTTTTCGGCCTGGAGCTTGCTCTTCTTTCAATATTTCGAATATGGCACGCCTAGTAATGCCGGCACCCAACTCTGAAAAAAAGGTCATTGTTTGGGCGCCGTGCGATCGATGTTAGATATCCGCGGGGTCGCAAATCCCGAAGACACTCGTTCTTGACACGGCTACTTACCAAACATACCGCAAGGCAGATTTTAAGCTCTCAGCTATTGATTGAACACGTGGTGAGGTGGATTTAAACTGAGCGGCTGTTCCGAATAAACTTTACACTGCACTCACTATATTACTGTTCATATATTTGATTTAAAGAGATACAGGAGTCTACTGATTTAACCGTAGTTTATACTAAGGTTATTCGAACTGCAAGCTTGAAGGACTTATAACTTGAATATGCTGGATGTCATTGGTTCACGCTGTATTGTACTCGACACTACACACTTCGCTACACACTGACTAACGTGCATTTGGTTGCAGTTTATATTATATCTTACATCTAACAGTAAATGCAAGACGGTGGGGATAGCGTGGGCTGATGCAGCACGCCCTGTTTGGCTAGGAGAGAATGACACTAGAACAAAGGGTGACGCACATTGGGAATTTTCCGAGTCCCGGATCTAGTGGGCAAGAGTCGATAATAGTTAAACATTCCGAGGAATCTGCGGAGCTCGAAGACGGTCTCAGGCTTCGGAAAATCGACTATGGCCTTAACTTTTCCTTCCGGTGGCGCGTAGCCATTGCCTTTTACTTTGTAGTCCAAAGAGATGATTTCCTCTTTGGCGAAACGGCATTTACTCGGGTTGATGTACAGGTGATTATCCTACAGGATCTTAAAGACGGCCTCGAGATGCTGTTGATGCTCCTCGGGGCTCTTGGAGAATACAATCAGGTCGTCGATGTAGCAGGCTGCGAAGTCGACGCCTCTGAGAAGATTATCCATATGACGCTGGAACGTCTGGACAGCGTTGCGTAGACCCGGAGATATGCCGAGGAATTCGAACAGTCCGAAGGGCGTCGTCACAGCCGTCTTCGGGATGTCTTTCTGGGCCACCGGAATCTGGTGGTATGCCCGCACGAGATCGAGAGTGGAGAACGTATTGCATCCATGACATCGTTGAAATATATCGATGATGACCGACACCGGGTAATGGTCTGGCACCGTCCACTGGTTGAGGCCACGATAGTCTCTGATAGTCCTCCAACCGCCCTGTGGTTTCCGAACCATATGTATGGGGTTTGCCCATTGGCTACTCGACGGGCGCACGACTCCGTTGTGCAGGAGAGTTTGCATGTCCTCACGGGCAATTCGAAGCTTGTCACCGGTGAGTCATCGCGGCCTTTCCGCTACGGGTGATCCGCTCGTGACTATGTGATGTGCCACCGGGCTGTCAATTTGCGCTCGAGGAGCCGCAGGCGGCATCGCGATGGTCAGGTACTTCTCGAGGAGGTTACGGATCGGTTGCGCGAGTGTTGATTCGTCGCTGGTGACACGTTGTACACACTGATTGCGCACAGTTGGCCGGTCGTCGAGAGGCCCGTCTCTCGGTCGATAAGGCACTTGTCTCTCAGGTCGATGAGGAGTCCATGGAACGCGAGCAGATCCGTGCCCATGATTGGAGTCTTCACGTTGGCGATGGTGAAATTCCATCTGAAGTCGCATCGAAATCCGATCTGCAGGGCGAGTAGTTGCTGGCCATACGTCTCGATCACCGTGTTGTTCGCCGCGTACAACTTCAACTCGTCTGGTTGCACTGGGCCTCGGGCCCATGAGCGTGGAATGACTGAGATCACGGATCCTGAATCGATGAGGAAACTGCGTCCAATTCTCTTGTCTGTGATGAAGAGTCGCAGCTCTTGGATGGCGACATTGTTGTTGCGGTTAGTGCTGTCGCAGGTCGCCGCGGCTGTCGACAGCACATCTAGTTTTCCGACCTGGTGTACGTGCACGGGAGTCTGCATCGTCGAGACTCGTGTCCGAAACGGTCGTGGAAGTAACATAAGCCATCTCAGTTTGGTGGTGCAGGCGTGGAGGAGCGCCCGCGTGATCTCGCGCGTGATCGCTGCCTGCCTGTGTTAGCCGTCGAGGTCGAAAGCTGCTGGATCTGTTTGACCATCCTCTCGACGGACTCTTCGACTCGGCTCGCTCTGGCTGAGCGAGGGTTGCGTCTTTGCGTTAGCGTACCGCGCTGATCGTGCCACCGTGTCAACTCCCCCTTCTGGCTGTGCGCTCGTTGCTAGGACGTGGGCGCCGAAACTATTCTCCATAGCGTTGTCCGCCGCCTCTGCGACCTGGTCCAGTATGCTGCCGCTTTGCACCGCCTTCAGGATTTGGCCAACTACGTCCGGCAACAGGGCGAACCATCTGCTGCGTAAGAAATCCTCCGATGCCTGTGGACCAGCGAGGTCTTTCATGTTGCGCAGGAGTTGACTGGGCTTCTGA
This sequence comes from Xiphydria camelus, assembly GCA_963678675.1. Taxonomy (NCBI): domain Eukaryota; kingdom Metazoa; phylum Arthropoda; class Insecta; order Hymenoptera; family Xiphydriidae; genus Xiphydria; species Xiphydria camelus. The sequence goes on from OY783194.1 coordinate 20,923,197, forward strand.
CTACCCAACTCGAGTTCTGTCAAAAGTTTGTGCAAGCATCGGTCGACCAACTCGGTGAAACGTTGAGAATAGTTGTCTTTAAGAGATTTGGTACTTATTATCGTCTGGTGCGGCCCTGATGACATCGGAGACCTCCACCAGTTTTGTAGGTCCCAACGCTACAACGACAGCGTTGTACTTGCTCTGGTCACTCGTTATGCGCCTGCTAACGAATTGGGCCTCGATGTGGAAAAACCAGAGTTCGGGTTTTTCCTTCCAGAACTCCGGTAGCTTGAGCGGACCGAGAGCCATGACCTCGGCGCTGAGCACGCCGGTGGCCTCGTAGTACGCTCCCGCCCCCGGGTAGTAGTTAACGCAGGGTGCATTCGAGGAAACTGTCCACCGGGAGGACGACCTTCTTGAGCTTGTGGCGGTGGAATTCATTTCATTTCAATTCATTTTTGTTATTTCACTCATCCTTTTCAAATTCCTCTCGATTTATTCTTACACTTACCCTACTCAAGAATGCTAAGAACTGCCTAGCCACTGTAATCTTTCACGTCGGTTCACTTGTCTTTACCACTGGTCAATTATTTTACATTTATCACGAGATTATCATCCTTCCTTCATTATTTCGATTTAACTGAATTCTTACTTGTTATTAACAAGCGCGCCCGACCATCGAAATAAACGCGAGGGAAATCGTCTTGCGATTGGAAATATTTTATTAACTTTGAAAACCACATCTTATTTAAAAAAAATACAATTACTCCGAAAAATTCCACTTTGTAAATAAACGTTCTAGGTACATTGTCAACCGCCATATTTTCTCGTCTGCTAGGTGCCTACGCCCTAGGGAACTTCTCTCTGATTGCCGTCTGCCGACGATAGCAGAGCAAATCGTTTGGCGTCCTTGCGTCTCCGACCAATAGCGTATAACCTAGAGTCTACAAATCGCTACGTACCATATCGTCCTATGACCACAACATACGTGGAGACCCTGTAGAAGCAGAATTGTCACCTATGTCATTTTATCAGACTGTGTCATTTTAGGACATTTTCCCCTACATTCTTACTTCCAATCTTTAATAATAAATAACCTACATATGTCTCGGTCCCATTTCAGCTTACGTTTAAAAATCTTGCAATCCTATCTAGAATTTTGGAAAAAAAAAGACGGAAATAAAAAATAACATTCTTGATGAAAACCACATTTTTATGTTTGATGCCGTGAAATTTGGTCTTTTAGTATTGTTAACAGTTTTAATATATTTTTCTCTGAAAGGGGTACAGTCAAAATGAACATTTCATGTGAGCATCATTTTTTCATAATTAGTAGTTGCCTAGAAATCAACTAATGAAGACTGTAAAGTGTTGCCGTCTATCATAACTTCGATAACGTTTACCGATTGAACGGTTTGCAATAAAAATGTATAGTTCATGGAACTTTTATATCTCATCAAATGCTACGAGGGGAAAAAGCTAAATAAAGTTGGTGATCTTAAGTTTCGGCACCATCTGAAATGACATAATTTGTCCCACTTATTCAAACGCTATTTATAAATAGTCACTAATCAAGCGTGTAGGTATTTTAAGGGCGTCTCTTAATTCTAAGGACTTATGAATATCGATTAGTGCGTGATGTGAAAGAGAGCGTGGCTTATGGGTGTACCACGAACCTTTTATTACGTAATAAGTTATTTGAAATCGACGTATCAGAAATATCGAGGATTAGGTGCAACGAATATTCGAGCACGAGCCTTTCAGATGGTATCCTATGGTTTTTTATATAATATAAGTATACGTTATATGCCGTTTGAACGCGATATTTCTCTATTAGCCTCCTCGGGCAAGTCTTGAATATTATTAGAGGCAACTACAAGAAAAAGCCATTAAGGTAGTATGGTCACGAATCGATTTCCAAGATTAAAATATTAAATAATTTTGTTATGCAAGTTAATATCAATAGAAACCTCCTGGTGCAATTTGTTGTAGATTGACCGTTTAGCATGTTTGATAAAAATTAATTACCAATTAGGAAATAACCCAGTCTTATGGGCAAATCACATTTTTCGGCGTTTGTATATAAGATCCAAGATTAAAATATAAAAAGCACCAAAAAAACGGGGGAAAAAATGTACAACCATCGATGAAAATCATTGACCGTTTGATACTTTAGTTATAAATAATTTCTGCTTCTCGGTGTTCGGAAATGGCATGTCCAGCCCCCTGTTACTCGCCTAAATTTGTGTCCCCGCTATTGTATCCGCCGCAGCGCGGCGCCAGCAGTAATGTGATATTATCCCCTCCATGTCTTCCGCACATGGCACGGCATCGTTAACAATACATTTAAAAAAAAATGATTTTACATTTAAACATAAAAGAATATACCGAATATACACAATCCACGGAATTATGTTCGAAGTGTTCGAATAACACTACACGACCGTTATATAATAATCTATTAACATCTGTGGCGGCTCGATGAGCCTCGCCGTCGTTCCGCCAGAGGCGTCCCGATCGCCTCGACCGGCGCAGAGTATAGCGACGCCTTTCTATGAAGAGACAACCTTAGCGTCCCTTAAGAGCCTTTTAGACGGTCATTTCCGTTCTCAGTTCAGTTTCATTTTCCGTTCCCGTTTCATTTCAGTTCGGAATGACCGTCTAAAAAGGTTCCGTTCAGTTCTCACTATTCCCAGTCGCTTCAGTTCTCTATAGCCTTTCTGCGATCAAAGCACCTATAGCAAAATTGCGAGTTTTGCATGAGCACCCCTGTGGGTCTCCTCGTCCAATAGAATCACCGAAGAAGCGCGAATGTGCATGCGTAGACATCCGCGGGTGTTGGCGTCGTCATGCCACGGATGACTACGCATGCGCATTCGCGCTTCTCCGGTGATTCTATTGGACGAGGAGACCCACAGAGGTGCTCATGCAAAACTCGTAATTTTGTTATGGATGCTTTTGATATAGTGTGCGTCTGTTTATTCCACAAACACGGTGAACTTTTATAAATGTCAATGAATTCGACAACAAAATCCTGATCCTTGGATATAGTGACAGACCTATACGTGCACCGCTCAAGATTTTCAAGAAAACTGACGTGAGCGGACGGCTTGAGGCATGACGCCCTTGTTTACACATAGGAATTTTAAGAAATGAAATGAAACAAATAGGTCTATCCATCCCGTCAGTTCTCAGTTTCCGTTTCCGTTCTTCTTTCATCTTTTCATTTTTACACGTAGGGACAACTGACAGTTCGACTGAAACTGAAACTGGACTGAGAACGGAAATGACCGTCTAAAAGGCCCTTTAGCGTCTCTTCCTTCCTCTGTTCACCCTCGCGACGAACACACGTGTCGTTCCGCAGTGCAGCACGCGTAGTACTTAGCCCTAGCAGAGTACAATGTAACATCGTTTATCTTTCAATAAACTCTAGTCTGTTTGTTACCTACATTGTCCAGTTCTAGCATTGGAGGATTCGTGCGCCGAATCTCCAAACATCACGTATGAGTGGCGCCACGCAGCGGAATTGTTTCCAACGGCTTCAATGGATGCGTTCAGCAGATCATAGGCTAAGCAAGTATCGGGTGTCGCGTCTGCATCCAGACCTAAAATCCCTATAACTTTTGGAAGTTACTAGATTTTTGGCGGCGCATTCAAACTCTTTGTATTAACCTCTAATTATTGTCATTTTATTAAGCAAGTAAGGTATAAATGGATTGTAATAGAGAGAAAGAACGAGAACGTCGAAGACTGCGTGATAAGCTAAATAAGTCGCAGGCCACTGTGGTTTCTATTCGCGAGATTATAAACACCTTTATTGCGTGATGGACAGGGGATCCGAGACGTAAGCCGCTGCGATCTCCGTTTATAAATATAAGGTTCGTTCCAACAAGCATTTTAGGACAGTTCTAGAACCGTCCTGGAACTAGTTAAGAATTATTTAATGCGCATGCGCCAGTCAGATGCGTTCTAGAACTGAATCCATGGGATGTGTTGGAACACAGGATCGCACACAGCACAGGGAGGCTTGTCCACCTTTTATATACATTTTGCGGAAAATCACAGGTTATCCTAAGCGGATGTGTGAGTTCAACTAATTGTTGAAACGTAAAAAACATTACAGTTTTCAAGAGCTTATCATGCACAAACATTCAAAAAAGCAGAAAAAGAAAGATGAGTCCAAAAAGAGTACAAGTGCATACATTTTTTCCTTCTATAACTTGGAGAGGAGTGATTTTTTCGGATTTTTTATTTTCAATTATCATTTACCTAAAAAGTTATCACAACTTTTATATCATGGCCATTAACTCATTGTGAAGTTATTATGATTTTTCATTTTTTCTCGAAACTATCTTTATGCATTTGTACTGTTCTTGGACTCACCGATTCAAATAGAGCGCGTCTCGCGCCTTACTACGCGTGGGCTAGAAAATCGTCCCAACTCAGAACTAGGGACTGGAATTACCGTTCTAGAACCGTTCTGTTACAGTTCGCAGTTTAGTTGGAACGCTCTTTGGAATCGTTCCAGAACCAGTTCTGTGTTTGTTGGAACGGCTAAGTCAGACTGCGCACACTCTGCCGAGTTCAGAACCAGTTCTCATGTTAGTTGGAACGAACCTATAATATCCCCTTTCGCGAACCGATAGGTCGTAGCTAATTTAGCTAGCGAGAACCGTTCTCCTTTCTTTGAGTCACGTAGGCGTGCGCGCATAAAATTTGTCATCGATACGCGCTTCAGATTGCGGGAGTCGTGTGCGGTAGACCCACGGTCGATGAGGGCATGTTTTCTTCCGAGTGCGTGGGATTGTACGCGCCAGATTCAGGGTCGATGCGTACTTTCTTCGCACGTGGACGCGTGGAGCGTGGATTAGATCATTGTGCGTAGACGGAGAAAGTGGGAGTAGAGTCCTTGACTACGACTAGTGTCGAGTATCTGATTGGTTCCCCACACTAGCGCCGAGTATTTGATTGGTTCCCCACACTTGCGCTGAGTATTTGATTGGTTCCCCGTTGTTACCGAGAGGCGGGGACTTATGATTTAAAAGGGTGCACTTTGCCGCTCGAGGTGCACTCAGATACTGATTTATAACGACCAATTATATTCCAACTATGTGTTAAAATATAATTCATTGGTGATCACCTAATTCTTGGAATAAGAGTTTTCATTTCTCCACCTGCAATAAAACTCTTCATCTCCCGATCCCGCTCTTTTCGAGCAGAGTGGTTCAGCACTCCACGGGCACGGACCTGCCCCCCACAAGAAGACCAGCCCGGCACGCAACACGGGAATAAGGTACGCGAGCGCTGCCTCGTGGCGATTGTTCGCAAAAAATGGCGGAGAGGTGACAGGTAACTGCTATTGTATAGCCGGTATAATAATAAAGGATATTGAATTCTATTATCATTAAAAGTGGTTTTCAAGAGATTAATTTAATTTTTACAGAATTTTAATTTATATAATTCATTGACAAGCTTCATTTTCTATACGAATGATAGGTTCTTTGTTGTTAGTCAACACGCAGACAACGTAGGTACATTTTTGTATTTTCATACAAAGTAGTTAATATCTCATAAAATATCGTCGAAACGGTAGTTTTAGAAACTTTCAATAAATCGCCAGTTGCCGTAAAACTCAAGCCAAGTTTCATTTTCATAAGAAAAAGTACTAGTCGATTTGATGCATCTAGAACTTTGAAGTAAGCCGGCTGGCCTTCCATTTTAGGCTGAATAAATGTTAGTAAAACGTGGAAAAAGCTAATTTTTACTCCACAAACTTGTTTCATTGTTGTATCATCCTTCATGTCTTCATAGCCTAAAAATCCAAGTCAAATGGGCATATCCGAGCCCACACAAGTATTCTTAGTCTATTTTGGTGGAGGTATAACCACTTTAATTTTTTGGTTCTTTTTTTCAGTGTAATGAATGCTTGGGTTGAAGCTTCATTACTCACTGAATTTTGCCAACAATAAAATACCGAGGGAGCATCATTTCCTGATTGTTCTTCATCAATTATTGGATCTGTTTGCACGGCAATATTATTACCTACGCTTTGGCAACACAGCCCTTAAAATACCCGTAGTATCTGTGTCAGTTGATATATCATCATGGAGATCTTTAAAAATATAATAAATTTCACATTTCTACAAATTATATAGGTTTTTTAATAAAAAAAATGTAATAGCATGGCATGAACATTTTCCTCATTTTGTTAAGTGTATTCTCTTTTTTTAATGAGTCTTTTAGTTCGTTGTAAATTACTGGGATTCTCTTTTTATAAATGGTAGGGAATATTGTAGGATTATAAGACTCTTCGAGAGGATTATTTGATTTTTGTCCTTGGAAATGATGACTACAAATTATGGAGTACGGAGTAGGCTGCCAAGGCTTACCACTTGAACTAATGAAGAAAGAGAAAAATTGATTTAAAATTGATTTTATACAATATTTAGAAATATAAACAAAAAATGAATATCATTTGTGAAAGTTCATTAGTGATATATTTGTATTATAATTTATCAAATTTTTATTATAATCATTAGCTGATCTTGCTCCGACGTACTGCACGTACCCATTGCTTCCTTCGTTTTATTTCCTAAGGCCAACTAGGAAATGCATAAAAATACACAGAATCCCAATTCTTTTCAACATTAGAACAATTTACGACACAACAATTACGATTTGATTGTTTCGCACTTTTTTAACGAAATTTTGTGGGCCTTCCATGTGAAATATTGACGTATGGTTAACTGTGACCGACCCTCCGCCAAGAGTTGCAGCTTCCGACCAATCGTCGGCGCCACCATCGTTACTTGCTTAGCCTATACCGCTCCGCAACAGTTGTGGAGCAGCTCAGCAAAAATCTGCCGAACGCGCATGCTACCGAGCGCTCTAAGTGTGCGTAAGTGGTAGCGGTCGCCATGTTTTGTAGCGAAGAAAAGTTACGCTCCAGCGCTCCCGCTCACTTCCATCGGAAGAAGTTTTGGCGCATTTTATGAATGATGTCGAGCGGTGTGAACTGATGTATCGAATTCCGTTTGTCGTGCGACGGAACATCTTATATTGTATGTATTATTACGAAAAAAATTACATTTTCTTGCCACCAGCAATCGTAAAACAATCTATTACCATATCAGTACCTCAGAGCTAAACAGTATTAACTCCGTTTTTTTCGAAACCCGTATTATTTCTTCATTCTGCTATTTTACATTGAAAATAGCAGAATGAAGAAATAATACGGTTTTTGAAAAAAAATTGTGTTAATACTGGTTGCATTCAGCAGATCGAGCATAAACCGCTACCGCTCAGTACGCTCAGAAGTAGCGCTCTCTGTTCTGCTGACAAGTTCTGGCCGTGGCCTGCGATACATTAGGCGCGTGGCGCAGTGGATTTAAATGATCGACTTGTCGTACTTTAGCTTTGAAAAATCGTACTTTGAGATTGAAATTTGGCTTTGTAAAATCGTTTAGAAACAATAAACTAATGTATTAAAAAGTTCGAAAAGAAACATTTTTTAATTAGTAATAGACCCGTGAATATGGCCAAAATCGCCCGTTTTCTTATATTTAACTTCAAGTATTTAAAAATCCTGACGTGGTATGCAAATTTGAGTTAGATTCGTTTTTAGCGCACATAAATCTATAAGAATCACCTGGTTTGGTTCGAGTAACAAAATCACTGTTGTCCGGTGTTATCTCTGGTTACAAAATATTGGGTTGTTTATATCAGCACCTCAGAGCTAAACAGTATTAACTATATTGCCGGTGGCAAGAAAATATAATTTGTTTCGTAATAATACATAAAATATAAGATGTTCCATCGCACGACAGACGTAATTCGACACATCGGTTCACACCGCTCGACGTCATTCATAAAATGCGCCAAAACTTCTTCCGATGAAAGTGAGCGGGAGCGCTGGAGCGTAACTCTTCTTCGTTACAAAACATGGCGACCGCTACCACTTGCGCTCACTTGGAGCGCTCAGTAGAATGCGCGTTCAGCAGATTTTTACTGAGCTGCTCCACAACTGTTGCGGAGCGGAATGATCTACTGAATGCACCCACTGTTTAGCTCTGAGGTATTGATATAAACAACACAACATTTTTTAACCAGAGATAACACTGGACAACAGTGATTTTGTTATTCGAACCAGACCAGGTGATTCTTATAGATTTATGTGCGCTAAAAACGAATCTGACTCTCAAATTGATTGTTCTTAAACAATTTTATAAAGCCAAATTTCAGTACGACAAGTCGATCGTTTAAGTCCGCCGCGCCACGCGCCTAAATGTATCAAAGACCACGGCCGAAACTTGTCAGCAGAACAGAGAGCGCTACTTCTGAGCGTACTGAGCGGTAGCGGTTTATGCTCGATCTGCTGAACGCAACCAATAGCGGGTACAAAATCAATTAGGGTAACGGGAAACGTTTTTTGCAGTTTGCTTCAAATTGATGTAGTATAGTTTTTTATAATCGCATTTACTTTCCCGCAAGCATAGACTTACCTTTCCATCAATGCTATCGAAATCAGGTTTAAAAAATTCTCTCCAAAATATAGTACACGCAGAAAAAATTTTTTTGGTGTTTCCAATTTCCCCACAAAAATTCCCACTTACCCCTCATAATGGGTAAATGGAAACTGCCTATTTTTACATATAAAGCGCATATACGCGGTCTGGGGCAATTGGAAATATTTATCTTAGTCTACGAACTTATTTTCATTCATTTTTCATAGGTAAGTAGGATGATTTTAGGGGATAGGGGTTGGATATTGGATATGCCGGACAATGGATCTTTTTAAAACTCGTTTATTTTCGTATGAAACAACATAAAACGTAAAAATATTCATGCAGGTAAAAAAATTAATTATTAACTCTGGATTAGATATAATTTTTTTAAGTTTCACGAACAATTGTATTGACAGGCGGTTGGGAAGTAGTAGTGTCCCCTTGATATTTTTGCTGGTTTAAGATTAGCGACAATTTGACTAGGAGAGAGATAGCTCCTGTAGGTTTTCTACAGTCGGAAATATGTAGCAATGTTGAATTTTTGAAGATTTTCTCAAAAATGTTGCGAAAACAGTTCCATTCACATTCTTAGTGATATTGCCATAAAGAAAACCTAGGGTAGGTAAATGGAAATACTGCGTTCCCAATTCCCTAATTTATTGTTTCCAATTACCCCCGATGACAATATATTTGGGGTAAAAGAAAACAACATGTTACTCCCGCCACGTTAATTTTAACTGGTTTGCTAACCTATACAGCGTAGCAACGACATATATCTAACATGAAATCATGTGGATCAGATATAGAACATTTTCCCCTACTAGCAACAAAGGAAATAACCCCGGAGTCTACTGAAAGCTACTGTTAGAGGCTGCTTGGACGCAATAAACTTAATAAAACTTACCTTTCTGATAGAGACGATCTAACCAAAAGGAGTATCACACGGTTACACTAATACCTCAAGGTAAGCCGACCAATAACTGTATGAATTCATACGTGCGCAATTTAAATGATTTCGTGGGATGTTTTCATTTACCCCTTGTTTCCCGTTACCCCAATTGACCCTATTGGTGTAGTTTCATAGGGCTGGCCATGTCGAGTAAATGCGGCAACGTCGCGTCAGTGGAGTAGTTTCATTTGATGTTTCAGGTGCAATTTCACGTTTTTTATTCGTTACAAGGACATTTTCACGCCACTCACAAGGGGACCTTCCGAAAGTCGGAGCACCGATTGTAATGAATTTTTTTTTATAAATAAAGGGAAGTCCCCTGAGTAACGCTCATACTTTACTTTTGTACAATGCACGTCGGTTTATTTAAAAAAAAAAAATTGTTTTGACGCATAAAGTGTGTACTATACGCTAGGCAAGTAACTCTAGTGGCGCCACGAGGTGGTCGGAGTTTGTAACTCTAGGTTGACTGTCACTCCAATTCGTGTCTAATGGAGCCTGTGAAACAGTCAGTAATTAAACTCGTTAGTTATTATCAGACTCATAATTAATTTGTATTAATTTAAAACTCAAAACTAAGCTGGTTCAACTGTCAACAGACCGGTGACCGTACACCTAAGGACTCGGAATCTGTCGCTGGTGACTTTTTTAAATGTTACTTTGAAACGTACTAACTAATGATTAATCAATCCTAATGCTTTCATTAACGAGGGTAAACGCCACCGTAGCTAATGAGGGCATGGGAATTAATTGTTCATTAGTCAGTATGTTTAAAAATGCCATTTCACTTATCCCCCTAGAGTTGTGTGGAATGCCCACGAGGTCGCGCGCGCGTCGGTGATTTGAGATACACCCGCGTGCACGAATTCTAATCATGGTGACTTTCTAAAATGTCATTTTTAAACATACTAGCCAATGAACAATTAATTCTCATGCCCTCATTAGCTACGGTGGCGTCTACTCTCGTTAATGAAAGCATGAAAATTAATTGTTCATTGGCTAGTATGTTTAAAAATGACATTTTAGAAAGTCACCATGATTAGAATCCGTGCACGCGGGTGTACCGTATGTCCGCGATCATTTGAACCATAGGAAAATTGCGAGTTTTGCATGAGCACCCCTTTGGGTCTCCTCGTCCAATAGAATCACCGGAGAAGCGTGAATGCGCATGCGTAGTCATCCGCGAGTGTGGCGTCGTCAGCAAGTTCAGATCGATTATTTCTATATTTACTATATTTCTAGTATTTTATTTCTATATTTGCTAGTTAGTTAAAATGTTTGCATTTAAAACTATATTTTGAACGATTTTTAGTAATCATTCGAAGGCAACGAATTCATTGAAGTTCACTAGTGAAGGCTTCATTAGTGCAGTTTTGGTGACAATTTCTATACTTTACATTAAATGACGTCAATGCCGGGTAAGTGCAAATTACTCATTTTCCTACGAAACTCATTAAATTTGATGGCTTCATTAGTGCAGTTTTGCAGCCCCAGAATCACCATCGAAATCGTCCGATGGAATTAGCGATAAGTATACCAATTAAATGTAAAAATTTACTTGTTACGAATAAATGAAAATGCTTTTTGTAATTGAACGGTGTTTAAATTTTTTTTTTCGCCTTACCTAGATTTATTTTACTTTTAAGGATTAGTAGAAATAGTTTGAATAATAAAAAAAGGGAAAAAGTTTGAAATTGGCAAAAAAAAGTGCATGCACGGGAATCGAACGCGGGACGCCCGCGTGGTAAGTCTGTGGCTTAGGCCCGGTTGTACAATATGCCGATAAAAGAACCCGATAACTATCCAGCCGATAAGGTTGTCGGGAGGATAAGTGTGCGAACCGTATTACAAGCCGTAATTGTCGGTAGAATTGCTATCGGTAGAATAACATGAAGTTGGCAATAACTTTCCCCTACACCTAGTGACCATTGCTTTGATAAAACCGAGTTGGTAGTAATTTTTCCTCCATATTTAGTATTTATTGCTTTACAAGGTTAGAGAAATGTCCGGAAATGTCCTAACCTTTTTCATTGTTTGACTATAAACATAACCTCGCAAGAAGTTCGTATCGTGTGCGTATTTGTTTACTTGTTTATCAATAATCGAATTAATAAAATAATAAAGTTGCGCGGTTTTTTATAACAATGTTTCATTTGTATGAAGCAAGTAGTAGTAGTGACGAAGAGAATGAATTGTTAGTCAATGTATTTCAAAATAGACGAAGAGAGAAGCGAATCAGAGAATAATTAGCAGTGCGCTTATTAGTTTCGTTCTCCATTGTGTTCTCCATTCTCCAAATACCACACCGAAAATACGCACACGTGAAGTTGTGAGGTTATAGGTCTGTTCCAACCGAGCCGAAAACGGTACCGCCATGTGGAGTAGAGAAACGGTCATGCGCAGTAGACAAAATTTGTTCCACCTTCTTTACTTTCACTTCTTGGGGGTGGGGCGTATCCGTCCGACAACGAACTATTTGGTCGCTTCGGGTCCCGACAGCTATCCCGCCGACAAAGTGACCGACAGCAGTTATCTCTCGACTGTAATACGTCAAAAGCGGACTTGTCGGCAGGATAACACTATCGGACAGTATATCGGCACGTTGTACAACCGGGCCTTAGCCGACTGCGCCGCGCCACCATCTTGGACGCTAAATATTTCATTATAGTACACACTTTACGCGACAAAACAATTTTTTTTTAAAATAAACCGACGCGCATTGGACAAAAGTAAAGTATGTGCGTTACTCAGGGGACTTCCCTTTATTTATAAAAAAAAATTCATTACAATCGGTGCTCCGACTTTCGGAAGCTCCCCTTGTCAGTCTTTCTTTTCCTCTCAAATTTTCCCTTAATCGTGACTTACTGGCCATGGTGAGAGTATATTTAGGTTATGGCGCTCTCATGTTATTCACAGGAAAATATTTCGAAGTTCACACGGCGTTGCCACACATAAAAAGACGCTAGTCAAAGGAGGCACATTATTTAAATAATAAGTGAAAAATAATCAAAATAATCGACTAATTCTTATGGACATAAATTTCATAATTCACAGAGAATTTTTAATTATAAATCATAGTTTTTTGATGAATTTTTAAATATTTTTCTTACGAACACTCAACGATCACTTTGGAGAGTGATCATACTACCGCCCTTTGTGTCACGCATTTTTGCTTCGGTTCAATCGGCTTGAAATTCATCACTCGGGAGTTTTTGGGGTCGCTGATAACGAATCTGAGCTCAGAATTCCGAAATTCAAAACGGCGGATCCAATATGGCGGACGAAAATGCAAAAAGTTTCGTGATGAACGTGAAAATTGGCAGTTAGGTGGTTTTGAGATCGCTCATTACGAATCTATCATCAAATTTCTAAATTTAACATGGTGGATCCAATATGGCGGATCTAAATTTAAAAAACGGTACGAATATCATAAAAATTTATATCTGGGGGGTTTTGGGGTCGCTGATTACGAATCCGTAGGCAGGTTTTCAAAATTCAAATTGGCGGATCCAATATGGCGGACAAAAATGCAAAAAGTGGCCCGATGAACGTAAAAATTAGGGCATATTGCAAGTGATACCACGATCCGCGACGTTCGGCTACAATATACTTTCGTGCTGCAAAGATTTTTCTGAATTTATATCCGCCATATTGGATTCGCCACTTTGAATTTTGAAAATCTGACCATGGATTCATAATCAGCGATCCCAAAAACCCCTAGATATACGTTTTCATGATATTTGCACCTTTTTCCAAATTTTGATCCGCCATATTGGATCCGCCATTTTTAATTGTAAAAATCTGACCTCGGATTCGTAATCAGCGATCCCAAGAACCCCCAGATATACATTTTCATTATATTTGCACCGTTTTCCGAATTTTGATCCGCCATTTTTAATTTTGAAAATCTGACCATGTATTCGTAATCAGCGATCTCAAGAACTGCCAGATATACATTTTCATGATATTTGCACCGTTTTCGAATCTTGATCCGCCATATTGGATCCGCCATTTTGAATTTTGAAAATCTGACCATGGATTTGTAATCAGCGACCCCAAAAACCTCACGGTGGCGACTTTGGCGCCAAAACTTCGAAAACTTTCGGAGATAATGAATTTTATCTAGAAAAATTGCAATTTGTCAAGGTTTGTTTATCCGCATTAATCAAATCATGCATGATTTCAAATTATTGCACATCAATTCTTATTCTTAAATATATTCGGACTATAACTAATGCCAAAACACCAAAAAAAGTTCGAAAATTCGGTGAAAATTACTCAGAAAATGGTTATAAAAAAGGTGGCACTCTTAGGGCCGGTTTTACCAACACGGTATAAACGCCGTATAGCGCTATACTGAGAATAACCTGTACGCAAGCGTTTTACCACGATGGTATAAGTCTGGAATAGGATAAACTTTGGAATAAATGCAGAGATAGCTTATCCGGCAGTTTCAGCGCTGGATAAGCTAGCTATCCTCGGTATAACCTAACTTTTTGTTTGTGTCTTTATTATTCCGTGACAGAATCATAATAATTGTTATTAGTTGTGAAATAGAGTTGATTAATGTGCCAGTTTTCAAATCATCATCTGATGATGAAATTGACGTCTTACAAAGAATGAGAAATCCTAGGAAAATACGTGCCCGCGGTAAGTAAATAAAGGATACCTATACATACTAATTTATAACCAATATCTAATACAAAACTATTCCAGAGTTGACTATTTCGAAGAATACAATGGTTGTAGAATTCTTCACTTGATTTCGTTTGGAAAAACAAACCTGTCAGAGATTATTGGGACAAATACGACATCGCATTGCTTCGAGGTCGCCAAGAAATGCAGCAATTCAGCCAGCAACAAAATTATTGCCGACTTTAAGATTTCTTGCTTCGGGATCAATGCTAATTACTGTAGGTAATCGTTTTTATCATAATGTTAAAACTTTTAATTACCGTAAAGTGGGGTTACTTTGCTCCACTTTTAATATGAATGAAACAAAATGCTGTATAAAAATGTATTTGAAATAGTTACAATTCTAACATTTTTAAATATGGTAATGTCAGGTTCATATAGTAACCTTTTGGAACATTTTATCACAAAAAGTCTCTCCAGGATATATATATTTCTTAATTAAAAGTGGCGCAAACCATACCAATGGGTGGGGTAACTTTGCGCCACCTAATAATACTGGCTGTGACACAGGATACATTTATCTGTGGAACAATGTAACACCTCCGGTAAGAAGACATTACACCATTTTATGTATTAAGTAGAAAAAAAATTTTTTTTGCTGCATTTTGATTCAAAAACGAGGAAAATCAAAATAAAAACTTTTATTCGATGTTTTGTAACTGAAAGGAACAGTACATATTCGTAAAAACTAGGTAGAAATATCTTTTAAAAGAAATAATGAATATCCAGCTAAGACCACCATAATTTTAACTCCGGAACGTTAAAAAATCCTCTTTTAGATATTTGTACGGGTGTTTTTATGGATCCTAATACGTCATCCCACGAGTAGGTCATTTGGTCCAGTTTTTGGGGCCATTTCCATGCTTTTAATGATTTTTGCATTGCTTTGATGGTGACTTCTTGGTTATTAAAGCTAACAATTTCACCTGGAAATATTTCCCCTTCATATGTAATCTTGCATTAGATCCAATGCAATTTTCGACCACCGTCGGTAAAAACTGTCCAAGTCTTGTTGCGCTTGCTGTCAGACATACGTTACGAGATACTTTGCGCTATTAACTGAAAAACCATGCAACGCAAGTTTTTACAAATAAGTATGGGGCTACTTTGCGCCAGTAGTCAGGTGGAGCAAAGTATCCCCATATTTACAAGATTTTACCCGTTAAAGAATTCTTTTCTGTCACATGTTTACAGGTTATGTTTCAAACAAACTACATATGGTATCTACAAAATACTATATCAAAGACACTATAAATATATACATATTTACCTGTTTTATGACTGAAGGCGAACACGATTCGACAAGATTTTTACGACGCACTTATACTCAAGTTTTTCTCTATAATATTTACTGTGCAACCACAACACTTTAGAATGACTGGAACGCATCCACTCAAGGTCTAATCAATGTCTATATATGCAACTTCTAATACAGCGGTGCGATCGTCAATTATTTACTGCGTGTCTCTGTCAATAAAACTTATAACCTTTTCTTGCAAGTGGCGCAAAGTATCCCCCTATGGAGCAGAATAACCCCACTTTACGGTAGTCATTATTATATGCCGCCACCTCTGAAACCTCCAACGACTCCTAACATCGCGAGGAGAGCTAGTTTACAGGGCTACAAGTTCATCGATCGGCATAAACCGCCACTGATCTCCCAGAAATCAATGGGCGACATACTGAAAAACATCAACAAAGTCAAAATGAAACTCGTCACAAGGTACGATTAAACAATTTTATCGCGGTAAATTTTTTATTCGCCAGGAACAAAGAGGAGTTTCGCATTGTCAGAATGTCGTGACTGCGAAGGATTGATTTTGTTCACAGTGGGCTTTTAAACGTGTTTTTCAGATCGCCGAGTGGGAGACCTTTGCGAGTCAAACGAGAAAATAGCTCTTGCAACGACCTTCAAGAGATCTTAGGGAAACGATATATCGCAATGCAATCGCCGGACAGTAGAAATTCCACCGCGACGTTGACGTTCGATAATTCGTTCTACATTAAGAACGGATTAAGGAGGGAGGGAGGGAGGGAGGGAGAGAGAGAGAGAGAGAGAGAGAGGGAGGGAGGGAGGGAGAGAGGGAGAGAGAGGGAGAGAGGGGGAGGGGGAGAGAGGGGGAGAGAGAGGGAGAGGGGGGAGAGGGGGAGAGAGGGAGAGGGAGAGGGGGAGAGAGAGAGGGAGGGAGGGAGAGAGAGGGAGAGAGAGAGGGAGGGAGAGAGAGAGGAGAGAGGAGAGAGAGACAGGGAGAGACGGAGAGAGGGGAGGGGGAGAGGGGGAGGGGAGGAGGGGGAGGGGGGAGAGGGGGAGAGAGGGGGAGAGAGGAGAGAGGGGAGAGAGGGGGAGAGAGGAGAGAGAGGGAAGAGAGGAGAGAGAGGGGAGAGAGAGGGAGAGAGG